>OV277860.1:29348208-30675445 GCA_922989275.2 Gari tellinella
GGTCTTAGATTGTATATTACCATAAGACTTCAGATGAGTTCAATTATGGTTGTAATTGGGACTAATAGGTCAAGAGTTATCTACCTTTGAATTGCTGAAAATGACATATTTAACAGCGTTTACACTCTAGAGGCAACAATATTTATCCAAGCTCTCTCAAAACTTGCCCAGATTGTATATGACCATAAGAGTTCGAAAAAGGGTAATTATGGTTGAAATCGGACAAATAGATCAAGAGTTATCTACCTTTGAATTGCTGAAAATGCCATATTTTACAGTGTTTACACTCTTGCAACTACAGTTTTCAATGGATTTTCATTATACTTGTACACAAAGTATATAGCTATACGTTCTCAAAGGAGTGCAATTATTGTTGAAATCTTATCATTGTGGCAATAGTTACCTGCCCTTGATATACTTTGAAATGCTAGAAAAAAGGCTTCATTTCAGTATTGTTTAGGTTCTAGTTATCTGCATTTGATGTACTCTACTATACTAGAGTAGGTCGACAAACTTGAATGGATTTAGAATAAAAAGGGTGAAATTCAAAGGTAAAGCTATCAGACTTCATTACAAATGGTGAGCGATATCAGGGCCTTCAGGCCCTCTTGTTAATTCTTCTTATACATTTATTGTATGTTTTTTGTTATCTCTGTTGCAGTTTATTCCCAGTAGGTGATGCGTTGTGAATATAATATTTATGTACTTTTACAGAGCAAGATAACAACCTTTTTATTTTGAGCTCAACTTAGGGGGCTTAAGTCAAAGGTCAGGGGGCTACAGCTACAAATGATATTGTAACTCTCAAACTTGTGTAAAACTTTTATTGAAAAAGGGGAGGCTCTTAACCCTTTCCTCCATAGAAGCGCCTTTTAGCGCATTCAGTTTATTACTTCGCTGAAGAAAATAGCCTTAAGGCGCATTCTGCTTTACTTTCAACCTGCTTTAAGTAGTCGCCTATTTTCAAAACTAGAAACAGACTATGGGGGAAAGGGTTTAAGAATGGTGGCATATTTATGGAGGACAAAAATAATGTAATTTTTTTAAAACTTTTAACATTACTTTTTCCCTGCATTAATCACCACATGTCGAGATATATGACTTTTTTGTGTGCTGTATTTAAAAACATACTCATATGAACTCTTCCAATTTGAAAAACAACCATTTTGTATTGATTTTTAGCGGCTGTTTTTAGAAAGTATTTCAGAAAATTACTGTTAAATAAACAGTGGAGACTGTCTACACTGTTTCCAAAATCTTTTGTATACTGATTTCTAGCATTGTGTGAAATATCTAGTCGCCATCTATTAATTGAACAGGAAATTACTTACTTATTTAGTGTACCTATTAACAGTTCATTTATCCTTTGCAAACAGTGTAGACCTAGATCAGAGGGCTCATAAGAGCCCTCTGATCTGGGTCTACACTGTATGTCATTCTGCAATACATAGACAAAATCCCTAAATAGTCGTAAATAGACTAGATTTAACAAGAAACGTGAATTGTCTATTAAAAGTTTTAGGGATGAATGAGTTAAGAGCAATCTGTACTGTATCATGTGTGAAACTGATTTGTGATTCAGGCCCCCTTTATTTGTAGAGGTCATTAAATCTTATACTGTAGAAATGAAGATTTGTTAGTCATAACATGACAATGGTGTGTTTGAAGTGAAAAGGTAATTTATTGCCCTTGACTTGAAGGAATGAAAGTATTGGTGAAATATTGGAATGAAAGATGTTGGCGTAAGGTTTTTAAAAACAATTTGATTGATATTCATAAAAAACGACAAGAGTCTCTTTATTACAACCACAAAAAGAAGGCGAATTTATTGTATAAAATACAAGTAACAGCTTAAAGCAAGGTGACAGTGTAACAGAAAGCTCCTAAAGGAGCTTTGTTTGACTGTCACCTTGCTTTAAGCAGTCACCTGCCTGAAAGGCCTAATAATTATCACAATTTAGTGGTGTTAATAAAGAGGTTTTACCTTAGTTTCTTGTATTTGGTGGGTTGAAGTGGACAGAGATGACAGCTTGAGATTATTGTCATTGCAAATCAATAATTGTATGTTACAAATGAATTGCAAGTCTTGTTTTCTTATGAAATATAATTATACAACTATATGTAATGGATTGCATTGTGAATGTATGAATATTTATATTATGTATGTTATTGTTATTTAGAGCTCACATCTACAGCTTGGTTGAAAAAGTTCTTATTTAATCCTTTCAGATATAGCTGTTTGTGCAACTCACTTGTATCCATCTTTGATTAAGACAGGTGACTGTTGAAAGCAAGATGAACGTCAAGCAGAAAGCTCATATAGGAATTTTCTGCTTTATTCTCATAATGTTTTAACCCATTACCTGATAGCCTGTTTCTAGTCTTGAAAACAGCTGACCACTTAAAGCAGGTTGAATATAAAGCAGAATGCACCTTAAGGTGCATTCTGCTTTACTTTCAACCTGATTTAGGCTACAATG
The DNA here is from genome assembly GCA_922989275.2 of Gari tellinella. Classification (NCBI taxonomy): domain Eukaryota; kingdom Metazoa; phylum Mollusca; class Bivalvia; order Cardiida; family Psammobiidae; genus Gari; species Gari tellinella. The sequence continues at coordinate 29,350,689 of OV277860.1, forward strand.
TGTCAGAATAAAGAAAATATTTCTGATGCTGCATATTAATGACTATAAAGTGGAACTATTTGTTTCAATTGAGAAATAAGTCAAAGGCTTAATAAGGCGTATTTATGGGGTGAAGGGTAAAGCAACCAACTTCATGTAAATTAAAAAATGTCACAGTTTGTGGCTCTTATGTAGAGAAGTAGGAAGAAGTGCCATAAGGCGCTTCAGGGAAGGAAAGGGTGAACATTTTACTCACTGTATTTTGTTTTCTTTTTTAAATTGGCTATTTTCTTTTTATACAACAGCTGCAATATATTGATCAGAACATCAAAAACCCTAAATAATATGTGTGACAATCTCAATTCATGTATTGGAATGTAATTGATCTGAAAATTTATAAGACAGTTTATAACTGTATAGTGATGTATTATATTCTATATTTTATTACATGGTTATTTTATATTACCCTACGCAGCCTCCATGGATTTTTGTTTGTCAGTCGACCTGTTCACCATTTTAATCTTGGTCAACCCTTTGGCTATGGAGGAAAGGGTTAAGATTTTGTATTCCATGCTTACACCATGAAGCCTATGTGCCAAGTAAGGTTAGGTTATACTTAGAGGTTCATACATACAACATAAATAGGCAGGACTCCAGATAGAGGGAGTAAACTGAACAAATCAATTTTCTCACTTGTTTCATCATCAAATTCGATGGTGTAAATACTCATAAGAATCGTCTCAGAGTGATGATTCTAATGAGTAGTAAGAACATGGGGTTTAACCCAGAAATCTTCAAAAAGAAACCAGATGTATTGAGAAATTCGAAATTTCAACTTGAAGCTTCAGGGATCATGAAATTCAAACATTTAGAAGTTTCAAGGGGCATCGAGTTAAAAACAGATTTTAGAAATGAATCCCTTAAAGTGGTGTTGGGGGTGATTGTGATCAGTCTGGATGTTTTGTTTTAACCCATTACCCAATAACCTGTTTGTTGTTTCGACCAAAGATGAACACTTAAAACAGGTTCAAAGTAAAGCAGAATGGACCTTAAGAATGCACCTTAAGATGCATTCTGCTTTACTTTCAGCCTGCTTTAATCTTTATGCACTAGCCTGTTTCTAGTATTGAAAATAGGTGACCACTAAAAGCATGTTGAAAGTAAAGCAGAATGGACCTTAAGAATGCACCTTAAGATGCATTCTGCTTTACTTTCAGCCTGCTTTAGGCTACCATTTGCCAGAATATAAAAAAAATATTGTTTGATACATATTCGTCACTGTATAAATTTCAATTAGTTTTAAAGTATATTTAAAGTTGTAAAATTTGTATCTATTGACTTATGGGTTAAGCTACCATTTGCTGGGATATAGAAACTATTTCTGGGTGTACATGAATAGATTAAATGTGTATTTGTGGAGTAATGGGTTAATTATTATTGTGTAACCTGTTACATGCTTTGTTATATTAGCGTATGGGTACCAGCAGCCCCCACCACAAGGTTACCAAGCCCCACCGTACGGGTATCAGCAACCAGGCTATGCCCAGCCAGGTCAGCCTAATGTGGTGTATGTACAAGATCACCATAAAAAGAAAGGTGGCCTCGGCGGCATGATGAGTGGTAACACAGGGAAAATGGCAGCAGGTGAGCACAGTCCTGTTTCTAGTTTAGAATAAAGGTGACCACTTAAAGCAGGTTGAAAGTAAAGCAGAATGCGCCTTAAGGCGCATTCTGCTTTACTTTCAACCTGCTTTAAGCTATTATCTGCTAAAATATTGAAATGTTTCTTCTGATTTTAATTTCATGTAGTATCGAGGCCAGATGCATCCTTAGATGCATAAGCGTTTTCAGTATAAATTGGAACTACTTTCTTCAGTAGAGAAATAAATCAAAGGCATAAAAAGGCGGATTTATGGGTTAATTAACTCAGGTTGAAAATAAAGCAAAATGCACCTTATGACCTGTAGTAAGCGACCTTCTTGAGAAGTGTACAGGTAATCAGTGGGATGAATGTAACAGGAACATAAAGCTCCTACAAAAGCTTTCAGCATTATCTTCATCCTGCATTTTGCAACCACTTGCATAAATTATTTCTTACAAACAGTGTACCTGTAAACAATACACTTGATGTATGCAAACAATGTAGACCTGAATCAGAGTGCTCCTAAAGGAGCCATCTGATCAGGGTCTACACTATTTGTACTTTTTTGCAAGCTATTGTAAAAATAACCCTAAATATCTGAAATGGACTATACTTAATATAAACAATAAACTTAATATAGACACTGGAAATTTACATTAAAAGTTTCAGGGTTAAATGAGTTACTACAGGTTTGTGTGAAGCTCATTATGATCCCATTGCTTTCTAGGTTTGATTGGAGGTGCAGCGCTGGGTTATGGAGCTAGCCGCATGATGGGAGGTGGACCATTTGGTGGGTTTGGAGGATTTGGTATGGGGCGCTGTGGCAGTTGGAGCTCTATGAGCAGCTTTGGAAGTTTTGGAAGTTGTGGCAGCTTTGGTAGCTTTGGAAGTTTTGATTAACTCTGTGGGTCGTAATTGAGATTTTAGGTCTATAAAACAATCTTAAACCACCATGGAATGTATACTGTCTGTATTCAATTTCAATTGTGATAGCAATGAGATCTGCTTTAATCAACAATAACTACAGTCAAACTTGGATATCTCGAACTTGCTTAAAGCGAATATATTCGTATTTCAAAGCTAAAACGTGGCTCAGTCATGTTTTAAATTTGAAATATGTATATATTGGACCTAGTTGAATTCTAGATATAGAAAATGAACTGTGGAAATATGTATTTGTTTGACTTATGTGGGTTTGAGATATCAAAGTTCACTGTATGTACATATTTACCCTTACAATGTTGACAATTCAAATAGACTTTCAACTCTAAATGATCATCTGTGTCAATGGACCGTAAAACAACAATCATTCATTCAAATAGACTCATTTGTGTTCTATTAGATGACTGGTTAAATTGACACTGGAGGGTTTGTCTTCAAAACATTTAAAAGTATGACAGACAGTGTAGACCCTTCCTTCAGAAGCCCTCTTATCTGGGTCTGCACCATTTGAAAAGATGTAGAAAGTTTCAGCGCTGTAAGGGTCAAACTGTATGCACTTATCTGTGTGATAAGCAGCCATTCACTAACCCTATACTCCATAGCCTGTTTTTAGTTCTGAAAACAGGTGTCCAGTAAAGCAGGTTGAAAGTAAAGCAGAATGCACCTTAAGGTGCATTCTGCTTTACTTTCAGTCTGCTTTAAGCTACCATCTGCTTGGATATAGAAAATATTTCATTTGCTACATGTTCATCATGACTTCATAAATTGGACCTTTTTCTTCAGTGGAAGAATAAATTTGATGTGTTAAAATGTGTATCTATGGAGTACTGGGTTAAGGATGATCAAGGATCTATCATGACTGGTGGCTTTTTTATTTAGAATAAAAAAATACTATTGAATGGCAACAGGGTTAAAGTGAATCTGCATCTGTGCTGTAGACCACCTTTTGTGTTTCAGAAGTTCTCACTTAACTACCAAGAGAAAAGTACTCTTTGAGCAAAGTGTGTTGTGCATTGTTTTCATCATGTGTGTCATATTAGCAGGGCTCCAGATAAGAGGGAGTCAACTGAACAAATGCAACATTTTCTCACTTATTTCAGCACCAAATCATGTAGTATTACTACTCATTAGAATCGTCTCAAAGAGATGATTCTATTGAGTAGTAATAGCATAGGGTTTAATTCAGAAATACATGTATGTAGATTTTACTTTTTGAAACACTCCCCTTATTTTGAGCTCTGTATTAGATTTGAAGATAATTTAACTCTTTCGACACTGAATGATAATCTGTTGAAAATGGTGTCTGCTGAGACTGATGCTGTCATCTTTATTTACAAGAGTTGGCTCTGAAAGACAGGCAGTTTTGATCCTGATCAAGTTTAATAATTGAGAAACCTGATCTGGGTCTAAATTGTTGGCAAAAGCTTCTGTACTAGTCATTACTGATGAAAGGGTTAATTTACGAGTGTGTAAGTATTAACACATTCAACCCTAGCAACAAGTATACACATTATTAACAAACAGTGTACCTGTGAAGAGTACACTTGCCATATACAAACAGTGTAGACCCTGATCAGAGGGCTCCTGCAGGAACCACGTGACCAGGGTCTGCACTGTTTGTCATTTTGCAATACATTGTTTAAATCAGCCCTAGGTGTATGAAAAATGGACTACAATTGTCCATTAAACATTTTAAGGGTGAATGAAGAATGAGTCAGCTCTTTGTTAATCAAAAAATATGTTACCTCTACATTTGATCAGGATCTAAAGTGTGTAGTAACTTGTTTTAGAACATCTCTTGTTTGCGACATTTACTGTGTATTCTTTGCTGCCATTTTGTTTCTGTTTTGATATTTTGTATGCTTTTTAGCTCACCTGAGCTAGCTCAGGTTGAGCGTTTGCAATCCTTGAATGTCCGGCGTCCGTCGTGCGGCGTCAACAATTTTAGTGTTTACACTCTAGAGGCCACAATATTTATCCAATCTTTCTCAAACTTGCTCAGATGGTATATTGCCATAAGAGTTCGGATGAGTTCGATTATGGCTGAAATCGGACAATTAGGTCATGAGTTATCAACCTTTGAATTGCTGAAAATGCCATATTTATCAGTGTTTACACTCTAGAGGCCACAATATTTACCCAATCTTTCTAAAACTTGCCCAGATTGTATATCACCATAAGAGTTCGGATGAGTTTGATTTTGGTTGAAATCGGACAAATAGATCAAGAGTTATCTACCTTTGAATTGCTGAAAATGCCATATTTAACGGTGTTTACTAGAGTTCACAATTTTTATCAAATCTATCTCAAACTTGCTCAGATTGTATATGACTATAAGAGTTCAGATGAGTTTGATTATGGTTGAAATCAGACAAATAGGTCTTGAGTTATCTACCTTTGAATTGCTGAAAATGCCATATTTAAGGGGTTTTACACTCTATAGGCCACAAATTTTATCCAATCTTTCTCAAACTTACTTAGATTGTATATTACCATAAGACTTCAGATGAGTTCAATTATGGTTGTAATTGGACTAATAGGTCAAGAGTTATCTACCTTTGAATTGCTGAAAATGACATATTTAACAGCGTTTACACTCTAGAGGCAACAATATTTATCCAAGCTCTCTCAAACTTGCCCAGATTGTATATGACCATAAGAGTTCGAAAAAGGGTAATTATGGTTGAAATCGGACAAATAGATCAAGAGTTATCTACCTTTGAATTGCTGAAAATGCCATATTTTACAGTGTTTACACTCTTGCAACTACAGTTTTCAATGGATTTTCATTATACTTGTACACAAAGTATATAGCTATACGTTCTCAAAGGAGTGCAATTATTGTTGAAATCTTATCATTGTGGCAATAGTTACCTGCCCTTGATATACTTTGAAATGCTAGAAAAAGGCTTCATTTCAGTATTGTTTAGGTTCTAGTTATCTGCATTTGATGTACTCTACTATACTAGAGTAGGTCGACAAACTTGAATGGATTTAGAATAAAAAGGGTGAAATTCAAAGGTAAAGCTATCAGACTTCATTACAAATGGTGAGCGATATCAGGGCCTTCAGGCCCTCTTGTTAATTCTTCTTATACATTTATTGTATGTTTTTGTTATCTCTGTTGCAGTTTATTCCCAGTAGGTGATGCGTTGTGATATAATATTTATGTACTTTTACAGAGCAAGATAACAACCTTTTTATTTTGAGCTCAACTTAGGGGCTTAAGTCAAAGGTCAGGGGCTACAGCTACAAATGATATTGTAACTCTCAAACTTGTGTAAAACTTTTATTGAAAAAGGGGAGGCTCTTAACCCTTTCCTCCATAGAAGCGCCTTTTAGCGCATTCAGTTTATTACTTCGCTGAAGAAAATAGCCTTAAGGCGCATTCTGCTTTACTTTCAACCTGCTTTAAGTAGTCGCCTATTTTCAAAACTAGAAACAGACTATGGGGGAAAGGGTTAAGAATGGTGGCATATTTATGGAGGACAAAAATAATGTAATTTTTTAAAACTTTTAACATTACTTTTTCCCTGCATTAATCACCCACATGTCGAGATATATGACTTTTTTGTGTGCTGTATTTAAAACATACTCATATGAACTCTTCCAATTTGAAAAACAACCATTTTGTATTGATTTTTAGCGCTGTTTTTAGAAAGTATTTCAGAAAATTACTGTTAAATAAACAGTGGAGACTGTCTACACTGTTTCCAAAATCTTTTGTATACTGATTTCTAGCATTGTGTGAAATATCTAGTCGCCATCTATTAATTGAACAGGAAATTACTTACTTATTTAGTGTACCTATTAACAGTTCATTTATCCTTTGCAAACAGTGTAGACCTAGATCAGAGGGCTCATAAGAGCCCTCTGATCTGGGTCTACACTGTATGTCATTCTGCAATACATAGACAAAATCCCTAAATAGTCGTAAATAGACTAGATTTAACAAGAAACGTGAATTGTCTATTAAAAGTTTTAGGGATGAATGAGTTAAGAGCAATCTGTACTGTATCATGTGTGAAACTGATTTGTGATTCAGGCCCCTTTATTTGTAGAGGTCATTAAATCTTATACTGTAGAAATGAAGATTTGTTAGTCATAACATGACAATGGTGTGTTTGAAGTGAAAAGGTAATTTATTGCCCTTGACTTGAAGGAATGAAAGTATTGGTGAAATATTGGAATGAAAGATGTTGGCGTAAGGTTTTTAAAAACAATTTGATTGATATTCATAAAAAACGACAAAGTCTCTTTATTACAACCACAAAAAGAAGGCGAATTTATTGTATAAAATACAAGTAACAGCTTAAAGCAAGGTGACAGTGTAACAGAAAGCTCCTAAAGGAGCTTTGTTTGACTGTCACCTTGCTTTAAGCAGTCACCTGCCTGAAAGGCCTAATAATTATCACAATTTAGTGGTGTTAATAAAGAGGTTTTACCTTAGTTTCTTGTATTTGGTGGGTTGAAGTGGACAGAGATTGACAGCTTGAGATTATTGTCATTGCAATCAATAATTGTATGTTACAAATGAATTGCAAGTCTTGTTTTCTTATGAAATATAATTATACAACTATATGTAATGGATTGCATTGTGAATGTATGAATATTTATATTATGTATGTTATTGTTATTTAGAGCTCACATCTACAGCTTGGTTGAAAAGTTCTTATTTAATCCTTTCAGATATAGCTGTTTGTGCAACTCACTTGTATCCATCTTTGATTAAGACAGGTGACTGTTGAAAGCAAGATGAACGTCAAGCAGAAAGCTCATATAGGAATTTTCTGCTTTATTCTCATAATGTTTTAACCCATTACCTGATAGCCTGTTTCTAGTCTTGAAAACAGCTGACCACTTAAAGCAGGTTGAATATAAAGCAGAATGCACCTTAAGGTGCATTCTGCTTTACTTTCAACCTGATTTAAGCTACAATGTGTCAGAATAAAGAAAATATTTCTGATGCTGCATATTAATGACTATAAAGTGGAACTATTTGTTTCAATTGAGAAATAAGTCAAAGGCTTAATAAGGCGTATTTATGGGGTGAAGGGTAAAGCAACCAACTTCATGTAAATTAAAAAATGTCACAGTTTGTGGCTCTTATGTAGAGAAGTAGGAAGAAGTGCCATAAGGCGCTTCAGGGAAGGAAAGGGTGAACATTTTACTCACTGTATTTTGTTTTCTTTTTTAAATTGGCTATTTTCTTTTTATACAACAGCTGCAATATATTGATCAGAACATCAAAAACCCTAAATAATATGTGTGACAATCTCAATTCATGTATTGGAATGTAATTGATCTGAAAATTTATAAGACAGTTTATAACTGTATAGTGATGTATTATATTCTATATTTTATTACATGGTTATTTTATATTACCCTACGCAGCCTCCATGGATTTTTGTTTGTCAGTCGACCTGTTCACCATTTTAATCTTGGTCAACCCTTTGGCTATGGAGGAAAGGGTTAAGATTTTGTATTCCATGCTTACACCACGAAGCCTATGTGCCAAGTAAGGTTAGGTTATACTTAGAGGTTCATACATACAACATAAATAGGCAGGACTCCAGATAGAGGGAGTAAACTGAACAAATCAATTTTCTCACTTGTTTCATCATCAAATTCGATGGTGTAAATACTCATAAGAATCGTCTCAGAGTGATGATTCTAATGAGTAGTAAGAACATGGGGTTTAACCCAGAAATAAAGATTTTACTATTTGAAATACTCCCCTTATCGGGAGCTCTGAGATTATACAGGGGCATTACATGTTGTTTACAGTAAATTTTGTTTCTGTATAGGATTTTGCCTCATATATTGGTTGTGTGGACTGTTAGATTTTAAGTTATTGTTTGTGTGATAAGATCTGACTGCCATATGTTTAGGACAGCGTAGGGCATAACAGCTGTTTGACAGACCCTTTTATCACCCTATGAAGTGTATGCTTACTGTCACTGGTTTTTGAACCTACCGTACCCACATAGCTTGTTCTCAAGCTATTAAAACAGAGGGCCATTTTTGACTATTTAGGGTTGATTTTAACAATAGATTGTAAAGTGGCAAACAATTCATACCCTGATCTGAGGGCACCTTTAGGAGCCCTCAGATCAGGGTATACACTGTTTGCATAGAACAAGTGTATTCTTTACAGGTTTGTAAATGATGAGAGTACTTGTTGCTAGGGTTCAATGTGTTAAAGCAAGCTGAATGTAAGGCAGAAATATTTCTTAGAAGTTCTAAGAAATATTTCTGAAGTATCTATTCTTTACTTTCAGTCTGCCTTAACCCCTTCACTGCCATGACATCAACAATTTCAAACAATTGTTGTCTGCTTATATTTTTCATATTTGAACTTGAAGTAAACTTACTAACGTAATATCGTAATGGTTACCAAAAACATTGTACGGCAATGCAAGGATTAAGCAGCTACCTGGTTTACACACAGAAAACTGGGGTCCGTCTTATGAAAGGTCGTAGGACACATATTGTCTAAAGTTAATTATCATTTATTTTTCTCCATCTAATTCTGCCGTGTGACATCACTTTGGAATCATCTCGAAAAGATTATTCCAATGATATGTCACAAAGCAGGATTAAATGGAGAAATTAGAAAGTAGATGTATTTTACAGTTTTTACTTAAGATCCTTTTTGTCGTACGTTTCGTAAGACGGACCTCAGGCCCTTATTTGAATGGTGGTAATGGCAGATCTGTATTGTACCTCATTTTGCTCCGATATTTGTTATTGACATTATTATGTGAGCTGTTTAAAATATAACCTCAAATGTTGCTAACAATTGATTTTCTATGCATTTGTTCATATTCCATTCTTTTTTTATATGAATGTATAGTGTAATGTTTATGTACAGTTTAAACTCTCCAAAACAACGTACAGTAAAGAAGCAAACATGTCTTCAATTACAGGTTGCTGCTTAATGCAGGAAAAAAGAGATGCAGAACGGAGAACGCCCATATAGGAGCTTTCTAGATTACATGTACTTTTGTCCGTCATGATAACACACTCAACTAGGATACCAGGGGTCATGAGTTTGGTCCCCCGCCGGACCAAGTCCTATGGATGAGACTTTATAAACCATGGTCAGATATTTCAGTGCTTAACACTGGGCAACCAGAGAACTCTGTTGATAATTAGAGTAGGGAATTGTACCAGGGTAGCTGAGGGTACTCTGTAATCGCTTCCCTAGCTCTGAGCGGATAGATGGCAGAAACAGAGGTTAAATTTCTGCAAATTGGAAGTTCTAAGTGACAGTTTATCAGAGGTTTTACTGTATTACTCTACTGCACTTCATTTGTTTCAGCAGCAGTAATTGACAGCAATCTCCAGATCAAGCGAGTATTTCAGATACCAAATCCTTATGCCTTAACCAAACCTTATATTACAGTGCAGAAGATGTTATCCTTTCCCAATATTCAGTGAGACCTCTCTATTTCAACACTGAAATGTAGGCTTATTGATGGCATGTTAGACAGGTGGCAGCTTAACTCTTTCCTCCCTGAAACTTTAAATGGACAATCCTGTTTCCATTTCAGTCCAGTCCATTTCTGACTTTTAAGGGTTGTTTTTGTCAGTGATTGGCATTATTACAGGACAAGTATACTATTCACATGTACACTGTTTGAAAAGGACGCCTATAGGCGTGACTAGGGTTCAAAGTGTTAAAGCAAAATAAAGTATAGCAGGAAGCTCCTATAGGAGCTTTCTGCTTTACTTTCATCTTACTTTAAGCATCCACCTCCCATAAACACAGACAATTTGAGTTCATGTAGTGGGCGTAATAGAGAGGTTTTACTACATGTGTTTGTGCTAAAACAATTATTTCAATTGCAAATAGATTAAAGCCAGATCAGACCCAAGGTAACTCTGCGACTGATCAGGCTCCAAACTGTTTGCCACTCGGATTAAAAAGAATTGTAATGTTTTGTGTTTGCACTTAGTTCCGTTTTTACAGGAGAGAATGACAAGTTTAATGTACATGTATTACTACCCATTAGAACTGTCTCTTACAAATAATACTATTTGGTAGTAGCTAGTCACAAAATAAAGTTTGGCTGATTCATTTAGTTGAAAGTATTTAAGTTATTAATCTGGCAGCTTCTCTGGAGACCTGGCCAAAGGTTATGTGGCATTTGATTTGAGGCTGAGATCATTCTCAAGCATTTGATTGGTCAGATTTGAACTCATTGTTATATAACCTTTGACCCTGGCTTAATTGAAAACAAAGCGAGAATTGGGTATTACTTTTTCAGTCATTCATTTTGATTAATTCTGTATAAAAATGTAATTTACTAAAACTGGTGTTGTTTTCCTATACCCTTTTTTTCCAGCAAGACGCTGGGTAATTGCTTAATTTTGAAAATAATTTCCAATCAGAATCAACGCAAGTAAGAACAAATCCACAAGCACAAATCCATTTTAACCTATAGCACCATAGTGAGGAGTATACAGTCATTTACAAACAGTATACTTGTGAAGACTACACATGTCCTATGCAAACAGTGTAAACTTAGATCAGAGTGCTCCTTCAGGAGCCTTCTAAATAGAATTTGCACCATTTGTCATTTTATATTATGTTGCAAAATGCAATGCTAAATAGTCAAAAACAGACTAGACTGAATTGGAAATAAGTATAGTCCTACACCCATAAATACACATTTTATGCCCCTTGGATTTATTCCTCCACTGAAGAAAATAGTTCCACCTTATGCAGTCATGTATATTTACCATAAGAAATAGTTTCTATAATCTAGCAGATGGTAGCTTAAAGCAGGGCTGAAAATAAAGCAGACTGTTTCTTGAGGCACATTCTGCTTTACTTTCAATCTGCGTTAAGTGGCCATCCATCTTAGAAAAAGGCTATGGGCTAATGGATTAAAAGTTTCAGGTGTGAATTAGTTAAATTAAATAATTTTATTTGCTTATGGAGATGACCATGACACTGCCAACATTTTGGATTCAGCTAGATAAGATGCCAAGTTACTGCTCTGACCTTAATCCAACCTGTTGGCACTTGTATCATCGTCCAAAACACGGTAGAGAAAGTATGGTTTGAAACCACTTGAAAGGGTGTTGAAATGCTCTTTTAAAATATACTCTATATAACTCAAATTTCTAATTATCTGCCCATTTTTACTTGTATTGTATATAATTATTTAATATCTGAAAGTCTTTTTTTTAAAAAAAAACCCTGTTGAATAAAGTTGATTGAAAATATTAATTGTCTTCCTTATTGTATCACAATTTGTTACAGTTGAGAAGAACTTATGCTTTCTCAATAAACAGGTTTATGCTTAAACTGATATGTCCATTGAAATAACCATTGAGCCAGATCAGACACCAGGTAACCCGGCGTCTGATTAGGGTCCAAACGGTTTGCCAATCGCTTAAAAACAAATCGTCAGTCATTACAAATGTGATAATTTTCTACAGTGTGTTGCTTTGCATTGTGCCGCGTTGAAACAGGAAAGAATAAACCTTCAGCGCTGTACTTTTCTAACCTGGGCCAGTGCCGATGTACAGTAAAGACCTCTCTATTACGACCACAAAAACAAAGGCCACTCGACTGAATAAGAAACAGGTGCCAGCACAGAGCAAAGTGACAGTATAACAGAAAGTCCCTTAACCCATTACTCCATATCTTATTTCTAGTATTAAAAATAGGTAATCACTTAAAACAGATTGAAAGTAAAGCAGAATGTGCATTAAGGCACATTCTGCTTTACTTTCAGTCTGTTTTAAGCTACAATCTGCTAGGTAATAGAAAATATTTTTTATGGTGCAAATTAATAATTGTATATATTGCAACTACATGTATTTTCTTCAGTGTATGAATGAATGAAATGTGTTTAATGTAACATTGCTTTAAGCAGTCACCTGTCGTAAACACCTAATATTGATCACATGTTGTGATCGTTATAGAGAGATTTTACAGTCAAACCTCTATAATACCACCACTAGATCTACATGAGATTTAAAAAAGTCTGCTTAAAGTAAGATTGCAGTAAAACAAAGCTCATATGGGAGCTTTCTGTTTTACCGGCATCAGCTTCTTGCCTGAAGCTGTCACGTCGTCAATGCCACCCATACGCCTACATTTCGGTGCTCTTATTAGAAAGGTTTTACTGTAATTTCGGGAATCATACTCGTATTCGTCCTAACATAACTTATTTTAACCCTTATATGCATCATTTACGAACAGTTTACCTATAAATAATACGTTTATCCCATGCAAACAGTGTACATGTATGAAGGATATGTTGGGGAAACCTGAGGAAATTATCAAAATGTGAAATTTCTTGAGAAATCACCCAAAATTTCAATTTCTTTTAAATCTTCATTGTAGTGCCCTTAGAGATGTTATTCGTTGGTATAATCAATGTTTTTTTTACCTTTCAATGTTCAATTTTAAACATGGCCAGGTTAATGTTTTTCAATTATGGGGCTAAGAATTTTAGCCACATAAGTACCCTCCCGTAAGCACGGACGGATAGACAGACGCCAGAAAAGTGATCCCTAAGTGTCACCGGGGGTAGTCATTTTAAGGTGTTTTTCGAAAAGTAGGATATTAACAAGACAAACAAACTCATAATTTCTGTTATAAACCGTGAACATTAAACTCGGTAAAAATGATGTAGAATTAGATACTGAATGAGATGGTGTAAAGCTTTTGCGGATTCGTTTCGGTTCGCGTTACACATCAAATACCTTAACTCATTCACTCTAGCATATATGGGGCCCAAATGGGTGTATTCGTTAATTACATGTTAATGTGCCCACATTGAACCCATTACATTTTTAAGTGGGCTTTCTTTGGACAAGCTTATACATGAGTTTGCCCACATTAGGCCAATGTTAGGGATTTTCGGACTTTTCAGGGGTATATTCGGACAAGCCCATATGCATGGGTTAAACCGTTTGCCCACATTGGTCCCACCTGGGCCCCATGCGAATGTATTTGGGCTCTGCCAGAGTACATGGACTATAAGACCTTAGAATTTGGTTCTATAGTAACAGTCCAGAATATTAACCAGCACAGTAATAGCCTATATTATAGTGTCCCCCCTCCACAGCGGCCCTCCCTACAACGACCCCCTCCTTACAGCAATGCTTGCCGTAGTTCCCCTAATACGAAAAGTATGTCTAATTCTTTCACTGCTGTAAAATCTGTAATGTCAGCTTGAGTCCAAATCAGACGCCGCGTCTGATCTGTTTGCACTTAAAGTGATTGTTTAAGCACAAACACGTATAGTAAAACCTCTTTAGCACGCACACTACATGAACTCAAATTATCTGTGTTTATGGCAGGTGGATGCTTAAAGGGAAATGGACAGCTGGTGATAAATATCTTTTAAATGAAAGATATTGAAAAAAATCGCCTTCTGCCTTTGAAATTTTGAAAAATAATAAAAAATGAAGTAGTTAGAGCCGTTTAAACTTTGTGATATATGACTGTGCAAGCGACCATGGGGGCCGCCATTTTGTTTACCTGTGTGACGTAACTAAGGCATTCCGCGACCTTCTGGTTATAGCGAGTCTAACCGGGAATGCCGTAGAGTGCGCGGAATTTACATCGATAACATTAATAAACTGAAATACTGAGAAAAATTGGGCATGTGGAGGAAGGTAAAACACTTTAGAACTTCAGTGTTACGATTTCGATCCTAAATTATCAGAGAATGTAATATTAGAAGACAGAGACTACGACGGGTCGGGCGAAGAGAAAGCGCATTCGCCGGACGAATTTGCAACTGCAATACTTGTGTATAAATGCCTACAAAGGAGGTTAATACTTGCTGCAGAACACATGAAATGACGATTGGGTGTCTTGGTGACAATGAGTGCATAGCAGAACCATCAAAATTTCGAGCTATTAGTGCTTAATCCAGCCATACTTGAGGTAGCGTATATCAGGCAAATATCATAGGACACCGGAATCGGGCACGGATACTCTTGATAATATTTGCATACTGGTTGTGAATAAAGGCATCGAAGCCCTGTGACTTTCGAAAAAAGTTTCTCCGATATATTTAGTCTTATCTGTTAATATTTCCGTAAATATTAATCATAAACATCGGCTCCAGGATATCTTCGTTTTTTTACGGGGCTAAAAAGGTAAAAGGTAAAGGTGATAGGTTTATCAAGTCTGAAATTTATATGTCATATTCTGCCGACTTTTACAATTACCTCCCTGTTCATCGAGTCATAAGTCGGCCATTTACATTCGGCGCTACTAGCAGCCATGACACATTGACTTATTTCCCTCTCAGGTACCCATTTAAATCACCTGGGTGAAGTGGAGCAATGTAGGGTTAATTTTTTGCTCAGAAAAATTTCAGTGATCCTGACAGGGCTCGAACCAGGAACCTCTCGCTTCCTAGTCGAGCGTCCTACCCACTGGACCACCGACACCTACGACTAAAACACGAGCAGATAAAGACGATAATACATGTGCCGATTTTTTATAACATCCAGTCAGAGACAGTGTATAGCCATATGGCTATACACTGTCTCTGCATCCAGTACAAAACGGATGAGGTATTACGTTTTTATTTAATAAAATAAGGGGGATCAAATTATTTTTCTGGTCTGTTATGAATTTTCCGTGACGTTTAACATCGGTTCTGGTCCTCAATCGGACATACATTTTTAGAAAATAGACCATTTATTCTCGGTATCGCAACATCCGGGAACTTTCGTACATCCAGGTCTCAATCACAGAGTTTCTCAATATCTCATTTGGATCCAAACTGTTGCTGACCTTTAAGTACAGTCAGTTTTGATTCCTATCTGGGTCCTAACTGTTTGTCAGTCTCTCGTACGGATAAAAGTTTCTTCAATGAGCTTTTCAATACATTCAAACCTTAGTTTGGATTTTCAATCACAGAGTTTCTCAATATCTCATTTGGATCCAAACTGTTATAAAGATCTATGAAAATCATAATCGAAACAGATTCAGGACATATTTCAGCAGGCGGCTTTGATCTAGATCGCATTTTATGCTGACATTCATCATCAACCACTAATCAATTAAGCTGCCTTGCAAATTGTACGATATGGACCGGAATTTTTTATACACAACTCCTTTCTGCCTAAGACCCCCTCTGTGAAGAAGTAAGAAGCTTTAGGGCCTGCAGGGCATAAATATCCATATTACGTAATCTAATTAGCCGCACTTGTCAAACAGGGTTGTGATTTAAACACAGGCTAGCAATTTGGCTACTTAAATATGCGATTACACGCCACGAGCCTTTTACCCTGTTTCTACTTCTGAAAATATGTGACCACTTAAAACAGGTTGAAAATACGTTCAGCCTGCTTTAAGCTTTTATCTGCTAAAATATAGAAAATATTTCTTATGATTTTTATTTGTGACAGTATGATATTGAAACTATTTTCTTCAGTATATGAAGGAATTAATTAAAGGCGTTAAAAGGCGTATTTATTGGGGAAAGGGTTACATCAAAACAAAAAAGCCAAGATCTTTAAAAAAAAAAAAAGAATATTGGACACTTCTAGCTCTTGTGGTTTTGTATAGATAGATCTAGATGTGTATGCTGCTTTTTTAAAAAGGCTAGAGTCTACCATAAAACTCGAATTTAAATCTTAAATTAAAATTCATTTAGGCGTATCTAAAAGTTGTTTGAATTTTTTTCTACAGAAATGACGAGTGTAAAACTACACCCAGAAATAAGAACGATAAAACTAGATCCAATCAAAATCGGATTTGGACTCAAGTAAGATCGCTCTAACAGATCGGGATCTAGAGAATCGCGATGATTAAATTAAGAAAGAAAAAACCGATCTAGATCTACCCGTACAATATGTAGATCTAGTAATGAGACTTTTTTCATTAAGAATTTCTGTAGCGTTGAATTCCTAAACCGAGACGAACCAGCCATCACGAGGAAGCGGGTGTAATTATCATACACCAGATAATAAAGGCAGCTGAAAGTGGTGCAAAAGAATCAAACATTGTATGTGAGGACATTGACGATTTCGTCTTCCTGCTGCACTTCTACGCACAATTGATCCTGACCTGTCGCTTTACAAAAGAAAGACCACATGCTGAACAAACTACTGTAGACATTGCCGCAACTGCACGTGAACATAAACAATTGCTTTCACATCTGTCAGCCGCCAATGTGCTCTCAGGCTGAGGCACTGTGCGTCAGTGCTTCGGAATAGAAAAATGCATTCTCTTCAAAGTACTTAAGAATGGTGTGGTACTGCACAAAGTTGGTGACTTATCTTATGCTATAGGCGACATCGTTTGAGAAGCAACATAATTCATGGCTGGCTGTTACAGGATCAAAAGCTTGGTGACATCGAACATGTCTGCATGGAGTTTATGGAGTAGTCTGGTTGCGAAGGATTCCCAAAAAATATTTTTGCAAATGCTCGACAGCTTATGTCACTTTCACCTTCTAAAGAGGCATTCAAAGAGAACGTAAAACATTCAGACTGCCATTTGGAAATCAGCTCCCAAATCAGAACATGAACCATTAGATCCTGTCGAGTTTGGGTGGACACTTGATGAACGCCCTAGATAATTGATACCAGTTGTATTGCAAGCAAACGTCACTTTTGTTCTACAGGAGGAGCTTGAAATAATAAGGTGCGGTTGTTCTACGGATACACTCTGTCCGACAGCAATGTGTCTGATATACGACTCACTTGTCGTGCAAAATATTTTGTTGATGCCACGGGGAAGCACCCTGCCAGAATACGCACACCCGACGTGTCGATAACATTGACAATGTTGTTAAAAATGACTTGTTTGAGGACTGAGTCAGTGCAGTAATGGAAACATACATCATTATAAGTAAAAGGAATGCTTTGTAACTTGGATGAACACTGAAGTGGATTGTTGTATATTTTGCAAAACATGTTGGTGTGATCAATACTGAAATGGTTAAATCTGGTTCTTTACCCCTACAAACATGAGTACAGACGCCAGAATTGTGTCAATACATGTATCTATGTACATGTAGTTGCTGAGGTATTGACGAAAATGAGATTTTCAGTACTGGCTGACTAAATTTGCATATTCAGAAACACTATTTGGGTGATCTTTACAGAAATGGCTTCAACTGATTATTTACCGCTAAAAAACATGTGTTTATACGCCAGAATTACTTTGATATAATATGTCGTAGATGATGATACATTGACGAAAACAAGATTTTCGGTAATGGCTGCCGAAATATGCATATTCATCACAAACTTATAAATATTTTTGTGGGATCAATAAATCTACTACATATAGGCATTTATATCGATTTATAAGTATTATATCATGAGTTTATGGCTATATTTTAGTTATATGTATCATTTGGAGTAAAAAAAAATCGACCAAATATACATTAATACCGGTCATAACCATACCGCTCCAAATCTGGAATTCACCCAACAAAACTTTTGAGATGCGGTCACGTCGCAAAACGAGTTGAATCTACTACATTTAGGCATATATATAGATACAAGAGTATTATAATCAAGGTGTATGGTCGTATTTAAGGTTTTTATTTTATGCTAAGCAGTGAATTGTAGAGTTTTCTCAGTAGATTATAAAGTTATAATCTACAGTGAATTATAACTTTAGGAACTATTTTTTGCCGGAACTACTTTTTTTATTACCTCCCTTTAAGGTGGTTCGCGGGTCAGCTTATTCTGTGTCAGAATTCTTTGAAACCTTGATTAAATTGAAATATACCATATGGAGAGTGAAAAATCGTTAAAATAAAAAAAAGTTACAGTGCCGTTTTTTTCTGACAGGACCTTTTGTCGAAAAAAGCTCCTTTTTTATAAACAGGGATATTTTCTTTATAAAATGATATAACTCAATAATTTCTGTACATTCAAGTAAACTGTACATAGACTATAAATATCTAGCTGTTTAACGTACACTTATTTTACTCTTATTAGATAGATATAACTTAATTCTACTAGTCACAAACATTTAATGAAAATCTACAGTGGAATTTACATTTTATACATGATTTCCTGAAATTCTGAAAAAATGTAAACACAAAACGAGTAACCTCCCTTGAGTTCAACTTTAAAATGCCGTCAGCTCTAAATAATACCATAAGTCAAACCTGTAATAAGGGACCATTGAAAACGGTAGCCTGTAGATCTTTAAAGGCAAGTGACTGCTTAATGCATAACAAAAGTAATGCATAAAAGCTCCTTTAGGATCTATCTTTTAGCATTATGTTTGTCCTGTGTTAAGCTGCCATCTGTCATATAGGCTATAAATACTCACAAATTTAGCTGTCACTTGACTATACTTGCATCTGATATTATTCATTATTACTTGACTAAACATAGCCTGTCCTTTGATCACTGCGTTATGAAATGACTAGTCACTAAAATCAGACAATTTGTTAAAAAAAAGAGTTTTGAACCGAGTGGGAATCGAACCTAGAACCGTTGGATTGCAAGTCTATCACCGTATCCACTGCGCTAACAGAGCAGACACTGAGTCAGATCAAACTTTTCTTTATCTAAATTTTCTACTATAAGCACGTGCCGCAAAGATCAGGTGAAAGTCGTCAGCATTTCCGGAACTCGAGATGCGGGCCGCCCGCTGTCGAACCACCTTAATTTAAAACATGATTATTTTCCTTGTAAAGGAAGGTCTGCTCTAATTTTTGTTCAATAAGCTGTGATAATTCTTTTGAACATTACTAATTCAAGCAAAAGCACAGCAAAATGGATATTAATGATAGATATTGACATTTCAAGCTTATGTGAGATGTTGGAAATGAAAATAAAACAGTTTGCCAGATTTGGTAATAAATCCAAACAACAATGTTCAACATAACAGACAATCATATTTTTTACATTAAAAAAAGAAAAAAAAGCGTGAAAAAGTTTTTGCCATTAAACAGTTGAAGAGGTCCTTTTATCTTTCTCTAAGATGTGATGAAGTATCTGATATCATATCTTGCATTGTCAGATCTGTCTAGTGTAGTTTACAGGCAGTTTACTGACAATACCATTTTGAAAATGTTCATAATATGATAACAAAACAATGCCTGAACTGCAGTTTTAACCCATTACCCCATAAATTTATACGCCTTTTAACGTCTATAATTTATCCCTCCACTGAAGAAAATAGTTCCAATTCATACAGTTGAGAATATAAATTAAACATTAGAAAAGATTTCTAAATTCTAGCAGCTGGTAGCTTTAAAGCATGCTGAAAGTAAAACAGAATGCACCTTAAGGCACATTCTGCTCTACTTTCAAACTGCTTTAAGTGGTCACCTGTCTTCAAAACTAGAAACATAGTATGGGGTAATGGGTTAAGTGTATTTTGTCTCCATCCCTTTAAGTTATCCTCCTTGATCCACGTGTCTCTTGTTATTTGCTAAACTGCTGTCATCAGCTTCATCCATTTCTGTCATTCATCCAAGTAACTTTTCATTTGCGGGTGTTGTTGAATTCATTTCGCTTTTGGTGGAACCATCCAAGCAGAAACACACAGTAAAGAACTCATCATAGTGTTAATTACATAATGAGTTACTAAATGCATGCTTCTGAAAGAATAGGCTATCTCTCTTGTCCAATTACACAAAAACATCAGATTATGTGTTTATTATACCGGTAGATCTCTACATAGCAGCAATTCGTTGTGTTGAATCAGACTGTATAGAGTGAGTGCTGCCATCAATCTCAAATCCTGGCATTTTATATAGATTGGTGCAGAAACTGACAGATGAGGAGACTTCCCGGCTAACCATTTAATACAAATTCCCATGGCAATGTGACATTCAAATACATCTGTGAAACGCATAACATTGAAATTTTCGCAAATTTCCAAACATTTTTTTTTTGAAAAACGCATGTCTCCCCTGGTTATTGTCCAGAAAGTGAAACGAAATCAAAAATCGAGTTTTAGTAAATGCAGTCCCAACCATCCCCTCCTAAGAAGCAACCAGTTAACAAAACAAGAGACATAACGATGTCAAGTCCAGAGTTTACACTGTTGTGCCAAAAAGCACGTTACTTTCGCTCTGTTGACCAAGACAGGTAAATGCGACTATCAAATAAACCCCCATCCCATCCACTTGTTGCACCGGTAGAAAAAAAAACGTGACGGGTTTCGATACTGATCTGTTTCTACTAATCCGATTTCTTTCTTGGTATTGTCTTGTCCTAGTGTTGCTGGCCATAAATAAGTTCCCACCCTGGAAATCTGTCATATGTTTTTGATGTATTTTAGCTGTGTAAGGTAAACAGGAACCTGTTGATTAACTTAAAGTCACTAAGGGTAAATATCTTTCAAAAGCTGAATTAATTTCTGATTAGACAGAGAGGCGTTCATAAATTACTGCCACTCGTTTAATCGTTCTTTGTCAATGTTTTGTAGACCCAAATTGGCAATCCTACATCAAGTTTTGAAGCATATCAAATATTTCAAGATGTAATATTAAATATTCGGAAAAAAGATTCAATTTCCATACAAAATGATAAAACCTACAGTAATTGCGAATTTGTTTCGTTCCACAGCGTGTGTATATCGTTAATATTCAATATACTACATCAGACCTGACTTTCCGTTTGTCCCCCATATATACAGTACAGTACTTACTTTGTGCACTAACTCCTCCATTCCTACAGCTTTTAAGGTACTTCGCATATACGCGTAGTTTCCATACGATTGTTATGAAACTTTTCATGAAGAATGACAATAGCCTAAGAAACAATGTGTGTAAATATAGGCAAAATTTATCGTGTGGTTTGTCTTTAAGGTCTTTTTTCTGACAAAAACCTAGAATTTTGATGATTTTATTTTTCTTAAAAATGAATAAAGCTAATGACTATAATTCTCACCCAATAAGTAGTCCACAACATTCATTACAAGAAAAGCTAAACACATTTTGAATAAAGGTGTTCAGAAAGATGTTATCAGCTATTTAAATTTTGCAAAATGCTAAAAAATTGAATTACAAAAAGCTGACTCATTCAATGTATATTTGTTTTCATTTTATTCAAATATATGGTTGATGAACTAGTCAGTCTGAAAAAATTAGAAAATATTACAGTCAGGATTTGTTGTAATAACATATTTTCTTATCAAAATGTGGGATATTTGTTGTTTAGATACAGTTACCTACCTTAGAATTAAAACTTTGTCATTAAAATGCATTATTATTTATTCATGGACTTGCATACAAGGTTTATTATATTGTTTTAACATAATTATAATGGGCAATATCGATCATGAAAAGGTTAGCGTATTGATAAGCTTCAATGTGTGGCTTTATAGTTCGATCAAATCGTTTACATGTATACCGATTTAATTGACTTGTAAGTCATTAAACTAAAACGTACAGGTAAGTGGACATATACTTGGACCGTAAACATCACTAGTTCTAATCAACGAAGACTAAACATAACATGTCTCTTGATTACTGCGTTATGGATTGACAAGTCAATAAATCGGACACTAAAAAAAATATTTGGATCGGATGGGTCTCGACCTATGACCTTTTGATTGCTACATGTAGTCAACCACTATACTAACTGCGCTATGAAGGATTATACTAATTCGTATCAACATTTCCTTTATATAAATTTTCTAGTATAAACACGTACGAAAACAGTCTGTGTCGTCAAGACGCATATCCGCTCGCCCGCAAGACCGACTTCCGGTAGCCAAAGGCCTTAAACTACAACCTTATAAGTTTGCAGACTATTTCCAGGCACATATGTCACAGAGATCAGATTTTGATCTGGTCTTTTTCCACAGATTTGCATTAGATTGTTCGTGCACTCAGGGTCTGATGTGGTTTTTGAACTGTCTGCATAAAAGGTGGTCTGCCGTCTTCTCTTATTTGGGGCTCGAACGTGTCTTGATCGATATTATATGTATATCTCTGAAATCCGGACAGTTGTGAGGGTTCAAAAAGGATCTAAAGACGAAAAGTTGTATTTTGGGTTGCGATGGTGTTGCATAGAGCTTTGATATGAGTTTTCTGTAATATAATCGTGCTACATTGAACGACTAGTCTACATGTTAGGGAACCGTTGGTGTTTGTGTCCGGTTTTCAGATGTGCTACTGTATTTCTACATACGACCGTGGGAAATTATACTATATCCGATCAACGTCACAATATGACGTCATACAACCATAATTTTATGTGATGTAATGCTTGTGTATATCATATTAACATATTATATCGTATGTCTTGCTTAGTCTGGTTCCCGTCGTGCTACAAGAACGGTGTTTTTAATTTTCACTTTATTACTGGATCTAGAAAGATTTCGCTTCTGCTGTTTTCATGGGGTCTCTAACCTGCCCTGATATATCTGTTCAAGTCAAAAGTTGAAGTGTTGGCTATATGACTTTCTGCTGACAGCAGAAACAGCCTGTAAAAATGATCTACTTAGTCTTATCAGTGAGCCCCTGTGACGACAAGATAATTTTTTACGGGCGCCGTCCTCAGCGCATGAAGTCTAAAAATAGCTCGCTGTCTCTTACTGTACACATAGTGGACTAAGATCTACTATTTTCAGTTTCAAATCTGCATGTTTCTTTCATCTGCTATTAAACTGCTTTGTCTCTGCATATTTAACCCTTTGCCTGCTATAATCCCGACTTCATTAGAAATTGCAAACGGGTTGGATCCTAATAAGACAGCATTTGATCTGGACACTGATTGACACTCATCTTTATTATTTGGCAATTTATAATTGCATAAATCTGAATTTAACTAAACTTGCTAACAACAATTTCAAAGCAGTCGTTTTTACAGCAGATAAGGGTGAAAGCTGTATATGTATGAAATACAGTACTTTTATGGTGGGCCTCATTGGGATTAGTCGTTAGACTAAACGAGTCACCCTCGTAAAAGACATTTCCTGACATACTTTCGGTGATAACACCTAACCAGGCTGTTCATACCTCTAGCAAAGAACCACTGAAGTGTCTCATGTGAGGCCCGTTTCTTATATTTAATAGTTTGGTTAGAAATACCCATTGAAAAGGCTCTCAGGTATGAGTATGTCAGGGCCTCTCTAGGGAGAGTGAGATGGCTGTGACATTTGCTTTATGCTTTTACAGTTACCTTCACGCCATTCGAGTACAGTGAGGGGGGGGGGGGGGGGGGGTCAATCAAAGAACTGAGGAAATGTCTTTAAATAAAGTCATTTATTCGTTCATTCATTTGTATAGATGTGTGCGAACCTATGATAGATAGGCAGCATGAGCTGTGTCAACGCCCAGTTCAGCTTTATATGTGGCGCATGTTAAACTTTATATGTGGCACATGTACCCGTAAATTGTGACTTTACAAGTCATGACGGAATCTTGGAGGTAAAATATCTCTATTTATCTAGAAGCTATGTAGTAAAACCTCTTTTTACAACCACTAAAACGAACGCTAAGTAAGCTAACTGATTATGAGAGAGACATGTGTCATCTTAAAGCGAGGTAAAAGTAAATGAGCTTTCTGTGTTACAGTCATGGGGCATAATTATTCGCCACCCTGTGAAAAAGTTGCTTATTTTTATCAGTCTTTCTCAACTGTTTGTTAGAATTAAAACTCTAGCAAACATTCAATGTACAGTTCTATTTGGTTTTAAGAGTTGGAGCAAAGATCCGTTAAATGTTTCCTAGTCTCGAATTGAGCATGTGATTCTTTGGTTCTTGTTGCTAGGTAATTTTAGAATGTACATGCAAAAAATGAACCATGCTCTCATTATATGGTTGTCATGGTAACAACAGATGAAAACTATGTAAAATTCCACCTGATTAACGAACACCTTACATGTGCGATTAAAAGTAAAATAAAAAAATGTCATTCCAAAGCTCTGTTTCTTCGTGTTCAGTCGCACAGTTCTAAAATTCAGCCGGTAAACTTGATTTCCCATGTTAATTTTAGCATCTGTCGCATGTCAGTAAACTTGAATATAAACAATTTCTGTAACTTTCTTTAATTTTCTTTTGAAAGTGCATTACTGAATGGGAGAATATGTTTTTAAATTAAAACGTTCTTCAATTCTAGATATTTCTCACAAATATTACCATAGCAACCAGTTTAGCGGAACGAGTCAACTTTTTTCATTTATATTCTAAAGTTGCCTAGCAACAGATGTTCTGGGTCCGAACAGCAGAGAATAGATCTATATTTGAAAAGTGAACACCCTAGCCTTTAAACTGCCCTACACTGTTGTGTAATTTGGTGTTCGACAATTTTGTGGCATCACCATGCAGTAATGTAAAATATGTGTGGAAAAAATGTCAAAATTTCGTCCGGTGGCGAATAATTATGTCCATTGACTGTACTTTCATCTTACTTTTTAAAAGCAGTCATCTGCCTTAAAGCGACTCGCAACCAGATAGTGCATTCGCAAAAATAAAAGAAAATACTCAAATATAACCAAAAGGGTAGCATTATCGTGCATCTGGCATTGGTTAAAAAACACCCTAGATAGAATGTCTTCAAATCTTAGTTTTTTAGTTATTTTTCATCGTTTTATCCATCGCGTCTACAGTTGCTATAGAAATTGATCACGGGCTAAGACATAAACCCGAGCCGAATTATGCTGTTGTATGTACTCTTCATCGCTTCCCACTGAAATACGTTAAATCGATCCCATGAAAAGTTCCGTGGCTTAGTGGGTCAAGCAGTGTCCTCATTTTGACTTATGTCCGCCCATGCCGGGTCACGGGTTCGATTCCCACCAGAGCTCAATTTTTTTTATTGAAATGCATTTTTTAAACTAATGCTAAAAAGAAAAACTGCTAAAACTTTACTTTGAAGTAATGTATTGGGCAACATTTCTAAAGCAGACGATATAATGGGGTTGAAAAGTATCTAAAAAGCAGACGATAACGTATGCCAATAAAGGTTTACGGAACAGTTAAACCTCTCTATCACGACGACAAAAACGAAGGCTAGTTGATTGTATAAAATGGTACAGCTTAAAGCAATGTTGCAGTAAAACAGAAAGCTCCTTTAGGAGCTTTCTGTTTTACTGTAACTTGTTTTAAGCAGTCATCTTTCGTAAATTCTAAGCGTTGACACAATTTAGTGGTCGTAAGGTTTTACTGTAATTACCCACGAGTTTTGAAAACTGCTCGCTATGACTTGAAGCTATAAATTGCGAACAATCATGACTCTTGCACATGTGGTCCGCACAGAATTATACAGTTTCAGGGCTGCCATTTCTCCGGATTTTTCCTAAATCTTCGGATTTTTTTTCTAGAACATGGCAGCTTAAAGCAGGCTGAAAGTATGGTGCATTCTGCTTTACTTCCAGCCTGCTTTAAGTAGTCACGTGTCAACAAAACTAGAAACAGGCTATGGGGTAAAGGTACGATTCGTAAATTCGCACTTGAAAAATGCAAATTTGGAAATCTTAGGATTTTTCATGTCAACTTATGGCAGCCCTGCAGTTTAAATCAACTCCCCCCAAGGTGTGCTTGGAAGTGCGATAAGTATCTTATTGTTATGCTGTACAGTGAAACATGTTTAAGCTTTATCACTCAAGTAAGGAAGTGAAAACATTGATGTTTTTCATAGATGTACTTGCATTCAGGGCAGGCAGCTGACCGGTCTGTAATATTTTCATTTCTGTTTATTTTACTTTTTTGCATGTTATCGCTGATATCCATTGCTACGAGTTTGTATCCAGATAAGACGCCGGGTAACTCGGCGTCTCATCTGGAATCAAACGGTTTGACGCCATGACTTTATTTAACCCTTTCATTGCCTTAACCCATTTACACTAGTTAATTGCAAACAGTTTGGATCCTGATCATACGTATCGCGGCTTCTCGACTGGGGCCTGTCTGACGAAGCGCTGTACGACAAAAAAACCCACATTGAAATGCTGATTTCACCATTGAATATTGTCTTGTCCCAGATAACATTCCAACGTTGGCCCAATGGTGTTCTCTTTAGGGCTGTCATAAGTTGACATGAAAAATCCTAAGATTTCCAAATTTGCATTTTTCAAGTGCGATTTTACGAATCGTACCTTTATCCCATAGCCTGTTTCTAGTACTGTTGACATGCGACTACTTAAAGCAGACTGTAAGTAAAGCAGAATGCGCCCTAAAGGCTGTTTTAAGCTTCTATAAACTGGAAAAAATCCGAAGATTTAGCAAAAATCCGGATAAAATTGCAGCACTGTCTCTTTGTAAAGATTCTTTGTAAATGTTGGCAAATGACGTTTAATAATTTTGACTTACCAGTAATGTCCAGTATCGCTTTTATCGGCTTTTTTCGAAATAATTTACACCCGGAAGTAAATTTAAAACCTTGCGATCGCCATTTTCTTAGGCATAATGACGTCATATTGATGACGTCATTAGCTTTTACGTCAGGAAATACTTCTATGGTACACTGTACAGGCCATCGGATTTTGCGTAAAGTAGAGCGGATTAAAATCGATTTTATTTAACTTTCCCCACCTACTCCAACTTCCAACTTTTTGCAGTGAGATAATATACATATCTAGTTTCGCCGACAACAATCAGAAATTCTTTTGCAACTTTGTCTAGGTCGAATTTTATATTGAATGGCCTAGTTGGCCCGATGTAGTTTTGCTCGTTGCGGTTCGGTTGGCCCAACGGTTGGCGCATCGTTTGCCCAACGTTGGGAAAATGTTCTTCCTACGCCTGAAGCTGGACGTCATGATACGGCTGAAATACAGTTAGCGCCAGACATAAAACACAAACAAAATCAAACATTTTAATTGTAAATTCTTTAATTATCAGGGTTTATCTAAATCTTTGAAAACACATAAATATCCTAACTTTTCCTATTCCATTATCCACTCCAGCTTTGAGTTTCTGGTGCACACTTTTTGCCAATTATAACATCAATATCTATCTATTTAACCCTTTACCCCATGAATATGCCTTTAATTTACTCCTCCACTGAAGCAAATAGTTCCGCTTCATACAGTTGTGAATATGATGCACCATGAAAAATAGTTTCTATATGATATCCTAGCAGAAGGTACCAAGTAAAGCAGTAAAAGTAAAGCAGAATGTGCCTTAAGGCATATTCTGCTTTACCTCAACCCGCTTTAAGTGGTATCCTGTCTTCAAAAATAGAAACAATTTATAGGGTAACACTTTAACCAATTACCCAGACCTTCAACTGGTCTCAGTGCTAAAAGTAGGAAAAAAGTAGGAGGTTTTCAAGGGGAAAAGTAGGGAGATTATCAATAAAATAGTAGGAATAGAATCTAGTAGGAAATTTTAGATACAAATGTTTACAAGATAACCTATGAAATATTCATGCTCATAGAAAGAAAAGTAAACCACAACCTTATATGTAAGATATTCTCACCCCAAGACATTTTAATACTTTGATTATAAATTAATTCGGTCCAACAGGCCCCAGAGACGGCCAAATATGCGCAGGGGGGTTCGGGGACACTCCCAGGGGAATTTTTGAAATCAAGTGCTTCATTTCCTGCATTCTGGGCCATTCTGATGGTGCTTGAAGACTTTTTAGGGAAACAGTAGGAATAGTATGAGGTTTTGATTAAAAAGTAGGAAAAAACACAGAATTATACACTTTTGTATAATTCCGTGGAAAAAAGTAGGAACCGTTGAAGGCCTGATTTCCCCATATCCTGCTTCTAGTCTTGAAAACAGATAACCACTTAAAGCAGGTTGAAAGTAAAGCAGAATGCGCCTTAAGGTGCATTCTGCTTTACTTTCAGCTTGCTTTAAACTATCATCTGCTAGGATAAAGATTTTTTTCTCAATAGTACACAACCATTACTTAATAATTTGGAACTATTTTCTTCCATGGAGGAATAAATTAGAGGCATAAAAAGGCGTAATGGGTTAAACAAATATTTAAGGTTCACAAATATCTGCTTATATAAAGGGGACAACATCCTTTTTGCCATAAACTGCATAATTGTTTAAATTCTGCCCTAGCTACCCTAAAATCATTTTTCAAACTTCGAAATTTAAGTATTTTCTCCATATCTGGATTTTAACATGCCTAAAGCTATAAAAGCATCAAGTTTCTAGACACATGCAGTTCAATTTCATTATTTGCAGGCATTAACCCTTTACCCCATAAATATGCCTTTAATTTATTCATCAACTGAAAATAAATGTTGCACTTAACATGTACATACCATAGAACTATTTTCTATATTTATTCCTATACTGAAGAAAAAGGGGCATAACTCTTGAATGTCTGAGGCAATCTTGCTGGTTATTGAACTTGACTGAGATATTATGGTCATACACATTCTGACTAA
This sequence comes from Gari tellinella, assembly GCA_922989275.2. Lineage (NCBI taxonomy): Eukaryota > Metazoa > Mollusca > Bivalvia > Cardiida > Psammobiidae > Gari > Gari tellinella. The sequence goes on from OV277860.1 coordinate 29,379,527, forward strand.
GTTTCAAAAGGATTGAAATAAATTTGTTTGAGTTAGAGGGCAGACAAACTAAAATATGCCCGTTTTGACATAAAAAGAGGCATAACTCTTGAATGTCTGGGGCAATCTTGCTGATTATCAAACTTGACTGAGATATTATGGGCATACACATTCTGACCAAGTTTAAATAGGATTGAAATAAATTTGTATGAGTTAGAGAGCGGACAAACTAAAATGCCCGTTTTTGACGAAAAAAGGGACATAACTCTTGTATGTCTTAGGCAATCTTGCTGGTTATCGAACTTGACCGAGATATTATGGTCATACACGTTCTGACCAAGTTTTAAAAGGATTGGACTAAATTTGTTTGAGTTAGAGAGCGGACATGAATGAATGAATGGTGTTTTACGGCCCATCGACACAAAAAGGTCATTTAGAGCCGACGAGGGAGAGAGCGGACATGAAAAAGTTACTAAAATGCCCGTTTTTGTTGAAAAAAAGGGCATAACTCTTGAATGTCTGGGGCGATCTTGCTGGTTATCGAACTTGACCGAGATATTATGGTCATACACGTTCTGACAAAGTTTCAAAAGGATTGGACTAAATTTGTTTGAGTTAGAGAGCGGACATGAAAAAGTTAACGGACGGACAGATGGACAGACGGACGTTCTCACAGTTGGACATTTGTTGGGTATTTTTTTTGTTTAAAAATACCCAACAGTACACTAAAATACCCAACGATAACAATAGGGCAATCACGGAATGAATGGAATCTATTGTTCTCCCTACCCAACAAAGGACCTTTCGTGCGCTCGGACGGACGGACAGAGCCACGACATAATACATCCCGTCTGAAGACGGGCGTATAAAAATTGTGGCCTTTAGAGTGTAAACACCAAAATTGTTGACGACAAACGACGAACGCCGGACATTCAAGGATTGCAAAAGCTCACCCTGAGCTAGCTCAGGTGAGCTAATAAAGCATTGTGTGGCATTACTAAGTACATAAAGGGCAGATAACTCTTGCCACAAAGTATCCTTTTTTGACAATAATTGCACCCCTTCAAGAACTTATATTTATATACATCATGTGTAAGTTAAATCAAAATCAATTCAAAACTGTAGTTTCTTGATGGTAAAAACTGTTAAATATGTTTTTTTCGACTCATCAAGGGCAGATAACTGTTGACTAGTTTCTCGGATTTCAACAATAATCAAATTCATTTGAAAACTAATAGCAATACATAGTTTAAGTTTTTTTTTGATCAAATCCATGCATATTTATAGATACTAGTATGTAAAAATATTAAAATAAAGCATTTTCTAGCATTTATAAGTACATCAAGGGCAGATAATTCTTGCCACAAGTATCTTTTCTTGACATTAATTGCACACCTTCAAGAACTAAAAAACTCATGATAAATTTGATCATGAAAAGGAGAAATAGTGTGGATACTGATCAGATACCGTGATTCTGAGAATAGCCCTTCAGCTCCCAAAAAAGTCATAAAGCACAATTGCAAACAGTTTTGATCCTGACCAGACGCCGGGTAACGCGGCGTTTGATCCTGATCAAACCTGGCTGCCACTTTAGGTTTTGAAATAACGTCAGATACACTGCCTTAATTCTAACTTTGAAACGACATTGTAGAAAGTAATATCGAAGCAGATGACAATTTGGCGGTAAAGGGGTTAAAAACCTCACGATAAATTTGATCATGAAAGGGAGAAATAGTGTGGATACTGATCAGATACCGTGATTCTGAGAATAGCCCTTCAGCTCTAAAAAATAGTCATAAAGCACAATTGCAAATAGTTTTGATCTTGATCAGACGTCGCGTGACGCGGCGTTTGATCAGGATCAAAACTGGTTGAACTTGCTTTGAAATAACGTCATTTACACTGCCTTAATTCTAACTTTGAAACGACATTGCAGATAGTAATATTGAAGCAGAGGACAATTTGGCGGTAAAGGGGTTAAAAACCTCACGATAAATTTGATCATGAAAAGGAGAAATAGTGTGGATACTGATCAGATACTGTGATTCTGAGAATAGCCCTTCAGCTCCCAAAAAAGTCATAAAGCACAATTGCAAACAGTTTTGATCCTGATCAGACGCCGCGTTTGATCCTGATCAAACCTGGCTGCCACTTTAGGTTTTGAAATAATGTCATTTATACTGCCTTAATTCTAACTTTGAAACGACATTGTAGAAAGTAATATTGAAGCAGATGACAATTTGGCATTAAAGGGGTTAAAAACCTCACGATAAATTTGATCATGAAAAGGAGAAATAGTGTGGATACTGATGAGATACCGTGATTCTGAGAATAGCCCTTCAGCTCCCAAAAAAATCATAAAGCATAATTGCAAACAGTTTTGATCCTGACCAGACGCCGCGTAACGCGGCGTTTGATCCTGATCAAACCTGGCTGCCACTTTAGGTTTTGAAATAACGTCAGATACACTGCCTTAATTCTATTTTTGAAACGACATTGTAGAAAGTAATATTGAAGCAGACGACAATTTGGCGGTAAAGGGGTTAAAAACCTCACGATAAATTTGATCATGAAAAGGAGAAATAGTGTGGATACTGATCAGATACCGTGATTCTGAGAATAGCCCTTCAGCTCCCAAAAAAGTCATAAAGCACAATTGCAAACAGTTTTGATCCTGACCAGACGCCGGGTAACGCGGCGTTTGATCCTGATCAAACCTGACTGCCACTTTAGGTTTTGAAATAACGTCAGATACACTGCCTTAATTCTAACTTTGAAACGAAATTGTAGAAAGTAATATTGAAGCAGATGACAATTTGGCGGTAAAGGGGTTAAAAACCTCACGATAAATTTGATCATGAAAGGGAGAAATAGTGTGGATACTGATCAGATACCGTGATTCTGAGAATAGCCCTTCAGCTCTAAAAAATAGTCATAAAGCACAATTGCAAACAGTTTTGATCTTGATCAGACGCTGCGTGACGCGGTGTTTGATTAGGATCAAAACTGGTTGCCACTTGTTTTGAAATAACGTCATTTATACTGCCTTAATTCTAACTTTGAAACGACATTGCAGACAGTAATATTGAAGCAGACGACAATTTGGCGGTAAAGGGGTTAAAAACCTCACGATAAATTTGATCATGAAAAGGAGAAATAGTGTGGATACTGATCAGATACCGTGATTCTGAGAATAGCCCTTCAGCTCTAAAAAATAGTCATAAAGCACAATTGCAAACAGTTTTGATCTTGAGCGTGACGCGGCGTTTGATCAGGATCAAAACTGGTTGAACTTGCTTTGAAATAACGTCATTTACACTGCCTTTATTCTAACTTTGAAACGACATTGCAGATAGTAATATTGAAGCAGACGACAATTTGGCGGTAAAGGGGTTAAAAACCTCACGATGAATTTGATCATGAAAAGGAGAAATAGTGTGGATACTGATCAGATACCGTGATTCTGAGAATAGCCCTTCAGCTCCCAAAAAAGTCATAAAGCACAATTGCAAACAGTTTTGATCCTGATCAGACGCCGAGTAACGCGGCGTTTGATCCTGATCAAACCTGGCTGCCACTTTAGGTTTTGAAATAACGTCAGATACACTGCCTTAATTCTAACTTTGAAACGACATTGTAGAAAGTAATATTGAAGCAGACGACAATTTGGCGGTAAAGGGGTTAAAAACCTCACGATAAATTTGATCATGAAAAGGAGAAATAGTGTGGATACTGATCAGATACCGTAATTCTGAGAATAGCCCTTCAGCTCCCAAAAAAGTCATAAAGCACAATTGCAAACAGTTTAGATCCTGACCAGACGCCGCTAACGCGGCGTTTGATCCTGATCAAACCTGGCTGCCACTTTAGGTTTTGAAATAACGTCAGATACACTGCCTTAATTCTAACTTTGAAACGACATTGTAGAAAGTAATATTGAAGCAGATGACAATTTGGCGGTAAAGGGGTTAAAAACCTCACGATAAATTTGATCATGAAAGGGAGAAATAGTGTGGATACTGATCAGATACCGTGATTCTGAGAATAGCCCTTCAGCTCTAAAAAATAGTCATAAAGCACAATTGCAAACAGTTTTGATCTTGATCAGACGCCGCGTGACGCAGCGTTTGATTAGGGTCAAAACTGATTGCCACTTGCTTTGAAATAACATCATTTATACTGCCTTAATTCTAACTTTGAAACGACATTGCAGACAGTAATATTGAAGCAGATGACAATTTGGCGGTAAAGGGGTTAAAAACCTCACGATAAATTTGATCATGAAAAGGAGAAATAGTGTGGATACTGATCAGATACCGTGATTCTGAGAATAGCCCTTCAGCTCTAAAAAATAGTCATAAAGCACAATTGCAAACAGTTTTGATCTTGATCAGACGCTGCGTGACGCGGCGTTTGATCAAGATCAAAACTGGTTGAACTTGCTTTGAAATAACGTCATTTATACTGCCTTAATTCTAACTTAAGGTGCATTTTGCTTTACTTTCAGCTTGCTTTAAACTATCATCTGCTAGGATCAAGATTTTTTTCTCAATAGTACACAACCATAACTTAATAATTTGGAACTATTTTCTTCCCTGGAGGAATAAATTAGAGGCGTAATGGGTTAAACAAATATTTAAGGTTCACAAATATCTGCTTATATAAAGGGGACAACATCCTTTTTGCCATAAGCTGCATAATTGTTTAAATTCTGCCCTAGCTACCCTAAAATCATTTTTCAGACTTCGAAATTTAAGTATTTTCTCCATATCTGGATTTTAACATGCCTAAAGCTATAAAAGCATTAAGTTTCTAGACGCATGCAGTTCAATTTCATTATTTGCAGGCATTAACCCTTTACCTCATAAATATGCCTTTAATTTATTCCTCAACTGAAAATAAATGTTGCACTTAACATGTACATACCATAGAACTATTTTCTATATTTATTCCTATACTGAAGAAACTAATTCCACTTTATACAATTGTAAATATGCATCATAAAAAATAATGTCTATATGATATCCTACCAGATGGTAGCTTAAAACTGACTGAAAGTAAAGCAGATTGGGCCTTGATGCACATTCTGCCTTACTTTTAACCTGCTTTTACCCAATAGCCAATTTTAGTTTTGAAGACAGGTGACCAGGTAAGTAGTAAAGCAGAATGTGCCTTAAGGTGCATTCTGCTTAACTACTAGCCTGCCTTTAGATACCATCTGCTAGAATTTAGGAAATATTTCTTACGACATACATTCATTACAATATTAAATGGAACTACTTTCTTCAGAGGGGGAACAAATTAAAGGCATGTTTATGGGGGATGGGTAATAGGTTATGTGGGCATCTGTCTTTAAAAGGAGAAACAGGCTTTGGGGTAAAGGGTTCAAGACTGAAAACCAGATGGCAAGTTGATGTTTTTCAAAACAAGAGGCCCATTCGCGCCTAAATATCTCTCACCTGGGAAAACACAGACAAGGGGCATATGGCCCTTGGGATGGGATCATTTTCACCCTAATGATATAATTTCAAAAATATTGCTGAAGAAACACACAAATGAAGTTTTCTGTCAAATATCTAAGCTCATGACTTTGTACATGATTTCAGACAGTAAAATCTATTTTTAGCTAATGTGACCCAGATAATATGCAACTGGTCAGAATCATTTAAACAATACATGTATTGGTAACGGGCAACTTGTTTGAAGATTTGACTATATAACTCTGTAAAACTGTGACCCCGGGGTGGGGGCATTTCTTACTCTAGGGACAAAGTTTCAAAAGAATTAGAATAAATCTGTTTGAGTTAGAGAGCGGACAAACTAAAATATGCCCGTCTTTTACGAAAAAAGGGGCATAACTCTGGAATGTCTGAGGCAATCTTGCTGGTTATTAAACTTGACTGAGATATTATGGTCATACACATTCTGACCAAGTTTCAAAAGGATTGAAATAAATTTGTTTGAGTTAGAGGGCGGACAAACTAAAATATGCCCGTTTTGACATAAAAAGAGGCATAACTCTTGAATGTCTGGGGCAATCTTGCTGATTATCAAACTTGACCGAGATATTATGGTCATACACATTCTGACCAAGTTTAAATAGGATTGAAATAAATTTGCCCGTTTTTGACGAAAAAAAGGGACATAACTCTTGCATGTCTTAGGCAATCTTGCTGGTTATCGAACTTGACCGAGATATTATGGTCATACACGTTCTGACCAAGTTTAAATAGGATTGGACTAAATTTGTTTGAGTTAGAGAGCGGACATGAAAAAGTTACTAAAATGCCCGTTTTTGTTGAAAAAAGGGGGATAACTCTTGAATGTCTGGGGCGATCTTGCTGGTTATCAAACTTGACCGAGATATTATGGTCATACACGTTCTGACAAAGTTTCAAAAGGATTGGACTAAATTTGTTTGAGTAAGAGAGCGGACATGAAAAAGTTAACGGACGGACAGATGGACAGACAGACGGACGGACGGACGGACAGAGCCACGACATAATACATCCCGTCTGAAGACGGGCGTATAAAAATTGTGGCCTTTAGAGTGTAAACACCAAAATTGTTGACGACGGACGACGGACGACGAACGCCGGACATTCAAGGATTGCAAAAGCTCACCCTGAGCTAGCTCAGCTAGTAAAGCATTGTGTGGCATTACTAAGTACATAAAGGGCAGATAACTCTTGCCACAAAGTATCCTTTTTTGACAATAATTGCACCCCTTCAAGAACTTATATTTAAATACATCATGTGTAAGTTAAATCAAAATCCTGATCAAACCTGGCTGCCACTTTAGGTTTTGAAATAACGTCAGATACACTGCCTTAATTCTAACTTTGAAACGACATTGAAGAAAGTAATATTGAAGCAGATGACAATTTGGCGGTAAAGGGGTTAAAAACCTCACAATAAATTTGATCATGAAAGGGAGAAATAGTGTGGATACTGATCAGATAACGTGATTCTGAGAATAGCCCGTCAGCTCTAAAAAATAGTCATAAAGCACAATTGCAAACAGTTTTGATCTTGATCAGACGCCGCGTGACGCGGCCTTTGATCAGGATCAAAACTGGTTGCAACTTGCTTTGAAATAACGTCATTTATACTGCCTTAATTCTAACTTTGAAACGACATTGCAGACAGTAATATTGAAGCAGACGACAATTTGGCGGTAAAGGGGTTAAAAACCTCACAATAAATTTGATCATGAAAGGGAGAAATAGTGTGGATACTGATCAGATACCGTGATTCTAAGAATAGCCCTTCAGCTCCAAAAAAAAGTCATAAAGCACAATTGCAAACAGTTTTGACCCTGATCAGACGCCGCGTAACGCGGCGTTTGATCCTGATCAAACCTGGCTGCCACTTTAGGTTTTGAAATAACGTCAGATACACTGCCTTAATTCTAACTTTGAAACGACATTGTAGAAAGTAATATTGAAGCAGATGACAATTTGGCGGTAAAGGGGGGTTAAAGACCTCACGATAAATTTGATCATGAAAGGGAGAAATAGTGTTGATACTGATCAGATACCGTGATTCTGAGAATAGCCCTTCAGCTCCCAAAAAAGTCATAAAGCACAATTGCAAACAGTTTTGATCCTGATCAGACGCCGAGTAACGCCGCGTTTGATCCTGATCAAACCTGGCTGCCACTTTAGGTTTTGAAATAACGTCAGATACACTGCCATAATTCTAACTTTGAAACGACATTGTAGAAAGTAATATTGAAGCAGATGACAATTTGGTAGTAAAGGGGTTAAAAACCTCACGATAAATTTGATCATGAAAGGGAGAAATAGTGTGGATACTGATCAGATAACGTGATTCTGAGAATAGCCCTTCAGCTCTAAAAAATAGTCATACAGCACAATTGCAAACAGTTTTGATCTTGATCAGACGCCGCATGACGCGGCCTTTGATCAGGATCAAAACTGGTTGCCACTTGCTTTGAAATAACGTCATTTATACTGCCTTAATTCTAACTTTGAAACGACATTGCAGACAGTAATATTGAAGCAGACGACAATTTGGCGGTAAAGGGGTTAAAAACCTCATGATAAATTTGATCATGAAAAGGAGAAATAGTGTGGATACTGATCAGATACCGTGATTCTGAGAATAGCCCTTCAGCTCCAAAAAAAGTCATAAAGCACAATTGCAAACAGTTTTGATCCTGATCAGACGCCGCGTAATGCGGCGTTTGAGATGATCAAACCTGGCTGCCACTTTTGGTTTTGAAATAACGTCAGATACACTGCCTTAATTCTAACTTTGAAACGACATTGTAGAAAGTAATATTGAAGCAGATGACAATTTGGCGGTAAAGGGGTTAAAAACCTCACGATAATTTTGATCATGAAAGGGAAAAATCGTGTGGATACTGATCAGATACCATGATTCTGAGAATAGCCCGTCAGCTCTAAAAAATAGTCATAAAGCACAATTGCAAACAGTTTTGATCTTGATCAGACGCCGCGTGATGCGGCCTTTGATCAGGATCAAAACTGGTTGCCACTTGCTTTGAAATAACGTCATTTATACTGCCTTAATTCTAACTTTGAAACGACATTGCAGACAGTAACATTGAAGCAGACGACAATTTGGCGGTAAAGGGGTTAAAAACCTCACGATAAATTTGATCATGAAAGGGAGAAATAGTGTGGATACTGATCAGATAACGTGATTCTGAGAAAAGCCCTTCAGCACTAAAAAATAGTCATAAAGCACAATTGCAAACAGTTTTGATCTTGATCAGACGCCGCGTGACGCGGCGTTTGATCAATATCAAAACTGGTTGCCACTTGCTTTGAAATAACGTCATTTATACTGCCTTAATTCTAACTTTGAAACGACATTGCAGACAGTAATATTGAAGCAGACGACAATTTGGCGGTAAAGGGGGGTTAAAAACCTCACGATAAATTTGATCATGAAAAGGAGAAATAGTGTGGATACTGATCAGATACCGTGATTCTGAGAATAGCCCTTCAGCTCCCAAAAAAGTCATAAAGCACAATTGCAAACAGTTTTGATCCTGATCAGACGCCGAGTAACGCGGGATTTGATCCTGGTCAAACCTGGCTGCCACTTTAGGTTTTGAAATAACGTCAGATACACTGCCTTAATTCTAACTTTGAAACGACCTTGTAGAAAGTAATATTGAAGCAGACGACAATTTGGCGGTAAAAGGGTTAAAAACCTCACGATAAATTTGATCATGAAAAGGAGAAATAGTGTGGATACTGATCAGATACCGTGATTCTGAGAATAGCCCTTCAGCTCTCAAAAAAGTCATAAAGCACAATTGCAAACAGTTTTGATCCTGATCAGACGCCGTGTAACGCGGCGTTTGATCCTGATCAAACCTGGCTGCCACTTTAGGTTTTGAAATAACGTCAGATACACTGCCTTAATTCTAACTTTGAAACTACATTGTAGAAAGTAATATTGAAGCAGACTACAATTTGGCGGTAAAGGGGTTAAAAACCTCACGATAAATTTGATCATGAAAGGGAGAAATAGTGTGGATACTGATCAGATACCGTGATTCTGAGAATAGCCCTTCAGCTCTAAGAAATAGTCATAAAGCACAATTGCAAACAGTTTTGATCTTGATCAGACGCCACGTGACGCGGCGTTTGATCAGGATCAAAACTGGTTGCCACTTGCTTTGAAAAAACGTCATTTATACTGCCTTAATTCTAACTTTGAAGCGACATTGCAGCCAGTAATATTGAAGCAGATGACAATTTGGCGGTAAAGGGGTTAAAAACCTCACGATAAATTTGATCATGAAAAGGAGAAATAGTGTGGATACCGTGATTCTGAGAATAGCCCTTCAGCTCCCAAAAAAGTCATAAAGCACAATTGCAAACAGTTTTGATCCTGATCAGACGCCGAGTAACGCGGCATTTGATCCTGATCAAACCTGGCTGCCACTTTAGGTTTTGAAATAACGTCAGATACACTGCCTTAATTCTAACTTTGAAACTACCTTGTAGAAAGTAATATTGAAGCAGACGACAATTTGGCGGTAAAAGGGTTAAAAACCTCACGATAAATTTGATCATGAAAAGGAGAAATAGTGTGGATACTGATCAGATACCGTGATTCTGAGAATAGCCCTTCAGCTCTCAAAAAAGTCATAAAGCACAATTGCAAACAGTTTTGATCCTGATCAGACGCCGTGTAACGCGGCGTTTGATCCTGATCAAACCTGGCTGCCACTTTAGGTTTTGAAATAACGTCAGATACACTGCCTTAATTCTAACTTTGAAACGACATTGTAGAAAGTAATATTGAAGCAGACTACAATTTGGTGGTAAAGGGGTTAAAAACCTCACGATAAATTTGATCATGAAAAGGAGAAATAGTGTGGATACTGATCAGATACCGTGATTCTTAGAATAGCCCTTCAGCTCCAAAAAAAGTCATAAAGCACAATTGCCAATAGTTTTGATCCTGATCAGACGCCGCATAACGCGGCGTTTGATCCTGATCAAACCTGGCTGCCACTTTAGGTTTTGAAATAACGTCAGATACACTGCCTTAATTCTAATTTTGAAACGACATTGTAGAAAGTAATATTGAAGCAGATGACAATTTGGCGGTAAAGGGGTTAAAAACCTCACGATAAATTTGATCATGAAAGGGAGAAATAGTGTGGATACTGATCAGATACCGTGATTCTGAGAATAGCCCTTCAGCTCTAAAAAACAGTCATAAAGCACAATTGCAAACAGTTTTGATCTTGAACAGACGCCGCGTGACGCGGCGTTTGATCAGGATCAAAACTGGTTGCCACTTGCTTTGAAATAATGTCATTTATACTGCCTTAATTCTAACTTTGAAACGACATTGCAGACAGTTATATTGAAGCAGACGACAATTTGCCGGTAAAGGGGTTAAAAACCTCACGATAAAATTGATCATGAAATAGAGAAATAGTGTGGATACTGATCAGACAACGTAATTCAGAGAATTCGAATTGTTTGGCATTAGTTTTCATCAAATAAAACCTAGCCCTTCTGTTATTGGGGTATATTGACGCGGTTTAAAACAGTGCTGTATATACCTTGCTCAGACAGCTCCTGGAGCGGTCTAATCGTTACGCAGAATAGTGGACACTCAGGTGGCTCACTGGCTCTCATTTTCGCGCATTAAAATAAGAAGGGCAGTTTTACAGAACTTTTAATAACTTTTTTTTCTGGACAGATATCGTTCCTGTGCAAACAGTCCGTGTTAGCTTAATCATTTTCCTTTATGATGAAATTGTTTTGAAAAAATATTTTAATAAGATTTTGGTCCTTTTTTAAGTTGAAAAAGACACCTCTTAATCACATTAAACAAAGAGTAAAATGCTGAAAATAAGCCTCGACAGGGTTAATATAACACGACCTTGTGCATTTATACAAATCGATATTAATTCTGTGCAAACGGGCTCGTATAATTGAATATTTGTTCCTTCTTTTTATATAAATATAAGAATTGTAAGTTAATGTTAATTTGGTCCTTTTTCAAATTGAAAATAAAATTAATATGTTCAAAGTGTCGTCGGGAGTTTCCGTAAATACCGAGCGGTAAGAGCCGAAGATTGACGGGCTCGCCAGCTAGCGTAGGGCAATTTATCGATAATCTAGTGATGTCCACTATTCTGCCTAATGTGTAGTTGCAAGAGTGTAAACGCTGTTTGATATGGCAATTCAAGGGCAGATAATTCATGACCTCTTAATCCGATTTAAACAATAATCACGCTTATTTGAACTCTATTGGTCATATACAATCTGAGCAAGTTTGGAAAAGACTCAGTAAAAATTGTGGCTTCTAGAGTGTAAAAGGCACTTTCAGCAATTCAAGGGCAAATAACTATTGACCTGTTGATCGGATTTCAAGCATAATCAAACTCATCAGAACTCTTATAGTCATATACAATCTGGAAAAGTTTTAGAAAGATTGGATAAAAATTGTGGCCTCTAGAGTGTAAACAGCCTTTTTTGCCAGGTGAGCTAAAAAAAAATTCCATCAGAAAAGTTAGATCTGATTGTTTAAAAAAAATAAAAAAAGATTTTCCGACCGTCCGTCCCTAATTTTTTGGGGCATGTAATAGGAAACACAGGTTATTTTTTTATTTGGCTTACCTGTAATACATAAAATATAAATTTAAAAAAGTATTCAATATATATTATAAAACTTATAATAGATCACCCATGAATCTTCAAATGAGCATTTTCAGTTTCCAATCAAGTACTGTCCCTGTTTTTTGGTTGTTGTTTTATGGGTTTTCTTTTGTGTTTTTTATTCGAAAATATTATTATCAGTGCAGACCTTGCACTGATGCCTGTATTCAGCTTGATTGTTGTTAATAAGATGAAAGCAAAGCAGAATGCTTATATTAGAGCTTATAGCTGTACTTTCAACTTCTATGATCAATAGGGCATTAAACACCCATACACATTCTTTAAAGACATACTCGCCTATATTAAAAATGTTGAAAAATAAACTTCTTAAATACCTTGATTACTATATATTTTCTGATTTGCAATACATTTATTATCATAGAAATGAATTTTGAAAAGTTCTCATTGGTAAATTATGTAAAATATAGTCCTTTCCGTACAGGCACTGTTTCAAGATTTGAAAAAACTGTCCCGAGTAGCAGTTCTTGTAGAAATTATGTTTATGTTTTTATCAGCAGCATTGTAAATGCTTTAAGTAACTAAAACTTTATTTAATGCTGCTGTATTCACATACACTCATATATTTACCAATTTAAGCAAATATTGGATGAATATTTCTCATTTTTAGGTCAACAGAGACCCAATTTGGCTATTGGGGGAGGTATATTTTCTGCATAAAATCTAAGGGGGTAGGGTCAGAAATTTGACCATATTTCATAAATGAACAGCGCGACACCTAGGTTTCTTTACACCATTTGATAAGAAATACTTTAACCTAGATGCCTTATTTTTCCAGTTTTCAGCATTCATTTTAGCCCAAAAGCTCATTAAAAACACAAGAAAGAGCTTCAAAAAGTTTATTTCACACTTGCTTGTGATGAGTGAATGCTAGAAACTTAAATAGTGTACTAGAAATATGTTTTTGTGTAGCAATATAAGTCCATTTGTCCCTTATGATGTTTTCTGCTCTGACAATGACCAAATGCGGCAAACGTCACACTTTTCAAAGCCAGCTAGAGCTGAAAAAAGCATTGCAACCCCCAATTTTTATTTTAGCAATTTGCTTATATATACCTTAATTCAACTTGTAGAACTTGTCATGAGATTCTGTTGAATTTTTCAAATACGCAAGTATCCCTTTAAGTTTGAAAAATATAGCCATCTCAACTATATGAAAGTCGAGCGTCCAGCACCAGTTTAACTTTGAAACCACATTGCAGACAATAGAATTGAAGCGCACGACAATATAACAGTGAAGGAGTAAAAAAACTCGCGGAAAATTTGGAAGTGAAAGGGTTAATAACTGTAATGGTTTTCTTGCCTTTCATTTACTATACCTTGAAACTGAATAGGTTTTTAACGACTCTAGCCCTTTCTGCGCCAAATTAGTCGTGAGTATGTATTTACCATTATACCGACTTATTGTCTGCTTAAATATTGTCTGCAAGTCGGTTTCAATGGAAGTATGATTTAAGAAATATCGATATGAGTGTCAAACGGTTTTGACCCTGATCAGACACAGCATTATTCGGCGTCTAATAAGGATCCAATCTCTTTGCAAAGTCAACTTTATACCACATCAACGCCGAAAGGGTTTTTAAAGTTATGGCGACGTTAGATTCACGATTCCAGAAAACAAGCCGAAACCAAGGTGACATTAAAATAGAAAGCTCCCCTAGAGCTTTCTGTTTGTTTTACTATCACCAAGTGCTTCAAGCAAGCACTGGTCATAAACATCACAATTTAGTGATCGTATTAGAGAGGTTTTATTTATTTCATACACTTGTAGCAGTTTACTGTTATTTTACAGCAATATCCTCTGCTTTGAAACTATCGTCTGCTGAATTCGATTTGCCTACAGTTTGGATACAGATTCGACTCGGTGTTATGCAGCATCTGATCAAGGTAAAAGCTTTTAACCCTTTTGCTCTCAATGAAGCTTAAAAGCGCGTTTGCAAACAATTTGGATCCTGATCAGATGCCACGTTACCTGGCATCTAATCAGGATCCAGTCTCTTTGCAAAGTTACTTTATACAACTTCAATGCAGAAAAAGGTTAATGTAACAAGTTTAGTGACCAAATTGTGTCAAAGACATATTTAAAGTCTATATATAAAATATTTTCTATATACTAGCAGATTGAAGCTTGAATGAATGAATGAATGGTGTTTTACGGCCCATCGACACAAAAAGGTCATTTAGAGCCGAAAGATTGAAGCTTGAAGCAGGAGAATAGCAAAGCCGAATGCGCCTTAATTTGTATTCTGCTTTGCTTTCAATGTGCTTTTAAGCAGGCTGAATGTATTATATGTTCACTGTTATTTCCGTGTTTATTTGTTCACTGTGTTACATGTTCACTGTTATTTTGGTGGTGTTTGTTCACAGTGTTACATGTTAACTATTATTTTGGTGGTGTTTGTTCACTGTGTTACATGTTCACTGTTATTCTGGTGGTGTTTGTTCACAGTGTTATAAGTAATAAGTAAAAATTACAGACCATGGCATAACGCGCGTCCGTCCCCGCGGCGTCCATTCTATTATAATCCCCGGTATGGTATTCAATTGGCTGGTCATTAAAAACTGAAATCTTTATTCCAGCATTAAACCCTATGGCGTGACTACTCGTTAGAATTGTCTCTTCGAGACGATTCAAAACAGTAGTGACACCATAGGGTTTTGTGCAAAATTAAGTTAAATCATATGAGCATAAAGCTCTTCTTACTAGCGTCATAGATACCATTCAAACTGACGAGACAAGTGGTGTTGGGCTCATCGTAAGGCGAGTTTTGTCAAAGTAAAAAACAGTAGTGACACCATAGGGTTTTGTGCAAAATTAAGTTAAATCATATTCAGCATAAAGCTCTTCTTACTAGCTTCATAGATACCATTCGAACTGACGAGGCGAATGGTGTTAGGCTCATCGTAAGGCGAGTTTTGTCAAAGTAAAAAACAGTAGTGACACCATAGGGTTTGCTGCAAAATTACGTGAAAACATTTGTGTATAAACTTGAGCCGTTGATACCATTGGGGGTTTAAAAATGTCTGCTTGAATATATTGAATAACTCTCCTATCTATTTAAAATAACAGACCATGGCATAACGCGCGTCCGTCCCCGCGGCGTCCGTCCCCGCGGCGTCCGTTCTATTATAATCCCCGGTATGGTATTCAATTGGCTGGTCATTAAAAACTGAAATCTTTATTCCAGCATTAAACCCTATGGCGTGACTACTCGTTAGAATTGTCTCTTCGAGACGATTCAAAACAGTAGTGACACCATAGGGTTTTGTGCAAAATTAAGTTAAATCATATGAGCATAAAGCTCTTCGTACTAGCGTCATAGATACCATTCAAACTGACGAGACAAGTGGTGTTGGGCTCATCGTAAGGCGAGTTTTGTCAAAGTAAAAAACAGTAGTGACACCATAGGGTTTTGTGCAAAATTAAGTTAAATCATATTCAGCATAAAGCTCTTCTTACTAGCGTCATAGATACCATTCGAACTGACGAGGCAAGTGGTGTTGGGCTCATCGTAAGGCGAGTTTTGTCAAAGTAAAAAACAGTAGTGACACCATAGGGTTTTGTGCAAAATTAAGTTAAATCATATTCAGCATAAAGCTCTTCTTACTAGCGTCATAGATACCATTCAAACTGACGAGACAAGTGGTGTTGGGCTCATCGTAAGGCGAGTTTTGTCAAAGTAAAAAACAGTAGTGACACCATAGGGTTTTGTGCAAAATTAAGTTAAATCATATTCAGCATAAAGCTCTTCTTACTAGCGTCATAGATACCATTCGAACTGACGAGGCGAATCCGACTCTTTTAAACGCGTCTTTGTTTTGATAATTAGTTTTAGTATTAATTAGCGTTGTTAGTATATGGGGAACGTCACTAGCAGATTGAAGCTTAAAGCAGATGAATAGCAAAGCCGAATGCGCCTTAATTTGTATTCTGCTTTGCTTTCAATGTGCTTTTAAGCAGGCTGAATGTGGCTTACAGTGGTAAATACGCTATTCCTATCCATTTACCCGTTAAATATATGCATATAATAAGAAACGCGTCGTGAACGGTTAAGGCCTAACCATTTTAACGTGTTTAAAAAAAACGCGTTCTAAATAAACAATTATACCAATGCAGCCTCTGCTAAGTGATGTCCCTTTCATCCGACTCTTTTAAACGCGTCTTTGTTTTGATAATTAGTTTTAGTATTAATTAGCGTTGTTAGTATATGGGGACTTAATCAGTTGGTTTGTTTAGGAACAAATTGTTATTGAATATTCATGTTAATTAGGTTATAACGTGCATGTTATTCGTCCTATTCTGAGTATGACGTGAAACTGCATCCAGCCAATTTATAGAATAAGTATAATAATAAAACCAATAATAATATGATAATAATAACAATAACAATAATAGAAATAATATGATAATACTAAAGACTAAAAATAATACCTAATAATAATACTAAACTAATAATAAAACTAAACTAATAATAAAACTAATAATAATGATAAGGATAACAATAGTAGTTATAGTTTCTAAATGTTTTTTCCTTGTGTATAGTTTCGTTAATGTTTGCTTTGTAGATTTTAGGCTTGTCAATATCATTTGTCTTCTTTTCAGTACCGTATCTCATGTCAATCTATTTCTTGCAGCTAATAACCCCATTTATTTTTCAGTAAGGTTTCAGCGAGACACCCACTCCACGACTTGTCGCTCGGATGTTGAAATCTCCCCGCCTAATTTGAACGTGGGCTTTAGGTGGGGCCCAGGGGGACACAAGTTTGGTGGCCAAATTGTGTCAAAGACTTGTTTAAAGTCTATATATAAAATAGTTTCTATATACTAGCAGATTGAAGCTTAAAGCAGATGAATAGCAAAGCCGAATGCGCCTTAATTTGTATTCTGCTTTGCTTTCGATGTGCTTTTAAGCAGGCTGAATGTGGCTTACAGTGGTAAAATCGTAGCACATAAGAAACGCATCGTGAACGGTTAAGGCCTAACGATTTTAACGTGTTTAAAAAAAACGCGTTCTAAATAAACAATTATACCAAATTGTGCAGTCTCTGCTAAGTGATGACCCCTTTCATCCGACTCTTTTAAACGCGTCTTTGTTTTGATAATTAGTTTTAGTATTAATTAGCGTTGTTAGTATATGGGGAACGTCACTAGCAGATTGAAGCTTAAAGCAGATGAATAGCAAAGCCGAATGCGCCTTAATTTGTATTCTGCTTTGCTTTCAATGTGCTTTTAAGCAGGCTGAATGTGGCTTACAGTGGTAAATACGCTATTCCTATCCATTTACCCGTTAAATATATGCATATAATAAGAAACGCGTCGTGAACGGTTAAGGCCTAACCATTTTAACGTGTTTAAAAAAAACGCGTTCTAAATAAACAATTATACCAATGCAGCCTCTGCTAAGTGATGACCCTTTCATCCGACTCTTTTAAACGCGTCTTTGTTTCGATAATTAGTTTTAGTATTAATTAGCGTTGTTAGTATATGGGGACTTAATCAGTTGGTTTGTTTAGGAACAAATTGTTATTGAATACTCATGTTAATTAGGTTATAACGTGCATGTTATTCGTCCTATTCTGAGTATGACGTGAAACTGCATCCAGCCAATTTATAGAATAAGTATAATAATAAAACCAATAATAATATGATAATAATAACAATAACAATAATAAAAATAATATGATAATACTAAAGACTAAAAATAATACCTAATAATAATACTAAACTAATAATAAAACTAAACTAATAATAAAACTAATAATAATGATAAGGATAACAATAGTAGTTATAGTTTCTAAATGTTTTTTCCTTGTGTATAGTTTCGTTAATGTTTGCTTTGTAGATTTTAGGCTTGTCAATATCATTTGTCTCCTTTTCAGTACCGTATATCATGTCAATCTATTTCTTGCAGCTAATAACCCCATTTATTTTTCAGTAAGGTTTCAGCGAGACACCCACTCCACGACTTGTCGCTCGGATGTTGAAATCTCCCCGCCTAATTTGAACGTGGGCTTTAGGTGGGGCCCAGGGGGACACAAGTTTGGTGGCCAAATTGTGTCAAAGACTTGTTTAAAGTCTATATATAAAATAGTTTCTATATACTAGCAGATTGAAGCTTAAAGCAGATGAATAGCAAAGCCGAATGCGCCTTAATTTGTATTCTGCTTTGCTTTCGATGTGCTTTTAAGCAGGCTGAATGTGGCTTACAGTGGTAAAATCGTAGCACATAAGAAACGCATCGTGAACGGTTAAGGCCTAACGATTTTAACGTGTTTAAAAAAAACGCGTTCTAAATAAACAATTATACCAAATTGTGCAGTCTCTGCTAAGTGATGACCCCTTTCATCCGACTCTTTTAAACGCGTCTTTGTTTTGATAATTAGTTTTAGTATTAATTAGCGTTGTTAGTATATGGGGAACGTCACTAGCAGATTGAAGCTTAAAGCAGATGAATAGCAAAGCCGAATGCGCCTTAATTTGTATTCTGCTTTGCTTTCAATGTGCTTTTAAGCAGGCTGAATGTGGCTTACAGTGGTAAATACGCTATTCCTATCCATTTACCCGTTAAATATATGCATATAATAAGGAACGCGTCGTGAACGGTTAAGGCCTAACCATTTTAACGTGTTTAAAAAAAACGCGTTCTTAATAAACAATTATACCAATGCAGCCTCTGCTAAGTGATGTCCCTTTCATCCGACTCTTTTAAACGCGTCTTTGTTTCGATAATTAGTTTTAGTATTAATTAGCGTTGTTAGTATATGGGGACTTAATCAGTTGGTTTGTTTAGGAACAAATTGTTATTGAATATTCATGTTAATTAGGTTATAACCTGCATGTTATTCGTCCTATTCTGAGTATGACGTGAAACTGCATCCAGCCAATTTATAGAATAAGTATAATAATAAAACCAATAATAATATGATAATAATAACAATAACAATAATAAAAATAATATGATAATACTAAAGACTAAAATTAATACCTAATAATAATACTAAACTAATAATAAAACTAAACTAATAATAAAATTAATAATAATGATAAGGATAACAATAGTAGTTATAGTTTCTAAATGTTTTTTCCTTGTGTATAGTTTCGTTAATGTTTGCTTTGTAGATTTTAGGCTTGTCAATATCATTTGTCTTCTTTTCAGTACCGTATCTCATGTCAATCTATTTCTTGCAGCTAATAACCCCATTTATTTTTCAGTAAGGTTTCAGCGAGACACCCACTCCACGACTTGTCGCTCGGATGTTGAAATCTCCCCGCCTAATTTGAACGTGGGCTTTAGGTGGGGCCCAGGGGGACACAAGTTTGGTGGCCAAATTGTGTCAAAGACTTGTTTAAAGTCTATATATAAAATAGTTTCTATATACTAGCAGATTGAAGCTTAAAGCAGATGAATAGCAAAGCCGAATGCGCCTTAATTTGTATTCTGCTTTGCTTTCGATGTGCTTTTAAGCAGGCTGAATGTGGCTTACAGTGGTAAAATCGTAGCACATAAGAAACGCATCGTGAACGGTTAAGGCCTAACGATTTTAACGTGTTTAAAAAAAACGCGTTCTAAATAAACAATTATACCAAATTGTGCAGTCTCTGCTAAGTGATGACCCCTTTCATCCGACTCTTTTAAACGCGTCTTTGTTTTGATAATTAGTTTTAGTATTAATTAGCGTTGTTAGTATATGGGGAACGTCACTAGCAGATTGAAGCTTAAAGCAGATGAATAGCAAAGCCGAATGCGCCTTAATTTGTATTCTGCTTTGCTTTCAATGTGCTTTTAAGCAGGCTGAATGTGGCTTACAGTGGTAAATACGCTATTCCTATCCATTTACCCGTTAAATATATGCATATAATAAGAAACGCGTCGTGAACGGTTAAGGCCTAACCATTTTAACGTGTTTAAAAAAAACGCGTTCTAAATAAACAATTATACCAATGCAGCCTCTGCTAAGTGATGACCCTTTCATCCGACTCTTTTAAACGCGTCTTTGTTTCGATAATTAGTTTTAGTATTAATTAGCGTTGTTAGTATATGGGGACTTAATCAGTTGGTTTGTTTAGGAACAAATTGTTATTGAATATTCATGTTAATTAGGTTATAACGTGCATGTTATTCGTCCTATTCTGAGTATGACGTGAAACTGCATCCAGCCAATTTATAGAATAAGTATAATAATAAAACCAATAATAATATGATAATAATAACAATAACAATAACAATAATAATATAATAATACTAAAGACTAAAAATAATACCTAATAATAATACTAAACTAATAATAAAACTAAACTAATAATAAAATTAATAATAATGATAAGGATAACAATAGTAGTTATAGTTTCTAAATGTTTTTTCCTTGTGTATAGTTTCGTTAATGTTTGCTTTGTAGATTTTAGGCTTGTCAATATCATTTGTCTTCTTTTCAGTACCGTATCTCATGTCAATCTATTTCTTGCAGCTAATAACCCCATTTATTTTTCAGTAAGGTTTCAGCGAGACACCCACTCCACGACTTGTCGCTCGGATGTTGAAATCTCCCCGCCTAATTTGAACGTGGGCTTTAGGTGGGGCCCAGGGGGACACAAGTTTGGTGGCCAAATTGTGTCAAAGACTTGTTTAAAGTCTATATATAAAATAGTTTCTATATACTAGCAGATTGAAGCTTAAAGCAGATGAATAGCAAAGCCGAATGCGCCTTAATTTGTATTCTGCTTTGCTTTCGATGTGCTTTTAAGCAGGCTGAATGTGGCTTACAGTGGTAAAATCGTAGCACATAAGAAACGCATCGTGAACGGTTAAGGCCTAACGATTTTAACGTGTTTAAAAAAAACGCGTTCTAAATAAACAATTATACCAAATTGTGCAGTCTCTGCTAAGTGATGACCCCTTTCATCCGACTCTTTTAAACGCGTCTTTGTTTTGATAATTAGTTTTAGTATTAATTAGCGTTGTTAGTATATGGGGAACGTCACTAGCAGATTGAAGCTTAAAGCAGATGAATAGCAAAGCCGAATGCGCCTTAATTTGTATTCTGCTTTGCTTTCAATGTGCTTTTAAGCAGGCTGAATGTGGCTTACAGTGGTAAATACGCTATTCCTATCCATTTACCCGTTAAATATATGCATATAATAAGAAACGCGTCGTGAACGGTTAAGGCCTAACCATTTTAACGTGTTTAAAAAAAACGCGTTCTAAATAAACAATTATACCAATGCAGCCTCTGCTAAGTGATGACCCTTTCATCCGACTCTTTTAAACGCGTCTTTGTTTCGATAATTAGTTTTAGTATTAATTAGCGTTGTTAGTATATGGGGACTTAATCAGTTGGTTTGTTTAGGAACAAATTGTTATTGAATATTCATGTTAATTAGGTTATAACGTGCATGTTATTCGTCCTATTCTGAGTATGACGTGAAACTGCATCCAGCCAATTTATAGAATAAGTATAATAATAAAACCAATAATAATATGATAATAATAACAATAACAATAATAAAAATAATATGATAATACTAAAGACTAAAAATAATACCTAATAATAATACTAAACTAATAATAAAACTAAACTAATAATAAAATTAATAATAATGATAAGGATAACAATAGTAGTTATAGTTTCTAAATGTTTTTTCCTTGTGTATAGTTTCGTTAATGTTTGCTTTGTAGATTTTAGGCTTGTCAATATCATTTGTCTTCTTTTCAGTACCGTATCTCATGTCAATCTATTTCTTGCAGCTAATAACCCCATTTATTTTTCAGTAAGGTTTCAGCGAGACACCCACTCCACGACTTGTCGCTCGGATGTTGAAATCTCCCCGCCTAATTTGAACGTGGGCTTTAGGTGGGGCCCAGGGGGACACAAGTTTGGTGGCCAAATTGTGTCAAAGACTTGTTTAAAGTCTATATATAAAATAGTTTCTATATACTAGCAGATTGAAGCTTAAAGCAGATGAATAGCAAAGCCGAATGCACCTTAATTTGTATTCTGCTTTGCTTTCGATGTGCTTTTAAGCAGGCTGAATGTGGCTTACAGTGGTAAAATCGTAGCACATAAGAAACGCATCGTGAACGGTTAAGGCCTAACGATTTTAACGTGTTTAAAAAAAACGCGTTCTAAATAAACAATTATACCAAATTGTGCAGTCTCTGCTAAGTGATGACCCCTTTCATCCGACTCATTTAAACGCGTCTTTGTTTTGATAATTAGTTTTAGTATTAATTAGCGTTGTTAGTATATGGGGAACGTCACTAGCAGATTGAAGCTTAAAGCAGATGAATAGCAAAGCCGAATGCGCCTTAATTTGTATTCTGCTTTGCTTTCAATGTGCTTTTAAGCAGGCTGAATGTGGCTTACAGTGGTAAATACGCTATTCCTATCCATTTACCCGTTAAATATATGCATATAATAAGAAACGCGTCGTGAACGGTTAAGGCCTAACCATTTTAACGTGTTTAAAAAAAACGCGTTCTAAATAAACAATTATACCAATGCAGCCTCTGCTAAGTGATGACCCTTTCATCCGACTCTTTTAAACGCGTCTTTGTTTCGATAATTAGTTTTAGTATTAATTAGCGTTGTTAGTATATGGGGACTTAATCAGTTGGTTTGTTTAGGAACAAATTGTTATTGAATATTCATGTTAATTAGGTTATAACGTGCATGTTATTCGTCCTATTCTGAGTATGACGTGAAACTGCATCCAGCCAATTTATAGAATAAGTATAATAATAAAACCAATAATAATATGATAATAATAACAATAACAATAATAAAAATAATATGATAATACTAAAGACTAAAAATAATACCTAATAATAATACTAAACTAATAATAAAACTAAACTAATAATAAAATTAATAATAATGATAAGGATAACAATAGTAGTTATAGTTTCTAAATGTTTTTTCCTTGTGTATAGTTTCGTTAATGTTTGCTTTGTAGATTTTAGGCTTGTCAATATCATTTGTCTTCTTTTCAGTACCGTATCTCATGTCAATCTATTTCTTGCAGCTAATAACCCCATTTATTTTTCAGTAAGGTTTCAGCGAGACACTCACTCCACGACTTGTCGCTCGGATGTTGAAATCTCCCCGCCTAATTTGAACGTGGGCTTTAGGTGGGGCCCAGGGGGACACAAGTTTGGTGGCCAAATTGTGTCAAAGACTTGTTTAAAGTCTATATATAAAATAGTTTCTATATACTAGCAGATTGAAGCTTAAAGCAGATGAATAGCAAAGCCGAATGCGCCTTAATTTGTATTCTGCTTTGCTTTCGATGTGCTTTTAAGCAGGCTGAATGTGGCTTACAGTGGTAAAATCGTAGCACATAAGAAACGCATCGTGAACGGTTAAGGCCTAACGATTTTAACGTGTTTAAAAAAAACGCGTTCTAAATAAACAATTATACCAAATTGTGCAGTCTCTGCTAAGTGATGACCCCTTTCATCCGACTCTTTTAAACGCGTCTTTGTTTTGATAATTAGTTTTAGTATTAATTAGCGTTGTTAGTATATGGGGAACGTCACTAGCAGATTGAAGCTTAAAGCAGATGAATAGCAAAGCCGAATGCGCCTTAATTTGTATTCTGCTTTGCTTTCAATGTGCTTTTAAGCAGGCTGAATGTGGCTTACAGTGGTAAATACGCTATTCCTATCCATTTACCCGTTAAATATATGCATATAATAAGAAACGCGTCGTGAACGGTTAAGGCCTAACCATTTTAACGTGTTTAAAAAAAACGCGTTCTAAATAAACAATTATACCAATGCAGCCTCTGCTAAGTGATGACCCTTTCATCCGACTCTTTTAAACGCGTCTTTGTTTCGATAATTAGTTTTAGTATTAATTAGCGTTGTTAGTATATGGGGACTTAATCAGTTGGTTTGTTTAGGAACAAATTGTTATTGAATATTCATGTTAATTAGGTTATAACGTGCATGTTATTCGTCCTATTCTGAGTATGACGTGAAACTGCATCCAGCCAATTTATAGAATAAGTATAATAATAAAACCAATAATAATATGATAATAATAACAATAACAATAATAAAAATAATATGATAATACTAAAGACTAAAAATAATACCTAATAATAATACTAAACTAATAATAAAACTAAACTAATAATAAAACTAATAATAATGATAAGGATAACAATAGTAGTTATAGTTTCTAAATGTTTTTTCCTTGTGTATAGTTTCGTTAATGTTTGCTTTGTAGATTTTAGGCTTGTCAATATCATTTGTCTCCTTTTCAGTACCGTATATCATGTCAATCTATTTCTTGCAGCTAATAACCCCATTTATTTTTCAGTAAGGTTTCAGCGAGACACCCACTCCACGACTTGTCGCTCGGATGTTGAAATCTCCCCGCCTAATTTGAACGTGGGCTTTAGGTGGGGCCCAGGGGGACACAAGTTTGGTGGCCAAATTGTGTCAAAGACTTGTTTAAAGTCTATATATAAAATAGTTTCTATATACTAGCAGATTGAAGCTTAAAGCAGATGAATAGCAAAGCCGAATGCGCCTTAATTTGTATTCTGCTTTGCTTTCGATGTGCTTTTAAGCAGGCTGAATGTGGCTTACAGTGGTAAAATCGTAGCACATAAGAAACGCATCGTGAACGGTTAAGGCCTAACGATTTTAACGTGTTTAAAAAAAACGCGTTCTAAATAAACAATTATACCAAATTGTGCAGTCTCTGCTAAGTGATGACCCCTTTCATCCGACTCTTTTAAACGCGTCTTTGTTTTGATAATTAGTTTTAGTATTAATTAGCGTTGTTAGTATATGGGGAACGTCACTAGCAGATTGAAGCTTAAAGCAGATGAATAGCAAAGCCGAATGCGCCTTAATTTGTATTCTGCTTTGCTTTCAATGTGCTTTTAAGCAGGCTGAATGTGGCTTACAGTGGTAAATACGCTATTCCTATCCATTTACCCGTTAAATATATGCATATAATAAGAAACGCGTCGTGAACGGTTAAGGCCTAACCATTTTAACGTGTTTAAAAAAAACGCGTTCTAAATAAACAATTATACCAATGCAGCCTCTGCTAAGTGATGACCCTTTCATCCGACTCTTTTAAACGCGTCTTTGTTTTGATAATTAGTTTTAGTATTAATTAGCGT
Source organism: Gari tellinella (assembly GCA_922989275.2). Taxonomy (NCBI): domain Eukaryota; kingdom Metazoa; phylum Mollusca; class Bivalvia; order Cardiida; family Psammobiidae; genus Gari; species Gari tellinella. Next base: position 29,404,847 of record OV277860.1, read on the forward strand.
TGTTAGTATATGGGGACTTAATCAGTTGGTTTGTTTAGGAACAAATTGTTATTGAATATTCATGTTAATTAGGTTATAACGTGCATGTTATTCGTCCTATTCTGAGTATGACGTGAAACTGCATCCAGCCAATTTATAGAATAAGTATAATAATAAAACCAATAATAATATGATAATAATAACAATAACAATAATAAAAATAATATGATAATACTAAAGACTAAAAATAATACCTAATAATAATACTAAACTAATAATAAAACTAAACTAATAATAAAACTAATAATAATGATAAGGATAACAATAGTAGTTATAGTTTCTAAATGTTTTTTCCTTGTGTATAGTTTCGTTAATGTTTGCTTTGTAGATTTTAGGCTTGTCAATATCATTTGTCTTCTTTTCAGTACCGTATCTCATGTCAATCTATTTCTTGCAGCTAATAACCCCATTTATTTTTCAGTAAGGTTTCAGCGAGACACCCACTCCACGACTTGTCGCTCGGATGTTGAAATCTCCCCGCCTAATTTGAACGTGGGCTTTAGGTGGGGCCCAGGGGGACACAAGTTTGGTGGCCAAATTGTGTCAAAGACTTGTTTAAAGTCTATATATAAAATAGTTTCTATATACTAGCAGATTGAAGCTTAAAGCAGATGAATAGCAAAGCCGAATGCGCCTTAATTTGTATTCTGCTTTGCTTTCGATGTGCTTTTAAGCAGGCTGAATGTGGCTTACAGTGGTAAAATCGTAGCACATAAGAAACGCATCGTGAACGGTTAAGGCCTAACGATTTTAACGTGTTTAAAAAAAACGCGTTCTAAATAAACAATTATACCAAATTGTGCAGTCTCTGCTAAGTGATGACCCCTTTCATCCGACTCTTTTAAACGCGTCTTTGTTTTGATAATTAGTTTTAGTATTAATTAGCGTTGTTAGTATATGGGGAACGTCACTAGCAGATTGAAGCTTAAAGCAGATGAATAGCAAAGCCGAATGCGCCTTAATTTGTATTCTGCTTTGCTTTCAATGTGCTTTTAAGCAGGCTGAATGTGGCTTACAGTGGTAAATACGCTATTCCTATCCATTTACCCGTTAAATATATGCATATAATAAGGAACGCGTCGTGAACGGTTAAGGCCTAACCATTTTAACGTGTTTAAAAAAAACGCGTTCTTAACAAACAATTATACCAATGCAGCCTCTGCTAAGTGATGTCCCTTTCATCCGACTCTTTTAAACGCGTCTTTGTTTCGATAATTAGTTTTAGTATTAATTAGCGTTGTTAGTATATGGGGACTTAATCAGTTGGTTTGTTTAGGAACAAATTGTTATTGAATATTCATGTTAATTAGGTTATAACCTGCATGTTATTCGTCCTATTCTGAGTATGACGTGAAACTGCATCCAGCCAATTTATAGAATAAGTATAATAATAAAACCAATAATAATATGATAATAATAACAATAACAATAATAAAAATAATATGATAATACTAAAGACTAAAATTAATACCTAATAATAATACTAAACTAATAATAAAACTAAACTAATAATAAAATTAATAATAATGATAAGGATAACAATAGTAGTTACAGTTTCTAAATGTTTTTTCCTTGTGTATAGTTTCGTTAATGTTTGCTTTGTAGATTTTAGGCTTGTCAATATCATTTGTCTTCTTTTCAGTACCGTATCTCATGTCAATCTATTTCTTGCAGCTAATAACCCCATTTATTTTTCAGTAAGGTTTCAGCGAGACACCCACTCCACGACCTGTCGCTCGGATGTTGAAATCTCCCCGCCTAATTTGAACGTGGGCTTTAGGTGGGGCCCAGGGGGACACAAGTTTGGTGGCCAAATTGTGTCAAAGACTTGTTTAAAGTCTATATATAAAATAGTTTCTATATACTAGCAGATTGAAGCTTAAAGCAGATGAATAGCAAAGCCGAATGCGCCTTAATTTGTATTCTGCTTTGCTTTCGATGTGCTTTTAAGCAGGCTGAATGTGGCTTACAGTGGTAAAATCGTAGCACATAAGAAACGCATCGTGAACGGTTAATGCCTAACGATTTTAACGTGTTTAAAAAAAACGCGTTCTAAATAAACAATTATACCAAATTGTGCAGTCTCTGCTAAGTGATGACCCCTTTCATCCGACTCTTTTAAACGCGTCTTTGTTTTGATAATTAGTTTTAGTATTAATTAGCGTTGTTAGTATATGGGGAACGTCACTAGCAGATTGAAGCTTAAAGCAGATGAATAGCAAAGCCGAATGCGCCTTAATTTGTATTCTGCTTTGCTTTCAATGTGCTTTTAAGCAGGCTGAATGTGGCTTACAGTGGTAAATACGCTATTCCTATCCATTTACCCGTTAAATATATGCATATAATAAGAAACGCGTCGTGAACGGTTAAGGCCTAACCATTTTAACGTGTTTAAAAAAAACGCGTTCTAAATAAACAATTATACCAATGCAGCCTCTGCTAAGTGATGACCCTTTCATCCGACTCTTTTAAACGCATCTTTGTTTCGATAATTAGTTTTAGTATTAATTAGCGTTGTTAGTATATGGGGACTTAATCAGTTGGTTTGTTTAGGAACAAATTGTTATTGAATATTCATGTTAATTAGGTTATAACCTGCATGTTATTCGTCCTATTCTGAGTATGACGTGAAACTGCATCCAGCCAATTTATAGAATAAGTATAATAATAAAACCAATAATAATATGATAATAATAACAATAACAATAATAAAAATAATATGATAATACTAAAGACTAAAATTAATACCTAATAATAATACTAAACTAATAATAAAACTAAACTAATAATAAAATTAATAATAATGATAAGGATAACAATAGTAGTTATAGTTTCTAAATGTTTTTTCCTTGTGTATAGTTTCGTTAATGTTTGCTTTGTAGATTTTAGGCTTGTCAATATCATTTGTCTTCTTTTCAGTACCGTATCTCATGTCAATCTATTTCTTGCAGCTAATAACCCCATTTATTTTTCAGTAAGGTTTCAGCGAGACACCCACTCCACGACCTGTCGCTCGGATGTTGAAATCTCCCCGCCTAATTTGAACGTGGGCTTTAGGTGGGGCCCAGGGGGACACAAGTTTGGTGGCCAAATTGTGTCAAAGACTTGTTTAAAGTCTATATATAAAATAGTTTCTATATACTAGCAGATTGAAGCTTAAAGCAGATGAATAGCAAAGCCGAATGCGCCTTAATTTGTATTCTGCTTTGCTTTCGATGTGCTTTTAAGCAGGCTGAATGTGGCTTACAGTGGTAAAATCGTAGCACATAAGAAACGCATCGTGAACGGTTAATGCCTAACGATTTTAACGTGTTTAAAAAAAACGCGTTCTAAATAAACAATTATACCAAATTGTGCAGTCTCTGCTAAGTGATGACCCCTTTCATCCGACTCTTTTAAACGCGTCTTTGTTTTGATAATTAGTTTTAGTATTAATTAGCGTTGTTAGTATATGGGGAACGTCACTAGCAGATTGAAGCTTAAAGCAGATGAATAGCAAAGCCGAATGCGCCTTAATTTGTATTCTGCTTTGCTTTCAATGTGCTTTTAAGCAGGCTGAATGTGGCTTACAGTGGTAAATACGCTATTCCTATCCATTTACCCGTTAAATATATGCATATAATAAGAAACGCGTCGTGAACGGTTAAGGCCTAACCATTTTAACGTGTTTAAAAAAAACGCGTTCTAAATAAACAATTATACCAATGCAGCCTCTGCTAAGTGATGACCCTTTCATCCGACTCTTTTAAACGCGTCTTTGTTTCGATAATTAGTTTTAGTATTAATTAGCGTTGTTAGTATATGGGGACTTAATCAGTTGGTTTGTTTAGGAACAAATTGTTATTGAATATTCATGTTAATTAGGTTATAACCTGCATGTTATTCGTCCTATTCTGAGTATGACGTGAAACTGCATCCAGCCAATTTATAGAATAAGTATAATAATAAAACCAATAATAATATGATAATAATAACAATAACAATAACAATAATAATATAATAATACTAAAGACTAAAAATAATACCTAATAATAATACTAAACTAATAATAAAACTAAACTAATAATAAAATTAATAATAATGATAAGGATAACAATAGTAGTTATAGTTTCTAAATGTTTTTTCCTTGTGTATAGTTTCGTTAATGTTTGCTTTGTAGATTTTAGGCTTGTCAATATCATTTGTCTTCTTTTCAGTACCGTATCTCATGTCAATCTATTTCTTGCAGCTAATAACCCCATTTATTTTTCAGTAAGGTTTCAGCGAGACACCCACTCCACGACTTGTCGCTCGGATGTTGAAATCTCCCCGCCTAATTTGAACGTGGGCTTTAGGTGGGGCCCAGGGGGACACAAGTTTGGTGGCCAAATTGTGTCAAAGACTTGTTTAAAGTCTATATATAAAATAGTTTCTATATACTAGCAGATTGAAGCTTAAAGCAGATGAATAGCAAAGCCGAATGCGCCTTAATTTGTATTCTGCTTTGCTTTCGATGTGCTTTTAAGCAGGCTGAATGTGGCTTACAGTGGTAAAATCATAGCACATAAGAAACGCATCGTGAACGGTTAAGGCCTAACGATTTTAACGTGTTTAAAAAAAACGCGTTCTAAATAAACAATTATACCAAATTGTGCAGTCTCTGCTAAGTGATGACCCCTTTCATCCGACTCTTTTAAACGCGTCTTTGTTTTGATAATTAGTTTTAGTATTAATTAGCGTTGTTAGTATATGGGGAACGTCACTAGCAGATTGAAGCTTAAAGCAGATGAATAGCAAAGCCGAATGCGCCTTAATTTGTATTCTGCTTTGCTTTCAATGTGCTTTTAAGCAGGCTGAATGTGGCTTACAGTGGTAAATACGCTATTCCTATCCATTTACCCGTTAAATATATGCATATAATAAGAAACGCGTCGTGAACGGTTAAGGCCTAACCATTTTAACGTGTTTAAAAAAAACGCGTTCTAAATAAACAATTATACCAATGCAGCCTCTGCTAAGTGATGACCCTTTCATCCGACTCTTTTAAACGCGTCTTTGTTTCGATAATTAGTTTTAGTATTAATTAGCGTTGTTAGTATAAGGGGACTTAATCAGTTGGTTTGTTTAGGAACAAATTGTTATTGAATATTCATGTTAATTAGGTTATAACCTGCATGTTATTCGTCCTATTCTGAGTATGACGTGAAACTGCATCCAGCCAATTTATAGAATAAGTATAATAATAAAACCAATAATAATATGATAATAATAACAATAACAATAATAAAAATAATATGATAATACTAAAGACTAAAAATAATACCTAATAATAATACTAAACTAATAATAAAACTAAACTAATAATAAAATTAATAATAATGATAAGGATAACAATAGTAGTTATAGTTTCTAAATGTTTTTTCCTTGTGTATAGTTTCGTTAATGTTTGCTTTGTAGATTTTAGGCTTGTCAATATCATTTGTCTTCTTTTCAGTACCGTATCTCATGTCAATCTATTTCTTGCAGCTAATAACCCCATTTATTTTTCAGTAAGGTTTCAGCGAGACACCCACTCCACGACTTGTCGCTCGGATGTTGAAATCTCCCCGCCTAATTTGAACGTGGGCTTTAGGTGGGGCCCAGGGGGACACAAGTTTGGTGGCCAAATTGTGTCAAAGACTTGTTTAAAGTCTATATATAAAATAGTTTCTATATACTAGCAGATTGAAGCTTAAAGCAGATGAATAGCAAAGCCGAATGCGCCTTAATTTGTATTCTGCTTTGCTTTCGATGTGCTTTTAAGCAGCCTGAATGTGGCTTACAGTGGTAAAATCGTAGCACATAAGAAACGCATCGTGAACGGTTAATGCCTAACGATTTTAACGTGTTTAAAAAAAACGCGTTCTAAATAAACAATTATACCAAATTGTGCAGTCTCTGCTAAGTGATGACCCCTTTCATCCGACTCTTTTAAACGCGTCTTTGTTTTGATAATTAGTTTTAGTATTAATTAGCGTTGTTAGTATATGGGGAACGTCACTAGCAGATTGAAGCTTAAAGCAGATGAATAGCAAAGCCGAATGCGCCTTAATTTGTATTCTGCTTTGCTTTCAATGTGCTTTTAAGCAGGCTGAATGTGGCTTACAGTGGTAAATACGCTATTCCTATCCATTTACCCGTTAAATATATGCATATAATAAGAAACGCGTCGTGAACGGTTAAGGCCTAACCATTTTAACGTGTTTAAAAAAAACGCGTTCTAAATAAACAATTATACCAATGCAGCCTCTGCTAAGTGATGACCCTTTCATCCGACTCTTTTAAACGCGTCTTTGTTTCGATAATTAGTTTTAGTATTAATTAGCGTTGTTAGTATATGGGGACTTAATCAGTTGGTTTGTTTAGGAACAAATTGTTATTGAATATTCATGTTAATTAGGTTATAACGTGCATGTTATTCGTCCTATTCTGAGTATGACGTGAAACTGCATCCAGCCAATTTATAGAATAAGTATAATAATAAAACCAATAATAATATGATAATAATAACAATAACAATAATAAAAATAATATGATAATACTAAAGACTAAAAATAATACCTAATAATAATACTAAACTAATAATAAAACTAAACTAATAATAAAACTAATAATAATGATAAGGATAACAATAGTAGTTATAGTTTCTAAATGTTTTTTCCTTGTGTATAGTTTCGTTAATGTTTGCTTTGTAGATTTTAGGCTTGTCAATATCATTTGTCTTCTTTTCAGTACCGTATCTCATGTCAATCTATTTCTTGCAGCTAATAACCCCATTTATTTTTCAGTAAGGTTTCAGCGAGACACCCACTCCACGACTTGTCGCTCGGATGTTGAAATCTCCCCGCCTAATTTGAACGTGGGCTTTAGGTGGGGCCCAGGGGGACACAAGTTTGGTGGCCAAATTGTGTCAAAGACTTGTTTAAAGTCTATATATAAAATAGTTTCTATATACTAGCAGATTGAAGCTTAAAGCAGATGAATAGCAAAGCCGAATGCGCCTTAATTTGTATTCTGCTTTGCTTTCGATGTGCTTTTAAGCAGGCTGAATGTGGCTTACAGTGGTAAAATCGTAGCACATAAGAAACGCATCGTGAACGGTTAAGGCCTAACGATTTTAACGTGTTTAAAAAAAACGCGTTCTAAATAAACAATTATACCAAATTGTGCAGTCTCTGCTAAGTGATGACCCCTTTCATCCGACTCTTTTAAACGCGTCTTTGTTTTGATAATTAGTTTTAGTATTAATTAGCGTTGTTAGTATATGGGGAACGTCACTAGCAGATTGAAGCTTAAAGCAGATGAATAGCAAAGCCGAATGCGCCTTAATTTGTATTCTGCTTTGCTTTCAATGTGCTTTTAAGCAGGCTGAATGTGGCTTACAGTGGTAAATACGCTATTCCTATCCATTTACCCGTTAAATATATGCATATAATAAGAAACGCGTCGTGAACGGTTAAGGCCTAACCATTTTAACGTGTTTAAAAAAAACGCGTTCTAAATAAACAATTATACCAATGCAGCCTCTGCTAAGTGATGACCCTTTCATCCGACTCTTTTAAACGCGTCTTTGTTTCGATAATTAGTTTTAGTATTAATTAGCGTTGTTAGTATATGGGGACTTAATCAGTTGGTTTGTTTAGGAACAAATTGTTATTGAATATTCATGTTAATTAGGTTATAACGTGCATGTTATTCGTCCTATTCTGAGTATGACGTGAAACTGCATCCAGCCAATTTATAGAATAAGTATAATAATAAAACCAATAATAATATGATAATAATAACAATAACAATAACAATAATAATATGATAATACTAAAGACTAAAAATAATACCTAATAATAATACTAAACTAATAATAAAACTAAACTAATAATAAAATTAATAATAATGATAAGGATAACAATAGTAGTTATAGTTTCTAAATGTTTTTTCCTTGTGTATAGTTTCGTTAATGTTTGCTTTGTAGATTTTAGGCTTGTCAATATCATTTGTCTTCTTTTCAGTACCGTATCTCATGTCAATCTATTTCTTGCAGCTAATAACCCCATTTATTTTTCAGTAAGGTTTCAGCGAGACACCCACTCCACGACTTGTCGCTCGGATGTTGAAATCTCCCCGCCTAATTTGAACGTGGGCTTTAGGTGGGGCCCAGGGGGACACAAGTTTGGTGGCCAAATTGTGTCAAAGACTTGTTTAAAGTCTATATATAAAATAGTTTCTATATACTAGCAGATTGAAGCTTAAAGCAGATGAATAGCAAAGCCGAATGCGCCTTAATTTGTATTCTGCTTTGCTTTCGATGTGCTTTTAAGCAGGCTGAATGTGGCTTACAGTGGTAAAATCGTAGCACATAAGAAACGCATCGTGAACGGTTAAGGCCTAACGATTTTAACGTGTTTAAAAAAAACGCGTTCTAAATAAACAATTATACCAAATTGTGCAGTCTCTGCTAAGTGATGACCCCTTTCATCCGACTCTTTTAAACGCGTCTTTGTTTTGATAATTAGTTTTAGTATTAATTAGCGTTGTTAGTTTAAGAACTGTACAAATAGCTAATAGTTTGGATCCTGATTAGACGCTGCTTTATTAGTAAACTGTTTGGATTCTCATCAGAGCAAACGGTTTGGATCCTTAATAGAGGCACCCCATGTGGTTCTGGGGCCTGCCAGCTCGGTCAACTGGCAGAAAAGAGTGGGGACCACTGCCATAGCCTGGTATGATACAGTAGAAGGCTGCTAAAAGGTGTAATCTTTTCAGTGGTTTGATTGATGGATGAATGCATAAATTGATGTATTCGTACGTCAGTCCAAGAACTGAAAAGGTTAAAATACAGAATATTTGAAACTTTGGTATTCTGGTCAGGGTTCAAATTCAAGATCAGTACCTCATATTTTTAGATCGATGTAAATGAGGTGTTGATCTTGCAACTTGTCTCCTGGAGTCGCGATATGACTGAAATACTGTTAAAGCGACTGATAGCAAACAGTTTGGATCCTGAACAGATTGCTATCTGTTTGGATCCTGAACAGATAGCAAACGGTTCCTATTGGTTTCATTTCACTTTGCTCAGTAAAAGACGCGTATTTTATCAACACATTGGTGCAGTTCATCAACGAGACGGCAAGAAGATAAGGGAAGGAAGGGAGGGATAGGTGTATAAATATTTATACAGAAATAACAGTTTACCTAAATACCAAGAGTAGAAAAAAGGTAATATCCACTTTCAAGTACTTCTTATGAAACGAAACAAGAAATACGTGTTGGAACTATTTAAAATAACAACAATTCAGTATTGTAGACATTGCAATATCGACATGCATCCATAAAGTAACAAACAGTCTCAATTTTCATCAGAAGCCAATTTGCTCGGGGACTGATCAGGGTAGAAAATATTTGTAATTATAAGTGCAGTGGTCTTAACAAAATAAGGGGTAATAATGCAACAAATAGTTTTTTCAGCTTAGATCGAATTAAACTAGAGATATTTAATAAACCGAGGTCCGATGTATCAGTGCTTTACAATGGGCATCTGAAAGAACCAGAGAACTCTGTCAATAGTAAGAGTAGGCCAATATTTCATCTTTCAAATTTATTTTGACAGAGCCATGCAACAGGAAAGCACGTATTTAGGGGAGTTTAATTGAGACACTTTGTAAATATGTTTACGCCAGGTCGTATAGTGACGGTGGTCCCTTTGATTAACATACATACGTTTACACAAAGTTTTCTTAATCTTGGCCCTTTCATTATCAGTGGGGTCCACCATCATCGGTTTTACTGCAAGCTCGGGCTTTCAGTCACGAATGAAGAACGTTCTTCATTCGTGTTTCAGTTTAATGTAGAACAAAAGTAATGCAGAAAGCTAAGTACCTCTTTGTTTATTAATTTAATTGTTAATTGTTTGTTTATATGTGTCTGTCGACTTTGAAGAAGTGTCAGCTGCCCATCCATAATATTGTTAGAATTGCATTTACTGTAGGATTATTCATCTTAGCTTGCGGGATGGCTGTCTGACCTTCTAAAAAGTGGGCAGACATTTTAGACTTTGCGAAACACCAGCACATTATGATAGGAATGAACACGTGAATTACTGTGATTTCCAATGTGTCCAAACTTACAATGTAAATATTGTTGAAATCTTGTCTGTGCAGTTATTCGTATGATTTTTTTTGACCGAGTCTTACCACGCTCTAAATGACCATTGGTGTCAATGGGCCGTAAAACACAAAAAAAGTCACCAGTTGCTATATTTACGTCATTTCCACCCTACTAACACTTGAGTGTAAACATGGTTTAACGACACTGCAACCCAATTATGGTTATAGAGCCGGTGTGTATGCATGTATATGAAATGTATTGGTGTTCCTCATTTGGCGGAGTTTTGCCACTCTGCCAGCTCGGGCAATTGAAGTATCTTATCCACCTCATTCCATAGCCTGGCATGATGCACAACGTGGTGCATTTCATCAACGAGACGGCAATTTGCTCGGGGACAGATCAGGGTAGAAAATATTTGTAATTATAAGTGCAGTGGTCTTACCAAAATAAGGGGTAATAATACAGCAAATAGTTTTTTCAGCTTAGATCGAATTAAACTAGAGATAATTAATAAACCGAGGTCCGATGTATCAGTGCTTTACAATGGGCATCTGAAAGAACCAGAGAACTCTGTCAATAGTAAGAGTAGGCCAATATTTCACCTTTCAAATTTATTTTGACAGAGCCATGCAACAGGAAAGCACGTATTTAGGGGAGTGTAATTGAGACACTTTGTAAATATGTTTACGCCAGGTCGTATAGTGTGGGTGGTCCCTTTGATTGATATACATATGTTTACACAAAGTTTTCTTAATCTTGGCCCTTTCATTATCAGTGATTAATTTGTTCAACTTCCGAAGTACTTTTGTTAATGTTTGTTCACTTTGAAGAGAGTCTGCTAGCAGCAATGTGAGAATGTGAACAGGGCTTATTTGATTTTATTTATATAGTAGTAGTTACTGTAGTAGTAGTAGTGTATGGGCGACCGTGGTTGCTAGTCGGACATGATTCAAAGTGGACAGACCGTGTTGCTCATACTGCAAGAGTTGAGTTGCACGAATTTTACAAATTGACATTTTATACTTGGCATGTTTTGAGAAATTATGGTTTGCATGAAATCGCTCTCCAGTTTCTAAATTTACATCATTTCCACCCTACTAACACTTGAGTGTAAACATGGTTTAACGACACTGCAACCCAATTATGGTTATAGAGCCGGTGTGTATGCATGTGTGGGAAATGTATTGGTGTTCCTCTTTTGGCGGAGTTTTGCCACTCTGCCAGCTCGGGCAATTGAAGTATCTTATCCTCCTCATTCCACTTGGTGCCGTTTCATTCACAACAGAGTTACACCAAGGGCAGATAAATCTTGACCAAACGGTTTCCTGCAGCACACTAATGAATAAATTTGTATCTGACAGATATGCTTCCACATGAGACGAACCACGAACCATACTGTTCATGTGGTCCAACTGAGCAAACACCAGAGCACATACTTCAGCGTTGTCCTCTGTTTGAACAATTAAGAAGAAAGATGTGGCCAGCCCCTGTCACTCTAGAACAGAAGCTATATGGCAAGAAGGAGTATCTCTTGAAAACTGTGTCCTTCATTGCTGCGATGAATATTTCATGTAGACTTATGGATGCAGACAGTGATGAATCAAGACGAACCCCACCTACTGATGAAGACTACATCATGTTATTTTAAAGCTAGTGATCACTAAAACATTGTAGAACATTATTATTCACACATTTTTTAATTATTGTATATTATGTAAATGTACATGCTGAAAATGTTAATTTTTCAGCATGTATAGAGTAGAAGAAACCAACTTAATTCAGTGTTTATCAAAATTATTTCTAACTCTTACTCTTGAGCTCACTACAAGTTAGTCGAAATGGGTTTACTAGGCTGACTTTAACATTGGTCATTAATAGTGAACATATTTGCCTCTAGTACACTCTACAGGTGAAAGACTTCATATTTGCCTCTAGTACACTCTACATGTGAAAGACTTCATATTTGCCTCTAGTACACTCTACATGTGAAAGACTTCATATTTGCCTCTAGTACACTCTACATGTGAAATACTTCATATTTGCCTCTAGTACACTCTACATGTGAAAGACTTCATATTTGCCATGTGTACTGATATCAAGCATCGCTTGAGCTCAGTTCAACCTGTGTAAATACGCTATTCCTAGCAGTTTCTTTATGCGTGTTCTTATGGGTAGGAATAGCGTATTTACTACTATTAGAGCTTCCGGTCATCTTATTGGGCATGTGTACTCGACTCAAGAATCCCTTGAGCCCAGTACAACTTGTTCGACATAGGTAGGGGCCTTTCCAGGCCAAATAGACTGAACTTATTATTGGCCATGCATGTATACATGTATGTCCAATAATAAGAGACTTCATACTTGTTGAGCTCAGTAAAAGTAACTTTTACCTTTCACTTAAAACACTTGTTGCTCTAACGCTTTACTCCATAGATCAGTTTAGAGTTTGATTGTGGTTGACTTCTTCTATTCTATGGGTCATGAAAGAGCATACCTTCACGTTGGTATGACCTGAATGCAATTGAATGTTTTGAAAAAACAGGGCTGCCATAAGTTGACATAAAAATCCTAAAATTTGCAAATTTGCAAATTTGCATTTTCAAATGCGATTTTACGAATCGTACCTTTTCCCCATCGCCTGTTTCTAGTTTTGTTGACACGTGGCTGCTTAAAGCAGGCTAAAAGTAAAACAGAATGCGCCTTAAGGCGCAATCTGCTTTACTTTCAGCCTGCTTTAAGCTACCATGTACTAGAAAAAAAATCCGAAGATTTAGGAAAAATCCGGAGAAATGGCAACCCTGAAAATAGTTCACGTTTTCGACCATTCAACTGTAACTGAATGCTCTTATTTATTTCAGTGATTACATATACTGTTCAGATTTTAACTAACATAATGAAGACCTTACCTATTCGAAATCTCGACTTAACCGAGTTTAAGCTACCATCGGATATATTCATGGGGCAATCTATTAAACTTGCTGGTTATTATATTATGGATTATGCGCGGATCCAATGCCATGCTGTATTTGTTCAGTGGCGAAGATGATGTCTTTTTAAAACGAAAATGGCAAATTCTTGAAAATCAGTGTCAAATAGTTTGGAGCCTGATCAGATGTCGTTTATCTAATCCAGATCCAAACTGTTTGCAGTTTAAATGAAAACCTGAGGAAAATCACTGGATCGCATGTAACTTTTCTTTAAAATCACTATTCCTAAGGTACCAGTAGAACCATCGCACTCTTTGACCCATTACCACATAGAAACGCCTTTTAGCACATTCAATTTGTGCAGCAACAAAAAGTAAAATAAGAATTGCTAGATCTATATCTTAGCAACTTACGGCTGGCTGAAAATAAAGTTTAACGCATCTTAAGGCGCATGTTTCTTTACTTTCAATCTGCTTTAACTGACCCATGTCTTCAAAACTAGAACTCTGCTATGTGCGGTAAGGGGTAATTGTTGCTATGGTTTCATGTATGTTTTGTTTTAGCTACTGAGCCCCTGATCGACTGTTACACTATTTACCTTAAGCCCGCTAATTATGTCGATAGTAATTTTTATGGAAGTTATGATAGAAATATGGATATTGATCAATACCTGTATATTGTACCCTTTACTCCATATATATGTATCATATGTCACCCACAAACTTAAAAATAAATTAAAACATCTTAGTATAAACCCCAAAACAAGTACTGTATTGCTTACAGCGCAACATTCAATGTATTAAAACACTCTACCATGAAGGTTAGGTTTGTACAGTTCACCAATAGTAAACAGTGTACCTGTAATGAGTACACTTGTCCTGTGCAAACAGTATGGACCCCGACCAGAGTGAGGGCACCACAGGGTACCCACTGATCTGAATCCACACCGTTTTATCAGTTTGAAAATTGTCTAAACCCACTCTAAATAATTTAAATCTGTAATTATATGAGTATATATGTCATAAGAAGCAGATTACTTTGTGTGTGTGTGTATGTCTCCTATTTTGCATATTCTAGCCAATGTAAACATATAAACCTAAAATAAGTATTGAATTGCTTACAGCGCAAGATTGAATGTGTTTAAACTCTCTAACCTCATGATGAGGGCGGTACTGTTCATCTAACGTAGACAGTGTACATGTAATCTGTAATGAGTACAATTGTCTTGTGCAAACAGCATGGATTCCTACCAGAGGGCACCACAAGGAGCCCGCTGATCAGAATCCACACTGCTGATAAGTTTGAAATACTGTCAACCCAGTTTAAGACCATGTACCTGCAAAGAGTACACTTGTCCTGTTCATACAGCATGGACCCAGACCAGAGGGTGCCACAAGGAACCAACTGATCTGAAACCACACTGCTTGTCATTTGGAAACATTGTCAAAATCTATCTTAAAAAATGTAAATGTGTATGTATATATATATATATATATGAATATAAGTGATATATGAATATAAGTGTAAGTAGAGGCAGATATATGTGTGTGTGTGTGTGTGGCACAAACAAAATGTACCCCATTTGGCATAGTCCAGCTAATGTTAACATAATCATAAACCCAAAAAATAAGTATTGCATTGCTTACTGGCTTACAGCGCATATTGAAAGTGTTAAAACACTCTACCCTGATGATGAGGGCGGTATTGTTTATCTAATGTAGACAGTGTACCTGTAATGAGTACACTTGTCTTGCGCAAACAGCATGGATTCCGACCAGAGGGCGCTACAAGGAGCCCACTGATCTGAACCCACACTGTTGATAAGATTGAAACATTGTCAAAACCAACTCTAAATAGTGTACCTGCAAGGAGTACACTTGTCCCGACCAGAGGGCACCACAAGGAGCCCACTGGACAGAATCCACACTGTTGATAATTTTGAAATATTGTCAAAATCCACACTAAATAATGTACCTGCAAGGAGTGCACTTGTCTTGTACATGTATACAGCATGGACCCCGACCAGAGGACGCCACAAGGAACCCACTGATCTGAATCCACTCTGTTGCTAAGTTTGAAATATAGTCAAAATCTACTCCTAATAATGTACCTGCAAGGAGTTCACTTGTCTTGTACATACAGCATGGACCTCCACCAGAGGGCGCCACCTGGAGCCCACTGATCTGAATCCACACTGGTTGTTTACCTGAAAAATTGTCAAAATTCACTCCAAATAATGTAGATGTGTATATAAGAGTATATGAAAATATGGTAGATACAGATATGTGCGTGTACACAAGAACCAACAATAAGTGTTGACACTGTCCTGCGCCCACTTCATTATAACCATGTTTCTAACGAGCCATTACAATAAACAAAGTGTATTTGCAAGAATGCGGACAGGCGGGTGTGTGCATGAATGCATGCATGTGCATGTATGTATTGGGGCATGGACATGCCCTGGTGCATAAATGCGTATGCAGGCATAGGCGGACATGCACATGCATAGAGTATGCATGTATGTGTCTTATTGCTGGTGTTTGTGTACACATGCGTATCGATGACAATGCAATGATGTATAAGTATATTGTATATTGTATAAAAAAGAATTACCTTGAGTAATTCTTCTCAGAGTGAGTCATGTAGACTATAAGGTTTCAATGTTTAATTTACAAGTCAACCCTCTTGTATAGAGTCTCATGGTAAGAAAATATATACGGAGCAACAGATGGGGGTAGCTTTTCAAAACTTTATTTCTGAATTAAACCCTATGGAGTCACTACTCATTTGGATCGTCTCTTCGAGACGTTTCTAATGAGTAGTGACACCATAGGATTTGGTACTAAAATGAGTGAGAAAATGTTAGACTTGTTGAAATAACTACCTCTTATCTGGAGCCCTGATATATTTATTTACATCTATAGAGCCCAACTATAATCAAATCACACCTTTGTACAGGTACCAAGTAAAAATAGATATGCTGAAAAATGTCATACCTGATTGACCCTCAGATCAATAACAACAGGTGCTGGGGTTGAACTGAGTCCAACTGTTATGAAATCACATTTGAATCAGAGAAAATACTACTATATTTTTTGCCCATGATTCGTTTTGAGAGAAAGACACAGTGAGAGATGGAAAGAGAGAGAGAGAGAGAGAGAGAGAGGGAGAGAGAGAGAAAGTGAAGGATAAAGAGGGAGAGAGAGAGGAGGGAGAGAGAGAGAGAGAGAGAGAGAGGGAGAAATGCCTTTAAATTCTGTGATGATATTTGTACATATATACGATATCCAGTTGAACAATCATGAATACCTGTTAGCCACCTGAAATAACCAACTAACACGTGCATTGAATTGGAGCTTACGGTAAATGACCAAGGGCGAGATAGCTCTAGTATGAAATATGCATGCGTGAACCATTTTGACGGTAAAACTGAATACCATACTGACCTTTAACGGTGTTTTATCCAATTTCCAATAGAAAAGAACACAATAATTCCATTTATATGAAAAACATTCTCGTAACACCAGGTGAATTAACCCATTCAACTAAATGACGTGGCTAAAGTGGACATGGCTAAATCCCGGCTAAATTGCGGGATATACCCTGGACCACCCTAGTACCCACTAGAAATAGCAATTTTAAAACAAATGAATGCTGTTCTCTTCCGTTCGAAGTTAGATAACGGTTAAGAAACTATAACTGATGTTTCTATTATAAAATATGTACCTGACCTAATGTTTTGAATGTGTGTTAGGATAGTTCTCATGTATTTGTAGAAATGTACAAACTGAGAAAATAAAGAGTATTTGAATTTGAATTGAATTGAATGTTTTCTGTTCTCTAGTAGATGGTATCTTGAAGCGGGTTTAAAGTAAAACAGAATGCACATTTAGGCTCATTATGCTTTACTTTCAATCTGTTTTAAGTGGTTACCTCTCTTCAATACTAGAAATATACCATGGAGTAAATGGTTTAAAATATCTTTGGTATGTTCCTTAGGGGACTCGGAAAAAAGGATAATACTCAGCTTCTGCACGGTTTGTCATTTAACGAAATATATAGCATCGGAAATAATATAACTGTCTTTTCTGGGTCCACGATGTTTGCAAAGATTAAAAAAAAATACTGATTTGTAATTATGTTCCTTCGTGTTATATATATATATGTTAATTTTGTTTGTGGACCATATTGTTCGATACCAAATATGTAATCCACATGAAAAAGTCGTTATTATTATTATTCAATTCAGATTATTATTATTGTAAATTTTAATTTATAAACTGAAATAAAATCTATACGATTACTTTAACGTTCTTATCATTTATATTTCTTCTCAACCCTAGTGACAAGTATACTGGTGAATACTATACTAGTCATATGCCCTGTATAAACCATCTATTAGTGTTTTCATCTGACTTGGCAGAGTTATTGGAACATTCTTAAACTTGAAAAGGGATGAGTGTTCTAAAAATAACTCGGACAAGTCAGAAAAAAGATAAAACTCAGCTTCTGCATGGTTTGTCATTTAACGAAATATATAGCATGGGAAATAATATAACTGGACACAAATCTAGTAAGTCACAAACTGTAATGAACAAAGATCCCTGTAAAGAGGTGCTTCATATACAGCTAAAACTTTTTTTCCATTGCAAACAGTTTTGAGCCAGATCAAATACCGAATAACCCGGCGTCTGATTAGACTCCAAACTGTTTGTCATAGGACAAGTGCACTCTTGATAGGTATATGATTTTTTCATGACGAGTTTACTCGTCGCTACTAAGGGTTCAATGTGTTAAGTCAGGTTTCAAAGTTAGATTTAAGGTTGTCTGACTTAACACATTGAACCCTAGTTGTCTGTCTTGCAAATCTTTCCCTTTCACTCTCATTAATGCAAGCAGTTCGGATCCTGATCAGACACAGCGTAACACGACGTCTGATCAGGATCCAAGCTGTTTGACTTAAAAAAGATCGAGTGTTTTAAACAGTTTGGATCCTGATCAGACGCCGTTTTATTTAGTATCTATCTCAACATTTCAGCAAAACCTTCAAAAAATGAATTAGTAAAATTGGAGACAACACTATGGCTGACAATTTTTTCTGAGAACAGATTAGCCCATTACCCCATAAATACGCCTTTTCATCCACTGAAGAAAATAGTTTCAATTACAGTGGGGAAAACGTTATTCTTTCCCAATAAACGCGTTTACGCTAAAACTGTTACTTCCATTGCAAACCATTTGGAGCCAGATCAGACGCTGGGTAACCCGGCGTCTGATCAGGCTCCAAATTGTTTGCCACTCAGCTTAACAGAAATCAAACCGTTTTCATTTTCTTCATTTTAGTGTTTTGCGTTTGCGTACGTTTGCGTTTAAAAGGGAAATAATAACGTTTTCTCCACTGTAATACTGTCACAACACACGTACTTGATACATACATCTATATCTATTACCTAAAACAAGATTTTTACTACACATGTCGACTTCTATAATTATAAAGACTTTATAATAGAAGTCTAGTAAATTTGTATTTTTATTTTTGGTAATAGATCCAGATCTGTGTCAAGTGCCTATGGTCACAAATAAGAATCATAAAAAATATATTAGAATATATATTCTAGTAAATAATAACATTGCCCAAATGGATGTTTAAAACGCGCAATTTCTTATATGAACATTTTCTATGTATTAAAATTTAAAACTAATAGTTTTAATACATAGAAAATGTTCATATCTAAGAAATTAAGCGAAAGCGGTTGTCAGATGCCCGCATATGCATATGGGGACATATGCACCCCCCCCCCCACCCCCCACCCTTTCTTAAAGAATCGTACATAAATGTGCCGATTTCTTATCGAGATGGTTATAAAAATAAGCTCTTTGATGTTACACAACAAATTTTCGTGTCGGCTTCCGAGAATTTCCGCAAAGTCGAATAAGAGTCACGCGATAGATCCCATTTTTCTGACTTGTCCGAGTTATTTTTAGAACAGAAGAGTTAATAATGGTAAATAGGTAATACCTTGCTTACAGTGGAGAAAACGTTATTCTTTCCCGATTAAACGCATCGCAATATAACGCATAAAAGGAAAACCTTTCGACAATTATGGCCATTAATGTTAGTCTGAGTGGCTAACAGTTTGGTGCCTGATCAAACGGCGGGTTACCCGACGTCTGATCTGGCTCCAAACTGTTTGCAATTAAAATAAGGGTTTTAGCGTAAACGCGTTTATTGAGAAAGATTAACATTTTCTCCACTGTAAGCAAGGTAACCTCGAATATATAATCTTACACTTTCATCCTTGAGATCCTCGTGCAGAACGAGACCGCTTCGCTAACTTTACTGATATTTTATTCTTTCCCAATAAATGCATTTATATACAAAAATATTATTTCCATTGCAAGCAGGTTGGAGACATATCAGACGCCGGGTAACCGGCGTCTGATCAGGCTCCAACATATTTGCTACTCAGATTATAAAAAAATAGTTACAATTTCCACAGTTTAGTACCAAAATGCTAAATTGTCATTATCACCGGGTATAATACATTTTCCTCCCCTAAAACTATTATTTCCATTGCACAGCTTGGAGCCAGATCAGACCGGGTAACGGTTAACACGACACTTATATATACACTCAGTACAAAAAGAAACGTACACTGTGCTCAGGCGCAGATTAAGAGACTTTTTTTAAGATACTAAGACCATATCTCAAGATCAATTTAATTCTGCCACAAGTTTAGAAAAACATATACTTAAAATTACTGTGCTGTATTTTAACCCTTTCACTCTTAATGACGTCAAAAGGCGCGTTTTCAAATATTTTGGATCCTGATCAGACGCCGCGTAATGCGGCGTCTGATCAGGATCCAAACTGTTTGACACTCGTATAGATACTACTTTGAATCTTACTTTGAAACGATCTTGCAAACAAAAAAATTGAAACAGACGACAATGAAACGGTGGTGGGATAAAATATCACGATTAAGTTGGCAGCGAAAGAATTAACTAGTGCCTGTTGAAAACATCGCACCGATTTGTACAGGTTGTGATGATACCAATTCAATGATAAACCTCCCATTTTCAACAGTGATAGCCCAAGACGGAACTACTAACTGTAATGAAAAGATTATTTCACAAATACGTTCCTTCTACATACAGATAATATTGTTTAAAAGTGTGCGTTTCTTTTTGCACTGAGTGTAATGCTTTAAATCGTCGTCTGCTGTTTTTCTCAAAGCTATATAATGGACATTTTGACAGAAAAAACAAATGTAAAGGCGAGTTCTGCGGGTTCTGTTCTTGATTCAAGCTGTTTGCAAATGTAAGCCAATTTCCCTCCCTATAACGACTCCCTCCGAACAGCGCACATAAATGTTCTCTCTCATTGGGTGTCGTTGTAAAGAGGGACTGTACTGTCTTGCAGTTCTACGACGGAAACCGACCGGTCAATATATACATGTATACATATATATATTGCGATTATGTTAAAATGTTGATATATGTATTGCTCATATCGGGCCCGTTTCATAAAGCCCGTACGACAAAAATGTAAAAAATCAAAAATTAAAATACATTTAAATTATGATTTCTCTATCTAATCCTTTTCAAGACGATTCCAAAGAGATGTCACAAGACAGGACTAGAAGGAGAAATAAATAATAATTTGACTTACGACAACATTGTCGTACGAAGTTTTATGAAACGGGCCTAATATCTGTAGATGTGTCAGTCAGTTTGAATGTAGATCAGACACCCAGCTTACCAATGCCTGATCTGAATCAAAACTGTCTGCAGATACATGTACAAGTCTAGTCTCACTCGGCGGTGAAAGACGGTGTAAGTAAAATTAAACTTGATACAGTCGAACTTCGATATCTCGAACTCGATTAAATCAAACATACTCGTATTTCAAAGATAAAACGTAGCTTAGCCACGTTTGAACTTTGAAATACGGGTATGTTCGACTTAACCGAGCATGAAATGCAGTTCATGTGTCGACATATAGGATAATTCGAGTTCAGAAAGTTCGAGATATGGAAGTTCGACAGTAAATGGTTACTGCTGTCACTAAAGTCTGTGATCATTAACTCATTACCCAATAAATACGCATTTTTACACCTTTAATTTTAATTCATTCACTCAAGAAAGTACTCCCAATTTATGCAGTCATAAATATATATTATAAGTAATAGTTTCTACATTCTAGCAGATGGGAGTTTAAAGCAGGCTGAAAGTAAAGCAGAATGCGCCTTAAAGCTTTACTTTCGACCTGCTTTAAGTAGTCACATACTTCAATAAAAGAACAGGCTAAAGGGTAATGGGTTAACCCTTATTCTACCGTAATTTATATTTTCAACCCCACTGACACACCTGCCATAATTCCAGGGCTGTCATTTCTCCGGATTTTTCCTAAATCTCCGGATTTTTTCCAAGTTCATGGTAGCTTAAAGCAGGCTGATAGTAAAGCAGAATGCGCCCTAAGGCGCATTCTGCTTTACTTACAGTCTCCTTTAAGTAGTCGCATGTCAACAAAACAAGAAAAAGGCTATGGGGTAAAGGTACGATTCGTAAAATCGCACTTGAAAAATGCAAATTTGGAATCCTTAGGATTTTTCATGTCAACTTATGGCAACCCTGTAAGCCCTACGATTTGATGTTTCAGACAAAATTTGACTTGAAATGTTCGACCTTAGTTCATTCGCCCCTGATACTTTAAATGAATTGTCAATATTTCCAATTAAGTTTAGCTCACTTCTACATATTGAGGATTTATTTTAACAGTTCAAAATGGCGAGAAGTGCAGACCCTGATCGGAGGCCTCCCGACAAGGGTCTACACTTTTTGCATAGAACAAGTGTACTCTTCATAGGTACACTGTTTGTAAATGGTTTACCGGACCCGTGGATACACCAGAAAAATGCCTGACTTATCATACATGTCAAAGCCAAAGTACTCTGCACTTTCGCACAAAGACCTGTGTTTCGAAGCGACTCTTCAAATTCATATCGCACTGGCCATCTTTCCGTGACTCGGAAATAGAAAGGTCATTGCGCGATAGTTCAGAGTACTTTGGATTTGACAGATATGGCGATAGCAGTGGATACGATACTTATTTCAGATGCAAAGGTTTATTTCAAATTGGTCCCGCGTTTTTTGAGAAAAAACAACAACCCATCTATAGCATGATTTTGATCGGTAGCCTGTTCGTTGTACACATAACTGGGGCGTACTTGCATATATTTATCCTCATAATGGTTAATGAAGGCACCTGTACACACACTCTCGCTCTGTCTCTCTCTCTCTCTTTAATTCTCCTCTCTCTCTCTCTCGCTCAGGCTAATGCCCGCTCTCTTAAAGAATTTGAATTTGTTAAACTGTAACAGTCTCTAAGTTAGTAGAACTTGTGGCCCAACCCCATTTCATGTATATAGAATCTAATTGAAATAAATTATGTTTAAACTATAACTGGAGCGTGGTTCATTGTTATAAAAACACAACCAACATCTTTACTTGTTTAATAGCGAAACGGATTATTTTTTATATGCAGTTGACGAGTGTTAGACACAGACTACTCAAAACACATATTTGGTGTCATCTTTCCTCAGAAATCGCCGTAACGGTCGAAACTCTCTCAAGCATTTGTCGTATAAAAAAAAGTAGTAAGTATGCATGCATCAGTATGTAAAAGTCGTCTTGGTCTACATTTAAAGCAATACTCAAGGACAAACATCATATTTGTATACTCACAGTTGTCGATTTGACATCTGACGCCATTTTTAACGGGAGCCGATGAGTTAGATTAACGGGAACCGAAGCGTTACGCATGCAGGAGACCGTTCGTTTTGCCGTAGCAGTGACTGTGACAACATGTATGTCGGGTGATCTGTTAGGTGTTCACAATAAACGGCCTACGCGACTGGAACTTTCACCAAATGTTATAAATCATCTTTAAATGAAATATATTCAGTTTCATATAATTTACATAGAATGCAAAATTAAAAGAAACTTTACCTGTTTAATGTTGGCCACTCGGTTCATTCCATCCATTCTGTTATTCAAAATGGCATTTAAAATGAAACGAGTCTTTCACTTGTTACTTTCGTGCCAAATTACATGTATATTTCATATAGCTGATTGCGAAGAGGGCCATGTTTCGACATAAAGTTATGCAATAAGGTGAACATTCAAGTCGTAAAGGCCGTTAAATATGCAAACTGACTAGATGACCCCTTATTTTGGCCAGGAACGTAGATAATGCATGATAAAACTATGGTCCCTGTTTTGGCCAATAAAACTGGACGTCAGAAACGACATAATTTTTATGCACATTTTCGTTATAATTGCGCGTACTGTGACATTATTTGGCGGAATTTGATGAAATAGAAAGTAGATATTGATAAATTAATCAGGGTACCACAAGAGAATATCGGCGATCTAGTCTATTAACCCATTCCCCCATAAATACGCCCTTTTACATCTTTCATTTGTTCCACTACTGAAGAAAACAATTCCAATTTATACTGCTGCAAATAAGAATCATAAGAAATATTTTCTATATTCTAGCAGATAATAGCTTAAAGCAGGCTAGGGGTAAAGCAGAATGCGCCTTAACGGCGCATTCTGCTTTACTTTCAACCTGCTTTAAGTAAGTACCTATCTTCAAAACTGGAAATAGGCTATGGGGCAATGGGTTTAAGCATCAATTTAAGTCGATAGTTTAGACTACCTGTTGGATCCCATTGTATACATTGTCTCTATAATAGAAGTCCAGTAAAAAAGATATTTTTTTTGTTGATAATTTGTCTTAAGTACCTGTGCGTTAATATTGTTCGGCGCAATGTATTGTGGAGCCAATCGACAGCCCAATGAACTCGCTCTTTACAAAGCTCTCATTTTATCAAAAATGGCAGTGACTTGCTAAATGCAAATTCGGCCGTCAACTGTTTTTTTCTTATGTCCACTTAATATGAGGTTGAATTAACCCGTTTTAGTTAGGTTTAAATATGTTGTTTTAGTTAGGTTTAAATATGTTGTTTTAGTTAGGTTTAAATATGTTGTTTTATTTAATTTTCTCGCAATGCCATTTTAAGAGTTGTATTTCTTGTATATAAAAAGAATAATGTTACAAAACTGACTATACGGGGAACCACCTATTGTCTGTACTGTATACATCGGTCACTCTTTTGATAACTCTTCGTCGTCCCTGTAGATGTTGATGTAAAGGCAAACAATAATGTAAGATACTCCATGTTTGTTGAACATATGGATGCGTTTTGACTCATTTTGAAATTTTCATTGGTGGGATGGGGTGGGTGGGGGTAGCAGCTGGGAGGGGTGTACGTAGTGTCATAGCCTGCGCGCCGAAACCCTGTGGTACAAAACTGTACAAACGATACCGAACCAGATCAGAGGATTTCGTAAATGAGCCGGTTGTCATTTTGTATTTGAATATGTTAACAGCGTAGTAGTGACTGGAAAACCTTGTTCTGTACAAACAGTGTAGACCCAGACCAGAGGGCTAATAAAAGCTCAGGGTCTGCACTGTTTTACATTTTGTAAGAAATTGTATAAATCAACATTTGCCAAAGTAAGCGAGAGCACCGCAAACCACAGGTACTTGACACATACATCTAGATCTAGTCCCCCCCAAAGGTAATATATCTAGATGTATGTGTCAAGTACCTGTGCCGCAAACGGTATGTAATACGCCCACTGGCAAAGATTTTATTATCAAAATCTATTCCAATTTGTAGACATATTTCTGTATAAAACATTTGTGTGAAATTTCATAAATATTATTCCGACAGTTTTTCGGAAAAAACTCCTGACAAACAAAATGTTCACGTAGTTCACGTTCACGTACGGACAGGGCAACGGCAATATACATGTACGACCATCTTTAGAGGTGGTGTATAAAATGGACTTTGCCAATTGATGTTTCTATGGCATTCAAAGCCCACTTAGCTATTGTGTGGTATATTGTAAGTTTAATAGTAAAAAGATGGACACGACTTATATCTAATTAAAAATTGAAACTGTCCATTTGATGTTTCAATGGAGTACGAGTTATGTTTGAAATGCTTTCAGTGTGCTAGTAGAAAACTTGTGATGCACAAACAGGGTAGACCCCTATCAGAGGGCTCATAAATGAGCACTCTGATCAGGGTCTGCACTGTTTGACATTATACAGGCTGTCTGAATGGTATGGTGATGACCCTCGAGGTTTGTTCACAGTCCCTTTCTGGTACATGCTTTGATTATGAAGCTGAAATTTGGTTTACAAATTGTTTTTATGAACTGTACATTGTGTGTCATTTTATGATAGGTGTAATATTGTAAAAACTCTTAAATCATAGTATATTGTGGACATTACGTTTAATTTTATTAACCATTGGAATTGTCCGTTGTGTGATTCAAAAGAGAATATTTTCTAAGTTAGAATGTGCTAGCAGTTTACCAGTGACTTGGAAACGTGTTCTATACAAACAGTGTAGAACCAGGACTACGGAGACACAGGGCCCTCTGACCAGGGCCAGAACTGTTTGTCACAACAGGGCTGCCATTTCTCCGGATTTTTCCTAAAGGCGCATTCTGCTTTACTTACATCCTGCTTTAAGTAGTCGCATGTCAACACAACAAGAAAAAGGCTATGGGGTAAAGGTACGATTCGTAAAATCGCACTTGAAAAATGTGCAATTTGGAAATCTTAGAATTTTTCATGTCAACTTATGGCAGCCCTGTCACAATACGATTGTCTGAATGGCATGGTGATGTTCCTCAAGTTAGGTTTGTTTCACCTTTCTGAAGTAAACATGTTTTGACATATGAAGCTGAATTTTGGTACATGACATTGTTTTGATGAACAGCACATTGAGTGTACGTATTGTCACAGAATGCCCACAGAATGTATCCTCTTTGTGTTAATTTAAAAAAACAATGTCCGACCCTAACTTATAGGTTTTTTTCTTCTTCTCAAGATTACTTTTGTATCTTCTTTCTGTCTTATGAAACCACTTTTTTGGGTGTTTCATAGGGATGTTTACATCATTCTATTGATGGATGTAAACTTTCTTCTTAGAATGCCCTCAGAATGCACCTTTGCTGAAGGTCATTATATTTACATTTGATGCAGTCGCTAATGTATTTAGTGAATTTGGAGGATTTTACAGTGGTTAACCCTGGTAAGAGGAGGATTTGGGTGAGTATTACATTTTTTTTCATTTCAAATTGCTTTATTTCGTATCTCAATTTACATATATGTAAATACATGATATGGTAGTGATATGGCATTGACGTGCAGACACAGAGTCAAACTTTGCTGAGCAGACAGTCCCTTCAAAATAGACTCTTCGATTCTCTGGGGCAGGTTACGTACAGGGCCGATCAGGAGCAAGACAACGTCTTCATTTAGAGTTCTCTTGAAATCTCTAGATGATTATGATATCCGCCCTGTTGCAACCCGTCCTCAAAGACCAATCAGATGAATTCCCTTCTTTGTCCGCTTTACATATGTTCGACCACAGGTACTTGACACATACTTTATTATCTATTAACCCCCCCCCCTTTTTTAAAAAAACAGCGCAATTCAACACCTAGTCTTTACTATCGACTTAAGCTGATGCTAAAATAGACTCGATCGCCGATATTCTCTTGTGGTATCCTCGGGAAAGGATTAATTTATCAATATCTTCTTTTTATTTCATCAAATTCTGTCAAATAACGCCACAGTATGTGAATTATAACGAAAATAAGCATCAAAAAGTTTTCTGTAAACTGAGGTGAGAATCTTTGACTATTTGTTTATAGATATCGTTACCTCTCTACAACGACACCCAATGGGAGACACAGATTGTGTGTGTTGTTCGGAGGGAGTCGTTTTAGGGAGGGAAGTTGACTAACATTTGCAAACAGCTTCAATCCAGATCAGACGCCGCGTAACGCGGCGTCTGATCTACATTCAAGCTGTTTGTCACTCGTCAGTAAGTGTTTTTTTCTGTAAAAATGTCCTATGCGTAACTTTGAGAAAAACAGCGGGCGACAATTTTCAAGCAGACGACATCGCAGTCGTGAATAGGTTGAACATATTTGTCCTGTTTAGGGATTTGCGGCAAGTGTCGTTGTAAGGAGAGAGTCGTTGTAGGGAGAGCCGTTGTAGAAAGGGAGCACTTGTTGTTGTTGTTGTCTGGCAGATTCCTCCGTTGACTTCGGAGCACTCTTTTTCAGGATGGTTGTAGTGTTGTAGGTTATCCACAGTAGTTCTTTAACACAATTCGTACCAGCACTGTATATCGTTTGTAAATCTCCATCAATGGAATACTTTCGTGAGGCGCTTGAAGTGTAATCATTAAAACAAGTGTACCTTTACACGTTACTTCAAATATGTAAGCATTTCAATTATAGCTATTCCGTGCAGGAATTCTAAAGATATTTACATGCTTGCCAGTTGGGGGGGGGGGGGGGGGCGCTTCTTCAATATCCCGAGACCACCTGTTTCCGGCAACATCGTCATTCCGGCGGCCCTAGAAAACTTTTAATTTTTCTATGAATATTCACGATTATGGTAAAGGCTTTGTTTATTATAGTGTCACCCCTATTGAAAGGGCCAGCCAGTTTGGCTTATGAGACACCTATCCTTTTTGCGCGCACAGTACCTCCCGAATCCCTTCTCTTATTGCCGGGCGCCTGGCAGAGACGGGCCTACGGTAACCATTCATTTAACTAGCTGGCGGCTCACCAACCGGCCATATCAGTCCCAACCCCGTATCCGGCTCCGGGATTCGAACCTTCGACCTCCCGCTTCCGAGGCGGACGCCCTAACCACTAGGCCACGGTTGCGGTAATAAAAAGCAAGGATATTTGATTTTCTTAAAAAAATTCAAAGTCGTGGCTGAATGCAGCTGATCGCAAAATATGTACAGAACATTTACAAATATCATACAGGCTTTACATTACAATAGCCGTAACGGACCCTTTTTCACTCTGTAAGACTGTGGAACTATTAGCATTGCCAAGAGAATATGTTTCCCGGTTTTGATCCAGATCATCTCATTAAGCTAACATTTTAACTTTGAGACAAAAAATCCACAGATTTCAATTTTTTTTTATCGAAGCGCAATTCTGAACATTTGTCTGTTTTCGTGACTCGCACTCTTTTCCATAGATACAGTCATGGGACATAATTATTCGCCACCCTGTGAAAAACTGCTTATTTTTATCAGTCTTTCTCAACTGTTTGTTAGAATTAAAACTCTAGCAAACATTCAATGTACAGTTCTATTTGGTTTTAAGAGTTGGAGCAAAGATCCGTTAAAAGTTTTCTTGTCTCGAATTGAGCATGTGATTCTTTGGTTCTTGTTGCTAGGTAATTTTAGAATGTTCATGCAAAAAATGAACCATGTTCACATTATATGGTTGCCATGGTAACAATAGATGAAAACTATGTAAAACTTCACCCGATTGACGAACACCTTTCATGTGCGATTAAAAGTAAAATAAGAAAATGTCATTCTAAAGCTCTGTTACTTCATGTTTAGCCACACAATTATATATAAAATTCAGTCGGTAAACTTGATTTCCCATAGACTCCCATGTTAATTTTAGCATCTTTCGCATGTCAGTAAACTTGAAGATTAACAATTTCTGTAACTTTCTTGAATTTTCGTTTGAAAGCGTTATACTGTATGGGAGAATATGTTTTTAAATTAAAACGTTCTTCAATTCTAGAAATTTCTCACAAATATTACCATAGCAACCAGTTTAGCGGAACGAGTCAACTTTTTTCATTTATATTCTAAAGTTGCCTAGCAACAGATGTTCTGGGTCCGAACAGCAGAGAATAGATCTATATTTGAAAAGTCAACACCCTAGCCTTTAAACTGCCCTACACTGTTGTGTAATTTGGTGTTCGACAATTTTGTGGTATCACCAGTAATGTAAAATATGTGTGGAGAAAATGTCAAATGCGTCGGGTGGCGAATAATTATGTCCTTTGACATATTATAGTATGATATCTTAATTATATATTTCAAATTTATAGAGAAAAGGTGTACACCTTTATACGTACGCATTTCTTCACTTCGGTATACGACATTTCATCAGGTGACTGTTTACAGTCTTTCTCATTGGGATAGAAGTACGGGAGTTAGTCGGAATCTGCGTATAGGCGCAATCTTTCCTAAGATGTAAAAAAAGAGATTTTCTGAAAATTGGCTCTAGACTATACGAGGCCGACGATATGAGTCTTCACCCATAAGATCTACCACATAGTGTGGTTTTTACGTCTTTAATTTATTCCTCTTCTGAAGAAAGTTATTCAATGAATATGTGCCATCAGAAATAATTTTCTATATCATGTAGCAGAGTAGGCTGTAAAGTAAAGCAGAATGCGCCTTAGTACAAGTACAGTGGAGAATCTGTTATTCTTTCCCGTTTAAACGCAAAAAGTACGCAAACGCAAAGCACTAAAACGTAGAAAAGAACAACTTTTGGACAATTCTGATAATTCTTGTTTATCTTGATGGCAAACAGTTTGGAGCCTGATCAGACGCCGGGTTACCCGGCGTCTGATCTGGCTCCAAACTGTTTGCACTGCAAATAATAGTTTTAGTGTAAACGCGTTTATTGGGAAAGAATAACAGATTCTCCACTGTACTGATTTAGGAGTTAACCAAGTGGTGAAAATGTTATTATTTCCCAATTAAGGCTTTTACGCTAAATCTATTATTTCCTTTGCAAACAATTTGGAGCCAGATCAGACACCGGGCTACAAACTATTTGCCTGCCCAGTTTCAATTAACATTCAGAATTGGCAAGAAGTAGTCATTTTCTAAATTTCATTTGCCTTTAAACGGGAAAGAATAATGTTTTCACAGCTAAATCTGACCTATGCAAACATTGTAGATCCAGACCGAAAGGCTTTTAGACTTCGTTAATAGTTTGTTTTGTTAATCAGGTGGCTGCTTGGGGCGGATAAAGGTAAAGCAGTAGCCTATGAGCTTTCTGATTTACTTTCATTCTTGTTTTAAGCTGTCACCTGTATTAACTCATTCGACCCTTGCGACGAGTAGACTCGTCCTTCATAAATAGTGTACCCTATTGGACCGAGGTCTACGCTGTTTGTCATTTTGTAAATAGGCCTACATGTGTATTTTTCAAAAGAATCCGAAATAGTCATAGTACGAATACAATGTTTCTATTTTTAGATAACTGGTAACACGAAACTTTTCTAGTTAATTATCTAGTTAAGTAACTAGATAAATTCGTTAAGTGGTGGCGGTTTAAAGCAGTATCATGACAAAAATCCTGTGTTCAGATATTTATCTGGTTATCGTGAAAAGTTTCCACATTCCACTTACCCGATACTTATCTGAAAACTAACACGAAAGTTTTCTAGATAAGTAACTAGTTAAATATTTATGTGAGATTTTAACAGGAATCTATCATGATAATAAAATGGTTAACTGGTGTCAGAAATATGCCACCATAGAAATACATGCGAAGCCAGTGAAAATATAACAGTCTGATGTTCACGAAATGGATTAAATTCAATCTTGCACTGACAAAATACAGATATTCTATTTATTTATGCTTTTCAGCCAATTTTTTAAACAAAATTGTTTTACAATACATTATTTAACCTATGTGCCCCCCCCCCCCCCCCCCCCCCCCCCCCCCCCCCCCCCCCCCCCCCCCCCCCTGCCGTTTATATCGAATATATCTTCGTGATAGTTTGACATCACTGATTTATTGATTTGACGTCATGAAAATTACGTCGTTTCTTTCGATCTTTGATTCGTTTTCTTCCATTGAGTCAGGTTCGCGACAAATCGGGCAGTCGAAATTAAACGGTAATAAGACAGGATTTACCGTACGATTCTTGGGGAGCCCTAACACGCCCTGTAATCTCTGGCACCATCACATTTTCGCGATGTACAGTCAGTGGACATAATTATTCGCCACCCTGGGAAAATGTTGCTTATTTTTATCAGTATTTCTCAACTGTTTATTAGAATTAAAACTGTAGACAACATGCATTGTAGTTCTGTTTGGTTTTAAGAGTCGTAAAATGTTTTCTAGTCTCCAACTGAGCATGTGGTTTTTGGGTTCTTGTTGCTAGGTAACTTTAGAATGTAAGTGCAAAATTTGAACCATGTTCACATTATATGGTTGCCATGGTAACAATAGATGAAAAATATGTAAAACTACACCGGATTAACGAACACCGTACATATGCGATTAATAGTAAAATAAGAAAATGTCACTCTAAAGCTCTGTAACTTCATGGTCAGTCATTTAATCTGTAAACTTGATTTCCCATAGACTCCCATGTTAATTTTAGCATTTATCGCATGTCAGTAAACTTGAACATTAACAATTTCATTAATTTTCTTTATTTTCCTTTTGAAAGCGCATTATTGTGCGGGAGAATATATTCTTAAATAAAAACGTGGTTCAGTTCTAGTTATTTTTCCCATTTGTTACCATGGCAACCAGTTTAGTGGAACGAGTCGACATTTTTCATTTATATTCTAAAGTTGCCTAGCAACAGATGTACTGATCCGACCAGCAGAGAATAGATCTATATTTGAAAAGTCAACACCCTTACTTTTAAACTGCCCTACATTGTTGTGTAATATTTTGTTCGACAATTGTGTGGCATCACCAGTAATGTAAAGAATGTGTGAAAAAATTGCCAAAAATTCGTAGGGTGGCGAATAATTATGTCCCACGACTGTGTACATCAGAAAGGCGCATGTGCGAAAAATATGGCTAAGGGTGGCGAAAACACAGGTAACCAGGCTACTCTTTTTACACGCCCTATCTACTTTCTATTTTTAATTTTTTTTATTTTTTTTAAATATTTTATTTCTCGATATACATACACAAACAAATACAAATAACAAAATGACACATTTCAATATAGTACCTATTAGTTCTAAATTAATGTATTTTCTTCCTGTTTATGTACGACAATGAATAATTTATATATAGTCAGAAAAGAAGAGTAGCGAGAGAGAGAGAGAGAGAAGAGCAGAAAGTTGGAGAATAGAATAAAAATTTCACTCTTTAGTTTGCCGTCGATTTGTTAATATTAAAGGTTCAACTGTATTTGGTCCCATTTTTCGTTGTGTTGTTCTACTTTATTTTTTGCTGTTGCAATCATTCGCTCTATGTTTCCAACATGTTTCAGATATTTTATAAAGTTTTGGAATAATGGAATTGTTTCTGTCTGCAAAATATTGTACTTTCAACTCCTCCTTCAGTGTCAACATGGTTCACTTGATACTTGGCATAAATGTTACTCAGGAGCAGTAGACGTGCAAGACACACATTTCAAGTCTCTGTGACCTTGACCTTTGGCCTTGAAATTGGCAGGCAAAATATTGTACTTGAACTTCTCCTTCAATTTTAACCTTATTCACTTGATACTTGGCATAAATGTTACTCAGGAGTAGTATATGTGCAAGACACAAATTTCAGGTCTCTGTGACCTTGACCTTTGTCCTTGAAATTGGTCTTGAAATTGGCAGGCAAAATATTGTACTTTAAACTCCTCCTTCACTTTCAACCTGATTCACTTCATACTTGGTATAAATGTTACTCAGGAGTAGAAGATGTGCAAGACACAAATTTCAAATCTCTGTGACCTTGATCTTTGGCCTTGAAATTGGTCTTAAAATTGGCAGACAAAATTTTGTACGGCGAACTCCTTCAACCTGATTTACTTGATACTGGGCATAAATGTTACTCAGGAGTTGCAGTGTCATTTACCATTTTTATACGCCCACCTCAAGAGGTGGTCGTATATTGGCGTGGCCCTGTCCGTTCGTCCGTTCGTTCGTCCGTCAACATTTGGTTTGTCCGGAGTTTTTCTGGAAAACTATTACAGGGATATTAATGAAACTTCACACAAATGTTATATGCATCAAGATCTAAAGCTGAGTTGAGTTTGAGGTTTATTCGAAATTTCGTTACAGAGTTATCTGCCCTTGATGTACTCAAATGTGCTATAAAAAGCTTGTCAGGAGTTTTCTGGGGAAACTATTACAGGGATATTAATGAAACTTCACACAAATGTTATATGCATCAAGATCTAAAGCTGAGTTGAGTTTGAGGCTCATTAGAATTTTTGTTACAGAGTGATCTGCCCTTGATGTACTCAAATATGCTATAAAAAGCTTGTCAGGAGTTTTCTGGGAAAACAGTTACAGGGATGTTATATGCATCAAGATCTAAAGCTGAGTTGAGTTTGAGGCTCATTAGATATTTTGTTACAGAGTTATCTGCCCTTGATGTACTCAAATATGCTATAAAAAGCTTGTCTGGAGTTTTCTTGGAAAACTATTGAAGGGATATTTATAAAACTTCACATAAATGTTATATGCATCAAGATCTAAAGCTGAGTTGAGTTTGAGGTTCATTCAAATTTTTGTTACAGAGTGATCTGCCCTTGATGTACTCAAATATGCTATAAAAAAGCTTGTCCAGAGTTTTCTTAGAAAACTATATGAAGGATATTAATGAAACTTCCCAGAAAGGTTATATGCATCAAGATCTGAAGCTGATTTAAGTTTGAGATTTATTTGATATTTCGTCACTGAGTTATCTGCCCTTGGTGTACTCAAATATGCTATAAAAGGCTTATTTGACAGCGTTAACACACTTAGCAACTACAGTTTTGAATGGATTTTGATTATGTTTGCCCACAGTATAATTATACGGAAAAAGGCTTGCCTTTTTTCCGTTCTTAAGTAATGCATGATAAAATCAAAGGTTTTCCAATTTTATTCAATCACTGACAGACTTTGAAAAGTGTTTGATTTGTGCGTGAATAATTTCCTCAAAACTAGGCAACTACAAAACATGGGGGCTGACATCTTGGATGATGACGTCACGGCTTTTACGAAGAGTTGTGCGTGACGTTTCGGAATTCCCGATTTCGGTGCTATTTTTAAACCATTTTAAGCATGAATAACGCCCAACACTCACTTGAAATGATTTTCTCCAAAGGACAAAGCTTCAAACAGTTCAATTTATTACCCTTAAACGCTTAAATGAACGTTATTTACAAAAATCTACTTCTCAATCGAACCGATAAAATTAACGGATTACCAATACGCAATCAATATAAATAATGACGTCATTATTGGTGGTCATATGACTACCAAAAATAGTTTCAGATTGCATTATAGGTGTACGGGGGAGTTACTTTTAACATTGTATACACGGGTGCTTATAGATCTATTTGATTATTTGGTTTAACAACATATAGATCTTGTCCCAAACAATTTAGGTATATAATAAAAGTTCGAGTCGGTTGTGTTATCCAGATCTCAGTCACGAGAGGCGTAGCCTCGAGTGTGATCTGGAATACACAACGAAATGATACAAGAGCGCTGATCACACACTGGTGATAGATCTATTTCGTTTTCATTAGTATAATTTTGCTTTTTTCCGTCCATAGGCAAAGCCTAAATACATATTAGAAGTATAAGTTCATGAAAGGGTTGATAATTATTGAAATCGGATCATTGTGTCAAGTTATCTGCCCTTGGTGTACTCAGATATGCTAGAAAAGGATTTATTTCAGTAATGTTTATGCTCTCAGCGTGTCTACAAGTTGGAATGAATTTTGATAAAACTATATTTTTGCCAGTGGGCGTATAATTATGTACCGCTTGCGGTGCTCTCGTTTAGTCATTTTGACCTTGGCTTACACCTTAAACCTTAGTGTAAAACCTTTTTGAAAACGTCTGGGCTAATCCCCTACACTGAGCACATTTGAACGCTGGGTCCTCTTAGGGGCTGTAGTCCACTGCACTTCTTGTGGACCCAGTTCCTACAGCTGCCTCAGTAAATGCTGTTGTTGCCAACACCAGTGCAGCAGACGGCACAAGGACACTTGCTTGAGCTACCATCCAGGCCAGTACCGCAGATCATAATCTTTGTCTTCCTAGCGTTTACTAACTTTAACAAAATTTGCAGACGAAAATTTCAAAGCCGACGATAAATCAGCCCAATAAGGTTTAACACGGAGCCTTTGATCTGTCTGTCGACTAACCCAGCATCAGTAGCATTCCATCATTCCGATCAGTCAATAACAATTATAAACACTTAAACTTGGTGCCATAACCCCATAATACGTCCCTTCACGCCTTTTATTTATTTCTCCGCTTTAGAAAATAGTTCCACTTTACACAATCATGAGTGTGCGCAATATGAAATATTTCCTATATACTAGCAGATAGTAACTTAAAGCAGGCTGAAAGTAAAGCAGATTGCTCCGTATGGAGCATTCCACTTTACGTTCTACTGTACCATATTCCTTCAAAACTAACACAAACTAGGGGGAATTAAAAAGTTATAAACACTTAAACTTGGTGCCATGATTCAAGTGATCAGCACTCTACTATCTGATGAGACGGACGCACTAGGTGTTACTTCTCGAACGGCACCAGCCATAATAATCCCACCCCGTTACACTTAAACGTTTCGCCGTCAAATTATTCTTGTGGATTTTACACCTTCACCTCTATATTATCGTCTGCTTCTATATTTGTGTCTGCAAAGTCGTTTAAAAGGTAGATTAAAGGCAGTATGACTGAGGAAATGTCGATACGAGTGTCAAACAGTTTGGATCCTGATCAGACGTCGCGTTACGTGGCGTCTAATCAGGATCAAAACTGTTTTCAAAGTCTACTTTTAGCGACTTTGGCGGTGAATGGGCGTAATTGTCGTCTGAAACAATTATAAATAGTATATTCTATCTTTCTTAAAACCTAACTGGAACGTCAAACAGTTATTCGACGTCTTATCTTGAATTCAAACTGTTTGCAACATGTATCACATATTCGACTACATTTAATTGAAAACCGAACATTTTCGAACGATTTCTCTAAATGTCAGTATTCAGAAATTGCATTAGCAGTCGACTAACACAGATTGCAATTCTAATTCAGGACAACAGCAATAAGCAAGATCCTGGGTGAGTTTTCTGCATTACTTCTCTTCTGTGGTGCACAGAGTTCGAATTTCGTCTACATTGACTGGTTTATGAACACGTAGAAATATACATGGTAAAACTAAGAAATTGTTAAGGTTTTTGTTTTTAGATGTTTCGTTTGAAGAGGTTCCGTTTCATGAGACTTCCATTATGAAGAAGAGTTCAGTATTTAAGATATAACAGTAGAGGAAATGTTACACATTCCGTTTAAATGCAAAGCAAACGCAAACGTCATGCTTGTAAAAAAAAAAACCAAAAAAAACAGCAAACTTTTTTTTTAATTTCTTACGGTTTATCTGAGTAGCAAAGAAGCCGAGTTCGCAAGGGAAGCATGGAGTCTAGCATAAACGCGTATAATGGGAAAGAATAACGTCATCTTCACTGTACACTGTTCATAGTCACAGTTCAATGCCCCAGTATCTAATATTACCTAGATTACTGTGTGACAGAACTTTGAAAACTGAATCAAACTTTTGAGTGCTTTTAACTATTATATTGATAATCAAACGCGTAGTAGCAAATTTGTAGGTAAATTTGAGAAATAGAAATGCCAATTTACTTCTCTGCACTTACTGCAAATAATTTATTTTCTTTCAAACAACTCTGCGCTGCCATTACAGATGTTGAGTTTACTCTGATTAGCCATTCCATTGCACTATATGACTGAAGGCGCATGGCGTCTGTTCAGTATCCAAACTGTTTATAGTCCGGTGGCAGATACCGATTAGAGTATTTTGCCGTCAGTACAAAGTTTTTTTGCTGTTTCTTTACCTCTGAGGTGTACTCTTTAAGAGTCTGAATGATGCCACTCTGTCATCATTGGACAGTCAGCACAATATGCAAATTAAGGCTGCCATAACGGAAATTCTTGTTATGCATGTTATCAAAAAAAATTTGGTGTCTACACCCATGTTTTGAGGGGTAAATAATCAGATAAAAGCATTTTAGTAATTATCGCACCGATGTTTTGTGGTGAAAGGCATATTTAGGCATATTACTGAAAATCTCGGTTTTGTCAATATCTCAGTATCGAAATTATCTTGGTGTCTATCTCAATGTTTTGATGGGTAAAGAATCAGATTACTTTAACGGAAAGATCACACCAACACTTTGTGCTGTGTTGGCATATCTGCCATTATTGAAAATCTCGTTTTCGTCAATATCTCTTTAACTATATATGGTATCAGAATAATTTCGGTATATATCCCCATGTTTTGAGGGGTAAAAGACCATTTTAGTATTGATCCCACAAATGTATTCAATAGTTTGTAATTACCGAACAACTTGTTTTCGTCAATATCTCAGCAGTTACAAATGATATTAAAGTAATTCTTGCGTATAAGCACGTGTTATTAGTTTAACGCCATTTCAGTAAAGATCAATAAAATACTTTTGCTGAATAAGCATATTCAGTCAGCCAGTACTGAAAACATCATTTTCGTCATTACCTCAGCAACTTTGTGTATATACATGTATGATACATGTATTAACATAATGCTAACGTCTGTACTCATGTTTGGAGGGGTAAAGAATCAGATTAAACCATTTCTGTAATGATCACACCATGTTTTGCAAAATATTCCACAATCCACTTCACTGTACTTCCAAGTCGTTACAAAGCATTCCCTTCATTTATACTGATGCATGTCGCCATTACTCATTCCTCAAACAAGCCATTTTCAACAACATTGTCACCGTCATCAACTCGTCGGGTGTGCTTCTTCTGGTATAGGGTGCTTCCCTGGTATCCAGGGCCGGATCCAGAAATTTTTCAGTGGGGGGGCACAGGTGGGGAGGGTATGGGAGGGGTAAACTTGCATAAGAAATGGTGCATTCTGAGGGCATTCTAAGAAGAAAGTTAACATCGATAGAATGATGTAAACACCCCCAATGAAACACCCAAAAAAGTGGTTTCATAAGACAAAGAGATGATAAATTTTCCAGCGTTTCATTTATTAAAAAACCCACAGGCCTTCAACTGAGCTCAATGCAAAAAGTAGGGAAAAAGTAGGAGTTTTTGAAGTGGAAAAGTAGGAAAAAGGAGGAATATGTTCAGTAAAATAGTAGGAACTGTTTGATACAAAACTATCACATGGAGTCATCGTGCCCATATAAATTTAAAACCCACAATCTTGAGTTTAAGACATTCTCACCCAAAGCCATTTTATTCTTTGGTTATAATTTATTCAACAGATCGAAGATGCGATCCAACAGGTTTAGGGGGAACCGGGGGTACTCCCCCTGGAAAATTTTGAAATCAAGCGCTTCATTTCCTGCATTCTGGGCCATACTGAGGGTGCTTGAAGACTTATTAGAAAAAAAGTAGGAAAAGTAGGTGGTTTGGTAGAAAAATAGGAAAAAGTAGGAAGGTGATCAAAAGTTGGAAAATAGTAGGAAAAAGTAACGGTTGAAGGCCTGAAAACAGGTAAAATACTAACATAAATCTATGTAAAAAATAGACTCAAAATATTTTTTTATTTAATCATTCTATGGTGAAAGGTTGTCGTCCAGCCATTAATCTCTAACCCTACCCCTCCTATTCATATGCATACTGTTACAAGGGGGGTCCGGGGGGGCATGCCCCCTCCTCCCACCCCCTGGAAAATTTATTCCCACATGATCAATGGTGCGTTCTGATGGGAGTTTTTTCGCATTCAAAATAGGTAAAATACTACATAAATCTATGTAAATATTCAATTCAAAATAACATATCAAATTCTTTAATATAAGATAATACCTTTGACATATTGTTTTCTGGCCATTAACCTGAAACCTAATCCTACCCCTCTGATTATTGTTCGCACTGTCACTAAGGGGATCCGGGAGCATGCTCCCCGGGAATTTTTAAATTTCTAGATGGTCTCTGGTGTATTCTGGGGCGTTTGCACATTCAAAGCAGTTACAATAAAAATATAAATACAATAAATATATATAAATATTCTGCAACTAATATTGGCAAAATTGTTGGAGGGGAAGGGGGCTGATCCTACATGCCTGAGTTAATTGGGTATAATTCATCATCTAGTTAGGCATTCAAAAATGCCTTGCTTTTTGTTACCCTTAAGTATTTTCATCAAATTTAATTGGATTAACAGGCCTGTAGGATATGCAATTTGGGGGCACAGACCTCAGACATAGCTAGACCATTTGTGTATGTGCTGAATGCGTTCGCACATTCAAAACAGGTAAAATACTTGCATAAATTTATGTAAAGATCTAGGTAACTTTTACTTACACATGTATTGGCAAAATTATTGGGGCATTTTTATTTTTTGGTTCGGGGAGGGGGCACACCGTCGTGCCCCCATCATTGTTACAACGGGCCTGTGTCGGGTTCAAACACAGACCAGGCATACTGAGGATTTGAGGGGGCACAGGGGCAATTTTGGATTTACTGGCCTGTAGGATAAGCAATTTGGGGGCACAGGCACTTCTATTTTTTTGGTTGCGGAGGGGGCACAGGGGGCACACTGTCATGCCCCCATCCTTGTTACTACAGGCCTGTGTCGGGTTCAAACACAGACCTGGCATACTGAGGATTTGAGGGGGGACAGGGGCAATTTGGGATTTACTGGCCTGTAGGATATGTAATTTGGGGGCACAGGCATTTTTAATTTTTGGTTGGGGAGGGGGGCACAGGGGGCACACTGTCATGCCCACAATCCTTGTTACTACTGGCCTATGTCGGGTTCAAACACAGACCAGGCATACTGAGGATTTGAGGGGGCACAGGGCAATTTTGGATTTACTGGCCTGTAGGATATGCAATTTGGGGGCACAGGCATTTTTATTATTTTGGTTGGGGGGAGGGGGCACAGGGGGCATACTGCTGTGCCCTCATCCTTGTTACTACGAGTCTGTGTTGGTTGGGGAGGGGGGCACACAGCCTTCCCCCATCATTGTTACTACGGGCCTGTGTCGGGTTCAAACACAGATCAGGCATACTGAGGAGTTGAGGGGGCACAGGGGCAATTTTGTATTTACTGGCCTGTAGGATATGCAATTTTGGGGCACAGGCACAGGCATTTCTATTTTTTTGGTTGGGGAGGGGGCACAGGGGACACACTGTCATGCCCCCATCCTTGTTACAACGTGCCTGTTTCTGGTTCAAACACAGACCAGGCATACTGAGGATTTGAGGGGGCACAGGGGCAATTTTGGATATACTGGACTGTAGGATATGCACTTTGGGGGCACAGGCACAGGCATTTCTATTACTTTGGCCGGGGAGGGGGCACAGGGGGCACACTGTCATGCCCCCATCCTTGTTACTACGGGCCTGTGTCGGGTTCAAACACATACCAGGCATACTGAGGATTTGAGTGGGCACAGGGGCAATTTTGGATTTACTGGCCTGTAAGATATGCAATTTCCATAGTGACATTGCATGAGAACACATTGACGGCTGGCATATGCAAAAGCAATTATTCATGCTAACTTGTAGTTTCCACAATGTCTGTAGAAGTTTGTTCAGCATTTGGTCCTTCCATTATAAAACGACGGGTTGGGTTCTTCCACTTAGCATAGAAATGTAGCTAGAGGAGGAAAACGTCAATATCCTCACATACGATGTTGATTCTTTTTACGCTACTTTCAGATAACCACACCCGCCTCTATGTCGTGGGTTATGATATCTTTCTTGCGAAAGACAATGCCATCCTGAAATACTGGTACATAGTAAAGGTGCTGGCCGGACTGTGTCCATTTGGCTTTCTTGATCCAATTTTGACATATCAGATCTATGAACTGAACCTTATTATCAGTTGCTGTAAGGACAACTTTCTGGAGCGGCAATGGAGTATGTTACTGCTTATGTTTTACACATTTCCTTTATTAGACCAGTTTGTAACCCAAAAGATAAAACAGCCATCCAGTTTTTCTATCATCTCTGTTTTCTTAACCTTAGGAGTTGTGTAGCATGTGTTACTGCCTATATGGATCAGGTATTGGTCGTCGATCCCCTCACTGAACTACCAACGAGACCCTAAAGCTGAGCCATAGGTGCTCCACTACTGTAGTTGATGAGTTATACTCAAAACCTTAATAGCTCAGCTCTTATGATGTTGAACGGCTGATCAACAACAATTTGATGATTTAATATTGACGGGCTTTCCTGAGTTTATTATACTCAGAATCATTTTTGCCTATGGTCTGGTAATTCAGACGAGCACGTGCGATGTGTATGACATACGAGTGCTCAGCCACGGTATGGAGGTATCACTTTTCGGTCTCAGCTAAGCTACACTAACAGAACCATATATATTTTCGACTAAAGATACCAGTATGCTGTCTAAACCAACGGCCTACAGGCTAGAACGATATTTCTATGTGTCTCCTTTAACCGCAAATCAACAACTGACCGATTATTTGTGATTTTGTTTGTAAACGTCCGTTTCTGCAATTGGACACCCAAGAGAGAGGGTACAGAACAGAAGACTTGGGTTCTCTGGTTCTTTTAGATGCCTAGTGTAAAGTCTCATCCGATAGACTTGGTGGGGCGGGGGATCGAACTGATGACCCCTGGCATCGTAGTCGAGTGTGCTACCACTGGACCGCGTCCGCCGTTGTTTTTAGCGCGTGTCATTCTTTTATGACAATCGGTTAAGAATAAAGTTCAGGACGACTGCACATTGCTGTCGGCTACTGTTAGGACTAATTAAGTTCAAGAATAAATGTCACTGTCAGCATTATCCTAATATTACGGTCGTTACACTGTTTATAAAGCTCTCAGAATGGATCTAAATTGTCAAATAATTTGTACCCTAAAAAGTAAGAATTCTAAAGCTAGCTAATGTATGATCAATCGTTCAATGCCCTAATATTAATGTTTACTATACACCAGACAGACGACATCAGAAGAACGTACGCACCATCGTCACATCCATAATGGCGGTCCTTATTTGCATATTTTGCAGAAAAGTTTCACCAATTTTAACCGACTTTGAAAAAGTTTGAAAATTGAAGCAGATGAAACCTTTAGCAGACTTCTATTCCTTTAATCAGTTAGGGGTAAACTAAAATTAGTTTGATACCATGCACCGGTACTCCGATATTGACGAAAACGAGAGTTTTATTAATGGCTGCCTAAATGTGCCTTTTCAGCACAAAATGTTGGTGTGAACTTTACTTAAATGGCTTTATCTGAGTCTTAACCCCTCAAAACATGGGGATATAAACCAACATAATTTCGATACCATGCACAGGTACTGAGATATTGACAAAACCGAGATTTTCAGTAATGGCTGCCCAAATATGCATATTCAGCACAAAATATCGATGTTATCATTACTAAAATGGCTTTATCTGATAACTTAATAAGGGCATGGAGGAAGTATACTTCCTCCATGATAAGGGGTGTGAAAAATAAATCAGGGTAGCGAAAACAACTGGGTAGCGAAAAGACCAGGTGCGAAAGCCACGAGGTGGCGAACACGCTAAGGTGGCGAAAATCCAGGTAGCGAAACGTCCTGAAATCGAATATATTTATTAAAATTAACAGAAATCACAATTTTTCAACAATTGTTATCTTTTTATGTACAACATATCTTGACGTAAGTTACAAGTATCAAACAGTTTGGATTGTGACCTGAAGTATTTCTTAATATGTGCATTCTAATATGAAATGAAACTCGTTTTCTAAAACATTGCATTGAGAACAATTTCTATTTCCAAAAGCTGTTCCCACTGCTATATTTTTTAAAGCAGTCAAACAGTTTGGATTCTGAACAGACATCGCGTTATTCGGTTACTTCTGATTTGGATCATAACTATTTGCGAATAATAATAACTTTAAACAATATGAATTATAACGGTAAACTTGACAAATGTACTCTTCACAGGTACACTGTTTGTTAATGGCGAGTTTTTACCTTATCAGACGCGTGGCACATAAACACGGTAAAATAAGATTTGTACAAAGTGTGCCGCAAAAGTGTGACGCACGTGAATGACAGGCGACTGCCGTAATTGTTCATATTCTTTATTTCTCTCTCAGTTTGTACATATACATATAGATATATACAAAAACATGAGCACTTTCCTTACCATACATACTTTCAAACTCCAGTCACTCATTTAACATGAAAATTTCGCTACACACCATAGTCACCGATAATCTTATTATTTTACTACATATGTATTCTGGTTGCTTTACTTTTGTAACCTGTGATTAGAGAACAGCACAATGCCAGTTTAAGCTTTGTAACTTGAAAAAGGATTTACATGTATACCGAGAAATAAAATCGGTCCCGTACGTTGCTTTGTCAATTCACAAACAGCATGCTCTGCATGAGTTGTTTATACACGTGTCAATTAGTGGTTGTGGAGTGGATTAAAGGTGTTAGTTAATCTGCTGTTAAGCTTAATCTCTTCTCTGCATTGTCCGAGGTACACTGGTTATTTAACAGCTTTGGTTCTTATCAGGCACGTAACGCGGTGTCTGATCAGGATCCAAACGTTTTTCTGATGTCATTAAACATAGAAATAGACTTTGAGAAATAAAAGTAATCATTATTAATCTGTTTCCAGCCTGTATTGAATATAGTTATAATCTCACAGTTTTATACCTGATCAGATGCTACGCTACCACAAGGACCAATACTTTTTATTTATTTCTTAGCCTACTGACTGAAGTTATATATAAGCATACTCATTATCAAAATAACGTTATCTTCCAATGTCAATAATCGCTGCTTTAATCGGCACGTGTCGTTATATCAACAGAAGAACATAATTGCTTTAAAGGACTATATTTTAACACAGCATTGTGTCGGGTGATACTATCATTATTAAAGCGTGTTTTTATTAAGAAATATTTGACACAGTAGGGATCAGTTGATACATTCACATTGTGCGTCCCAAAGGGATTGGATCCTAATGACAAGTCGCGTAGAATCTAACTAACCCTTAACCTGATTATTTTTCTTACTTTTATTGGTGTAAACAGTAATACTGAAAATGTCAGGCTACAATACAATGTATTCTATGGAGCATAACAAGTAGACCCTGATCTCCAAAAGGAGTAACATGAACTAGGTCTACGCTGTTTGCAAATAGTTTATACATATATCTTAATTTTATCCAGTTCAATTAATACAATAGGAAATCTGAATCACATGTGTTTTGTATAATTTTTACATCATTATTTCCCCTCTGCTTTTCGTTGAATTTATTCAAACTCTTCAAATAATATAGGATTGCAGTCTCCTTTTCATAATTTCGTATCTATTATCTACCTGTAAATGCCTAGTGCTAGACTACTAGAACAGAACAGAACATTAAGTACCCCGACATCAATAAAATTGGCTCTGTAAATTTTGTATGTCGGTACAATATGTTCCAAAATGTTTGAAAGGGCAATCACTGTGGTAGATATATCCGCCGCTAGCATGCAAAGAGTTAACATTTATACAAATAGAAAACATACATATCAATAGGGAGCTCATTAGTTGGGAATACGCAAATTCATTTGATTTTTTTTTAAATTTATAATAAAGCCTAAATAAAAAGTAATTCTCATGAATAAACAGATGTTAACCATGAGCTTTCTGTTTTACTGTCAAACTGCTTTAAACTGTTACCTGTCTTTCAAAGAAACCAATTAGCCATCGTATTTTTGTGGTTTTAAGAGGGAGGTTTTACTGTAATGTACATGTTCAATTCATTAAATACGTTTCACATTTGGTAAAAGTAAGTATTTAACTTTGTATTGGCAGGGTAAGAAATTACCAAACATATGGAATCGAAGTTACTACTGGATTTGATAACTGTTCAAATAATTATGAAACCAGCAGAATAAGATTTCTTTTTCATTTCTGAGCAGACATACTACCCGATCTAACATATATCTTAATAAATTTTGCGAAAAAATGATGAAATGTATG
This sequence comes from Gari tellinella, assembly GCA_922989275.2. Taxonomy (NCBI): domain Eukaryota; kingdom Metazoa; phylum Mollusca; class Bivalvia; order Cardiida; family Psammobiidae; genus Gari; species Gari tellinella. The sequence continues at coordinate 29,449,819 of OV277860.1, forward strand.
TAGAGTCTAATAAAGAAAAAAAAATCGCGGGTACGAAATGACCAAAAATATGGGTACGAAATGACCAGTGAATTTGAAAGGGTACGAAATTACCAAAAAAATGGGTACGAAATGACCAAAAAAATAGGGTACGAAAAGGCGAGGGTATGAATTGCCTTCGTATGGATTTTCATCTGGTAGAATATAAGAAAAAGTTAGATACTAGAAATAATTATATTTTTACTATTTCTCATATTTTTTTGTTTTAAAAAATATCATTACCCATAAAAACCATGTTGTTGATTCAGATATTCATATTTTCCAAATCTGGTGCCTAATTGGTCTTGATTTAGATTCTTTATGTCAAAATAATTCCACAGACATTAATTACATAATCAAAAACAAAATTACCATGTTTGTTTTTTCTTTAAAATAGATTTTACTGAAGCTTTGACAAAATTTGAGAAAAAGTCTGAGTTTGACACATCTTTTCCAAATTGCCGTAGTGCAAAATAAAGCACGCCAACATATGAATTTCCCCCTGTTTTTTCATGTATCATAAACAGCTGTTTCGAAATAAACATGAAAGAAAAAAGTTAGATACTTTGAAAACTTCGCCTATGGGTTTGATACACCCTCAACGTCGGGTTTTGTATCTCATTGCAGTGGTTGTTTCGCCAAAATCGTACAATCGCATCAAGAAATAATAAAAAGGAAATGTTGTTCAAGGGAAATCTGCTTTCAGCAAGAAGCCGGTTTAAAGGCAAAATACTCATGAAGTCTACCGGCATTTTGCAGGGTATCAACAACGGCAGGAAGAAAGAGCTCAAGTGTCGAAGCAATGTATTTTGACAGTCGCTGTTTGTTTCTTCTTCTGGTAATGATTCACAACCTAAATCACAGCTTGATTGGTAATCTATTTTAATACTGTCGTCTACTTTCAATATTTGAAATTAGCGGTACGGCCACGTACCCCTAGCGAGCCCTGTGAGGGTTGACTAGGGGTACGTGAGTCATTTACACTATGAAGCAACACATTATTTTGACTTCAGATACATTTTTAGCTCGCCTATTCGGAGAATGGGGGGCTTATGGAATCACCCCGGCGTCGGCGTTGGTTTTTCATGGTTAAAGTTTTGGGGTAAGTGTTGTAATGCACTAATACATCATGAAATATTTAAAAAAAGTTTAAATTTAGTCAAAATTTCACCTTTTGTGGACTTAGGTTTTTCGGCTGATTTCTCATAGTTAAAGTTTTGGGGTAAGAGTTGTTATGCAACATGAACTATTAGTATTAGGAAGCTGATATTTGGGAATGGAGGTGCCCATGGGTTGAACATTGATGCTGCGTAGTTAATTTTTTTTTAAAAAGTTTAAATTTAGTCAAAATTTCATCTTTTGTGGACTTAGAGTTTTGGGACTGAAATTTCAAAGTTAGTTATGGAGTAAGTGTTGGAATGCACTTATACTACATGACATTTTGATAATTTGAATGGAGGTTTCCTGTAGCTTGAATATCAATGTACTGATACACTTTTCTTTTGATAGTTACCTATTTAAGAAAGGTTTAATTAGGCGAGCTTTGCTGTTCTCCGACAGCTCTTGTTCTGATAGTAATATTAATAATTTCTCATTTCTACCTTATCTAATGGATATTTAATGGAGAAAAACAAAGAAACTTCCACAAATTTTCTCCACCCAACTTGTTTTTACGTTTGCGATGAGAATAGATGTATTCCGCATATCTAGGATATGGTGTCCGATACACCCGATATTTGAAATCCGTGACCTGTGTTAAGTTCTTTTCTTATAATTTGATTTAAAGGTAGCTTATTCAATACGCTTGTTCGAATAAATGCTGTTTTAGCTTTCTAACTTAGCTTTGAATATAAAGTGGTAAGAATATAGAAACTAGCGAAGTTTCGGCTCTCATCAAGTATCGATACATATAAGTGTGCTGGTTAATGATCTGTTACAAAAATCAACTCGAAAAACACGGTTGACAATGGAACGCAATTAACAGTACAATTATTCTAAACAAAGCTGGTATTGGATAATTATACATGCTTGTAAAAATGTGTTAACGTTCTTTATTCATAGGTAGCAGAAGTTTGCGATGCCGTCACGAATGAATAACATATTATTCAGCCATGCTGCCGTTAAAAAATGCCGATTGGAAAAAAAATAATGAAATTTCTTTGCTTTTCTGCGTTGAACAGTCAGAATAGAAGGTAGAAATGAGATATTATTAACATTAACATCGATATTAACGTATCTGCAGACATAATAAAGTGTTGCTATATAGTATTTAAGACTCACGTACCCCTAGTCAACCCTCACAGGGCTCGCTAGGGGTACGTGACCGTACCGCTAATTTCAAATATTGGAGGTACGGTCACGTACCTCTAGTCACTACCTTTGCCGTGGACTGTCTTTCGGGAGGGAAATGTTAGTTTCCGACAGGCACCTGTATGGTGAATGGCATACGGCATTCGTAGTTGTGTATTCATACGCTACCTGACCTATTTATGAGGCCTACTGTAATGGCGGACGTCCAGGATCCAAATTGTATCGTAAGCAATTTGTTTATTTACATTATTTAAATATTAAGTACGGCGAGAATACAGAAGAACAGTATAAAGCAGCAATTAAATTCAGACATATACGTTGCACTTTGTGGATTTAGAATTCACGGGTCAAATAGACTAAGGTAGATAAATATTTGATTTTATTGAAAATACTTGTGCCACGAATTCATTCGTGCTTGTGCCAAGTTCTGAAGTTGTGTCCCTACCCCATTTCTCTGATATTGAAATAAAGCTAAACTATAACTTAGATCTCAGAGGAAATATCAATAGATTCAATGGGGGGGGGTTGCTCATGACAACTATACTCATCACTTGGAGGGTCTTCACTGTTTTCATAGGACAAGTGTACTGCTTACATGTACACTGTTTGCTCATGCATGACAGCTATACTCATCTCTTGGAGGGTCTTCACTGTTTTCATATGACAAGTGTACTGCTAACATGTTCACTGTTTGCTCATGACAACTATACTCATCACTTGGAGGGTCTTCACTGTTTTCATAGGACAAGTGTACTGCTAACATGTTCACTGTTTGCTCACGACAACTATACTCATCACTTGGAGGGTCTTCACTGTTTTCATAGGACAAGTGTACTGCTAACATGTTCACTGTTTGCTCACGACAACTATACTCATCACTTGAAGGGTCTTCACTGTTTTCATAGGACAAGTGTACTGCTAACATGTCACTGTTTGCTCATGACAACTATACTCATCACTTGGAGGGTCTTCACTGTTTTCATAGGACAAGTGTACTGCTTACATGTACACTGTTTGCTCATGACAACTATACTCATCTCTTGGAGGGTCTTCACTGTTTTCATAGGACAAGTGTACTGCTTACATGTACACTGTTTGCTCATGACAACTTTACTCATCACTTGGAGGGTCTTCACTGTTTTCATATGACAAGTGTACTGCTTACATGTACACTGTTTGCTCATGACAACTATACTCATCTCTTGGAGGGTCTTCACTGTTTTCATAGGACAAGTGTACTGCTTACATGTACACTGTTTGCTCATGACAACTATACTCATCTCTTGGAGGGTCTTCACTGTTTTCATAGGACAAGTGTACTGCTTACATGTACACTGTTTGCTCATGACAACTTTACTCATCACTTGGAGGGTCTTCACTGTTTTCATATGACAAGTGTACTGCTTACATGTACACTGTTTGCTCATGACAACTATACTCATCTCTTGGAGGGTCTTCACTGTTTTTATAGGACAAGTGTACTGCTTACATGTACACTGTTTGCTCATGCATGACAGCTATACTCATCTCTTGAAGGGTCTTCACTGTTTTCATAGGACAAGTGTACTGCTAACATGTTCACTGTTTGCTCATGACAACTATACTCATCACTTGGAGGGTCTTCACTGTTTTCATATGACAAGTGTACTGCTAACATGTACACTGTTTGCTCATGACAACTATACTCATCACTTGGAGGGTCTTCACTGTTTTCATAGGACAAGTGTACTGCTTACATGTACACTGTTTGCTCATGCATGACAGCTATACTCATCTCTTGGAGGGTCTTCACTGTTTTCATAGGACAAGTGTACTGCTAACATGTTCACTGTTTGCTCATGACAACTATACTCATCACTTGGAGGGTCTTCACTGTTTTCATAGGACAAGTGTACTGCTAACATGTTCACTGTTTGCTCACGACAACTATACTCATCACTTGGAGGGTCTTCACTGTTTTCATAGGACAAGTGTACTGCTAACATGTCACTGTTTGCTCATGACAACTATACTCATCACTTGGAGGGTCTTCACTGTTTTTATAGGACAAGTGTACTGCTTACATGTACACTGTTTGCTCATGACAACTATACTCATCTCTTGGAGGGTCTTCACTGTTTTCATAGGACAAGTGTACTGCTTACATGTACACTGTTTGCTCATGACAACTTTACTCATCACTTGGAGGGTCTTCACTGTTTTCATATGACAAGTGTACTGCTTACATGTACACTGTTTGCTCATGACAACTTTACTCATCTCTTGGAGGGTCTTCACTGTTTTTATAGGACAAGTGTACTGCTAACATGTTCACTGTTTGCTCACGACAACTATACTCATCACTTGGAGGGTCTTCACTGTTTTCATAGGACAAGTGTACTGCTTACATGTACACTGTTTGCTCATGACAACTTTACTCATCACTTGGAGGGTCTTCACTGTTTTCATATGACAAGTGTACTGCTTACATGTACACTGTTTGCTCATGACAACTTTACTCATCTCTTGGAGGGTCTTCACTGTTTTTATAGGACAAGTGTACTGCTAACATGACAGTTTGCTCACGACAACTATACTCATCACTTGGAGGGTCTTCACTGTTTTCATAGGACAAGTGTACTGCTTACATGTACACTGTTTGCTCATGACAACTTTACTCATCACTTGGAGGGTCTTCACTGTTTTCATATGACAAGTGTACTGCTTACATGTACACTGTTTGCTCATGACAACTATACTCATCTCTTGGAGGGTCTTCACTGTTTTTATAGGACAAGTGTACTGCTTACATGTACACTGTTTGCTCATGCATGACAGCTATACTCATCTCTTGGAGGGTCTTCACTGTTTTCATAGGACAAGTGTACTGCTAACATGTTCACTGTTTGCTCACGACAACTATACTCATCACTTGGAGGGTCTTCACTGTTTTCATAGGACAAGTGTACTGCTAACATGTCACTGTTTGCTCATGACAACTATACTCATCACTTGGAGGGTCTTCACTGTTTTCATAGGACAAGTGTACTGCTTACATGTACACTGTTTGCTCATGACAACTATACTCATCTCTTGGAGGGTCTTCACTGTTTTCATAGGACAAGTGTACTGCTTACATGTACACTGTTTGCTCATGACAACTTTACTCATCACTTGGAGGGTCTTCACTGTTTTCATAGGACAAGTGTACTGCTTACATGTACACTGTTTGCTCATGACAACTATACTCATCTCTTGGAGGGTCTTCACTGTTTTTATAGGACAAGTGTACTGCTAACATGTTCACTGTTTGCTCACGACAACTATACTCATCACTTGGAGGGTCTTCACTGTTTTCATAGGACAAGTGTACTGCTTACATGTACACTGTTTGCTCATGACAACTATACTCATCTCTTGGAGGGTCTTCACTGTTTTCATAGGACAAGTGTACTGCTTACATGTACACTGTTTGCTCATGACAACTTTACTCATCACGAAGACCCTCCATGTACACTGTTTGCTCATGACAACTATACTCATCTCTTGGAGGGTCTTCACTGTTTTTATAGGACAAGTGTACTGCTAACATGTTCACTGTTTGCTCACGACAACTATACTCATCACTTGGAGGGTCTTCACTGTTTTCATAGGACAAGTGTACTGCTAACATGTTCACTGTTTGCTCACGACAACTATACTCATCTCTTGGAGGGTCTTCACTGTTTTCATAGGACAAGTGTACTGCTAACATGTTCACTGTTTGCTCACGACAACTATACTCATCTCTTGGAGGGTCTTCACTGTTTTCATAGGACAAGTGTACTGCTTACATGTACACTGTTTGCTCATGACAACTATACTCATCTCTTGGAGGGTCTTCACTGTTTTTATAGGACAAGTGTACTGCTAACATGTCACTGTTTGCTCATGACAACTATACTCATCTCTTGGAGGGTCTACACTGTTTTCATAGGACAAGTGTACTGCTAACATGTCACTGTTTGCTCATGACAACTATACTCATCTCTTGGAGGGTCTTCACTGTTTTCATAGGACAAGTGTACTGCTTACATGTACACTGTTTGCTCATGACAACTATACTCATCACTTGGAGGGTCTTCACTGTTTTCATAGGACAAGTGTACTGCTAACATGTTCACTGTTTGCTCATGACAACTATACTCATCACTTGGAGGGTCTTCACTGTTTTCATTGAACAAGACAAGTGTACTGCTTACATGTACACTGTTTGCTCATGACAACTATACTCATCACTTGGAGGGTCTTCACTGTTTTCATAGGACAAGTGTACTGCTAACATGTACACTGTTTGCTCATGACAACTATACTCATCTATTGGAGGGTCTTCACTGTTTTCATAGGACAAGTGTACTGCTAACATGTTCACTGTTTGCTCATGACAACTATACTCATCTCTTGGAGGGTCTTCACTGTTTTCATAGGACAAGTGTACTGCTTACATGTACACTGTTTGCTCATGACAACTATACTCATCTCTTGGAGGGTCTTCACTGTTTTCATAGGACAAGTGTACTGCTAACATGTTCACTGTTTGCTCATGACAACTATACTCATCACTTGGAGGGTCTTCACTGTTTTCATAGGACAAGTGTACTGCTTACATGTACACTGTTTGCTCATGACAACTATACTCATCACTTGGAGGGTCTTCACTGTTTTCATAGGACAAGTGTACTGCTTACATGTCACTGTTTGCTCATGACAACTATACTCATCTCTTGGAGGGTCTACACTGTTTTCATAGGACAAGTGTACTTACTGAATTAACAGTTAACATTAACATTATCACTAGGGCCTTTTAACCCATTGAACCAACAGTTGTAGTGAGGGGGAGGGGGGGGGGGGGAAGGGGGTGTAAATGAATGGACTGGGGTACAGGGCTGCCATAAGTTGATCATAAAAATCCTAAGATTTCAATTTTCCTGGCTCAATTTTACTAATCGTTCCTTTACCCCATAGTCTGTTTGAAGACACATGACTGCTTAAGGGGCATTCTGCTTTACTTTCAGCCTGTTTTAAGCTACAATCTGCTAGGATACATATCCGAATACTTAGGAAAAATCCGGAGAAATGACAGCCCTGGGGGTAATGTCTTCAACCCGTTAACCCCACAGGGGACCGTCACAATAGAAGTCTGAACCCAAAAAGAAAAAAATGCATAAACACTACATAAACTAGTTTGAACTACATGTGTGTGGTTCACCCCTGGAACTTTCAATGGACAATTCCATTGTTCAATTAAGTCCAGTCTATTTTTGACTATTTAGGGTTATTTTTAGCTCACCTAAGCCGAAGGCTCAAGATGAGATGTTGTGATCGGCGATTCGCCCGTCTGTCCATCCGTCTGTCCAAATTTACTTCAAACAACATCTCCTCTGAAACCGAAAAATTTGAGGGAAATATTAACTTGCTCAGGTTGTTCCTTGGATGCTTCTCTACAGAAATCGTTAAAATGAAATTAAAATGTGGACTACTATATAGATATATTAATTTGCTATATTACATTGTCCGCAATCATTATCGACTCGGTGTAAGATATTTATTAAAATCTACGTATAAGTCAGATACAACGACTCGTTCGCCTTAAAAGTGTAGGGTATGAATCGTAATAAGACTGTTTCGCTCGGACGAACAACAAGTATGTCCTCGGCTTCGCCTCGGACAATTTGTTGTCGCCCTCGCAAAACAGTCTTATTACGATTCATACCCTACACTTTTAAGGCGAAACCCGTCGTGTATCTATTACTTAGTTGGAGGCATATTGTTTTTGGTCTATCTGTTTGTTTGTTTGTGTTTTGTCTGTTTTTTTGTTTGTCTGTCTGTCTGTCCACAATTAATTCTTGGCCATAAACAGTATGGATCCAGGTCAGATGCCACATAATACTGCATATAATCTGTTTCCAAACTATTTGCCACTCATTTACATACTTCCTTATATTTAGAAAATGGATATTATGATACTTATTAGCCCATTACCCCATACATATTCCTTTTTATGCCTTTAATTTATTCCTCCACTGAAGAAAATAAAAGGAATGTTCCTTGGGTCAAGTTCTTTCAAAATTATTCAAAGAATTGAAAACAGTGTAGAACTCTGGTTGCCATGGCAACCAAAGTGAAAAAATAAGGAAATCTTAAAAAATCTTCTTGTCTGAAACTACAAGGGCCAGAGCTTAGATATTTGTCACATAGCATCATCTACAGGTCATCTATAAAGTTTGTACAAACTATGCCAATGGGCCTGGGGTCAAAATTGACCCCGCCCGGAGGTCACAGTTTTACATAGAGTTATATAGTGAAATTTTCAAACGTCTTCTCCTCTGAAACTAACATGGCCAAAGCTTTGATATTTGACATGGTGACACTTGTAGATGTCTTATACCAATAATATTCAAATGGTTCTGGTCAGTTGCATATCATCTACAGGTCCTCCATCAAGTTTGTACAAATTATGCCCCTGAGGTCAAAATTGGCCCCACCAAGGGGGTCACAGTTTTCAAACGTCTTCTTTTCTGAAGCTAATTTGGCCAGAGCTTTGATATTCGGCATAGTGTTACTTCTAGATGTCCTTTATTTATTTTGTTCAAATGGTTCCAGTCTGTTGCATATGTAGGTCCAGGAGCTAAAAATAGATTTTAAAAAAAAATCTTCTTGTCTAAAACCCTAGTACCCTGATCTTAGATATTTGGCACATAGCATCATCTACAGGTCCTCTATCAAGGTTGTTCAAATTATGCCCTTCGGGTAAAAAATGAGCCTGTCCTGGACATAAATCATTATCTCTATTTTGATGTACAGCTATTCTCAGGTGAGCGAAATATGCCCCATGTTGCTCTTGTTAACAATAGCTTGCAAAATTACAAACAATACAGATCCTGATCAGAGGACTCCTGTAGGAGCCCTCTGATCACTGCGATCAGGGTCTGTGCTGTTTGCATAGGACAAGTGTACTACTTACATGTACATGTATGTTCATGACGAGTATACTTGTCACTAGGGTTTAATGTGTAAAGGATACATTTCTTGAAAACAATTAAACCTTCATTACATGCCCAACAACCTTAATGACATCAACAGTTAGTACTACATCTATTAACCCATTGAACCAACGGTGGTTTTTAGCCTCTACCCCCTATCAAAATTATGGTATAACCTTGTCCCAGTCCCTTTCATGGAACCACAACATTGACAAGACTGTCAACAAGGTAGCAGTACACTTTGCTTCCTTCGTCACGTTCCTGCACATCAGCAGTGAGGATGTGAAGAGCACTGCATCCAAAGTTTAACTCTTGTGCGACCCAACCTAGAAATTATTAGTGCTTGACAGTCTGGTCTACACAAAGGACCAAATCCACAAACTGGAGATGTTACAGAGAAGAGCTGCCAGATACGTGACCAACAGATATCACATCACAAGGCTTAAGCAGAGTCTCCTCAATGATCAACCACCTGGGATGGGGGACACGTCAGGGCTCAAATATTCCACTCGTCCTATATGCTTTTTCCCTTCTTTGTCTTATGTGCAGGGCAAGTGCATTTTCTGGATTGCCTTCTTTATCTTTTGTGCAGGACGAGGAACAAATTTCAGAATTTTTAACCCCTGCTTGAGTCGCGATGGTCCAAATCATAGCTGTCCCTAATGTACAAGATCACCAATGATCTTGTGGATATTCTGGCCCAGGGACATACCAAGTGTGCTAATTCCAGGAATTTCCATCAGCCAGCTACATCTACCTCATACTTCAAGAACTCAGTCATTCTTCCCTAAGACTATATCACTATGGAACCAACTGCCCCCTGTGGTTGCAGAAGTCCCTGACTTGGTATCCTTCAAGCAGTGACTACCAGTATCTCACCTCTCTTTCGTACTAGGTCAGGTAGAGGCCCAAACAATACTAAAGATTCCCATGGCACATGTGTTTATTGAACTCTCTTGTATTAAGGACGAAACTAGTCAATGATATGTGACACCAAAGTAACATTCCAGCCGGGTTTTCTCTTGTCAGTCTTTTATATCTTTTATATTTTTGTACTCTCCTGTTAATTTTTTCTCATCTCATTTTTTATTGAATTGCATGTTTTTCCATCTCATTCATCCATTATTCCCTATTCCATTGTATGTCACCTTACTGATTTTAAAATTTCTTTAGTTCCTAATCGATCTGTTTCTGAAAATAGAAAGTACCGTTCAACGTCACAATGGACAGCGCTTTCTATATTTAGAAAGTGATCACGTGACAAAAGTACCGTTTTCCTTGTACTTCAGTAAGATGATTACTTGATATTTTATCCTTGAAAAAGACCCTGTGAGGGATCGAAACGTCGGAGATAATAAAAGATCGAAAACACCATATTGCCTTGGTCGTGAGTGTCTACTGCCTTTCCTTTTCCACACATCTCTTGTATTATTTTGAAAATATAGTTAAAATCTACCCCTAAAAATGAACTAGATTCAATTTCAAAATGAAATTGTAAAATTAAAGTAGATCTATCAGGGATAAATAATACATGTATATTAGCTGAGTTAATTTTGACGTGTCAATGGTAGCCAGTGGTAGCCACTTTGCTGAGTCTACACTAATCTTCTTATGTTATTTTCTGACTACAGGTTTCATGTTCTATTTGGTATCTACATCATGGAGACGGGGACAACCTGGTCTACCTAGTCATATTTGGGGTCCTATTAACATGTTTGCTGTAAGTATTTATGTTTCTTTATTAGAACACCCGGTTACACTTAATTAACACTGCTGACTTACCATTTTCTTAGCCCTTTACACCCTAGCTTGTTATCAGTATGGAAGACCAACCGCCAAGGGGGTTGCTTAAAATATAATGCTCTAGGAGCATTCTGCTTCATTTACTTTCAGCCTGTTTTAACCCTTCACCCCAGCCCTTTTAGCACATTCAATTTATCTCTCCACTGAAGAAAATACATCTAACTTATACAGTCACAATGCATACAAAATATTTTCTATATCCTAGCAGGTAGTAGCTTAAAGCGACTCGCAACCAGATGGTGCATTAAAAATAGTAATTTGTAAATATGTGTCAAACGCTTATATAAAAGGTAAAGAATTAGTTTAGGATAAGAAATTCTGTTTAAAAAAATGTATTTCAATAAAAAAAAATATTGGTCTCTGGTGGGATTCGAACCCGGGGCCCGGCATTGGCTGACAGAAGGCAAAATAGGGGAAACCGCTTAGACCAATGGACCACGGAAACTATCCGTTTATCTCGGATCGATTTAACGTATTTCAATGTGTAGCCATCGAAAGTGCATACAACTTCGTAATTCGGCTCGTGTTTATGTCTGAGCCCGTGTAGAGAAGCAACAACAACAACTATACCGTCTACTAGTCGGTATAGAAAAACGATGGAAAATATCTAAAAATCTAAGATTCGGTGACGATTCTTGAGACTGTTTTTGGACTGATCATATTTTTTTAAGGTCAGAAGCCAAATAATGCCACAAATTTGCTTTTATTTGAGTATTTTATTTTATTTTGACAAGTACACCATCCGGTTGCGAGTCCCTTTAAAGGAGGCTATGGCATAGTCTGCTTAACTTTCAACCTGCTTGAAGTCGTCACCTGTCTCAAAAACTAGAAACAGGCTATGGGGGACCAGGGGGAAAGGGTTAAACGGCCGGTTAAACTACTACAGTAAAATCTCTCTATTATGACCACGAAGTTGTGTCAAATAGTAATCGTTTAAGACAGGTGACTGCTTAAAGCAATGTGAAAGTGAAACAGAAATCTCATACAGGAGCTTTCTGTTTCACTTTCATATTGCTTTAAGCAGTCACCTGTCCTTTATACAGACAATAAGCCTTCTATTTAGTGGTGTTCTACTGTGTATGTTTAGTTATTATTGTGCTAGGATGTAAGAAATATTTCTTAAGGTGCATATTCATGACTATAAATTGGAACCATTTCCAATCAAGGCAAGGTGGCATATAGACTGTGTTTGTCCATTAAGTTTGAGGCACACATATCTCGGAAAGTATTTGTACATGTACTTGAAATTTCATGAACATGAACATAATTATGGACCTGGGTAATTTTAACCTAAATTGATCAGCTTTGACAGAGTTATAGGCCTTTATGACATACAGTGTACATAGTTATATATTTATATGCTATCTGACCTACTTATGACCTATTTATTTTATAGCATGAGCTGCATGACTTAGTAATTGGTGACTTTGAACATTTTGATTGTTGTAGGATACAAAATAATGTTTAAAAAGAAAATAGCACTAAATGCTGACTTGTACATGTATTGGTCTATTAGCTCACCTGAGCCAAAGACTCAAGGTGAGCTATTGGGATGGCCCCGTGTCCGGCGTCGTTAACAATTGCTTCAAATGACATCTCCTCCTATACTTATACAATAATTTTCTACTCGCATATCCAAATATTTTTACTTACAATGACAGTTTCGGCACTCCATTGGAGTGCCTTCTTCAGACTGTGAACTATACCGTTGGTGACGTCATGAGTTTTGTTTACTACTGGTCATTTTTCCCGTAGTAAACAGCGGCCGGTAGATGGGGCTCATTAGATATCCCCCCTCGTCCCTGTTCATGACTTTGTCCTCCTGTACAATGCATAACGATTCTCTTAACCTCCTCAGGGATGTATTATTCTCTTTGTCTATCACTTTTACACCATGATCCTCCTATACTGCGTGACAGAATTCAACCAAACTTTACAGAAATGTTCCTTAGGTCAAGCTCTTTCAAATTTGTTCAAAGAATTAAAAACGATGGCAACCAAAGTGAAAAAATAAGGAAATCTTAAAAATTCTTCTTGTCAAAAACTGCAAGGACCAGAGCTTAGATATTTGGTACATAGCATCGCCTACAGGTCCTCTATCAAGTTTGTTCAAATTATGCCCCTGGGGTCAAAATTGGCCCCATCCTGGGGGTCACAGTTTTACATAGACTTATATAGTGAAATTTTCAAACGTCTTCTTCTCTGAAACTAATATGGCCAAGGTTTGATATTTGGAATGGGGACACTTCTTGATGTCCTATATCATAATTGTTCAAATGGTTCAGGTCGGTTGCATAACTAGGTCACAGGAGCTAAAATTAGATTTTTTTTCCAATGAAAACTTTAAAAATCTTCTTGTCTGAAACTACAAGGGCTAGAGCTTAGATATTTGGCACATAGCATCGCCTACAGGCCTCTATCAATTTTGAGCAAATTCTGCCCCTGGGGTCAAAATTGGCTCGCTGGGGGGGTCACAGTTTGACATAGAGTTATATAGAGAAAATTTCAAACTTCTTATTCTCTGACACTAATATGGCCCTTTTATATTCGGTATGGTGACACTTTTAAATATTCTTTACCTATTTTTTTCAAATTGTTCCGGTCTGTTACATATCTAGGTCAGTCCTGGACATAAATCATTATCTCCATTTTTTCAGCTATTCTCAGGTGAGTGAAATATGGCCCACGGGGCTCTTGTTGGTTTTGTGGTAGATTTATTAACACACTGAACCAAAAGTGTTGTACCTATTCATGAAGAGTAACCTTGTCATATACAGAGTAGATCTTCTAATCAGGGTATTCACTGTCTGTTATTTTAAGAAAATATTTAACAAGAGCCCCATGGGGCATATTTCGCTCACCTGAGAATCACTGACAAAATGGAGATAATGACTTATGTCCAGGATGGGGTCATTTTTAGCTCACCTGAGCACTTTGTGCTCAAGGTGAGCTTTTGTGGTCAGTCTTTGTCCGGCGTTGTGCGTCATGCGTTGTGCGTCAACAATTTCTTCAAACATCTTCTTCTCCAAAACCACTGGCTGGATTGCAACCAAACTTCACAGGAATGTTCCTTGGGTCAAGCTCTTTCAAAGTTGTTCAAAGAATTTGAAACAATGCAGAACTCTGGTTGCCATGGCAACCAAAATGCAAAAATGAGGAAATCTTAAAAAATCTTCTTGTCAAAAACCAAAAGGCCAGAGCTTAGATATTTGGCACATAGCATCATCTACAGGTCTTCTATCAAAGTTGTTCAAATTTTGCCCCTGGGGTCAAAATTGACCCCGCCCTGGGGGTCACCGTTTTACAAAGAGTTATATAGTGAAAAGTTCAAACATCTTTTTCTCTGAAACCAATATGACCAGAGCTTTGATATTTGGTATGGTATAACTTCTAGAGGTATTTGACATATATTGTTGAATTTGTTCCGGTCTGTTGCATATCTGGGTCACCGGAGCTAAAAATAGATTTTATCAATGAAAACTTCAAAAATCTTCTTGTCTGAAACCATAGTACACTAAGCTTAGATATTTTGAACATAGCATCGTATACAAGTCGTCTATCAAAGTTGTTCAAATGTTGTCCCTGGGGTCAAAATTGGCCCCGCCCCGGGGGTCACAGTTTTACATAGAGTTATATAGTGAAATGTTCAAACATCTTTTTCTCTGAAACCAATATGACCAGAGCTTTGATATTTGGCATGGTATAATTTCTAGAAGTCCTTCACATATATTGTTGAATTGGTTTCAGTCTGTTGCATATCTGGGTCACCGGAGCTAAAAATAGATTTTTTTCAAAGAAAACTTCAAAAATCTTCTTGTCTGAAACAATAGTACACTGAGTTTAGATATTTTGCACATAGCATCGTCTACAGGTCCTCTATCAAAAGTGTTCAAGTTTTACCCCTGGGGTCAAAATTGGCCCCACCCAGGGGTCACCGTTTTACATAGAGTTACATAGTGAAATGTTCAAACATCTTTTACTCAGAAACCAATATGGCCAGAGCTTTGATACTTGGCATGGTGTAACTTCTAGAGGTCCTTCACATATATTGATGAATAAGTTCTGGTCTGTTGCATATCTGGGTCACCGGAGCTAAAAATAGATTTTTTCAATGAAAACTTTAAAAATCTTCTTGTCTGAAACCATAGTACACTGAGTTTAGATATTTTGCACATAACATCATCTACAGGTCCTCTATCAAAGTTGTTCAAATTTTGCCCCGCCCTTGGGGTCACCTTTTACAAATCTTCTTTTCTGAAATCAAGTGACCCATCCTAGTGTCACCATGGACAGGTGAGCGATCAAGGGCCATTCTGGCCCTCTTGTTTATCCAAGGGGCATACTTTTTTACAATCTTGATAGAGGCCCTGTTGATGATGCTATGTGCCAAATATCTAAGATCCGGGTACTAGGGTTTTAGACAAAAAGATTTTTTTAAGTTTCCATTGAATTTTTAGCTCACCTGGCACGAAGTGCCAAGGTGAGCTTTTAGGATCGCTGGATGTCCGTCGTCCGTCGTCTGTCGTCCGTCGTCCGTCCACAATTGCTCGTGAACACTCTAGCGGCCACAAATTTCATTGGATCTTCATGAAAGTTTATGACAATGTTTGTCTTAATGAAATCTAGGTCAAGTTCGAATGTGGGTCATGTCCGGTCAAAAACTAGGTCACTAGGTCAAATCATAGAAAAACCTTGTGAACACTCTTGAGGCTACAAATCTCATTTGATCTTGATGAAACTTGGTCAGCATGTTTGTCTTATTGATATCTAGGTCAAGTTAGAATGTGGGTCATGTCCGGTCAAAAACTAGGTCACTAGGTCAAATCATAGAAAAACCTTGTGAACACTCTTGAGGCTACAAATCTCTTTGGATCTTAATGAAACTTGGTCAGAATGTTTGTCTCATTGATATCTAGGTCAAGTTTGAATGTGGGTCATGTCCGGTCAAAAACTAGGTCACTAGGTCAAATAATATAAAACCCTTGTTAACACTCTAGAGGCTACAAATCTCAATGGATCTTTATGAAATTTAGTCAAAATGTTTGCCTCATTGATATCTAGGTCAAGTTTGAATGTGGGTCATGTCCGGTCAAAAACTAGGTCACTAGGTCAAATCATAGAAAAACCTTGTTAACACTCTAGAGGCTACAAATCTCAATGGATCCTAATGAAACTTGGTCAGAATGTTTGCCTTATTGATATCCAGGTCAAGTTTGAATGTGGGTCATGTCCGGTCAAAAACTAGGTCACTAGGTCAAATCATAGAAAAACCTTGTTAACACTCTTGAGGCTACACATCTCATTTGATCTTGATGAAACTTGGTCAGAATGTTTGTCTCATTGATATCTAGGTCAAGTTTGAATGTGGGTCATGTCCGATCAAAAACTAGGTCACTAGGTCAAATCATAGAAAAACTTTGTGAACACTCTTGAGGCTACAAATCTCATGGGATCTTCATGAAACTTGGTCAGAATGTTTGTCTCATTGATATCTAGGTCAAGTTCGAATGTGGGTCATGTCCGGTCAAAAACAAGGTCACTAGGTCAAATCATAGAAAAACCTTGTAAACACTCTAGTGGCTACAAATCTCATTGGATCTTGGTGAAATTTGGTCAGAATATTTGTCTCATTGATATCTAGGTCAAGTTTGAATATTGGTCATGTCCGGTCAAAAACTAGGTCACTAGGTCAAATCATAGAAAATCTTGTTTACACTCTAGAGGTTGATAGTGGGTATACATGTCCAGTCATAATCTAGGTCAATATAGGTCAAGTTTGCCATGGTGTACCAGGTGAGCGATTTAGGGCCATAGTGGCCCTTGTTTTTTTTTTTAGCTCCTGTGACCTACTTATGCAACAGACTGGAACCATTTGAACAAAATACGTAAAGGACATCTAGAAGTGTCACCATGATGAATATCAAAGCTCTGGCCGTATTAGTTTCAGAGAAGAAAACGTTTGAAAATTTCACTATATAACTCTATGTAAAACTGTGACCCCTGGGGCGGGGCCAATTTTGACCCTAGGGACATAATTTGAACAAACTTGATAGAGGACCTGTAGATGATGCTATGTGCCAAATATCTAAGCTCTGGCCCTTGTAGTTTCAAAAAGAAGATTTTTTAAGTTTTCATTGGAAAAAAAATCTAATTTTAGCTCCTGTGACCTACTTATGCAACCGACAGGAACCATTTGAACAAAATATGTAAAGGACATCTAGAAGTGTCACCATGATGAATGTCAAAGCTCTGGCCATATTAGTTTCAGAGAAGAAGACGTTTGAAAATGTCACTATATAACTCTATGTAAAACTGTGACCCCCGGGGCGGGGCCAATTTTGACCCCAGGGACATAATTTGAACAAACTTGATAGAGGACCAGTAGATGATGATATGTGCCAAATATCTAAGCTCTGGCCCTTGTAGTTTCAGACAAGAAGATTTTTAAAGTTTTCATTGAAAAAATTTATTTTTAGCTCCTGTGACCTACTTATGCAACCGACAGGAACCATTTGAACAAAATATGTAAAGGACATCTAGAAGTGTCACCATGCCGAGTATCAATGCTCTAGCCATATTAGTTTCAGAGAAGAAGACGTTTGAAAATTTCACTATATAACTCTATGTAAAATTGTGACCCCCGGGGCGGGGCCAATTTTGACCCTAGGGACATAATTTGAATAAACTTAATAGAGGACCTATAGATGATGCTGTGTGCCAAATATCTAAGCTCTGGCTCTTGCGGTTTTTGACAAGAAGATTTTTAAAGATTTCCTTATTTTAAAACTAGGTCACTAGGTCAACTCATGGAAAAACGTTGTTAACACTTTAGAGGCTACAAATCTCATTAGACCTTAATGAAACTTTGTCAAAATGTTTGCTCCATTGATATCTAAGTCAAGTATGAATGTGGGTCATGTCAGTTCAAAAACTAGGTCACTAGGTCAAATCACCAAAAAACCTTGATAACACTCTAGAGGCTACAAATCTCTTTGGATGTTTGTGTCAAGTTCAAATATGGATTATGTAGGGTCAAAAACTAATTCAAATCAAAGAAAAACAGTGTTAACTTTCAGGAGATTACAAATCTATTTAGACCTGCATTGAAATATTGTCAGAATGTTGTCCTACATCAAATCTAGATCAATATCAAATGTGGATTGTGTCTGGTCATAAAATAGGTCACTAGGTCAAATCATAAAAAATCTTGTTAACACTCTTAAGGTTTATTGTGGGTCTTGTCCAGTCATAATCTAGGTCACTATAGGTTAAGTTTACATAGTGACCCTTGTTGAAAAAGTCAAGCTATCGTTGTCACCCCATAGTCTGCTATTTTGTAAGACAACATTTCTAAATGACTGTCATAGGTATCCATTTGAAACTACGAATAGTTGTTCAGTATCTAAAGGGCAACTCATTATAACAAGGCAGGCAACTCTGGAATTTGAAAGAACTTTATCCAAGAAACATTTCGGTAAAGTTTGGGTGAAATCTGTCAAGTGCTATTGGAGGAGATGTCAATTGAAGCAAGTGTTAACGACGACGGACGACGCCAAACGCCAAACACAATGCCATCACAACAGCTCATCTTGAGCCTTTTGCTCAGGTGAGCTAAAACAGATATGGCAGATAATTTTGGCACAAAACCAGCTCATTCATTCTATGTATGCCCTTTAATACTAGTATTCAATTTACAACATGTTCTTGTGACCCCTGGGCCAGATTAAGGATAAGTTCAAAATATGGTTTTGATACATGTGCATGAATTATCTCTGTTTTTCCTATTATCTCATTAATATTCATCAGTATGCAAATTAGATAAAGTGCATCAGTTTTTATCAAATTAAAAGCAAATGTTTAGGCTCTATTGAAAATTTATTTTCATTCTTTTTGCACAAATAACGCCAAAGATACAGTGGCTTTCCTGAATCAATAATGAATATGTGTGGACCTGTTGTCATGGGAACGGAACTCGTGGCACGTGTGATCAAAGGGTTATGACCCGCCAACCGACTCAATTATTCTAGAAATATTCTCTGATATATCTTAATTAGGATTTGCTCTGTTTGTGTCCTTCGAATCAGTTCAAAATTTACGTACTCAGTATGATTTTGATAATTTTTCCCTGCATTTCTAAGGATTTTAATAATCTCATTAATATTCATAATTATGCAAATGAGATAATTTATATAAAAAGTTCATTCAATTAAAGGCCAACTTCTAAGCTCTATAACTGTACAATTTCCATACTTATATCACCAAAAGTAACAAAGTTACAGAGAATTTTCTGGAGGATGGGGCAAGTTTGAGGAATTGCCATGTTTTCTGTGTCAGAAATGGACGGTCGTCATAGAAACGAAATATGGGGCATATACAGTAGCCAGTGTTTAATCAAACCAACCTCATTCTTTCAAGGAATGTTCAGATATGTTTTTTAAGCAAAGTTGGCACCTTTTGTGTCCTTTGAGTGTGTTTAATGTTTTGTTAAAAGTATGGTTTTGATATTATTTTCCCTATTTTTATGAGTTTTTTAATATTCTCATTAATATTCATAAGTATGCAAATGAGATAATTTACACAAACTCTCATTTTATTAAAGCTCAATGTCTAAGCTTCATCACTGTACTATTTTCATTCTCCTATTACAAAAAATTGACCAAGTTACAGAGGTTTTCCTGAAACACAGTGTAAAACTGAGCGGTTGTCATGGAAACGCCAAATAAAAAAATCTGCACCACTTTCAAGCTTGTCATCCGCCCTAAATGGGGTCGCCTATGTGTATACTACATCATGATATAAGTAGAATTTTTCTACCTTTCGGGGTGACGTAGCTCCTTAAATAGAGCTCTTTTTCAACTTGGCTGATAGCCTATTTATCGTATTAAATAGATACATTTTTAAAGCTAAGGTTTTAATTTTTATCCCCTGCCGAAAGGCAGAGGGATACTGTTTTAGGTCTGTCCGTCCGGCTGTGCGTGCGTGCGTGCGTGCGTGCGTGCGTCACGTTTTCCGTCCGCAACTGTATCTCCGAAACCGATAAACAGATTTGGATGATACTTGGTATACTTATTTGTCATCATAGGAGCACCGTGGGAAATCAAATTTTTTTCAGAAAATGTTAGGAATTTATGAGTTATCTGCCCTTTTTGTGTTAAAAATGCCATATTCCGTCCGTGCGTCCGTCACGTTTTCCGTCCGCAACTGTATCTCCGAAACCGATAAACAGATTTGGATGAAACTTGGTATACTTATTTATCATCATAGGAGCACCGTGAGAAATCAATTTTTTTCAGAAAATTTTAGGAATTGATGAGTTATCTGCCCTTTTTGTGTTAAGAATGCCATATTTAACAGTTTTTACACTCTAGCAACTACAGTATTCAACATATTTTGTTTATACTTGCACACAATGTCTATAAGTACAAGTTCTTGCAGGTGTGCAATTATTGTAAAAAAAAAAGGATACTTGTGACAAGAGTTATCTGCCCTTGATGTACTTAGAAATGCTAGAAAATGCTTTATTTTGATATTTTTTACATACTAGAGCCTATAAATATGCATGGATTTTGAAAAAACTTTCTTGAATTATGTATGGCTATTAGTTTTCAAATGAATTTGATTATTGTTGAAAACGGAGAAATTAGTCATGAGTTATCTGCCCTTGATAAGTAAAAAGGCCATATTTAACTGTTTTTACTCTCTGGCAACTACAATTATGAATGGATTTAAATGATACTTGCACACAATGTCTATAAGTAAAAGTTGTTAAAGGTGTACTATTATTGTCAAAAAAGGATACTTGTGGCAAGAGTTATCTGCCCTTGATGTACTTAGAAATGCTAGAAAATGCTTTATTTTAATATTGTTTACATCCTAGTATCTATAAATATGCATGGATTTTGATAAAAAAAATCTTAAACTATGTATGGCTATTAGTTTTCAAATAATTGTTATCATTTTTGAAAACGGAGAAACTAGTCAACAGTTATCTGCCCTTGATGAGTCGAAAAAACCATATTTAACAGTTTTTACCATCTAGAAACTACAGTCTTTAATGGATTTTGATTTAACTTACACGTGATGTATATAAATATAAGGGTTGCAATTATTGTCAAAAAAGGATACTTTGTGGCAAGAGTTATCTGCCCTTTATGTACTTAGTAATGCTCAACATGGCTTTATTGTTTACATGCTATTGTGTACAAATGTGAATGGATTTTGAAAATAAAAAATTAAATCATATATGGCTATTATTTATAGAATGAGTTCAATTATTGTCGAAAATGTGCAAATTAGTCAAGAATACTCTGCCCTTGATGAGTTGAAAATGTGTTTACACTCTAGTAAATTCTACAGTTCTGATTTTTTTTTAATAATACTTGCACACAATTATAAGTTCTTGAAAGTGTTTAATTACTGTAGAATTTGAGTCAAGAGTTACATGCCCCTGTCATACTTAGATTTATAATGCTACAAACGGCTTTATTTTTTGTATTGTTTAAGCTTTAACATGTACAAAATTGAATTGATTTTATAAAACTTTGTAAAAAGCTTTTGAATGTTGATCTTTAAAGACAGGTGATCACCATTTGCCCCTTCCTCCCACATTAAAGTTTGCCACTTTCTTCTGGACAATCGCTGCGGCAGGGGATATCAGCTCTAAGGTGCTTGTTAAATATAATTTATCGTTATATAATCTACCCTATGATTTATCTTTAGAGTGTTCGAACGTCTGTCCGTCCGTGTATTGACTATAGTACGTCATACGAGTAGTTTACGTTTATTTTAATACAACGACAGCCGATTTCTCAACTATTATTTAATATAGACCAATATATTTAGTATGGTTGAATACCCTATGAGGTCAGTATTATTATTATACCAGATTTATATAGCGCTCTTTTCACACAGGGGTGATGCGTTGAAAAGCGCTTAAAATGTATGAAATATATAACATTAAAATGACTGAAGCCGACATCATTTATGTCTGCAACTCCGCAGAAACTAGGAGAAAAATTGTAGCTTTGGTATCATTGTCAAGGTTAGACCATAAGCTTTCCATACCTACCTCAACTGTTATTCTATCGTTATATTTCATTGAGATATGTGCTAAAATTGTATTAAAAAGGCAATAAATATGCAGTTTTGTCATTAAAGTTGCCTTTTCCGGGTTTGCAAGGTATGTAACACATCAACGCATTAGAGTAAAATAGTTCTTTTGGAACCATTATAAAGCTGGGATCATAAGCTATTGGTATATAGCAAAATATAAATTTCTCTGTAATATTAATGTATATATAACCCGTCATTGTATAAAGAAATATTATATTTCTGTTTATGAGCCTTTTAATACTTAACAAATTAAGTTTCAACGAATATATTTTTTTAAATTAAGGTTTTATCTTGAAGATATAAATCATTACAATAAGTAGATGGATTTATTAGAATGTGCGAATGTCATGGTCTGTATTTATAATATATATTATTATTTATGCATATTTTAATACAACGAAAGCCTATTTCTTAACAATCGTTCAATATAGACTAGTATATTTAGCATGATTGGATACCCTATTATGTCAGTATGAAAAAAATATCAAATAGTGGATTTATATAAGTGTACGGCTGTTCGTCCGTCCGTACGAGCGGCTAACCTATATTGTGTTAATGAAAGTATACATTTCAAATTTTGAACAGCCGTTACTCGCTTATTATACATAATATTGCAAATCTGACTTCAGATTTATAATCAGCATGTCAAAATACATCAAAAGGTATAATTTAAATTTTTAATTTTCTAAAAAAAATAATGGGTAAGGGTAAGGGTCGATCGATTTTTTTCTTCATTTTTTTGGATACCTATCAAATGAGGTATCAATCGCTTCGTCTCGTTGAGACCTAGTCATAAATATAAAAAAATTAAAATCGATGACCATATAAGGAAGTAATGGCTCAATGAAATCCGTTTTTTGGCATTTCTTCGTAATATTCTGTAATGTAATGCTTATTTGCAAAAGTACGTCAAAAGACATGGTCGCATGGTAAATCAAACATTGGCATTGTTGGAGAAGACTTAACACAAGGAACATACAATGTACATACAAAGTATGGAAGCTCTAGGCCTACTGGTTCAAATGTTATAGGCGTATAAAGATTTATACAAAAAAAGGTCAAAGGTCAAGGTCACTAGGGAAAAACATAGGTATGGTTGGAAAGGTCTTGACACAAGAAAGATACATACACAATATGATCGCCATTGGACTACTGGTGCGAATGTTATCGCCATTTCAAGATTTTTACCAAAGTAGGTCAAATGTCAAAGTCAAGGTCACAGTTGGTATGATCGGAAAGGTCTTGACATAAGGAAGACACCTGCCAAGAATAAAAGGCCCAGGTGAAAAAAAATGTAAAAGTTATAGCAAAGGTTAAGGTTTTTGGTTAAAGTTTGATTATAAATATTTAAGGTCACATGGTCAAATACGTTGGTATGGTTGGAAAGGTCTTGACACAAGAAAAAAACATTCAAAATATGAAAGCATTGGGCCTACTGGTGCAAATGTAAAAGCAATTTAAAGATTTTTACAAAAGTAGGTCAAAGGTCAAAGTCACAAGGTCAAATACATCGGTATGGTTGGAAAGGTCTTATCACGAGGAAGACACGTGCCAAGTATAAAAGGTCAAGGTTCAAAAATGCAAAAGTTATTGCCAAGGTTAAGGTTTTTGGTTAAAGTTTGATTAAATAGGTCAAAGGCCAAGGTCACATGGTCAAAGATGTTGGTATGGTTGGAAAGGTCTTGACAAAAGATATAAACATACAAAATATGAAAGCCTACTGGTGCAAATGTTATAGCCATTTAAAGATTTTTACAAAGTAGGTCAAATGTCAAGGTCAAGAAGATTTGTGTGGTTGGAAAGGTCCTAATACAGGGAAGACAAGTATAAAAGGCCCAGGTACAAAAATGCAAGAGTTAAAGACAAGGTTAAGGTTTTTGGCACAGACAGACAGACATGACAAAAACTACATGCCCCTGAATAGTAGATTCTGGGGGCATAAAAAGGTTTGTATGGTTGGAAAGGTCTTGATACAGGGAAGACACATGCCAAGTATAAAAGGCCCAGGTACAAAAATGCAAGAGCTATAGCCAAGGTTAAGGTTTTTGGCACAGACAGACGAAAAAACAACAGACAGTACAAAAAACTATATGCCCCAGAATCGTAGATTCTTGGGCAAAAGGTATATAAAAATCTGTCAATTCATGATGTCTGAATCGATTTCAACTTTATACATTATATCTTACTGATTGGTAGTAAAAACAATGCAACATTTTCAAACAATTGTTTATTCATAATTTCTATTCATAATCATGATAATTTTTCTCCACATCAAATCAATTACTCCATATCCTGTTTCTAGGAAAGTAAAATTGAATAAGTCTTAAGTAAATGTGCATTCTGTTTTACTTTAAGCCTGCTTTAGGCTGTCATCTGCTAGGATATAGGAAGAATTTCATTGTTAAATTTATTCGTAATCATAGTACATCATATCTTACCCATTACTAAAAGCCTGTTTCTATGTTTTAACACAGGTTACAACTTAAAACTGGTTGAAAGTAAAACAGAATGAATCATAGGGAGTCTACTTTACTTTAAGCCTACTTTAAGAATATTCTTTTAGGTTTAAACACAGATTACAACTTAAGGCGATTTGAAAGTTAAACAGAATAAGACTAAATGTGTATTCTGCTTTACTTCAAGCCTGCTTTAAGCTTTCTACTAGGATCTAGAAAGTATCACATTATTTAAGAAACAATCTATTCATACTCATAGTTTAATCATATTTAATCCATTACTCCATAGCCTGTTTCTATGTTTGAGCACAGGTTTATTATTATAACTACATGTATTACACCAGATTTATATAGCGTTCTTTTCACACAGGAGTTGTGTGTTCCACCTCGTCAAACGGTTACCATTTAAAGCCAGTTGAAGGTAAACAAAAATGCCCGATCATGTGCATTCTGCCTTACTTTCAGCCCACTTAAATCTTCCATCTGCTAGGATATAGGAAATATTTCATTCTTTAATTATAATCTATTCATTATCATATTTCAGGATATTTACTCCTTTCACCATGGCCAGTTTCTTGTTTTAAACATAGGTTGAAAGTAAAAGTGAAATTACAAGAGGGCCTTGAAGGCCCTGATATTGCTCACCGATTTAATGGGGTCAGACAGTTTTCTCTTTGAGTTTCAACCTTATTCAAGACAAGCTCAATTTAAATTCCTTCAAATTTGTAGAATCTATGGTGTACAATCAATATTGGAATACAATAGATTCTAGTATAGCTGAGTACAACAAGGGCAGATACCTCTCGATACAATGACCTGATTTCAACAATAAATGCACTTCTTCATGAACTTATATACATGTACATTGTAATGTATGCAAGTATAATCAAAATCCATTGAAAACTGTAGTCACTGTCAAATATTGCATTTTAAACACACCAAGGATAGACAACTCTTGTCCTATTGTTCGGATTTCAATCATATTCAAACTGATCTGAGACCTCATGGTCATATACAGTTTAAGCAAGTTTGATAAATTGGATAAAATTATGGCATCTAGAGTGTAAACACTTGTTGATGGTGTGCAATGGACGAAGAAAGCCAGACATTCAAGGATTGCAAGATCCTAACCTGAGCATGCTCAGGTGAGCTAATAATGGTGGGCGTCATTGCATTTCCATGAGGATCTTTTCAGCTACCAGCCTGCTCTCATCTTCCTTCTTCATAAAGATTCTGAGTAACACCTGAAGATAAAAATAAATATGGATGTTCATAGCATATCACAGTAGCCCCCATGGCCTTGAGTTTCTCTAATAAGAAATGAGGATAGGGCGGAATAACTGCCATTGCAAATACGGTAGACCTGCACCAGCCATCTCATTTCAGACATATCTACTGATCAGGGTTCACATTGTTGGACAAGTTCGGTTATAAAATTGGGGATCTGGTCTGGCGGGGGATGGGACTCACGACCTCCAGTACCGTAATTGTGTGCGTTACCACTGCACTAATACTGCCTGTTAGTTTCTGAGGAGATGTCATTTGAGAAACAAGAGCCCAATGGGTACTAAGGCGCTCACCAGAGTACAAAGTTCCCAGATTTAACTAGTCTTAACTCTTAAGGCGATAACTACCCCCACTAGTGCCTTGTCACAAGAAATGATTTGATTTGTTTTGATTTTACGTCGCTTTCAACAGTATTTCAGTCGTATTGCGATGTCTAGTCAATTACAGGTGGAGGCAAGACCCCAGAAGTCTGTTATGCACTGTTTCAGGCACAAATTGGCAACTGGGTTGAACCACCGACCTTCCGCAAGCGCAAGCCAGCTGGAAGGCTTCCCCAAATAAAAATGCGAAAGACCCTACTGGGATTCGAACTCACAGTGCTGAGGAGCTTAGTGATGTAAGTCACAGTGACTATACCACTAGGCCACAGAGGCCTCTGCCTTGTCACAAGAAACAAATGTGTCACGAGAATATTGATGTATGTTCTCAATATGAACTAACTACTTTTTTACCTCACATAACTCATATCAATATACTGCCTATATTTTGTCCATGTGAATATTTTGAGCAAGTTTTGTGAATTTGGGGCTAAAAATATGATGGATAAGCAGATGCAGAAACTCCAGTTTCTGCCCAGGTTATTGTTTATGGATTTAGGGCATAACAAGAGTTGTCAGAGAGACAACAAAGCTCGCCACCGGCACCTTAAGAAACTTAAAAGCACACTCAAGGTCACAGAGGTCAACCTTTTTGCCTGCATGGACAGGTCTTGTCCCTAAACACTGGCAAATCAAATATGAAAATAACACCTCAAGGGACATAGGAATTAATCAGCATTTTTCAAACCTAAACGATGATTTCGAAACCTAAAACCTTTCGCGACCTTAGTTCAAGGTCAAGGACACTGGGCTAATTTTTTTGCATGCATGGAAAGGTCTTGTCCATATACACATGCATGCCAAATATGAAAGAAATACATGTATCTCAATGGATATATGAGTTAAAGAAATTTTGAGAAACCTAAACGCAGATTTTGAAACCTAAATGCGTGTCCTAAGTTCAAGGTCATGGTCTGAGGGCTCAAACATTTTGCATGCAAGGAAAGATCTTGTCCATAAACACATGCAAACTGAATATGAAAGGAATATCTCAATGGACATAGGAGTTATAAAAAATTTGAGAAACCAAAACACAGATTTCGAAACCTAAGCAAGGGCCCTAAGTTCAAGGTCAAGGTCACAGGGGTCCAATTTTTTCTGTGCATGGAAAGGTCTTGTCCATATACACACACATACCAACTATGGCAGCAATACCTCAAGGGACATAGAAGTAAAAGGCATTTTTTGAAACCTAAAAGCAGATTTCGAAACCTAAACGCAGGCCCTAAGTTCAAGGTCAAGGTCACAGGGGTCCAAATTTGTCTGTGCATGGAAAAGTCTTGTCCATATACACAAACATACCAACAATGGAAGCAATACCTCAAGGGACATAGAAGTAAAAGGCATTTTTCGAAACCTAAAAGCAGATTTCGAAACCTAAACGCAGGCCCTAAGTTCAAGGTCAAGGTCACAGGGGTCCAAATTTGTCTGTGCATGGAAAAGTCTTGTCCATATACACAAACATACCAACAATGGAAGCAATACCTCAAGGGACATAGAAGTTAAAGGCATTTTTCGAAACCTAAAAGCAGATTTCGAAACCTAAACGCAGGCCCTAAGTTCAAGGTCAAGGTCAAGGTCACAGGGGTATAAATTTTTCTGTGCATGGAAAGGTCTTGTCCATATACATACACATACCAACTATGAAATCAATACCTCAAGGGATATAGAAGTTATAGACATTTTCTTAAAATTGTTTACGCCGTTCACGACGACGCCGACGACGACAATGACTACACCGGGGGTATTGCAATAGCTCGTCATGTACTTCGTACAGGCGAGCTAAAAAGGGGAACTTGGATATAGGAAAAATCTGTAAACCCAGACCGGCCATGATTTTGAATGAAACCTGAAATAAGTTGTGTTTGCTACAGACAACACAATTGTCAACCTATTCTGATTAATTTGCATAGCTAGCAGAAAGCAAATTTGTATACTAAACTAGAACTAGAACCCCCCCCCCCCCCCCCCCCCCCCCCCCCCTTATCAGTTTGTTTTAGGAAAACCTTTAAAAATCTTCTTCTCAGAAACCGTATTGCCTAGATCATTAATATTTAACATGTAGCTTTGCCTTATGGTCCTCTACCAAGATTATTAAAAAGTATGACCCTGGGGTCAAAAATGGCCCCGCCCCGGGGCTTATCAGTTTTACATAGACTTATATAGGAAAACCTTTAAAAATCTTCTTCTCTGAAACCGTAAGGCCCAGGTCTTTAATATTTGACATATACCTTTGCCTTGTGGTCCTCTACCAAGATTGTTCAAATTATGACCCAAGGGCCAAAAAAGGCCCCGCACTCGGGCTTATCAGTTTTTCATAGGAAAACCTTTAAAATCTTCTTCTCTGAAACCGTAAGGCCCAGATCATTTATATTTGACATGTAGCTTTGCCTTATAGTCCTCTACCCAAGTTGTTCAAATTATGACCCCTGGTTCAAAACTGGTCCTGCCCCGGGGCTTATCAGTTTTACATAGACTTATATAGGAAAACCTTTAAAAATCTTCTTCTCTGAAACCGTAAGGCCCAGGGCCCGTATTCACGAAGCTCCTAAGTGAAAAGTTCAAACATCTTTTTCTCTGAAACCAATATGACCAGAGCTTTGATATTTAGCATGGTATTACTTCTAGAGGTATTTGACTTATGTTGTTGAATAGGTTCCGGTCCGTTGCATATCTGGGTCACCGAAGCTAAAAATAGATTTTTTTCCCATGAGAACTTAAAAAATCTTCTTGTCTGAAACCATAGTACACTTAGCTTAGATATTTTGCACATAGCATTGTCAACAGATCCTCTATCAAAGTTGTTCAAATTTTGTCCCTGGGGTCAAAATTGGCCCGCCCCGGGGATCACAAACATCTTTTTCTCTGGAACCAATATGACCAGAGCTTTGATATTTGGCATGATGTAACTTTTAGAGGTCCTTCACATATATGGATGAATTGGTTCTGGTCTGTTGCATATCTGGGTCACCCGAGCTAAAAATAGATTTTTTCAATGAAAACTTCAAAAATCTTCTTGTCTGATCTGAAACCATAGTACACTGAGTTAAGATATCATCGTTTACAGGTCCTCTATCTTAGTTGTTCAAATTTTGCCCCTGGGGTCAAAATTGGCCCCGCCCTAGGGGTCACCTTTTACAAATCGTCTTTTCTGAAATCACGTGACCCATCCTAGTGTCACCATTGTCAGGTGAGCGATCAAGGGCCATTCTGGCCCTCTTGTTTGCTTAAGGTTTTTGTAAGAGTTGATTTCTCAATAACTATCAAAGGTATCCATTTGAAACTTGGAATAGTTGTTCAGTTCATTACAACAAGGCAGGTAACCCTTGGATTTGTCATTTCAGAGTTATTGCCCTTGTTTTATGTACTTAAAAATTATAAATTAACATATCTCAATAACTAGCAAAGGTATCCATTTGAAACTTGGAATAGTTGTTAAGTATCAAAAGGGCAACTCATTACAACAAGGCAGGTAACCCTGGGATTTGTCATTTCAGAGTTATTGCCCTTGTTTTATTTACTTAAAAAATTATAAATTATCATATCTCAATAACTATCAAAGGTATCCATTTGAAACTTTGAATACTTGTTCAGTATCAAAAGGGCAACTCATTACAACAAGGCAGGTAACCCTGGGATTTATGGTTTCAGAGTTTTTGCCCTTGTTTTATTAGCTCACCTGAGCCAAAGGCTCAAGGTGAGCTATTGGGATTGCCCTGTGTTCGGCGTCCGTCGTCGTGCGGTGTGTGTTGTCCGTCGTGCGTCGTCGTTAACAATTGCTTCAAATGACATCTTCTCCTATACCGCTGAACAGATTTCAACCAAACTTTACAGAAATGTTCCTTGGGTCAAGCTCTTTCAAATTTGTTCAAAGAATTAAAAACAATGCAGAACTCTGGTTGCCATGGCAACCAAAGTGAAAAAATAATGAAATCTTAAAAAATCTTCTTGTCAAAAACTGCAAAGGCCAGATCTTAGATATTTGGCACATAGCATCACCTACAAGTCCTCTATCAAGTTTGTTCAAATTATGTCCCTGGGGTCAAAATTGGCCCTGCCCCGGGGGTCACCGTTTTACATAGAGTTATATAGTGAAATTTTCAAACGTCTTCTTCTCTGAAACTAATATGGCCAGAGCTTTAATATATGGCATGGTGACACTTCTAGATGTCCTTTACCTATTTTGTTCAAATGGTTCTGGTCGGTTGCATATCTAGGTCACAGAAGCTAAAAATAGATTTTTTTTCAATGAAAACTTAAAAAATCTTCTTGTCTGAAACTACAAGGGCCAGAGCTTAGATATTTGGCACATAGCATTGCCTACAGGTCCTCTATCAAGTTTGTTCAGATTATGCCCCTGGGGTCAAAATTGGCCCCGCTCCTGGGGTCACAGTTTTACATAGAGTGAAAATTTCAAACGTCTTCTTCTCGGACACTAATATGGCCATAGCTTTGATAATTGGTATGGTGACACTTCTGAATATCTTTTACGTATTTTGTTCAAATGGTTCTGGTCTGTTGCATATCTAGGTCACAGGAGCTAAAAATAAAAATTTTCTATAAAAATTAAAAAATCTTTTTGTCAAAAACTACAAAGGCCAGAGCTTAGATATTTGGCACAAAGTATCACCTACAGGTCCTTTATCAAGTTTCTTCAAAGTATGCCCCTGGGGTCAAAATTGGCCCCACCCCGGTGGGTCACTGTTTTACATAGAGTTATATAGTGAAATTTTCAAACGTCTTCTCCTCTGAAACTGATATGACCATAGCTTTTATATTCGGCATGGTGACACTTTTAGATGTCCTTTACCTATTTTGTTTAAATGTTTCCTGTCTGTTGCATATGAAGGTTACAGGAGCTAAAAATAGATTGTTTCAATGGAAACTTAAAAAAATCTTTTTGTCTAAAACCCTAGTACCCTGATCTTAGATATTTGGCACATAGCATCATCTATAGGTCCTCTTTCAAGGTTGTTCAAATTATGCCAATTAGGTAGAAAATGCACCTCTCCTGGACATAAATATTTTTCTTCATTTTGTCAGTTATTCTCAGGTGAGCGAAATATGCCCCATGGGGCTCTTGTTTACTTAAAAATTGTATTTTAACATATCTAAATAACTATGAAATATATTAACTTGAAACTTACAATAGTTATTCAGTACCAAAGGCCAACTATTTGCAACAAGGCAGGTAACTCTGGGATTTGTCATTTCAGAGTTATTGCCCTTTTTTATTTACTTCAAAATTGTAAATTAACATATCTAAATAACTATGAAAGATATTAACTTGAAACTTTGAATAGTTATTCAGTATCAAAAGGGCAACTCATTACAACAAGACAGGTAACACTGAGGTTTGTGTATCCAGAGTTATTGCCCTTGTTTTATTTACTTATTTATCAAAAGGACAACTCATTACAACAAGGTAGGTTACTCTATGATTTGTAATTCCAGAGTTATTGCCCTTGATTTATTTACTTAAAACTTGTAAATTGAAATATCTTAATAACTGTCAAAGGTATTAACTTGAAACTTTAAATACTTGTATTATATCAAAAGGGCAACTCATTCAAACAAGAAAGGTGACCGGGGATGTGCCATTCCAGAGTTATTGTCCTTGTTTTGACTTATAGTTTACTTTAAATGGAATGTAGACTGTCCAAGTATGTTTGAGTTGTTGTTGCTTACAAATTTCTATTATCAATAGGGCATTAAACACCCATACACATTCTTTAAGTTTGAAAAATTTAGCCGTCTCAAGTATATGAAAGTCGAGCGTCCAGCACCCATTTGCGGTGCTCTCGTTTACGATATTTTCAGTAAGAGTTAAATATTACCTATATATTTGTCATTTTGTAAAATAATGTAATTTCAAATCTCGTTATGTGTGTATAATTGTTATCCCCTGCCGAAAGGCAGAGGGATACTGTTTTAGGTCTGTCCGTCCGGCTGTCCGTGCGTGCGTGCGTGCGTGTGTGCGTGCGTGTGTGCGTGCGTGCGTTTTCCGTCCGCAACTGTATCTCCGAAACTTATGAACAGATTTGGATTAAACTTGGTATACTTATTTGTCATCATAGGAGCACCGTGGGAAATCAAATTTTTTTCAGAAAATTTTAAGAATTTATGAGTTATCTGCCCTTTTTGTGTTAAAAATGCCGTCCGTGCGTCCGTCACGTTTTCCGTCCGCAACTGTATCTCCGAAACCTATAAACAGATTTGGATTAAACTTGGTATACTTATTTGTCATCATAGGAGCACCGTGGGAAATCAAATCTTTTTCAGAAAATTTTAGGAATTTATGAGTTATCTGCCCTTTTTGTGTTAAAAATGCCATATTTAACAGTTTTTACACTCTAGCAACTACAGTATTCAACATATTTTGTTTATACTTGCACACATTGTCTATAAGTACAAGTTCTTGCATGTGTGCAGTTATTGTAAAAAATGGATACTTCTGACAAGAGTTATCTGCCCTTGATGTACTTAGAAATGCTAGAAAATGCTTTATTTTGGTATTGTTTACATACTAGAGCCTATAAATATGCATGGATTTTTGAAAAAACTTTCTTGAATTATGTATGGCTATTAGTTTTCAAATGAATTTGATTATTGTTGAAAACGGAGAAATTAGTCATGAGTTATCTGCCCTTGATAAGTAAAAAAAGCCATATTTAACTGTTTTTACTCTCTGGCAACTACAATTATGAATGGATTTAAATGATACTTGCACACGATGTCTATCAGTAAAAGTTCTTGAAGGTGTGCAATTATTGTCAAAAAAGGATACTTGTGGCAATAGTTATCTGCCCTTGATGTACTTTGAAATGATAGAAAATGCTTTATTTTAGAATTGTTTACATCCTAGTATCTATAAATATGCATGAATTTTGATAAAACAAATTCTTAAACTATGTATGGCTATTAGTTTTCAAATAATTGTTATCATTTTTGAAAAACGGAGAAACTAGTCAACAGTTATCTGCCCTTGATGAGTAAAAAAAACCCATATTTAACAGTTTTTACCATCTAGAAACTACAGTCTTTAATGGATTTTGATTTAACTTACACATGATGTATATAAATATAAGGGTAGCAATTATTGTCAAAATAGGATACTTTGTGGCAAGAGTTATCTGCCCTTTATGTACTTAGTAATGCTCAACATGGCTTTATTGTTTACATGCTATTGTGTACAAATGTGAATGGATTTTGAAAAAAAAAATATCATATATGGCTATTATTTATAGAATGAGTTCAATTATTATCGAAAATGTGCAAATTAGTCAAGAATACTCTGCCCTTGATGAGTTGAAAATGTGTTTACACTCTAGTAAATTCTACAGTTCTGATTTTTTTTAAATAATACTTGCACACAATTATAAGTTCTTGAAAGTGTTTAATTACTGTTGAATTTGAATCAAGAGTTACCTGCCCCTGTCATACTTAGATTTATAATGCTACAAACGGCTTTATTTTTTGTATTGTTTAGGCTTTAAAATGTACAAAATTGATTGGATTTTATAAAACTTTGTAAAAAGCTTTTGAATGTTGATCTTTAAAGACAGGTGATCACCATTTGCCCCTTCCTCCCACAATAAAGTTTGCCACTTTCTTCTGGACAATCGCTGCGGTAGGGGATATCAGCTCTAAGGTGCTTGTTTGATTTAATTTGACCTAAAGTTTCATAAAATTATTTCAAATAATAAAACAGTTACGATAATTATAGTATCAAATATTGTTCGAAACATTACCTCAAAAATACACAAACACGGTCCAGTGCCCTAGACTTGGGGTCATTTAAGCTTGTGGTGTGACTTATCTAGTCATGTGATATTATTGTGCATTATACCATTGTGTAGGGGAAGAATGCCTCTTTCGAATGATATATCACACATGAATTTTGCACTTATATTAATAAAGATATTGATGTAGTTGCATTAATTATGAAACACCCCTCGTATGCATATTCATATTTGTATAAAGTGAAACTCATTTACTTCAGTGGATGGATAAATTAATATAGTCATAAAAACTAAAAAGGCATATTTATGGAGTAATTAGTTAATGAATTACAAGATAAATCAGGAATATAAATCATATTTGCACCGCCCCTTATTTATGAATATGAAGTGGGAGAAAAGCTAACTCAATGAAGGCTAGTGAAGTGTATACAGTGTACTTTTGAATAGTACATTTTGTCCTATGCAAACAGTGTAAAGCCAAATGAGAGTGTTCCTACAGACTGCCTCTGATCAAGGTTTGCAATGTTTGTCATTGTACCTTGAATGTTTCAAACATAGACTAGACTGCATTGGAAACTCGAGTTGTGCATTTGAAGATTTAGGAGTCAATGACTTAACCCTTTACTCCATAGCCTGTTTCTAGTTTTGAGGACACGTGTCCACTTATAGAAGGTTAAGCCTCATTCTGCCTAACTTTCAGCCTGCTTTAAACTACAATCTACTAGAACATAGAAATATTTCTTATGATAAATATTTGTGACTATAAATTGGAACTTTTTTTCTTCAGTTGACGAATGTATTAACGACATAAAAATGGAGTAATAGGTTTATACAAGTTTTGCCATTGGCTATTTTCCTCATGATTTTGACTTATATTGGGCATGATTTTGACAGTACATTGGTGATGGGCACTTGTCTGGTATTTCAGGAGAAAGCTGTGAAATGGTACTCAGGGAAGGAGATTGATGGCCTTACCACCAATGGAGTATTTATTATGCAACCACAGGGTGCTTTTAACCAATCTACGCGCGCTGGGGTGTGGCGCGAGGTGTCCATCGGCGGCACAGTCTATGCACTGAGAGAGTCAAGATCAACTCCCCATAAAAGTAATCAGGTATGAGTTTGATTTTGAAAAAAAAAACAACTGTATTGTAGACAGTAAAATCTCTCTATTTCAACCACTGGAAAGAAGGCAATTGACACATGACAGCTTGAAGCAAGGTGTCAGTAAAACAGAAAGCTCCTATATAGTATTAACCCTTTACTCCATAAATATGCCTTTTTAGCTCACCTGAGCTAGCTCAGGGTGAGCTTTTGCAACCCTTGAATGTCCGGCGTGCGTCGTCCGGCGTCAACAATTTTAGTGTTTACACTCTAGAGGCCACAATATTTATCCAATCTTTTTTAAACTTGCTCAGATGGTATATTGCCATAAGAGTTCGGATGAGTTTGATTATGGTTGAAATCGGACAAATAGGTCATGAGTTATCTACCTTTGAACTGCTGAAAATGCCATATTTAACAGTGTTTACACTCTAGAGGCCACAGTATTTATCCAATCTTTCTAAAACTTGCCCAGATTGTATATGACCATAAGAGTTCAGATGAGTTCGATTTATTTTGGTTGAAATCTGACAAATAGTCATATTAGATCAAGAGTTATTTACCTTTAAATTGCTGAAAATGCCATATTTAACAGTGTTTACACTCTAGAGGTAAACAAATTTTATCCAATCTTTCTCAAACTTACTCAGATTGTATATTTCCATAAGACTTCGGATGAGTTCATTTATGGTTGTAATCGGATCAATAGGTCAAAAGTTATATACCTTTGAATTGCTGAAAATGATATATTTGACAGT
Organism: Gari tellinella; assembly: GCA_922989275.2. Taxonomy (NCBI): domain Eukaryota; kingdom Metazoa; phylum Mollusca; class Bivalvia; order Cardiida; family Psammobiidae; genus Gari; species Gari tellinella. The sequence continues at coordinate 29,485,787 of OV277860.1, forward strand.
GTTTACGCTCTAGAGGCCACAATATTTATCCAAGCTCTCTCAAACTTGCCCAGATTGGATATGACCATAAGAGTTCGGAAAAAGGGTGATTATGGTTGGAATCGGACAAATAGATCAAGAGATTTCTACCTTTGAATTGCTGAAAATGCCATATTTTACTGCGTTTACACTCTTGCAACTACAGTTTTCAATGGATTGTTATTATACTTGTACACAAAGGATGTAGCTATACGTTCTGGAAGGAGTGCAATTATTGTTGAAATGTTATCAGTGTGGCAATAGTTACCTGCCCTTGATATACTTTGAAATGCTAGAAAAAGGCTTCATTTCAGTTTTCTTTAGGCTTTAGTTATCTGCCTTTGATGTACTCTACTATACTAGAGTAGGTCGACAAACTTGAATAGATTTAGAATAAAACGGGTGAAATTCAAAGGTAAAGCTATCAGGCTTCATTACAAATGGTGAGCGATATCAGGGCCTTCAGGCCCTCTTGTTAAGACTTTAATTTATTCATTCACTGAAGAAAATAGATCCATTTTATTTTAGTGAGGCTGAAAGTTAAGCAGAACGCACATTAAGGCACATTCTGCTTTACTTTACTCCTGCTGTAAGTGGTTACCTTTTTAGCTCACCTGAGCCAAAGGCTCAAGGTGAGCTATTGGGATGGCCCTGTGTCCGTCGTCGTCCGTCGTCGTTAACAATTGCTTCAAATGACATCTCCTCCTATACCCCTTGACAGATTTCAACCAAACTTTACAGGAATGTTCCTTGGGTCAAGCTCTTTCAAATTTGTTCAAAGAATTAAAAACAATGTAGAACTCTGGTTGCCATGGCAACCAAAGTGAAAAAATAAGGAAATCTTAAAAAATCTTCTTGTCTGAAACTACAAGGTCCAGAGCTTAGATATTTGGCACATAGCATCATCTATAGGTCCTGCCCCGGGGGTCACAGTTTTACATAGAGTTATATAGTGAAATTTTCAAACGTCTTCTTCTCTGGAACTAATATGGCCAGAGCCTTGATATTTGGCATGGTTACACTTCTAGATGTCCTATACCAAAATTGTTCAAATGGTTCTGGTCGGTTACATAACTAGGTCACAGGAGCTAAAAATAGATTTTTTCGATGAAAACTTAAAAAATCTTCTTCTCTGAAACTGCAAGGGTCAGAGCTTAGATAGTTGGCACATAGCATTGCCTACAGGTCCTTTATCAAGTTTGTTCAAATTATACCCCTGGGGTCAAAATTGGCCCCGCCCCGGGGGTCACTGTTTTACATAGAGTTATATAGTGAAATTTTCAAATGTCTTCTTCTCTGAAACTAATATGGCCAGTGCTTTGATATTAGGCATGGTGACATTTCTAGAGGTCCTATACAAAAATTGTTCAAATGGTTCTGGTCGGTTGCATAACAAGGTCACAGGAGCTAAAAATAGATTTTTTTCAATGAAGCCTTAAAAAATCTTCTTGTCTGAAACTACAAGGGGCTTAGCTTAGATATTTGACACATAGCATCACATACAGGTCCTCTATCAGGTTTGTTAAAATTATGCCCCTTGAGTAAAAATTGGCCCCGCCTCGGGGGTCACAGTTATACATAGAGTTATATATTGAAATTTTCAAACGTCTTCTTCTCTGAAACTAATATGGCCAGAGCTTTGATATTCAGCATGGTGACACTTCTAGATATCCTTTACTACCTATTTTGTTCAATTGGTTTCAGTCTGTTGCATATGTAGGTCACAGGAGTTAAAACTAGATTTGTTTTCAATGGAAACTTACAAAAATCTCTTATCACTGTGCTCTCGAGGCAGAGATCATAATCCCGTCACGCTTTGTTTCGGTGTCACATGTGACTTTCACGTTATGAAGAAGCCATGCACTATTCCGATTCGTGGAGACATAACCAATCATAACTCCTCACAGTTTTCCGTCATTCATATTTTATGCTCGGAACAAAGGTTCCACTAGAGCATCGAGAATTTCCGTAGGCTAATTGACTTGCGAGTTGACGTTTATTTGACGTTTATTTGAACTCATTTCCTGTCATTTACAGAATGGCAGGCCTGATGCCTAAAAATGCCATCTTTAAACCCAAATCAAAATCAATCAAATCTATGTAGACTATTTCATTGAAATGTTTTATCATATGGTTTATCGAAAAATATTCTTTTGTACACCATTGAAATAATGCTTTAAAGTCACTCAGGGAACACCATGTGTATACATTAAACCTTAAAATTTTCAACACACGGAAGGGGGTAAACCACCCCCTTCCGTACCCTCCCCTCTTTTTCTTTTTCTTTTTAGCTCACCTGAGCCAAAGGCTCAAGGTGAGCTATTGGGATGGCCCTGTGTCCGTCGTCGTGCGTCGTTAGTCGTGCGTCGTTAGTCGTGCGTCGTCGTTAACAATTGCTTCAAATGACATCTCCTCCTATACCGCTTGACAGAATTCAACCAAACTTTACAAAAATGTTCCTTATTTCAAGTTCTTTCAAATTTGTTCAAAGAATTAAAAACAATGCAGAACTCTGGTTGCCATGGCAACCAAAGTGAAAAAATAAGGAAATCTTAAAAAATCTTCTTGTCAAAAACTGCAAGGGCCAGAGCTTAGATATTTGGCACATAGCATCATCTACAGGTCCTCTATCAAGTTTGTTCAAATTATGCCCCTGGGGTCAAAATTGGCCCCGCCCTGGGGGTCACAGATTTACATAGAGTTATATAGTGAAATTTTCAAACGTCTTCTTCTCTGAAACTAATGTGGCCAGAGCTTTGATATTTGGCATGATGACACTTCTAGATGTCCTTTACCAAACTAGTTCAAATGGTTCTGGTCCGTTGCATAACAAGTTCACAGGAGCTAAAAATAGATTTTTTTCATTGAAAACTTAAAAAATCTTCTTGTCTGAAACTACAAGGGCAAGAGCTTAGATATTTGGCACATAGCATCGCCTACAGGTCCTCTATCAAGTTTGTTCAAATTATACCCCTGGGGTCGAAATTGGCCCCGCCCCGGGGGTCACAGTTTTACATAGAGTTATATAGTGAAATTTTCAAACGTCTTCTTCTCTGAAACTAATATGGCCAGTGCTTTGATATTTGACATGGTGACACTTCTAGCTGTCCTTTACTAAAATTGTTCAAAAGGTTCTGGTCTGTTGCATAACTAGGTCACAGGAGCTAAAAATAGATTTTTTTCAATGAAAAACTTAAAAAAATCTTCTTGTCTGAAACTACACGGGCCAGAGCTTAGATATTTGGCACATAGCATCGCCTACAGGTCCTCTATCAAGTTTGTTCAAATTATGCCCCTGGGGTCGAAATTGGCCCCGCCCCGGAGGTCACAGTTTTACATAGAGTTATATAGTGAAATTTTCAAACGTCTTCTTCTCTGAAACTAATATGGCCAGAGCTTTGATATTTGGCATGGTGACTATTCGAACTGTTCTTTACCAAAATTGTTCAAATGGTATTTGTCTGTTGCATAACTAGGTCACAGGAGCTAAAAAAAGAAATTTTTCAATGAAAAACTTAAAAAAAATCTTCTTGTCTGAAATTACAAGGGCAAGAGCTTAATTATATGGCACATAGCATCGCCTACAGGTCCTCTATCAAGTTTGTTCAAATTATGCCCCTGGGGTCAAAATTGGCCCCGCTCCTGGGGTCACAGTTTTACATAGAGTTATATAGAGAAAATTTCAAACGTCTTCTTCTCTGACACTAATATGGCTAGAGCTTTTATATTCGGTATGGTGACACTTCTAAATATACTTTACATAATTTGTTCAAATTGTTAGGTCTGTTGTATATCTAGGTCAGTCCTGGACATAAATAAGTATCACCATTTTTTCAGCTCGTCTCAGGTGAGCGAAATATGCCCCATGGGGCTCTTGTTATACAGACCCATTGTATCTTCCAGGCTAAGAAGCTACCCTTATACTAAATGCAACATTTTTGCAAACAGTTTGGATCCAGGTCAGATGCCACATAATGCAGCATCTAATCTGGATCTAAACTATTTGCCACTCATTTACATATTTTCTTATATTTAGAAAATATAAGTTATTATTTTTAGCTCACCTGGCACGAAGTGCCAAGATGAGCTATTGTGATCGCCCTGTGTCCGTCGTCCGTCGTCAGTCGTCCGTCGTCAAACTTTTTGTTCAAAGATCTTCTTCTTGGAAACCACTGGGCAAATTTCATCAAAATTTCATAGGATTGTAACTTGTAGGGTACTCTCTCAGATTTCTTCAAATATAGGTGATCCAATTGAAATTGTGGTTGCCATGGCAACCAATTGAAAAAACTTTAAAAATCTTCTTGTCAAAAACTACAGGTCCGAATTCAAAATAATTTTACCCAAATGTGCCATTGGTGACCCTCTATCAGATTTCTTAAAATAATTATCCTATCTTAAAAATCATGGCCGCTAGTGGGTGGGGCAGATTTTCCTTATATGGCTATATAGTGAAATCTTCTTATCAAAAACTACTGATCCGATTTGAAAGTAATTTTATGCAAATGATCTATGGGTGACCCTCTACCAGATTTCTTAAAATTATTTTGATATCTAAAAAAACATGGCCGCCAGTGGGTGGGGCAAGTTTTCCTTATGTTACTGTATAGTAAAAACTTTAAAAATCTTCTCTGAAACTACTGGTCCAAATTGAAAATAATTTTACATAAATGGTCAATTGATGATCTTCTACCAGAGACAGTGTAAAGCCAGAGATTCACGACTCGAATGATTTATACATGCGAGACCGTTGAGCGAGATTTCGCGAGAACAGGTCCTCGCGAGTTATATAAGCTTTAGCGACGATCGGGGAAAAAGTCGATATTTGGAATTACTTATCAGTTGCTTCGTTAATACGGTCTACAGTTATTTTACAATACAAACATTCCTTAAAAAAGCCTCTTGGTCGAGTTTTAACACAAAAGAATAATAAGAATAAAGTCCGAGCATCAATTAACCCCTCCGCGCATCGCACACACGTTAATTAGTGTTTGGAAAATGCCGATTGAATGAAAAGTGACGGCAGTTTGCACGAAGGTGTGAATGGACCCATGGGTGGCCTCATTAAAATTTATTTTATAGCAAAATGCGTGGACAAATTGACATGAAAATTTCGCCATAACAGTATCTTAATATGAGCTACATGGACAACCCATTCTTATTCATGTTAGAATGTTCAAACTGATGTTTAAGCGTTTACGGCAAGGCGATATTGCATCGATCTTCAATCGAAGCACCAGTGGGTCCCCTCATTAAAATTTAATTTATAGCAAAATGCGTGGACAAATTGACATGAAAATTTCGCCATAACTGTATCTTAATATGGGCTACATGGACAACACATTCTTATTCATGTTTGAATGTTTAAACTGAAGTTTAAGCGTTTACGGCAAGACGATATTGCATCGATCTTCAATCGAAGCACCAGTGGGTGGCCTCAATAAAATTTAATTTATAGCAAAATGCGTGGACAGATTGACATGAAAATTTCGCCAAAACTGTATCTTAGTTTGAACTACATGGATAACCCATTCTTATTCATGTTTGATTGTTCATACTGAAGTTTTAAGCGTTTACGGCAGGACGATATTGAATCGATCTTCATTTTTTTGGAACTTACCAGCAACGTATCTTCCGTTGAGCCAGGAATACACTTTCTCGGTTTAATCCACAACTCATATTTTGGTTTCACTCGATTAGAATCACAAAATATCGTATAAAAACGAAATAAAGTCAATATTTATAAGTCAACTGGTCGATATGTGTATTTTTTTTCCATTATCGCGACGCTGTCATTACCTGTGCTGGTCACGTGACCGCATCGACCTACATCACTGCCTCTCAACGGACACCTGTTATATGGGGAAAGAAGGAAAATAAGGGAGTCGTGAATCTCTGGCTTTACACTGTCTCTGCTTCTACCAGATTTCTTAAAATCATTTTGTTATCTTAAAAAACATGGCCGCCAGTTGGTGGGGCAAGTTTTCCTTATATTACTGTATAGTAAAAACTTTAAAAATCTTCTTCTCTGAAACTGCTGGTCCAAATTAGAAATAATTTTACACAAATGGTCAATTGATGACCCTCTACCAGATTTCTTAAAATCATTTTGTTATCTTAAAAAACATGGCCGCCAGTGGGTGGGGCACGTTTTCCTTATGTTACTGTATAGTAAAAACTTTAACAATCTTCTTCTCTGAAACTACTGGGCTAAATTAAAAATAATTTTACATAAAGGGTCAATTGATGACCCTCTACCAGATTTCTTAAAATTATTTTGATATCTAAAAAAACATGGCCACCAGTGGGTGGGGTACATTTTCCTTATGTTACTGTATAGTAAAAACTTTAAAAATCTTCTTCTCTGAAACTACTGGTCCAAATTGAAAATAATTTTACACAAATGGTCAATTGATGACCCTCTACCAGATTTCTTGAAATCATTTTGTTATCTTAAAAAACATGGCCACCAGTGGGTGGGGCACCTTTTCCTTATGTTACTGTATAGTAAAAACTTTAAAAATCTTCTTCTCTGAAACTACTGGTCCAAATTGAAAATAATTTTACACAAATGGTCAATTGAAGACCCTCTACCAGATTTCTTGAAATCATTTTGTTATCTTAAAAACCATGGCCGCCAATGGGTGGGGCAAGTTTTCCTTATATTTCTGTATAGAACAACTTGAAAAATATTTTTCTCTGAAACTATTGGTCTGATTTAAGAATGATTTTACACAAATAATGATTCATGGGTGACCCTTTGCCAGTTTTCTTCAAATAATCTTCCTAACATGGCCACCAGTGGGTGGGGTGAATAAGTTAAAACTTAATCCATTACCATGACCGTAATCATGGGTACCAGGTGAGCGATTTAGGGCCGCATGCGGCTCTTGTTATAGCGAAGTTATTAATGGAGTTGCATTAATTATGAAACACCCCTCGTATAAGTGGTGCTTATGAATGACAGTTCTAAAACTGTTTGAAAATAGTACTCATATTTAACCTGGCTTTATCAGAATTAAGTATAGCTTAGCGAATAAGAGTACTGATAATAAAGTACAATACTACAAAAGATACTTAAACCTTTACTACATATGCATTTTAAAGATAAAGGTAAAGGTATGGGTTCATCAAGTTTGCAATTATGTATTATTCTGCCGACTTTTACATTTACCGCCCCGATCATCGAGTCACAAAACCGCCATTTACATACGGCACAAGTTGCAGCCATGGCAAATTTACTTCTTTCCCTCACAGGTACCTATTTAATTCACCTGGATAAAGTGGAGCAATGTAGGGTTAATGATTTGCTCAGAAAAATTCTAGTGACCCTGGCAGAACTCGAACCAGGGACCCCCGCTCCCTAGGCAAGCATCCTACCACTGGACCATCGCCCCCTTTAACCATGTAATTTATGCCTGTACTGAAAAATAGTTCCATATTATACAGGCATGTATATAGGTTACAGTCAATCTGTGTAATCAGGCATTTCGCGAAATGACTAAGACTTAGTGAAACAGTCATTTTACGAAATTACTAAAATTTCCATTCATTTCACAGATGATTACACAGATTTACTGTAACATATATACAGTCGAACTTCGATATCTCGAACTCGCTCAACTCGAAATATCCGATATTTCGAAACATAAATTTGCCTTATTTCAAGTTCGGTTTAGGCAAACATACCCGTATTTCAAAGTTAAAACTTGAAATACTGGTATGTTCGAGTTAAACGAGTTCGAGATATCCAAGTTCGACTGTATCATAATAAATGGTTTCTATATCCAAGCAGATAATAGCTTAAAGCAGGCTTAAAGTAAAGCACTTTAGTTAAAGCACATTCTGCTTTACTTTCATCCTGCTTAAGTTACAGTCTGTTAAGATAGGAAATATTTCTTAGGGTGCATATTCATTACTGATAAAGTTGAACTATTTTCTTTAGTGGAGGAATGAATTAAATGTGTAAAAGTGTGTATCTATTGAGTAAAGGGTTAAAATCAAAGTAATGTTAGATTGTGTTGTTTGTGTCAGATTGTGGAAGAGAACAATATGCTGCAGGATGGGACATTGATAGATTTATGTGGTGCTACTCTACTATGGAGATCAGCTGCTGGCTTATCATTCTCCCCAGTAAGTACACACTACACACACACCTTTCATAACCATTCAGGCTCCGAGGTTATAAAGCTTTTCAGTTGAGTCTTAATTTTTTCTCAAGCATTTGATTGGTCAGATTTGAGCATAGGCTCAAATCTGACTAATCAAATGCTTGAGAACACACTCAGACTCAGCTCAAACGCTTTATAACCTTGGACCCAGGACTCAAGATAAGAGAGAGTAAACTGAAGAAATCCAGCATTTTTAGCTCACCTGAGCCAAAGGCTCAAGGTGAGCTATTGTGACCGCTCACCGTCCGCTGTCCGTCTGTCCGTCTGTCCGTCTGTCCGTCTGTCCGTCTGTCCGTCTGTCCGTTCACTTTTACTTCAAACGACATCTCCTCTGAAACCCGCCGATTGTAGGGAGAGTTCAAACTGCTCATGATGTTCCTTGGATGCTTCTCTACAGAAGTTGTTCAAAAAAAATGAAAAAAAGCACAAACTCTGCTTGAAAAAGCAAAAAAGCAAAAATCTTTAAAAAATCTTCTTGCCCAAAACTACTAGGCCCTAAGCTTTGATATTTGTACAGTAGAATCTCCTGGTGGATCTCTCTATAGTTTGTTAAAATGAAATCCCTAGGGTCACATTTGACACCACCCTGCACAGTTTAAGTGCTGCTCTAGGCAGGTTTTACAGTATTTTTGATTTAGGCAGAACTGTATTTACCTGAGTTACCCTTAATATACTATGGGCAAATAACCAATATTTGCAAACAGTTTGGATCCAGATCAGATGCAACATAATGCTGCATCTAATCTGGATCCAAACTATTTGCCACTCATTTACCAACTTAACATTTTCTAAAAAATAAAAATGTACATTTTTTACACACAGAAGGTATTTAGCAGACATCATTTCAGTCTGGTAAGGGTAAGCTCCCAGACTGCTGCTGCTACAGTTCTCTTACATAATATTTGACCTCAGTGATCAGGCCAACAGAACTGAACATGTTGTCTGCTAAAGTTTAGAAATGGTTCAGTCGTTTGTTCAGACATTTGTTAACCCATTACCCCATAAATGTGCATTTTTAGGCCTTTGATTTATTCCTCCACTTAAGAAAATAATTCCCCTTTAACCCCTTCCCCCATAGCATATCTCTAGTATTGAATGTAGGTGTCCACTTAAAACAGGTTGAAAGTAAAGCAGAATGCGCTTTAAGCGCATTCTGCTTTACTTTCAGCCTGCTTTAAGCTATCATCTACTAGAATATAGAAAATATTTTGTATTATACATATTTATGAATGTATAAATTGGAACTATTTTCTTTAGAGCAAGAATAAACTGAATGTGCTAAAAGGCGCTTCTATGGGGGAAAGGGTTAAACAGTCATGAAAATGTAAGATGTGAAATAAGTTTCTATATCCTAGTAGATGGTAGCTTAAAGCAGTTTGAAAGTAAAGCAAAGTGTGCATTAAGACCCATTCTGCTTTACTTTCAACCTGCTTTAGGTGGCCACCTATTTTCAAAACTAGAAGCAGGCTATGGGGTAATGGGTAAAATGAAATTGCCTATTTGGAAAGAGCCTAATGAGAGGAAGTGCCATTTGCAAAGGCCATAACTCTGACATCATTGTTTTTTTTAGTTATTTCCCTTTGTCATATTTTCTTGTCAAGAAGACAACTCCAGGTCTACTGATGCTATTGTAATGAAATTTTATGTATGGAAAGAAACTGATGAGAGAAAATGCCTAGTGCATAAGGGCAGCAATATTTTGTTTTCCCCTTTGTCATATTTTATTGTCAGGAAAATAACTCCAGTTCTGCTGACGCTAGTGAAATAATTATCATTTACCGGAAATGGAAATAGCTTGATAAGAGGATGTGTCATGGATAAGGGTCATAAGCTTGGCAACAAAATTCACTTTTGTCATGTTTTCTTGTCCGGAAGATAACTCCATTTATAGCTATATTAAAATGTTGTCTTGCCCAGTCAACTTAGGTACAAACTTCAATGTCCTCAGGTGAGCGAATTTAGGGCCATGGCCCTCTTGTCTCTTGTCAAACCAGCACTAAATCCTATTGTGTAACTACTCATGAGTTAGCATAGTCTATAAGAGAGGATTCTAATGAGTAGTCACGCCATAGGGTTTAATGCAGACATAAAGATTTTGGTTTTGGAAATACTCCCCTTATCTCGAGCCCTGCCATTATGCCCTTAACTCTTTCCTCCATAGCCAAAAATGATGAGTATTTCCATCCATTACAAACAATATACATGTGAAAAGTACACTTGTCCAATGCAATCATTGTAGACCCAAATTAGAGGGCTCCTACAGCCCTCTTGTAGAAGCCCTCTGATCAAAGTCTACAATGTTTGTCATTTTGTAAAAAAAACAACACACAAGTAGATTTGGTTAATTTTTTTTTTTAAAAACTTGAATAGTTAAAAATAAGGCTTAATTGGAAAATGGAGTTGCCCATTGAAGTTTATGGAGTGAATGAGTTAAGGGTGTATCAATGTCATGAATTTGGGAACTTTTCAAAGTATATGAAAACACTCTATGATGGTTTTGTATTGAAGAGCTATTTAAGATGAATGAAAAAATAGAAAAAGTCTACATTTTGGTGAACAACAGTTGGCTCTACGGCCATGTAAAATTTACCCCACCCACTTCCTCTTATTTTGTCCTTTTCAAACAGCCCGCTTCAATAAAACCCATTTTAAATGAAAACAAATATGATAATTTGGTTTTGTTATTTATTTCCTATCTATGGTAGTATTTCTTCATACAAAAACTAATTTAAGAAAAAAAAGGCACCAAATGTGAAATTTATAAAGCTCTAAATATCATCGATATGGTACTTTTTTGTAAATTTTGTAAGGGGCGATAACTCTTTTTACTTTAATAACTCAAAATTTTCAACACTGACCTTTCAATTTCTTTTCATATTTTGAACTGCCTTAGTATGGGCTTTCATCTGGTAGATATAAGAAAAAGTTAAATACTAGAACTATTTCATTTTCAAACTTTTTTACTTTTTTTCATAAAATAAAAAATCTAATAAAATCATGCCCTAAATGAAGCATATTTTTGATATTCAAGGATCCATATTGTTCAAACCTGGTGCCTGCTTTGTCTAAATTTGGTTTTTATATGTGAACATACCACCATAGACATGAAATAAATAAAGAAAACCCAAATTAACATTTTTGTTTTGTTTTGAAATAGATTTTACTGAAGCTTGTACTCTGAATGGGTAAAATTTGAGAAAAAAATCCAAATTTGACATACCTTTTTCAAATCGCTGTAGCTCAAAAAAAAGGACACCACCATATATATTTTTTTTCATTTTTTCATTCATCATAAATAGCTCATCCAAAAAAACAATGATAGACAAAAAGTTTAATACTTTGAAAAAAATGGCTCATGACATTGATACACCCTTAAGGCAAGACTCTTTAAAGTGACTGAAAACCAAATGGTGTATTTGAAAAAAATAAAATAAAATACTCAATTTAAAGCATTATCGTGCATCTGGCATTAAAAAGATGTGATCAGTGTCAAAACATCCTCAAGAAAAGTCACCAAATTTTAGTTTTTTAGATATTTTCCATTGCTATATCAATTGAGTCTACTAGACTCAATTAAAATCCTTTGAACTCAATTTGCATCTTTTGCGCACACACAGGCATAAATCTGGGAGAATAAAACCTACTCCTCCCTCACTGTAGAGTTAAGTATAATGGATAGCCAAGTATAATGGATAGTCTGCCTGGCCGGCCGAAGGGTTCAGGCGTCTGACTAAAACTTTTTTTCCTGTTACGGGTTCATTCTCATGTCTCTAGCCTGTCTTGATATAATGAAAACATCCTGACTGTTCAAAAAAGGCTGAAAGTAAAGCTTTCAACCTGCTTTAAGATTCCGCTTATCTTAAATAATAGAAAACAAGCTGTGATGGATAGGATTAATTGTTTCCACCTCTAACACAACTGTTGCCTAAACATGAAGTGCTGCGTCATTGATGATTGCTGGTACAGTAAAACCCTGCTATTACAGCAACCAAAAACATTGACTTGATGATACTAGTGGTCTCTCTGTCCTTCTATATTTACTTGGTCTGACTTTTGCTTCTTCTTTGTGACGAGATATCTAATTCCATATTCTTACATTGAGTCTAAGTTATGATTTTGTGAGACTGGGTTTGTGAGACTTTGTTGTGACTGTTTTCAGAGTGAGATGGAGTTTGAGGAGCTGGTGGATGATATTAATGCTGGGCGGCCCCAGTGTCCTGTGGGGCTGATGACACTAGTACTACCCAGGAAGGGTACGCTGGGCATTAATGATAAACAGCCTTTTGTCTACACGAAATGTGGTCATGTACATGGCCAACATCAGTGGGGCCAGGGTAATAACAACGATGGAAGAACCTGTCCACTCTGTCTCTGTGTATGTTGAGTAATATAATACAGTCAAACTTCGATATCTCGTACTCGTTTATCTCAAACTTTCCGATAGTTCGACATATGAACTGCATTTTTTCATGCTCGGTTATGTTGAAAATACCCCTATTTCAAAGTTAAAATGGGGCTTAGCTACGTTTTAACTTTGAAATACGGGTATGTTCGACAAAACTGACTTCGAGATATCGAAGTTCGACTGAATCTCCCGATATGGAAAGTAGCTCAGATACTGGAACTTTAATGTTTGCCATCAAACCCTATGGTTTAACTACTCATTAGAGATATCTTTTAAAGACGATTCTTTATAAGTAATCACAGCATTGGTGCTTGTAAAGACGTAAAGGAGAAAAGTTTTGTTAAATTTTAGTTTATGATGAAACTTTATCCTTTCTAATCTTTCTTATCATGAAAGAAAGGGTTACCCAGTCATTCAGTTACAAAGCATTATGATGTGTATAGGAATGTACAGTAAAACCTCTTAATTACGACCACTAAATTAAGTTAATAAACAGGTGTCTATGACAGGTGATTGCTTAAAACAAGGTGACAGTAAAACAGAAAGCTCCTATAGAAGCTTTCTGTTTTACTGTCACATTGCTTTAAGCTGTCACCTGTATTTTATACAATCAATTAGCTTTCTTTAAGTGTCCGTAATAGAGAGTTTTACTAAACAAGATAATTATGTCTAATGTTTTCGCTGCTTTTTCTTCTCAGAGTTACGTATTGGATATTTTGACAGAAGAATAAAAAAGATGAGTGACAAACAGTTTGAACCCAGATCAGACAACACGTAATGCAGCATCTGATCTAGATTCAAACTGTTTGTAAATGTAAGCCAAGTCTTGTTTATAACTCAAGTGAATTCATATTCCCTCCCTATAACAACTCCCTCCGAACAACTGGCACAATCTTGTCTCCCAATGGGGCAGCTCTGTATTGCTTGACCCTTTGAACCCTAGTCATGCACATAAACATTCTTTGCAAACAGTGTACCTGGACACAGAACATTTGTCATATGCAAACAGTAAAGACCCAGATTAGAGAGCTCCTTAAGGAGTCCTCTAATCAGGGTCTCTACCATTTGCCATTTTGCAATGTATTGTTCAAATCAATCCTAGATAGACAGAAATGATCTTGACTTTGTAGAAAACTGGAATTGTCCATTTAAAGTTCCGGGGGTGAATGAGTTGTTGCAGGAAAATATCATGTAGAAAGTTCCTTTCTGCCTTAATTCTTTCCTCCCTGAAACTTTAAATGAACAATTCCAGTTTCGATTTTAGTCTGGTCGATTTCTTACTTTTAAGGGTTGTTTTTGTCAATGTTTGGCATTGTGACAAACAGTGAAGACCCAGGTCAGAGGGCTCCTATCTTGGTCTTCACTGTTTGCATAGGACACATGTACTATTCACATGTACACTGTTTGAAAAGAACGCCTATATGCGGGACTAGGGTTCAAAGAGTTAACTCTTACTGCTACCTGTCTTCCTCTGCATTTTCTAGTAGCATCCACTGAACAAAGTTTGAACTCACTTCATAACTGAAACAAATGTTTGTTTTTAGGTTAGTCCTTTTGTGAAGTTAAAGATGGGCTGTGAGCTGAGTTTGTATGTTGACAATGAACATCCTACATATTGTTTTAGTCCTTGTGGACACATGGCCTCAGAGAAAACTGTCAAGTAAGTCAATGGTACTAAATTGTGCATTGCCATAATATAAATAGAGGATCTTACATGTGTGCTCATTAATTATCATTTTTGTACGCCCACTTATACAACATTTTGTTTGTATGGTGTTTTTTCTTGAGAACTGCTGAAAGGATATGAATGAAACTTCACACAAATGTTATATGCATCAAGATCTGAAGCCGAGTCAAGTTTGAGGTTCATTCGATTTTCGTTACAGAGTTATCTGCCCTTAATATACTAAGATATACTATAACTTAAAGGCTGCCAGTGAGCGTTTTATGTATGGTTTGCGGTGCTCTCATTAATAAATGAGTTGACTAAATAATTTGACATGAGGCTTGGCGAGAGTTATTAGCTCACCTTGGCTATCTCAGGGTGGGCTTTTGCAATCCTTGGAATGCCCGGTGTCTGTCGTTAACAATTTTAGTGTTTACACTCTAGAGGCCACAATATTTATCCAGTCTTTTTCAAACTTGCCCGGATTGTATATTACCATAAGAGTTAATTTGAGTTTGATTATGGTTGAAATCGGGCTAATAATTTGAGAGTTATCTACCTTTGACTTGCTGAAAATGCCATATTTAAGGGTGTTTATATTGCTAGAGGCCACAATTTTTATCCAATCTTTCTCAAACTTTATCGGATTTTATTTGACCATAAGGGGGCAGTACACAATAGATTGCCAATTTCAGCCGAGGTAGACACCCCCAGTCACACTTCCCTGCAATTCTGTCCTTTACAAACCCACCTGAAACAAATAAAAGCCTTAATTCCTGACACAAGTCCATAAGCATGGGAAAATGCTAGAAAATTTCCAAGTAAACACATTTTCACGCTAAAAATTGACTAAATTTTCATTTTGTTATGGTCTCCAAAATTCATTAAAAAAGTGCCCGAAAACACAACTTTCCTGGAGGGAAATGCAAACTGCTTGACATTTTTTTGGCCTTTTGCAATCTGCTCTCCTGATTCCCAAAACCCACTGCTCTCAGCAAAAAACATAAAAACAATACGCCAACAGATCATCTTTTCCAAAGTTAATATGTGTTTGACCCTACCCAAATTCTCGCCTTTTTTCTTACCATTTTTAGCACAGTGCTTTAGTTTCGAATTTACTACCTAAATCAGCACCAAACACTTGCAAATGTCATGACCTTGGTGCTGATTTGCTTTAAAACATGTCTGACAGTTGGATTTTCATGCATAATATTCTTCAGTATTTTATACGGCTCTTGTTATTTATACTCTGAAACACCTTTAAAGTCAGTGTATACCCTAGATTAAGGATTTTGACCGGGCCAATTTGCATATTTCCCTACCTTATTGTGTACTGACTCCTTAAGGAGGCAGAAAATGTTGAAATCTCTCTGTAAAAAACCTTGTCCCTATTATTTAAACATATTCAAACATAAATTTCACCATAAAAGGTTTGCTGAAAGCACCTGTAGGCTGTTTTCAGCATTTCCCTAACATGCGCGAAAGTGTCTTTTTTAACTCAATTTTCCTGCCATTTTCTCTCCCATAGGAACCCTATTAAAAGTATTTTAACTTTCCTGTGCATGTTAAAATTAGGCTGTTTTGGCCCATGAATAAGGCCATGATCAATTCCTTAATATCTATATTACCTGTAAAAACTTTGCAACATGTGTTTTGAGTTCTTAAAAGACTGAAATTATAAGAAAAAAGGTGTTTTTGGTGTCGGCCGAACCAATGTTTTTCAATAACTTCTGTCTTTAGAGATCAAAACCCATGCCTTTCATCAGTTTCAAAGCTCTTTTAACATTAATCATTCTTTTTTTAGGATTTCCCCAAGCAGCCAAGTCAAAATTCACCAAAAAAACTGTGTTCTACACAATTGATAAGAAATTCACTTCCAGTATAAGGGAGATAATTCAGCCAGTCTTGCTTATTTAAACCTTCTAAGAGCTCCAAATCTCTTTGTACCCAAAATATTTGCCTGTTGGTCGTGTAATCTGACACTATGCAAACAAAATTACTCTGAAAACAATGACCAGATCTGGTCTGGTACTGACTAATAGCCCATTTAGACACTGTGGAGTGCTTAGAAGCTCCATTCCTTGTGAATACTTAGAGAAATGAATTTGGATTTTCACTAAAACTTACTGCTACAATGGCACCCAACAGGAAAAAGGGTAGAGTGAGCAGTACTAACTGCAGAAAAAAGAGAGCCACCCAGTTTAAAAAGAATTGGAACAGGAATACACCTTCCTCATGGAGAAAAGACTTACCTGAACAGCTGGAGAAGGCCGTTCCGAGACAAACCCAAACATTCTCAGGTTGACTGAACAGGAAGCCAAAGATGTAGAGTTTCTTGCAGATGGGGAAGTTCAACCACGCAGTCCTTTCATCTAAGGCTGAGACCGAAACCTGAAAATAAGGAGAAATATATCAGTGGTGACGGCATAAATGAGGAAAATATTATTGTTAATATTGGGAAAATTGGCAAATCTTGTCCAGGATGTACATAAGGCAGTGTGCAGTAACACTGAAATGTTTGTTAAAGTACAGAAAACAATGTGTCTATGTGTATTCTTAACAGTGCAGTGCCAATTTTGAAAATACAAATCACCAGTTGTGCCCATGTCAGAAATACAATTAAAAAGTAGAAAGGGCCACTGGGTGGGGTTTTGAAAGATTCAGTGGTCCTATCAGTTATGAAATCAAAAGTTTGACTTGAAGATGTTTCAAATATTTTAGCCTGCTTAAATATCAAGCCTCCAAGTAAAACAACCATGCAGAATAAACTGTCTGAAACTGTAACTGAACTGAACGAGAAGCAAATCCTAGCAAACCAAGAATACGTTTCAAATGTCGCACAAATGGCAGGAAATGACGCCTGTCCAGTTTGATGTCGCGTACACAAGCAGACCTCAGGCTGGAAGTGAAAAGGCGAAGCAGAGCTTTGGATATTTAATTGAGCATTCAACAACGCGAAAGCTTCCCATTGCACTTAGTATGGCAAATCAGCACTTTAAAAAGCACAACTGTACACATGAGAATTGCTCTAAAAATTATAAAACTGACCAATCGATTGCTTCAAGTGAACGCAAATTACTGAATCAGTCACTTCAAAAGGTTGATGATGCCGGACGCCTTACAGTGCGCTCTATTACTACAGATGGTAGCACACAAGCGGCAAAAGCAATTAGGGAGTACTATGATAAGAGACGAGACCAAGGGCCATTCACCTTAAATGCCTTCTCCATGGACTTAGAACGCTTGAAAAGAATATACAGTAAAACTTTTTTATAACGAACTCTGATACAGCGAATTTCGGCTTATAGCGAATTTATTTTCGTTCCCCGGCCGAGCTCAGCATTAATTCTATGTTGACTATCATGTTTAGTACGAATTCGGTTATAGCGAATTCTCGTTTATGGCGAACTGATTTTCAAGTACCTTTATTCACAAAACAGTGTAAAATACCTTCGTTAAAGCGAAGTCTCATCTTGCTTCAGTCTTCAGTCACTTATGTAATTCTCGCGATTAACACCGTGACGCATAGGTGTTAAAACACACAATACGATCTGGATGACTTGTGAATTGATCCGTAATTACGATACGGTATAATTACCGTATAATCGTAATGCTTTGTTAACTCCATTAGTCCTGGAAGCATAATGTGCGCCTCACTGTACGTGTTGTAACTATGCATATATTCTTTCAGTTCTCGTGTAAACGTTTATTTTTATCCGTGTCAAATTATAGATATGCGTAAGTAACTGGCCCCATATCTTGTCCATTTCCTACGTGTAGACGAAAAAGATGAAGTAATCTTATTGTCGTGTCATTTACATAACCGGGTCTGATTATTTCGACTTGTTTGATTGGATGTTTAAAAGAATAAATAAAAACATGATAACTCTCAACCGGTGAAGCAGAATATTTAAGTAAACGAAATCTCAATGATTTAAAAATTTGAGGTCGGTAATATTATCACGGAATATTAAATCCTTGATATTTATAACAACTCAAGTGAAATGAGCATATGACGGCTCGCGTGTTAATCAAACTGTACACACTAGTGTATTTACGTGTTTGGTATCATGGAAGTTTAAGAGAATACACGGCATATGCGCTAACAAATAGCGTTATCGCTGCATATTTTTCTTTTCCATTTTTTCGCTTGAAGATGTGACATAGATCGTGAATTGCATTCCAAGATTAAATGGTAGTCAAGGTAAATAATAACCAGTGTATGAATATAGAATGTGACCGCGTACATGTATAATGGCGACGTATTTCAATATGGCAACGAATATAAAGTTCAGTCGCAAACCAGGATGATAACTTATAACGAATTTCGTACTATCAATATAGCGAATAATGTTTAGAGCGAAGTAAATCCTCAGGTCCCTTGGAATTCGTTATAACCGAGTTTTACTGTACTTGCTGCAAAGTTAAAAAGCATCCCAAAACTCCAAGTCTTGAAGACAAGACAGTTTACCACCGCAAGCTGGCAGCGTGCATTCAGGCAAGACTACGACTTGAGTTCACCAATCTTAAACGGCGTCGCATGACAGACACACAGTTCATTCAGACAAGTAGGGAAACTGTAGAGAATGTACTGAAGTGCTTCTCAGGACATCATCAAGATTGTTGCCATAAATCAACAGTCTGTGTCAGTCCCACACCCAGCTACAACACCAGTCATTTACCTTATGGAGAGCATTTGGAGCTTAGCAGTGCAGAGTTTATTAAGTTAGATTTTTTGACGAATTACGCTCGTAAAATTGATTTGCAATCAGTTTTCGCGGTAGAAATTTTAGACGCGTTACTTTGTTGTTAGAACCACGCCCATTTTATGGCGCTAGTAAATGTCGTCTGCAGATTTTGTCGTCTGCAACAATAGTGAATACTCTGAATTAATTTATGTGCATTTTCTTTCAGAAAATATCAGTGTCAAACAGTTTGTATCTAGATGAGATGATGCGGCGTCTCATCTGGATCCATACTGTTTGCAAAATTAATAACAAATTGTTTTTTTTATCTATTCCATAGATAGAAATCTAGAACATTTGAACTAATTCATTCAATTTCTCAAGAAAATAGATATAGTTCCACTTTATCTTTACTAGTCATGAATAATATAAGAACCATAATAGGAAATAGTTCTTATATCCTAGCAGATTGTAGATCTAGCTTAAAGCAGGCTTAAACTTTTGCTGAAGCAGAATGCTCCTGAAGAGTATTCTGCTTTACTTTCAGCCAGCTTTACACAACCATCCTTCTGCAGTACTAAAATACTAGAATAATAGGCCCATGTCAGTATTATAAGAACTATATCTCTGGGTGAAAATTGTCTATGTCTTAGTGGTCTATAGACTTCTTTATTCACTTATTTAAAAAAAAAAGAAAAAGCAATTAGATCTAGTAATTAACTTATGAAAATATATAAAATTATTGGAATTTCATCGCCTGCGCCTAGTTTTGTCGCGAAAAAAGTGTCACGAAAAAAGCTCCCTGTTTGGTACCCCAATCTCCCTATTAAAATTTCCAAATCTCCCTATTTGGGTCCAAGAAAATATCACATGTATGGTGCAGACCTGGCATGTGTGCAAAGTGAGATAGACCGTCATCAACAATTTCTTTAAACGACATCTCCTCCTAAACTACTGGATGGGTTTTAACCAAACTTGGCAGGATTGATCCTTCTATAGACCTCTTTAAAAGTTGTTCAAATATTTCCAATCCGTTGCATATCTAGGTCACAGGAGCTAAAAATAGATTGTTTCAATAAAAACTTAAAAATCTTCTTCTCTGAAACCACGGTACTCTGAGCTTAGATATTTTGCACATAGCATCAGCATCATCTACAGGTCCTCTATCAAGATTGTTCAAATCATGTCCCTTGGGTAAAAATGGCTCCGCCCCGGGGGTCACAAATTTATACAGAGTTATATAGTGAAATATTCAAACCTCTTCTTCTCTGAAATTAATATAGCTAGAGCTTTGATATTTGGCATGGTGTAACTTCTTGAGGTATTTTACCAATATGTTCAAATGGTTCCAGTCTGTTGGATATCTAGGTCACAGGAGCTAAAAATAGATTTTTTCAATACAACTTTAAAAAATTTCTTCTCTGAAACCACAGTACCCTGAGTTTAGATATTTTGCACATAGCATCATCTACAGGTCTTCTATCAAGATAGTTCAAATTATTTCCCTAGGGTAAAAAATGACCCCGCCCCGGGGGTCACAAATTTACATAGAGTTATATAGTGAAATATTCAAACCTCTTCTTCTCTGATATTAATATAGCTAGAGCTTTGATATTTGGCATGGTGTAACTTCTTGAGGTATTTTACCAATATTGTTCAAATGGTTCCAGTCTGTTGGATATCTAGGTCACAGGAGCTAAAAATAGATTAAAAAAAACCAACTTAAAAAATCTTCTCTATTTTGCTTTTAGCATCATCCAATCAGCAATTGGCACAATCATATTATTGTCATAATTTCTCAGCTTTCCAAGATATGTTACATTTACATCAACGGTCCCAGGTGAGTGATTTAGGGCCGTTGTTGTTGTTGTTTCTGCTGAGGTTTATAGTCCCGCATAAGCTTCATCAGATGCGTCATCCCATTGTCTCAGGTTTGGGACTATGGTCAGCATCATGCCTATTGTTGAATGGACTTTGCAGTGGTGGCCCTGAGAAGGGCCTTTTGTTGCCGCTGGTCGTCGGAAGGAGGAAATGCTGTCTTGTCCAGGAGGTGTTGTTGTTTCTGGTTCCCAGTGGTTGGTTGTTAACAGATCCATGATGCACTTTGTCCGAATCGGAGCTCACACGGGAAGCCTGTCAGGCTATTCCCGAGCCTTGCTCATATTCGACCATCCAGGCGTCCGAGTGCAATCCCCCTTTTAACTTGTGCGTACCATGGTTCCGGATCCTGTTGGCCTGTGCAGCGCTCGACCCGCTCCCATCAGTCACAGGGCGCCTGTCCGACCATAAGGTGGTATTCATACCACCCCCTGTTCGGCCGTGCACCCCAGTGTCCTCCAGCCCGAGCGCCACACATGCCTGGATTCTGGTGATTTAGGGCCGTATACGGCTCTTGTTATTTATACTCTGAAACACCTTTAAAGTCAGTGTATACCCTAGATTAAGGATTCGCATATTTCTCTACCTTATTGTGTACTGACTCCTAAGAGTTCAATTGAGTTTGATTATGGTTGAAATCGGAATAATAAGTTGAGTTATATATCTTTGAATTGCTGAAAACGGCATATTTAAGGGTGTTCACCCTCTCGAGGCCACACTTTTTATCCAGTCTTTTTCAAACTTGCTCAGATTGTATATGACCATAATAGTTTGAATAATTGTAATTATGGTTGAAATCAGACCAATAGGTCAAGAGTTATCTGTTCTTGAATTGCTAAAAATGCCATATCTGACAGCATTTACACTCTTGCAACTACAGTTTTCAATGGATTTTGATTATACTTGCACACAAAGTATATGTATATATAAAAATGATATATATATTATGAGTTTGTATTCCAAAATTGTTTACATGCTATACTCCAAATTTGATTGGATTTAGATTAAAACGGGTGAAACTGAAAGGTCAATAGGTGAGCGATAGCAGGGCCTTCAGGCCCTCTTGTATTTATTTTAGTCAACAATTTTACAAAGATTCTATTTATCACATAAACATTTGAAAAATTTATAAAGTCAACTGAAGCCGTACTTTGTAGTCCCTCGCCATAATATGTATTTTCCGCTAAAACTTGACATAGTTTATGGTAATGTCATCACAAATGACATCAGTTAGCATCCCGCTTCATGCAGCGCTTGTTGACAAACAGGTTAGGCCGAAGCCCAAACATTGATATTTTACGTTATAGTTATAACATATTAAGTGAAATCTTAATGATTAAGAAGGGGCGTAACGAGCGTTAGCGAGTGGCCCCTTCTTAACCATTAAGATTTCACTTAATATGTTCTAACTAACTTAGAATATAACCTATATTTTTATTGGCCGAGGACTACATAATTCCCACGTATCGTAAACAAAGCTGACTTATTCCGGTTGTGAGATCGCCCAAATATGGCATTCTTTACAACAAGTTGCTATACGAGGCGGAGTTATCTATACCGCGCGCAAGACACCACGCGACGTCAAAACACAACACAATTCTTAATGATTAAGTGCCGTACTTATATGGGGCGCAAACGGCAGTTTGATTGGTTAAAATGTAGGTTATATTCTAATATTGATTATCAAATGGCTTTATTACACTGTTAGAAGTGGATTTATGTTATAAACCTTTCTTTTATGACCACTATATTGCATTAGCTATTAGGTTTTAAGGCAGGTAGCTGCTTAACCCCTTACTCCATAAATATGCCTTTTTAGCTCACCTGAGCTAGCTCAGGGTGAGCTATTGCAATCCGTGATTGTCAGGCGTGCGTCGTCCGTCGTGCGATGTGCGGCGTCAACAATTTTAGTGTTTACACTCTAGAGACCACAATTTTTATCCAATCTTTCTCAAACTTGCTCAGATGGTATATTGCCATAAGAGTTCGGATTAGTTCGATTATGGTTGAAATCGGACAAATAGGTCATGAGTTATCTACCTTTGAACTGCTGAAAATGCCATATTTAACAGTGTTTACACTCTAGAGGCCACAGTATTTATCCAATATTTCTAAAACCTGCCCAGATTGTATATGACCATAAGAGGTCGGAAGAGTTCGATTTTGGTTGAAATCGGACAAATAGATCAAGAGTTATCTACCTTTGAATTGCTGAAAATGCCATATTTAACGGTGTTTACACTCTAGAGGCCACAGTATTTATCCAATCTTTCTAAAACCTGCCCAGATTGTATATGACCATAAGAGTTCAGATGAGTTCGATTTTGGTTGAAATCGGACAAATAGATCAAGAGTAATCTACCTTTGAATTGCTGAAAATGCCATTTTTAACAGTGTTTACACTCTAGAATTCACAATTTTTATCAAATCTTTCTTAAACTTGCTCAGATTGTATATTACTATAAGAGTTCAGATGAGTTTGATTATGGTTGAAAGCAGACTTATAGGTCGAGAGTTATATACCTTTGAATTGCTGAAAATGCCATATTTAAAGATGTTTACACTCTAGAGGCCACAAATGTTATCCAATCTTTCTCAAACTTACTCAGATTGTATATTATCATAAGACTTCCGATGAGTTTAATTTTGGTTGTAATCGGATCAATAGGTCAAGAGTTATCTACCTTTGAATTGCTGAAAATGATATATTTAACAGTGTTTACGCTCTAGAGGCCACAATATTTATCCAAGCTCTCTCAAACTTGCCCATATTGTATATGACCATAAGAGTTGGAAAAAGGGTGATTATGGTTGGAATCAGACAAATAGATCAAGAGATATCTACCTTTGAATTGCTGAAAATGCCATATTTTACAGCGTTTACACTCTTGCAACTACAGTTTTCAATGGATTTTGATTATACTTGTACACATAGGATGTAGCTATACGTTCTCGAAGGAGTGCAATTATTGTTGAAATGTAATCAAAGTGGCAATAGTTACCTGCCCTTGATATACTTTGAAATGCTAGAAATAGGCTTCATTTCAGTATTGTTTAGGCTTTTGATGTACTCTACTATACTACAGTAGGTCGACAAACTTGAATGGATTTAGAATAAAACGGATGAAATTCAAAGGTAAAGCTATCAGGCTTCATTACAAATGGTGAGCGATATCAGGGCCTTCAGGCCCTCTTTTTTTATACGTCTTTAATTTTGTTCTCCACTGAAGAAAATAATTCCACTTTATACTGTAATTAATGCATCAGCAATACTTTCTATATCCTGACAGATGGTAGCTTAAAGCAGACTTAATGTATACATAGCAGATTGCATCTGAAAGCACATTCTGTTTTACTTTCAACCTGCTTTAAATAATCACCTATCTTCAATACTAGAAACCGTGTAGGCGGTAATGTGTTAAAGCAAGGAGAATTTATAATAGAAATCTCCTTTTGGACTTTGTTTAACAGTGTCCTGTCTTTCATACATTTGATTAGCATTCAATGGTGGTAATAGAGACGTTTTACTGTAGCTGTAAACCTTATGGTTCTTTCCCGCACAACTTGTTCATAGGGTTTAAGATGAATCGCTGCTTGAAGTAGGCTGAAAGTAAAGCATATGAGTTTTCTGCTTACTTAGTCTGATTATAGAAGCCTCGTTTTAAGATGTGAGAAAAATTTTCCTGACCTTTTATTAGGACAGGGTCGAAGCAGAATAAGGTAATTTATAAATGAAAAGGCATGAAAAAAGGCATTTCTTTGACAGATTAAGCTACCCATAGCAGTCATAAAGGGAGATAATTTGCATTGTTTTGTATGCGAAGGCTTGTTGTACTTATGCATATTTGTAATTTATGATTCACTGAGTTTATCATTATGAAGTAATATTGGGCTATTCATCCCAATCAAAAGACTACTAATTGATACTTTTAGATATACACAAATGTAGGTGTCAGTCTGAAGCAAAATAAAAACAAAGCAGAAAGCTTGTGTAAGAGCTTTTTGACTTCCATTTTGTATAAGCAGAAACCTACTATGAGTAGAGCTAATTTGCACTGAATGTTGTCAAGAAAAGGGTAAATGCAGTATAAAAACAATGCCGAAAGTGTTTGTACGTTTGTCCTGAATTAAGCAGATAATTGTCACCAAGATCCCCATTCTTTCTTACTTATAATATTTTTAAAGTGTTAAGTTTTGGTTTCATTTTGTTCAGCATTTATTGGCTGTTTAACAACATTAACACTCATTCCTTTTAATGCAGGTACTGGTGCCAGGTGTCTGTTCCTCATGGTTGTCAAGGCTTTCATGCCATATGTCCATTTTGTGCCACGCCCCTGGATGAGGAGCCTGGTATTGTTAAACTTATATTCCAAGACTACATAGATTGACAGGTGATCAACAGAGCCTAGCACATTTGTATGCAAGGAAATTGCTATATACAGCTTATGACATCACAGCCACTTTGAAACAGCAGTGAACATCACTAGCAATGTATACCAAAGCCACAAGATCAAAATAACAATGAAGCATGTGTTTACAGTCTCGCTGTCTGTTATAAGGTCACATTGATAATTGACAATTGAGAAAAGGTTTTCGGATTAAGATCAAGTGTATTTTGTAAAATGTTGGTACAGTCTAACCCAAACATAGTAAAGTTTCAAAGAAGAAGCATAGAGATCTCCTATTGTGGTGTCAGATTAATGCAGAACAAAAGTAATGCAGAAAGCTCCCCATGGGGAGCTTTCTGCATTACTTTTGTCCTGCTTTAACCTTGATACTTGTTTTAAAAAACTGTCAATGCCTCTCCTGTTTGATTAGTTGTGAACCATTGGTTAGACTGTTCATGTACTGCACGCTCAAGTTTGGTTAACATGAAGCTTGTTTAGAAACTGATGAGAGTAAAGGTGACTGTTGTTGGTCACCTGGTTTGTGCTACAGATATTTGTATACCCATTCATTATGCACTGTTCATAAGGTGATGGGGTTTGCCTGCTTGTGATACAGCCACATATCACATTGACCTTGCCTACTCTGGATTATTTGGAGCCATATTTTTTTAACGGTTCCATGTTTCCATGTACCATCGCTCCAGATAAAGGTGAGTATCTCAGATACGAAAATCCTAATGTCACCACTAACTCCTGTGTTGTGACTACTGATTAGAATATTCTCTTTGAGACAATTTCTAATAAGTAGTCACAACATAAGGTTTAAAGTTGACATAATGGTGAAAATGTTGGAAATGTTTAACTCATTACTCCATAGCCTTTGAATATAGATGACCCCTTAAAGCAGATTGAAAGTAAAGCAGAATGCTTTATGCTACAATCTGCTAGAATATAAAACATGTTTTTTATGAGACATATAAATGACTGCATAGATTGGAACTATTTTTTCAGAGGAGGAATAAATTAAATGAGTAAGAATGCATACCAATGGAGTAAAGGGTTAATCTACTCCCTTTTATCTGGAGCCGTGCATGTACAGATTAATTGGAAGAATTTCACCAGGGCTCCAGATAAGAGGGAGTAATCTGAACAAATCCAACATTTTCTCACTCATACAGCACTAAAACCTATAGTGTTACTACTCATTAGAATAGTCTTTTCGAGACGATTCTAATGAGAAGTGACACCATAGGGCTTAAAGCAGGAATAAAGGTTTTAGTTTTTGAAAAACTCCCTTTATCTGGAGCCCTGATTTCACAATGGGGAGTATTGTACTATTGATATTTAGTTGTAGGTGTTTTGTCTCATTACATGTTACCAGTCCAGCATGAATGTCTCTCCAGTGTTTGTAACCCTGGGAAAACAGTTTGTTAACATTTGTCTCCCCACAATGAAGGAGCATAAATGAGACTAAGGTATTGCCTGGACCTCTGTGGCCTAGTGGTATAGTCACTGTGACTTACATCACTAAGCTCCTCACGGCTTTGTGTTCGAATCTCAGTAGGGTCGTTCAGCTTTTTCATGTGGGGAAGCTTTCCAGCTGGCTTGTGGAAGGTTGGTGGTTCTACCCAGTTGCAGAATTGTGTCTGAAACAGTGCATAAAGAGCTTCTGGGGTCTTCCTCCACCTGTAATTAGCTGGACGTCGTGATATGACTAAAATACTTTTAAAAGCAAGTAAAATCATAACATAACTAAGGTATTGCCTTTTAGACAACAGCGGCCTCAAAACAAATACTTTTCATTGCAACACCTTAGTCTTGATTGTGCTTTTTCTTGTCACGGGGAGACCTCTAATTCTGTGAAATTCTTATTTATGTATTGAAATGTTTTGGTATTAAATTAAATGCTTAATTTGAGTTAATTTTTGGTCACCTGCTGTGCAGGGCGACTTATAACTCACCTTGTCCAAGGTCTGTTAGTGTGTATGCAAGGAATAACATTTTCTATCAGTTGGACTGCAGATGACAAGATTGCAGGGGCCCCAGATTAGGGGAGTATTTAAAAAACTAAAATCTTTTTGTCTGTATCAAACCCTAAGGTGTGATTAGAATCACAGAAGGAGATTATGAGCAGTCACAATTTGCATGTTGATGGAGACAAAACGATTTTGATATTTTCAAAAACTCCTCTAATTTAAGTTATGGTATTATATTTATATATCTAATAATTATGTAATAAAAACCTGGCCTTTTTAAATGATTGATTTGTCTAGCTGATAATTATAATTTTATTTTGTTTGGAAATATTGGTCTGGTATGAACAAAAAACAAGGTTGCATTGTAAATGATCTAAGATTGATTTTTGTATTGTGATTTACAAATAGAGATGCCAGTTATGTAACTAATGGGAACATTTGTTACTTTGCCATTTATTATCATCTTGTGCCAATCCAAGGTGACTTTTAAGCAGATATGTATCGAGGAAATGTGTGTGTCTATTGTATACACATAACAGGATGTTTATATTCTTTGGTATACAGTGTAACCTTCAAAACCAGAAGCCTCTGAAAACCAGGATTCAGAAAGCTTCTTAAGGTAGTTTAAATTGAGAGAAAATTCACTAAAATTGTCATCTCCAGTTTTAGGTAATAATGTCTTGTGATTGACTACAGTTATTTCCTACTTAACTGCTTTGCTGCTGTGACATCATTGTCATCTGCTTTAGACAAGTGTTGTCTGCTTTTACTTATCAAAATTTATATGTTAGGTAAATTGACAAAACAGTTTGGCACTCATATGATCAGACTATTACAGTCTAATGAGTGTCAAACATATTTGGATCCTGATCAGACGCTGTCTTAACCCTTAGCCCGCCAAATAAATTGTCGTCTGCTATATTTCTCGTCTGCTTCAAGTTTCAAAGTGCTTCAAAGTTGCTCAAAATTGCTGAAAATGTTGTCCGAGTGTCAAACAGCTTGGATCCGGATGAGACGCCGAGTTACTCGGCGTCTCATCCGGATCCAAGCTGTTTGCATATGGAGCTATAGTCGTGAGTGGCAGGCTAAGGGTTAACGTGGCATCTCATCAGGATCCAAACTGTTTGCATATGGAGCTATAGTCGTGAGTGGCAGGCTAAGGGTTAACGTGGCATCTCATCAGGATCCAAACTGTTTGCATATGGAGCTATAGTCGTGAGTGGCAGGCTAAGGGTTAACGTGGCATCTCATCAGGATCCAAACTGTTTGCATATGGAGCTATAGTCGTGAGTGGCAGGCTAAGGGTTAACGTGGCATCTCATCAGGATCCAAACTGTTTGCATATGGAGCTATAGTCGTGAGTGGCAGGCTAAGGGTTAACGTGGCATCTCATCAGGATCCAAACTGTTTGCAAATATACATTGTATGCTGGGTAATTCAGTGAAGGGGTTAAAGATGAAATTATAGCTGATTCTTAACATGAGTGATAATTTACATCTCCAGATTTAGAAAGTATACACAAAACACTTCACTCCTTATATCACCTTCAAACCTTATGTTGTGACCACTCATTAGAATTGTCTCAGAGAGATTTGGATTTGTTTTGATTTTACGTAGCTTTCAACAGTATTTCAGTAATATCGCGACGCCCAGCTAATTACAGGTGGAAGAAGACCCAAGCCCCTTATGCATGGTTTCAGGCACAAATCTACAACTGGGTAGAACCACAGGCCTTCCACAAGCCAGCTGGAAGGCTTCCCCACATGCAAAAATCCAAATACCCAGACCGGATTCGAACACACAGCGGTGAGGAGCTTAGTGATGTAAGTCATAGTGACTATACCTCTTGGCCACCAAGGCTCAAATCTGTCTGAGACGACTCTATTGAGTAGTCACAAAATATGGTTTAAACACTACCTGGCAGCCTGATAGTGTTGTGTATAATGAGAGTACAGTATAAAGGTGTTACAATTGGTGATATATTCATAGGTATTAGGTTTACTGTCACATTCCATATTGTTGTGGAAGGTTGAAAAGTTGAGGAGCGTGATTTATGTACACAGAGCTCCAGATAAGGGGAGTATTTCAAAAGTTAAAATCTTTATTTCTGCTTTAAACCCTATGGTATCACTACTCTTTAGAATCGTCTCGAAGAGACGATTCTAATGAGTAGTAACACGATAGGATTTGGTGCTGAAATGAGTGAGATAATGTTGAATTTGTTCAGTTTACTCCCTCTTATCTGGAGCTCTGTAGTACAGTTTAGCCTGGGTTCAGCATCACTTCACTGACAAATTATGGAGGTCTATCGGCTATCGGTTGCTTAATGCAGGACAAAAGTAATAAAGAAACTGCATTTGTCCTGCATAAGTTTACAGTGTCACCAGTCTAAAGACTGCCATTGTATGTTCTTGTGAATTCAAAAATTATTTTCTATTCTCATATCCAAATAAGTTTAACTTACATTGGTGTGCCGAAACTGTCATGTAAGTTAAACTTATTTGGATATGCGAATAGAAAATAATTTTAGAATTGAATATATGCTATCCTGATGAATTTCTTTCGTGTTCTTGTGAATTGTTTCTCAACACAGGTTAAACTTAAAATCATGAACAAATTAGATGATCATTATCATGGTAGGTCAATTACTAATACATATTATCCTGTCAACGAATCATAGATGTTTCATGCTTAGCTGAATTGTAAAATATGTCACACTTTCCATAGTTTTGGAGTAATTGTATTTTAAAACATTGTAGATTTAATTGTCTGGTCTGTATGCAAACACATTCAGTGGACAACATTGTTCCTGTAAAATATATTAGTCCTACTCTTACAACAAAGAAGGCTTGATGTTCATGCTGAAAACAGATGACCACTGAAAGTAAGGTTCTATAAAGCTGAAAGCGATAATAATAATAAAGCTCTCAGTAAGTTAGTGGGCTGATCAATGTGTTGAATGATTAAAATTAAATAATTACCTCAAAGAAAATACTTCATAGCATAATGATGTTTTGTCTTGATTCATTCTTGAGAAATTATTGACATTATGGGCACAGATTAAAGCAGAATAAAAGTGAAGCAAAAAAGCTCTGGTAGGAGCTTTCTGCTTTACTTTCATATTGCTTTAAGCAATCATAAGATTGTTCTTTGACAAAGCGGGCACATTCTAAGTTGTTTGGAGATGGTAGTTTTCGTAAGATTGCTCATAAGTCATGAATTACTGATAAACTTTCATCAATGTGATACACATACCACATTCAGTGGATCAATCAAGAGTTATTTCTATTGCTTAATGCATGGTGATTCATCTGCTTCAGAACTATTAGTATCATAATTTGATAAACATTACATTCTAGTCCCTTCGAACAAATACAGTAAAGGCTGGCCCCAAGGTTATATAGCTTTTGAGTTGAGTCTGAAACTGTTCTCATGCATTTGATAGGTCAGATTAGAGTTTTTGCTAAGCAAAAACTCAAATCTGACCAATCAAATGCTTGAGAATGATTTTAAACTCAACTCAAAAGCTTTCTATAATTGGACTCTGGCTATTTTTTTCACTCATGAAAAAACTTAGTAGTGTTAAAGACAAAGTGGTGGATTTTACAGCTTTAAATTGCAGAGATTTTGATTTCCAAGTTTTATTCTAATTGCACTGATCATGACTCTGACTGTTTTTACATTGATCATGGCTCTGTGTGTTAATTCTTTAAGAATTTGGGCATTGGTTGTTTCTAGATCTCTACTAATGGCAATTTGGTATTTGATAACACTAGTCTTATATTTTTTTTTATTTTTTCTGATTAACCCATTACCCCATAGCCTGTTTTTAGTAGTTAATATATGTGGCCTATTAAAGCAGGTTGAAAGTAAAGCAGAATGCGCCATATGGCGCATTCTGCTTTACTTTCAGCCTGCTTTAAGTTACTATCTGCTAGGATATAGAAAATATTTATTATGGTACATATTCATGACAGTATAAAATGGAACATTTTTCTTTGGCGGATGAATAAAATGAATGCGCTAAAAGTCGCTTCTATAAGGGAAAGGGTTAAAACATTCATATTAAGTACAGATTTTTATGATAACAGTTGAATGGTTCACAACTTGATGCAGTGGAAAAGGCGTTATTCTTTCCCAATAGATGTGTTTGTGCTGAATCAAATATGTCCACTGCAAACACTGGGTAACTAGAGACGGCTGTCTTTTCTACATTACATTTTGTTTGAATTTAAATTGGAAAGAATAATGTCTCATTTTAATCAAGCTCATGTTAACCCATTCCCCCATAGACTTTTTTCAGTGATAGGTGGTTGCTCTATACCCCATAGTCTGTTTCTAGTAAAGATGATAAGCAAAGCAGAATGTGTGTTAAGGCACATTTTGCTTTACTTCAAGCTTGCTTTAAGCTACAATCTACTATTTCTTGTGTAATCCATATTCAATTCTGTATGAATTGGGAACTATTTTCCTCAGTGAAGCAATAAATTAAAGGCTTAAAAGGGTATGTTTATGGTGTAATTGGTTCTGTTCTAATTCTGTTCTGTTCTGTTCAAGTAGGTTAAACGTAAATAACCAACCCTTGTAGTGCTGAAACTGAAAATATACTTCCTTTACAAACAGTCTAGACCAAGATGAGAGAGCTCATGATTAGGTCATGCTTTATAATAGTGTGGGGACACACCTCTGACAGTCATTGCAAACCAGCCATATATCAGAAAACACATGAGTCCTTTTGACAATTCAATATGGCAAGGGTTAACTAATTACCCCTAAAATACACCTTTTAATGAATTTAATTGTTTCCTTTACTGAAGAAAACAATTCCATTTTATACATTTATGAATGAGCATCAGTAGAAATATTTCTTAGCAGATGATAGCTTAATTAAAGGAGGCTGAAAGTAAAGCAGAATGTACCTTTAACCCTTTACCTTATAGAAGTGCCTTTTAGCGCATTCCGTTTAATCATCCGCGGAAGAAAATAATTCCTATCTCTACAGTCATGAATATGTATCAGAAGGAATATTTTTCGTAAATTCAAGCAGGTGGTATCTTAAAGCAGGCTGAAAGGAAAGCAGAATGCGCCTTAGATAGATAGAGAGATAGATTTATTTCGGTAAAAAGTGTACATAACATGGCAAAGCATATTTAAAGCAAAACATATAAGAGCCATGTAATGCGCTCTAGAAACCAAGGATAACACACAAAAGGAAAAATATTTTCCTTATTTCCATTGTGGTCCTTAAGGCGCATTCTCTTTTACTTTCAACCTGCTTTAAGTAGTCACCTATTTCCAAAACTAGAAACAGGCTATGGGGTAATGGGTTAAGAGGTCACCTGTCTTCAAAACTAGAAGCAGGCTATGGAGTAATGGATTAACAGGGGTTTATTCTGGAAAGGAGGATGTGCTTGACCAAAATAGTCTCATGTTAAGTTTGGGTTCGAAATAAAAGGGTTTTGCTTTGATACAATGAGTGCATTTTATTTTAATCAACTAATGAGTCTCATGTTGTCCACAGGAAAAGATTTTGATATTGTATGTGAAATAAAGATTTTTATTAACAATGCGTTTTGGATATGATTTAATCATATTTTTTGCAGTACTTGGGGATACAGAGCAATATTTTTTTCACAAGTTTCACTTTTGCAGGTATTATGTTGTTTTTTGGACAGCTGTTGTCATGGTAACTAATATTAAACACTATGAGTTATTCATTGTCATCACAGATTCTAAACTGATACTTTTTGTTTGTGAACCCTTTCCATCTTAGCTTGTGTTCTGTGCTTTAACTCTTTCCTCCCTGAAACTTCAAATGGATAATCCCAGTTTCCATTTTAGTCTAGTTCATTTCTGACTTTTAAGGGTTATTTTTGTCAATGTTTTACATTATGACAAACAGTCCTGTTTGCATAGGACAAGTGTATTTTCACATGTATACTGTTTGAAAAGGACGCCTATATGCGGGACTAGGGCTCAAAGGGTTAAAGGGGGTAGATTGTAGCCACATCACTACTAACTGTGTTTGTAACAAATAATCCTCTTTCATGGGGATTTTCATTTTGACTGTCAAAGTGCATTAAACATAATACTGTAGCTTGGAAGGATAAGTTTGTTAACCATTTATGTGAAATATTCATATTCAGTTTCATTTGAGATACTTTGTGACAAAGGAACCCTCAAAAGGGCTTTGGACTGTGCTCACTTTTGAGTAGTTGTATATTTAACCCTTTACTCTATAGCCTGTTTCTAGTATTGAAGACAAGTGATCACTTAAAGCAGGGTGAAAGTAAAGCAGAATGTGCCTTAAAGCATATTGTGCTGTACTGTCAGCCTGATTTAAGCTATTATTATTAGATTATAGAAAATATTGGTTATGATACATATTCATGACTGTATAATGTGGAGCTATTTTCTCCAGTGTAGGAATAAATGAATGGGTTCTTGTTATGGTAATGGGCTCAGCAAGCAGCTGTATTCAGGACTACCAGTAGGTGATAGGAGTGTTTTGTTATGAAGTATCTCCCATAGTGTCCACAAAGCTGGCTGGTTCAGCAGAAGTCTGGATTATAAAACCATGTTTGTGCACCATCCATTGTTCACAGTTTGTATTTTATCTCATTTTAACCACCATTTCTTGTGTGTTGTATGGAATGATTCTTGATTTGTACGATCAGTCTTGTATTGAGAAAGCACTTAGTAGAGGACACATTGGTTACCTTAAATACAGGTAATTTTAAGAGTTTACTTCAGTATTTCCATCTTGCATAAAGGAGTCAGCTGTCTTTAGAGATGTCAGGAACGTATTATAATCTACGTTCCTGGAGATGTCCATACTACTTCAATTAGTGGTGGCTTAATTCAAAATTGATTGTATTAAATGAGCAGTCAAACTTATACAGTGTACAGATCTATTAACCCCTTTACTGCCTTACCCCGAGTACAACAGTTTGTTGCAAACAGTTTGGATCCTGATCAGACGCCGCATTATGCGGCGTCTGATCAGGATCCAAACTGTTTGACACTCACTTTGATATTTCTTCAGTCAAAATAGCAAAAATTAAACTTTAAGAAATCAAAGCAGACAACAATTGTTTAAAATTGATAATGTCACGGCAGTGAAGGGGTTAATTCAATTGACTTCTTATTTCGGAATAGTTATAGTGCAGAGAGCTGTGTTGGAAGCCTACTGTTACTGCATTGACTTTATTCTGTATTAGGAAACCTCAATATTAAAGATTTTCAATAGGGCTTCTTTTGTTGAATAATGACTAAATACAAGATGATCTGCAATTGATGTGAAATTCATGTGTAACTGCATAATTCTTTATTGAGAGATTTCTTTTTGTGCTACTCTCTCCTAAAGAGAGTTGAGTTGATTGATAATGTTCTGTATCGGATTGTAAGGCCAAGTTTGTTGTTTTTCTGTATCAATCTCTTGTCAACATTAATTCTGCAACTATTACTTGAACTATTGAATGCATCTCTCAGAATACCTTAAAGTCATGTTAAACATATGAAGTACAAACTTGTTGATACGCTTGAGGAATCAGTAATATAACACGAGATTGTGTGCAGTCAGTGTTAAATAATCAAAATGTAGACTGTCTCCTAATGTATTGGTGCATTCATATTAACCCATTACCCCATAACCTGTTTCTAGTTTTAAAGTCAGGTGACAATTTAAAGCAGGTTGAAAGTATAGCAGAATGTATCTTAAGGTGCATTCTGCTCTACTATCAGCTTGCTTTAACCCTTTACCCAATAACCCGTTTATAAAAATAAATATAGGTGATCACTTAAAGCAGGTTGAAAGTAAAGCAGAATGTGCCTTAAGGCACATTCTGCTTTACTTTCAGCCTGCTTTAAACTTCCATCTGCTAGGCTATATAAAACATTTGTTATGGTAATCGTTCATGAGGGTATAAACTTGAACTATTTTCTTCAGCGGAGGAATAAATTAAATACGCTAAAAGTCGCTTCTATGGGGGAAAGGGTTAAGCTTCCATCTGCTAGGGTATAGAAAATATTTCTTATGGTGCATATTCATGACTGTATGAAGTGGAATTATTTTCTTCAGTGGAGGACTAAATTTAAGGTGTATGAAGGCATATATATGGGGTAATGGGTTAAAGCATCATGCTTTTACAAGTCTCTTGTGTGTTATAGCTAGCCATATTGGGAATATAGTGCCAAACATCCTATGATTCTGAGTTGTGTAGACTGGCTTGTAATGAATATAACTGTACTGAAGAACATGGCCCATTTACTGCAGAACAATTTCAATGAAAGTCAAACTTGAATATCTCAAACTCAGTAAAACAGACATATACCCGTATTTCAAAGTCAAAACATTTTAACTTTGAAATACAGGTATGTCTGACTTAACCGAGCTGGAAATTTTGCAATTTATTTGTAGAAATATCAGTTAGTTTGAGTTAAGCGATTTCGAGATATTGAAGTTTGACTTTGTGGATGTTTCTTATTGATAAACAGTTAACTCTTCTGAGAGGCGTCAGTTTTATTATTGCAATGTTTGCCTGTGTGCCTGCAGGATTCTGTTTGACTTATGCTCTCTCTTTTTCGTTTCACTGCTTTACTTTTCACTGCCATAGTATCGCCCACTTTAGAAATAATATTTTCAATTATTATTTGATCAGAACATTGGAAAGTCAGTGTCTGACCTATCTCAATATTTTTAAACACTTACATTGATGTTTCTTAAGTGATAATGCCATTAACCCATTACCCCATAGACTGTTTCTAGTTTTTAAGACAGGTGACCACTTAAAGCAGGTTGAAAGTAAAGCAGAATTCGCCTTAAGGCGCATTCTGCTTTACTTTCAGCCAACTTTAAGCTACCATCTGCTAGGATATAGAAAATATTTATTATGGTGCATAATCATGACTATTAAATGGAACTATTTTCTTCATTAAAGGTATAGATTCGAGGGGTCGACTCATTTACCCCTAGTGCCATGTCTTTGTACTATTTACAAACAGTGTACCTCTGAAGAATACACTTGTCCCATGTTTACAGTGTAAATCTTGATCAGAGGGGTTCTACGGGAAGTTTAAAATTTCATGGGGTGAGGGAGTTAGGAGGGTTATAGTATTGCAGTGAATTGGTTTGATTTATTGATCTGAGATATGCAATTCTTTGTTAATTCTATAGTTAAAACATTGCTTCTGTATATGCTTTTGTGTACATTAGAGATGATCAAATATTTTATTAGTATAGAGATACCTCATTGAACAAAAAAGAGACTTTGATATTTATGAATTAGCATTTTATTGAATTATTGTTTGGATTCATTGGTTGGCATATTTATTTGTAGAATTTTAAGAGCAACAATCAAAAGGGGGACTCTTGATATTGCTCACTTTGTATATACTGATTAGAACCTGCATTAATCTTTGTCTGCACTGTTTCTAGCATAATAGACATTTTAAGAGACAATATAGACCCTGATTAGTATATTAGGTTCTTTTTCTAAAAAGGTATGGGGGTAAGTTGAACTAGTGTATAATGGCTTAATGCATGGCAACTATAAAGCAGAAAGCTCCTACAAGAGTTTTCTGCTCATCATTGTTGTCCTGCATTAAGTAACTACCTACATGCCCCCCCCCCCCCCCCCCCCAATAGCCTGTTTCTATTTTTGAAGACAGATAACCACTTAAAACAGAAAGTAAAGCAGAATGCTCCTTTACGCTACCGTTTGGAAAGATATTGACCATGCCTTATGTTGGTTGTGATCAGGACTAATAAGATGGGAACTCTTTACCTATTCGAAGAAATAATTTGAGGTGTAAAAAGGCAAATTTATTGAGTAGTGGGTTAACACAAGTTTAACTGTTTTTAGAGCTAGCTATACTCTGTTTGCAATATGAAGAATCCTTCTAACTCGAGTTGTGGCTCATAGAAGAAGGGCAACATTGCATTTCTGTAGTCAATTTGAATATATAAAACAAGTGTCATCGTTGAAAATGATGGAAACTTGTAGTTTACCTCTGATTATCTAGAGCTTACATTATGTTTTCTTGAATACACCTTTTAATGCTGGAAGCCAGGGGTCTGTTTCATAAGACTTCGTACGACAAATGTTTTTGTAAGTCATATTATAAAAGTCTCAATTATTATTTATTTCTCCACTTAATCTTGTCTTGTGACTTTTGGAATTGTCTTGAAAAGACGATTCCAAAGAGATGTCACAAGACAGGATTAGATGGAGAAATCA
This sequence comes from Gari tellinella, assembly GCA_922989275.2. Classification (NCBI taxonomy): domain Eukaryota; kingdom Metazoa; phylum Mollusca; class Bivalvia; order Cardiida; family Psammobiidae; genus Gari; species Gari tellinella. Next base: position 29,523,212 of record OV277860.1, read on the forward strand.
GAAATTAAATGTAGTTTAAAGTTTTGACTTACGACAAAATTTGTCGAACCAAGTTTTATGAAACGGGACCCAGTAGATCTTGATGTGAGGGCTCCTCTTATCAGGGACTTCACTGTTTCTTATACATTTGTATTTCTGAATTCTTTTCTTATATCAGCTCTAAAAGTCAACATATAATGTCAGTTTTCGAAAATGGTTTAGTCTTTTTAGCTCACCTGGCACGAAGTGCCAAGGTGAGCTTTTAAGATCGCTGAATGTCCGTCGTCCGTCCGTCTGTCCGTTCACATTTGTTCTTTAACACTCTAGCGGCTACAAATTTCATCCGATCTTCATGAAACTTCATGACAATGTTTGTCTTGATGAAATCTAGGTCGAGTTTGAATGTGGGTCATGTCCGGTCAAAAACTAGGTCACTAGGTCAAATCATAGAAAAACCTTGTTAACACTCTAGAAGTTATAAATCTCAATGGATCTTAATGAAACTTGGTCAGAATGTTTACCTTATTAATATCTAGGTCACGTTCGAATGTGGGTCATGTCCGGTCAAAAACTAGGTCACTAGGTCAAATCATAGAAAAACCTTGTTAACACTCCAGAGGCTACAAATCTCAATGTATCTTAATGAAACTTGGTCAGAATGTTTGCCTCATTGATATCTAGGTCAAGTTTGAATGTTGGTCATGTCCGGTCAAAAACTAGGTCACTAGGTCAAATCATAGAAAAACCTTGTTAACACTCTAGAGGCTACAAATCTCAATGTATCTTAATGAAACTTGGTCAGAATGTTTGCCTCATTGATATCTAGGTCAAGTTTGAATGTTGGTCATGTCCGGTCAAAAACTAGGTCACTAGGTCAAATCATAGAAAAACCTTGTTAACACTCTAGAGGCTACAAATCTCAATGGATCTTAATGAAACTTGGTCAGAATGTTTGCCTCATTGATATCTAGGTCAAGATCGAATGTGGGTCATGTCCGGTCAAAAACTAGGTCACTAGGTCAAATCATAGAAAAACCTTGTTAACACTCAGATCTCTAGAGGCTTCAAATCTCAATGGATCTTAATGAAACTTAGTTAGAATGTTTGCCCAATTGATATCTAGGTCAAGTTTGAATATGGGTCATGTCGGGTCAAAAACTAGGTCACTAGGCCAAATCAAAGAAAAACAGTGTTAACCCTCTAGAGGCTACAAATCTCGTTAGATCTGAATGAAATATTTTCAGAATGTTTGCCTACATCAAATCTAGGTCAACATCAAATGTGGATTGTGTCTGGTCAAAAACTAGGTCACTAGGTCAAATTATAGAAAAATCTTGTTAACACTTTAAAGGTTGATTGTGGGGATCATCATAATCTAGGTCAAGTTTGCCATGGTTTACCAGGTGAGCGATTTAGGGCCATAGTGGCCCTTGTTAACCCCTTACTCCATAGATACACATTTTTATGCATTTAGTTTGTTCGTCCACTGAAGATAGGAGATCAAAGTTATACAGTCACGATTATGTATAATAAATGAATTCTTTATTCTAAAAGATGATAGCTTAAAGCAACAGACTAAAGGTAAAGCAGAATGTGCATTAAGACGCTTTCAGCTTTACTTTCAACCTGCTTTCATTGGTCACCTATTTTCTTTGCTAGAAACAGGCAATGGAGTAAAGGTGTAAAAAGATTCAGCATAGAAAGAGTGAAGAGAGTTTGATATGGGCCGTGTCATGACAAAACCTTCCTTATTGCATTGCAACATTGTACGGACCAAGCACCATTGTAATTCCATGTTCTGCATCTGAGTTTGGTCTATACTAGCAAAACTGGTATATAGTACTGCTAAAAACAATGCTTTAGATGATTATGGGTGTCAAACAGAGTATATCTAGGCCAGCCGCCGCATCCTTGATGCGGTAGCTAGCCTTGATCTACACTGTTTGCAATGCAATAAGGCATGTTTTGTCATGGCACGGCTCATATGTATTACCTGGTACTATGCATTGTCTGGGTTCCTGTATGTACCTATGTGTGTGTTATGATGTATGGTCTAACCTGTGCTTAGTTACACTTCAACAGATGAGTAATCTGAAAGACAAACGGCTGCATAACCCTTTCCCTCATAGCTTGTTTGTAGCTCAAATTTATGAGGGAAAGGGTCAGTTCAATGTAAAAGTGATGCAGAAAGTTCCTACAGGAGTTTTCTGCCTTACTGTTGTCCTGCTTTAAGTAGACACCTTGTTCTGCTTTCTTCTTTATTCCATTGTTGCTCAGTGCAGGTTTAACATTACTACATTCGATTGTGTTCATATATGTATATATATATCTGACCAATTTTTATATGTATCTTGTTGATTAAGTTAATATAATTTTTGTACTGTTATTGGATTGTGTTTAATTGCCCTATAATTGTGGGCATGTCAGTTGTGTATTTTCATGTGTCCTTGTCTGTTATGTACAGTCTGTTACATGTCCTGTGTGAGTAATTGAACCCTTTCTCTGCAGAAACACCCTAGTCTGTCTCTACTATCTCTTCCACATAAGCGCCACAATGATTATTCATTGATATTCCTGAATACAGGGGAAAGCTTAAATGCAAAATAATGCAGAAGGCTCATATTAGAGATTTCTGTTTTACTTTTAATTTGTTTTAAGCAGTGGCCTTTCCTAAATCACAGATATAGAAGATTTGCCATTAGAAAGGTTAAATGTTTGCTGCGACATTTGGGAATATATCTCTAATAATAAAACCGAAGATACAGATCAGCAACTGTGTCAAAAACTTGTTATTGTGATCAGGGTCTACACCTTGTAAAGCTGTTTTAGACAAGATCATGTTGTCTCTGAAAATTGAAAAATAGTGGAGACCGTGTTTAGATGATGAGTTTTTAATGTGGAAGATGATCTGGGCTTGCACTGTTTGCCAAGCTCCAAAGCCTTTATTTGCTGTGACTCATATACTATGACCTCACTATTGTTGGCACCATTTTAAGTATGATCTTGCCAAGGTTAGTTTTTAACTTGATTTTAGACCCAAAACATTGCCACTGTGTTCCATATGCACGGTCCGAACTGTAATCAATTTTAAGACATAATTACATGAAGAACCATACTGCAAGCCTGAAATTACAGAAATGCTTGTCATGTCTATTGTGTGCATGGTTTGATTGATGAAGGGATTCACCAATATCACAAACAGTCATACCTGTACTGAGTGACCACTCACAGATAGTGTATGGGTAGTCCTTAACCATTTACCCCATAGCCTGTTTATATATTGAAGATAGGTGGCAACTTAAAAGTTAAGCAGAATGTGTTTTAAGGTGCATTCTGCTTTACTTGAAGCCTGCTTAAAATAAATTGGAATTATTTTCTTCAGTGGAGTAAGATATCAAAGACATAAAAGGTGTATATGAATTAAACAGTTAACCTGTAAAACCTCTCTATAACGGCCACTATAACAAGGTCTAATTGATTGTATAAATGACAGGTGACAGCTTAAAGCAAGGTGACAGTAAAACAGAAAGCTCCTAAAGGAGCTTTCTGTTTTACTGTCATCATGCTTTAAGCAGTCGCCTGTCGAAAACACCTAATAAATTACCACACTTTAGCGGTTGTCATAGAGAGGTTTAACTGTACTTGTCTATAGAAATATCATTGATTGGTTGTTTGATACAGGTTTAACTGTATATGGTCTTATAAGATAGAATGTATGATTAGGTATGCTCTAATGTATGCATGAGAAGGCTCAGCAAGAGCAAACATTTGCTTGACAACAACTAACTTAGACCTCAAAGACTGCAGTGTGTGCATGTGTCACTGGAAATGAAAGATACCTCGTATTATAAACATTGCCAATTATCTTGATTGTCATCCATGTCTTCTTGAAGCCCATGTCATAAATATAAACCTTCATATTTATAAAAGAAATGAAAACATGAAATCTGTTGCATTATGTCTTTAACCCTAACCCTCTCTATGATGAAAACTAGTACATGCATATTTTGCAAACAGTTTTAGCAAAAAGGTAAGTCATAGATGGTAGCTTTTAAGCTCACCTTAGCCGAAGGCTCAGATGAGCTGTTGTGACCGCTCACCTTCCGTCGTACGTCCGTCTGTTTACATTTACTTCAAACGACATCTCCTCTGAACCCGAGACATAGAGGGAGATTTTAACCGTCTCATAATGTTCCTTGGATGATTCTCTACAGAAATTGTTCAAATGAAATGAAAAAAGCGCAAACTCTGGTTGCCAAAGCAAAATACTTTAAAAGATCCTCTTGTCAAAAACTACTAGGCCCACAGCTTTGATATTTGGTATATAGTATCTCCTTGTTGATCCCTCTCAAGTTTGTTCAAATCAAAGCCCTAGGGTCAAAATTGACCCCACCCTAGGGATTTGGCAGTGCCGATTTATAGTCTCATGATCGGCTTTATGCAGAGCCCAATGTACTTACCCCAGGCCCTTGGTACTATATTTTTAGCTCACCTGAGCTAATTCAGGGTGAGCTTTTGCAATCCTTGAATGTCCGTCGTTCATCGTCCGTCGTCAACGTAAAACTTGCTCTAATTGTATATTACCATAAAAGTTTGAATGAGTTTGATTATGATTGAAATCAGACAAATGGGTCAAGAGTTATCTACCTTTGAATTGCTGAAAATGCAATTTTTAACAGTTTTTACCCTCTAGAGGCCATAATTTTTATCTAATCTATCTCAAACTTGCTCAGATTCAATATGACTATAAGAGTTCGAATGAGTTTGATTATAGTTGAAATCATCCTAATAGGTCAAGAGTTATAGACCTTTGAATTGCTGAAAACGCCTTATTTAAGCGTGTTTACACTCTAGAGGCCACACTTTTTATTCAGTCTTTTTCAAACTTGCTCAGATTGTATGTATAGCCACAAGAGTTCAGATGAGTTCTTTTATGGTTGTAATCAGACGAATAGGTCAAGAGTTATCTACCTTTGAATTGCTGAAAATGCCATTTTTAACAGTTTTTACCCTCTAGAGGCCATAATTTCTAGCTCACCTGAGCTAGCTCAGGGTGAGCTTTTGCAATCCTTGATTGTCCGGCGTCCGGCATCAACAATTTTAGTGTTTACACTCAAGAGGCCACAAATTTTCTCAAATCTTTCTTAAACTTGCTCAGATGGTATATTTTTATAAGATCTCGGATGAGTTCGATTATGGTTGAAATCGGACAAATAGGTCATGTGTTATCTACCTTTGAACTGCTGAAAATGCATATTTAACAGTGTTTACACTCTAGAGGCCACAATATTTATCCAATCCTTCTCAAACTTGTCCAGATTGTATATGACCATAAGAGTTCGAAAGAGTTCGATTTTGGTTGAAATCAGATAAATAGATCAAGAGTTATCTACCTTTGAATTGCTGAAAATGCCGTATTTAACGGTGTTTACACTCTAGAGGCCACAATATTTATCCAAACTCTCTAAAACTTGCCCAGATTGTATATGACCATAAGAGTTTGGATGAGCTTGATTCTGGTTGAAATCAGACAACTAGATCAAGAGTTATCTACCTTTGAATTGCTGAAAATGCCATATTTAATAGTGTTTACATTATAGAGTTCACAATTTTTATCCAATCTATCTCAAACTTGCTCAGATTCTATATGACTATAAGGATTCAGATGAGTTTGATTATGGTTGAAATCAGATTTATAGGTTGAGAGTTATCTACCTTTGAATTGCTGAAAATGCAGTATTTAACGATGTTTACACTCTAGAGGCCACAAATTTTATCCAATCTTTCTCAAACTTACTCAGATTGTATATTACCATAAGAATTCAGATGAGATCAATTATGGTTGTAATCGGATCAACAGGTCAAGAGTTATCTACCTTTGAATTGCTGAAAATGATATATTTAACAGTGTTTACACGCTAGAGGCCACAATATTTATCCAATCTTTCTCAAACTTGCCCAGATTGTATATTACCATAAGAGTTCAGATGAGTTTAATTATGGTTGAAATCGGGCCAATAGGTCAAGAATTATCTACCTTTGAATTGCTGAAAATGCCATATTTTACCGTGTTTACACTCTAATTTTTATCCAATCTTTCTCAAACTTGCTCTGATTGTATATAACTATAAGAGTTTATATGAGTATGATTATGGTTGAAATCGGGCCAATAGGTTGAGAGTTATCTACCTTTGAATTGCTGAAAATGCCATATTTAAGGGTGTTTATACTCTAGAGGCCACAATTTTTATCCAATCTTTCTCAAACTTGCACAGATTGTATATAACCATAGAGTTCGAATAAGTGCAATTATGGTTGAAATCGGACCTATTGGTCAAGAGTTATCTGTCCTTGAATTGCTGAAAATGCCATATCTGACATCGGTTACACTCTTGAAACTACAGTTTTCAATGATTTTGACATGCACACAAAGTATATAGCTTTATATACGTTCTCGAAGGAGTGCAATTGTTGAAATCTAATCATTGTGGCAATAGTTATCTGCCCTTGATATACTTTGAAATGCTAGAAAGGCTTCATTTCAGTATTGTTTAGGCTCTTAAGTTACCTGCCCTTGATATACTCTACTATACTAGAATTATGAGGTTGTATTCCAAAATTGTTTACATGCTATACTACAAATTTGAATGGATTTAGATAAAACGGGTGAAACAGAAAGGTAAAGCTATCAGGCTGCAGTACAACAGGTGAGCGATATCAGGGCCTTCAGGCCCTCTTGTTAGATATGGCATCTGTTTAAGTATGAAACTCCATGAATGAAGTGTGATATATAGAACAGTAGATTAATGCGAGAATCTACAATCAGCAGGATAAGGTTTAAATCATCGTTTTGGCATTTCTGTAGATTATAGCAATTTTAGTAGTTATGCTATATTTTACATAAAAGTTACTTTAACTGTATTTTTGCTTTTCAATCCATGCTAATACTTTGAAACCTTAGATTTGCACACCCATTTACGGCATTACTTCCACCATGCACTCACACTGAATATCTTTTTAAAGACATGACTTGTTTCTTTATTTGAAGTCAAAGGTCACTGTCAATGCCTGAAAAAGGTATGTGACACTCTGTCTTCCTGAGATGAATTCTCACACACAAAATGGTATCGTAGATCAGGTATAGGAAATAATCTTCAAACAACGCGACAATTTACAGTACAAAGATGTTTACACACACACAACTTTGTAAAGCTGATATTGTTTGAAATGCAGTCGAAAATCTCGAACTCGGTAATGTCGAAGACATCCGTATTCCAAAGTTAAAACGTGGCTAAGCCACGTTTTAACTTTGAAACACGGGTATTTTAGACTTATCCGAGCATGAAGTAATGTAATCCATGTATCGAAATATCGGGTAGTTCGAGGTAAGCAAGTTTGAGATATCGAAGTTCGACTGTAAATAAAAGAAATCTTGATAGAAATCGCGAGACAGGGCTAAGTGAAGAGGTGAGTAGCTGAAACAGTTGTTTAATAGACTGTAGATGTGTATTCCATTGAGTGGTCGTTTAACCCATTCCTCCCTGAAACCTCAAATAGACAATTATAGTTTTCAATTTAGTCTAGTCCATTTTTGATGTATATGCCCCCGACATTGACAGATGCGGAGGCATATAGTAATCGTCCTGTCCGTCCGTCCGTAACCAGGTTAAGTAAATTTTACCGTTTCTAGCATCAACACCGCTTTCTCAAATTCTTGGATACTTATACAGTTTGCCTTGGACCATTCCCTATCCAGCAATATCATCCAATCTTGATTTTGACCTTGATCTTGACCTAATTTGGACTTAGAATATTTCACATGGGCTATTTCTTGGTTAACTAGATGTTACCGTTTCGTCTAGCATCAACATAACTGACTACAATGCTTTGATACTTATACAGGTGTTACCTTGGGTCACTGCCACTCCACCCATAGTACAAAATTTTCATTTTGACCTTGACCTTGACCTAATTTGGGCTTAGAATATTTCAAATGGGTTATTTCTTAGTTAACAATATTTTAACGTTTCGTCTAGCATTAACACTACTTACTACAATGTTTTGATACTTATACAGTTATTGCCTTGGACAATTACCAATTGACCCATATTACCCAAGCCCAGTTTGACCTTGAACTTATTTGGACTTAGAAAAGATTCAGAAAATATTGTCAAGGATGCCACCGGGGGAATAAGCGTTTATTGAACGCGCAGTCTTGTTATGGTTTATTTTTACAATATTTGTCAAAATGACAAACAGTGTAGAGCCTGATCAAAGGGCTCCTTAAGGAGTCCTCTGATCAGGGTCAACACCAGAGACAGTGTATAGATAGTTAATATAAATCATTGGTCAACAATGTTTGAATAGGACAAGTATACTCCTCGTAGGTACGCTGTTTGCTAATTTCTCATATATGCGTGACTAGGGTTCAAAGAGTTATACAGACAGCACATATCAATGACACATTTAACATGCATACAACACATTTCAAAACATCTTTCATTCCATCTGTCATATATAAGTCACTACTTTGCCGTCTCAGTATATAAATATTACAAACAATCATACCGGTTTAGATTTTTAAGATGATTTTGGTTATGGGACCCTATATCAATAAAATCAACAATTTGAATGGATATTTATAAGATTTGTAATGTATGGCCCAGGGCTTTGCACAATATAATACATTCATATATTTTCATGTATAAATTACTCCAACAGAAAGTTATATGTATTATTGAATGTTTTTATTTAAAAAAAAGAAAGAAAAAAAAGACCGTCCGTCCCTAATATGTTTGGTCATGTAATAGAAAACACGGGTATTTTTTTTATTTGGCCCTATTCTGACCATGATACTTTTGATAGGGTTTTCGCTTTCTTTCAGGAATTACCAGTCCTGTATATGTACTTCAAATTATGTATTGCCGTCCAAGAGGTAGTGACCTTGGGCGAGAATACTAGGGGACGGAGTCGACCATCCGCACGCCTGGTGACGTTCAGCGTCTTCGGGGACGTGGTGCCAAATGTGATGTTTCCAGCAGGACTAGGGAGTCAGGCCTATCTACCGTGCTGTACGACCCCTATATGTGATGAATTAAGGCAGCACAGACATCACATGCCTTGTTCCATAATGTGCACAGTAAAAAGTCATAAAAGATGGACCAGTTTCGTTTGTTGTACATTATTAGATTTAGTACATCTATCCCACTCTCTCTCTCTCTCTCGCTCTCTCTCTCTCTCTGTATCTGTCTGCCTGTCTCTCTCTGTCAGTATGTCTGTCTGTCTGTCTCTCTCTCTCTGTTTCTTCTTCCATCCTTCTATAGATCGACCTCGACTATGTTGCAATTAATACGTATCCTGTCGTTAAAATTGACACTCGCTAAATATCTTCTCTTCTTCAATTTTCAATGTCGCTCAAAGTTGGTTAAATGTAGTCAAACAGCTTGGATGCGAATAAGACTCTGAGTTACTCGGCGTTTCATTTGGACCCAAGCTCTTTGCCTATGGTTACGATCGACCAGATAAGGATTAATAAATTACGTCTTTGGTTCAAATAGTAAAGCAATAATGCCGAGTATTGTAACGACGTCCTTTCCTTACTTTTGACGTCATGACGTTGTGGTCTATTTTTGTTTTTCCCTATTTGATGGGTGTACGAAAATCGACGTAATTTTGTTAAAAATCAATATTTTTGAAAAAATCTTTCAGATTTTAATTCAAAAATGAATATACTTTCAGAAAATGCAAACAAATAAAAATCGAAAATGTTTGCCATAAGCCCCCTTTTACCAGATCCCCGCTCAAATATATATTTTGCAAACGCTGCTTATCCAGACCTGGGTACTATTGATTTAGCCATCTGATCTGGGTCTACATCGTTTGCAATATACTTTGCGTAACACTAGAGTCAGATCTTCCACACTCTGCTTTAATTTCGGTCTGTCTTTAGCTACCATATCCTATGCTACATCTTTAGACGGCATAGATTGGAACTATTTTCTGTTGCTGGAGAATTAACCGCATGTTCTTAAGGGTGCTTATATGGGAAAGGGTTAAGGTATGTGTATGTCACTGCATTGCCAACTTCATGAGTCAGAAACTATATGTCACAACCTTGAATTTATTAAATGTTGTATTTATCCGCATTAATTACAATTGCATAGTTCATTCTCCTACACCAGAATGAATTTTACAGCAACGTTGTTAAAAAATTATATCAGATAAAATACATAGCTAAAGTACCAGTACTATGCACAGTGGTCACTACAGTGCAGTGCATTCTACAGTGCTTTCTATGTACATGTACTTTCTAAGAACTATACTGTTTCAACATTGATCATGTATGTATGTTTGTATTGTATGATTGTATGTTATGTACGTACGAGGTACCATAGGTGTCCGGCTAAAAAAATAATTATTTTTTTAGGGGGGGGGGGGGTCTACTGTATAGTGCTAGATCTATCATATATGATAGATCTTAGATCTAGTACAGTAGACCCAAAACAATTTTTTTTAATTTTTTTTGAGCCGCACACCTATGCGAGGTACCTGATTGTGTACAAGTTGAATAAAGTATGTTCTGTTCTGTTCTGTTAATTATCCCGTGTTGGAAAGCATCTGCCTTTTGGCTTTTGATTTGTCCGGATGGACTGTTTGTATCGGCGGTTAGAGGTTTCACTGTCCTGCCTAGGGAGTCAAAATTCTATGTTAAATGTAGAAATGGTAAAGGTCTTTTCGGAAATTCCGATCTCAAATTTGATATGCTAGCTCTTAAGATCTCCGTTGATTGAGAATGCGAATTCGATTGTATAGTTTATATACAGTTATCAGGTTTCAATCGTTGTTGTAAGCTTACAGAACGGTTAATTGTAGAATTAAACGATTAAAACACGGTAGAAACCCCTTTATGTGTTTCTGGTATATGTATCGAGTTTCAACTGTATGTGCGGTTTGGTAGTAAAACATAAAGCGTATGGTTGAAGGGAGGCAACTCAATGTGGAATCGTTGACTTAGTGTTATCTGGCCTCTAAAACGGCGCATGCTAAGGGAGCTAACCTGGTTTACGGGGGTAAAATAGCGTATGCTGTTTTAGGAGGTATCTCCGAAATGGGAGTTTTCCCGAGTTATTTCATAGCGGATGCTGACAAAGAAGGTATCTTTGTTGATGGGATTTTTCCAAAAACGTTTACGCCATTACATGTATATGTATGGCGATGTTTTTGATGCACTATATGTTACTTACTAATGTAGAGTTTTTGTTTACAAATCTATTTATGCAGTATAACACAAAGATGAGATTGACGGGCTTCCGACGGTGTTTGCGGACAGAGTGAACCATCTCCCGGAACTGTTGCACAGATCCAGAGCGGAGAATACAAGCAAAAAGTACGAGGTGGCTTTCATTCGATGGACAAAGTGGGGTATGTGTAATGGTTTGGGGTCGGGGAACATTTTGCCTGCTAAACCCATTGTGGTGGCAAGGTATCTATCGTCATTAATTCAAACTGCAAATACACTAAGTCCAGTTATTTCTTCTTTTTGTGCCATTAAATGGTTTCATGAAATTTATGGATTTCCTTCTCCAACTGATTCGACAATGGTAGTCAATACACTCGAATCTGCTAAAAGAATTTTAAGTAAACCAAAATGTAAAAAAAGAACCTACGAGTATAGAACTATTTCTGCGATTTATAGCAAGTTATGTGAAAGTAACAATCTTAAATCTCAGAGAATCATTTGTGCTTATTTGTTGACTTACACAGGTTTTCTTAGAAGTTCAGAATTATTAAATATTCAAATTTCGGACATGCATTTTGAATCTGATCATATGTGTTTGTTTATAGAAGGCAGTAAAACTGATAAATACAGATACGGTGCGTGGATAGTGATTGCAAAAACTGGCACACAGCTCTGTCCTGTAGTGAATATTCAAAAGTATATATCTTGGGCATCTTTATCCGGCAGTGATTTTTAGCTCGACTTTTTCAAAAAGTCGAGCTATTGTCGTCACCCTGTCGTCTGCGTCTGCGTCTGCGTCTGCGTCTGCGTCTGCGTCAGCGTCTGCGTCTGCGTCTGCGTCTGCGTCTGCGTCTGCGTCAGCGTCTGCGTCGGTTAAGTTTTTTGCTTAAGGTTTTTGTAAGAGTCCATTTCTCAATAACTATCAAAGGTATCCATTTGAAACTTGGAATAGTTGTTCAGTATTAAAAGGGCAACTCATTACAACAAGACAGGTAACCCTGGGATTTGTCATTTCAGAGTTATTGCCCTTGTTTTATTTACTTAAAAATTATAAATTAACATATCTCAATAACTATCAAAGGTATCCATTTGAAACTTTGAACAGTTGTTCAGTATCAAAAGGGCAACTCATTACAACAAGGCAGGTAACCCTAGGATTTGTCATTTCAGAGTTATTGCCCCTATTTTATTTACTTAAAAATTATAAATTAACATATCTCAATAACTATCAAAGGTATCCATTTGAAACTTGGAATACTTGTTTAGTATCAAAAGGGCAACTCATTACAACAAGGCAGGTAACCCTGTGATTTGTCATTTCAGAGTTATTGCCCTTGTTTTATTTACTTAAATATTATAAATTAACATATCTCAATAACAATCAAAGGTATCCATTTGAAACTTTGAATACTTGTTTAGTATCAAAAGGGCAACTCATTACAACAAGGCAGGTAATCCAGGGATTTGTCATTTCAGAGTTATTGCCCATGTTTTATTTACTTAAAAATTGTAAATTAACATATCTAAATAACTATGAAAGATATTAACTTGAAACTTTAAATACCTGTTAAGTATCAAAAGGCCAACTCATTACAACAAGGTAGGTTACTCTGTGATTTGTGATTCCAGAGTAATTGCCCTTGATTTATTTACTTAAAACTTGTAAATTGAAATATCTTAATAACTGTCAAAGGTTTTAACTTGAAACTTTAAATACTTGTGTTATAACAAAAGGGCAACTCATTCAAACAAGAAAGGTGACCGGGGATTTGCCATTCCAGAGTTATTGCCCTTGTTTTTATTTACATAAAACTTGTAAATTGAAATTTCTCAATAATTACAATAGGTATTAACCTGAAACTTTTAATGCTTGTTCAGTTTCAAAAGGGCATCACCTTTCAAGACAGCAGATAACCATGAGATTTGTCATTGCAGAGTTATTGCCCTTGTTTGACTAAGAATTTGTATATGAAATTATTCAGTAACCGTAGACAGTTATTAATTTCAAACTTCCAATATATTTGAATACTTGTTTAGTTTCAAAAGGGCAACGCATTACAACAAGGCAGGTAAAGCAGGCAAAGATATTGTCCTTCTTTTGACTTATAGTTTACTTTAAGTGGAATGTAGACTGTCCAAGTATGTTTAAGTTGTTGTTGCTTACAAACTTCTATGATCAATAGGGCATTAAACACACATTCTTTAAGTTTGAAAAATATAGCCGTCTCAAGTATATGAAAGTCGAGCGTCCAGCACCCGTTTGCGGTGCTCTCGTTTGTTTTGTAATTTGAGCAAAACAAAATCGGGTTATAAAGTAAGGAAAGCTTGTGTTAATATGTCCTACACACATCTCAGAGAGCAATTTATTGAGACGATACGTCCTCATGTGAAAGATGCTTCTAAATACTGTTTACATTCTTTGAGATCAGGAGGTGCTACGGCAGCTGCAAATAGCGGTGTCAAGGACAGAATATTTAAGCGCCATGAACGGTGGTTAAGTGACAGTGCTGAGGACGGCTATATGTGAAGGATGCTTTAAGACAGCGATTGCAAGTGTCTTTATCTCTCGGACTTTAATTATGTTTGACCTAATAGTTGCTCTGTTACGAAAAGGTGTTTTTTAGAATTATATTACATGTATTAGCTATAGAAAATATTAATCTACCATTTCCCGTTCTTTTTAGCTCACTGATCTTCCAAGTGCTAACGCATACATTCAATTTAAACCATTAAATTGTTGTCAAGTATATAGTATTGTTTTCGTTCTCCAAGAGGAGTCTGTGAGTCCCAAGGAATGAAAGTGTCAAAACTTATGTTTTGGCAATTTCTGAGGAGTCCTTATCTATCTGACATTCGTGCATAACATTTTGCGCTAAAAAATTAAATTATTAAAAAATATAAACGTGTTGCTATATTAAACCAATGATTTATATTAGCTATCCACGCATGGTCTCTGATTAAATGCTACGTAAAATAAAATATAAGGGAGAAAACCCTTACCTTATTTGTAACTATCATTGGTGGTTGATTACGTCCCTTATAAACCTTTTAATGCTCTCACGGAGGACTGACAGTCTAATTTGCGTGTTTACTGGGTTAATACGGTTAGTTTACAAATAGGTGATGCATATCCTAATTGCATTTATAACCTGAACGCCATTGCAAATGCAACGACTTCATTGTTATAATAAAAAAAGTTTCCTGGCACCTGTGCAGGTCCTCTCGAGCAGACTGTCACGAGGCTTTTTTACATTAATTTCTGTTTGTATTATACGTGTTTGGAATGCGCGTTACGCCCTCAGAACGCACCAAAGACAATCTAGAAAAAAAATCCGAAGGGAGCATTTGTGATGTATTAATTAAATTTGAATTCTAAATCAGAGTGCAGTCAAAAGCAAACGGCGTTATTGCGGTAAAAATATCAATGTAAACAAAAATATTGGCGATGAAAGGGTTTATAATACAAGCTTAATTTATCTTTATATTGTATGTAAAACGTATTGATACCCTTTCCAGTTTATGTCTCATATGTTGTAGGCCCTTCAACATAAAATGAAACACTTAAGTCGGAATGTCAGCCAGTAACAATTGAACAGAAAGTATTTGTTCAGTTTCGATAGGGTACAGTGGAGAATCTGTTATTCTTTCCCAATAAACGCGTTTACGCTGAAACCATTATTTGCAGTGCAAACAATTTGGAGACAGATCAGACGCCGGGTAACCCGGCGTTTGATCAGGCTCCAATCTGTTTGCCACTAAGATAAACAAGAATTATCAGAATTGTCTAAAACGTAGAAAAGTACAACTTTTGGTGCTTTGCGTTTGCGTACGTTTGCGTTTAAACGGGAAAGAATAACAGATTCTCCACTGTATGTAAGGATTGTCGGAGATATTTTTATTAAGGTACTTTAACATACTTATATACTTTAAATTAATTCAACTTTCATTTCAGTTATTTATTTAAAGTCCAGTTTAGTGAGTAGCATTTAAATAATCACATAAATCACACAAGTAATAATTACGGTTCCTAAAAATTAACGGTCAGTCGGCCCAGTAATACACATGGGTACATTTTAACATGCTGAGATCAACTCAGTGAACCCTAGCGACGAATATATTCGTCAGTTGCAAACAGTATTGCCCTTTATGCAACAACTGTAAAGCCAGATCAGAGGGCGCCATAAGAGCCCCCTGATCAGGGCCTGTACTGTGTGTTATAGTCGTGCGGATAAGGAATAGTATCAGCACGACTGTCGTGCGGATAAGCAGTATAATCGGCACCACGGTAGTGCGGATAAGAATTCTTATCGGCACGACAGTCGTGCGAATAAGAACTGTTATCCCCACGACCATCCTGCCAACTATTTTCTCCAGTGGAGAAATAGATTTAAGGAGTAAAAGACGAATTTATTGATTAGTGGAATAAGCTTATAACGAACTTGTTGCATAAACTATTTATCTTACAAAATAAATGATTTACGACCCAGTCTGTGTGTATAATTAATGTATTGTTGTCTATTAGAAGTATGAAATCATTGTTACAATACTACATCTCTTGCCTCAGAAAACTCTATATTATACATGTAAATGATTACTTACTATAATCAAACTGATGCTTTAACTTGCTCTGTCATTCAGATTCACTGCCAGACTTTTACCTGATTGAAACATCTTTCACAAATTTACTTACATGTATTTTACTTGGAAATTGCTTTTCCACCTATTGGTCTATTCCTGATAAAAATGGCTTTTGATGATCTTCCCCTGTTCTGATAAATAACATAGCCACAAGAAACTTTGCAACTATTGTTGTCTGCTACTATTCTAAAAACAGAATTTTTAAACTTTCTTTTTAAGACAGTTTGAGAGTGTCAACCAGTTAGATTCTGATGAGACACATGGTTAGACTGTTTCCAAAGATAATCACCTTTTCACCTCTAGTATGTTAAGAGAAGCAGACTGAATGTGAAGTAAAACTTAATATAAGGGAGATTTCTGTTTTACTTTAAGTGCGTTTTAAGCAGCCACCTGTCTTAACCCATTACCCAATAGCCTGTTTCTAGTTTTGAAAAATAGGTGATCACTTAAAGCAGGTTGAAAGTAAAGCAGAATGCGCTTTAAGGGGCATTCTGCTTTACTTTCAGCCTGCTTTAAGCTACCATCTACTAGAAGAAAGAAAACATTTTATATCATACATATTCAAAATTGTATAAATCTTTAAATCGTATAAATCGGAACTATTTTCTAAAGTTTGGGAATAAATTAAAGGCGTATAAAGTTGTATTTATGGGTTAATGGGTTAAACACTGAGCACCATCTATGATCCAACAGGTAATCAAACAAAAATATAGCCAAACCGATTATAATAGTATTATATAGCTTGGTCTCGCTTAAAATAAACTTACCTGCATTTATTCAGTTGAATTTCAATAACTTAAGACGACCGGACCACACCTATATTTCAAAGTTAAAAGAAGGCGTAATGCAGAATGAAAGAAATGCAGACATCTCCTAAAACGTTCTGCTTTACTTTAACTTTGCTTTGAATAATCATCTGGAATAACATCTTATCCCTTAGCCTGTTTTTAGGTTTTTAGCTCACCTGAGCTAGCTCAGGGTGAGCTTTTTCAATCCTTGAATGTCCGGCATCTGGCAAGCAGCGTCAACAATTTTAGTCTTTACACTCTAGAGGCCATAATATTTTGCTCAGATTAAATATTACCATAAGTGAGTTTGATTATGGTTGAAATCGGACCAATAGGTCAAGAGTATACAGTGTTTACACTCTAGAGGCCACACTATTTATCCAATCTCTTTCAAACTTGCCAAGATTGTATATTATTATAAGTGTTCGGGTGAGTTAAATTATGGTTGGAATCAGATTAATAGATCAAGAGTTATGTACCTTTGAATTGCTGAAAATGCCATATTTAACAGTGTTTACACTCTAGAGGCTACGATATTAATCCAATCTTCCTCAAACTTGCCTAGATTGTATATTACCATAAGAGTTCAAATGAATTCGTTTATGGTTGAAATCAGACTAATAGGTCAAGAGTAATATACCTTTGAATTGCTGAAAATGCCATATTTAAGGGTATTTACACTCTAGAGGCCACACTATTTATCCAATCTTTTTCAAACTTGCTTAGGTTGTAAATGACCATAAGAAGTTCAGATGAGTTTGATAATAGTTGAAATCGGACGAATAGGTCGAGAGTTATCTACCTTTAAATTGCTGAAAAAGCCATGTTTATTATTTAACAGTGTTTACACTCTAGAGACCACAATTTTTACCAGTCTTTTTCAAACTTGCTCATATTGTATATGATCATAAGAGTTAGAATAACTGTGATTATGGTTGACATCGGACCAATAGGTCAAAAGTCATCTGCCCTTGAATTGCTGAAAATGCCATATCTGACAGTGTTAACACTCTTGCAACTACAGTTTTGAATGATTTTTTTCTTCATATTTGCATACAAAGTATATAGCTATAAGTTCTCGAAGGAGTTTAATTATGGTTGAAATATAATCATTGTTGCAATAGTTATCTGCCGTTGATATGCTTTGAAATGTAGTATGTACTCTACTATACTAGAATTATGAGGTTGTATTCCAAAATTGTTTACATGCTATACTACAAATTTGAAATGATTTAGATTAAAAATGTGAAACAGAAAGGTAAAGCTATCAGGCTTCAGTACAACAGGTGAGCGATATCAGGGC
The DNA here is from genome assembly GCA_922989275.2 of Gari tellinella. Classification (NCBI taxonomy): domain Eukaryota; kingdom Metazoa; phylum Mollusca; class Bivalvia; order Cardiida; family Psammobiidae; genus Gari; species Gari tellinella. Next base: position 29,541,159 of record OV277860.1, read on the forward strand.
ATTCAGGCCCTCTTGTTTAAAAGGTAACCACTTAAAGCAGAATGATCCTGAATACTTTAACCTGCTTTAAGCTACAAAATCTTCTGTGCTTTATGTTCGGGACTTTAAAGGTAGGGACTACAAGAGGCTTAAAAAGGGTATATTTATAGAGCAATGGGTTAAGCACCAAATTCAAGCCTTTTCTTGGGTGGATAGAATAGTGTTAGTTACTGTACTCTCTCAATTGAGTCAATACAATCTGATATATTTAACTCATTCACCCCTGGAACTTCAAAAAAGTACTATCAGCCTGCTTTAAGGTACCACCCGCTAGTGTGTAGAACATATTTCTTATTGTACATATTCATGACTGTATAAAGTAGAAATATTTCCTTAAAGACATTACTTGAGCTATCTTGGGTGGCTACCCCTTTTCAGTTAAAGACATCTCCTGACGACCTTTCGATCATAACGCCTTGCCAGACAATTTCCTTGCAAAAAGCATGGGTCTTATGGACATGTCATTAGCAAAGAACCATTGAAGCTTCTCATGTGAGACCCGACCTTTATATTTGATAGTTTGGTTAGAAATAACCATTCAAAATCACTAGAGCACGAGTATAATCTGGGCCTCACCAGGTAAATTGAGATTGGTATAGCATGTGCTGCATGCTTTGACAGTTCATTTCACACCTATCGAGACAATGGGGGGAGGCCATCAATGGACATAGGAAAAGTCTTTAAATCTTGTGCAGCAATAAAACTGTGGTTTTGTCTGTGCAAAGAATCATTGAAGTGTTTCATGTGAGGCCCGTACCTTATATTTGGTTAGTAAAATCCATTGAAAAAAACTTTAGGAGTGAGTATGTCAGGGTCTCTCTAGACAACTAGAGATGGCTGTGAACATTTTTCTCATGCTTTACAGTTACCTTTATTGGCAGAAAAGGATGTACAGTAACATCTCTCTATTACGACCACTTAATTTTGTTAACTATCATGTGTTTAAGGCAGGTTACTGCCTTTAATAAAGCAAGGTGAACGTAAAACAGAAACCTCTGTTTTTGTTTTATGTTCACCTAGCTTCACCTAACTTTAAGCTGTCACCTGTCTTTTATGCAGTCAATTAGCATTTATTTTAGTGGTCGTAATAGAGAGGTTTTACTGTAAATCAAAACATGATTTTTTTTTGCATCGCAGCTTAGCACATGTTAAAGACATTAAGCCAGTCCATTCATTGAGCCCCCCCCCCTTGTTCTCACTAGGTGTCAAAAGACAGGTATATACCGGTATACAGCATGAGGAAATTGTTCAGGCAACGGCTCAGCCTTGAATAGAGGCCCTTACATAATAGATTTCAATAGGGTTTTCAATGGGTTTTACTAACCAAGCTATCAAATATTAGGTGCGGGCCTCACATGAGACGCCTCAATGATTCTTTGCCTAGACGCTAGCTGACTAAGTGCATGGGCTTTCAAACTTTCTATGGTGCTAGGTGTTACCACCCAAACTTGGTCATGTAATGTTTTTAAACTGTGTTTACACACAGTGCAGACCTATAGAAGTCAGAACAATTGGATTGTTTCATCTGGGTCTGCACTGCTTGCCAATGTTGTAGGCAGTAATGACTGAAACAAGACACACATATTGTCTGATTTTTCTGATCTGTCAGAGTTATTTTCAGAACAGAATAGTTCATAATGGTAAATAGATAACAGGGTAACATAGGATCTATATATTCGTACACTTTCCAACTTGAGATAAGCATGATCCTCATACAGCACGAGACAGCTGCTCTAATTTTACTGATATGTTATTCATTCTCAATAAACGTGTTTATGCTAAAAACTTTTATGCACATTGCAAACAGGTTGGAGCCAGATCAGACGCCGGGTAACCCGACGTCTGATCAGACTCCAACCTGTTTGCCACCAAGATTAAAAAGGTAAAACTAATTTTCTACAGTTTAGTGTATTGTGTTTGCGTTTATTCGGGAAATAATAGTCTTCTCTACTGTACATTGCGGACAATGAATACAGCATTCCGTATCCCTGGCTGACTATACGAAAATCAAAGAGTACAGTGATCATCCCTTTTAAAATTTTGGAATGTTCCAATCTAAAAATAACTCTGACAGGTCATAAGAAAACACTTACACATTCCAATGCGGTACATGTTTTCTTTTGTTTGTGCTAGTGTATGTTAACCCTTTCCCCCATCCCCAGTTTTCAGCTGGCTGCTTAAAGCATGCTGTAACTAACCCTTTCCTCCATAGCCTATTTCTTGTACATGTATTGAAAATAGTTTACCACTTAAAGCAGGTTGAAAGTAAAGCAGAATGCACCTTCACTCTCAGACTGCTGTAAGCTACCATTTGATACACTGTAAAATAAATGGACGCCGACGCGTAAAAACGCGTTCAATTTTATTGTTTTTGAACGCACATGTGTTTAATTATGAACACATGTCCGTTCAAAATTTTATCCACGACTGTCTATTGGTCAGGATTGGGTGTTCGATAGGCGTTCAAAAATTATAATCAGTTCAAAAGAAGTTTGTCCGTGCACAAATTTTGCTCAGTTTGGGTGTTTTAGCTGCTCTGTTGTGTTTCGAATTTTAAAATGCATATTTGAAATGCAAAATAAATTCTGATATGGCTTTTATTAAGAGTGTATCTAAAATCGGTACTCCTGTTGAACGCAAACGTTCAAAATCAGCACGCCCGTTGAACACATGTGTGTGCTTATGCGGCGAGCGCGTGGAGCTAAAAATAGAACTACTGAGATATTTATTATCCCAGAGTTCCACGTTATACGTGACGTCATTTTTCAATCTTGGGCCCGCCATTGAAGTCTAATTCTCGGACGCCTAGCTGCATTGTTGGATTTATTCATTGTTTGAGTATATTTAGAGGTAAATGCAATCTTTTCTTTTGTAAATGATCTACTCGTCGCTTGTACATAGATCTATATACTAAAATAATTCTATGTAAATACATTTTAGTTGTTTTAATCAGTCTGAACATGAATGTAAACATGACAGTTACCCCACCCACTGAAATAAGCAATGCACTATTGAACATGATGAAATGCCCTTTCCCTTTAATAGTGACGAGCAAGCCCTTCGCCACCAGAACGCGTTATACATACTGTATTTACAAGCAAAGCACAACATATTCCAGAAACTTCTATAGACACAATTGTAACTTCTACCACTACCAGTCGGTTGCTTGAAAACCAGGAACAGTTCATAAAACAGGAAGTTAAAAAGGCTGCTCTGTCTGATCTATAAAATATTTTTAAAGGCTGATCCAGATCTAAGTAATGAAATATTCATTTTAAAAATCCAAACAATCAGGTCTACCACGTATCTAACATGCAACCTCTTATTTATAAATTTTCATTATCATCTTTTCAGTTACCTTATGAATTCAAGATAACCATTGGGAAAAACAAGTGTTAATAGGGCGACAGAAAATTTGGAGAATATGGCACAAACTTGCCATTGCTTATAGTGAAGCCACTCGGACCAGACGCATTTGAAGAAGATAAACAGGTATACATTCTTACTAGGTTTTATAAGTTAGTTTATAGCAGCTGATCACAAGGTAATACATTACAATGGTTGCAGATAAAGCCTTGAAAACAACAAATAATAAGCAGACTTCTTAATTTTTATCTTGTATTTTTTTTTTAAAGAAAACCCATCAAAATTTTGTAATCACCCACATGACCCAGCTTTTTCTGGAAGAACTTGGCGTTGTGGCTTGGCAGTTAAACCGTATGGAGCATATTCAGACGCCGAGTTACGCAGCGTCAAAATTGGCTTAAAACTGTTTTCAAATGATATATCAGGTCATACCATTTTTGTTATGTTTTCCTGTGTTCATCTCCTTTGCCTCTTGAAGGTAGATTATTATGTCATAAATTCACAATGACACTATGCCCTTTTGTCATAGACCTAGATGAGCTTTATAACCCACATATTACCTAAGAGAAGACCATGAGGAATTTTACATTCAAATTGGCGTCAAAGAATGACATTGTGACGTCCCCCTTGAAACTTCAAATGGACAATTACAGTATCAAATTTAGTCTAGGCCATCTTTTACGATATGTATTAAGGGGCTATCTTTTGTAAATATATTGTTAAATGACAGACGATGCAGACCCTGATCAGATGACTGAATTAGTAGTCCTGTGATCTTGGTCTTCACTGTTTACATAGGACAAAAATTCAATTAATAGGTTTACTATTTCAAATGGTTAATGTTTAATATACTATTTTCTTGAAAATTGCTCGATCTAGTCAGTATTGTTATCTTGTTGTTAATTTCATGTTTTGTATGAAATGTACTTGTATATGTGTTTAGGGCCTCATTGAAGATTTATCTTTATCAAATTAGCTCTCTTGTTAAATAATGACTTAATCAGCTATATTATAATATTATTATTATTATTAAATTTATAATAATTATTATTATCCATTTGTGCAGGAATCCCATACTATTGATCCAACAGCAATGGAAGCATATGGGTACATCGAAAGTGAGACAAACTATGACAGGTATTGGCAGGGGCAGCATCATCACATATGAGGAACTAAGCTGTTATGGTTCACAATGTAAGTACTATATTCTCAAACATGTTAATTTAAACACAAATGTTTCACAGATGAGGTCTAAGAATGGCTCTTACAAGATGGTCAACATATGTATCCGTGACAACTTTCAATGTCATTTAGAGATCAAATATGACACATTTAAGCTTCGTCATAACTTTGAAACTACATGTACATGTGATAGATACTTAATATTTGGCATTTGAACTGAAATCAAGAAGCCCTTGATTGCATGGCAACTTTGGTCATGTTAGACAAAGGTCTAGGCCATTTAGAGGTCGTATAAAATATGCTAAATTTAACCTTAGGTATTTAAAACAACATGTTATAGAGGTTTCATGATTGACATGTGTACTCCCCTGTAGAAATTCTTGGGCTCGGTACAACCTTAGTCTTGTCAGACAAAGGTCAAGGTCATTTTGAAGTGGTCACATCAGCAGGCATTGTGTTTCACACAAATATCTTGCTTGGTGTGCATTTATGAATTTAGCAAAAAAAACTGTTCATGCCAGGGGTAGAAACACAAGGGCAGTCAGGTTACAGGAAACAAATTATTTTTAAGAACGAAGCATAAAATTACATGTTCAAATCTGTCTTATTCTTTTGGAAAAAAGAGAACATATTCTACATAATACAGTAAAAGCTAATCGGTTAAAGCAAAAATCAAGCAACAGAGAATAAAATGTTTGGTCTGATCAAGCCTTTTTACTGTAGGCTATCCATGTGGACGAGATCTCCAAAATGTTGAAGACTTAGGAAGGATCGCCACCAGCCTCGGTGATATTCAACGACGAAGCACGCCAAACAGCAGCTTTCATTACTGGGCGATGAGGTGACTATAAAGTGTTACGGAAAATAATCAATGGTGAAAATGCTGCAGCTGGTGGCTGTGTACTACATATTTGATCTAGACTACCTCAAGGCATATACCATGTTCCTTGGTCTACTACAACAGTTGGTAATGGAGGAGAGATTTGCTAAGGAGTCCTCCAAAAAGTTCAAATTCTTTCTGGAAAATATCAGACCTGTATTCGAAAAACTATCAAAGGATTAAGCTGAAAACTATATAAACTGAAGAGAATTTCTAAATCAGTGTGTCACTGGGTGTCGCCAATGCACGTATACATGTGGTGCTGATGCTTTTAATAGTTTGACATGTTACAAGAGTGACTGAAAAAGTGTCATGACAAGTCCCAGTGAAAACGTATGAGTCCCTTATGCGCGTACATTGTACAATATCTTGAAGTTGAAATCTTCTGAAAATTGAAAATGTCAGGGTCCTTGCTTATAAAGCGTTTGAGTTGAGTCTGAAATTGTTCTCAATCCTTTGATTGGTCAGGTTTGAGCAAACCTAGACTTAGCTCAAACGCTACAGAAGCGCTTAGCCTGCTGATAAAATCTGCAGTGCACAAACTTTAAATGAAGTCATTATTAAATTGTGTTGATGATAAAAATGTACAATATCAACTTTGTAAAGAGATCTACTCTAAGTTGTGAAAAAGAAAAATGTTAAATAAAGGTCAATAAAACAACTACTCTTTTCCCAAATTAGTTTCTAACGGCTGTATGCTAAAAGGCAGGGAACTATTTAATCTGCATTAAGGAAACGTCATCGGAAGTAGAAGGCAGGCAATTTCAAGCTTAAAAGTTGCTTTAAATTGCACATCCAATACGTCAAACGTGTTCAAACGAGAATGCCAGGGTGATCAAATTTAAACATATGTGTGTTCAAACAATGTTCTAAAACTTAACACAATTCCTTTGAACACGTTCTACATGTTCAATATCTGTTGCATCGTTTTTGAACGCGTCACACGTTAATAAATAGAACACCAAAATGCGTTCAATTTTGAACACATGGTGTTCAATTTGAGCAATTTTGAACGGGATGCGTTAATATTTTAACACTATGTTGAACACCTGGTGTTAAATATTAGAACACCAATTGAACGCAATGACGCCTTTAGACGCGTTCAATATCTGTTGCATTATTGCGTTCAATACGTGTTCTAGTTTTTAACACTTGAATTTACAGTAGAAAATATTTATTGTGATACATATTCATGAAGGTATAATATTGGAACTGTTTTCTGCAGTTGAAGAATATATTAAACGCATAAAAATGTGTATCTATGGAGTACAATGTAGGAAGATTATTCTGATTTACTTTCACCCTGCTTTAACCCTGTACCTTATAGAAGTGCCTTTTAGCGCATTCTGTTAAATCCTCCGTGGAAGAAAATAATTCCAATCTATACAGTCATGAATATGTATCATAAGGAATATTTTCTTAATTCTAGCAGGTGCAAACTTAAAGCAGGCTGAAAGTATTTAGCAGAATGCACCTTAGGGCGCATTCTGCTTTACTTTCCACCTGCTTTAAGTAGTCACCTTTTTTTTCAAAACTAGAAAGAGGTTATGGGGTAAAGCTACCATCTGGCATCTGGTAGGACATAGGGTGAAATATTTCCAATGGTTCTTATTTATTTCTTTATAAATTGGAGCTACTTTCGATTAACTATTAGTTGATGAATAAATTAAAAGGGTAAAAAGGGCATATCTACAGGGTAATAGGTTAAACTTAGGTACTGACTGAGACTTTCCATTGTTAATTAAATCTTGGCACTGTGACTTTCCCAGGGTTCCAGATAAGAGGTAGTTATTTCAACAAATCAAACATTTTATCACTCATTTCAGCACCAAATCCTATGGTGTTACTACTGATTAGAATCGTCTCGAAGAGACGATTCTAATGAGTAGTGACACCATAGGGTTTATTTCAGAAATAAAGATTTTAAGTTTTAAAAAACTACCCTTATCTGTTGCTCTGTTAATTCCATTATTAAAAGTTGTGATTGTAGTACATGTATAGAGAGGAATAGGACTTACATTTTCATTACCATTGGAAGAGATGAAGAATGGCTTCGTATTTATTTACTGTTGTAAGAAATTATGGAGAAATAAAATGGCAATGGTTAACAGACTTTTATTTTTAGAGAACCCATGTATTCACACCTATGTTGTCCCATGTTTACTTGCAACACGATTTGAGCTACCATCTTCTAGGATATAGAAAATAATTATTTCTTCGATAAAAAAAAAATTCTAGGTCTAAACTAGCGTATTTATAGAGTAATGGGTTAAAACAGGCTGAAAGTTAAGCAGAACTCTCCTGAAGTAGCTTCCTGCTTTACTTTCAGTCTGCTTTAAGCAAGTGTCTGTCTAAAACATTGACTTCTCAGGATTCAGGAATATTTTCATATGGTTCTTTAACCCATTACCCTATAAATGTGCCTTTTTATACCTCTAATTTATTCTTCCCCTGAACAAAATAGTTCCACTTATATAGATCTAGTCATGAATGTATACCATAAGAAATATTTTTTTTATATCACAGCAATTAGTAACTTAAAACTGGTTGAAAGTAAAGCAGAACGCCCCTTTAAAGGGACTCGCAACCGGATGGTGTACTTGTCAAAATAAAATAAAATACTCAAATAAAAGCAAATTTGTGGCATTATTTGGCTTCTGACATTAAAAAAATATGATCAGTCCAAAAAAAGTCTCAAGAATCGTCACCGAATCTTAGATTTTTAGATATTTTCCATCGTTTTTCTATACCGACTAGTAGACGGTATAGTTGTTGTTGTTGCTTCTCTACACGGGCTCAGACATAAACCCGAGGCGAATTGTGAAGTTGTATGCACTTTCGATCGCTACACATTGAAATACGTTAAATCGATCCGAGATAAACGGATAGTTCCGTGGTCCATTGGTCTAAGTGGTTTCCCCTATTTTGCCTTCTGTCCGCCAATGCCGGGCCCCGGGTTCGAATCCCACCAGAGACCAATATTTTTTTTTATTGAAATACATTTTTTTAAACAGAATTTCTTATCTTAAACTAATTCTTTACCATTTATATAAGCGTTTGACACATATTTACAAATCACTATTTTTAATGCACCATCTGGTTGCGAGTCGCTTTAAGGCACATGCTGCTTTTACCCGCGGTAGTAGTCCAGTGGTTAAACATTGGGATAGAGGCTATCGTCACCGATAACGTTTCGCACGACGGTCGTGCGGATAAGGATTCTTATTGGCTCGACGGTCGTGCGGATTAGAAAGCTTATTCGCACGACGGTTGTTCCTATACTAGTCGTGCGGATTAGAAAGCTTATTCGAAAGACGGTCATTCTGATTCTATATAGTCTTAGCTGCACGAAGTTTGTTGTAAACTTTGACAACATGGCTATTGTCGATAAGGTTTGACCTGTCGGTTGTTGAATATTCCGTCTTTTTCCGTAAGCTATCTTTATTTTCCGGAAATAACAAAAATGACGCGAATTTGATTATATTATCTGATAAAGATATCTACAGTCGGTAATGGCTCAGTGGTTATGTGTCTGCGCTACAAAAGTAAGGGTTATAGGTTCGATACCGATAGAGTTAATTTTGTAATATTTCTTAATGTGTCTTTTTTATAACTTTTTTATGGTAGACACATACAAACCATGATATTCATGCAAATGTATAAAATAAAGTGCAGTGAACTTGCCTTAGGAAACTTGGATAGAGAAGTGCGTATACAGTGGAGAAAATGTTATTCTATCCCGTTTAAACGCAAACGAAACGCAAACGCAAAACAATAAATCATAGAGCATGACAATTTTCGACTATTTTTGCTATTCATGTTAATCTGAGTGGCAAACAGTTTAGAGCCTGATCAGACGCCGGGTTACCAGGCGTCTGATCTGGCTCCAAACTGTTTGCTATGGAAATAATAGTTTAGCGTAAACGCGTTTATTGGAAGAGAAAAACGTTTTTTCCACTGTAGCAACATTACGTTATGCAAAGCTCTCTCTGGCAAAAAGCACTCTTTGTTACTTCTGTATTTCGTTAAGCAGCAAGTTTTTCTTTACCCAAACGTTAACTGTTTTATTTTAAGTAAAATATATAATTATCGAAAAAAACACACCTGAAGCTGACGTTTACAAAACAGTGCCTTGAACCGAACCAACGACCCTAGCACTACGAGTCAATGACACTATCCACTAAGCTATTGCGACAGTGGCGTTAGATCATCGACTGAAGTATACTACCTGAAGTTTTCATTGATCTATAAATAAAGTATACGGAAACTTACGATGGTGCCAACGAAAGTTGACGGAAAGTGATGACCGACAGGTCAAACCTTATGGATAATACCATTAGTTGACATGAAAAATCCTAAGATTTCCCAATTTGCATTTTTAGCTCACCTGAGCGGAAGGCTCAAGGTGAGCTATTGCGACCGCTCACCGTCCGTCGTACGTCTGTCCGTTCACATTTACTTCAAACGACATCTCCTCTGAACCCGACGATTTTAGGAAGAGTTCAACCTGCTCATGATGTTCCTTGGATGCTTCTCTACAGAAGTTGTTCAAATGAAAGGCAAAACGCGCAAACTCTGCTTGAAAAAGCAAAAAAGCAAAAAACTTTAAAACATCTTCTTGTCAATAACTACTAGGCCCTAAGCTTTGAATTTTTTACAGTAGTATCTCCTGGTGGATTCCTCTAAAGTTTGTTCAAATGAAATCCCTAGGGTCACACTTGACCCCACCCTGTGCAGTTTTAGTGCTGCTCTATGCAGGTCTCATGTTATTTTGATTTATGCAGAACTGTATTTACCTGAGTTACCCTTAATATACTACAGGCAAATAGCCAATATTTGCAAACAGTTTGGATCCAGATCAGATTAAACATAATGCTGCATCTAATTTGGATCCAAACTATTTGCCACTCATTTACCTACATTACATTTTCTAAATTGGTTTTTTTTGTACATTTTTCACATACAGTAGGTTTTAAGCAGACATCATTTCAGTCTGATAAGGGTTTAGCCAGCTGCCTAGATGCTCTCCCAAACTATTGCATAATATTTGACCTCAGTGACTGACCAACAGAACTGCTGGTGGTGTCTGCTGAACATGTTGTCTGCTAAAGTTTAGAATGGTCCAGTCTGCTTCATACTTAGAGAAACAGGATCTGGAAGTGATCCACTGACAGTTATGTAATTATGTCTTATGCTATATTTAAACATATGTTTAATATTGGTTTTATCAGAGTTATCTGTATTTCTTGTCATTAGATAATTCCAATTAACCCATTCCCCCATAAATACTGATGTTTTTTAACCCATTACCCCATAAATGTGCATTTTTAGGCCTTTAATTTATTCCCCCACTGAAGAAAATAATTCCACTTTATACAGTCATGAAAATGTAAGATAAGAAATAAGTTTCTATATCCTAGTAGATGGTAGCTTAAAGCAGTTTGCAAATAAAGCAGAGTGTGCATTAAGACGCATTCTGCTTTACTTTCAACCTGCTTTAGGTTTGGCCATCTATTTTCAAAACTAGAAACAGGCTATGGGGTAATGGGTCAAATGTTATTGCCTATTTGGAAAGAGCCTAATGAGAGGAAGTGACATTTGCAAAGGCCATAACTCTTGACATCATTAATTTTGGAGTTATTTCCCTTTGTGATATTTTCTTGTCCAGAAGACAACGATGCTATTGTAATGAAATTTTATGTACTGAAAGAAACTGATGAGAGAAAATGCCATGCACAAGGGCAGCAATATTTTGTTTTTCCCCTTTGCCATATTTTATTGTCAGGAAAATAACTCCAGTTCTGCTGATGCTAGTGAAATAATTATCATTTACCGGTAATGGAAATAGCTTGATAAGAGGATGTGTCATGGATAAGGGTCATAAGCTTGGCAACAAAATTCCCTTTTGTCCTGTTTTCTTGTCCGGAAGATAACTCCATTTATAGTTATATTAAAATGTTGTCTTGCCCAGTCAACTTAGGTACAAACTACAATGTCCTCAGGTGAGCGAATTAAGGGCCATGGCCCTCTTGTTTAAAGTGCGATTATACAAATCGTACCTTTTGCCCCATTGCCTGTTCCTAGTTTTGTTGACATATGACTACTTAAAGCAGGCTGGAAATAAAGTAGAATGCGCCTTAAGGCGCATTCTGCTTGACTTTCAGCCTACTTTAAGCTAACATGTACTAGAAAAAAATCCGAAGATTTAGGAAAAATCCGGAGAAATGACAGCCCTGACTTTGACAAACAGACGCTGCTGAGCTTAACACAAGCTGTAAAGAGATACGTCACATTTACCGTTGATAATATACCTGTGCTTGTCCGGCTAGCGCGCCCGGAGACTGAGCACTGGCTAGCGAGTGATCCTTGACCAGCGGACGAACCCCCACCGGCCGACTTGCCACCCAAATATCCAAACACTGCAGCCAGTACGATCAGAACACATACTATTGCCGCGCCAACACCAGCTATAACTTTTTCTTTCGAGGCCGTTTTTTTCAAAGGATCCATTTTCAAAACAACACTCGTGTTTATGAATTCTATATAGTATTACAGCGGAGGTGTAAGATCTCCCAATACACGTGTTTGTGCTATAAAAAATTACATGTGCCACTCAAATAATTAAATAGATGGTCAGATTTGCGTTTGCGTTTTGTTTCGTTTCAACGGGAACAGAATAATGTATTCTCCATTGTACAATGCTCCATCCCCACAGCGGCGCTTTGAACAACAATTCCCTCCTTACAACAACGGATGCCGCTGTTCCCAAAATAAGACAATTATGTTCAACCTTTTCACAGCTGCAATGTCGTCTACTTTAAATCGTCGCTCACATAGTGGACAGTATGATAGAAAAATCAACAACATATATAAGGACGAATGACAAATAGCTTGCATCCATTTCAGACGCCGCGTGACGCAGCGTCTGCTCTAGAGTCAAGATGTTTGCAAATGTAAGCCAATTTCCATCCATATAACAACCACCCCCGCATAACATACATTTGTTGTCTCCAATTTGGTATTTTGGTAGAGAAGGAGCACTGTACAAATGCTCTTGCAATGGGGAACGTTAGTGCATGTCCGTTTAATCGAACCGAAACGCAAACGCAAAACAATCACATGTAGAACATTACAACGTTTTGGGGATGTAGCCAATTTAAATTATACGGTTAATACACCTTTTTTCGTGTATTAACATCTGAAGAAGCCCGCGGGCTGTATTTGAATACTGAAAGCGTTTGTTGTATCTTTTTTAGTCTTAGTGCTTTTAATAAGTAAGTACAACAAACGCTTTCAGAATTCAATCGTGTCAACCAAGTTTACAAGCACTAAGGCTAATAAAGATACGACACTGCTAAATTAGGTTATTATGAGTGGTCGTTCAACTTGTCTATTACAGAGCTCCCTCCCTACCACGGCCACCTATTTGGTAACAAAGATTGTGTATGTTGTTCGGATGGAGTTGTTTTAGGGAGGGATATCGGCTTACATATGCAACAACTTGATTAGAAAGTCCCTTTTTCTCAATTTTTACAGTAACCCCCCTATATTCCAACCTCCTTAAGGCTTAATTATGGTATGCAAGATATGTGGTGGCTTGAAAAAAGGCAAAGTAAAACAAAAAGCTAATTTGAGAGCTTTCACCTTGCTGTAAACTGTCACCTGCTTAATTACATGTAAACACAAAATAGCCATTTTCATTTAATGGTCGTTATACAGAGATTTTTACTGTACATGTCCGTATTTGGTGTCAGTTTTATGTGAAAAGTGCCCTGTATGTTTCTGTTTCATCCTTATCTGCTAAATTGCCGTCTGCTGCAAATACAGTATCAGCAGAAAAACACATACTCAATTGTATGCTTTCAAAACTTAAGAAAAGTAAAATATGACAGGCACGAAGGTTGGATCCAGATCAGACCCCGCGTAACGCGGCGTCCTATCTTGATATAAATTGTTTGCAAACAGTTAGGAAATATTAATCAAGTCGCGCATATCATAGTATTAGTGTTGACGTAGGCTTACAATAAGAAGAAAACATTATATTTGGAGAATTTTACATATTCTTTTCAGCATGCTTTAAGCAGTTACTTGTATAAAAGAAGAATCTATGAAAATAAGTCGTTTAGAAATAAAGGGATAGGACCCTGTGTGGTTTGACCCTGCGTTTGTTGTATCGTTTTTAGTCTAAGTACAACACACGCTTTGAGAATTCAATCGTGTCAACCAAGTTTACAAGCAATAAGGCTAATAAAGATCCTACACTGCAAAATTACGTTATTATGAGTGGTCGTTCAACTTGTCTGTTACAGTGCTCCCTCCCTACCACGGCCACCTAATTGGTGACAAAGATTGTGTATGTTGTTCGGATGGAGTTGTTATCGGCTTACATATGCAACAACTTGATTAGAAAGTCCCTTTTTCTCAATTATTACAGTAACCCCCCTATAGTCCAACCTCCTTAAGGCTTAATCATGGTATGCAAGATATGTGGTAGCTTGAAACAAGGCGAAAATAAAACAAAAAGCTAATTTGAGAGCTTTCACCTTGCTGTAAACTGTCACCTGCTTAATTAAACACAAAATAGCCATTTTCATTTAATGGTCGCTATACAGAGATTTTTACTGTTCATGTCCGTATTTGGTGTCAGCGTCGGTATTGGCAAAAGTGACGTATCTCAAGTTCTAGAAATGGATTTCATGCTTCTGCTCTTTCTTGATATTTAAAAAGCTTTATATGAAAAGTGCTCTGTATGTTTCTGTTTCATCCTTATCATGCTGAATTGCCGTCTGCTGCAAATACAGTATCAGCAGAAAAACACATAATCAATTGTATGCTTTCAAAACTTAAGAAAAGTAAAATATGACAGGCACGAAGGTTGGATCCAGATCAGACTTTGCAAACAGTTTATATCAAGATAGGACGCCGCGTTACGCAAACAGTTAGGAAATATTAATCAAGTCGCGCATAGCATAGTATTAGTGTTGACGTAGGCTGACAATAAGAATAAAAACATTATATTTGGAGAATTTTACATATTCTTTTCAGCATGCTTTAAGCAGTTACTTGTATAAAAGACGAATCTATGAAAATAAGTCGTTTAGAAATAAAGGGATCGGACCCTGTGGGGTTTGACCCTGCTATCCACGAGATGCTACATGTACATGTAGTCCGACTCGTTCCCTACTGAGCCACGGAGCCCCCTTTAAACTTGGGCTCGTTAGTGTGATATCAATGTGTTAAGAAGAAACAAGGGAAATGAGCCACAAGGAGGAAAATGAGCAACGAGGAGGTAAATGAGCAACAAGAACGGAAATGGGGAACAACAAGGGATATGAGCCACAAGAAGAACGGAAATGAGCCACAAGAACAGAAATTAGCCACAAGGAGGAAAATAAGCCACGAGAAGGGAAATGAGCCACAAGAAGGAAATGGGGCACAAGAATAGAAATGAGCCACAAGAATGGAAATGAGCCACAACAAGGAAAATGAGCCACAAGAACGGAAATGAGCCACAAGAACAGAAATGGGCAAAAAGAACGAAAATGAGCCACAAGAACGGAAATGAGCCACGAGGAGGAAAATAAGCCACAAGAACGGAAATGACCCAAAAGAATGGAAGTGAGCCACAAGAAGGAAAATGAGCCACAAGAACAGAAGTAAACCACAAGAAGGGAATGAGCCACAAGAACAGAAATTAGCCACAATGAGTAAAATGAGCCTTAGTGCTTGTAAACTTGGTTGACACGATTGAATTCTGAAAGCGTTTGTTGTACTTACTTATTAAAAGCACTAAGACTAAAAAAGATACAACAAACGCTTTCAGCATTCAATCGTGTCAACCAAGTTTACAATTCGGATGCAATTGACCATACATATGTATTACACAGTTTTAACTAAAATCAAAGGACGGACGGGCGAACAAGCAGACGGACGTACATCGGAAATTTGATAAATGTTCTTGCTACAATTTAAGACGCCAGAAATTAATAACTATTTGCTGTTGATCGCAGACTCATTTGCAAATATACCAATTTTCAATTTGAACACTTCGCAGACGACAATTGCAAAGCGAAAATATTTCGGTACGATGAAGGTTAAAATACTTCGTTTATGGGGTAAAAAAGTATAAATGTGAATGAAAAAAGTTTCCCGTACGAGGAATCGAACCCAGGTTGCCACAACGACAGTTGGCAATGCCTACCACTAAGCCACGTCTCCGTTGCTAGATGTGCTTCAATGGAAACTATAATAGTTATAATACGACGATAACAATAGGAAGGTGCGCGTACGTCACATCCGATACAGTCAATCGTACATGTATGTTCAACTGTAACCCAAATAAAAATGAATTGTCAATTGCACAATTTGACATTTCAATGACTATAGTAAACATGAACACTTTGTTAAAACGTTATGCTTCACTTCAATAATGCTTTAAGAAGCAGTCAGCTATCTAAGGATAGTAATGCATGTCTTCAAAAAGATGCCGCTTCACCAAAGTTGTACTGTACATCCGATGATTGGGTATCAAAGATATAATAAAGAATTTGTGCATTGATCTACATGCTCCGATTTGGTGTAATGGTTAATATTGCGCACTTTCATCGCGGCAGCCCGAGTTCGATTCCCGTGAGGGGAATGACAATGGTTGTGGCTTCTTTTTTTTCTTGTCGCTTTTGATTTTTTCTTGTGGCTTATTTTCCTTATTGTAGCTTTGTATTTATTCTTGTGGCTCATTGTCTATTCTTGTCGCTTATTGTTTCTTCTTAACACATTGATATCACACTAACGAGCCAAAGTTTAAAGGGGGCTCCGTGGCTCAGTAGGGAACGAGTCGGACTACATGTACATGTAGCATCTCGTGGATAGCAGGGTCAAACCACACAGGGTCCGATCCCTTTATTTCTAAACGACTTATTTTCATAGATTCGTCTTTTATACAAGTTCTCCAAATATAATGTTTTCTTCTTATTGTCAGCCTACGTCAACACTAATACTATGCTATGCGCGACTTGATTAATATTTCCTAACTGTTTGAAAACAGTTTATATCAAGATAGGACGCCGCGTTACGTGGAGTCTGATCTGGATCCAACCTTCGTGCCTGTCATATTTTACTTTTCTTAAGTTTTGAAAGCATACAATTGATTATGTGTTTTTCTGCTGATACTGTATTTGCAGCAGACGCCAATTCAGCATGATAAGGATGAAACAGAAACATACAGAGCACTTTTCATATAAAGCTTTTTAAATATCAAGAAAGAGCAGAAGCATGAAATCCATTTCTAGAACTTGAGATACGTCACTTTTGCCAATACCGACGCTGACACCAAATACGGACATGAACAGTAAAAATCTCTGTATAGCGACCATTAAATGAAAATGGCTATTTTGTGTTTAATTAAGCAGGTGACAGTTTACAGCTAGGTGAAAGCTCTCAAATTAGTTTTTTGTTTTACTTTCGCCTTGTTTCAAGCTACCACATATCTTGCATACCATAATTAAGCCTTAAGGAGGTTGGACTATAGGGGGGTTACTGTAATAATTGAGAAAAAGGGACTTTCTAATCAAGTTGTTGCATATGTAAGCCGATATCCCTCCCTAAAACAACTCCATCCGAACAACATACACAATCTTTGTCACCAATTAGGTGGCCGTGGTAGGGAGGGAGCACTGTAACAGACAGGTTGAACGACCACTCATAATAACGTAATTTTGCAGTGTCGTATCTTTATTAGCCTTAGTGCTTGTAAACTTGGTTGACACGATTGAATTCTGAAAGCGTTTGTTGTACTTACTTATTAAAAGCACTAATTCGGATGCAAATGACCATACATGTGTATTACACAGTTTTAACTAAAATCAACGGACGGACGGGCGAACAAGCAGACAGACAGACGGACGTACATCGGAAATTTGATAAATGTTCTTGCTACAATTTAAGACGCCAGAAATTAATAACTATTTGCTGTTGATCGCCGACTCATTTGCAAATATACCAATTTTCAATTTGAACACTTCGCAGACGACAATTGCAAAGCGAAAATATTTCGGTACGATGAAGGTTAAAATACTTCGTTTATGGGGTAAAAAAGTATAAATGTGAATGAAAAAAGTTTCCCGTACGAGGAATCGAACCCAGGTTGCCACAACGACAGTTGGCAATGCCTACCACTAAGCCACGTCTCCGTTGCTAGATGTGCTTCAATGGAAACTATAATAGTTATTATACGACGATAACAATAGGAAGGTGCGCGTACGTCACATCCGATACAGTCAATCGTACATGTATGTTCAACTGTAACCCAAATAAAAATGAATTGTCAATTGCACAATTTGACATTTCAATGACTATAGTAAACATGAACACTTTGTTAAAACGTTATGCTTCACTTCAATAATGCTTTAAGAAGCAGTCAGCTATCTAAGGATAGTAATGCATGTCTTCAAAAAGATGCCGCTTCACCAAAGTTGTACTGTACATCCGATGATTGGGTATCAAAGATATAATAAAGAATTTGTGCATTGATCTACATGCTCCGATTTGGTGTAATGGTTAATATTGCGCACTTTCATCGCGGCAGCCCGAGTTCGATTCCCGTGAGGGGAATGACAATGGTTGTGGCTTCTTTTTTTTCTTGTCGCTTTTGATTTTTTCTTGTGGCTTATTTTCCTTATTGTAACTTTGTATTTATTCTTGTGGCTCATTGTCTATTCTTGTCGCTTATTGTTTCTTCTTAACACATTAATATCACACTAACGAGCCAAAGTTTAAAGGGGGCTCCGTGGCTCAGTAGGGAACGAGTCGGACTACATGTACATGTAGCATCTCGTGGATAGCAGGGTCAAACCACACAGGGTCCGATCCCTTTATTTCTAAACGACTTATTTTCATAGATTCGTCTTTTATACAAGTTCTCCAAATATAATGTTTTCTTCTTATTGTCAGCCTACGTCAACACTAATACTATGCTATGCGCGACTTGATTAATATTTCCTAACTGTTTGCAAACAGTTTATATCAAGATAGGACGCCGCGTTACGTGGAGTCTGATCTGGATCCAACCTTCGTGCCTGTCATATTTTACTTTTCTTAATCAATTGTTTTTCTGCTGATACTGTATTTGCAGCAGACGGCAATTCAGCATGATAAGGATGAAACAGAAACATACAGAGCACTTTTCATATAAAGCTTTTTAAATATTAAGAAAGAGCAGAAGCATGAAATCCATTTCTAGAACTTGAGATACGTCACTTTTGCCAATACCGACGCTGACACCAAATACGGACATGAACAGTAAAAATCTCTGTATAGCGACCATTAAATGAAAATGGCTATTTTGTGTTTAATTAAGCAGGTGACAGTTTACAGCAAGGTGAAAGCTCTCAAATTAGCTTTTTGTTCTACTTTCGCCTTGTTTCAAGCTACCACATATCTTGCATACCATAATTAAGCCTTAAGGAGGTTGGACTATAGGGGGGTTACTGTAATAATTGAGAAAAAGGGACTTTCTAATCAAGTTGTTGCATATGTAAGCCGATATCCCTCCCTAAAACAACTCCATCCGAACAACATACACAATCTTTGTCACCAATTAGGTGGCCTTGGTAGGGAGGGAGCACTGTAACAGACAGGTTGAACGACCACTCATAATAACGTAATTTTGCAGTGTCGTATCTTTTTTAGCCTTAGTGCTTGTAAACTTGGTTGACACGATTGAATTCTGAAAGCGTTTGTTGTACTTACTTATTAAAAGCACTAATTCGGATGCAAATGACCATACATGTGTATTACACAGTTTTAACTAAAATCAACGGACGGACGGGCGAACAAGCAGACAGACAGACGGACGTACATCGGAAATTTGATAAATGTTCTTGCTACAATTTAAGACGCCAGAAATTAATAACTATTTGCTGTTGATCGCCGACTCATTTGCAAATATACCAATTTTCAATTTGAACACTTCGCAGACGACAATTGCAAAGCGAAAATATTTCGGTACGATGAAGGTTAAAATACTTCGTTTATGGGGTAAAAAAGTATAAATGTGAATGAAAAAAGTTTCCCGTACGAGGAATCGAACCCAGGTTGCCACAACGATAGTTGGCAATGCCTACCACTAAGCCACGTCTCCGTTGCTAGATGTGCTTCAATGGAAACTATAATAGTTATTATACGACGATAACAATAGGAAGGTGCGCGTACGTCACATCCGATACAGTCAATCGTACATGTATGTTCAACTGTAACCCAAATAAAAATGAATTGTCAATTGCACAATTTGACATTTCAATGACTATAGTAAACATGAACACTTTGTTAAAACGTTATGCTTCCCCTTCAATAATGCTTTAAGAAGCAGTCAGCTATCTAAGGATAGTAATGCATGTCTTTAAAAAGATGCCGCTTCACCAAAGTTGTACTGTACATCCGATGATTGGGTATAAAAGATATAATAAAGAATTTGTGCATTGATCTACATGCTCCGATTTGGTCTAATGGTTAATATTGCGCACTTTCATCGCGGCAGTCCGAGTTCGATTCCCGTGAGGGGAATGACAATGGTTGTGGCTTCTTTTTTTTCTTGTCGCTTTTGATTTTTTCTTGTGGCTTATTTTCCTTATTGTAGCTTTGTATTTATTCTTGTGGCTCATTGTCTATTCTTGTCGCTTATTGTTTCTTCTTAACACATTGATATCACACTAACGAGCCAAAGTTTAAAGGGGGCTCCGTGGCTCAGTAGGGAACGAGTCGGACTACATGTACATGTAGCATCTCGTGGATAGCAGGGTCAAACCACACAGGGTCCGATCCCTTTATTTCTAAACGACTTATTTTCATAGATTTGTCTTTTATACAAGTAACTGCTTAAAGCATGCTGAAAAGAATATGTAAAATTCTCCAAATATAATGTTTTCTTCTTATTGTCAGCCTACGTCAACACTAATACTATGCTATGCGCGACTTGATTAATATTTCCTAACTGTTTGCAAACAGTTTATATCAAGATAGGACGCCGCGATACGTGGAGTCTGATCTGGATCCAACCTTCGTGCCTGTCATATTTTACTTTTCTTAAATTTTGAAAGCATACAATTGATTATGTGTTTTTCTGCTGATACTGTATTTGCAGCAGACGGCAATTCAGCATGATAAGGATGAAACAGAAACATACAGAGCACTTTTCATATAAAGCTTTTTAAATATCAAGAAAGAGCAGAAGCATGAAATCCATTTCTAGAACTTGAGATACGTCACTTTTGCCAATACCGACGCTGACACCAAATACGGACATGAACAGTAAAAATCTCTGTATAGCGACCATTAAATGAAAATGGCTATTTTGTGTTTAATTAAGCAGGTGACAGTTTACAGCAAGGTGAAAGCTCTCAAATTAGCTTTTTGTTTTACTTTCGCCTTGTTTCAAGCTACCACATATCTTGCATACCATAATTAAGCCTTAAGGAGGTTGGACTATAGGGGGGTTACTGTAATAATTGAGAAAAAGGGACTTTCTAATCAAGTTGTTGCATATGTAAGCCGATATCCCTCCCTAAAACAACTCCATCCGAACAACATACACAATCTTTGTCACCAATTAGGTGGCCGCGGAAGGGAGGGAGCACTGTAACAGACAGGTTGAACGACCACTCATAATAACGTAATTTTGCAGTGTCGTATCTTTATTAGCCTTAGTGCTTGTAAACTTGGTTGACACGATTGAATTCTGAAAGCGTTTGTTGTACTTACTTATTAAAAGCACTAATTCGGATGCAAATGACCATACATGTGTATTACACAGTTTTAACTAAAATCAACGGACGGACAGACAGACGGACGTACATCGGAAATTTGATAAATGTTCTTGCTACAATTTAAGACGCCAGAAATTAATAACTATTTGCTGTTGATCGCCGACTCATTTGCAAATATACCAATTTTCAATTTGAACACTTCGCAGACGACAATTGCAAAGCGAAAATATTTCGGTACGATGAAGGTTAAAATACTTCGTTTATGGGGTAAAAAAGTATAAATGTGAATGAAAAAAGTTTCCCGTACGAGGAATCGAACCCAGGTTGCCACAACGACAGTTGGCAATGCCTACCACTAAGCCACGTCTCCGTTGCTAGATGTGCTTCAATGGAAACTATAATAGTTATTATACGACGATAACAATAGGAAGGTGCGCGTACGTCACATCCGATACAGTCAATCGTACATGTATGTTCAACTGTAACCCAAATAAAAATGAATTGTCAATTGCACAATTTGACATTTCAATGACTATAGTAAACATGAACACTTTGTTAAAACGTTATGCTTCACTTCAATAATGCTTTAAGAAGCAGTCAGCTATCTAAGGATAGTAATGCATGTCTTCAAAAAGATGCCGCTTCACCAAAGTTGTACTGTACATCCGATGATTGGGTATCAAAGATACAATAAAGAATTTGTGCATTGATCTACATGCTCCGATTTGGTCTAATGGTTAATATTGCGCACTTTCATCGCGGCAGCCCGAGTTCGATTCCCGTGAGGGGAATGACAATGGTTGTGGCTTCTTTTTTTTCTTGTCGCTTTTGATTTTTTCATGTGGCTTATTTTCCTTATTGTAGCTTTGTATTTATTCTTGTGGCTCATTGTCTATTCTTGTCGCTTATTGTTTCTTCTTAACACATTGATATCACACTAACGAGCCAAAGTTTAAAGGGGGCTCCGTGGCTCAGTAGGGAACGAGTCGGACTACATGTACATGTAGCATCTCGTGGATAGCAGGGTCAAACCACACAGGGTCCGATCCCTTTATTTCTAAACGACTTATTTTCATAGATTCGTCTTTTATACAAGTTCTCCAAATATAATGTTTTCTTCTTATTGTCAGCCTACGTCAACACTAATACTATGCTATGCGCGACTTGATTAATATTTCCTAACTGTTTGCAAACAGTTTATATCAAGATAGGACGCCGCGTTACGTGGAGTCTGATCTGGATCCAACCTTCGTGCCTGTCATATTTTACTTTTCTTAAGTTTTGAAAGCATACAATTGATTATGTGTTTTTCTGCTGATACTGTATTTGCAGCAGACGGCAATTCAGCATGATAAGGATGAAACAGAAACATACAGAGCACTTTTCATATAAAGCTTTTTAAATATCAAGAAAGAGCAGAAGCATGAAATCCATTTCTAGAACTTGAGATACGTCACTTTTGCCAATACCGACGCTGACACCAAATACGGACATGAACAGTAAAAATCTCTGTATAGCGACCATTAAATGAAAATGGCTATTTTGTGTTTAATTAAGCAGGTGACAGTTTACAGCAAGGTGAAAGCTCTCAAATTAGCTTTTTGTTTTACTTTCGCCTTGTTTCAAGCTACCACATATCTTGCATACCATAATTAAGCCTTAAGGAGGTTGGACTATAGGGGGGTTACTGTAATAATTGAGAAAAAGGGACTTTCTAATCAAGTTGTTGCATATGTAAGCCGATATCCCTCCCTAAAACAACTCCATCAGAACAACATAGACAATCTTTGTCACCAATTAGGTGGCCGTGGTAGGGAGGGAGCACTGTAACAGACAGGTTGAACGACCACTCATAATAACGTAATTTTGCAGTGTCGTATCTTTATTAGCCTTAGTGCTTGTAAACTTGGTTGACACGATTGAATTCTGAAAGCGTTTGTTGTACTTACTTATTAAAAGCACTAATTCGGATGCAAATGACCATACATGTGTATTACACAGTTTTAACTAAAATCAACGGACGGACGGGCGAACAAGCAGACAGACAGACGGACGTACATCGGAAATTTGATAAATGTTCTTGCTACAATTTAAGACGCCAGAAATTAATAACTATTTGCTGTTGATCGCTGACTCATTTGCAAATATACCAATTTTCAATTTGAACACTTCGCAGACGACAATTGCAAAGCGAAAATATTTCGGTACGATGAAGGTTAAAATACTTCGTTTATGGGGTAAAAAAGTATAAATGTGAATGAAAAAAGTTTCCCGTACGAGGAATCGAACCCAGGTTGCCACAACGACAGTTGGCAATGCCTACCACTAAGCCACGTCTCCGTTGCTAGATGTGCTTCAATGGAAACTATAAAAGTTATTATACGACGATAACAATAGGAAGGTGCGCGTACGTCACATCCGATACAGTCAATCGTACATGTATGTTCAACTGTAACCCAAATAAAAATGAATTGTCAATTGCACAATTTGACATTTCAATGACTATAGTAAACATGAACACTTTGTTAAAACGTTATGCTTCACTTCAATAATGCTTTAAGAAGCAGTCAGCTATCTAAGGATAGTAATGCATGTCTTCAAAAAGATGCCGCTTCACCAAAGTTGTACTGTACATCCGATGATTGGGTATCAAAGATATAATAAAGAATTTGTGCATTGATCTACATGCTCCGATTTGGTCTAATGGTTAATATTGCGCACTTTCATCGCGGCAGCCCGAGTTCGATTCCCGTGAGGGGAATGACAATGGTTGTGGCTTCTTTTTTTTCTTGTCGCTTTTGATTTTTTTCTTGTGGCTTATTTTCCTTATTGTAGCTTTGTATTTATTCTTGTGGCTCATTGTCTATTCTTGTCGCTTATTGTTTCTTCTTAACACATTGATATCACACTAACGAGCCAAAGTTTAAAGGGGGCTCCGTGGCTCAGTAGGGAACGAGTCGGACTACATGTACATGTAGCATCTCGTGGATAGCAGGGTCAAACCACACAGGGTCCGATCCCTTTATTTCTAAACGACTTATTTTCATAGATTCGTCTTTTATACAAGTTCTCCAAATATAATGTTTTCTTCTTATTGTCAGCCTACTTCAACACTAATACTATGCTATGCGCGACTTGATTAATATTTCCTAACTGTTTGCAAACAGTTTATATCAAGATAGGACGCCGCGTTACGTGGAGTCTGATCTGGATCCAACCTTCGTGCCTGTCATATTTTACTTTTCTTAAGTTTTGAAAGCATACAATTGATTATGTGTTTTTCTGCTGATACTGTATTTGCAGCAGACGGCAATTCAGCATGATAAGGATGAAACAGAAACATACAGAGCACTTTTCATATAAAGCTTTTTAAATATCAAGAAAGAGCAGAAGCATGAAATCCATTTCTAGAACTTGAGATACGTCACTTTTGCCAATACCGACGCTGACACCAAATACGGACATGAACAGTAAAAATCTCTGTATAGCGACCATTAAATGAAAATGGCTATTTTGTGTTTAATTAAGCAGGTGACAGTTTACAGCAAGGTGAAAGCTCTCAAATTAGCTTTTTGTTTTACTTTCGCCTTGTTTCAAGCTACCACATATCTTGCATACCATAATTAAGCCTTAAGGAGGTTGGACTATAGGGGGGTTACTGTAATAATTGAGAAAAAGGGACTTTCTAATCAAGTTGTTGCATATGTAAGCCGATATCCCTCCCTAAAACAACTCCATCAGAACAACATAGACAATCTTTGTCACCAATTAGGTGGCCGTGGTAGGGAGGGAGCACTGTAACAGACAAGTTGAACGACCACTCATAATAACGTAATTTTGCAGTGTCGTATCTTTATTAGCCTTAGTGCTTGTAAACTTGGTTGACACGATTGAATTCTTAAAGCGTTTGTTGTACTTACTTATTAAAAGCACTAAGACTAAAAAAGATTCAACAAACGCTCTCAGCATTCAATCGTGTCAACCAAGTTAACTAAAATCAACGGACGGACGGGCGAACAAGCAGACAGACAGACGGACGTACATCGGACATTTGATAAATGTTCTTGCGACAATTTAAGACGCCAGAAATTAATAACTATTTGCTGTTGATCGCAGACTCATTTGCAAATATACCAATTTTCAATTTGAACACTTCGCAGACGACAATTGCAAAGCGAAAATATTTCGGTACGATGAAGGTTAAAATACTTCGTTTATGGGGTAAAAAAGTATAAATGTGAATGAAAAAAGTTTCCCGTACGAGGAATCGAACCCATGTTGCCACAACGACAGTTGGCAATGCCTACCACTAAGCCAAATAACCGGTTATTGGACTGCATCCGGTTATTGGCCCGCTCAGCAAGGGTGTATTGCATTGTCATCATAGCAAAATCTGTTACTATTTATAGTAAAGTATACAATAATATACAGTTATTAAACGGCCGAGGGCGGGCCGTCGTTGCTTATTGGCACAAGTTAGCCATAATGGCACGAGGGCCTGTGGCTAACGAGTGCCAATAAGCAACGACGGTCCGCCCTCGGCCGTTTAATGACTTGTTTATTGTATACCTGCCTGGTTCAAAATCAACGAATATGTAGATTGTTTGAATGTTTACATAGGCGCGGCCGTTATATAAATCAAATGACGTCATCTTCAACGAACGTTGGTCATTTTGAACGTTACGTTGCTAACGTGTTCACGTTCATAAATTCTGTTGCCCCCGGGCCAATAACCGGATGCAGTCCAAATAACCGGTTATTGGACTGCATCCGGTTATTGGCCCGCTCAGCAAGGGCGTATTGCATTGTCATCAAAGCAAAATCTGTTACTATTTATAGTAAGGTATACAATAAAAGCTACTCTCCACTTAATTGTTTAAAAAGCTAATTAATATATGTTTAAAAACATTATTAGTTCCATTTATCATATAGAAGTCACTACTGTGCCGTCTTGGTATACCAATATTGATCAACAATCATAGCAATCATGTAAAACTGATAAGCCCCAGGGCGGGGCCATTTTTGACCCTGGGGTCATGATTTGAACAATCTTGGTAGAGGACCATAAGGCAAATTTGTACAGTCATGAATATGTATCAAAAGAGATACTTTCTATATTTTAGCAATTGGTAGCTTCAAGCAGGCTGAAAGTAAAGCAGAATGCACATTAAGGCACATTCTGCTTTACTTTCAACCTGCTTTAAGAGCTATTTTCAAAACTAGAATCAGGCTATGGGGTAAAGGGTTAACTCTTTCCTCCCTGAAACTTTAAATTGACAATTCCAGTTTCCATTTAAGTCTAATCCTTTTCTGACTTTTAAGGGTTGGTTTTGTCAATGTTTTGCCTTCTCTGGGTCTTCACTGTTTGCATAGGACAAGTGTACTATTCATATTTACACTGTTTGCAACGGACACCAATATGCGGGACTAGGGTTCAAAAGGTTAATAAGGTTTTACATCCCTGTAGGATACTAAAAAGATGCAACCTCCCAGGCATCCTTTGCAGTGACAGTCAGTAAGGTTCTGCTTTGTTCGACATACCGTTCAATATTTTGAGGACTTATTCCGCAAGAGTAAATGAAAACAATTCATTTATCAGAAGAAAGATAAGATCATTATGGTAGGGGTTAAACGGTATTGTATTATTTTCTATTGTGCAGGTATGATCCCAAGGACATGGCGTCGCAACACTGTTCCTAATGGTATCACAGTGATACAGTGGATTACCGACTTCAGTCTGCGAGTCAAACAATTGCAGAACGTAGTTCAATGCACAACCCAGGGTGGTGCCAAGGAACTTAAGGTGAGAAGGCCCATATTGAGACTTTACCTAGTTGTTTAACCCTCTTCTATTCAATGTGCAAGGCGGATGCCTGCTTAACTCTTTCCTCCCTGAAACTTTAAATGGACAATTCCAGTTTCCATTTTAGTCTAGTCCATTTCTGACTTTTAAGGGTTGTTTTTGTCAATGTTTGGCATTATGACAAACAGTGTAGACCCTGATCAGAGGGCTCCTTTCGGAGCCCTCTGATCAAGGTATTCACTGTTTGCATAGGACAAGTGTTCTATTCACATGAACACTGTTTGAAAAGGACACCTATATGCGGGACTAGGGTTCAAAGGGTTAAACCATTACCCCATAACCTGTTTCTAGATTTGAAAGACAGATGACCACTTAAATCAGGCTGAAAGTAAAGCAGAATGCACCTTCAGGCGCATTCTGCTTCATTATCAGCCTGCTTTAAGCTACCATCTGCTAGGATATAGAAAATATTTCTTACAGTACCTTATCATGACTGCATCAATTGGAACTGTTTTCTTCAGTGAAGGAATAAATTAAAGGCGTATTTATGGGGTAATGGGTTAAAACAAGTTGAAATTAAAACAGGGACATTTCTGCTTTACTTTCTGCCTGATTAAGATGTCACCTGTCAGTATGTTAGAAATGTATGAGAAGCATGAAAAAGCGCGGAATAATTATGAATTGAATTATTCTGATTATCAACATACTTTTAACCTTACTCTTTGCACACTGACATTGAATTTAAGAATTGATGATAACTTTTGCAAACAGTTTCGATTCAGATCAGGCCCCACATATGTGGGGCCTGATCTGGATCTAAATCGTTTGACATTCAGATTCTATTTATGCAGAACTGAAGTTGTTACGAATTAATTTACCTAGCATGCAAAGAGTCGAGATCTTACAGTGTAAAAACAATTGTTTGTTTTATTCTATATAGAACCTTCAAGTGTGGCTAGGAGGACTGTTCATTGCTGAGGCATACATTACAGCCACAGGTCAGTACGAGGCCCAAGCTAACAGCTGGTCTCTGGAGGAACTCTACCTGGGTGTAAGTTTTAACTCATTGAGCCCTAGTGACACATATATGCATCCTTTACCAAATGTGTACCTGTAAAGAGTACACTTGTCCTATGCAAACAGTGAAGTCACTTATCAGAAGGCTCCTGCAGGAGCCCTCTGATTAGGGACTTCACTGTTTGTCATTTTGCAATTTATTACAAAAAAAATCCTAAATAGTCTAAAATGGACCAGCCTTTATTGCAAACTGGAATTGTCCATTGGAAGTTTCAGGGGATAGTAAGTTAACCCTTTCTATGCTGGAAACCAGTGGATTTTCATTTTGCAATGTGTGTAGCCTCTGTGCAATGGGCTCCATGAGGATCCCTCTGATCAGGGTCTGCACTATTTGTTTTACTTTAAAAAAACAGAATCTAAAATATTTTTTGAAAAAAGCCCTAAGAATTAAAGCTGCATTGTGTTTTTGAGAAACCTGCATAAAACGGTTGTTTGGGGTCCCATTTGAACTACGTAGGACGTGATTCTTTTACAAAAACCGGCTTTATCTAAGAAATTCACTTTTTAAATTTTATTTATAATATTTTTGTGCTGCACAAATTAAAAAGCCTCCCTTGTGAATGGAAAGAAGGACAACTCTGTAAATACAGGGCTCCAGATATCGGAAGTATTTCGAAAAACTAAAATCTTTATTTCTGCTTTCAAACCCAATGGTGTCATACTCATTAAAATTGCCTCGAAGAGACGGTTTAATCAGTAGTAACACCATAGCATTCGGTGCTGAAATGAGTGAGAAAATGTTAGATTAGTTCAGATTACTCCCGGTTACATGTGTATAGCTGGAGCACTGAGAATTACCCTGTTAACCCTTATTCTGCTACACAGACGTCTGCTTTGACATTGTCCTCTGCAAAATTTGTTCAGTTTAGATTGTTTTAATTAAACAAACCTTAAGATGAGTGTCAAGCAGTTTGGATCCAGATGAGACGCCGCGTTACGCAGCGTCTTTCTAGATTCAAACAGTTTGTAAACTCCTGTAAAGTTACGACCAATGGGCACAGGGTTAAACACTACTTGATCCAGTGACAACGTGTACATATTATTCACCATGAGTAAGCGATTAAAAACATTACGGAGGATCTATACCTTGAGCTTGCTGAAAATGACTGTTTCAGCCTTGTCCGCTCTCTAACTCAAACACTTCTTTTTTTATCTTCACCAATCTTGCTACAAATGTTTATTAGTATAGAATCTAGGCCAGGTTCAATAACTAGCAAAATCGCATAAGGCATGTCTGAGTTGTTGTCCTTGAATAATTAAAAAATGACTGTGTTAGAGAGCAGAAAATGCTCTCTAACACAAACACTTTTTATTGGATCTTCACCAAACTTGCTGACAACGTGTATTGGTGTTAAATCTAGGTCAAGGAAAAAAAGTATTTGTGTTAGAGAGCAAACAAGAGACCCAGAGGGTCACATTTCGCTCACCTGAGGACACTGTACCATAGAATCTGACTGGGCAAGTCAACATTTTGATATAGCTATGACCCAGGTGCCATAATTTGATCTTGGTAGAGGACCACAATGCGAAGCTACATGTCAGATATTAATGATCTGGGCCTTACGGTTTAAGAGAAGAAGATTTTTAAAGGTTTTCCTATAAAAACTGATAAGCCCCTGGGTGGGGCCAATTTTGGCCCGGGGGTCATAATTTGAACACACTTGGTAGAGAACCACAAGGCAAGGCTATATGTAAAATATTAAGAATCTGGGCCTTACAATTTCAGAGTAGAAATTTTTTAAAGGTTTTCCTATATAAGTCTATGTAAAACTGATAAGCCCCGGGGCGGGGCCAAATTTGATCAACGGTTCATAATTTGAACAATCTTGGTAGAGTACCATAGGGCAAAGCTACATGTCAAATATAAATGAGCTTGGCCTTACGGTTTCAGAGAAGAAGATTTTTAAAGGTTTTCCTATGGAAAACTAATAGGCCCGAGGGCGTGGCAATTTTTGGCCCGGGGGTCATAATTTGAACAATCTTGGTAGAGGACCACAAGGCAAAGCTTTATCTCAAATATTAAAAATTTAGGCCATACAGTTTAAGAGAAGAAGATTTTTTAAAGGTTTTCCTATATAAGTCTATGTAAAACTGATAAGCCCCGGGGCGGGGTCAATTTTGACCCGGGGTCATAATTTGAACAATCTTGGTAGAGGACCATAAGGCAAAGCTAGATGTCAAATATTAATGATCTAGGCCATACAGTTTCTGAGGAGAAGATTTTTAAAGGTTTTCCTAAGAAAAACTGATAAGCCCCAGGGCGGGGCCATTTTTGGCCCCAGGGTCAAACTTTGAACAATCTTGGTAGAAGATCAATATTTCTTATGCTGATTATTCGTGACAATATAAAGTGGAGCTATTTTCTTCAGCGGGGGTATAGACTGAATGCTCCCAAAGGCTCTTCTATGGGGGAAAGGGTTAAGCATAATACTTCAACAACTATAAACTCAACATTGTATAGAAACACTCCCAAGGTCTAGGCATTTAAACATATTACTCCATAGATTATGTGTTTTTACCCATTATGTATTCCTTCACTGAAGAAAACAGTTCAATTTGATACAGGAATAAATATGTATTGTTAGAAATATTTTCTATATTCCAGCTGATGTTAGCTTAAAGCAGGCTGAAAGTAAGGGAGAATGTGATGTAAGGTGCACTCTGTCTTACTTTCAACCTGCTTTAAGTGGTCACATATCTTCAATATGAGAAACGGGCTATAGGATGAAGGGTTAAATGAAGGATTTAGGTATTTTTGCAACAAAGACTTATTTTTCCTCAGTGCTTACAGGCAGAACGTACAGCAGAAATGTCCAAATACGAGATACCTGCTTTACTTTTAACCTTCTTTAGACAATGACCTGTCTAGATATAGGAAACTTTTTCCTATGACTACCAGGACTGTAGAATAGGTTTAGATTTGAACACAAACATGGTATGCAGTTCATCAAAACAACAGAATCCATTTATCCACATTAATACATGTGTCCACATTTTCAGCTCAATATGAGAAAGCATGTGGGTAAAAAAGTGGAGAAAAACTATGTATTTCTAATATTTTCAGAAAGGGGCATAACTAATTGAAAACTTGTTGAATTGTGAAGACACTCAAACTTGATATGCCATTCATAAACTAAATATCAGTTTCATATGGCAGAGAATACATGTAGTGTGGAAAACCGGAACAGACAGACATCCCCATACGGGATACCATAAAACGTCCTGTCTGAAGACGGGTGTATAAACTTGTAACCCTTTGATGGATAATGAATTCTTAAGATATGAAAAATAATGAAATTACAAGACAAATTTTAAATAATAGTTCCAACAAATAATCTGTTATATAATACACTTGTTTGAGCAAACATGTTTTATCTTATTTCTACCAGGCTGGAGGGTGTGCAGGCTGGTAACAAGGTGACACTGCTAGTGTACCTGAACTGTACTAATGTGCCCAGCTCCTGTTTACACTGGACTTTGACACAGAGAGAGAGGGATCGGGCAAAGACCACAGCTTCTATGAGAGAGGTGTAGCACTCATCTCATCCGACATAGGCTAGAATGATACCCAATGAACACAAAGACTTTAAAATAAGTGTAGTGCTCCTTTTTTGTTTATTATCAATCTGTTTTAGTTTCACCTTTCGGGATTATCTATTTTTAATTGGTGATGGACTCTATAGATATTGTCTGTTTTATTACATTTAAAACCTGTTAAATTTAGCAGTCACTGAAAATATTAATTGACCCATATTTCATGAAGAATGCAGAGCAATAGTAATGCAGAAAGCTCAATGTATCTTTCTTGAATGGCCATTAGACACAGGATTTACAACAGTAAAATTCCTGTATGACAACCACCAAATTGTGTTAATTATTTTGTTTTCAATGTAGGTGGCTGCTTAAAGCAAGGTGAATTTTCTTTCTGTGACATGTCCTTCATACAATCAATTGGCCTTTTTTGTGGTGGTCATAATTTACAGATATTTAGTAAAACCTAAGTACAGTCAAACTTGTATTTAAGGACCACTGAATTATATGCTATAAGAGCTTAAGATAGTCTTCTGATCTTTAAAGACAGGTGATCGTTTGATGCAGGACTAAAGTAATGTGTCCTGCAGTGAGCTGCCACCTGGCATAATGGCTAATCAGTAAATATACCCGCCATTACCCAATATCAGTGACTGCTCAATACGGTTAAACAGGTTGCATACTAAACAGAAATAAATATGAAAAGAAATATGTTTGGATATGTTTTGAAACGAATAATTAACAGGCTTATGTTGAACAGACAGTTGAGAGATGCTGCTTGCTTTTGTGTTTAACATCTGTGTGGCATTTATTTGTTTTGACCCATTTTAAAACTATTGCACCAGAAATACAACATCGGGAATTGCAAGGTATTTGTCTTATTGAAATTCACAATTGAAAGAATACTTTTAGATAAATCAGAATAAAAAATGTACAGCAAGTTGTGTACTGAGGGTATTTAAAGGTCTATTACATATTATGGTGGTTTGTGATTTATTGTTCGTAATTCTGAAAGATTTTCACCAGTTTACCATTTACCTTCTTAGGCTTTCTCTCTTGTAACCCTAATAAAATGTAGCGGAAACATCAATGTTGTTATCATTTTAAAACTATTGAAAATAGAATTGATACACAATCAACCATGTTTATTTAGTGATGACGTGGAACCACAACGCTTTCTTAACCCATTGAACCCTAGTGACACATCCATTGCAAACAGAGTACCCTCTTGTCCTGTGCAAAGTATAGCTAGATCAGGAGTCCTTTATGATTGAAAGCTCTCATAGCCCATTACCCCATAGCCCGTTTCTAGTTTTGAGGATATATTGCCACTTAAAGCGCATTCTGCTTTACTTTCAGCCTGCTTTGTTACCATCTACTAGAATATAGTATACCTTACCTACGTACGCTCCTTCTTTATCTTTGTACGAGCTAGCGGTCACTTTTTTACGATAGTCCCCGCTGAGCACGGTTGTTATCATATGATGACGTTGTAATGATTGCGCAATGAAATTTGAAATAACTGCTTTTAGAAGGAAGTGTTACCTGAATACAGGTGTATAAAAATGCAGCATCTTCCTTGTAACCGTCACTTTTAGCAAATATTAGCCATGTCCGAGTAGATCTAGATCTACTTGTAAATAAAATGTGAAATGTTTTTTTAATTGAAATTTATCTATGATAAATATAAGACTCATAGAGATTAGTTGTGACTTAAAGAGTTCATCTGTTTTAGTCATATAAACGTTTAAATAATTTTATTGTTTTACAAAATGTTTGGGATTTAATCAAAGTTCATACAATAAATTTTAAAAATCAATTTTACATTATAAGTTTCATAATATGGAAAGTGTAGATTCAAGTGTACATAAGGAAGCTTACTAGTTAATACTGATGCAACATTTTATTAAAGGGAGGTAATCAATGCACATATATACTTGTACATTACTAGACAATACACAGAACTGTGTTGATCCTAATTAGAAGTGCGGTATACTATAAGAAATAGTACAGCCCACTTTGGGCCTCCTTGCATTATAGTGACCTCCCAGTCAGCCCCAAAATAGTGTATGGCCCTCAGCCTTCGGCTTCGGGCCGTAAACTATTTTGGGGCTGACTGGTCGGTCACTATAATGCAAGAAGGCCCTCAGCGGGCTGTACTATTTCTTATATAGAAAATTATTCTTTTGATAAATATTGATGACTATATAAATTTGAACTATTTTCTTCCATGAAGGAATAAATTAGAGGCGTAGAAAGGTGTATTTATGGGGTAATGGGTTAAATGTTATCCCTTTAACCCATTCGCCCCGTGAATCTAGGGATGTAGTAGAAAGTCAATGGATAATTCAATTTACCAATTAAGCCTAGTTCATTTTTGGAAAGTGCTTTACAAAATATATCCGTGCAGAGGGATCTGATCTGGGTCTAGACTGTTTGTATAGGACAAGTGTACTCTTTACAAGTATATGTATACATCATTAGACTTGGAGCGAAGTGGTTAAGTGTCTTGGTTAGATCTTGCATTTTGTGATGTAAAACTTGTAAATGATGCAATGTTTCCAATATGATCTCGTTAAAGTTGAGACTGCACATCCACGATCCAATTCATTAACCCTCTTTCAACACCAAATGTCATTTGCAAAATTTCTGAACTGAATGTAGCAGGAACTTTCGTTGACACCAATGCGACAGTAGATATAATTCTTTTCTCATCTAATCCCAGCGCCATAAAATGTAGAAAATTACCTTTTTAGCTCACCTGAGCTAGCTCAGGGTGAGCTTTTGCAATCCTTTAATGTCCGTCGTCAACAATTTTAGTGTCTGCAACTAGCTCAGATTGTATATTACATGTACCATAAGAGTTCGGATGAGTTCCATTATGGTTGAAATCTGACTAATAGGTCAAGAGTTATCTACCTTTGAATTGCTGAAAATGCCACATTTAACAGTGTTACACTCTAGAGGACACAATTTAAATCCAATCTTTCTCAAACTTGCTCAGATTGTATATAATCATAAAAGTTCAGATGAGTTTGATTATGGTTGAAATCAGACCTATAGGTCAAGTGTTATCTACCTTTGAATTGCTGAAAATGCAATATTTAACAATGGTTACACAGTGGCCACAAATTTAATCCAATCTTTCTCAAACTTGCTCAGATTGTATATAAACATAGGAGTTTAGATGAGTACCGTTATGGTTGAAATCAGACCAATAGGTCAAGAGGTATCTACCTTTGAATTGCTGAAAATGCCATATTTAACAGTGTTTACACTCTAGAGGCCACATTTTTAATCAAATCTTTCTTAAACCAGCTCAGATTGTATATTACCATAAGAGTTTGACCAATAGGTCAAGAGTTATCTGCCCTTGAATTGCTGAAAATGTCATATCAAACAGTGTTTACACTCTTGCAACTACAGTTTTCAATGGATTTTAAACCAGCTCAGATGTATATAGAGCTAAGTTCTCGGAGGAGTGCAATTATTGTTGAAATCTGATCCCTGTGGCAAGAGTTATCTACCCTTGATATACTTTGAAATGCTAGAAAAGGCTTCATTTCAGTATTATTTAGGCTCTAGTTATCTGCCCTTGATGAACTCTACTATACATGAATAGGTCATATTCCAATGTTGTTTACATGCTATACTACAAATTTGAATGAATTTAGTTTAAAACGGGTCAAATTCAAAGGAAAAGCTATCAGGCTTCATTATAACAGGTGAGCGATATCAGGGCCTTCAGGCCCTCTTGTTAGCTATTCACAGGAACAAGTCATCTGTGTTGTAGTCGGAAATCTTAACGTTGGATAAAATACATATATTTGGTATGTGTACTCGCCTCCAAGTCTAATGATGTATACATATACTTGTAAAGAGTACACTTGTCCTATACAAACAGTCTAGACCCAGATCAGATCCCTCTGCACGGATATATTTTGTAAAGCACTTTCCAAAAATGAACTAGGCTTAATTGGTAAATTGAATTATCCATTGACTTT
Source organism: Gari tellinella (assembly GCA_922989275.2). Taxonomy (NCBI): domain Eukaryota; kingdom Metazoa; phylum Mollusca; class Bivalvia; order Cardiida; family Psammobiidae; genus Gari; species Gari tellinella. The sequence continues at coordinate 29,576,799 of OV277860.1, forward strand.
CTACTACATCCCTAGATTCACGGGGCGAATGGGTTAAAGGGATAACATTTAACCCATTACCCCATAAATACACCTTTCTACGCCTCTAATTTATTCCTTCATGGAAGAAAATAGTTCAAATTTATATAGTCATCAATATTTATCAAAATAATAATTTTCTATATAAGAAATAGTACAGCCCGCTGAGGGCCTTCTTGCATTATAGTGACCGACCAGTCAGCCCCAGAATAGTTTACGGCCCGAAGCCGAAGGCTGAGGGCCATACACTATTTTGGGGCTGACTGGGAGGTCACTATAATGCAAGGAGGCCCAAAGTGGGCTGTACTATTTCTTATAGTATACCGCACTTCTAATTAGGATCAACACAGTTCTGTGTATTGTCTAGTAATGTACAAGTATATATGTGCATTGATTACCTCCCTTTAATAAAATGTTGCATCAGTATTAACTAGTAAGCTTCCTTATGTACACTTGAATCTACACTTTCCATATTTTGTAAAACAATAAAATTATTTAAACGTTTATAAGACTAAAACAGATGAACTCTTTAAGTCACAACTAATCTCTATGAGTCTTATATTTATCATAGATAAATTTCAATTAAAAAAACATTTCACATTTTATTTACAAGTAGATCTAGATCTACTCGGACATGGCTAATATTTGCTAAAAGTGACGGTTACAAGGAAGATGCTGCATTTTTATACACCTGTATTCAGGTAACACTTCCTTCTAAAAGCAGTTATTTCAAATTTCATTGCGCAATCATTACAACGTCATCATATGATAACAACCGTGCTCAGCGGGGACTATCGTAAAAAAGTGACCGCTAGCTCGTACAAAGATAAAGAAGGAGCGTACGTAGGTAAGGTATACTATATTCTAGTAGATGGTAACAAAGCAGGCTGAAAGTAAAGCAGAATGCGCTTTAAGTGGCAATATATCCTCAAAACTAGAAACGGGCTATGGGGTAATGGGCTATGAGAGCTTTCAATCATAAAGGACTCCTGATCTAGCTATACTTTGCACAGGACAAGAGGGTACTCTGTTTGCAATGGATGTGTCACTAGGGTTCAATGGGTTAAGAAAGCGTTGTGGTTCCACGTCATCACTAAATAAACATGGTTGATTGTGTATCAATTCTATTTTCAATAGTTTTAAAATGATAACAACATTGATGTTTCCGCTACATTTTATTAGGGTTACAAGAGAGAAAGCCTAAGAAGGTAAATGGTAAACTGGTGAAAATCTTTCAGAATTACGAACAATAAATCACAAACCACCATAATATGTAATAGACCTTTAAATACCCTCAGTACACAACTTGCTGTACATTTTTTATTCTGATTTATCTAAAAGTATTCTTTCAATTGTGAATTTCAATAAGACAAATACCTTGCAATTCCCGATGTTGTATTTCTGGTGCAATAGTTTTAAAATGGGTCAAAACAAATAAATGCCACACAGATGTTAAACACAAAAGCAAGCAGCATCTCTCAACTGTCTGTTCAACATAAGCCTGTTAATTATTCGTTTCAAAACATATCCAAACATATTTCTTTTCATATTTATTTCTGTTTAGTATGCAACCTGTTTAACCGTATTGAGCAGTCACTGATATTGGGTAATGGCGGGTATATTTACTGATAGCCATTATGCCAGGTGGCAGCTCACTGCAGGACACATTACTTTAGTCCTGCATCAAACGATCACCTGTCTTTAAAGATCAGAAGACTATCTTAAGCTCTTATAGCATATAATTCAGTGGTCCTTAAATACAAGTTTGACTGTACTTAGGTTTTACTAAATATCTGTAAATTATGACCACCACAAAAAAGGCCAATTGATTGTATGAAGGACATGTCACAGAAAGAAAATTCACCTTGCTTTAAGCAGCCACCTACATTGAAAACAAAATAATTAACACAATTTGGTGGTTGTCATACAGGAATTTTACTGTTGTAAATCCTGTGTCTAATGGCCATTCAAGAAAGATACATTGAGCTTTCTGCATTACTATTGCTCTGCATTCTTCATGAAATATGGGTCAATTAATATTTTCAGTGACTGCTAAATTTAACAGGTTTTAAATGTAATAAAACAGACAATATCTATAGAGTCCATCACCAATTAAAAATAGATAATCCCGAAAGGTGAAACTAAAACAGATTGATAATAAACAAAAAAGGAGCACTACACTTATTTTAAAGTCTTTGTGTTCATTGGGTATCATTCTAGCCTATGTCGGATGAGATGAGTGCTACACCTCTCTCATAGAAGCTGTGGTCTTTGCCCGATCCCTCTCTCTCTGTGTCAAAGTCCAGTGTAAACAGGAGCTGGGCACATTAGTACAGTTCAGGTACACTAGCAGTGTCACCTTGTTACCAGCCTGCACACCCTCCAGCCTGGTAGAAATAAGATAAAACATGTTTGCTCAAACAAGTGTATTATATAACAGATTATTTGTTGGAACTATTATTTAAAATTTGTCTTGTAATTTCATTATTTTTCATATCTTAAGAATTCATTATCCATCAAAGGGTTACAAGTTTATACACCCGTCTTCAGACAGGACGTTTTATGGTATCCCGTATGGGGATGTCTGTCTGTTCCGGTTTTCCACACTACATGTATTCTCTGCCATATGAAACTGATATTTAGTTTATGAATGGCATATCAAGTTTGAGTGTCTTCACAATTCAACAAGTTTTCAATTAGTTATGCCCCTTTCTGAAAATATTAGAAATACATAGTTTTTCTCCACTTTTTTACCCACATGCTTTCTCATATTGAGCTGAAAATGTGGACACATGTATTAATGTGGATAAATGGATTCTGTTGTTTTGATGAACTGCATACCATGTTTGTGTTCAAATCTAAACCTATTCTACAGTCCTGGTAGTCATAGGAAAAAGTTTCCTATATCTAGACAGGTCATTGTCTAAAGAAGGTTAAAAGTAAAGCAGGTATCTCGTATTTGGACATTTCTGCTGTACGTTCTGCCTGTAAGCACTGAGGAAAAATAAGTCTTTGTTGCAAAAATACCTAAATCCTTCATTTAACCCTTCATCCTATAGCCCGTTTCTCATATTGAAGATATGTGACCACTTAAAGCAGGTTGAAAGTAAGACAGAGTGCACCTTACATCACATTCTCCCTTACTTTCAGCCTGCTTTAAGCTAACATCAGCTGGAATATAGAAAATATTTCTAACAATACATATTTATTCCTGTATCAAATTGAACTGTTTTCTTCAGTGAAGGAATACATAATGGGTAAAAACACATAATCTATGGAGTAATATGTTTAAATGCCTAGACCTTGGGAGTGTTTCTATACAATGTTGAGTTTATAGTTGTTGAAGTATTATGCTTAACCCTTTCCCCCATAGAAGAGCCTTTGGGAGCATTCAGTCTATACCCCCGCTGAAGAAAATAGCTCCACTTTATATTGTCGCGAATAATCAGCATAAGAAATATTGATATTCTACCAAGATTGTTCAAAGTTTGACCCTGGGGCCAAAAATGGCCCCGCCCTGGGGCTTATCAGTTTTTCTTAGGAAAACCTTTAAAAATCTTCTCCTCAGAAACTGTATGGCCTAGATCATTAATATTTGACATCTAGCTTTGCCTTATGGTCCTCTACCAAGATTGTTCAAATTATGACCCCGGGTCAAAATTGACCCCGCCCCGGGGCTTATCAGTTTTACATAGACTTATATAGGAAAACCTTTAAAAAATCTTCTTCTCTTAAACTGTATGGCCTAAATTTTTAATATTTGAGATAAAGCTTTGCCTTGTGGTCCTCTACCAAGATTGTTCAAATTATGACCCCCGGGCCAAAAATTGCCACGCCCTCGGGCCTATTAGTTTTTCATAGGAAAACCTTTAAAAATCTTCTTCTCTGAAACCGTAAGGCCAAGCTCATTTATATTTGACATGTAGCTTTGCCCTATGGTATTCTACCAAGATTGTTCAAATTATGAACCGTTGATCAAATTTGGCCCCGCCCCGGGGCTTATCAGTTTTACATAGACTTATATAGGAAAACCTTTAAAAAATTTCTACTCTGAAATTGTAAGGCCCAGATTCTTAATATTTTACATATAGCCTTGCCTTGTGGTTCTCTACCAAGTGTGTTCAAATTATGACCCCCGGGCCAAAATTGGCCCCACCCAGGGGCTTATCAGTTTTTATAGGAAAACCTTTAAAAATCTTCTTCTCTTAAACCGTAAGGCCCAGATCATTAATATCTGACATGTAGCTTCGCATTGTGGTCCTCTACCAAGATCAAATTATGGCACCTGGGTCATAGCTATATCAAAATGTTGACTTGCCCAGTCAGATTCTATGGTACAGTGTCCTCAGGTGAGCGAAATGTGACCCTCTGGGTCTCTTGTTTGCTCTCTAACACAAATACTTTTTTTCCTTGACCTAGATTTAACACCAATACACGTTGTCAGCAAGTTTGGTGAAGATCCAATAAAAAGTGTTTGTGTTAGAGAGCATTTTCTGCTCTCTAACACAGTCATTTTTTAATTATTCAAGGACAACAACTCAGACATGCCTTATGCGATTTTGCTAGTTATTGAACCTGGCCTAGATTCTATACTAATAAACATTTGTAGCAAGATTGGTGAAGATAAAAAAAGAAGTGTTTGAGTTAGAGAGCGGACAAGGCTAAAACAGTCATTTTCAGCAAGCTCAAGGTATAGATCCTCCGTAATGTTTTTAATCGCTTACTCATGGTGAATAATATGTACACGTTGTCACTGGATCAAGTAGTGTTTAACCCTGTGCCCATTGGTCGTAACTTTACAGGAGTTTACAAACTGTTTGAATCTAGAAAGACGCTGCGTAACGCGGCGTCTCATCTGGATCCAAACTGCTTGACACTCATCTTAAGGTTTGTTTAATTAAAACAATCTAAACTGAACAAATTTTGCAGAGGACAATGTCAAAGCAGACGTCTGTGTAGCAGAATAAGGGTTAACAGGGTAATTCTCAGTGCTCCAGCTATACACATGTAACCGGGAGTAATCTGAACTAATCTAACATTTTCTCACTCATTTCAGCACCGAATGCTATGGTGTTACTACTGATTAAACCGTCTCTTCGAGGCAATTTTAATGAGTATGACACCATTGGGTTTGAAAGCAGAAATAAAGATTTTAGTTTTTCGAAATACTTCCGATATCTGGAGCCCTGTATTTACAGAGTTGTCCTTCTTTCCATTCACAAGGGAGGCTTTTTAATTTGTGCAGCACAAAAATATTATAAATAAAATTTAAAAAGTGAATTTCTTAGATAAAGCCGGTTTTTGTAAAAGAATCACGTCTTACGTAGTTCAAATGGGACCCCAAACAACCGTTTTATGCAGGTTTCTCAAAAACACAATGCAGCTTTAATTCTTAGGGCTTTTTTCAAAAAATATTTTAGATTCTGTTTTTTTAAAGTAAAACAAATAGTGCAGACCCTGATCAGAGGGATCCTCATGGAGCCCATTGCACAGAGGCTACAGACATTGCAAAATGAAAATCCACTGGTTTCCAGCATAGAAAGGGTTAACTTACTATCCCCTGAAACTTCCAATGGACAATTCCAGTTTGCAATAAAGGCTGGTCCATTTTAGACTATTTAGGATTTTTTTTTGTAATAAATTGCAAAATGACAAACAGTGAAGTCCCTAATCAGAGGGCTCCTGCAGGAGCCTTCTGATAAGTGACTTCACTGTTTGCATAGGACAAGTGTACTCTTTACAGGTACACATTTGGTAAAGGATGCATATATGTGTCACTAGGGCTCAATGAGTTAAAACTTACACCCAGGTAGAGTTCCTCCAGAGACCAGCTGTTAGCTTGGGCCTCGTACTGACCTGTGGCTGTAATGTATGCCTCAGCAATGAACAGTCCTCCTAGCCACACTTGAAGGTTCTATATAGAATAAAACAAACAATTGTTTTTACACTGTAAGATCTCGACTCTTTGCATGCTAGGTAAATTAATTCGTAGCAACTTCAGTTCTGCATAAATAGAATCTGAATGTCAAACGATTTAGATCCAGATCAGGCCCCACATATGTGGGGCCTGATCTGAATCGAAACTGTTTGCAAAAGTTATCATCAATTCTTAAATTCAATGTCAGTGTGCAAAGAGTAAGGTTAAAAGTATGTTGATAATCAGAATAATTCAATTCATAATTATTCCGCGCTTTTTCATGCTTCTCATACATTTCTAACATACTGACAGGTGACATCTTAATCAGGCAGAAAGTAAAGCAGAAATGTCCCTGTTTTAATTTCAACTTGTTTTAACCCATTACCCCATAAATACGCCTTTAATTTATTCCTTCACTGAAGAAAACAGTTCCAATTGATGCAGTCATGATAAGGTACTGTAAGAAATATTTTCTATATCCTAGCAGATGGTAGCTTAAAGTAGGCTGATAATGAAGCAGAATGCGCCTGAAGGTGCATTCTGCTTTACTTTCAGCCTGATTTAAGTGGTCATCTGTCTTTCAAATCTAGAAACAGGTTATGGGGTAATGGTTTAACCCTTTGAACCCTAGTCCCGCATATAGGTGTCCTTTTCAAACAGTGTTCATGTGAATAGAACACTTGTCCTATGCAAACAGTGAATACCTTGATCAGAGGGCTCCGAAAGGAGCCCTCTGATCAGGGTCTACACTGTTTGTCATAATGCCAAACATTGACAAAAACAACCCTTAAAAGTCAGAAATGGACTAGACTAAAATGGAAACTGGAATTGTCCATTTAAAGTTTCAGGGAGGAAAGAGTTAAGCAGGCATCTGCCTTGCACATTGAATAGAAGAGGGTTAAACAACTAGGTAAAGTCTCAATATGGGCCTTCTCACCTTAAGTTCCTTGGCACCACCCTGGGTTGTGCATTGAACTACGTTCTGCAATTGTTTGACTCGCAGACTGAAGTCGGTAATCCACTGTATCACTGTGATACCATTAGGAACAGTGTTGCGACGCCATGTCCTTGGGATCATACCTGCACAATAGAAAATAATACAATACCGTTTAACCCCTACCATAATGATCTTATCTTTCTTCTGATAAATGAATTGTTTTCATTTACTCTTGCGGAATTAGTCCTCAAAATATTGAACGGTATGTCGAACAAAGCAGAACCTTACTGACTGTCACTGCAAAGGATGCCTGGGAGGTTGCATCTTTTTAGTATCCTACAGGGATGTAAAACCTTATTAACCTTTTGAACCCTAGTCCCGCATATTGGTGTCCGTTGCAAACAGTGTAAATATGAATAGTACACTTGTCCTATGCAAACAGTGAAGACCCAGAGAAGGCAAAACATTGACAAAACCAACCCTTAAAAGTCAGAAAAGGATTAGACTTAAATGGAAACTGGAATTGTCAATTTAAAGTTTCAGGGAGGAAAGAGTTAACCCTTTACCCCATAGCCTGATTCTAGTTTTGAAAATAGCTCTTAAAGCAGGTTGAAAGTAAAGCAGAATGTGCCTTAATGTGCATTCTGCTTTACTTGCAGCCTGCTTGAAGCTACCAATTGCTAAAATATAGAAAGTATCTCTTTTGATACATATTCATGACTGTACAAATTTGCCTTATGGTCCTCTACCAAGATTGTTCAAATCATGACCCCAGGGTCAAAAATGGCCCCGCCCTGGGGCTTATCAGTTTTACATGATTGCTATGATTGTTGATCAATATTGGTATACCAAGACGGCACAGTAGTGACTTCTATATGATAAATGGAACTAATAATGTTTTTAAACATATATTAATTAGCTTTTTAAACAATTAAGTGGAGAGTAGCTTTTATTGTATACCTTACTATAAATAGTAACAGATTTTGCTTTGATGACAATGCAATACGCCCTTGCTGAGCGGGCCAATAACCGGATGCAGTCCAATAACCGGTTATTTGGACTGCATCCGGTTATTGGCCCGGGGGCAACAGAATTTATGAACGTGAACACGTTAGCAACGTAACGTTCAAAATGACCAACGTTCGTTGAAGATGACGTCATTTGATTTATATAACGGCCGCGCCTATGTAAACATTCAAACAATCTACATATTCGTTGATTTTGAACCAGGCAGGTATACAATAAACAAGTCATTAAACGGCCGAGGGCGGACCGTCGTTGCTTATTGGCACTCGTTAGCCACAGGCCCTCGTGCCATTATGGCTAACTTGTGCCAATAAGCAACGACGGCCCGCCCTCGGCCGTTTAATAACTGTATATTATTGTATACTTTACTATAAATAGTAACAGATTTTGCTATGATGACAATGCAATACACCCTTGCTGAGCGGGCCAATAACCGGATGCAGTCCAATAACCGGTTATTTGGCTTAGTGGTAGGCATTGCCAACTGTCGTTGTGGCAACATGGGTTCGATTCCTCGTACGGGAAACTTTTTTCATTCACATTTATACTTTTTTACCCCATAAACGAAGTATTTTAACCTTCATCGTACCGAAATATTTTCGCTTTGCAATTGTCGTCTGCGAAGTGTTCAAATTGAAAATTGGTATATTTGCAAATGAGTCTGCGATCAACAGCAAATAGTTATTAATTTCTGGCGTCTTAAATTGTCGCAAGAACATTTATCAAATGTCCGATGTACGTCCGTCTGTCTGTCTGCTTGTTCGCCCGTCCGTCCGTTGATTTTAGTTAACTTGGTTGACACGATTGAATGCTGAGAGCGTTTGTTGTATCTTTTTTAGTCTTAGTGCTTTTAATAAGTAAGTACAACAAACGCTTTAAGAATTCAATCGTGTCAACCAAGTTTACAAGCACTAAGGCTAATAAAGATACGACACTGCAAAATTACGTTATTATGAGTGGTCGTTCAACTTGTCTGTTACAGTGCTCCCTCCCTACCACGGCCACCTAATTGGTGACAAAGATTGTGTATGTTGTTCTGATGGAGTTGTTTTAGGGAGGGATATCGGCTTACATATGCAACAACTTGATTAGAAAGTCCCTTTTTCTCAATTATTACAGTAACCCCCCTATAGTCCAACCTCCTTAAGGCTTAATTATGGTATGCAAGATATGTGGTAGCTTGAAACAAGGCGAAAGTAAAACAAAAAGCTAATTTGAGAGCTTTCACCTTGCTGTAAACTGTCACCTGCTTAATTAAACACAAAATAGCCATTTTCATTTAATGGTCGTTATACAGAGATTTTTACTGTACATGTCCGTATTTGGTGTCAGCTTTATGTGAAAAGTGCCCTGTATGTTTCTGTTTCATCCTTATCTGCTAAATTGCCGTCTGCTGCAAATACAGTATCAGCAGAAAAACACATACTCAATTGTATGCTTTCAAAACTTAAGAAAAGTAAAATATGACAGGCACGAAGGTTGGATCCAGATCAGACTCCGCGTAACGCGGCGTCCTATCTTGATATAAATTGTTTGCAAACAGTTAGGAAATATTAATCAAGTCGCGCATATCATAGTATTAGTGTTGACGTAGGCTGACAATAAGAAGAAAACATTATATTTGGAGAATTTTACATATTCTTTTCAGCATGCTTTAAGCAGTTACTTGTATAAAAGAAGAATCTATGAAAATAAGTCGTTTAGAAATAAAGGGATCGGACCCTGTGTGGTTTGACCCTGCCTTTGTTGTATCGTTTTTAGTCTAAGTACAACAAACGCTTTGAGAATTCGATCGTGTCAACCAAGTTTACAAGCAATAAGGCTAATAAAGATACGACACTGCAAAATTACGTTATTATGAGTGGTCGTTCAACTTGTCTGTTACAGTGCTCCCTCCCTACCACGGCCACCTAATTGGTGACAAAGATTGTGTATGTTGTTCGGATTGAGTTGTTTTAGGGAGGGATATCGGCTTACATATGCAACAACTTGATTAGAAAGTCCCTTTTTCTCAATTATTACAGTAACCCCCCTATATTCCAACCTCCTTAAGGCTTAATTATGGTATGCAAGATATGTGGTAGCTTGAAACAAGGCGAAAGTAAAACAAAAAGCTAATTTGAGAGTTTCACCTTGCTGTAAACTGTCACCTGATTAATTAAACACAAAATAGCCATTTTCATTTAATGGTCGTTATATAGAGATTTTTACTGTACATGTCCGTATTTGGTGTCAGCGTCGGTATTGGCAAAAGTGACGTATCTCAAGTTCTAGAAATAGATTTCACGCTTCTGCTCTTTCTTGATATTTAAAAAGCTTTATATGAAAAGTGCTCTGTATGTTTCTGTTTCATCCTTATCATGCTGAATTGCCGTCTGCTGCAAATACAGCATCAGCAGAAAAACACATAATCAATTGTATGCTTTCAAAACTTAAGAAAAGTAAAATATGACAGGCACGAAGGTTGGATCCAGATCAGACTTTGCAAACAGTTTATATCAAGATAGGACGCCGCGTTACGCAAACAGTTAGGAAATATTAATCAAGTCGCGCATAGCATGGTATTAGTGTTGACGTAGGCTGACAATAAGAATAAAAACATTATATTTGGAGAATTTTACATATTCTTTTCAGCATGCTTTAAGCAGTTACTTGTATAAAAGACGAATCTATGAAATTAATATAATTCGTTTAGAAATAAAGGGATCGGACCCTGTGTGGTTTGACCCTGCTATCCACGAGATCCACGAGATGCTACATGTACATGTAGTCCGACTCGTTCCCTACTGAGCCACGGAGCCCCCTTTAAACTTGGGCTCGTTAGTGTGATATCAATGTGTTAAGAAGAAACAAGGGAAATGAGCCACAAGGAGGAAAATGAGCCACGAGGAGGGAAATGAGCAACAAGAACGGAAATGGTGAACAACAAGGGAAATGAGCCACAAGAACGGAAATGAGCCACAAGAACAGAAATGAGCAAAAAGAACGGAAATGAGCCACAAGAACAGAAATTAGCCACATGGAGGAAAATGAGCAACGAGAAGGGAAATGAGCCACAAGAAGGAAATGAGGCACAAGAACAGAAATTAGCCACAAGGACGAACATGAGCCACGATGAGGGAAATGACCCTCAAGAACGGAACATTTATACTTTTTTACCCCATAAACGAAGTATTTTAACCTTCATCGTACCGAAATATTTTCGCTTTGCAATTGTCGTCTGAGAAGTGTTCAAATTGAAAATTGGTATATTTGCAAATGAGTCGGCGATCAACAGCAAATAGTTATTAATTTCTGGCGTCTTAAATTGTAGCAAGAACATTTATCAAATTTCCGATGTACGTCCGTCTGTCTGTCTGCTTGTTCGCCCGTCCGTCCATTGATTTTAGTTAAAACTGTGTAATACATATGTATGGTCATTTGCATCCGAATTAGTGCTTTTAATAAGTAAGTACAACAAACGCTTTCAGAATTCAATCGTGTCAACCAAGTTCACAAGCACTAAGGCTAATAAAGATACGACACTGCAAAATTACGTTATTATGAGTGGTCGTTCAACTTGTCTGTTACAGTCCTCCCTCCCTACCACGGCCACCTAATTGGTGACAAAGATTGTGTATGTTGTTCGGATGGAGTTGTTTTAGGGAGGGATATCGGCTTACATATGCAACAACTTGATTAGAAAGTCCCTTTTTCTCAATTATTACAGTAACCCCCCTATAGTCCAACCTCCTTAAGGCTTAATTATGGTATGCAAGATATGTGGTAGCTTGAAACAAGGCGAAAGTAAAACAAAAAGCTAATTTGAGAGCTTTCACCTTGCTGTAAACTGTCACCTGCTTAATTAAACACAAAATAGCCATTTTCATTTAATGGTCGCTATACAGAGATTTTTACTGTTCATGTCCGTATTTGGTGTCAGCGTCGGTATTGGCAAAAGTGACGTATCTCAAGTTCTAGAAATGGATTTCATGCTTCTGCTCTTTCTTGATATTTAAAAAGTTTTATATGAAAAGTGCTCTGTATGTTTCTGTTTCATCCTTATCATGCTGAATTGCCGTCTGCTGCAAATACAGTATCAGCAGAAAAACACATAATCAATTGTATGCTTTCAAAACTTAAGAAAAGTAAAATATGACAGGCACGAAGGTTGGATCCAGATCAGACTCCACGTAACGCGGCGTCCTATCTTGATATAAACTGTTTGCAAACAGTTAGGAAATATTAATCAAGTCGCGCATAGCATAGTATTAGTGTTGAAGTAGGCTGACAATAAGAAGAAAACATTATATTTGGAGAACTTGTATAAAAGACGAATCTATGAAAATAAGTCGTTTAGAAATAAAGGGATCGGACCCTGTGTGGTTTGACCCTGCTATCCACGAGATGCTACATGTACATGTAGTCCGACTCGTTCCCTACTGAGCCACGGAGCCCCCTTTAAACTTTGGCTCGTTAGTGTGATATCAATGTGTTAAGAAGAAACAATAAGCGACAAGAATAGACAATGAGCCACAAGAATAAATACAAAGCTACAATAAGGAAAATAAGCCACAAGAAAAAATCAAAAGCGACAAGAAAAAAAAGAAGCCACAACCATTGTCATTCCCCTCACGGGAATCGAACTCGGGCTGCCGCGATGAAAGTGCGCAATATTAACCATTAGACCAAATCGGAGCATGTAGATCAATGCACAAATTCTTTATTATATCTTTGATACCCAATCATCGGATGTACAGTACAACTTTGGTGAAGCGGCATCTTTTTGAAGACATGCATTACTATCCTTAGATAGCTGACTGCTTCTTAAAGCATTATTGAAGTGAAGCATAACGTTTTAACAAAGTGTTCATGTTTACTATAGTCATTGAAATGTCAAATTGTGCAATTGACAATTCATTTTTATTTGGGTTACAGTTGAACATACATGTACGATTGACTGTATCGGATGTGACGTACGCGCACCTTCCTATTGTTATCGTCGTATAATAACTATTATAGTTTCCATTGAAGCACATCTAGCAACGGAGACGTGGCTTAGTGGTAGGCATTGCCAACTGTCGTTGTGGCAACCTGGGTTCGATTCCTCGTACGGGAAACTTTTTTCATTCACATTGATACTTTTTTACCCCATAAACGAAATATTTTAACCTTCATCGTACCGAAATATTTTCGCTTTGCAATTGTCGTCTGCGAAGTGTTCAAATTGAAAATTGGTATATTTGCAAATGAGTCGGCGATCAACAGCAAATAGTTATTAATTTCTGGCGTCTTAAATTGTAGCAAGAACATTTATCAAATTTCCGATGTACGTCCGTCTGTCTGTCTGCTTGTTCGCCCGTCCGTCCGTTGATTTTAGTTAAAACTGTGTAATACACATGTATGGTCATTTGCATCCGAATTAGTGCTTTTAATAAGTAAGTACAACAAACGCTTTCAGAATTCAATCGTGTCAACCAAGTTTACAAGCACTAAGGCTAATAAAGATACGACACTGCAAAATTACGTTATTATGAGTGGTCGTTCAACCTGTCTGTTACAGTGCTCCCTCCCTACCACGGCCACCTAATTGGTGACAAAGATTGTCTATGTTGTTCTGGTGGAGTTGTTTTAGGGAGGGATATCGGCTTACATATGCAACAACTTGATTAGAAAGTCCCTTTTTCTCAATTATTACAGTAACCCCCCTATAGTCCAACCTCCTTAAGGCTTAATTATGGTATGCAAGATATGTGGTAGCTTGAAACAAGGCGAAAGTAAAACAAAAAGCTAATTTGAGAGCTTTCACCTTGCTGTAAACTGTCACCTGCTTAATTAAACACAAAATAGCCATTTTCATTTAATGGTCGCTATACAGAGATTTTTACTGTTCATGTCCGTATTTGGTGTCAGCGTCGGTATTGGCAAAAGTGACGTATCTCAAGTTCTAGAAATGGATTTCATGCTTCTGCTCTTTCTTGATATTTAAAAAGCTTTATATGAAAAGTGCTCTGTATGTTTCTGTTTCATCCTTATCATGCTGAATTGCCGTCTGCTGCAAATACAGTATCAGCAGAAAAACACATAATCAATTGTATGCTTTCAAAACTTAAGAAAAGTAAAATATGACAGGCACGAAGGTTGGATCCAGATCAGACTCCACGTAACGCGGCGTCCTATCTTGATATAAACTGTTTGCAAACAGTTAGGAAATATTAATCAAGTCGCGCATAGCATAGTATTAGTGTTGACGTAGGCTGACAATAAGAAGAAAACATTATATTTGGAGAACTTGTATAAAAGACGAATCTATGAAAATAAGTCGTTTAGAAATAAAGGGATCGGACCCTGTGTGGTTTGACCCTGCTATCCACGAGATGCTACATGCACATGTAGTCCGACTCGTTCCCTACTGAGCCACGGAGCCCCCTTTAAACTTTGGCTCGTTAGTGTGATATCAATGTGTTAAGAAGAAACAATAAGCGACAAGAATAGACAATGAGCCACAAGAATAAATACAAAGCTACAATAAGGAAAATAAGCCACAAGAAAAAATCAAAAGCGACAAGAAAAAAAAGAAGCCACAACCATTGTCATTCCCCTCACGGGAATCGAACTCGGGCTGCCGCGATGAAAGTGCGCAATATTAACCATTAGACCAAATCGGAGCATGTAGATCAATGCACAAATTCTTTATTGTATCTTTGATACCCAATCATCGGATGTACAGTACAACTTTGGTGAAGCGGCATCTTTTTGAAGACATGCATTACTATCCTTAGATAGCTGACTGCTTCTTAAAGCATTATTGAAGTGAAGCATAACGTTTTAACAAAGTGTTCATGTTTACTATAGTCATTGAAATGTCAAATTGTGCAATTGACAATTCATTTTTATTTGGGTTACAGTTGAACATACATGTACGATTGACTGTATCGGATGTGACGTACGCGCACCTTCCTATTGTTATCGTCGTATAATAACTATTATAGTTTCCATTGAAGCACATCTAGCAACGGAGACGTGGCTTAGTGGTAGGCATTGCCAACTGTCGTTGTGGCAACCTGGGTTCGATTCCTCGTACGGGAAACTTTTTTCATTCACATTTATACTTTTTTACCCCATAAACGAAGTATTTTAACCTTCATCGTACCGAAATATTTTCGCTTTGCAATTGTCGTCTGAGAAGTGTTCAAATTGAAAATTGGTATATTTGCAAATGAGTCTGCGATCAACAGCAAATAGTTATTAATTTCTGGCGTCTTAAATTGTAGCAAGAACATTTATCAAATTTCCGATGTACGTCCGTCTGTCTGTCCGTCCGTTGATTTTAGTTAAAACTGTGTAATACACATGTATGGTCATTTGCATCCGAATTAGTGCTTTTAATAAGTAAGTACAACAAACGCTTTCAGAATTCAATCGTGTCAACCAAGTTTACAAGCACTAAGGCTAATAAAGATACGACACTGCAAAATTACGTTATTATGAGTGGTCGTTCAACCTGTCTGTTACAGTGCTCCCTCCCTACCACGGCCACCTAATTAGTGACAAAGATTGTGTATGTTGTTCGGATGGAGTTGTTTTAGGGAGGGATATCGGCTTACATATGCAACAACTTGATTAGAAAGTCCCTTTTTCTCAATTATTACAGTAACCCCCCTATAGTCCAACCTCCTTAAGGCTTAATTATGGTATGCAAGATATGTGGTAGCTTGAAACAAGGCGAAAGTAAAACAAAAAGCTAATTTGAGAGCTTTCACCTTGCTGTAAACTGTCACCTGCTTAATTAAACACAAAATAGCCATTTTCATTTAATGGTCGCTATACAGAGATTTTTACTGTTCATGTCCGTATTTGGTGTCAGCGTCGGTATTGGCAAAAGTGACGTATCTCAAGTTCTAGAAATGGATTTCATGCTTCTGCTCTTTCTTGATATTTAAAAAGCTTTATATGAAAAGTGCTCTGTATGTTTCTGTTTCATCCTTATCATGCTGAATTGCCGTCTGCTGCAAATACAGTATCAGCAGAAAAACACATAATCAATTGTATGCTTTCAAAACTTAAGAAAAGTAAAATATGACAGGCACGAAGGTTGGATCCAGATCAGACTCCACGTAACGCGGCGTCCTATCTTGATATAAACTGTTTGCAAACAGTTAGGAAATATTAATCAAGTCGCGCATAGCATAGTATTAGTGTTGACGTAGGCTGACAATAAGAAGAAAACATTATATGTGGAGAACTTGTATAAAAGACGAATCTATGAAAATAAGTCGTTTAGAAATAAAGGGATCGGACCCTGTGTGGTTTGACCCTGCTATCCACGAGATGCTACATGTACATGTAGTCCGACTCGTTCCCTACTGAGCCACGGAGCCCCCTTTAAACTTTGGCTCGTTAGTGTGATATCAATGTGTTAAGAAGAAACAATAAGCGACAAGAATAGACAATGAGCCACAAGAATAAATACAAAGCTACAATAAGGAAAATAAGCCACAAGAAAAAATCAAAAGCGACAAGAAAAAAAAGAAGCCACAACCATTGTCATTCCCCTCACGGGAATCGAACTCGGACTGCCGCGATGAAAGTGCGCAATATTAACCATTAGACCAAATCGGAGCATGTAGATCAATGCACAAATTCTTTATTATATCTTTTATACCCAATCATCGGATGTACAGTACAACTTTGGTGAAGCGGCATCTTTTTAAAGACATGCATTACTATCCTTAGATAGCTGACTGCTTCTTAAAGCATTATTGAAGGGGAAGCATAACGTTTTAACAAAGTGTTCATGTTTACTATAGTCATTGAAATGTCAAATTGTGCAATTGACAATTCATTTTTATTTGGGTTACAGTTGAACATACATGTACGATTGACTGTATCGGATGTGACGTACGCGCACCTTCCTATTGTTATCGTCGTATAATAACTATTATAGTTTCCATTGAAGCACATCTAGCAACGGAGACGTGGCTTAGTGGTAGGCATTGCCAACTGTCGTTGTGGCAACCTGGGTTCGATTCCTCGTACGGGAAACTTTTTTCATTCACATTTATACTTTTTTACCCCATAAACGAAGTATTTTAACCTTCATCGTACCGAAATATTTTCGCTTTGCAATTGTCGTCTGCGAAGTGTTCAAATTGAAAATTGGTATATTTGCAAATGAGTCGGCGATCAACAGCAAATAGTTATTAATTTCTGGCGTCTTAAATTGTAGCAAGAACATTTATCAAATTTCCGATGTACGTCCGTCTGCTTGTTCGCCCGTCCGTCCGATGATTTTAGTAAAACTGTGTAATACATATGTATGGTCAATTGCATCCGAATTGTAAACTTGGTTGACACGATTGAATGCTGAAAGCGTTTGTTGTATCTTTTTTAGTCTTAGTGCTTTTAATAAGTAAGTACAACAAACGCTTTCAGAATTCAATCGTGTCAACCAAGTTTACAAGCACTAAGGCTAATAAAGATACGACACTGCAAAATTACGTTATTATGAGTGGTCGTTCAACTTGTCTGTTACAGTGCTCCCTCCCTACCACGGCCACCTAATTGGTGACAAAGATTGTGTATGTTGTTCGGATGGAGTTGTTTTAGGGAGGGATATCGGCTTACATATGCAACAACTTGATTAGAAAGTCCCTTTTTCTCAATTATTACAGTAACCCCCCTATAGTCCAACCTCCTTAAGGCTTAATTATGGTATGCAAGATATGTGGTAGCTTGAAACAAGGCGAAAGTAGAACAAAAAGCTAATTTGAGAGCTTTCACCTTGCTGTAAACTGTCACCTGCTTAATTAAACAAAAAATAGCCATTTTCATTTAACGGTCGCTATACAGAGATTTTTACTGTTCATGTCCGTATTTGGTGTCAGCGTCGGTATTGGCAAAAGTGACGTATCTCAAGTTCTAGAAATGGATTTCATGCTTCTGCTCTTTCTTAATATTTAAAAAGCTTTATATGAAAAGTGCTCTGTATGTTTCTGTTTCATCCTTATCATGCTGAATTGCCGTCTGCTGCAAATACAGTATCAGCAGAAAAACAATTGATTAAGAAAAGTAAAATATGACAGGCACGAAGGTTGGATCCAGATCAGACTCCACGTAACGCGGCGTCCTATCTTGATATAAACTGTTTGCAAACAGTTAGGAAATATTAATCAAGTCGCGCATAGCATAGTATTAGTGTTGACGTAGGCTGACAATAAGAAGAAAACATTATATTTGGAGAACTTGTATAAAAGACGAATCTATGAAAATAAGTCGTTTAGAAATAAAGGGATCGGACCCTGTGTGGTTTGACCCTGCTATCCACGAGATGCTACATGCACATGTAGTCCGACTCGTTCCCTACTGAGCCACGGAGCCCCCTTTAAACTTTGGCTCGTTAGTGTGATATCAATGTGTTAAGAAGAAACAATAAGCGACAAGAATAGACAATGAGCCACAAGAATAAATACAAAGCTACAATAAGGAAAATAAGCCACAAGAAAAAATCAAAAGCGACAAGAAAAAAAAGAAGCCACAACCATTGTCATTCCCCTCACGGGAATCGAACTCGGGCTGCCGCGATGAAAGTGCGCAATATTAACCATTAGACCAAATCGGAGCATGTAGATCAATGCACAAATTCTTTATTATATCTTTGATACCCAATCATCGGATGTACAGTACAACTTTGGTGAAGCGGCATCTTTTTGAAGACATGCATTACTATCCTTAGATAGCTGACTGCTTCTTAAAGCATTATTGAAGTGAAGCATAACGTTTTAACAAAGTGTTCATGTTTACTATAGTCATTGAAATGTCAAATTGTGCAATCGACAATTCATTTTTATTTGGGTTACAGTTGAACATACATGTACGATTGACTGTATCGGATGTGACGTACGCGCACCTTCCTATTGTTATCGTCGTATAATAACTATTATAGTTTCCATTGAAGCACATCTAGCAACGGAGACGTGGCTTAGTGGTAGGCATTGCCAACTGTCGTTGTGGCAACCTGGGTTCGATTCCTCGTACGGGAAACTTTTTTCATTCACATTTATACTTTTTTACCCCATAAACGAAGTATTTTAACCTTCATCGTACCGAAATATTTTCGCTTTGCAATTGTCGTCTGCGAAGTGTTCAAATTGAAAATTGGTATATTTGCAAATGAGTCGGCGATCAACAGCAAATGGTTATTAATTTCTGGCGTCTTAAATTGTAGCAAGAACATTTATCAAATTTCCGATGTACGTCCGTCTGTCTGTCTGCTTGTTCGCCCGTCCGTCCGTTGATTTTAGTTAAAACTGTGTAATACACATGTATGGTCATTTGCATCCGAATTAGTGCTTTTAATAAGTAAGTACAACAAACGCTTTCAGAATTCAATCGTGTCAACCAAGTTTACAAGCACTAAGGCTAATAAAGATACGACACTGCAAAATTACGTTATTATGAGTGGTCGTTCAACCTGTCTGTTACAGTGCTCCCTCCCTACCACGGCCACCTAATTGGTGACAAAGATTGTGTATGATGTTCGGATTGAGTTGTTTTATGGAGGGATATCGGCTTACATATGCAACAACTTGATTAGAAAGTCCCTTTTTCTCAATTATTACAGTAACCCCCCTATAGTCCAACCGCCTTAAGGCTTAATTATGGTATGCAAGATATGTGGTAGCTTGAAACAAGGCGAAAGTAAAACAAAAAGCTAATTTGAGAGCTTTCACCTTGCTGTAAACTGTTGTTCGGATGGAGTTGTTTTAGGGAGGGATATCGGCTTACATATGCAACAACTTGATTAGAAAGTCCCTTTTTCTCAATTATTACAGTAACCCCCCTATGGTCCAACCTCCGCAAGGCTTAATTTTGGTATGCAAGATATGTGGTAGCTTGAAACAAGGCGAAAGTAAAACAAAAAGCTAATTTGAGAGCTTTCACCTTGCTGTAAACTGTCACCTGCTTAATTAAACACAAAATAGCCATTTTCATTTAATGGTCGCTATACAGAGATTTTTACTGTTCATGTCCGTATTTGGTGTCAGCGTCGGTATTGGCAAAAGTGACGTATCTCAAGTTCTAGAAATGGATTTCATGCTTCTGCTCCTTCTTGATATTTAAAAAGCTTTATATGAAAAGTGCTCTGTATGTTTCTGTTTCATCCTTATCATGCTGAATTGCCGTCTGCTGCAAATACAGTATCAGCAGAAAAACACATAATCAATTGTATGCTTTCAAAACTTAAGAAAAGTAAAATATGACAGGCACGAAGGTTGGATCCAGATCAGACTCCACGTAACGCGGCGTCCTATCTTGATATAAACTGTTTGCAAACAGTTAGGAAATATTAATCAAGTCGCGCATAGCATAGTATTAGTGTTGACGTAGGCTGACAATAAGAAGAAAACATTATATGTGGAGAACTTGTATAAAAGACGAATCTATGAAAATAAGTCGTTTAGAAATAAAGGGATCGGACCCTGTGTGGTTTGACCCTGCTATCCACGAGATGCTACATGTACATGTAGTCCGACTCGTTCCCTACTGAGCCACGGAGCCCCCTTTAAACTTTGGCTCGTTAGTGTGATATCAATGTGTTAAGAGGAAACAATAAGCGACAAGAATAGACAATGAGCCACAAGAATAAATACAAAGCTACAATAAGGAAAATAAGCCACAAGAAAAAATCAAAAGCGACAAGAAAAAAAAGAAGCCACAACCATTGTCATTCCCCTCACGGGAATCGAACTCGGGCTGCCGCGATGAAAGTGCGCAATATTAACCATTAGACCAAATCGGAGCATGTAGATCAATGCACAAATTCTTTATTATATCTTTGATACCCAATCATCGGATGTACAGTACAACTTTGGTGAAGCGGCATCTTTTTGAAGACATGCATTACTATCCTTAGATAGCTGACTGCTTCTTAAAGCATTATTGAAGTGAAGCATAACGTTTTAACAAAGTGTTCATGTTTACTATAGTCATTGAAATGTCAAATTGTGCAATTGACAATTCATTTTTATTTGTGTTACAGTTGAACATACATGTACGATTGACTGTATCGGATGTGACGTACGCGCACCTTCCTATTGTTATCGTCGTATAATAACTATTATAGTTTCCATTGAAGCACATCTAGCAACGGAGACGTGGCTTAGTGGTAGGCATTGCCAACTGTCGTTGTGGCAACCTGGGTTCGATTCCTCGTACGGGAAACTTTTTTCATTCACATTTATACTTTTTTACCCCATAAACGAAGTATTTTAACCTTCATCGTACCGAAATATTTTCGCTTTGCAATTGTCGTCTGCGAAGTGTTCAAATTGAAAATTGGTATATTTGCAAATGAGTCGGCGATCAACAGCAAATAGTTATTAATTTCTGGCGTCTTAAATTGTAGCAAGAACATTTATCAAAATTCCAATGTACGTCCGTCTGTCTGTCTGCTTGTTCGCCCGTCCGTCCGTTGATTTTAGTTAAAACTGTGTAATACACATGTATGGTCATTTGCATCCGAATTAGTGCTTTTAATAAGTAAGTACAACAAACGCTTTCAGAATTCAATCGTGTCAACCAAGTTTACAAGCACTAAGGCTAATAAAGATACGACACTGCAAAATTACGTTATTATGAGTGGTCGTTCAACCTGTCTGTTACAGTGCTCCCTCCCTACCACGGCCACCTAATTGGTGACAAAGATTGTGTATGTTGTTCGGATCGAGTTGTTTTAGGGAGGGATATCGGCTTACATATGCAACAACTTGATTAGAAAGTCCCTTTTTCTCAATTATTACAGTAACCCCCCTATAGTCCAACCTCCTTAAGGCTTAATTATGGTATGCAAGATATGTGGTAGCTTGAAACAAGGCGAAAGTAAAACAAAAAACTAATTTGAGAGCTTTCACCTTGCTGTAAACTGTCACCTGCTTAATTAAACACATAATAGCCATTTTCATTTAATGGTCGCTATACAGAGATTTTTACTGTTCATGTCCGTATTTGGTGTCAGCGTCGGTATTGGCAAAAGTGACGTATCTCAAGTTCTAGAAATGGATTTCATGCTTCTGCTCTTTCTTGATATTTAAAAAGCTTTATATGAAAAGTGCTCTGTATGTTTCTGTTTCATCCTTATCATGCTGAATTGCCGTCTGCTGCAAATACAGTATCAGCAGAAAAACACATAATCAATTGTATGCTTTCAAAACTTAAGAAAAGTAAAATATGACAGGCACGAAGGTTGGATCCAGATCAGACTCCACGTAACGCGGCGTCCTATCTTGATATAAACTGTTTTCAAACAGTTAGGAAATATTAATCAAGTCGCGCATAGCATAGTATTAGTGTTGACGTAGGCTGACAATAAGAAGAAAACATTATATTTGGAGAAATTGTATAAAAGACGAATCTATGAAAATAAGTCGTTTAGAAATAAAGGGATCGGACCCTGTGTGGTTTGACCCTGCTATCCACGAGATGCTACATGTACATGTAGTCCGACTCGTTCCCTACTGAGCCACGGAGCCCCCTTTAAACTTTGGCTCGTAAGTGTGATATCAATGTGTTAAGAAGAAACAATAAGCGACAAGAATAGACAATGAGCCACAAGAATAAATACAAAGCTACAATAAGGAAAATAAGCCACAAGAAAAAATCAAAAGCGACAAGAAAAAAAAGAAGCCACAACCATTGTCATTCCCCTCACGGGAATCGAACTCGGGCTGTCGCGATGAAAGTGCGCAATATTAACCATTAGACCAAATCGGAGCATGTAGATCAATGCACAAATTCTTTATTATATCTTTGATACCCAATCATCGGATGTACAGTACAACTTTGGTGAAGCGGCATCTTTTTGAAGACATGCATTACTATCCTTAGATAGCTGACTGCTTCTTAAAGCATTATTGAAGTGAAGCATAACGTTTTAACAAAGTGTTCATGTTTACTATAGTCATTGAAATGTCAAATTGTGCAATTGACAATTCATTTTTATTTGTGTTACAGTTGAACATACATGTACGATTGACTGTATCGGATGTGACGTACGCGCACCTTCCTATTGTTATCGTCGTATAATAACTATTATAGTTTCCATTGAAGCACATCTAGCAACGGAGACGTGGCTTAGTGGTAGGCATTGCCAACTGTCGTTGTGGCAACCTGGGTTCGATTCCTCGTACGGGAAACTTTTTTCATTCACATTTATACTTTTTTACCCCATAAACGAAGTATTTTAACCTTCATCGTACCGAAATATTTTCGCTTTGCAATTGTCGTCTGCGAAGTGTTCAAATTGAAAATTGGTATATTTGCAAATGAGTCGGCGATCAACAGCAAATAGTTATTAATTTCTGGCGTCTTAAATTGTAGCAAGAACATTTATCAAATTTCCGATGTACGTCCGTCTGTCTGTCTGCTTGTTCGCCCGTCCGTCCGTTGATTTTAGTTAAAACTGTGTAATACACATGTATGGTCATTTGCATCCGAATTAGTGCTTTTAATAAGTAAGTACAACAAACGCTTTCAGAATTCAATCGTGTCAACCAAGTTTACAAGCACTAAGGCTAATAAAGATACGACACTGCAAAATTACGTTATTATGAGTGGTCGTTCAACCTGTCTGTTACAGTGCTCCCTCCCTACCACGGCCACCTAATTGGTGACAAAGATTGTGTATGTTGTTCGGATCGAGTTGTTTTAGGGAGGGATATCGGCTTACATATGCAACAACTTGATTAGAAAGTCCCTTTTTCTCAATTATTACAGTAACCCCCCTATAGTCCAACCTCCTTAAGGCTTAATTATGGTATGCAAGATATGTGGTAGCTTGAAACAAGGCGAAAGTAAAACAAAAAACTAATTTGAGAGCTTTCACCTTGCTGTAAACTGTCACCTGCTTAATTAAACACATAATAGCCATTTTCATTTAATGGTCGCTATACAGAGATTTTTACTGTTCATGTCCGTATTTGGTGTCAGCGTCGGTATTGGCAAAAGTGACGTATCTCAAGTTCTAGAAATGGATTTCATGCTTCTGCTCTTTCTTGATATTTAAAAAGCTTTATATGAAAAGTGCTCTGTATGTTTCTGTTTCATCCTTATCATGCTGAATTGCCGTCTGCTGCAAATACAGTATCAGCAGAAAAACACATAATCAATTGTATGCTTTCAAAACTTAAGAAAAGTAAAATATGACAGGCACGAAGGTTGGATCCAGATCAGACTCCACGTAACGCGGCGTCCTATCTTGATATAAACTGTTTTCAAACAGTTAGGAAATATTAATCAAGTCGCGCATAGCATAGTATTAGTGTTGACGTAGGCTGACAATAAGAAGAAAACATTATATTTGGAGAAATTGTATAAAAGACGAATCTATGAAAATAAGTCGTTTAGAAATAAAGGGATCGGACCCTGTGTGGTTTGACCCTGCTATCCACGAGATGCTACATGTACATGTAGTCCGACTCGTTCCCTACTGAGCCACGGAGCCCCCTTTAAACTTTGGCTCGTAAGTGTGATATCAATGTGTTAAGAAGAAACAATAAGCGACAAGAATAGACAATGAGCCACAAGAATAAATACAAAGCTACAATAAGGAAAATAAGCCACAAGAAAAAATCAAAAGCGACAAGAAAAAAAAGAAGCCACAACCATTGTCATTCCCCTCACGGGAATCGAACTCGGGCTGTCGCGATGAAAGTGCGCAATATTAACCATTAGACCAAATCGGAGCATGTAGATCAATGCACAAATTCTTTATTATATCTTTGATACCCAATCATCGGATGTACAGTACAACTTTGGTGAAGCGGCATCTTTTTGAAGACATGCATTACTATCCTTAGATAGCTGACTGCTTCTTAAAGCATTATTGAAGTGAAGCATAACGTTTTAACAAAGTGTTCATGTTTACTATAGTCATTGAAATGTCAAATTGTGCAATTGACAATTCATTTTTATTTGGGTTACAGTTGAACATACATGTACGATTGACTGTATCGGATGTGACGTACGCGCACCTTCCTATTGTTATCGTCGTATTATAACTATTATAGTTTCCATTGAAGCACATATAGCAACGGAGACGTGGCTTAGTGGTAGGCATTGCCAACTGTCGTTGTGGCAACCTGGGTTCGATTCCTCGTACGGGAAACTTTTTTCATTCACATTTATACTTTTTTACCCCATAAACGAAGTATTTTAACCTTCATCGTACCGAAATATTTTCGCTTTGCAATTGTCGTCTGCGAAGTGTTCAAATTGAAAATTGGTATATTTGCAAATGAGTCTGCGATCAACAGCAAATAGTTATTAATTTCTGGCGTCTTAAATTGTAGCAAGAACATTTATCAAATTTCCGATGTACGTCCGTCTGCTTGTTCGCCCGTCCGTCCTTTGATTTTAGTTAAAACTGTGTAATACATATGTATGGTCAATTGCATCCGAATTGTAAACTTGGTTGACACGATTGAATGCTGAAAGCGTTTGTTGTATCTTTTTTAGTCTTAGTGCTTTTAATAAGTAAGTACAACAAACGCTTTCAGAATTCAATCGTGTCAACCAAGTTTACAAGCACTAAGGCTCATTTTACTCATTGTGGCTAATTTCTGTTCTTGTGGCTCATTCCCTTCTTGTGGTTTACTTCTGTTCTTGTGGCTCATTTTCCTTCTTGTGGCTCACTTCCATTCTTTTGGGTCATTTCCGTTCTTGTGGCTTATTTTCCTCCTCGTGGCTCATTTCCGTTCTTGTGGCTCATTTTCGTTCTTTTTGCCCATTTCTGTTCTTGTGGCTCATTTCCGTTCTTGTGGCTCATTTTCCTTGTTGTGGCTCATTTCCATTCTTGTGGCTCATTTCTATTCTTGTGCCTCATTTCCTTCTTGTGGCTCATTTCCCTTCTCGTGGCTTATTTTCCTCCTTGTGGCTAATTTCTGTTCTTGTGGCTCATTTCCGTTCTTTTTGCTCATTTCTGTTGTTGTGGCTCATTTCCGTTATTGTGGCTCATATCCCTTGTTGTTCCCCATTTCCGTTCTTGTTGCTCATTTACCTCCTCGTTGCTCATTTTCCTCCTTGTGGCTCATTTCCCTTGTTTCTTCTTAACACATTGATATCACACTAACGAGCCCAAGTTTAAAGGGGGCTCCGTGGCTCAGTAGGGAACGAGTCGGACTACATGTACATGTAGCATCTCGTGGATAGCAGGGTCAAACCCCACAGGGTCCGATCCCTTTATTTCTGAACGACTTATTTTCATAGATTCGTCTTTTATACAAGTAACTGCTTAAAGCATGCTGAAAAGAATATGTAAAATTCTCCAAATATAATGTTTTTATTCTTATTGTCAGCCTACGTCAACACTAATACTATGCTATGCGCGACTTGATTAATATTTCCTAACTGTTTGCGTAACGCGGCGTCCTATCTTGATATAAACTGTTTGCAAAGTCTGATCTGGATCCAACCTTCGTGCCTGTCATATTTTACTTTTCTTAAGTTTTGAAAGCATACAATTGATTATGTGTTTTTCTGCTGATACTGTATTTGCAGCAGACGGCAATTCAGCATGATAAGGATGAAACAGAAACATACAGAGCACTTTTCATATAAAGCTTTTTAAATATCAAGAAAGAGCAGAAGCATGAAATCCATTTCTAGAACTTGAGATACGTCACTTTTGCCAATACCGACGCTGACACCAAATACGGACATGAACAGTAAAAATCTCTGTATAGCGACCATTAAATGAAAATGGCTATTTTGTGTTTAATTAAGCAGGTGACAGTTTACAGCAAGGTGAAAGCTCTCAAATTAGCTTTTTGTTTTATTTTCGCCTTGTTTCAAGCTACCACATATCTTGCATACCATGATTAAGCCTTAAGGAGGTTGGACTATAGGGGGGTTACTGTAATAATTGAGAAAAAGGGACTTTCTAATCAAGTTGTTGCATATGTAAGCCGATAACAACTCCATCCGAACAACATACACAATCTTTGTCACCAATTAGGTGGCCGTGGTAGGGAGGGAGCACTGTAACAGACAAGTTGAACGACCACTCATAATAACGTAATTTTGCAGTGTAGGATCTTTATTAGCCTTATTGCTTGTAAACTTGGTTGACACGATTGAATTCTCAAAGCGTGTGTTGTACTTAGACTAAAAACGATACAACAAACGCAGGGTCAAACCACACAGGGTCCTATCCCTTTATTTCTAAACGACTTATTTTCATAGATTCTTCTTTTATACAAGTAACTGCTTAAAGCATGCTGAAAAGAATATGTAAAATTCTCCAAATATAATGTTTTCTTCTTATTGTAAGCCTACGTCAACACTAATACTATGATATGCGCGACTTGATTAATATTTCCTAACTGTTTGCAAACAATTTATATCAAGATAGGACGCCGCGTTACGCGGGGTCTGATCTGGATCCAACCTTCGTGCCTGTCATATTTTACTTTTCTTAAGTTTTGAAAGCATACAATTGAGTATGTGTTTTTCTGCTGATACTGTATTTGCAGCAGACGGCAATTTAGCAGATAAGGATGAAACAGAAACATACAGGGCACTTTTCACATAAAACTGACACCAAATACGGACATGTACAGTAAAAATCTCTGTATAACGACCATTAAATGAAAATGGCTATTTTGTGTTTACATGTAATTAAGCAGGTGACAGTTTACAGCAAGGTGAAAGCTCTCAAATTAGCTTTTTGTTTTACTTTGCCTTTTTTCATGCCACCACATATCTTGCATACCATAATTAAGCCTTAAGGAGGTTGGAATATAGGGGGGTTACTGTAATAATTGAGAAAAAGGGACTTTTTAATCAAGTTGTTGCATATGTAAGCCGATATCCCTCCCTAAAACAACTCCATCCGAACAACATACACAATCTTTGTTACCAAATAGGTGGCCGTGGTAGGGAGGGAGCTCTGTAATAGACAAGTTGAACGACCACTCATAATAACCTAATTTAGCAGTGTCGTATCTTTATTAGCCTTAGTGCTTGTAAACTTGGTTGACACGATTGAATTCTGAAAGCGTTTGTTGTACTTACTTATTAAAAGCACTAAGACTAAAAAAGATACAACAAACGCTTTCAGTATTCAAATACAGCCCGCGGGCTTCTTCAGATGTTAATACACGAAAAAAGGTGTATTAACCGTATAATTTAAATTGGCTACATCCCCAAAACGTTGTAATGTTCTACATGTGATTGTTTTGCGTTTGCGTTTCGGTTCGATTAAACGGACATGCACTAACGTTCCCCATTGCAAGAGCATTTGTACAGTGCTCCTTCTCTACCAAAATACCAAATTGGAGACAACAAATGTGTGTTATGCGGGGGTGGTTGTTATATGGATGGAAATTGGCTTACATTTGCAAACATCTTGACTCTAGAGCAGACGCTGCGTCACGCGGCGTCTGAAATGGATGCAAGCTATTTGTCATTCGTCCTTATATATGTTGTTGATTTTTCTATCATACTGTCCACTATGTGAGCGACGATTTAAAGTAGACGACATTGCAGCTGTGAAAAGGTTGAACATAATTGTCTTATTTTGGGAACAGCGGCATCCGTTGTTGTAAGGAGGGAATTGTTGTTCAAAGCGCCGCTGTGGGGATGGAGCATTGTACAATGGAGAATACATTATTCTGTTCCCGTTGAAACGAAACAAAACGCAAACGCAAATCTGACCATCTATTTAATTATTTGAGTGGCACATGTAATTTTTTATAGCACAAACACGTGTATTGGGAGATCTTACACCTCCGCTGTAATACTATATAGAATTCATAAACACGAGTGTTGTTTTGAAAATGGATCCTTTGAAAAAAACGGCCTCGAAAGAAAAAGTTATAGCTGGTGTTGGCGCGGCAATAGTATGTGTTCTGATCGTACTGGCTGCAGTGTTTGGATATTTGGGTGGCAAGTCGGCCGGTGGGGGTTCGTCCGCTGGTCAAGGATCACTCGCTAGCCAGTGCTCAGTCTCCGGGCGCGCTAGCCGGACAAGCACAGGTATATTATCAACGGTAAATGTGACGTATCTCTTTACAGCTTGTGTTAAGCTCAGCAGCGTCTGTTTGTCAAAGTCAGGGCTGCCATTTCTCCGGATTTTTCCTAAATCTTCGGATTTTTTTCTAGTACATGTTAGCTTAAAGTAGGCTGAAAGTCAAGCAGAATGCGCCTTAAGGCGCATTCTACTTTATTTCCAGCCTGCTTTAAGTAGTCATATGTCAACAAAACTAGGAACAGGCAATGGGGCAAAAGGTACGATTTGTAAAATCGCACTTTAAACAAGAGGGCCATGGCCCTTAATTCGCTCACCTGAGGACATTGTAGTTTGTACCTAAGTTGACTGGGCAAGACAACATTTTAATATAACTATAAATGGAGTTATCTTCCGGACGAGAAAACAGGACAAAAGGGAATTTTGTTGCCAAGCTTATGACCCTTATCCATGACACATCCTCTTATCAAGCTATTTCCATTACCGGTAAATGATAATTATTTCACTAGCATCAGCAGAACTGGAGTTATTTTCCTGACAATAAAATATGGCAAAGGGGAAAAACAAAATATTGCTGCCCTTGTGCATGGCATTTTCTCTCATCAGTTTCTTTCAGTACATAAAATTTCATTACAATAGCATCGTTGTCTTCTGGACAAGAAAATATCACAAAGGGAAATAACTCCAAAATTAATGATGTCAAGAGTTATGGCCTTTGCAAATGTCACTTCCTCTCATTAGGCTCTTTCCAAATAGGCAATTTCATTTGACCCATTACCCCATAGCCTGTTTCTAGTTTTGAAAATAGATGGCCAAACCTAAAGCAGGTTGAAAGTAAAGCAGAATGCGTCTTAATGCACACTCTGCTTTATTTGCAAACTGCTTTAAGCTACCATCTACTAGGATATAGAAACTTATTTCTTATCTTACATTTTCATGACTGTATAAAGTGGAATTATTTTCTTCAGTGGGGGAATAAATTAAAGGCCTAAAAATGCACATTTATGGGGTAATGGGTTAACAAACATCAGTATTTATGGGGGAATGGGTTAATTGGAATTATCTAATGACAAGAAATACAGATAACTCTGATAAAACCAATATTAAACATATGTTTAAATATAGCATAAGACATAATTACATAACTGTCAGTGGATCACTTCCAGATCCTGTTTCTCTAAGTATGAAGCAGACTGGACCATTCTAAACTTTAGCAGACAACATGTTCAGCAGACACCACCAGCAGTTCTGTTGGTCAGTCACTGAGGTCAAATATTATGCAATAGTTTGGGAGAGCATCTAGGCAGCTGGCTAAACCCTTATCAGACTGAAATGATGTCTGCTTAAAACCTACTGTATGTGAAAAATGTACAAAAAAAACCAATTTAGAAAATGTAATGTAGGTAAATGAGTGGCAAATAGTTTGGATCCAAATTAGATGCAGCATTATGTTTAATCTGATCTGGATCCAAACTGTTTGCAAATATTGGCTATTTGCCTGTAGTATATTAAGGGTAACTCAGGTAAATACAGTTCTGCATAAATCAAAATAACATGAGACCTGCATAGAGCAGCACTAAAACTGCACAGGGTGGGGTCAAGTGTGACCCTAGGGATTTCATTTGAACAAACTTTAGAGGGATCCACCAGGAGATACTACTGTAAAAAATTCAAAGCTTAGGGCCTAGTAGTTATTGACAAGAAGATGTTTTAAAGTTTTTTGCTTTTTTGCTTTTTCAAGCAGAGTTTGCGCGTTTTGCCTTTCATTTGAACAACTTCTGTAGAGAAGCATCCAAGGAACATCATGAGCAGGTTGAACTCTTCCTAAAATCGTCGGGTTCAGAGGAGATGTCGTTTGAAGTAAATGTGAACGGACAGACGTACGACGGACGGTGAGCGGTCGCAATAGCTCACCTTGAGCCTTCCGCTCTGGTGAGCTAAAAATGCAAATTGGGAAATCTTAGGATTTTTCATGTCAACTAATGGTATTATCCATAAGGTTTGACCTGTCGGTCATCACTTTCCGTCAACTTTCGTTGGCACCATCGTAAGTTTCCGTATACTTTATTTATAGATCAATGAAAACTTCAGGTAGTATACTTCAGTCGATGATCTAACGCCACTGTCGCAATAGCTTAGTGGATAGTGTCATTGACTCGTAGTGCTAGGGTCGTTGGTTCGGTTCAAGGCACTGTTTTGTAAACGTCAGCTTCAGGTGTGTTTTTTTCGATAATTATATATTTTACTTAAAATAAAACAGTTAACGTTTGGGTAAAGAAAAACTTGCTGCTTAACGAAATACAGAAGTAACAAAGAGTGCTTTTTGCCAGAGAGAGCTTTGCATAACGTAA
Organism: Gari tellinella; assembly: GCA_922989275.2. NCBI lineage: Eukaryota > Metazoa > Mollusca > Bivalvia > Cardiida > Psammobiidae > Gari > Gari tellinella. The sequence goes on from OV277860.1 coordinate 29,608,052, forward strand.
TGTTGCTACAGTGGAAAAAAACGTTTTTCTCTTCCAATAAACGCGTTTACGCTAAACTATTATTTCCATAGCAAACAGTTTGGAGCCAGATCAGACGCCTGGTAACCCGGCGTCTGATCAGGCTCTAAACTGTTTGCCACTCAGATTAACATGAATAGCAAAAATAGTCGAAAATTGTCATGCTCTATGATTTATTGTTTTGCGTTTGCGTTTCGTTTGCGTTTAAACGGGATAGAATAACATTTTCTCCACTGTATACGCACTTCTCTATCCAAGTTTCCTAAGGCAAGTTCACTGCACTTTATTTTATACATTTGCATGAATATCATGGTTTGTATGTGTCTACCATAAAAAAGTTATAAAAAAGACACATTAAGAAATATTACAAAATTAACTCTATCGGTATCGAACCTATAACCCTTACTTTTGTAGCGCAGACACATAACCACTGAGCCATTACCGACTGTAGATATCTTTATCAGATAATATAATCAAATTCGCGTCATTTTTGTTATTTCCGGAAGATAAAGATAGCTTACGGAAAAAGACGGAATATTCAACAACCGACAGGTCAAACCTTATCGACAATAGCCATGTTGTCAAAGTTTACAACAAACTTCGTGCAGCTAAGACTATATAGAATCAGAATGACCGTCTTTCGAATAAGCTTTCTAATCCGCACGACTAGTATAGGAACAACCGTCGTGCGAATAAGCTTTCTAATCCGCACGACCGTCGAGCCAATAAGAATCCTTATCCGCACGACCGTCGTGCGAAACGTTATCGGTGACGATAGCCTCTATCCCAATGTTTAACCACTGGACTACTACCGCGGGTAAAAGCAGCATGTGCCTTAAAGCGACTCGCAACCAGATGGTGCATTAAAAATAGTGATTTGTAAATATGTGTCAAACGCTTATATAAATGGTAAAGAATTAGTTTAAGATAAGAAATTCTGTTTAAAAAAATGTATTTCAATAAAAAAAAATATTGGTCTCTGGTGGGATTCGAACCCGGGGCCCGGCATTGGCGGACAGAAGGCAAAATAGGGGAAACCACTTAGACCAATGGACCACGGAACTATCCGTTTATCTCGGATCGATTTAACGTATTTCAATGTGTAGCGATCGAAAGTGCATACAACTTCACAATTCGCCTCGGGTTTATGTCTGAGCCCGTGTAGAGAAGCAACAACAACAACTATACCGTCTACTAGTCGGTATAGAAAAACGATGGAAAATATCTAAAAATCTAAGATTCGGTGACGATTCTTGAGACTTTTTTTGGACTGATCATATTTTTTTAATGTCAGAAGCCAAATAATGCCACAAATTTGCTTTTATTTGAGTATTTTATTTTATTTTGACAAGTACACCATCCGGTTGCGAGTCCCTTTAAAGGGGCGTTCTGCTTTACTTTCAACCAGTTTTAAGTTACTAATTGCTGTGATATAAAAAAAAATATTTCTTATGGTATACATTCATGACTAGATCTATATAAGTGGAACTATTTTGTTCAGGGGAAGAATAAATTAGAGGTATAAAAAGGCACATTTATAGGGTAATGGGTTAAAGAACCATATGAAAATATTCCTGAATCCTGAGAAGTCAATGTTTTAGACAGACACTTGCTTAAAGCAGACTGAAAGTAAAGCAGGAAGCTACTTCAGGAGAGTTCTGCTTAACTTTCAGCCTGTTTTAACCCATTACTCTATAAATACGCTAGTTTAGACCTAGAATTTTTTTTTTATCGAAGAAATAATTATTTTCTATATCCTAGAAGATGGTAGCTCAAATCGTGTTGCAAGTAAACATGGGACAACATAGGTGTGAATACATGGGTTCTCTAAAAATAAAAGTCTGTTAACCATTGCCATTTTATTTCTCCATAATTTCTTACAACAGTAAATAAATACGAAGCCATTCTTCATCTCTTCCAATGGTAATGAAAATGTAAGTCCTATTCCTCTCTATACATGTACTACAATCACAACTTTTAATAATGGAATTAACAGAGCAACAGATAAGGGTAGTTTTTCAAAACTTAAAATCTTTATTTCTGAAATAAACCCTATGGTGTCACTACTCATTAGAATCGTCTCTTCGAGACGATTCTAATAAGTAGTAACACCATAGGATTTGGTGCTGAAATGAGTGATAAAATGTTTGATTTGTTGAAATAACTACCTCTTATCTGGAACCCTGGGAAAGTCACAGTGCCAAGATTTAATTAACAATGGAAAGTCTCAGTCAGTACCTAAGTTTAACCTATTACCCTGTAGATATGCCCTTTTTACCCTTTTAATTTATTCATCAACTAATAGTTAATCGAAAGTAGCTCCAATTTATAAAGAAATAAATAAGAACCATAGGAAATATTTCACCCTATGTCCTACCAGATGCCAGATGGTAGCTTTACCCCATAACCTCTTTCTAGTTTTGAAAAAAAAGGTGACTACTTAAAGCAGGTGGAAAGTAAAGCAGAATGCGCCCTAAGGTGCATTCTGCTAAATACTTTCAGCCTGCTTTAAGTTTGCACCTGCTAGAATTAAGAAAATATTCCTTATGATACATATTCATGACTGTATAGATTGGAATTATTTTCTTCCACGGAGGATTTAACAGAATGCGCTAAAAGGCACTTCTATAAGGTACAGGGTTAAAGCAGGGTGAAAGTAAATCAGAATAATCTTCCTACATTGTACTCCATAGATACACATTTTTATGCGTTTAATATATTCTTCAACTGCAGAAAACAGTTCCAATATTATACCTTCATGAATATGTATCACAATAAATATTTTCTACTGTAAATTCAAGTGTTAAAAACTAGAACACGTATTGAACGCAATAATGCAACAGATATTGAACGCGTCTAAAGGCGTCATTGCGTTCAATTGGTGTTCTGATATTTAACACCAGGTGTTCAACATAGTGTTAAAATATTAACGCATCCCGTTCAAAATTGCTCAAATTGAACACCATGTGTTCAAAATTGAACGCATTTTGGTGTTCTATTTATTAACGTGTGACGCGTTCAAAAACGATGCAACAGATATTGAACATGTAGAACGTGTTCAAAGGAATTGTGTTAAGTTTTAGAACATTGTTTGAACACACACATGTTTAAATTTGATCACCCTGGCATTCTCGTTTGAACACGTTTGACGTATTGGATGTGCAATTTAAAGCAACTTTTAAGCTTGAAATTGCCTGCCTTCTACTTCCGATGACGTTTCCTTAATGCAGATTAAATAGTTCCCTGCCTTTTAGCATACAGCCGTTAGAAACTAATTTGGGAAAAGAGTAGTTGTTTTATTGACCTTTATTTAACATTTTTCTTTTTCACAACTTAGAGTAGATCTCTTTACAAAGTTGATATTGTACATTTTTATCATCAACACAATTTAATAATGACTTCATTTAAAGTTTGTGCACTGCAGATTTTATCAGCAGGCTAAGCGCTTCTGTAGCGTTTGAGCTAAGTCTAGGTTTGCTCAAACCTGACCAATCAAAGGATTGAGAACAATTTCAGACTCAACTCAAACGCTTTATAAGCAAGGACCCTGACATTTTCAATTTTCAGAAGATTTCAACTTCAAGATATTGTACAATGTACGCGCATAAGGGACTCATACGTTTTCACTGGGACTTGTCATGACACTTTTTCAGTCACTCTTGTAACATGTCAAACTGTTAAAAGCATCAGCACCACATGTATACGTGCATTGGCGACACCCAGTGACACACTGATTTAGAAATTCTCTTCAGTTTATATAGTTTTCAGCTTAATCCTTTGATAGTTTTTCGAATACAGGTCTGATATTTTCCAGAAAGAATTTGAACTTTTTGGAGGACTCCTTAGCAAATCTCTCCTCCATTACCAACTGTTGTAGTAGACCAAGGAACATGGTATATGCCTTGAGGTAGTCTAGATCAAATATGTAGTACACAGCCACCAGCTGCAGCATTTTCACCATTGATCATTTTCCGTAACACTTTATAGTCACCTCATCGCCCAGTAATGAAAGCTGCTGTTTGGCGTGCTTCGTCGTTGAATATCACCGAGGCTGGTGGCGATCCTTCCTAAGTCTTCAACATTTTGGAGATCTCGTCCACATGGATAGCCTACAGTAAAAAGGCTTGATCAGACCAAACATTTTATTCTCTGTTGCTTGATTTTTGCTTTAACCGATTAGCTTTTACTGTATTATGTAGAATATGTTCTCTTTTTTCCAAAAGAATAAGACAGATTTGAACATGTAATTTTATGCTTCGTTCTTAAAAATAATTTGTTTCCTGTAACCTGACTGCCCTTGTGTTTCTACCCCTGGCATGAACAGTTTTTTTTGCTAAATTCATAAATGCACACCAAGCAAGATATTTGTGTGAAACACAATGCCTGCTGATGTGACCACTTCAAAATGACCTTGACCTTTGTCTGACAAGACTAAGGTTGTACCGAGCCCAAGAATTTCTACAGGGGAGTACACATGTCAATCATGAAACCTCTATAACATGTTGTTTTAAATACCTAAGGTTAAATTTAGCATATTTTATACGACCTCTAAATGGCCTAGACCTTTGTCTAACATGACCAAAGTTGCCATGCAATCAAGGGCTTCTTGATTTCAGTTCAAATGCCAAATATTAAGTATCTATCACATGTACATGTAGTTTCAAAGTTATGACGAAGCTTAAATGTGTCATATTTGATCTCTAAATGACATTGAAAGTTGTCACGGATACATATGTTGACCATCTTGTAAGAGCCATTCTTAGACCTCATCTGTGAAACATTTGTGTTTAAATTAACATGTTTGAGAATATAGTACTTACATTGTGAACCATAACAGCTTAGTTCCTCATATGTGATGATGCTGCCCCTGCCAATACCTGTCATAGTTTGTCTCACTTTCGATGTACCCATATGCTTCCATTGCTGTTGGATCAATAGTATGGGATTCCTGCACAAATGGATAATAATAATTATTATAAATTTAATAATAATAATAATATTATAATATAGCTGATTAAGTCATTATTTAACAAGAGAGCTAATTTGATAAAGATAAATCTTCAATGAGGCCCTAAACACATATACAAGTACATTTCATACAAAACATGAAATTAACAACAAGATAACAATACTAACTAGATCGAGCAATTTTCAAGAAAATAGTATATTAAATATTAACCATTTGAAATAGTAAACCTATTAATTGAATTTTTGTCCTATGTAAACAGTGAAGACCAAGATCACAGGACTACTAATTCAGTCATCTGATCAGGGTCTGCATCGTCTGTCATTTAACAATATATTTACAAAAGATAGCCCCTTAATACATCTAGTAAAAGATGGCCTAGACTAAATTTGATACTGTAATTGTCCATTTGAAGTTTCAAGGGGGACGTCACAATGTCATTCTTTGACGCCAATTTGAATGTAAAATTCCTCATGGTCTTCTCTTAGGTAATATGTGGGTTATAAAGCTCATCTAGGTCTATGACAAAAGGGCATAGTGTCATTGTGAATTTATGACATAATAATCTACCTTCAAGAGGCAAAGGAGATGAACACAGGAAAACATAACAAAAATGGTATGACCTGATATATCATTTGAAAACAGTTTTAAGCCAATTTTGACGCTGCGTAACTCGGCGTCTGAATATGCTCCATACGGTTTAACTGCCAAGCCACAACGCCAAGTTCTTCCAGAAAAAGCTGGGTCATGTGGGTGATTACAAAATTTTGATGGGTTTTCTTTAAAAAAAAAATACAAGATAAAAATTAAGAAGTCTGCTTATTATTTGTTGTTTTCAAGGCTTTATCTGCAACCATTGTAATGTATTACCTTGTGATCAGCTGCTATAAACTAACTTATAAAACCTAGTAAGAATGTATACCTGTTTATCTTCTTCAAATGCGTCTGGTCCGAGTGGCTTCACTATAAGCAATGGCAAGTTTGTGCCATATTCTCCAAATTTTCTGTCGCCCTATTAACACTTGTTTTTCCCAATGGTTATCTTGAATTCATAAGGTAACTGAAAAGATGATAATGAAAATTTATAAATAAGAGGTTGCATGTTAGATACGTGGTAGACCTGATTGTTTGGATTTTTAAAATGAATATTTCATTACTTAGATCTGGATCAGCCTTTAAAAATATTTTATAGATCAGACAGAGCAGCCTTTTTAACTTCCTGTTTTATGAACTGTTCCTGGTTTTCAAGCAACCGACTGGTAGTGGTAGAAGTTACAATTGTGTCTATAGAAGTTTCTGGAATATGTTGTGCTTTGCTTGTAAATACAGTATGTATAACGCGTTCTGGTGGCGAAGGGCTTGCTCGTCACTATTAAAGGGAAAGGGCATTTCATCATGTTCAATAGTGCATTGCTTATTTCAGTGGGTGGGGTAACTGTCATGTTTACATTCATGTTCAGACTGATTAAAACAACTAAAATGTATTTACATAGAATTATTTTAGTATATAGATCTATGTACAAGCGACGAGTAGATCATTTACAAAAGAAAAGATTGCATTTACCTCTAAATATACTCAAACAATGAATAAATCCAACAATGCAGCTAGGCGTCCGAGAATTAGACTTCAATGGCGGGCCCAAGATTGAAAAATGACGTCACGTATAACGTGGAACTCTGGGATAATAAATATCTCAGTAGTTCTATTTTTAGCTCCACGCGCTCGCCGCATAAGCACACACATGTGTTCAACGGGCGTGCTGATTTTGAACGTTTGCGTTCAACAGGAGTACCGATTTTAGATACACTCTTAATAAAAGCCATATCAGAATTTATTTTGCATTTCAAATATGCATTTTAAAATTCGAAACACAACAGAGCAGCTAAAACACCCAAACTGAGCAAAATTTGTGCACGGACAAACTTCTTTTGAACTGATTATAATTTTTGAACGCCTATCGAACACCCAATCCTGACCAATAGACAGTCGTGGATAAAATTTTGAACGGACATGTGTTCATAATTAAACACATGTGCGTTCAAAAACAATAAAATTGAACGCGTTTTTACGCGTCGGCGTCCATTTATTTTACAGTGTATCAAATGGTAGCTTACAGCAGTCTGAGAGTGAAGGTGCATTCTGCTTTACTTTCAACCTGCTTTAAGTGGTAAACTATTTTCAATACATGTACAAGAAATAGGCTATGGAGGAAAGGGTTAGTTACAGCATGCTTTAAGCAGCCAGCTGAAAACTTGGGATGGGGGAAAGGGTTAACATACACTAGCACAAACAAAAGAAAACATGTACCGCATTGGAATGTGTAAGTGTTTTCTTATGACCTGTCAGAGTTATTTTTAGATTGGAACATTCCAAAATTTTAAAAGGGATGATCACTGTACTCTTTGATTTTCGTATAGTCAGCCAGGGATACGGAATGCTGTATTCATTGTCCGCAATGTACAGTAGAGAAGACTATTATTTCCCGAATAAACGCAAACACAATACACTAAACTGTAGAAAATTAGTTTTACCTTTTTAATCTTGGTGGCAAACAGGTTGGAGTCTGATCAGACGTCGGGTTACCCGGCGTCTGATCTGGCTCCAACCTGTTTGCAATGTGCATAAAAGTTTTTAGCATAAACACGTTTATTGAGAATGAATAACATATCAGTAAAATTAGAGCAGCTGTCTCGTGCTGTATGAGGATCATGCTTATCTCAAGTTGGAAAGTGTACGAATATATAGATCCTATGTTACCCTGTTATCTATTTACCATTATGAACTATTCTGTTCTGAAAATAACTCTGACAGATCAGAAAAATCAGACAATATGTGTGTCTTGTTTCAGTCATTACTGCCTACAACATTGGCAAGCAGTGCAGACCCAGATGAAACAATCCAATTGTTCTGACTTCTATAGGTCTGCACTGTGTGTAAACACAGTTTAAAAACATTACATGACCAAGTTTGGGTGGTAACACCTAGCACCATAGAAAGTTTGAAAGCCCATGCACTTAGTCAGCTAGCGTCTAGGCAAAGAATCATTGAGGCGTCTCATGTGAGGCCCGCACCTAATATTTGATAGCTTGGTTAGTAAAACCCATTGAAAACCCTATTGAAATCTATTATGTAAGGGCCTCTATTCAAGGCTGAGCCGTTGCCTGAACAATTTCCTCATGCTGTATACCGGTATATACCTGTCTTTTGACACCTAGTGAGAACAAGGGGGGGGCTCAATGAATGGACTGGCTTAATGTCTTTAACCTGTGCTAAGCTGCGATGCAAAAAAAAATCATGTTTTGATTTACAGTAAAACCTCTCTATTACGACCACTAAAATAAATGCTAATTGACTGCATAAAAGACAGGTGACAGCTTAAAGTTAGGTGAAGCTAGGTGAACATAAAACAGAGGTTTCTGTTTTACGTTCACCTTGCTTTATTAAAGGCAGTAACCTGCCTTAAACACATGATAGTTAACAAAATTAAGTGGTCGTAATAGAGAGATGTTACTGTACATCCTTTTCTGCCAATAAAGGTAACTGTAAAGCATGAGAAAAATGTTCACAGCCATCTCTAGTTGTCTAGAGAGACCCTGACATACTCACTCCTAAAGGTTTTTTCAATGGATTTTACTAACCAAATATAAGGTACGGGCCTCACATGAAACACTTCAATGATTCTTTGCACAGACAAAACCACAGTTTTATTGCTGCACAAGATTTAAAGACTTTTCCTATGTCCATTGATGGCCTCCCCCCATTGTCTCGATAGGTGTGAAATGAACTGTCAAAGCATGCAGCACATGCTATACCAATCTCAATTTACCTGGTGAGGCCCAGATTATACTCGTGCTCTAGTGATTTTGAATGGTTATTTCTAACCAAACTATCAAATATAAAGGTCGGGTCTCACATGAGAAGCTTCAATGGTTCTTTGCTAATGACATGTCCATAAGACCCATGCTTTTTGCAAGGAAATTGTCTGGCAAGGCGTTATGATCGAAAGGTCGTCAGGAGATGTCTTTAACTGAAAAGGGGTAGCCACCCAAGATAGCTCAAGTAATGTCTTTAAGGAAATATTTCTACTTTATACAGTCATGAATATGTACAATAAGAAATATGTTCTACACACTAGCGGATGGTACCTTAAAGCAGGCTGATAGTACTTTTTTGAAGTTCCAGGGGTGAATGAGTTAAATATATCAGATTGTATTGACTCAATTGAGAGAGTACAGTAACTAACACTATTCTATCCACCCAAGAAAAGGCTTGAATTTGGTGCTTAACCCATTGCTCTATAAATATACCTTTTTTAAGCCTCTTGTAGTCCCTACCTTTAAAGTCCCGAACATAAAGCACAGAAGATTTTGTAGCTTAAAGCAGGTTAAAGTATTCAGGATCATTCTGCTTTAAGTGGTTACCTTTTAAACAAGAGGGCCTGAATGCCCTGATATCGCTCACCTGTTGTACTGAAGCCTGATAGCTTTACCTTTCTGTTTCACATTTTTAATCTAAATCATTTCAAATTTGTAGTATAGCATGTAAACAATTTTGGAATACAACCTCATAATTCTAGTATAGTAGAGTACATACTACATTTCAAAGCATATCAACGGCAGATAACTATTGCAACAATGATTATATTTCAACCATAATTAAACTCCTTCGAGAACTTATAGCTATATACTTTGTATGCAAATATGAAGAAAAAAATCATTCAAAACTGTAGTTGCAAGAGTGTTAACACTGTCAGATATGGCATTTTCAGCAATTCAAGGGCAGATGACTTTTGACCTATTGGTCCGATGTCAACCATAATCACAGTTATTCTAACTCTTATGATCATATACAATATGAGCAAGTTTGAAAAAGACTGGTAAAAATTGTGGTCTCTAGAGTGTAAACACTGTTAAATAATAAACATGGCTTTTTCAGCAATTTAAAGGTAGATAACTCTCGACCTATTCGTCCGATTTCAACTATTATCAAACTCATCTGAACTTCTTATGGTCATTTACAACCTAAGCAAGTTTGAAAAAGATTGGATAAATAGTGTGGCCTCTAGAGTGTAAATACCCTTAAATATGGCATTTTCAGCAATTCAAAGGTATATTACTCTTGACCTATTAGTCTGATTTCAACCATAAACGAATTCATTTGAACTCTTATGGTAATATACAATCTAGGCAAGTTTGAGGAAGATTGGATTAATATCGTAGCCTCTAGAGTGTAAACACTGTTAAATATGGCATTTTCAGCAATTCAAAGGTACATAACTCTTGATCTATTAATCTGATTCCAACCATAATTAAACTCACCCGAACACTTATAATAATATACAATCTTGGCAAGTTTGAAAGAGATTGGATAAATAGTGTGGCCTCTAGAGTGTAAACACTGTATACTCTTGACCTATTGGTCCGATTTCAACCATAATCAAACTCACTTATGGTAATATTTAATCTGAGCAAAATATTATGGCCTCTAGAGTGTAAAGACTAAAATTGTTGACGCTGCTTGCCAGATGCCGGACATTCAAGGATTGAAAAAGCTCACCCTGAGCTAGCTCAGGTGAGCTAAAAACCTAAAAACAGGCTAAGGGATAAGATGTTATTCCAGATGATTATTCAAAGCAAAGTTAAAGTAAAGCAGAACGTTTTAGGAGATGTCTGCATTTCTTTCATTCTGCATTACGCCTTCTTTTAACTTTGAAATATAGGTGTGGTCCGGTCGTCTTAAGTTATTGAAATTCAACTGAATAAATGCAGGTAAGTTTATTTTAAGCGAGACCAAGCTATATAATACTATTATAATCGGTTTGGCTATATTTTTGTTTGATTACCTGTTGGATCATAGATGGTGCTCAGTGTTTAACCCATTAACCCATAAATACAACTTTATACGCCTTTAATTTATTCCCAAACTTTAGAAAATAGTTCCGATTTATAAGATTTAAAGATTTATACAATTTTGAATATGTATGATATAAAATGTTTTCTTTCTTCTAGTAGATGGTAGCTTAAAGCAGGCTGAAAGTAAAGCAGAATGCCCCTTAAAGCGCATTCTGCTTTACTTTCAACCTGCTTTAAGTGATCACCTATATTTCAAAACTAGAAACAGGCTATTGGGTAATGGGTTAAGACAGGTGGCTGCTTAAAACGCACTTAAAGTAAAACAGAAATCTCCCTTATATTAAGTTTTACTTCACATTCAGTCTGCTTCTCTTAACATACTAGAGGTGAAAAGGTGATTATCTTTGGAAACAGTCTAACCATGTGTCTCATCAGAATCTAACTGGTTGACACTCTCAAACTGTCTTAAAAAGAAAGTTTAAAAATTCTGTTTTTAGAATAGTAGCAGACAACAATAGTTGCAAAGTTTCTTGTGGCTATGTTATTCATCAGAACAGGGGAAGATCATCAAAAGCCATTTTTATCAGGAATAGACCAATAGGTGGAAAAGCAATTTCCAAGTAAAATACATGTAAGTAAATTTGTGAAAGATGTTTCAATCAGGTAAAAGTCTGGCAGTGAATCTGAATGACAGAGCAAGTTAAAGCATCAGTTTGATTATAGTAAGTAATCATTTACATGTATAATATAGAGTTTTCTGAGGCAAGAGATGTAGTATTGTAACAATGATTTCATACTTCTAATAGACAACAATACATTAATTATACACACAGACTGGGTCGTAAATCATTTATTTTGTAAGATAAATAGTTTATGCAACAAGTTCATTATAAGCTTATTCCACTAATCAATAAATTCGTCTTTTACTCCTTAAATCTATTTCTCCACTGGAGAAAATAGTTCTAATTTATACAGAAATGAATACAGTGAAGTTCACTTATAAGGAAGCTCTTTGGACTGCCTGATTTCTTTGGTTAGATCAAAATTTCATTATATCAGGTCCATTTTACTATATGTTAATTAGAGTTAGCGAATATATTTTGTTTTGTTTTGTTACATCCAAAATTTCGTTAAATCAGATTTCTTTAAGCAAGCTTCACTGTATTTAGCATAAAAAGTATTTTCTATATCTTATCAAATGGTAACTTGAAGCAGGCTGACAGTAAAGCAAAACGTACCTCACGGTGCATTCTGTTTTACTTATAACCTGCTTTAAGTGGTACTAGAAGCAGGCTATGGGTTAGAGGCTAATGATATCACCATAGTGTGGTCAAGTACAGCACATGCATGACTAGAAAATCAACATACAGTCAAAACTCAATAGTTTGAACACGCTTTAGTTCGAACATACCCATATTTCTAACTCATTTTCGAAATTAACATATCAAAATAAAGGTAGATTTAAGCGAGTTCGAAATAAAGAGTTTGGAGTGTACTTATTTCACAGTATTCAAGTTCTGATAAGTCCTGTTTCAATTTAAGTCTAGTCCATCGTTGACTAATTAGGGTCATCTATACCATACATTAAAATAATAATAATATTACAAATGAAAAACACTGCAGCCCCTTATCAAAGGGCACCTCTGATTCAGACTAAACTGTAAACTTAAAAGCAGACGCTGAGGTCAAAGAGGTCAACCTTTGTGTGTGCATGGAAAGGTCTTGTCCTTATACACATGAAAACCAAATATGAAAGTAATACCTTAAGGGACATAGGAATTATAAGTATTTATAACCTAAATGCAGATTTCAAAACCTAATCGCAGGACCTAAGTTCAAGTTCAAGGTCACTGGGGTCAAGCTTTTTGCATGTAAGGAAAGGTCTTGTCCATGACTAATATACGAGCTAGTTATAAATCATGTATAAGAAACAAAAAGAATCTTTACGATCAGAAACAAACTAGAAAACTAGAGTCATTACGCTATAAAAATGCTAAAGAATATTGGAAAATGCTGAAAGGTATCGTACATGGATCAAACTCGTCTAAACTTAATGCCTCTAATTTTGAAACATATTTTAAAGCGATAAATAATCCTGAATCTGCATTTTTTCAACCAGATGACGAATTACAGATAATGTTCTCAGAATTAAATGTCAAAATTACACATGACGAACTATTGAAAGCTTGCAAAGAGCTGAAAACTGGAAGATCAGCAGGTCCAGATTTAGTTATAACCGAATTCTTTAAAAAATGGTATAGAAGTTTTTATTCCATATATATACAAATTATTCAACAAAGTCTTTGATACAGGTTATTATCCAGAGAAATGGTCTGAGGGACATATTATTCCATTACATAAGAAGGGCGATGTTAATGATGTTGGAAATTACCGGGGAATTACTCTTCTAAGCTCTTTAGGAAAACTTTTTACCAAGATATTAAACACTAGGCTAAATGAATGGGCTGAAAATTACCATGTGTATGTAGAGGCACAGTCCGGGTTTAGAAAAAATATGTGCACTACTGATAATATTTTTGTTCTACAGTGGAGAATGTGTTATTCTTTCCCGTTTAAACGCAAACGTAGGCAAACGCAAAGCACTAAAACGTAGAAAAGAAAAACTTTTGGACAATTCTGATATTTCATGTTTATCTTGGTGGCAAACAGTTTGGAGCCTGATCAGACGCCGGGTTACCCGGCGTCTGATCTGGCTCCAAACTGTTTGCAGTGAAATTAATAGTTTTAGCGTAAACGCGTTTATTGGGAAAGAATAACACATTCTCCACTGTACACGGCGTTATAACACATCTTATAAATAATCATAAGAAACTATATGTTGCTTTTGTTGACTTCAGAAAGGCTTTTGACTTCGTAGTAAGATATATTTTATGGTACAAACTCTTAAAATATGGTGTAATGGGGGAAAATATTAGATATAATACAGTCAATGTACAAACATCTTAAATCAAAGGTGAAACACAATAACTGCCTTAGTGAGAGCTTCTCGCGCTCATTGGGGGTAGCTCAGGGTGAATGTGTTTCACCATTTTTATTTTCTATGTATTTAAATGATTTAGAGGAAGAGTTTATTTTAAAAGGTTTTGAAGGAGTAGACGTTGGAATGTTAAAGTTATGCTTATTGTTATATGCAGATGATATTATTGTATTTTCTGAGTCAGACACTGGCTTACAAACTGGTCTATAGATATATTACATGAATACTGTGTTAAGTGGAAACTGACAGTAAATGTCGACAAAACTAAAATTATGATTTTCAAGAAAGGTGGCAGATTAAGCAGAAACATAAATTTTACATTTAACAATACGGAAATTGAGATTGTAAACAAGTTTAGTTATTTAGGTATAGTGTTTACAACGGGTGGATCGTTTGCAGAAACACATGCCGCACTCAGTGGGCAAGCATTAAAGGCAATTTTCAAATTAAAATCTTACTTGAACAGATTTTCAAACATATCAGTCAAACATACACTAGATTTATTCGACAAATTAATTCTACCTATTCTGAACTTTGGGAGCGAGATATGGGGTTTTTCACATTCGATTAACTAGAAAAAATTCATCTACAATTTTGTAAACAAATACTTGGTGTTAGAACTCAAACCCAAAACAATTTTATTGATGGCGAGTTAGGTAGGACAGACTTAAGGGCTAATATATTAGTAAACATTATTCGCTACTGGCTAAAAGTAATTCAAAGTCCTGGGACGAAATATGTAAAAGTAATATACAATATGATGTTAAATGATTTGGATCAACACCCAAACAAACAATCATGGGCTTTTAATGTTAACAGATTATTAGAATCGCTAGGACTTAATTGTGCATGGCTTAATCAAGGGGTGGGGGATGAAACAGCTTTTATACAAACTTGCAAGCAGAGAATTAATGATAATTTCTGTCAGAATTGTCACTCAGAATTAGAAAACTCAACTCGTTCATCAACTTATATTTTATTTGCAGATTTTGGTTTTAAGACATATTTAACACAAGTTACTGTACAGAAGTTCAGGAAAGACTTGACAAGATTAAGACTATCGTCACATAGATTGAAAATTGAAACTGGACGCTGGAAAAAGCCAAACAAGATGCCAAGAATCGAACGAAAATGCCAAATATGTAATACCATTGAAGATGAATACCATTTTTTACTAGAATGTCCACTTTACCAGGATCTAAGAAAAACATACATTGATAGTTACTTCTGGAGAAATCCAAATATTCCTAAGTTCGTTCAACTGTTACAGCTTGAAATACCTGATAAAATACGGAAATTAGCATGCTTTGTTCATAAATATTTTGAAAAGAGAGATATAACTTTTCTTTTGAACTGATCGCTTCTTTTAAAAGAAATTTTGTATTTATAACATTTATTATATGTTTTATGCATAAAACATAGTTTGTTAACATCAGTTTGCATAATCATGCTTTCTTTTTGGAATTTCAATTAGGCCTTATGCAAATCAAAAATTTCTGCTTTAAAATATCTATTATCTTGAACAGTTGGAAGTATTTTCTGTACTCGCATTTCTCGAATGCCGATACAGAATATACCCCAATTACCTCCCTTTATGTTGAATGTGTAGTGCTAGTATAGACATATCTTTTTCATAGAGCTGTGGCTAATCTGTAGTGAGCGACCACACAAACGGTTACTGTATCCTTTAAACAAGGGTGGATCACTAGTGCAGGACACTGCTGTGTTCTGCATTAGGGAGTCACCTGCCTTTTTAAGGCATACATTGCCTTTTCATTTAATAGTCTCGTAAATACAGGTCAAACTGCGTTACATTTTGTTTTCATATGTTGTTTGTTGGTTTTTGTATTTGTATTTTGATTGTGTATTGTTTCAAGTGGAAAATTATCAGCATTGTCTGTGTATTTTATTGCAATGTTAGCAGTGGGAAAGTAACAACAGCAGAACACGCAATTCCATTTAATGATCTTTAAACGGAAATGTATGAAATGCTGTTGAGCCAAAATATTGAACCTTAGTTACCTAATCATTGCTTTTCTTAGAATTCTGCATTTTAAGCTATCATTGTTACAAACGATTAAGCATGAGTTGTTAACTTCAATGTTTCATTCTCTCATTATTAATCAAAAATATTTCACAAAATAAAATAGTTATACCGATGTATTTGTTGTTCCATAGTGTAGTCTTGCCCTCTAATAAGGGCAAGGCCTCACGTTTGGAACATACAAGTATAGGCTATTAGACCATGGTTGCAAGCGAATAAACGATATAGTTCGAGGGGGCGTAGCCCCCGAGAACTATGTCGTTTATTCGCGCGCAACCGTGGTCTAACCTATTTAGCACTGGCTTGGGCTCGAGGAAAACAAGAAGACCCTACGTTTCTACTTTTTGTTTTAGACGAAAAAGTTATTTTATTTGTAATACTTTACTTAAATTGAAAGGTTATTTCAATGTGCAGTTTGAGACATTAAGCATGCTTTAACACTAACATAAATAACGCTTATTGAAGCTCTATATGTAAGCACAATTCATTATTAATTGCCTTTAAAGTTTAGGTCTCACTGTACATAATATGACGTCATCAAGCGAGTGCAGTTCCCCTCCGATCTAGGGTTGTGACGTCAAATTGCCTTGATATGACGGAAGCTTGGAATAAGCGAACAGTGTGTTAGTTATTTCATGGTTTTGTAAAATAAACGATATAATCACAGGTTTTTGAGGCCTCTGATTGGCCGAGAGCTCCAAGCCATGTGCTAAATCACAATATGTCTTTTCTTGAAATGCCAATGGCATTTTAATACATACTAAGCGTTATAGTTGATTTGTATTTTGCTTACTGTCTTGCATTTCTTTTCGGCAAGGCAAGTAACAGTAGCAAATTAACGAAACAGTTTATACAGTTTGGACTCTCTAGCACGACCACTGAATCGTGATAATTATATATGGGATATATGGCAGGTGACTGCTTGGGGCGGGTGGAGGTGAAGCGGAAAGCTCTTTTAAGGGCTTTCGGCTTTACTTTCACCTTGCATGGGCGGTCACCTGTCTTGTAAACAATCATTTGGCCTTTATTTAGTGGTCGTGATTGAGAGGTTTTGCTGTTCATTTTGTATATAGACGTAGTGTCATGTGCGATATTGTACTGTGCATGAATTGTATTGTATGCTATGTATTGTATTGAGTGAAATTAACCTCTTCTTTGTCAAGATAGAAACTCTGTCACCTGCTATCAGCATTTTGAGCATTTTGAGTATACATATTCGTACGTTATAGTCCTATTACTAGTGTACATGTAACATTGATACGTGTTCCTGCAGTTTGGATCCTGATCAAACTTTCGAAATGTTCGACTACCGAGTGATTAGCTTCCAAAATGGTCTCACATGTCAAGGCAGAGAAGGGGAATTTTGCAACACTGCATGCTAATAGTTTGGATATACATGTATTTAAATTCATAAGCTATTGATAAACAACATAGTGCACACACAATGTTTTGAGAGAAAAACGAAACAAAACTAAAACAAAACCAAA
Organism: Gari tellinella; assembly: GCA_922989275.2. Classification (NCBI taxonomy): domain Eukaryota; kingdom Metazoa; phylum Mollusca; class Bivalvia; order Cardiida; family Psammobiidae; genus Gari; species Gari tellinella. The sequence goes on from OV277860.1 coordinate 29,625,418, forward strand.
TCAAGACAGGTGTTTTAATCTACTGTGGATTAGAATGCGTGTCTTATATTTCGTTTTTAGTGCGCGAAAGGTGAACTCATTAGAAACATCATTAAACTCAAATGAAAATGTAAAATCATTTAGGATTGATAAATGACTACAAATCATATAAATCTGTTTTGAAAACTATTTTGCGTTGCAAACGCCTAATTATAACATTTGAAACTACAAAACAATATGCTTCATTTTCCTCTCTTTATTTGCAAACGTAAATCCTTTACCATCTACCATTGACGTTTTGATTATGTATCTATAGTTTTGATTTTACCTGTACTGATGGGCCTATGGCCTTTTGTATCAATAAAATATCTATCTATCTATCTATACATCACTTGTCTTGTACTTGGTACAGGTGAGCTAAAAAAAACACCCAAACAAGATAGATTGTAAGTCTGAACTATAGGTGTACATACACCACCCAAAGAAGATAGATTGTAAGTCTAAACTATAGGTGTACAAGCACCACCCAAAGAAGATAGATTGTAAGTCTAAACTATAGGTGTACAAACACCACCCAAAGAAGATAGATTGTAACTCTGAACTATAGGTGTACAAACACCACCCAAAGAAGATAGATTGTAAGTCTAAACTATAGATGTACAAACACCACCCAAAGAAGATAGATTGTAACTCTGAACTATAGGTGTACAAACACCACCTAAAGAAGATAGATTGTAAGTCTAAACTATAGATGTACAAACACCACCCAAAGAAGATAGATTGTAAGTCTAAACTATAGGTGTACAAACACCACCCAAAGAAGATAGCTTGTAAGTCTAAACTATAGGTGTACATACACCACCCAAAGAAGATAGATTGTAAGTCTAAACTATAGGTGTACAAACACCACCCAAAGAATATAGATTGTAAGTCGAAACTATAGGTGCACAAACACCACTCTAAGAAGCTAGATTGAAAGTCGAAACTATAGGTGTACAAACACCACCCAAAGAAGATAGATTGTAAGTCTAAACTATAGGTGTACATACACCACCCAAAGAAGATAGATTGTAAGTCTAAACTATAGGTGTACAAACACCACCCAAAGAAGATAGATTGTAACTCTGAACTATAGGTGTACAAACACCACCCAAAGAAGATAGATTGTAAGTCTAAACTATAGGTGTACAACTCCATTCAAAGAAGATAGATTGTAAGTCTAAACTATAGATGTACAAACACCACCCAAAGAAGATAGATTGTAACTCTGAACTATAGGTGTACAAACACCACCCAAAGAAGATAGATTGTAAGTCTAAACTATAGATGTACAAACACCACCCAAAGAAGATAGATTGTAAGTCTAAACTATAGGTGTACAAACACCACCCAAAGAAGATAGATTGTAACTCTGAACTATAGGTGTACAAACACCACCCAAAGAAGATAGATTGTAAGTCTAAACTATAGATGTACAAACACACACATACTAAGAAGCTAGATTATAATTCTAAACAGTGATTGAAGAAGGGTCTGAGACTGGAGACATAGGTGCACTGAGTTTACTTTACTTTATCTTTACTCCATAGATACTTGTTTTTTACCCATTTACTTTATTCCTCAACAGAAAAAAATAGTTCCAATTTATACAGTCATGGATATGCTACATAAGAAAAACAGTAAAGCCTCTCTATTACGACCATCAAAACGAAGACTTATTGATTGTATAAAAGACAGGTAACATCTTAAAGCAAGGTAACAGTAAAACAGAAAGCTCCTAAAGGAGCTTTCTGCTTTACTGACACCTTGCTTTAAGCAGTAACCTGTCGTAAACACCTAATAATTTACATAATTAAGTGGTCGTTATAGAGAGGTTTTACTGTAAACTAGAACTATCACTGAAGGTGATTAATACCCCATCACCTACCCTGTCACAAGATAAATCCACAAAAGTTTGAGTAGTTCTAGCCACAAGAATTCTTAAGTCTTGATCCATTTCAAGGCCAGACTTTAAGGTTTCAAGGCCAGAGATCACAGAGACCTGAAATTTGCATCTTGCTTATCTACTACACCTGATTAACATTTATGCCAAGTATGAAGTGAATCAGGTTGAAACTGAAGGAGTACTCCATACAAGATTTTGCAGACAAGACTGGCCACCAATTTCAAGGCCGGGGTCAAGGCCAAGGAGACCTGAAATGTGTGTATTGCACATCTACTACTTCTAATTAACATTTATACCAAGTATCAGGTGAATCAGATTGATACGGAAGGAGGAGTTCACATACAAGATTTGTAGACTGACCACTGACCGACTGACAGACAGGCTGATTCCAGTATGGCCCCTCAAACTTTGTGGGGGTATTATAAGTAGTCTTAAAAGATTAATATAGAACAAAAGTAAAACTGAAATCTCCTAGCTTTCTATTTTGCCTTTGTCCTGTTTAAAGCAGATACAACTTTAAGAGAGATCTATGCTTCTTGAACCCATTACTCCACAGCCTGTTTAAGGTGCATTCTGCTTTAATTTCAACCTGCTTTAAGCTACATTCTGCCAGAATATAAGGAATAGTTCTTGAGTTGCACATTCATAACTGTATAAAGTGGAACTATTTCTTCAGTGAAGGAATAAATCAAAGGCGTTAAAATGCAAACCTATGGAACAAAGGGTTAAGTAATGATCACATAACACAATTTTGCTGTACTGATAAGGGCAAACAGGGAATCATTTAGCCCAAACTGCAGTTTGGTGCCCTGTATTGTCATACCCAAGTACAGTCTAGCCTCACAATTTCTATAGATAGGTGTTAACTCATTGAGCCCTAGTGACACATATATGCGTCTTTTACCAAAAGTGTACCTATGAAAAGTACACTAAGTCTTTTCCTATGCAAACAATGAAGTCCCTGACCAGAGGGCTCCTGCAGGAGCCCTCTGATCAGTGTCTACACTGTTTGCCATTTTGTAAAATATTATAAAAAAAACAACCCTAAATAGTTGAAAATGGACCAGTCTTTATTGTGAACTGGACTTGTTCACTGGAAGTTTCAGGGAATAATGAGTGAACTGGTTTCACTGCTAGCATGCATCTATTTTTGACATGTCACGTGATACAGAATTTTCTAGCTTGGACACTTTCAATATGTAATACAAAAGTCTCATTATAAAGCAGAATTTGACATCATAATCTTTTCCAGGTCTGTAATTGGTTTATGATCCACATTTGCGCAGCTTTGTCCACTTCACAGTGTACCAGGTGTAATTTGTTGTCATTGCTGGCCTCCACACATTTGTCATTGTCAGTATTGAGGATCTGACAACTTCTGCAAGTGAATATTACAAAAACATTAAAAGTTCAGTTACACAAAAATATTTTTTTGAACTTATTTACTCTACCCTTCTTGTATTTATTTTGGAGCTGAAGCTTGAGAATGTGTCAGTAACTTGCAAATACAGATGGCTACTTAACCCATTACCTCATAGCCTGTTTCTAGCTTTGAAAACAGGTGACCACTTAAAGCAGGCTGAAAGTAAAGCAGAATGTGCCTTAAGGCACATTCTGCTTTACTTTCAGCCTGTTTTTAAAGCGACTCGCAACCAGATGGTGCATTAAAAATAGTAATTTGTAAATATGTGTCAAACGCTTATATAAATGGTAAAGAATTAGTTTAGGATAAGAAATTCTGTTTAAAAAAATGAATTTCAATAAAAAAAAATATTGGTCTCTGGTGGGATTCGAACCCATGGCCCGGCATTGGCGGACAGAAGGCAAAATAGGGGAAACCGCTTAGACCAATGGACCACGGAACTATCCGTTTATCTCGGATCGATTTAACGTATTTCAATGTGTTGCGGTCGAAAGTGCATACAACTTAGTAATTCGGCTCGTGTTTATGTCCGAGCCCGTGTAGAGAAGCAACAGCAACAACTATACCGTCTACTAGTCGGTATAGAAAAACGATGGAAAATATCTAAAAATCTAAGATTCGGTGACGATTCTTGAGACTTTTTTTAGACTGATCATATTTTTTTAATGTCAGAAGCCAAATAATGCCACCAATTTGCTTTTATTTGAGTATTTTATTTTATTTTGACAAGTACACCATCCGGTTGCGAGTCGCTTTAAAGCTACCATCTGCTAGGATATAGAAAAGTTTTCTTCTGGTTCATATTCTTGGCTGTATAAATTGGAACTATTTTCTTCATTTGAGGAATAAATGTATGTTGTCCCCAACAACAGGCATCTGCTTCTGCTCTAAAATTTCTTTTCAAACTAGGGTCAGTATGGCCAACAATTTAGATTCTGACAAGATGCCTCATTATGAAGCATCTCATCTGGATACCTCGTGTTTCAATGAGTATCAGGGTTTTGCCGTAAACGCAAAAAGCTCCAGGCAGTCACCAGCCAAAATGTAGTTAAACTTCAATTTATAAGGCAAGTATGATGAATTTCTAGATGGAATATACAAAAGAGAGACGAGGCATTGCAATGAAGAAAATGAATTAAATTGGTTGCTACAAAATTGAAATGTTCTGCCAGAGAGAAATTAATTCTAAGACTACCGGTATCCTTGCCCTGTCTTTCCTTCTCCACTCCTCCATAGACATTTGATGCAGGGCTCCAGATAAGAGGGAGTAAACTGAATAAATCAAACATTTTCTCACTCATTTCAGCACAAAATCCTATGGTGTCATACTCGTTAGAATCGTCTCAAAGAGACGATTCTAATGAGTAGTGACACCATAGGGTTTAAATGATAAATAAAGATTTTAGATTTTGAAAGACTCCCCTTATCTGGAGCTCCGTGATGCCTTTACGTGACTCACAAAAAAAACCTTAAATCCTTCTTGTAAATGTTAGAATGGAAAAGTGTTTCTTCATGCACACCTGCGGGGTCCGTTTTACTAAACAACTTACGCAAATTATTTGCCTAAGTCAATATTTTAATTTTTAATTTATTTTTTTATTATCACTTGCTACAAACAGCAAATAGCCAGATCAGAGGACGCGCTTTTAGCGCGTGCTCTGATCTGGCTATTTGCTGTTTGCAAACGTTTATGATCGAAAAATAAGAGTAAAACGATTTTGACTTACGCAAAATTTTTGCGTAAGTAGTTTAGTAAACGGACCCCTGTAGTCTGGTACTCTATCAACCTGTGGAGTTTTGTCTTAAAGGAAAACGGATAGCTGATGACAATATGGTCTTATATCCTAGATTTTATCCTAAAAGCAACATTCATGAAGGTCCTGCAATTATTACTCATCGATAAGGTACGAAAAAGATCGATTTACTGCATACAGGTAAGCTATCGCTAATTGGAACGGGCGCCGCCATATTGGCAAAGCTATCATTCGGAACCCTCGATTTTTATCCATTTTGTGACGACACAAAGGCCTAAACGCTGATTGGCTCTTTCACTCAACCACTGTAACTTGGACGGACATTTCACACTTCGTCAGTAAGGGTAACGGCAAGCTTAATTCAAGGTCGCATACAGCTAAAAAAAAAAGATAATAGATAGATGGTATATTCATATTGAATATTGTAGATCCAGAAACGATCAGAAGCTATCGTTAATCGGCTTAGAGAAATGTCCGTTCCAATTCCCAGCTATAGAATCTGGGAAAACAATGCTGCGAAATGGCTAACAGTAGAGTATGGCGACATCCATAATACCTTGATTGATGATTATAATAATAGATCTAGATCTACAATAAAAAAAAATCTGATAATCAGTGCGATATTGTGCTGATCTAGACCTAAATGTTGAACTGGCTTAGATCTACCAACTCGTTTACAAATCAGCATTTTCTAGCTGGTTCGTCTCGGTTTAGGAATTCAACGCTACAGAAATTCTTAATGAAAAAAGTCTCATTACTAGATCTACATATTGTACGGGTAGATCTAGATCGGTTTTCTCTTTCTTAATTTAATCATCGCGATTCTCTAGATCCCGATCTGATAGAGCGATCTTACTTGAGTCCAAATCCGATTTTGATTGGATCTAGTTTTATCGTTCTTATTTCTGGGTGTAGTTTTACACTCGTCATTTCTGTAGAAAAAAATTCAAACAACTTTTAGATAGGCCTAAATGAATTTTAATTTTAGATTTAAATTCGAGTTTTATGGTAGACTCTAGCCTTTTTAAAAAAGCAGCATACACATCTAGATCAATACAAAACCACAAGAGCTAGAAGTGTCCAATATTCTTTTTTTCTTTCTTTTTTTAAAAGATCTTGGCTTTTTTGTTTTGATGTAACCCTTTCCCCCATAAATACGCCTTTTAACGCCTTTAATTAATTCCTGTATATACTGAAGAAAATAGTTTCAATATCATACTGTCACAAATAAAAATCATAAGAAATATTTTCTATATTTTAGCAGATAAAAGCTTAAAGCAGGCTGAAAGTATTTTCAACCTGTTTTAAGTGGTCACATATTTTCAGAAGTAGAAACAGGGTAAAAGGCTCGTGGCGTGTAATCGCATATTTAAGTAGCCAAATTGCTAGCCTGTGTTTCAAATCACAACCCTGTTTGACAAGTGCGGCTAATTAGATTACGTAATATGGATATTTATGCCCTGCAGGCCCCTAAAGCTTCTTACTTCTTCACAGAGGGGGTCTTAGGCAGAAAGGGGTTGTGTATAATTATTTCCGGTCCATATCGTACAAATTGCAAGGCAGCTTAATTGATTAGAGGTTGATGATGAATGTCAGCATAAAATGCGATCTAGATCAAAGCCGCCTGCTGAAATATGTCCTGAATCTGTTTCGATTATGATTTTCATAGATCTTTATATAAGCTCAAGATATATAACGATAAGTAAAAAACGACATTAATACAATAAATGAGCACTCGGGTCACGTTATCTAGAGCGTTCATTTTTGACCCAGATCAGAATATCAAATACTTTGTTCAGCAGACAATTAATCAGTTTGGATCTTAATCAGACATTGCCAGTCTCATTTGCTAGATGATAAATTGATATTCCACATTTGTCATGTCAATGACTGTGCAAAACGTTCAGCAACAGTTTGGATCCAACTGAGATATTGAAAAACTCTGTGATTGAAAATCCAAACTAAGGTTTGAATGTATTGAAAAGCTCATTGAAGAAACTTTTATCCGTACGAGAGACTGACAAACAGTTAGGACCCAGATCGGAATCAAAACTGACTGTACTTAAAGTTCAGCAACAGTTTGGATCCAAATGAGATATTGAGAAACTCTGTGATTGAGACCTGGATGTACGAAAGTTCCCGGATGTTGCGATACCGAGAATAAATGGTCTATTTTCTAAAAATGTATGTCCGATTGAGGACCAGAACCGATGTTAAACGTCACGGAAAATTCATAACAGACCAGAAAAATAATTTGATCCCCCTTATTTTATTAAATAAAAACGTAATACCTCGTCCGTTTTGTACTGGATGCAGAGACAGTGTATAGCCATATGGCTATCCACTGTCTCTGACTGGATGTTATAAAAATCGGCACATGTATTATCGTCTTTATCTGCTCGTGTTTTAGTCGTAGCCCCGTAAAAATACGAAGATATCCTGGAGCCGATGTTTATGATTAATATTTACGGAAATATTAACAGATAAGACTAAATATATCGGAGAAACTTTTTTCGAAAGTCACAGGGCTTCGATGCCTTTATTCGCAACCAGTATGCAAATATTATCAAGAGTATCCGTGCCCGATTCCGGTGTCCTATGATATTTGCCTGATATACGCTACCTCAAGTATGGCTGGATTAAGCACTAATAGCTCGAAATTTTGATGGTTCTGCTATGCACTCATTGTCACCAAGACACTCAATCGTCATTTCATTTGTTCTTCAGCAAGTATTAACCTCCTTTGTAGGCATTTATACACAAGTATTGCAGTCGCAAATTCGTCCGGCGAATGCACTTTCTCTTCGCCCGACCCGTCGTAGTCTCTGTCTTCTAATATTACATTCTCTGATAATTTAGGATCGAAATCGTAACACTGAAGTTCTAAAGTGTTTTTACCTTCCTCCACATGCCCAATTTTTCTCAGTATTTCAGTTTATTAATGTTATCGATGTAAATTCCGCGCACTCTACGGCATTCCCGGTTAGACTCGCTATAACCGGAAGGTCGTGGAAGGCCTTAGTTACGTCACACAGGTAAACAAAATGGCGGCCCCCATGGTCGCTTGCACAGTCATATATCACAAAGTTTAAACGGCTCTAACTACTTCATTTTTTATTATTTTTCAAAATTTCAAAGGCAGAAGGCGATTTTTTTTCAATATCTTTCATTTAAAAGATATTTATCACCAGCTGTCCATTTCCCTTTAATGATAAATCTGATGAATGGTGTAGGAGGAGTTGCGTTTATGATCTATAATGCATGGAACATTAAAGTTCAGCTATCTCCCCTTGGAAATGGCGGCATAAAAAACTATTTCTTCATGCATATTTTAAGATGGTTCTCTATCAATCTGTGAAGTTTTGTTAAAATCCGATGAATGGTGTAGGAGGCATAAAATGCACTTAAGAGAGTTTTTGACCTGTATTTTATCTTATGTATGACACATTAAAGTTCAGTTAGTTCAGTTGGAAATATAGGAATAGAAAAGAATATCTCAAGATGGTAATCTATCAACCTTTGAAGTTTTGTTGAAATCCGATGAACATCATAAGAGCAGTTGCACCTACAAGCGTTTATAACCTATAGTGCATGAAACATTAAACTGAAGTTAAATTATCTCCCCTTTGAATTATCTCCCATTAGAACTGGTGAAATGGAAAGATATTTCTCACATAACTACCCTTGTTTTCTATAGCGAACAACGATTACGAATATCCTTATCTCCAACATGTGTAAGATCACTTTGATGATGTCACTATAACGTCACTATTTATAACGGCGTTTTGATGTCACCGGGGTTCCAATAAATGCCTATAGCTTTGAAAAATAACTTAACATTGTTATGGGAGAAAAAGAATCTGTCACTCGTCGATGTTTAAGACAAGTTGATCTCAAACTCGTCTAGAATAGAAAAGTTATTAAGCTCGCCAAGGCTCGCTTAATAACATTTCAATTCTAGACTCGTTTGACATCAGCTTGTCTTAAACATCGACTCATGACAGATCCTATATATCTTCTTGCACATCCTTCCATGGTGCTGTATCAATCTATGAAGTTTTTTTTCCAAATCTGATGAATGGTGTAGGAGTATTTGCACTTACAAGAATGGACAGAAGGATGGTCAGACGAATGGGGTGATTCCTATATACACCCTCAAAATTGTTTGTGGGAGGTGGGATGGGGGTATATAATAAAGAACCATTGGAAACTATTCTTGCATGTTGACAAGTGGAAGCTTAAAACAGGCTGAAAGTAAAGCATGATGCCTCTGAAGAGCTTTCTGTGGCCTTAAGTCTGCTTTTAGCAACAACCTCTTTTAGCACAGAAAATGCTATCGGGGAATGAGGCAACAGGGAAAACATTCTTTGCAGAAAGTGGAATAGGACCTAAAATCAAAATACTTTCATACCTCATTCCATGTCCATGGTCCCACTGGATGTGTGTCACAGAAGCTCATATGTAGGGTGTCCCCAGAGTGGGACTCTATACATCGCTCCCCAACCCCTAACTGACCTTTGGTATTCAAACGAAACATCTGCAAGATACCTCAACATTGATTACTACCCGTCATGTAAAACTTGAACAATACAATGTACATGTATACAAAACAAATTTCTACTTTCTCTTAACTCTTTGCACGCTAGCGGCGAATATTATATCTGCCATAGTGATTACATCTGCAAATAGATTAGATCCAGATGAGACGCCGCGTAACGCGGCGTCTCATCAGGATCCAACTGTTTGCTATTCAGACACTGAATTTAAATACATTAAACAGCAGCCACTTCATCAAAAAGCATCTCTGCTTAATGCAGGACAAAAGTTATGCAGACAGCTGTTTGCATTGCTTTTGTCCAGCATTAAGCTATCATATCTATATTAACCTCTATGCATGTATATATTAGCCTCTATACATGTATCAATCTTAGTTGAGTGTCCACTAAACATAGGTTTCATTGTATGCTACTAGGACAGGCTTGTCAATTGATTGTGAAGCTAATGCTTCAAACATATGTAGCAAATCTGTTTTTTTCTTCTATAAATTGGACATAGTAATGGCAGAAACATCAATTGGATTTCAATTCTGTATGAGACTGTTCTCACTTTCATCTCTTCCCTCATGGAAAGTTCTGTTCACTCTCTTTACTACAATGGTTTTTCAAGCTTCTAATTCATAAATATGCCATTTTACGCCCTAAATTAAATATTCTACTTGCAAAAGTAGTTCCACTTTGAATATACATTAATGAACAAATAACATTAACAACAAATAACCCCGGTGGCAGTCTTGGCAATATATTCTGAATCTTTTATTTAGTCCAAATAAGGTCAAGGTCAAGGCTAAATAGAGGTTGGGTAATAAGGGAGAATTGATATTGGTGCAGGCCAACAACTGAATATGTATAAAAGCATTGCACTCAGTAGTGTTGACACAAGATGAAACAGTAAAATCTAGTCTAATAATAGTCCAAATTAGGTCAAGTTCAAGAACAAGGTTGGATGATATTGGTATATTGGGAAAGGTCCAAGGCAACAACTGTATACGTATCAGCATTCAAGTAAACGGTGTTGAGGCTAGACGAAATGTTAAAATCTAGTTAACCAAGGAATGGCTCATTTACAATAGTCTAAGTCCAAATCAGGTCAAGGTCAAAGTCAAAATCAAGGTTGAGCGATATTGGTAGATTTGGGAATGGTCCAAGGCAACAACTGTATAGGTATCTAAGCATTTGAGTGTAGTGGTATTGGTGCTAGATGAAATAGTAAAATCTAGTTAACCTGTTACAGACAGACCGATGGAAGGACGGACCGACAGGTCTTTCACTATATGCCTCCACATCTACAGATGCCGGGGGGCATTAAAATATTTTCTATATCCTAGCAGATAGTAGCTTAAAGAAATCTGAAAGTGAAGCAGAATGTGCATTTAGGTGCATTTAGGCACATTCTGCTTCACTCTCAACTTCCTATAATGGTCACCTTTCTTCAAAACTAGAAACAAGCTACATGTATGGTGTCAAGTGAAGGGTTAAAATCAGAGCTTTAAACTTGCTTTAGAAGATCCCTGGGGTGATCTCAAATATTGACCCCAAGAGACTTGATTGAATTGTACCAATTCACGAAGAGAAATACTAGACAAGAGCCGCATGCGGCCCTAAATCACTCACCTGAGGAACTATTGTGTTATACTCGATGTATAATGAAGTTTGTCATTGCATGTATGTGGACTGTTGCATGAAACTGAAACGACTCGGAATAAGATTTTCCTGTACAAGTCTATAGTATGTAAAACTGATAAGCCCCGGGGCGGGTCCATTTTTGACCCTGGGGTCATGATTTAAACAATCTTGGTAGAGGACCGTAAGGCAAAGCTGGATGCCAAATATAAAAGGTATGGGCCTTACGGTTTCAGAGAAAAAGAGTTTTAAAGGTTTTACTACATAAGTCTTTGTAAAACTTATAAGCCCCGGTGCAGGGCCATTTTTGATCCGGGGGTCATGAATTGAACAATCTTGGTAGAGGACCATAAGGCAAAGCTAGATGCCAAATATAAAAGGCCTGGGTCTTAGGGTTTCAGAGGAGAAGAGTTTTAAACGTTTATTCCTATATAAGTCTATTTAAAACTGATAAGCCTCGGGGCGGGGCCATTTTTGACCCTGGGGTCATGATTTAAACAATCTTGGTAGAGGACCGTAAGGCAAAGCTGGATGCCAAATATAAAAGGTATGGGCCTTACGGTTTCAGAGAAAAAGAGGAATAAAGGTTTTACTACACAAGTCTTTGTAAAACTTATAAGCCCCGGTGCAGGGCCATTTTTGATCCGGGGGTCATGAATTGAACAATCTTGGTAGAGGACCATAAGGCAAAGCTAGATGCCAAATATAAAAGGTCTGGGTCTTAGGGTTTCAGAGGAGAAGAGTTTTAAACGTTTATTCCTATATAAGTCTATTTAAAACTGATAAGCCTCGGGGCGGGGCCATTTTTGACCCTGGGGTCATGATTTGAACACTCTTGCTAAAGGTTCACAACATGATGCTACTTGTGAAACTTGGTTGTCCTATGACTTATAGTTATTGACAAGAAGATGTTTAAAGTTTTTACTTTAGTTGTCAATATTACGTAAATACGGAAAATGACCACGCCCTCTGGCGGCCATGTTTTTTGACGGATCAAAATTCTTTGAACAATTTTGAAAGTATAATAATTGAGAAACATTTTGGTGAAAACCAAATTGAAATCGGACCAGTAGTTTTTGAGAAGAAGATTTGTTAGATATCGTGCATGGTTGCCATGACAACACGACCGTTTGCCCCACCCACTTTTTTTGAAATTTTTTTGAAGCTCACAACTACAGTATGTATATGACCAAGTTTGGTTAAAATTGGGCCATTGGTTTCAGAGAAGAAGTTATTTGAAACAAATTGTGAACAGACGACACGGACACGGACACCGACGTACGATGGACGGCAGCCGATCACAATAGCTCACCTTGAGCACTTTGTGCTCAGGTGAGCTAAAACGGGCACATCTGCAAGAAATACAGCAAAAAGGCACATTTGCAATATCTAAAATTTCAAAACTTATTTCAGAGAGAGAAAGTCTTATAAATTTTCTTTAAAACAACTTTTAATTCTGACCATCCAAAAAATACTCCTGTAAAGTTATGTTGAAATTGACTGGTTAGATTCCAAGATGCCTAGTGTCACTGTGTGGTAACCTACGAATGTCATAGAATACTGCTTTGAGTTGAATTTGATCCCGAAACAGACGTTAAAACAACTACAATCAACAGAAATTGATCAATCAGCATCTCGCTTTCTGGTGTTCAAATAGCATACGCGATTTTTAGAAGGATGGGTTGAGAAAAATAATGTAAAGATTGGACGGCCGGAAGAAATTGACGGTTTCATTGTAGAAAACGCGAGGAGCGTCATGAATGGTGATCGGCGTCTTGCGGTGAGATAGAATGCTGAACTCCTCGGGTCAGCAAATTGTCTGTATATCGACTTGTACGTGAGAAACTAAACATGTCGAGAGTCGGTGATATATGGGTGCCACGCTTGTTAAGTGCAGAAGAAAAAGAAAGATGTGTCCAGGTATCAACACTCTTTTTTAAGACGATATTCGAGAGATTAGGACTTTTTCAGCAAACACCCATCACACAGATCAATTGCATACGATGCGAGAGAAGTGACCGGGGTTCATTTCCAAACTTAGAAAAGCAACATATTTTACCAGGTTGTATCGCTTCGTGCCACATTTCCCAGCATGCACATTTTGAACTTGCCATGCTGTGCGTCAGCAGGGCTGCAATTTCTCCGGAATTTTCCGAAATCTTTTAGTTTTTATGCTAGCAGAAAGTAGCTTTTAAAAATCAGGTTGAAAGTAAAGCAGAATGTGCCTTAATGCACATTCTGCTTTACTTTCAACCTGCTTTAAGTAATCGCGCTAGAAAAATAGAAAATTTTGAAATCTTAGGATTTTGCAAGATCAACTTATGGCAGCCCTGCGTCAGCGAAAATGCATCGATCACCACTACAAGTATTTTGAAAAGAAGTGACGTTGACGTCGATAACGTCGTAACGTTAACTAGTGTGCGCCGGGGTTACACAGATAGGGTATTTCAAAATACTCTGTGCTAGTCAGTTTTAAAGATAACACGTTAAAACTTCACACAGGTTTACATAAACCCTATGTTTATATATACTGATGACCGTTTGTCTCTGCTGTTTTAACGAACAATTTTATAAGAAAATTCTACGATGTTTTGGGACAGCCCTCGTATTGATGTCTGATAATGCATTACTCAAAACCATGGATATCACAAACATGGACATCACATAGTCTCACCTTGAGCATTCAAGTGAGCTAAAATTAGAGAAGCTGTTTAATAAATTCTGTATACAGATGTTGCTATATAGTAACGCAATAATCTACAAAGCCTGCACTACAGCAATGACAGAGAAGCAGCACTGTTAAATACAATCAAACTATAGTTCAGCAGTCACACAAAATACAAGAATTAGAAATCTATAACACAGGTGACAGCTTAATGCAGGTCATAAGAAATGAAGAAAGCTCCTTCAAAAGCTTTCTGCATTACCTTACATTAAGCAGTAACCTGTCTTCAGTGATGTCCATTCAGCCATTCATTGTTGAAGTATGGATATCTTTTTAACCCATTTGCACCCACTGGATTCTTCCATTTTTATATATTGGATTAGTCCATTTTTGATCAAAGGAACACCTGGTCAAAATTTTGATTTTCATTAAGTTGTTTTATATTGAAATTCCTATCAGCAAACAGTGTAGACTCTTATCAGACCACATGAGTAGGCGTCTGATCAGAGTCTACACTGTTTGCCTATATCCCATATATGGGATCGTGGGCACAAATGGGTTAAACCTGACAGCTTCATGCAGGACAAAGTAATGCAGAAAGTTCATAAAAGAGATGTCTGCATTACTTTTGTCATGCATTAAGCTGTCACCTATATTTAACCCTTTAACCCATAGAAGCGCCTTTTAGCTGATATGATTTATTCCTCCGCTGAAGAAAATAGTTCCAATTTAATAAGTCATGAACATATAGTTAAGGGGATATTTTCTATATTCTAGCACATGGAAGCTTAAAACAGGCTGCAAGTAAAGCTTTCAATCTGCTTTAAGTGGTCACCTATCTTCAATACTAGAAATAGGCTTTCAGGTAAAGGGTTAAATAAAAAGTTCATTCAGCCATTCATGGTAGAAAGTTTTTGATATCACAGAAGTAATGAAGAAAGCTCCTGAGGGAATGATATTCACACATGCTCCCGATAAGAGGGAGTATAAACTGAACAAATCCAACATTTTCTCATTTATTTCAGGACCAAACCCTATGGTGTTACTACTCAAGAGAGATGATTCTAATGAGTAGTAACACTATAGGGTTTAATGCACTTTCTGTTCATGAATGACTGCTTAGCATCGGTGTGTCCTGTAGGTAAGTAAGATGTTTAGTATGATTGCAGCACGGAGATGGCAGCAAGGCTGTAGGAGTGGCATACATGGGGGGCTAGTAACATGCCATACACTGATCAAACATCATGTCAACAAAACTGATCAAACATCATGTCAACAAAACTGGTCAATATGTCTAGTACTGAAACTATATAACGTCTAGTAATGGGGTAGTACCAAAGCTATATAATGTCTAGTGAGGGGGTTGTACTGAAGCTATATAAGTCTAGTGTTCATGCTAAAGGTAAAAAAGGTAAACGTATGGGTTTATCAAGTCTGAAATTTATATGTCATATTCTGCCGACTTTTACAAATACCTCCCTGTTCATCGAGTCACAAGTCGGCCATTTACATATGGTGCAAGTTGCAGCCATGGCACATTGACTTCTTTCCGTCTCAGGTACCAATTTAAATCACCTGGGTGAAGTGGAGCAAAGTATGGTTAATTTTTTGCTTAGAAAAATTTCAGTGATCCTGATAGGGCTCGATGTAAACTGAACAAATCCAACATTTTCTCCCGCATTTTGCACCAACTCCTTTTCGTGTAACTACTCATTAGAATCGTCTCAAAAAGACAATTTAAATGAGTAGTAACACCATAGCCTTTAATGCAGAAATAACGATTTTAGTTTTTGAAATACCCCTGTTAGCTATAGCAGTAAAACAGCAGGGAAGACATAATTCTTCCCAGTATACATGTTTATGCTAATACCCTAGATCATTGCAAACAATTTGGAATCCGAACAGACGCCACCCAGATAACATTTTGACGTTGGCCCAACGTCATTCACTTCGTTGGCCCAACGTTGGCCCAACGTCGTTCATTCATTCACTTCGTTGGCCCAACATTGGGATGACGTTGGCCCTTACTATGCATGCTCGTTGGCTTTTGGTTGGCCCAACGGTTGGGCCAACGGTTGGGAAAATGTTATTTATCGTTGGGCCAACATCGGGCCAACTTTGGCCCAACGTCATTTCGATGGTTGGGCCAAAGGTTGGGCCAACGTTGGACCAATGTTGGCAAAAAGTAATTTATCGTTGGACCAATGTTGGCCCAACGTCATTTTGCTGATGGGCCAACGGTTGGCGGACCGTTGGGCCAACAGCGGAAAAATACTATTTATCGTTTGGCCAACTTTGGGTCAACATCAACAAATGTGTTGAACCAATGTTGGGCCAACGGTCAACTATTTTCCATCTGTAGCCCATCACTTCTTTTTTGAAAAAATACTTCTCATGAGAGTCAATCATATGATGTCATCCAGCTTGGGTGCAGAGCAGAAGATTGGTGGTTCTAAATTGGTGCTAAATCAGAGCGGAATTCAGTTAAAGAAATCCGGTGTAGATTAGCATCCTAGGTCTTCCTACGCCTGAAGCTGGATGTCATGATATGGCTGAAATACAGTTAGTGCCAGACATAAAACACAAACAAAATCAAACATTTAATTCTTTAATTATCAGGGTTTGTCTAAATCTTTGAAAATACATAAACATCTTAACTTTTACTATTCAATTATCCACTCCAGGCAAACTTTGATTTTACTGGTGCACACTTTTTGCCAATTATAACATCAATATCTATCTATTTAACCCTTTACCCCAAGAATATGCCTTTAATTTACTCCTCCACTGAAGCAAATAGTTCCGCTTCATACAGTTGTGAACTTGTGAGTATGATGCATCATGAAAAATAATTTCTATATGATATCCTAGTAGATGGTAGCTTAAAGCAGTGAAAGTAAAGCAGAATGTGTGTTAAGGCAAATTCTGCTTTACCTCAACCCGCTTTAAGTGGTATCTTGTCTTCAAAAATAGTAACAGTTTATAGGATAATACATTAAACAAATGTTTAACAATTCACAAATATGTGCTTATATAAAGGGCACTAAACCCTTTTTTGCCATAAACTGCATCAATGTTTAAATTCTGCCCTAGCTACCCTAAAATCATTTTTCAGACTTTGAGATTTATATATTTTCTCCAAATCTTGATTTTAAAATGCCGAAACGGTAAAACCTATAAAAGCATCAAGTTTCTAGACATATGCAGAACTTTCAATTCCATTATTTGCAGGCCTAAACCCTTTACCACATAAATATGCTTTTAATTTATTCCAAAACTGAAAATAAATGTTCCAATTTATACAGTCATGAAAATGTACCATAAGAAATATTTTCTCTATTCCTATACTGAAGAAAATAATTCCACTTTCTGCAATTGTTAATGTGCATCATGAAAAATAGCTTCTGTATTATATCCTAGAGCAAATGGTAGCTTCAAGCAGGCTGAAAGTAAAGCAGATTGCACCTTGATGCATATTCTGCTTTACTTTCAACCTGCTTTAACTCGTAACCAAATAGCCTAGTTTTGAAGACAGGTGACCAGGTAAGTAGTAAGCAGAATGTGCCTTAACCCATTACCCAATAGCCTGTTTCTAGTATTGAAGATACAGGACCACTAAAAGCAGGTTGAAAGTAAAGCAGAATGTGCCTTAACTTAAGGCGCATTCTGCTTTACCTACAGCCTGCTTTAAGATATCATGTGCTAGAATGTAGAACATATTTCTTATAATACATATTCATATCTGTACAAACATCATCTTTATTCTTCAGAGGAAAAATTAATGAAAGGCGTAAAAAGGCGTATTTATTGGGTAATGGGTTAAGTTGCAATCTGCTTTACTGTCAACCTGCCTTTAGATACCATCTGCTAGAGTTTAGGAAATATTTCTTACGGTGTACAATACAAAATGGAACTACTTTCTTTAGAGGGGGAATATATTCAAGGCATATTTATGGGGGAGGAGGTTAAAGGTTAAGTAGTCATCTGTTTTCAAAACGAGAAACAGGCTGTGGGGTAAAGGGTTCAAGACTGAAAACCAGATGGCAAGTTGATGTTTTTCAGAAAAAGATTAATGTCAGGATAGAAGGAAAATTTGATGTGAAAAAGCTATCTTTATTGTAACATAAACTTTAATATCAAAGGACATCACTGGGATGGATATTTCTTTCTTTTTTCGTTTTTAATTTTTTTCACTGCACAACATTGAATCCCAAACATGATCAGTAATTATTATTGAAAAAAAATGTATATTTGTAATATTGATCCAATTTCTTAAAGCGACTCGCAACCAGATGGTGCATTAAAAATAGTAATTTGTAAAAATGTGTCAAACGCTTATATAAATGGTAAAGAATTAGTTTAGGATAAGAAATTCTGTTTAAAAAAATGTATTTCAATAAAAAAAAATATTGGTCTCTGGTGGGATTCGAACCCGGGGCCCGGCATTGGCGGACAGAAGGCAAAATAGGGGAAACCGCTTAGACCAATGGACCACGGAACTATCCGTTTATCTCGGATCGATTTAACGTATTTCAATGTGTAGCGATCGAAAGTGCATACAACTTCGTAATTCGGCTCGTGTTTATGTCTGAGCCCGTGTAGAGAAGCAACAACAACAACTATACCGTCTACTAGTCGGTATAGAAAAACGATGGAAAATATCTAAAAATCTAAGATTCGGTGACGATTCTTGAGACTTTTTTTGGACTGATCATATTTTTTTAATGTCAGAAGCCAAATAATGCCACAAATTTGCTTTTATTTGAGTATTTTATTTTATTTTGACAAGTACACCATCCGGTTGCGAGTCCCTTTAAAAACTTAATATTTACGTTTTTAATCTTAAAATACTATTTCTATACACCTGACATTCGTTTACATATCAAATAAAATAGAACATTCTGGTTTTCGGTCTCTTTTTAAAGGCCTTACCGAAAATAAAATGTCTCTGTCTTAAGAGCAAACATCTATGAATCATTGTTCTTAAAGAGTTCAAACAGTCTTCTCACATATTTGAAAAGTTGATTATAATAAGGTGTTTCTAACTTTCTGGATCAGTGACATGGGTTTGTTCCTGCTGTTGTCTTGCCATTTTCATCTCTTCCCTTTATCTTTCCATTTCTGTCCCCTGCATACCTCAGCCACTCCTTGACAATTCTCTCAACCTCATCCAAACTTTATGACATGATTGTGCTGCCTCTGAAACATAAACCATACATGCATGTTTACCAATATGCCTAACCGGCGGAGTTATGGTCATTTCGTACCCTCGCCTTTTCGTACCCTATTTTTTCGGTCATTTCGTACCCTTTCAAATTCACTAGTCATTTCGTACCCTTTTTTTCGGTCATTTCGTACCCGCGAATTTTTTTCATTATTATTACATATATTTCATCATTTTTACGAAAAATTAATAAGATATATGTTAGATCGGGTAATATGTCTGCTCAGAAATGAAAAAAAAACCCTTATTCTGCTAGTTTCATAATTATTTGAACAGTTATCAAATCCAGTAGTAACTTTGAATCCATATGTTTGGTCATTTCGTACCCACCCCATAAAACGGTAAAATACCAACTTTTACTAAATGTGAAACGTATTTAATGAATGGAAAAAGAAATAACAAAACAAGAATCTATAAATAATATTTTATAGACTTTTGAGAGCTATATAGACATGCACAATACAGGAAAACCGCTCTTTTACGACCACAAAAATACGACGGCTAATTGGTTTTATGAAAGACAGGTAACAGTTTATAGCAGTTTGACAGTCAAACAGGAGCTTTCTGTTCTCCTGTCACCTTGCTTTAAGCAGTCACCTGTATTTAACACCTAATAATTGACACAATTTTAGTGGTTGTAATAGTAAGGTTTTACAGTACTAGTATAAAAACATACTAAAACAAGACTGCGCGTTCAATAAACGCTTATGCCCCCGGTGGCATCCTTGACAATATATTCTAAATCTTTTCTAAGTCCAAATTAGGTCAAGGTCAAGGTCAAACTGAGCTTGGTGAGTTGGTAATGGTCCAAGGCAACAACTGTATAAGTATCAAAGAATTGTAGTTAACAGTGTTGATGCTAGATGAAACGGTAAAATCTAGTTAACCGAGAAAGAGCCCATTTAAAATATTCTAAGTTCAAAATAGGTCAAGGTCAAGGTTAAAATCAAAGTCTGGTGATGTAAGTGGATAGGGAATGGTCAAAGGCAACAACTGTATAAGTATCAAAGCATTGTAGTCAGTTGTGTTGATGCTAGACGAAACGGTAAAATCTAGTTAACCAAGAAATAGCCTATTTACAATATTCTAAGACCAAACTAGGTCAAGGTCAAGGTCAAAATTTGTTGATATTGGTGGGTAGGGAATGGTCCAAGGCAACAACTGTATAAGTATCCAAGCATTTGGGTAAGGGGCGTTGATGCTAGACGAAACGGTAAAATCTACTTAACCTTGTTACGGACGGACTGACGGACGGACGGACTTTCTCACAGTTGGACATTTGTTGGGTATATTTTTTGTTTAAAAGTACCCAACAGTACACTAAAATACCCAACAATAACAATAGGGCAATCACGGAATGAATGGAATCTATTGTTCTCCCTACCCAACAAAGGACCTTTCGTGGGCTCGGACGGACGGACTGACGGACAGGACGATTACTATATGCCTCCGCATCTATCGATGCCGGGGGCATAATAACAGGGAAGATGAAACTTGTTTTCTAAAACATTGCATTGAGAACATTTTCTATTTTCTGCTTTGTCCACCTACCAGCCTATATTTTTAAAGCAGTGAAAGAGTTTGGATTCTGAACAGACATCGCGTTATGCGGTTACTTCTGATTTGGATCATAACTATTTGCGAATAATAATAACTTTCAACAATATGAATTATAACGATAAAATTGACAAATGTACTCTTCACAGGTACACTTTTTGTTAATGGTGAGTTTTTACCTTATCAGACGCGTGGCACATAAACACAGTAAAATAAGATTTGCGCACACGTAAAAAGTGTGCCGCAAAAGTGTGACGCACGTGAATGACAGGCGACTACCGTAATTTTTTTATTGCATTAAAGGTGTTAGTTAATCTGCTGTTTGATGTGTGGTTATAAAGGTTAATCTCTTCACTGCATTGCCCGAGGTACACTGGTTATTTAACAGCTTTGATCCTTATCATGCACGTAACGCGGTATCTTATCAGGATCCAAACGTTTTTCGGATGTGAACAAACATATAAATAGACTTTGAGAAATAAAAGTACAATGTAATCATTATTAATCTGTTTCCAACCTGTATTGAATACAGTTATAATTTCACAGTTTTATACCAGATCAGATGCCACGCAGCACCACAAGGATCAATACTTTTTATTTATTTCTTAACATTTTATAATATATAAACTGACTAAACTGATCAAAGGAACGAATGCTTTCGTATAACCATTCTTTAAGGTTCCGAGATAGTGTTTGATAGCCGAACTTTTTCCGACTTTTTTCCAAAATGCCTACATGCAACATACCAATATTATATATCATTTTGAGCGTTAGGACATGTAGAAGCTTTATAAAGGAGTCTTGATGTAAAATTAATCACAACTAAGCTATTTATGGTGCCACTAACTGAGTCTGGAAATGTCCATATCAATAAAGTTTACTACTACTCATTATCAAAATAACGATATCTTTCAATGTCAGGTGTTAAAATAATCGCTGTTTTAATCGGCACGTGCCGTTATATCAACAGAAGAACATAATTGCTCTAAAGGGCTATATTTCAACACAGCATTGTGTCGGGTGATAATATCAGCAAAGAGATTGGATCCTAATGACATGTCGCTTAGAATCTAACTAACCCTTAACCTGTTTATTTTTCTTACTTTTATTGTTGTAAACAGTAATACAGAAAATGCCGGGCTACAACACAATGTATTCTATGGAGCATACAAAGTAGACCCTGATCTCCAAAAGGAGTTACCTGATCTGGGTCTACGCTGTTTGCAAACATCAACTATTAGAGATAATCAGGGTTAAAGTTGTTGAACCATTTTTCTCCTTAAATACACACATTTGCGCCTTCTGATTTAATGATTCACCAAGGTAACGTATTTTTGTGGTCGTAAAAGAGAGGTTTCCCTGTATTGTACATGTCTAAATAGCTCTCAAAAGTCTATTAACTCATAAGCGATTAAAAATTATCAATGCTTATCTCAATAGAAGCTAGTTGATTAAAGTGTGTCAAAATGAGTCAGTATGAGGCTATTGCGTAATGAGTCAAAATGAGTCAGTATGGCTTAATGGGTTAAATATTATTTATAGATTCTTGTTTTGTTCTTTCTTTTTCCATTCATTAAGTACGTTTCACATTTAGTAAAAGTTGGTATTTTACCGTTTTATGGGGTGGGTACGAAATGACCAAACATATTACCCGATCTAACATATATCTTATTAATTTTTCGTAAAAATGATGAAATATATGTAATAATAATGAAAAAAATTCGCGGGTACGAGATGACCGAAAAAAAGGGTACGAAATGACTAGTGAATTTGAATGGGTACGAAATGACCGAAAAAATAGGGTACGAAAAGGCGAGGGTACGAAATGACCAGTTCCCAACCGGCGGACGTAGTCAAGGTTTAAGTGCCTGCTTACGACATCAGGGGTCGTGAGTTCGATCCCCCGCCAGACCAAGTCCTTTGGATGAGACTTTATAAACTGAGGTCAGATGTATCAGTGTTTTACAAAGGGCATCGAAAAGAACCAGAGAACTCAATAATAAGAGCAGGGCATCACACCCGGTTCTCTGTTTCCGCTTCCCTCTCCATAGATGGCAGAAACCGACTTTAACAAACAAAACAAACATTCCTAATATTGTTTTCTTGAGACAAAATGAGCTATCAGTTGAGGTAATTATCCCTTTACTCCATACCCTGTTTCTAGTACTAAAGTCAGGTGACCACTAACCAGTTGAAAGTAAAGCATAATGTGCCATAAGGGGAATTCTGCTTTACTTTTAGTCTGCTTTAAACTACTATCTGCTAGAATATAGAAAATATTTCTTATCAAACATAGCCATGACTGTAGTATAAACTGGAACTACTTTGGTAGAGGAATAAATTAAAGGTGTAACAATGTGTAACTATATATAATGGAGTATGGGGCTAAGTATCCATTCAAGTAGCTTGCAACAGATTTTTCAACGGTTAAGAACCACTTACCTCTTGAAGTGACCTTGTTTTTTTATTCACAGCCGTGACATGATTAAGTTTAAAAAATGTGTTTCTTAAAAAATGCGAAAAAATGAATATTCCGACCGAGGTGTATCATTATTTAATCAAAGTTGTGACTTGCATTTGCATGTATTTTCTTGTAGACTTAAAAACATTAAACAATTAAAATTGTAAAAGTCACATACTACTTATCACTACAGTTGGGTACCACAAAGAATAAACAAGAGGGCTTTGAAGACCCTGGTATCGCTCACCTGTGGTAATGAAGCCTGATAGCTTTACATTTGAGTATCACCCGTTTTAATCTAAATCCATTCAAAGTTGTAGTAAAGCATGTAAACACTTTTGGAATACAACCTCATAATTCTATCAAGGGCAGATAACTATTGCCACAATTATTAGATTTGAACAATACTTGCACTCCTTCGATAACTTATTAGTGTATACTTTGTATGCAAGTATAATCAAAATCCATTGAAAACTGTAGTTGCAAGAGTGTAAACGCTGTTTGATATGGCAATTCAAGGGCAGATAATTCATGACCTATTAATTTGATTTGAACAATAATCACGCTTATTTGAACTCTTTTTGTCATATACAATCCGAGCAAGTTTGAAAAATACTAGATACAACTTGTGGCCTATAGAGTGTAAACACTGTTAAAATGGCATTTTCAGCAATTCAGGGGCAGATAACTCTTGACCTATTGGTCTGATCTCAACCATAATCGAACTCATCTGAACTCTTATGGTCATATACAATTTGAATAAGTTTGAGAAAGATTGGATAAAAATTGTGGCCTCTAGAGTGTAAACAGCCTTTAATATGGCATTTTCAGCAATTCAAATGTAGATAATTTTTTATCTATTGGTCTGATTACAAACTCATACAAAATCTTAATATGGTAATATACAATCTGGGCAAGTTTTAGTGAGGTTTGATGAATATTGTGGCCTCTAGAGTGTAAACACTGTTAAATATTGCATTTTCAGCAATTCAAATGTAGATAACTCTTGACCTATTAGTCTGATTTCAACCATAATCAAAGTCATCTAAACTCTGATGGTAATGTACAATCTGTGCAAGTTTGAATAAATATTTTGGCCTCTAGAGTGTAAACACTAAAATTGTTGATGACGGAAGAGGGACATAAGGATTGCAAAAGCTCAGGTGAGCTAAAAACCAAGGGCAATAACTAACAAATGACAAATCCCAGGGTTGCATGCCTTGTTGTAATGAGTTGCCCTTTTGATACTAAATAACTATTTAAAGTTTCAAGTTAATACCTCGTAGTTCAAGGTCAAGGTCGCAGGCATCTAAATTTTTATGTGCATAGAAAGGTCTTGTCCATAAACACACAAACCAACCATGAAAGGAATATCTTAAGCGACATAGAAGTTAAAGGCATTTTTCAAAACCTAAAAATTGCCCTAAGTTCAAGGTCACATGGGTCCCAATTTGTCTGTGCATAGAAAGGTCTTGTTCATAAACACATCAACCAACCATGAAAAGAATATCTCAAGGGATATAGAAATTAAAGGCATTTTTTAAAACCTAAACACAGATTTCAAAACCGAAAAGTTGGCCTTGAGTTCAAGGTCAAGGTCACAGGGGTCCAAATTTGTCTGTGCATTGAAAGGTCTTGTCCATACACACAAACTATTAAAGGAATATCTCAAGGGACATAGAAGTAAGAGGCATTTTTCGAAACCTAAACAGAGTTTTACAAAAACCTTAAAGGCAGACGCTGACACAGAGGACAACGTGATGACAATTGCTTGACTTTTTGAAAAAGTCGAGCTAATAAAATGTTTGCTGAAGCGTTATGAGTTTTGAGAGTAGCGTCCTTTTTGTAAGTTTTATAACCATTGACCATGGTGTACACTATGTGTTTGAGTAAATAACATGGTATGTACTGCAGTTACTGCTGTTTCATACAAGAGCTGTAAGAGACATCAAAGCTATCAAACTTAGGTTACCTTATTTCCTGATGGAGTAGACTTGGTTACAGACGGTGTTGACCCATTATGTATATGGCATGGAAGGCGTAATAGGTGGTGACGACATCTGTATCCTGTAAATGATAATAAGTACAGTGCTCCCTCTCTACAACAACATCCAACGGTGGACACAGTTTGAGTGCATTGTTTGGAGGGAGTGGTTATAGGGCGGGAAAATTTAGACTTGGCTTACATTGGTTTAGCTTCCTATTAGGCAAGTATGCATGTGTATACACTTTTCTTTTTACAGAAAACCAAAAATTAATTGGAGCACTGCATATGGGTGCTGGACTCTTGACTTTCATATACATGTACTTTATATTGCCAATTAAATTGGAGATATTTTAAATTACAAATTTTAAGTTTAACAAGAGCCCCATGGGGCATATTTCGCTCACCTGAGAATAACTGACAAAATGGAGAAAAATATTTATGTCCAGGACAGAGTCATTTTTTACTCGATTGGCATAATTTGAACAATCTTGAAAGAGGACCTGTAGATAATGCTATGTGCCAAATATCTAAGATCAGGGTACTAGGGTTTTAGACAAAAAGATTTTTTTTAAGTTTCCATTGAATGTTTTTTTTTTTTTTTAGCTCCTGTGACCTACTTATGTAACAGACTGGAACCATTTGAACAAAATACGTAAAGGACATCTAGAAGTGTCACCATGATGAATATCAAAGCTCTGGCCATATTAGATTCAGAGAAGAAAACGTTTGAACATTTCACTATATAACTCTATGTAAAACTGTGACCCCTCGGGCGGAGCCAATTTTGACCCTAGGGACATAATTTGAACAAACTTGATAGAGGACCTGTAGATGATGCTATGTGCCAAATATCTAAGCTCTGGCCCTTGTAGTTTCAGACGAGAAGATTTTTTAAGTTTTCATTGAAAAAAAACTATTTTTAGCTCCTGTGACCTACTTATGCAACCGACCGGAACCATTTGAACAAAATATGTAAAGGACATCTAGAAGTGTCACCATGATGAATATCAAAGCTCTGGCCATATTAGTGTCAGAGAAGAAGACGTTTGAAAATTTCACTAAATAACTCTATGTAAAACTGTGATCCCCCGGGGCGGGGCCAATTTGCAGTTTATCCAGGTATACAGCAGAGAAGACATTATTCTGTTCCTGCTTAAACCATTAACCCTAAGCCCGCCAAATAAATTGTCGTCTGCTATATTTCTCGTCTGCTTCAAGTTTCAAAGTGCTTCAAAGTCTATATTCTAGTAGATGGTAGCTTAAAGCAGGCTGAAAGTAAAGTAGAATGCGCCTTAAGGTTGTTTTAACAATAATTCCATCCTTTCATGAAATTATACTTATTATATAAGTTCTATGCAAGTATTAATAAAACTCTGTTTACAGTGTTTACACTCTAGTAACTAGTTTTATTCACTGTTAAATATGACATTTTCAACTCATCAATGGCAGATTACTCTTGACTAATTTGCACATTTTCGACAATAATTGAATTCATTCTATAAATAATAGCCATATATGGTTTATTAATTTTTTTTCAAAGTCCATTCACATTTGTACACACTAGCATGTAAACAATAAAGCCTTGTCTAGCATTACTAAGTACATAAAGGGCAGATAACTCTTGCCACAAAGTATCCTTTTTTTGACAATAATTTCACCCCTTCAAGAACTTTTATTTATATACATCGTGTGTAAGTTAAATCAAAATCCCTTAAAGACAGTAGTTTCTAGATGGTAAAGACTGTTAAATATGTTGTTTTTTTTCCGACTCATCAAGGGCAGATAACTGTTGACTAGTTTCTCCGTTTTCAAAAATAACCAAAAATTGTTTGAAAACTAATAGCCATACATAGTTCAAGAAAGTTTTTATCAAAATCCATGCATATTAATAGACACTAGTATGTAAACAATATCAAAATAAAGCATTTTCTAGCATTTCTAAGTACATCAAGGGCAGATAACTCTTGTCACAAGTATCCTTTTTTAACAATAACTGCACATCTTCAAGAATTTGTACTTACAGACATTGTGAGCAAGTATAAACAAAATATGTTGAATACTGTAGTTGTTAGAGTGTAAAAACTGTTAAATATGGCATTTTTAACACAAAAAGGGCAGATAACTCATACATTCCTATAATTTTCTGAAAAAAACCAATTTCCCACAGTGCTCCTTAGATGACAAAAAACTTGGTATTTCATCCAAATATGTTTATTGGTTTCAGAGATACAGTTGCGGACGGACAACGTGACGGACGGACAGCCGGACGGACAGACAGACCTAAAACAGTATCCCTCTGCCTTTCGGCAGGGGATAATGAATATATTTCAAACAGGTTCATTAAGAGTTTAAACAGGTCCAATTTTTAAAAGTGAGTTAACTATATAGAGGCTTGACTGTGATCGCCTTTCCTTATTAAATTCAGGTCTCAACCTTTTAACATTGGTAGATTATCACAGGGGGAGAAAACAATTTCTAAAGGAGAATTGTCTGCTTTATCTTAATTTTACATTAGCCCATTACCCCATAGATATACCTTTTATGCCTTTAAATTATTCATTCTCTGAAGAAAATAGCTCAAATTTATACAGTAATAAATATACATAATATATTATATATTTTATCTGCTAGCAGATGGTACCTTAAAGCAGGTTAATGTGCCTTAAGGCACATTCTGCTTAACTTTTAACCTGCTTTTAGAGATAACCTGTTTTCAAAAGTAGAAATCAGCTATAGATGGAGTAAAGGGTAAACACAGCAGAAAAAGAATTTCTAAAACAGAACTGTCTGCTTTTTTTTTTATCTCATCAGGATCTAAACTATTTGCAAAGGTAATCACCGCTGGATAATATTATAGGCAGGGCTGCCATTTCTCCGGATTTTTCCTAAATCTTCGGATTTTTTTCTGGTACATGGTATTTTAAAGCAGGCTGAAAGAAAAGCAGAATGCGCCTTAAGGCGCATTCTGCTTTACTTCCAGCCTGGTTTAAGTAGTCACATGTCAACAAAACTAGAAACAGGCTATGTGGTAAAGGTACGATTCGTAAAATCGCACTTAAAAAATGCAAATTTGGAAATCTTTGGATTTTTATTATCAACTTATGGCAGCCCTGTATAGGCTAGTAGCATGGTTAAATTCAACAAATGTCAGAATCACAGGTTAGTACATGTGTATACAGTCAAATTTCAATAACTTGACTGACTTATGTCGAGCTTAACTGTATTTTGACAGTCACATTTGATAGCACGAGCTCCCCTATGTCGATGATACTAATGTATTTCAAAGTTAAAATAAAGAAGGTAAGCTACGTTTTAACTGTGAAATATGATTTTGTTTTACTTTAGCAATTTAAGCTGGAGTTATTGGGAGTCGACTGTGACACCATGCAATACAATATTATACACAACATGAAACATCACGAGGGACCACTTTAAGTGATAACAATGGCAAAATCCATTTATTGGTTTTTTATTGCTATGGAAATTGGATTGCTGAAGATTATATAGCCTACAACAATCACCTAGGAAATCAAACACCTGTAAAATCTGCAGAAACTCAAAAGAAAACGCCATTGCAAACTTTAGGTGCCTGGGATAAATGCAGAACTGCATTACTTTTATCACGCATTAAGCAATATGTCTTTAGAGATGTCTATCAATGTTTATTTATCAAGTGGTCACTGTATTGAAGTGTTATTGTAGGTCTCAGGCCCAAGGTTATAAAGAGTTTGAACTGAGTCTGTGATTGTTCTCAAGCATTTGATTGCTCAGATTTGAGCCTAGGCTCAAATCTGACCAATCAGATGCTTGAGAATGACTTCAGACTCAGCTCAAAGACTTTATAACCTTGGAGCTAGGTATCCAATCAACTTTGAGCATGGTTTTTATCATTAGAGTTGTCGTCTGCAACAGTTGCTGTCTGAAGTAATTCACAGAATTGATTTATCTGTGTTTGTCTGTACAGTAACAGTTGATGTTTAGATAAGACAGTCAGTGTCCTTGAATTATTATCTGGGAAAAGACACATGCAGGGCTACCATTTCTCCGCATTTTTTCCTAAATCTTTTGATTTTTTTCCAGTACATGGTAGCTTCAAGCAGGCTGAAAGTAAAGCAGAATGCACCTTAATTAAGGCACATTCTGCTTTACTTACAGCCTGCTTTAAATAGTCCCCTGTCAACAAAACCAGAAACATGCTAACGGATAAAGGTACGATTCGTAAAATCGCACTTGGAAAATGCAAATTTGGAAATCTTAGGATTTTTCATGTCAGCCCTGAGACAGCCATCATGCTCATCCCTTTTTCATTTATTAATCTGGATCCAAACCTGGGAAAAGACACCTGTTGGAAACAGTTATCACAAATTTGCAGGCAATCAATGCTGCAGACAAAAACTTCATAATCATGTGATATAAGGTAAAATAATTTAGTGTTATGATCAATAAGGGACATTAAGTTTGATCTTCAACACATTACCCTGTGACGACTGACGAGTATACTCATCACTTACAAATAGCAAACATATTAATGAGTACACTTGACCTATGAAAATGGTGTAGACCCAGATCAGATCTGCACTGTTTATCATTTGCAATATAAAAACAAGAAACTTGGCACTGCCACGAAACCAGGCTCTAAAATCTTTCCTTAGAACAAATCCCAAGCTAGGTCTTAATGTAAGCTCGTTAAATACAAAGTTATTGACCTGAAAACATTTGTTCTATTTTTATAACCCCACGCTAAGTCTTCATGTAATCTTGCTTAATAAAAGTTTGGTCAAAATTGACCAATTTAATCTGAAGATACATGTATAGGCAGGAAACAAGTGTTCTATTTTTAGCAACAGTGACATTGACCCTATAGCCTCCAAAGTAAAATCCCAAGCTAGGTCTTCCAGTACGTTTAATAAATACAAAGCTTGGTAAAAAGTGGCCTTCCTAATCTGAAGTTATTGACCTGAAACTGTTTTTTTTCTATTTTTAGTAACAACAATCTTGACCTTGAGTCCTTGACCCCCAAATACAATCACAAGCTAGGTACTCCATGTTTGTTTTTTATTAGATATAAAGTTTGGTCAGAAAAGGCCACACAGTAGAGAGGAGCTGATCCTTCAAAGAGACCACAGACAATGATTTACCCAGAAACACTTCTCTTTTCGGTCAAATTTTGTCTTTGTTCAATTGAAAACATTTAAAGTATGTAAAACAAACATTCTGGCAAATCTAACAAGAATGGTGTCACAGTAAGTGACAAATGCCCGAGGTGTTTTGTCACTGCAATGAATTCATTTGGCTGTAAAATAAAATGAATCATCGATCATCATCATAGCATCATGACGTCATCTTGATGTCATAATGAGGACTATTTTCTAAATTTAGAAATGATCACAGTCGTGATCACAGAGTTATGGGCAATGTTTAATGATCAGATTTTAATGCCCCTTGTTGTTAACCAGACCAATTATTTTACCTGAGCCTACATTACAGTGGAACAGTTGATTTCAGGACGTTTCGGGACCTGGATGTTCGCTACCTTGTGGCTTTCGCGGCTGGTCTTTTCGCTACCTAGACTTTTTCACTACCCAGTTTTATTTTTCACACCTCTTATCTACTAATATGCAGGCGCCGTGTGCACACATTATGATTTTTTGTCTATCTAGAATGTACTGATCTGGATCAAAACTGACGTACAGAAATAGAAAAAGTTTCATTTACTAATCTGGAACCACACCAACGAACAGAAGACTTGTCATTTTTTACCAAATATTTGCACATGTTACACTTCATGCACATCCCTTTTTCATTTATTAATCTGGATCCAAACCAATGGAATCATCATGTTTGATGTATAAGTGATTTTTTCTTAAAATTATCTGGATCCAAACTCACAGAAAGAAATAATTTCAGTTTTAACGAAATATTTGCACAGACGCCACGCGTAGACGTCAGAGATTCTTTTTTTATCAATCTGGAGCCAAACAAATGCAAGCTCCATATAAGTGATTTTAGTTAATAATCTGAATTCAACCTATGGACAGAAAAAATACTGTTTTTACGTGCAAATTAACACCACGCGTCCACATCAGAACAGAGAATGTTATTTATTGATCTGGATGCAAACCAATGGAATCACCATATATTTTATACTCTGAATCCAAACTAGCGGACAGAGATAATTACAATTTTTGACGGAATATTTGCACAGCCGCCACATCTATAAAGATTTATTTATTAATCTGGATCCAAACCAATGTAAGCTCAATATCAGAGATTTTTATTTAATACATGTGTCTAATCCGGATTAAAACCAAAGGAACATAAGGGGGTTATTTATCAATCTGGATCCAAACTAACGGACGTAAATATAGAAGAGATTTTTATATACTAATCTGGATCCAAACTAATTGTGACGTTTTTATATTGTCTTTCTTTCATCTGTGTTCACACGTTTGTAAACACGTGTTCTCAAAGAAGCGCCTTTCAAAATTGACTAGATCTACTGCAAATTTCATTTTTAACTGAACATTTTAGATATTAAAAGTAAACTTCAATAATTTTATCATTTGAAATACTCCCTAAAATTTGGAGTACATTTGATAAATAAACTTAAACTACGTACGATATTGGGTGATGGAAATTGAGGGTAGCGAAAATGTACGGGTAGCGAAAGTCCAGCGTAAAAACACCCTGGGTAGCGAACTGACAGGCGCAAACGCAACAGGGTAGCTAAACGTCCAGTAACAGAACAGACAATATTCTTTCCTGTAGAACAAAAACCAAATGCAATTCAATAGAATGGAGAAGAGGACATTTTTTTAAAAGAATTTTGACATTTTATCCTAGTGGCAATTGACAAACAGCTTGGAGCCTGGTAATTTTATTATGATGCCAGGTTAGCCGGGGTTGGATCTCAGGCTCCAAACAGTTTGTGATGGATGTAAGTCTTCTTCATTGTATCTGTTAACACATTCAACCCTAGCGACGAGTAAACTCGTCATTTACAAACAGTGTACCTTTGAGGATTACACTCGTCCTATGCAAACAGTGTAGACCCTGATAAGAGGGCTCCTTAAGGAGCCCTCTGATCAGGGTTTACACTGTTTGTAACTTAGATTTATATTGTGAAAATCAACCCTAAGTATTCAAAAATTGACTAAACTTATCTTGTAATTGGAATTGTCCATTGAAAGTTTAAGGGGTGAATGAGTTAAATCAAATTTACTGAGACAAATTGTTCAGATAGACAGTGATACCTACCATACAGCTGTTGTCATGGCAGCATAGTAGCGTGGTATGAAGTCCCACACTGAAGCGTCACATGACTGTAAATACTTGGTTATAAGTAGAATGCAGGTGCCAACAGAGTCTGGTGGAAAACCTACAGAGAAAAAGACAAATAATGTCAGATACAGAACTGAATACCTTTCTTGGATGACATGGGGATATTTAAAGGCATGTGGATGCTTCCAATTTCAAATAAACATTGTTACCCTAAAACAGTTATATCCATTGCAAAGTTTAGCAACTGATCAGATGCTTGGTAACCAAGCGTTGATTCAGGTTCCAAACTGTTCGCAAATCATATACAAATATATTCTGAGTTTTAAACAAGAGGGCCATCAGGCCCTGAAGCGCTCACCAGAGAAATGACATTACATGAAATAAAGGCAAACAAGAGGGCCATGGCCCTAAATTCGCTCACCTGAGGACATTGTAGTTTGTACCTAAGTTGACTGGGCTAATAGAACTATAAATGGAGTTATCTTCCAGACAAGAAAACATGACAAAAGGGAATTTTGTTGCCAAGCTTATGACCCTTATCCATGACACATCCTCTTATCAAGCTATTTCCATTACCGGTAAATGATAATTATTTCACTAGCGTCAGCAGAACTGGAGTTATTTTCCTGACAATAAAATATGACAAAGGGGAAAAACAAAATATTGCTGCCCTTGTGCATGGCATTTTCTCTCATCAGTTTCTTTCCATACATAAAATTTCATTACAATAGCATCAGTAGAACTGGAGTTGTCTTCTGGACAAGATAATATCACAAAGGGAAATAACTCCAAAAACAAGAGCCCCATGGGGCATATTTCGCTCACCTGAGAATAGCTGAAAAAATGGAGATAATGATTTATGTCCAGGACTGACCTAGATATGCAACAGACCGGAACCATTTGAACAAAACATGTAAAGGATATTTAAAAGTGTGACCATACCGAATATAAAAGCTCTGGCCATATCAGTGTCAGAGAAGAAGACGTTTGAAACTTTCTCTACATAACTCTATATAAAACTGTGACCCCCGGGGCGTGGCCAATTTTGACCCCAGGGGCATAATTTGAATAAACTTGATAGGTGACCTGTAGGCAATGCTATGTGCCAAATATCTGAGCCTTGGCTCTTGTAATTTCAGACAAGAAGATTTTTTAAGTTTTCATTGAAAAAAAATCTATTTTTAGCTCCTGTGACCTAGTGATGCAACCAACCAGAACCATTTGAACAATTTTGGTATAGGACATCTAGAAGTGTCACCATGCCAAATATCAAAGCTCTGGCCATATAAGTTTTAGAGAAGAAGACGTTTGAAAATTTCACCATATAACTCTATGTAAAACGGTGACCCCCGGGGCGAGGCCAATTTTTACCCGAGGGGCATAATTTGAACAAACTTGATAGAGGACCTGTAGGCGATGCTATGTGACAAATATCTACGCGCTAGCCCTTGTAGTTTCAGACAAGAAGATTTTTTAAGTTTTCATTGAAAAAATCTATTTTTAGCTCCTGTGACCTAGTTATGCAACAGACCAGAACCATTTGAACAATTTTGGTAAAGGACATATAGAAGTGTCATCATGCCAAATATCAAAGCTCTGGCCATATTAATTTCAGAGAAGAAGACATTTGAAAATTTCACTATATAACTCTTTGTAAAACTGTGACCCCCGGGGCGGGGCCAATTTTGACCCCAGGGGCATAATTTGAACAAACTTTATAGAGGACCTGAAGATGATGCTATGTGCCAAATATCTAAGGTCTGGCCCTTGCAGATTTTGACAAGATTTTTTAAGATTTCCTTATTTTTTCACTTTAGTTGCCATGGCATCCAGAGTTCTGCATTGTTTTTAATTCTTTCAACAAATGAAAGAGCTTGACCCAAGGAACATTTCTGTAAAGTTTGGTTGAATTCTGTCAAGCGGTATAGGAGGAGAGGTCATTTGAAGCAATTGTTAACGACGCCGGACGCCAGACGATAGACAACGCACGACGCCGGACACAGGGCCATCCCAATAGCTCACCTTGAGCCTTTGGCTCAGGTGAGCTAACAATGATGTCAGTTTAACTCTCCATACAACTCTCGCGTTCAGAGGAGATGTCGTTTAAAGTAAATGTGAACGGACAGACAGACGTACGGTGAGCGGTCACAATAGCTCATCTTGAGCCTTCGGCTCAGGTGAGCTAAAAAATTGGACCCTGGTACTCTGAAGCTTTTCCTACATTTTGACCTACTGACCCACTTTATATTTTCACGTAATCCATAATTATTACTACAATGCCTAGATTTCGTCAAGGTGATAATTCTAAGCAAGTTTTGCGATTTCGTAAGTTAAAAATATGGCTCCTAAAGGGTTTTTCTATGTTTTGACCTACTGACCTACTTTTGAAGCTTATGCAAATGTAGACAGAGACATGGACGGACACCAGACAGAGCAGTATCACAAACGCACACTGTGCTCCGGTGAGCTAAGGAGTTGTTATTTTCTACATTGTAAGGATGGCATTTGCATTAGTTTCTTTCCATTTAACCCTTTGAACCCTATTCCCACATATTGGTGTCCTTTGCAAACAATGTACATGTGAATAGTACACTAA
Organism: Gari tellinella; assembly: GCA_922989275.2. Classification (NCBI taxonomy): domain Eukaryota; kingdom Metazoa; phylum Mollusca; class Bivalvia; order Cardiida; family Psammobiidae; genus Gari; species Gari tellinella. The sequence continues at coordinate 29,660,469 of OV277860.1, forward strand.
AGTCTTGTCCTTTGCAAACAGTGAAGACACAGATCAGAGGGCTCCTAAAGGACCCCTCTGATCAGGGTCTTCACTGTTTGTAATGATACCAAACATTGACAAAACAACCATTAAAAGTCAGAAATGGACTAGACTTAAATGGAAATTGGAACTGTCCATTTAAAGTTTCAGGGAGGAAAGAGTTAAATTGGGAAGAATAAGGTCATCTCCATTGTAGAACCAAAGTTGCACATATAGCTACTAAAATAATACAAATGTACATGTATAACTATTTAATGTTTCAAGATCTTTTTGTCTCCTTTCTCATAGCAATTGATTCATTCAGACACGAAATTTTAGATAGACAATTCCAATTTCCAATTAAGTCTATCGTCAATTTCAGACTGTTAACTGTTAAGGTTTTATTTTCCACATACAGTAAAACCTCTCAATAACCACCAAAAAGAAGGCTAATGGGTTGTATGAAAGACAGGTTACAGCTTAACCCTTTACCTCATCGCCTGTTTCTAGTTTTGAAGATAGGTGACCAATTAAATCAGGTTGAAAGTAAAGCAGAATGTGCCTTAAGGCACATTCTGCTTTACTTTCAGCCTGCTTTAAGCAAAAACTTGCTAGGCTATATAAAATATTTGTAACGGTAATTGTTCATGAGAGTATAAATTGAAACTATTTTCTTCAGCGGAGGAATATATTAAATACGCTTAAAGTCGCTTCTATTGGGGAAAGGGTCAAAGCAAGGTGTTAAAGGCTCTTCAATCCTTCTGTTTTATTTCCACCTTGCTTTAAACAGTCACATGCCATAAACACCTGATAATAGAAACAATTTAGTGGTCATTATAGAGAGGTGTTATTACTGAACTTCAAAATGACAAACAGTGAAGTCCCTTATCAGATGGAGGGCTCTCATCTGGGTCTACACTGTTTGTATAGGACATGTGTACTCTTCACATGTGCACTTTTTGTAAATGACATGTTTATGCATCACTAGGATTAATTAGTACATGTATAATATTCATATTTTCTGATAAGTGCATTATTACAATGCCAATTCACATTGTATAGACAATTTTTTTTTTATCTTTGTAATGTTGGAAACAGAGCCTATGTTGGTAGAAAAAAAGATACCAAAATAGTTTCAAGTTGTTTTTGAGTCTTTTTGCATACTCACACCCTTCATTAACCCTTAGCCTGCCACTCACGACTATAGCTCCATATGCAAACAGCTTGGATCCGGATGAGACGCCGAGTAACTCGGCGTCTCATCCGGATCCAAGCTGTTTGACACTCGGACAACATTTTCAGCAATTTTGAGCAACTTTGAAGCACTTTGAAACTTGAAGCAGACGAGAAATATAGCAGACGACAATTTATTTGGCGGGCTAAGGGTTAAGCTGAGACACTAATCTCCAAAAGATGGATATAGATACAGATACATGCTGCAATAAAGGTTTTAGTGAAATTCTCAACACACTTGTCTTAACCCATTTTATGGCATGATACACTTTTAGGTGTACTGTAGTACCTCTAGGCAAACGGTTTTGATCTCAGATCAGGCCCCTCATTGTGGGGCCTGATCTGAGATCAAAACTGTTTGCAGCAAAGTCAATACTCTATCAGAGACTGCTAAAATCTTTTGCAAATATTTGAGTTATACACGCTGCAGACGACATTTTAAAATAGCCCCCAAATATTACCCAGCATACAATGGGTTAAAATACAATCTGCTATAACACTGATTTGCGTTTGTAGAGTATTTGTTGACCAACCCACTAGCTCTGTGCACTATGGCTGTCCCAATGTATCTTGTCAATATGATGTTTTCTTGACCCATTCATGGAGATCGTCAACAAACCAGACTTTAGTAAACAGTGTAGACCCTGATGAGATGCCATAAATCCTCTCATCAGGGTTGGCGCTGTTTGCTATTTCATACAGTATAAAATGATATCTGAGCAACAGGACTGATTGGCAGTGCCAGTGGCGTGTCTGTTTGCTGATGACCTGATGATGACAATCTATTATTAGGTATTCATGCCAACACATAGGGTGATTTCAATGCAATTGGGAGAGTCGAATCCAGGCATAAAATTGATTTAAGACAATAAATAGAGGATAATCAATTTCGTTGGATTGATATGAAAAATATATCACGAGAATGGGTTGCTATCTTGTTGAAAAACGAGTCCGCAGTACGAGTTTTTTAACCAGAAAACAACCCATTCGAGTGATATATTTTTCATATCTATTCAAAGGAATTGATTATTCTATTTATTATATAAATTTTAATGACATTTTTACAGAAAAAAAACACACAAAATTGATTATTTACGTCACAAAACTAATTTTGACGTGACGTCACAAAAACTGATATCATCACTACATATAGTGATGATATCAACAGTGATGATATGAAATTTATCTAACTGAGAAATCTCTATAAATCATTGATAGGTATATAATAAGAAACATTTAAACTGCATGTTTAGCTGATTGCTGGTAAATATGGGAATGATGATCTCACCTCCTGCCGTAGCAATTTCTAAGCACAGAGTATAGTACATAGCTCGACTCTTTCGGTCATCAGTGATCTGGGATGAGAACTTGAGCTGCATGAGAAGTTCCTGACTGTCCTCGTACCTGGGCGGTAAAGTTTAAATGTTCTGTGTTAACCCATTTGCCCATAAATACATCTATTGGCCTATATGGGTTAATGTGGTTGTTTGTGTGGTAATATTAGAGCTAGACAAAGCTTCTCAATATCCTTGTTTGAAAATAGAATTCCAGTTAAACCAGTCTACACCAGCACATCAAAACTAAAACAACTGTCAGTATGATTTTAGATATATATATTGCAGCTTAATGTAGGACAAAATTATGTAGATCTATAGAGTTCCTTCATAAGCTTTCTCCATTAATTTTTGTCCAGCTTAAATTAGTAATTAATCTTGAGAGATTGACATGTTTCTTAACTGGGTGACGTGTCAACAAAGATGTTACTGTAGTATCATTTGAACTTAAATTACAGCCTCATTTAAACCCAACAGTGTCCTCACACGCCATTTCTAACATTAAATCCATGTATGGAACATATTAGCAGACATATACTGAAATACTATACAATTACTGCAACTTGAGGGCTCTTTGAGCATGTCATCTATAACTTATTGAGCTCTGGAGAATGTTTTAATAAATGCTTCCTTTCTGTCGCTATAGTAATAAGAACCCTGCATGGAATAACAGCCCTTTGAAGTAAAGATTAACTTAGTGGTTTAAGGCAGTTTGCTGCTTAAGACATGGTGAAAGTATAGTAGAAAGTTCAATTCAGTTGCCATAGTAATTAAAACTCACATAAAAATAAAATTCCTTTGAAGTGTAAACCAAGTATCAGAAGAGTAAAGGAAGTAGCTTTACTTCATTTCTGCTTTAACTCTTTGCATGCTGGGTAATTTTTTTGTCTGCAACAATGACAATTGCTGCGCGATGACAATTTTCAAGTAGATGGTAACTTAATTAAGCTTATACTCCATAGATACTCATTTTAACACCTTTAATTTATTCATCCAGTCTGAAGAAAAGTTCCATTTTATACAGCCATAAAAAAATATTCTTTATTCTTACAGATGGTAGCTTAAAGTAGGCTATAAATAAAGCAAAATGCGCCTAAAGGCACATTCTGCTTAACTTTTAACCTACTTTTAGCAGAGTATCTTCATTGCTAGACACTGACTACAGGGTTGACCCTTGCCCCCATATAGAAGCTCCTTTTTGGAATTAAAAAACAAGAATGGTGTCACAGAAAGTGACTAATGCCCCAAGGTGTTTTGTCACCGCAATGTATTCATTTGGCTGTAAAATAAAATCATACAGCGGGTTATAATTGTACTCCTTGCTATTGTTGTGATGAAAATGTACAAAGTAACAAGCTTTTTATAGAATATTCAAATGCATCATCACCATAGTATCATGACGTCATCTTCATGTCATGATGACGTTGTTGTCATAACAACATTTGTCAAATGTCATATTCAGAACTTTTTTCTAGATTTAGAAATGACAGCATGATCACAGAGCTATCATCAGGTCAGTTAGGATGAGTTATTTCCCTTCATATTCACTTGAAATAATATATTTCTCTCGAAAGATCAAATATTCTATTCTAAACAAAATGTTCAAAAATGTCACTATAAAAAAATTCAAAATCACATATAAACTGTTAATTATGGAAAAAATAAAGTTGCTATATACAAACAAGAGGGCCAGAGGCCCACATTTTGCTCACCTAAGGACATTGTACCATAGAAGCTGACTGTGCAAGACAACCTTTTGGTATAGCTTGTAAAATGATCTAGGTGTAGAAGAAGAAGAGAAGAAGATTTTTAAAGGTTTTCCTATATTAGTCTATGTAAAACTGATAAGCCCTTTCAGAGCGGATTTTTTTTAAAGGTTTTCCTGTAGAAGTCTATGTACAACTGATAAGCCATGGGGCAGGACCAAATTTGACCCGTGAGACATAATTTGAACAATGATGGTACAAGACCATAAGGCAAAGCTACTTGTCAAATATTATTGATCTGCACCTTACAGTTTCAGAGAAAAAGATTTTTAAAGGTTTTCCTATGAAAAACTGATAAGCTCGAGGGCAGGACCATTTTAAGTCCGGGGGTCATAATTTGACGAATTACATGTAACTGGATGGCCACATCAATTGTAGACTGTAGACAGCTGTGTGGGCAGAAATAGAGTCCAGCTACATGCAGAGCTCCAGATAAGAGGAGTATTTCAACAAGAGACCCAGAGGGTCACATTTCGCTCACCTGAGGACATTGTACCATAGAATCTGACTTGGCAAGACAACATTTTGATATAGCTATGACCCAGGTGCCATAATTTGATCTTGGTAGAGGACCACAATGCGAAGTTACATGTCAGATATTAATGATCTGGGCCTTACGGTTTAAGAGAAGAAGATTTTTTAAGGTTTTCCTATAAAAACTGATAAGCCCCTGGGTGGGGCCAATTTTGACCCAGGTGTCATAATTTGAACACACTTGGTAGTGAACCACAAGGCAAAGCTATATGTCAAATATTAAAGATCTGGGCCTTACAGTTTCAGAGTAGAAGATTCTCAAAGGTTTTCCTAAATATGTCTATGTAAAACTGATAAGCCCCGGGGGGCCGAATTTGATCAAGGGGTCATACTTTGAATAATCTTGGTAGAGTACCATAGGGCAAAGCTACATGTCAAATATAAATGATCTTGGCCTTACAGTTTCTGAGGAGAAGATTTTTAAAGGTTTTCCTAAGAAAAACTGATAAGCCCCAGGGCAGGGCTATTTTTGACCCCAGGGTCTAACTTTGAACAATCTTGGTAGAAGATCATTAGGTAATGATACACACCAAATATCAAAGGTCTGGGCCTTTGGGTTTCTGAGAAGAAGATTTTTTAAGATTTTCTTATGCATTAAAAGTTGTCTATACGGTCATGTTAGAAAATCTAGTCCCACAGCAAGGGGAATAACTCAAGCCAAAAACTTTGAACAAGATTTCGTTCTCCCTTGTCACTGATGCTTCTGATAAAGTTTGGTTGAAATCGGGTTAGTGGTTTCAGAGGAGATGTTGTTTGAAAATGTGGACGGACGACGTACGACGGACACCGGACGACGGACTAAATGGGATCACAATAGCTCATCCTGAGCCTATGGCTCAGGTGAGCTAAAAATTGAAATCTTTATGTCTGCATTAAACCCTATAGTGTTACTACTCATTAGAATCGTCTCGAAGAGACAATTCTAATGAGTAGTAACACTAAAGGATTTAGTGCTGAAATGAGTGAGAAAACAGTGGATTTGTTCAGTTTACCCCCTCTTATCTGTAGCCCTGTACATTTATTTACATTTGGAGCCATTTAACATGACAGCCAGTGTAGACTCAGATCAGTATCTGAATGCATGCAGCGTCTGATCAAGGTGTATCAATGTAGATTCGTATCTTTGTTTACACTGTAGATCTAAGTCTGCTTGCTATGTTTTATAATTTGAAATTGACTAGAAGTTGGATAGTTGTAGAGTTAATCAATAAAACAAACTGTTGTAATTCAGATTAGAAGTAAATTAACACCTCTTTACGCCTTAAATTTATTCCTCCTCTGAAGAAAATAGTTCCAATTTATACAGCCATGGATATTTATTGTAAGAAATAGTTTCTATATTCTAGCATATTGTAGCTTAAAGCAGGCTGAAAGTAAAGCAGAATGAGCCTTAAGGCGCATTCTGCTTTACTTTCAACCCGCTTTAAGCAATCACCTATTTTCTAAACTAGAAATAGGCTATGGGGTAATGGGTTAAATAAAGTTTTTTAGATTTTGATCTTGTAATTTTATATAAGATAAATAAATTGTTTTGGATGATAAGGATACAAAATAATGTCACAGCTTTTTGGGCAATGTTAAGTGGCCGACAATACACGCCATTGCTCTATGTCGTCACCTATCTTCATTGCTAGACACCGACTACAGGGTTGACCCTTGCCCCCATATAGAAGCTCCTTTTAGTGCATTTAATTTATTCAACCACTGAAGAAAATAGTTACAATTTATACAGTCGTGAACTTGTACCCAAAGACACATTTTCTGTATTTTTCTAGATGGTAGCAGATATAAAGCAGGCTGAAAGGAAAGTAGAATTCATCTCAAGGCACATTCTGCTTTACTTTGAACCTGCTTTAAGTGCTCACCTGTCTTCAAAACCAGAAACATGCTATGGAGTAAAGGTTAATACAAATTCAATGGTAGTCTATACTTACTGTCCCCTAACAAGGCACACATAGAAGAAATATGGGGCAAGAAGTTTGGTCGTTTCCATATCGTGGAGACATACACAGATCTCAGTTGACATTTTACCTGCAAACACAAAACAACATCTACAGTGGAGAATACATTTTTCCTTCCCGTTTAAACGCAAACGCAAAACACTAAAATGTAGAAAATAACAATTTTTTACATTTTTCACTATCTATTTTTATCCCAGTGGAAAACAGTTTGAAGCCTGATCAGACGCCGGGTTACCCGGCGTCTGATGTAACCCGGCGTCTGATCTGGCTCCAAACTGTTTGCAATGTAAATAATAGTTTTAGTGTAAACGCGTTTATTGGGAAAGAATAATGTTTTCTCCACTGTAAATGATTGTGCCATGAACAGTATTGAGACAGAGGATGATTTGTCAAAGTTTGTAGCTGGTGTTGTTTCATTTATCTATTGTAATAAATAATCCATCCATTTATCAATCTCTTTTTATTTCCATAGAAATCAATGCTGACTTTACAAAAATATTAGAATTGTAAAATATTACCTTTAACTATCAGTAAAGGCGATTAACCTTTTTCCCCCATAGAAGCAACTTTTAGCATATTTAATTTATTCCTCCGCTGAAGAAAATAGTTCCAGTTTATACCCTCATAAACAAATACTATAACAAATATTTGATATAGCCTAACCGATGGTAGTTTAAAGCAGGCTGAAAGTAAAGCAGAATGTGCCTTAAGGCACATTCTGCTTTACTTTCAACCTGCTTTAAAGGGACTGGCAACCGGATGGTGTTCTTGTCAAAATAAAATAAAATACTCAAATAAAAGCAAATTTGTGGCAATATTTGGCTTTTGACATTAAAAAATATGATCAGTCCAAAAAACGTCTCAAGAATCGTCACCGAATCTTAGTTTTTTAGATATTTTCCATCGTTTTTCCATAGCGTTAGCTAACGGTATAGTTGTTGTTGTTGCTTCTCTACACGGGGTCAGACATAAACCCAAGCCGAATAATGTTCTATTAATAGCTATCATTGAAGTACGTTAATTCGCTACCATATATATAGAGAGCGTCCGTAGCCAAGGGCGTAAAGGCGGTGCCTCATTTTTCATTTTTGTCTCCGCATGGATGGTCACGGGTTCGAATCCCACCAGAGCCTCTTCTTCTTTTTTTTTTGGAAATGCATTTTTTAACAGAATTTATTATCCTAAACTAAATTTTACCCATTTATATAAGCATTTGACATATATTTACAAATTACTATTTTTAATGCTTGATCCGGTTGCGAGCCTCTTTAAGTGACCACCTTTCTTTAATGTTATAAACAGGTTATTGGGTAAAGGGTTAATACCCCGACCGCCACATTTGACACAGAGGTAAAGTAATTACTATACAAATGTCTATTGCTTTGAAGAAAAAAGAAACCAAATAGAATAAAAAACCAAAGCTATGCTTGTTAAAACAAGAATATCATTCCCAACAATGGATGCTCCCCACAAAGAAAAAGCCCAAGGTATAGCATGTTTAGTAGGTGAACACAGTATCAAGTTTCATCAATTTTCGATGTGACATTCAGGAGATATGCTTCGGACAAAAACGAATTTATTATGAAAAAGGGAGGCAATTCAATATTTGGAGATGACAGAGTTATAATTCTTGTGTACTACACTTCTTTTTGTCATCCTCTAACACATTATCAAGGTTCACGTTACAGTGTGGCAGAAAATTTGATTTTTTTAAATTTTTATGTAGAAAAAGGGAGATAATTCAATATTGGGAGATGGCAGAGTTATGGTTCTTGAGTACAGCACTCCCTCTGTCATCTCGTATCACTTTGTTTCATCAACCTACAATGCAATGCTCAGGAGATATGCTCCAGACAAAATTTGATTATTTTTTTAATAGAAAAGGGGAGATAATTAAATATTGGGAGATGACAGAGTCATGGTTCTTGTGTACTGCACCTTCTTATGTCATCACCTATCACTGTATCAAGTTCCATTAACTTACGGTGTAGCAGTCAAGAGATATACTCCGGACAAAATTGTTTTGTATTTTTAGAAAAAGGGAGATAATTCAATATTGGGAGATGACAGAGTTACCGTTCTTGGGTACTGCACTTCCTTCAGTCATCCTCTATCACTGTTAGAAGTTTCATCAACTTTCGGTGTAACGGTCCAGAGATATGCTCCGGACAAAATTGATTTTTTTTTATGAGAAAAAGGGAGATAATTCAAAATTGGGAGATATGTACTGCACCTCCTCCTGTCATTCTCTATCACTGTATCAAGTTTCATCAACCTACGGTGTACCGTTCAAGAGATATGCTCCGGACAAAAAAGCGTGACGGACGGACGGACAGACGGAAAAACGGACGGACGGACAAAGCGGCGACTATATGCTCCCCCCCTAAAGGGGAGCATAATTCAGTAGAGAGAAGAGATCGAGAAAGGGCCTCAAGAGCTAACACCTCATCATCGGCCTGCGGTATAAGGTAACTAATAAAATTATGAATTTAAGAGAAACAAGAAGGAACCACAATCGCCCTGATCTGCACAATATCAGAAACAATGCTTAACAATTCTGTATGATTTAACCCTTTCCCCCATAGAAACACCTTTTAGTGCATTCACTTTTTTCCTCCTTGAATATGTGTCACAAGGAATATATCTTTATTCTAGCAGGTGGTAGCTTAAAGCAGGCTGAAAGTAAAGCAGAATGCGCCTTAAGGCGCATTCTGCTTTACATTCAACCTGATTTAAGTGGTCAACTATTTTCAAAACTAGAAACAGGCTATGTGGTAGAGGGTTAAAGAAGTTCTGTTGAGGCATAATAGAAAAAAACTGCAGACACGATTTCATTTGAAATAAAAATTACAAAAAGGGAGGTAATGCAAGAACGAAGTGACAAATCAAAACTGCAATCACAAGTGCACACTTTCAGATGTTGTTCAACAATACTGCACAGTTTAAGTTCTGTTGAGGAATGACAGAATAATGCTTCAGAAAAAAATTTCAGTTGTTAAAATTACAAAAGGGGAGATAATTTAAAAATGAAATTACGAATCAAATCTGTAAATCTGTGTTTTCTTACCTGCGACATTTGCCTGCTCTATTTGACCTGTAAGGAACAAGTATTTACATCTTTCTGCGTAGATGTTTGCAACGAGAGAGCGGTCTTCTGTAGATAATTCATCATTGCGAGCTGCACACCTGCATGTCAATGTACAGAAAAGCACCTCTATTACGACCACAAAATTGTATGGATTATTAGGTGTTTTCAACAGATGACTGCTTAAAGCAAGGTGACAGTAAGACAGAAAGCTCCTTTAGGAGCTTTCTGTCTTACTGTCACTCTGCTTTAAGCTGTCACCTGTCTTTTATACAATCAATTAAACTTTGTTTTAGTGGTTGCAGTAGAGAGGTTTTACTGTATTGCGCTCTATCACTTTTTCTCCAACAAATGTATTTGTTTTACAAGAAGGATGTCCAGTGTAAACACTTTGGAACAAGACTTTTCTTTGACATATTACCAGTTTCCAGTAAACTTAGTACTCAGCTTAACCCAATTACCCCATAGCCTGATTATAGTTTGCAAAATAGGTGACCACTTAAAGCAGGTTGAAAGTAAAGCAGAATGCGCCTTCATGCGCATTCTGCTTTACTTTCAGCCTGCTTTAAGCTACCATCTGCTAGAATATAGGAAATAGTTCTTATGATACATATTCATAACTATATAACTTGAAACTATTTTCATTAGTGGAGGAATAAATTAAAGGTGTAAAAAGGCGTATTTGTGGATTAATGGGTTAAATTAAAACAGTTGGACTTATTTTCTGGATGGATTGCATTTCGCATTTTGATTTTGCTTAGATTGGAAACAAGAATGGTGTCACAGTAAGTGACATATGCCCGATGTGTTTTGTCACTGCATTGTGACTGCAATGTATTCATTTGGCTGTAAAATAAATCATACAGAAAGTATGGTACTCTTTGCTTTTGTTGTGATAAATTTTACAAAGAAACATGCTTTTCTAGCATCCTCACCATAACATCATTTTGATGTCATGATGACGTCGTCATCATAACAGCATTTGTCATATTGAGGTCTATTTTCTAATTTTATAAATGATCACAAAACTTAAGATTGAATAGTTTATATATACTTGTCAAAAAAGTTAATCATTTCGAAACAAATACAAGACATACATATCAGAGTTAACTTTGAATCATAAATCATACTTATTAAAAGTGAAAAGTTTATGTGATGAAATTTTCGTAACTGTCCAAGTGAAAATGGCACTTTAACTGGAATTCAGTTGATCTCCATAAATCGTTCTTTGAGCCTTGACCTTTTCACTGCCAATTCAACTTTCTCTTTAAACTCTTTCCCCAATAGAAGTGCCTTTTTACACCTTCAATTTATTCCTCCGCTCAACAAAATATTTCCAATTTACAAAGTCAAAAATATGTATCATAAAGAATATTTTCTTTTATCTAGCAGGTGGTAGCTTAAAGCAGGCTGAAAGTAGTCACCCATGTTCAAAAATAGAAACAGGCTATTGGGTAAAGGGTTAAACTCTTGCCTTGACATTGTCTCCTCAAATTTGTCTTTCTACACTTTTTATTTGCCAAAATTCAGTTTTTGAAGTTCTGACTTAAGAATTATTGATACAAGAGCCAAACAGTAAAATAAAACTTTGTACAGGCCAAGGAATGGTTAGCAACTACTTAGTGTGGAGGGTGTTGTATACAGTAAAACCTCTCTATTCTGGACAATAAAAAGAAGGCTTATTGAGTGTATAAAAGTCAGGTGAAAGCTTAAAGCAAGGTGACAGTAAAACAGAAAGCTCCTACAGGAGCTTTCTGTTTAACTGTCACCTTGCTTCAAGCAGTCACCTGTTCTTAACCCCTAATAATTAACACAGTTTAGTGGCCGTAATAGAGAGGTTTTTCTGTATAGAGGATCTTACATGAGTGTTCACAACTTACATGGATTATTAAATAAAAATTTTACAAGCCATAAAAAAAGGTTGCCTATTATATTTATTAGTCTAAGTGATTTGTAAGACAATATTCAAAGTGCCATGTGTATTGATGTAAAGTTTCACCATGTGACAACTAGTATGTAAGTACCTACGTACCCTGTTAGAAGTTCAGCCTCTAGTCTGTGGGCTGTGTCTATCCAGTTCTTCTCCCTACAACACTCAATAAGCCCTGAGTAAGCTTCTATAACCTGAAAAAATATAACAGAGCTAACCTCCCCATCACTTCACTACATAAACATATAAAGTCCTCATGCATTCCGCAACCCTTGCTTAACTCTTTCCTCCCTGAAACTTTAAATGGACAATTCCAGTTTCCATTTTGGTCTAGTCCATTTCTGAGTTGTTTTTGTCAATATTGGCATTACTGACAAACAGTAAAGGCCCAGCTCAGAGGACTCCTTTCGGTGCCCTCTGAGCTGGGCCTTAATTTACTGCATGGAGGAATTATACCCTGGAGAAGTATCCGGCCGGCTTGCGATTTATCGTGTCGTCCAAAATCGGTCAATCAGCGGCGCTCGCTGGCGGCTAGAAAACAATGTTTTTCCGAAAGTTTGGTGTTAATAGAAATGCTTTTAATGTCATCTTTTCGTTATAAATTTTAATACAGATGTTTTATTAGACAATAATCTTACGCGTAGTACAAAATTTGAGGCGATAGCTTATAAATTGTTAGTTAAGTGAGGTTTTGAAAATGAGAGAAAAACGTACTTTTTCGTTTACCTACGAAGTTTGGTGTTAATAGAAATGCTTTTAATGTCATCTTTTCGTTATAAATTTTAATACAGATGTTTTATTAGACCATGATCTTACGCGTAGTACAAAAATTTGAGGCGATAGCTTATAAATTGTTAGTTAAGTGAGGTTTTGAAAATGAGAGAAAAACGTATTTTTTCGTTTACCTACGAAGTTTGGTGTTAATAGAAATGCTTTTAATGTCATCTTTTCGTTATAAATTTTAATACAGATGTTTTATTAGACCATGATCTTACGCGTAGTACAAAATTTGAGGCGATAGCTTATAAATTGTTAGTATAGTGAGGTTTTGAAAATGAGAGAAAAACGTATTTTTTCGTTTACCTACGAAGTTTGGTGTTAATAGAAATGCTTTTAATGTCATCTTTTCGTTATAAATTTTAATACAGATGTTTTATTAGACCATGATCTTACGCGTAGTACAAAAATTTGAGGCGATAGCTTATAAATTGTTAGTTAAGTGAGGTGTCTGTTTTTCTCTTATCTCTGTCTGTCAGTCTCTCGCTTCTTCTTTTCTGTCTCTTTCTTTCTGTATGAATGTCTGTCTGTCTCTCTCTCTCTGATGATCCTCATGCGGAGAAAAGGTAAAATGTGTCATAAAGAGCTTAATTTGAAAAAGGGGTAAACTATATTTCAAGAGACATACTCTATGAATCCGACATTTTTGCAGCCTGGTCTGGATTACAACTGTTTGCAATTGCAATAGTCATCATGTTACTGGTATTCAGTAATGAGAGGGTAACACCAGTCATCAACCAAACCAGGTGCATTGATGTTGGGTTTTTTTTGGGTTTTTTTTTTTCAATATAATTCTATTATCTTTATTTTTTGTGATTTGTATAATATATAGAAATCATGCGGTTACAGAAGTCAAAAACACATGTTCAAGATACACGCACCGGTAGCATTGATCTTTTTTATTAAAGTGGAAACCCCCTGGTGTCCAGTTCCCTAACATGCACTTCATAGATAATCGGCATGTTCAAGAAGCATGGACTTCATGCTGGGAGAGTTTTATGACGCTTATAAATGGCCTGCTAATTGTGTACGGTTACGTAATGTGTCACATTCCTTTGTGATGTGTAATATGGTAGACATGTAGTTTACAGATGAATAGCCCTAGTTCATTATTTAACCACATTTACTTGATGATTTTATTCTTAAATAAACGTCTATTATCTTAATTTAATTGATTGATGTGTATTAAGTAAAGTAGCAAGTTTTTTCACACTTTTGTTTTTATCGCTCGAAATTGTCGGCTGCATTTTTTTTTTAAATTTAGATTTGTACATTTTGTAAGTAAATAAAGCTAAAGACGAGTGTCAAACATTCTGGATCCAGATCAGATGCTGTGTTACGCGGCATCTGATCTTGATCCAAGTTGTTTGCAAAAAAAAAAGTAAAGGCGCGATCAGCAGGCAAAAAGTTAAGCAGTCACTAAAATAGATTGCTTAACCCATTACCCAATAGCCAGTTTCTAGTTTTAAAGATATGTGACCACTTAAAGCAGGTTGAAAGTAAAGCAGAATGCGCCTTGAGGCGCATTCTGCTTTACTTTCAGCCAGCTTTAAGCTATTATCTGCTAGAATATAGAAAACATTTCTTATGATTTTTATTTTCGAAGGTATAAATTGGAACTATTTTCTTCAGCGTAGGAATAAATTAAATGCGCTAAAATTCGCTTCTATGAGGTAAAGGGTTAAGGCATTGACTGTTTTATAATTTACTCCGTTATATAAGACATAAGTAAAGCAGAAAGAAACGGAGATCTCATGTTATCGTGTTTGCAATTAATTTCTGAAGATAATGCAAGCTGTAACCTCTTTCATAGAAATGGGACGGATAATATGTATATTTTAGTAGATGGATGTAAAACTAACCCTAAATTCCTTTTTTTTGAAGTAATATGTTAATAATTCTAATTTTCCTTTCAATAATAATAATGATCACATACGACATAATAATACAGTTACAACTTTGGCCATTTGATTATGGCCGTTTGACGCGCACTCCTTTCAAATGTCTCTTTACATACAAAATGGATTTTTTTTTTGCCTCCAAGGAAATATTTCCTCCATATAGAACATTGTAACAATGCATGAACACATTTTTAGAAGTTTAGAAGTTTGCTTAAGGTGGTTCGACAGCGGGCGGCCCGCATCTCGAGTTCCGGAAATGCTGATGACTTTCACCTGATCTTTGCGGCACGTGCTTATAGTAGAAAATTTAGATAAAGAAAAGTTTGATCTTACTCAGTGTCTGCTCTGTTAGCGCAGTGGATACGGTGATAGACTTGCAATCCAAAGGTTCTAGGTTCGATTCCCACTCGGTTCAAAACTTTTTTTTTAACAAATTGTCTGATTTTAGTGACTAGTCATTTCATAACGCAGTGATCAAAGGACAGGCTATGTTTAGTCAAGTAATAATGAATAATACAGATGCAAGTATAGTCAAGTGACAGCTAAATTTGTGAGTATTTATAGCCTATATGACAGATGGCAGCTGAACACAGGACAAAAATAATGCTAAAATATAGATACTAAAGGAGCTTTTATGCATTACTTTTGTTATGTATTAAGCAGTCACTTGCCTTTAAAGATCTACAGGCTATCGTTTTCAATGGTCCCTTATTACAGGTTTGACTTTTGGTATTATTTAGAGCTGACGGCATTTTAAAGTTGAACTCAAGGGAGGTTACTCGTTTTGTGTTTACATTTTGTCAGAATTTCAGGAAATCATGTATAAAATGTAAATTCCACTGTAGATTTTCATTAAATTTTTGTGACTGGTAGAATTAAGTTATATCTATCTAATAAGAGTAAAATAAGTGTACGTTAAACAGCTAGATTTTTTGTAATTTGAGATTTTCAGCATTTGACTTTTTTTAAATATTGATATTTCCAACAAATATGTCATAAAATACTTTTGTTTGCCCAATATCTTATAGTCTATGTACAGTTTATTTGAATGTACAGAAATTATTGAGTTATATCATTTTATAAAGAAAATATTCCTGTTTATCAAAAAAGGAGCCTTTTTCGACAAAAGGTCCTGTCAGAAAAAAACGGCACTGTAATTTTTTTTTATTTTAACGATTTTTCACTCTCCATATGGTATATTTCAATTTAATCAAGGTTTCAAAGAATTCTGACACAGAATAAGCTGACCCGCGAACCACCTTAAGTTTTTATACGGAAGGAATTCTTTTCTTACGCGAGTTGGTCTAGTCATTTCATTAGCCAGCAACCTTTGTAGGTCATCATTACTTTTTTCGCTTCAAGAAAACCCCTGGTATTTTTACAACCGAAAGATAAGTGTCACGGCTTTATATCAAGACATTTTTTTTAAAATATATATATATATATCGGACGAAAATTATGGATTAAATTCAAGTTTTTGAAACAGGACGTTGTATTTATTTTGCGATCGCCTGCTCTCGTTTATCGACTATTTCATTTGGCAATCGCTCTTTAACTCGCCATAAAATTTGTCGATTTCAAAAATAAACACTGGCATTTTCTACAACTGAAAGAAAAATATCTTAGCTGTCCTTTAAGACCATTGTTATGGAAATCGGCCTAAAATTGAGGATTTTATGAAAGGTTTTGTAACAGGGCGTGATATATTTTTGAGCGAGCGCTTGCTCCCTTTTATCGGCAAATTCATTTGGTAACCGCTCTTTAACTCGCGATAAAAATGATCAATGTAAAAATTAGATTATGTTATTTTCACAAGTAAAAGATAAATATCTTAGCCTTCTTTTAAGATCATTATAATGAAAATCGGGTAAAAATTAAGGATTTTATGTAACTTAAACTAACAGTAGGTAACCATTCAACACGATAAAAAATGCGATAGACCGCTATCGGCGTACCGGTGCAGTTGAATTATCGATCGATTAAGCGTTATCGCGCATACAGGTATTGGACGACACCATTTTCGGGAAAATGCAGATTTGTGTATATGATTCTTCTCCAGGGTATACTTCCTCCATGTTTACTGTTTGCACAGGACAAGTGTATTATTCACATGTACACTGTTTGAAAAGACGCCTATATGCGGGACTATAAGGTTCAAAGGGTTAATCCATGATACAAGAAATAAAGAAAGCTCTTTCAGGAGCCTTTTGCATTACTCCTATCCTGCATTAAGGAGTTATTTATCTAAAGAGGAATCTACACTACTTCACCAAGTGGTTCGGGTTGTTCAATACACTTTGGACTTATTTTGTTGCTTTTAGAATTTGTCAAAATGGGCAATTAACATTGAAATACTGTATCGATTGTATTGGTTTCCATCTTACGTAGAAATCGACCAGGGGCCCATTTCATAAAACTTCGTATGACAAATGTTGTCGTAAGTCATATTATAAAAGTCTCAATTATTAATCATTTCTCTATCTCATCCTGACTTGTGACATTTCTTTGGAATCGTCTTGAAAAGTCGTGCGGGGGCATAAAAAATCATTGAAAAGTGAACAAATTTCTAAAACTCAAAACAATTATTCCAATAGAGTATTGTCCCCTATTGAGAAAATGAAGACATTAAGAGTGCTCTAAAGATAGGTGGCTGTTTAATAATGGAAAACTGACAACACTTTACCCCATACATACACTTTTTACCCATTTAATTTATTCTTTCCAATCTTTCCGTAACAAATAATTTCTATATAGGAGCAGATGGTACATGTAGCTTAAAACAGGTTGAAAGTAGAGCAGAATGTGCATTCATTAAGATGCATTCTGCTTTACTTTCAACTTGCTTTAGTGGTCACCTGTACTTAAATCTAGAAACAGGTGTATGCATTACACCACACTTTGTGGCCAAGAACAAACCTGATGTAGATGAACCCTTTGACCTATGACCTTGTTGAAATGCTGCAAGGCATATAGGCACTTCCCTCGAGCGTTGCCCATCTCTTTCTCCATGTTGTGTAGGTCTATCAGACAGTAGCCGTGTTTCATTGTAAGGATAGATGTCGGCCGACATTAAAACACCATGATATCATTCTAACCCATTAAATCCTTGTGACCAGTATACATGTCCTTTACATACAGTGTACCTGTGAAAAGTACACTTGTCCTATGCAAACGGAGTATATCGTGATCAGAGGGCTCCTATTTGAGCCCTCTGATCAGGTTCTGCAAGATTTGCGATTGCATTGTATTGTAAACAAGAACTGTGTCACAGAAAGTGAGAAATGCACTGAGGTATTTTGTCACTACAATGTATTCATTAGGCCGTAAAATCAAATCATACAGCAGGTACATATCAACCCTTTACCTGATAGCCAATTTCTAGTATTGAAGATATGTGACTACTTAAAGCAGGTTGAAAGTAGAGCAGAATGCGCCTTAAGGCACATTCTGCTTTACTTTCAATCTGCTTTAAGCTTCCATGTGCTAGAATATATAAAATATTGCCTATGCTATAATATTCATGACTGTTTAAATTGGAACTTTTTTCTTCAGCGGAGGAATAAATCATATGCGCTAAAAGGCGCTTCTATTGGGGAAAGGGTTAATTACAGTGTATTTGAGTGTCCCATGAGCTTACTGTTTTCTGAAGCCAAATCTCCAGTTCCACCAAAACTTGGCCATCGTCTGTATACTGCCAGGAGAGGCTGGATTGAACTCTTTTTCCTGTTTTCTCAACACCTAGAATGGACAGAGCCTTGAAGAGGCAAGTATAGGCTTCCGTTATATCACCTGATTCAAACATCACCTGAAAAAAACATCAACAACATGTCATCAACAACATGTCACCATTCAACACCTAGAATGGACAGAGCCTTGAAGAGGCAAGTATAGGCTTCTGTTATATCCCCTGATTCAAACATCACCTGAAAAAAACATCAACAACATGGCATCACTCGTATATTTATCAACATTTGCAAAAGCGATAGGGCTGCCATTTCTCCGGTTATTTCCTAAATCGGATTTTTTTTCTGGTACATAGTAGCTTAAAGCAGGCTGTAAGTAAAGCAGAATGCGCCTTAAGGCACATTCTGCTTTACTTCCAGCCTGCTTTTAAGTAATCACATATCAACAAAACTAGAAACAGGATATGACTGTTAAAGGTATGATTCGTAAAATCGCACTTGAAAAACCCAAATTTGGAAATCTTAGGATTTTTCATGTCAACTTATGGCAGCCCTGAAGCGACCATTAATAATTTATTTACAATATGACTCTGTTTCACCATTGACGAAACCCTAACTAGAAGTATCACAGAAAGTAATGAATACCCCCGCCATATGGCTGTTTCATAAAACAAAATATTTTGCTGTAATTCTTATTCAAATACAAACAGAAACAAACCTGTACAAGATATTTTATCATCAGTAAAACTGTGCTAAACACAGGAGTGTCATTTCAAAAAGTTCTTGAAATCTCCATTCACACTTCATTATTGATGTGTATGCAAAATTTTATGTCAATTGGTAAAGAAATGAAGAAGTTTCGACCACAAGGTATTTCAACCCTTTCAACCCTAAATTTCTCTTGTGGGTATTTATAATCCTTTTGGACTCTTCTAGTACAAGCATTTTGAACCAGTCTACAGTTACCTTTTAGGAATGACAACAAAAAACAATAGATATGTAAAAATAGTCAACAAACAACACGTAATTTCAACTTATTTCATCTTTATAAAAAATCCACGTTTCGGCTTACGCCTTCATCAGGATAAAATATAACAAGAGCCCCATGGGGCATATTTCGCTCACCTGAGAATAACTGACAAAATGGAGAAAAAGATTTATGTCCAGGACAGAGTCATTTTTTACTCGATTGGCATAATTTGAACAATCTTGAAAGAGGACCTGTAGATGATGCTATGTGCCAAATATCTAAGATCAGGGTACAAGGGTTTTAGACAAAAGATTTTTTTAAGTTTCCATTGAATTTTTTTTTTTTTAGCTCCTGTGACCTACTTATGTAACAGACTGGAACCATTTGAACAAAATACTTAAAGGACATCTAGAAGTGTCACCATGATGAATATCAAAGCTCTGGCCGTATTAGTTTCAGAGAAGAAAACGTTTGAAAATTTCACTATATAACTCTATGTAAAACTGTGACCCCTGGGGCGGGGCCAATTTTGACCCTAGGGACATAATTTGAACAAACTTGATAGAGGACCTGTAGATGATGCTATGTGCCAAATATCTAAGCTCTGGCCCTTGTCTTTTCAGACAATTAGATTTTTTAAGTTTTCATTGAAAAAAAAACTATTTTTAGCTCCTGTGACCTATTTATGCAACCGACCGGAACCATTTGAAGAAAATATGTAAAGGACATATAGAAGTGTCACCATGATGAATATCAAAGCTCTGGCCATATTAGTTTCAGAGAAGAACTGACGTTTGAAAATTTCACTATATAACTCTATGTAAAACTGTGACCCCCGGGCGGGGCCAATTTTGACCCCAGGGACATAATTTGAACAAACTTGATAGAGGACCAGTAGATGATGCTTTGTGCAAAATATCTAAGCTCTGGCCCTTGTAGTTTCAGACAAGAAGATTTTTAAAGTTTTCATTGAAAAAATCTATTTTTAGCTCCTGTGACCTACTTATGCAACCGACCGGAACCATTTGAACAAAATATGTAAAGGACATCTAGAAGTGTCACCATGCTGAGTATCAATGCTCTAGCCATATTAGTTTCAGAGAAGAAGACGTTTGAAAATTTCACTATATAACTCTATGTAAAACTGTGACCCCCGGGGCGGGGCCAATTTTGACCCTAGGGACATAATTTGAACAAACTTGATAGAGGACCTATAGATGATGCGGTGTGCCAAATATCTAAGCTCTGGCTCTTGCAGTTTCTGACAAGAAGATTTTTAAAGATTTCCTTATTTTTTCACTTTGGTTGCCATGGCAACCAGAGTTCTGCATTGTTTTTAATTCTTTGAACAAATTTGAAAGAGCTTGACCCAAGGAACATTTCTGTAAAGTTTGGTTGAAATCTGTCAAGCGGTATATGAGGAGATGTCATTTGAAGCAATTGTTAACGACGACGCACGACGGACGACGGACGCCGGACACAGGGCCATCCCTGAATAGCTCACCTTGAGCCTATGGCTCAGGTGAGCTAAAAACAACGGACGTGACATAGCAACGTTCAGTATAACGTCGCACAATGACGTTACGTTGTTTTGCGGAAAAACAGTTAAAAGTACACAATTTACAATGGGTCCCACGCTTTTAAAGCAAATAAGATGAGTCCGAGATCCATCTCAAGCTCATGACCGATCTCAAATCTGACCAATCAAAA
The DNA here is from genome assembly GCA_922989275.2 of Gari tellinella. Taxonomy (NCBI): domain Eukaryota; kingdom Metazoa; phylum Mollusca; class Bivalvia; order Cardiida; family Psammobiidae; genus Gari; species Gari tellinella. The sequence continues at coordinate 29,681,353 of OV277860.1, forward strand.
GCTCGAGATTGATCTCAGACTCAATTCAAAAGCCAAACAAGCATGGAACTAGATAAGATAGTGAAGTACTGTACGGATATATAATACTAAAGATTTCCTATAGCAATATAATATAAACAAGAGGGCCAGAATGGCCCTTGATCGCTCACCTGACAATGGTGACACTAGGATGGGTCACGTGATTTCAGAAAAGAAGATTTGTAAAAGGTGACCCCCAGGGCGGGGCCAATTTTGACCCCAGGGGCAAAATTTGAACACCTAAGATAGAGGACCTGTAAACGATGATATGTGCAAAATATCTAAACTCAGTGTACTATGGTTTCAGACAAGAAGATTTTTGAAGTTTTCATTGAAAAAATCTATTTTTAGCTCCGGTGACCCAGATATGCAACAGACCAGAACCGATTCATCCATATATGTGAAGGACCTCTAAAAGTTACATCATGCCAAATATGAAAGCTCCGGTCATATTGGTTCCAGAGAAAAAGATGTTTGAACATTTCACTATATAACTCTATGTAAAACTGTGCTCCCCGGGGCGGGGCCAAATTTAACCCCAGGGACAAAATTTGAACAACTTTGATAGAGGATCTGTTGACGATGCTATGTGCAAAATATCTAAGCTCAGTGTACTATGGTTTCAGACAAGAAGATTTTTTAAGTTCTCATGGGAAAAAATCTATTTTTAGCTTCGGTGACGCAGATATGCAACGGACCGGAACCGATTCAACAATATAAGTCAAATACCTCTAGAAGTAATACCATGCTAAATATCAAAGCTCTGGACATATTGGTTTCAGAGAAAAAGATGTTTGAACATTTCACTATATAACTCTATGTAAAACGTTGACCCCCGGGGTGGGGCCAATTTTGACCCCAGGGACAAAATTTGAACAACTTTGATAGAGGACCTATAGGTAATGACATGTGCCAAATATCTAAGCTCTGGCTCTTGTGGTTTGTGACAAGAAGATTTTTTAAGATTTCATTATTTTTTCACTTTGGTTGCCATAGCAACCAGAGTTCTGCATGGTTTCAAATTCTTTGAACAACTTTGAAAGAGCTTGACCCAAGGAACATTCCTGTGAAGTTTGGTTGCAATTAGTGGTTTTGGAGAAGAAGATGTTTGAAGAAATTGTTGACGCACGACGCACAACGCACAACGACGGACGCCGGACATTGACTGACCACAAAAGCTCACCTTGAGCACTTTGTGCTCAGGTGAGCTAAAAACATAAATAGGAAAAAACGTAACAGTACTAAACACGTTATCTTACGTACACTTTTAAATTGTAAATAGTACTTTTGAATTTAGACCATCTGGATGCAATGTGTTCAACTTGTGGATCCAGAATGTTTCTTTGCACAAACGGTCAATATTATTATTTACAACATCAACTGGCATAAAAGAGAAGTCAGTCATACTATGATTGCCTACATTGAAATGACCGGCAACAAGAGTAGAAAATGCAGGATCAGTAAAGTTTGTTAATTATATCAAATTTGTGACTATTCATATGTCGTGAAACTGGTTGCATTGTTTGTCCAACATACTGTATATTACACATTTTACATGTTATCAAGTATATAACATTTTTTGACTGACAGTTTGTATTGTGTCGTAATGAAAATGTCTCCCCTGTTACTGTACTGGTGAATGTGGATCCAGAGTTTATCCGAGCACAATGTGAACACCGTTTTCTGTTACAGCTGTCCGTAGAATAATTATCTTGACTGTTCTTCTTAAAACCAGAACTAACTAAATAGTCATGTAAGTTTTTCGGGCGTCTATAAGCCACAATTGGTTTAAAATTGTCATGAATAAAATTAACATCCTTGTTTTTGGTCAAATTAAGAAGGTCCCAATATCGGTGAATAGTGCTACCTATAATAGGTAAAGATGGGTTATATTCAACTGTAATCGGTAATACACTGGTTTTACTCGTAATGGAGGGTCTCAGAGATTCAATATGTGATGCGTGTATTTTATTAAAGGCATTGTCTATCACCGATATTGGGAAGTTTCTCTCTAAGAAAAAGTTGCGTAAACTATGAAGGGAAGATTTGAATTTTTCATCATCGGATATTATTCTTCTGTAACGCTTCGCCTGGCTTAGGGGAATTCCTTCCTTACACTGTTTTGGATGACACGAGCTGTAGTCTAGGTACTGGTGGTTGTTGGTTTCGTTCATATATATATGTCAGTTTCAATTTCAAGGGAATTACTCTTTGAAACTTGAACAAAAAACAATGAAACTATCAAACAGTGCAGACCCTGATCAGAGGGCTCCTAAAGGAGCCCTCTGATCAGGGTCTACACTGTTTGTATTTGTAATCAGTAATCTCTACAGATAGACTAGTCGGATTTTGGGGAAATCAAACTTCTGGAGGCATTTTTGGGGAAAAGTTGACAGGCCAACTTTTTATCATAATTAAAGTGTGCTGAATCCATTTAGGGTGCCTGTCACCCTCTCCGGTGCCTTGAAAGCCCCAAAAATGGTAAAAACAAAATGGCCACCAAAACACTATTTTTCGCTTTTAAATGCAATCTTTTTGGGATTAAATATACCTATTACATCTGCTTCTCCTAATCTATATGGTTTATCACAACAAATCTTCACAGTAATGTTCCTGGGTTGATTCTCCATAAAAAATATGATAACATGAAGATGTCTGGTTGCCACGGCAACCAAAGTAAAAAATAGAGAAATCTTAAAGAAATAAAATTCTTGTAAAATAAATCACATGGCCCAAAGCTTAGATACTTTATTGACAACTGGCAAACCGAATGTAAACCATAATTAAAGTGATTTGAATCCAGTTTGTTGTCTGTCCCCCTCTCCAATGAAGTTGAAGGCCAAACATTGGTAAACAAATCAACAACACAAAATAGCCACAAAAAACTCTAAATTTTCGTTATTCTATGCAGTCTTTCTTGGATTTAATACACCTAATACATTTTCCTCTCAACCACATGACTGATAAGAACCAACTGTACAATACTATGTTTTGCGTCAATCTCTTTAAAAATGATTTCATGTAGAATTTCTGTTGTCATGGCAACAAAAGTGAAAAATCAGGTTTTTAGTTATTATATCCTGTTATTCTTGGATTAAAATTATTACTCCTAATACAAATGCTTTTCCTTAATCTCATGGTTTATTATAACAAAACTTTACAAGAATGTTCATGGGACGTATCTCCTTAAAATATTAGTTGCCATGGCAACCAATGTTAATGAAAAAGAGAAACCTAAAAACCAAGAATTACAAACTTGTACCCCCCCCCCCCCCCCCCCCCCCCCCCCCAGTCCCAAAACTTAGAAAATTGATGGATACTTACTTTGACGTAGTAGACCTCTGTCAAGTTTATACCTGGATCTAAATTTTAGGGGTGTAACGATACACTTAAAACGGTATTTCAATATGTTACAAAATTAATAATTATTAAATTGGCCCCGAACCAGGGTCAACAGTTGTGCATAGACTTATCCTCTATAGGAAAAGAAAGATTTCAAAAACCACAAAGCTCAAGCTTGTATATTAGCATAACACAGTAGACCTTTATCTTGTTTGTTTAAATTATTGCCTAGGCTGATGGTTGGCCCCTGCCATCACACACCGTTCAGTGTTTATAAAAACACGTACAACGCAGAGCTTAGACATTTTGTGTATAGTACGGCCTAGAAGACATCTATCAATCCTTTTAAAAAGCATATCTCCGTGATAAAAATTACCATTGCCCTATCGTTCTTGTAAGTTACTTTTGTCCATGTAAGAACCTCGTGTCAAAAACCACTAGGCCCAAAGCTTTGATATCTAGTGTAAATCATCACCAAGTACAGTGCTCCCTCTCTACAACTACCCTCATTACAAGTATACCCTCTTTACAACAATGCTTGTCACAGTTGCATAAACAACATTAATTTATTTCAATATACCCCCTCTAAACAACAAACACACTTTTTGACTCCCGATGGATGTTGTTGTTACAAGAGAGGGAGCACTGTAAAATTCTTCAAATGTTTTAAAAAATTGCCATATGGTCAAACATTACTAATGAAAAGGATTTGTTTTGTAAAGAATAACGTAGTAGACCTCTAACAGGTTTGTTAAGATCATAGCCCTGTTATCAAAATCGTACCCTCCCAGCGGCTCTTATGTTAAATGCTAATGACACAGCTGAACTATATAGAGTCAGTATGGTCCTCTCGTTAAAGCATTTTGATCACACAAATAATGCTTGATGGATAATTGAATAAAATGCACCAGCTTCCAAGAGATGTGTTTCATAAATTTCTGAAATGGAAACTTCTAGCAATTAGATCAAAGTGTTGATTTAATCAAGTTGATCTAGACAAAAGCCATGGTTTGCTGAACAGAAAGAAGAATGGTGAGAAGGAATTATTTGTATCACAAAGACAACAACTGTCTTAAGAAAGTGAGTTTTATCGTATGACATTAGATCCACATAGCAAATTACAAGAGAAGTGTGCCGCTTGAATTTTGACAAACATATCGATATGTAATGTCATGATAATGAGCCCCATGCGGCTCTTAAAACCTATTCACAAGACTTCAGGGGACCAATGCATACCTCTTGTATGATCAGAAGAGAGTTAATTTTCCAGCTGCAGTTAAGTTTCTGAAATCATATCCAATATTCTCTCGATGTAGGTGAAATGTTGAACTAGCACTACCGGTCTGCCCGATATAAGTTTATAATGTGATGGATTACGGTATCATGGCATGTATCTATGGACTGATATCATGGTTTAGCTGCACTATACATGTACCTGTTTCAAGAAGACACTATCTCTTTATAGCTGAACAAGAGGGCCTGAAGGCCCTGATATCGCTCACCTGTTGTACTGAAGCTAGATAGCTTTATCTTACTGTTTCATCAGTTTTAATTTAAATCCACTCAAATTTGTAGTATAGCATGTAAGCAATTTTGGAATACAACCTCATAATTCTAGTATGGTAGAGTACATCAAGGGCAGATAACTAGAGCCTAAACAATACTGAAATGAAGCCTTTTCTAGCATTTCAAAGTAAATCAAGGGCAGATAACTATTGCTACAATGATTAGATTTCAACAATAATTGCACTCCTTTGAGAACTTATAGGTATATGCAAGTAAAATCAAAATCCATTCAAAACTGTAGTTGCAAAAGTGTAAACGCTGTTGGATATGGCATTTTCAGCAATTCAAGGGCAGACAACTTTTGACCTATAGGTCCGATTTCAACCATAATCACACTTATTTGAACTCTTATGGTCATATACAATCTGAGCAAGTTTGAAAAAGACGGAATAAAAATTGTGGCCTCTAGAGTGTAAACATCCTTAAATATGACATTTTCAGCAATTCAAAGGTAGATAACTCTCAAACCATTGATCCGATTTCAATCATAATCGAACTCAATCATACTCTTATGGTCATATACAATCTGAGCAAGTTTAAGATAGATTGGAAAAAAAGTGTGACCCCTGGAAAGTAAACGCCCTTAAATATGACAATTTCAGCATTTCAAAGGTAGATAACTCTCAATCTATTAGTCTGATTTCAACCAAAATCAAACTCATCTAACTCTTATGGTTATATACAATCTGAGCATGTTTGAGATAGATTGGATAAAAAGTGTGGCCTCTAGAGTGTAAACACTGTTACATATGGCATTTTCAGCAATTCAAAGGTAGATAACTCTCAACCTAGAGATCAGATTTCAACCATAATCGAACTCATCTGAACTCTTATGGTCATATACAATCTGAGCAAGTTTAAGATAGATTTGATAAAAATTGTGGCCTCTAGAGTGTAAACACCCTTAAATATGGCATTTTCAGCAATTCAAAGGTAGATTACTCTTGACCTATTAGTCCGATTTCAACCATAATCGAACTCATCTGAACTCTTATGGTAAACGACAAAAGCGAACGACGGACGACGCACGACGGACGCCGGACATTCAAGTATTGCAAAAGCTCACCCTGAGCTAGCTGAGGTGAGCTAAAAACTGTTGGTGAGATGATCATCCAATACTTGTTGATTCTTCAGAAAGCAGACACAAGATATCAAACGAATTGGTGTCAGAACTTACGTAGTATATGATTCAATATGCTTGCCATTGAAGAGTATGCAGATTAGCCAATCATTGTAACAAAGGACTTAGCCATTAAATGACAATGAATTCCTAAATGCAAAGGACGAAGGTAACGCAACGCATTTGTTGAGGAAAGCCTTTTGCCATGTAAGGACCGGAATGTCAGATTCCAATACCGTTGTAGAAGAACAAACCACTGATATTTTCATCTCTATTTGATACAGAAAGGATTATGTTCTAGAGACAGCAAACATACCGTATCAAATGCTGACCGGTCTATCATACATAGGACTTGGACTTGGATGAACCATAAGCAATTGTCTTTGCTGATAGCGCTTGCTAGGATATTCAGCCATTCTATATCAGAGTGTAACAGCAGAAACAATGTGTTCACAAATGTAGGCAACAACTGAACTACTATCTTCATTATTATTGATGGGCATGCCTTTCTGATTGTCATTCTGAAGACACAGAAAGGTTCTACATTTGAAGATCTTATTGGTGTTTTAATAAACATGGCAGGTATTATAGGATGTCAATCAAATCTGAGGCATGTAAGAGACGTGTCAAGGGTATTAGACTCAGTTTGGGTGTTATTTGCTGATATAAGGTACCCCTGCCAGTTGATTTGGGCAATTCCAAGTAACAAGACTGACTCAATGTCAGGAGCTCTCTGTCTCTGAACAGGCTGCAGAGCTTGATCAACATGACCAAGTCACAGTTGTGGCTGGTGGGTTCTCTGATGAGCAAAAAATCAAAAGCCGAATCAAACAAGCCTGATGTAGACACGTAAATACCCAAGCTTGACAAGAGGAGGACATCAACGAGTTATTTTACTCTTTTCTTACAAGCGATGGTGACAAAATAGTTGTTCTGGTCAGATACACTAATGTTTTCATTCTTCTACTGTCTCACTGCCATTAAATGTATTACATCAGACTCTGGCCGAGAGAGCCGGGGTCACAGAAATGATCGAGTATAATATTCCTGCTCACACTATGTTGTATGACCTAACTGTCCTGGAAACCATTCCAGTCGTGCACGCTTTAACTTGAAGTGATTGACATCCTTATTCCCTAGCCAAAGCAAATAGACTGCATTAAATGTTTTTGCAGAGCATCATGGAATGCTGCAAAGCTTTGTAAATAGAAATTTTCAATAAACAAATGCTAAAACCTGTAATTACTATACTAACAATATGATTTAACAGTGAAAACTTGTGTGGAATATCTCGTATACTGTCCAGTGTCCACATCACAATACAAATCCAAGGATAACAACAACTACCACTATGAATAGGAACTACATGTATATGATATTTTGAATGCAGTATGTCAGTTATAACTAACCAAGAGTAACTACAGTAGTTACAACTGTATTTTTTAAAACCATGTTTGTGCCAAAACAATGATGTCCATGGTAAACAAATTGAGACCAGATTAGACACCAGTTTGATCAATCTCCAAAATATTTGCCACTAAGAGTTTAATACAAAGTCAAAAGTTTCCTAAAGGAGTTATTTCCAACATTTATTGAACTGCGAAAGCATTTACTTCCGTTTAAACAGGAAAGAAAACAGTTTCCCACTGAAACATATAAGATAGTAGTTTAAGTAGATCATGATGCATTGTAAATAGTAATTGTACTCAACTTACTTTAAATGCAAAATGCTCCTTATCCGCAAATTTCGCTATGGTTATTTTGTACCTATGTACAATGTATAAGTGATTTATACATGTACTGGGCAAACAAAAGAACCATGGGCTCCATTGAACAATAGTTGGGCATCGCCCGGGTACCTCTATATCCGCTTCTCTCCCTCTGTGATGTCCAATTAGCCCAAAGTTAGCAAATTTTGACAAAATTAAACCAACCTGATTTTAACTTTGGTTACCATGGCAACAACAATTTCTGCATGAAATCATTTTTAAAGAGATTGACCCAAACCAAAGTATTGTACAGTTGGTTGTAATCAGCCATGTGGTTTAGGAGAGGAAAATGTATTGTGTATTTGATCCCAGAACGACTGCATAGAATAACGAAAATTAGCTTTTTGGTGGCCATGGTTTTTTTTACCCATGTTTGGCCTTAAACTTCAGTGGAGAGGGGGACAGGCAACACACTGAATTCAAATCACTTTAATTATGGTTAAAAGGGGGTCTGTCATATATCAATAAAGTATCTAAGCTTTGGGCCATGTGATTTATTTTACAAGAATTTTATTTTTTTAAGATTTCTCTATTTTTTACTTTGGTTGCCATGGCAACCAGACATTTTCATGTTATCAATTTTTTGATGGAGAATCAACCCAGGAACATTCCTGTGAAGATTTGTTGTAATAAACCATATACATTAGGAGAAGCAGATGTATTAGGTATATTTAATCCCAAAAAGATTGGATTTAATTGCGAAAAATAGCGTTTTGGCGGCCATTTTGTTTTTTACCATTTTTGGGCTTTCAAGGCACCGGAGAGGGTGACAGGCACCCTAAATGGATTCAGCACACTTTAATTATGATAAAAAGGTGACCTGTCAACTTTTCCCCAAAAATGCCTTTAACTTTTTTTTGGAGCATATTTCTGAGATTTCCGACCAGTCTAAGAGGGCTGTAGGGTTGAAAGGGTTAAAATTCAATAGCAAGTGTATTTTTCCAATCAAGAGCATAAACTCAGGAGATGAACACACATTGTCTTTGTCTGGTAAAGAATTGTGCCAAGTTATTTTGAAAATCCACTCAACCATAAAGAATTAACAGCCCATACACAAAAATTTGTGATGACATAATTCTACCCTGTGACCTTGACCTTTGACCCATGGGCATAGGAGTTGAACCCAATACATCATCTTAGTCTGGTGAACACATGTGCATTTTGAAATCCTTTGACTGGTATGAAAGTTACAGCCCAGACATGAAATTTGTGACAATGTTATCAGCTGATTTTTCTGACTTGGCCGAATTATTTTTAGAACAGAATAGTTTATAATGGTAAATAGGTAAGCAGTGTTACATCAGATATATATTCATACTCTTTCCTTCTTCAGATAAGTATGATCCTCGTGCAATACGAGACTGCTGCACCAACTTTACTAATATTTATTCTTTCCCCAATAAAGGCATTTATATGCTAAAATTATTATTTCCATTTCCATTATTAACCCAGCGTCTGATCAGGCTGCAACCTGTTTGCCAGTCAGTTTGTCTGTACATATCATACAATAAATACAGCCATCCATATCTATAAGGAAGCTGTACGGATATCATTGAGCCCTATATGATCATCCCATTTTCAGTTTTGAAATGTTCCAATCTAAAAATCTTTATTTATTTATTTATTAATTTATTTATGTTTTACGGCCCATCAACAAAAATGGTCATTTAGAGCCGAAAACAATTGAGGGAAAAAGAAGTATGAAATCAATTCTAAAATGGTATTATATTATATTACTTTACAATTTGGAATAAATCATGATTGTTTTCAGAAAATCAAATATCTTGGAAGTTTCAACAAGTTCAAATAGTTCTTGAAGAGAATCTGCTTGAAAAAAGTATAAGGTTCAAAACATAGACAAAGGAGTTAAAAGCAATACATGGTCTTTGCCTGGTGGACATATGTCCCAAGTTATTTAGAAATCCATTGACCGATATGAAAGTTACAGCCCAAACATGAAATTTGTGACAAAGTTATCGAACCCTGTGACTTGTCCATTTAAAGTTTCAGGGGTGAATGAGTTACAACAAATATGGCAAGCCTGCTAGGCAGTTGAAAACCATTTCCGTCCAGGTCCGAAATGAAAGGCTTGAGAGGACTGATGGTGCTATATGGCACTAATAAGCTTGTTTATCATATCACTATAATTACTTGGCACATTTCTTTCTCTATGTATTGTAATACTGGGCTTTCAAGTATTGTGCTATTCAAAAAATCTGCATGATTTCATAGCAGTCCTGCCATGAGTTCAGTAAAGAAATCTATGGCCGTTGATGGCCATCAATTGCAGGTTGTCAAACAGTTTGGATCCTGATGAGACGCCGCGTTACGCGGCGTCTCATCGGGATCCAAACTGTTTGCAAAGATAATCACTGTGGCAGATATAGCCGCCGCTAGCATGCAAAGAGTTAAAACAATGGTTTAAATAATAGTCACACCCCATCATGAACTTATACTTATATAGCTGTGTGTAAATATAATCAAAGTCCATACGAAACTAGTTGCTAAGGGTGTAAACATTGAACATTAAATACGCCTATTATAGCATAATATTTACATTCGCCCCATTCAATTCCATTGAAAAAAATGTTGTTCATTTCGTATAAACACCATTTCTCGAGAGGGCAGGACTTGTCGAAGAGGAGGGGGGTGGCAGGGGGGGGCATAATTATGCAGTTTTCATTCGTGAATTAATCTTTGGAACTTGAACAGCAAACAGTTGGCTGATTTTTCAAAATTTGTTCTTAACCGATGTTTACCTTCCTATTAGTGAAAACCATGATTCCCCGACTAAAATTCTTCTTTATTAATGAGATAAATTGCAAGAAAATTGACATACCTTATTAGCAGCAGCTATCTGCGTTTCTTAATATGACCCAAAAACCGATATATTTTTCCTACTTTATAAATGACGTCACTTCCAAATGACGTCAAATCGGCATTTCGCGCCAAACTGTTAAAGTTGTTGACCTTAGAATGTAAACAATGGAACTTATTTTTTTGCTTTCGAATGTACACAGCTTCAGTAATTGGGTCATGGCTGTTCCTTATAGGGTACACATTATTTGTGTTATCAACTTCTAACATTATAGGATTAAACATACATGCGTACAAACAAAATGTTAATCTTGTATTAGAAATAACAGCAAATACATTGTAAGTATAAGAAATGAACTGATTTATTTCGGCGTTCAAGCGAATTTTCTGTCGTTTATTTTGCTTGAACGCCTAATAAAATCAGTTCATTTCTTAATCTGAGTATATCAACGGCAGATAACTCTGTAACAACAAATCAAATGAACCTAAAAATTGATTCAGCCTCAGATCTTGATGCATGTAACAATTGTGTGAAGTTTCATTAATATCCTTTCAATAGGTAATACCAATCAAACTCGGAACAAGCCTCTTAAGAAACAAGAGGGCCTTGAAGGCCCAGATATCGCTCACTTGTTGTAAAAAAGCCAAATGGCTTTACCCTTGAGTTACACCCATATTAATCTAAATCCATTCAAATTTGTTAACTATAGCCTGTAAGGAATATTGGAATACATCCTATTCTAGTAGTAGAGAACATCAAGAGCAGGTAACTAGAGCGTAAACAATACTGAAATAAAGCCTTTTCTAGCATTTCAAAGTACATAAAGGGCGAATAACTCTTGCCAAAATCATTAGAATTCAACAATAAATGCACTCCTTTAAGAACTTATAGCTACAATGCAAAAAGTCGCCAAATACAGACCGAATCGTACTTTAAATTTGGATCACAAAATCACGGTCGCTTGTCACGTTAGACAGCGAGTCGCTTAATTCAGACCTAAATTATAGGAAAATGCGTTCGGCGGGATGAGATAAAGTCACATAAGAGAGGGAGTCGCTGAATTCAGGGCATCGCTCAGACAGTCTCGACTGTATATACATTGTATGCAAGTATAATCAATAAAGCGACTGAAAACCAGATCTGAATGTAAAACTGTTTGCAAAGTCGACTGTAGTTGAGTATATGGTAGCAATGAAAGCCTTCACCCATTATCCAATAAATACGCTTTTTTACGCCTTTAATTTATTCCTCCACTGAAGAAAAGAGTTCCAATTTGAACAGTCATAAACATGTATCATAAGATATATTTTCTATATTCTGGCAGATAATAGCTTAAAGCAGGCTGAAAGTAAAGCAGAATGCGCCTTAAGGCACATTCTGCTTTACTTTCAACCTGCTTTAAGAGGTCTCATATCTTCAAAACTAGAAATAGGCTATGGGGTAATAGGTTAAAGAAAATGAGGCACCTCATGGTATAATACAATAATTCTAGTAATTCAGTTGACCTACTCACTGTCAGTTAAAATCATCTGCTGAAAGTTACATTTTGTTTTATTTCATTCAAATTCGGTTTTCAGGCATTTTAACTTAAAATAAATCAGTATGAGTGTCAAACAGTTTGGATCCTGATCAGATGCAGAGTTGACCAATGATCCAAACTGTTTGACAATGTTGCAGAGCTGCCATTTCTCCGGATTTTTCCTAAGTATTCGGATTTTTATCCTAGCAGATCCTAGCTTAAAACAGACTGAAAAGTAAAGCAGAATGCGCCTTAAGGCGCATTTGGCTTTACTTTCAACCTGTTTTAAGCAGTCATATATCTTCAAAACAAGAAAAAGACTATGGGGTAAAGGTACGATTAGTAAAATTGCTTCTGAAAAGTTGAAAATTTGAAATCTTAGGATTTTTATGATCAACTTATGGCAGCCCTGATGTTGATGTGGTTGTACATGATGGTGAAGGGGTTAACCCTTTGAACCCTAGTCCCGCATTTAGGCGTCCTTTTCAAACAGTATACATGAGAAAAGTGCACTTGTCCTATGCAAACAGTAAAAACCCAGATCAGAGGGCTCCTGACGGAGCCCTCTGGTCTGGGTCTTCACTGTTTGCCATAATGCAAAATATTGACAAAAACAACCCTTAAACGTCAGAAATGGACTAGACTAAACTGGAAACTGGAATTGTCCATTTAAAGTTTCAGGGAGGAAAGAGTTAATTAGAAACACACAACACCTGTGGCTGTCAAACCAGGAGTGGTGTTGAAGTTCTATAACACGATACTGCCAATCTAGAATGCACAGAACTCTTAAAAGAGCTTTCTGCATTATAATTTATACTGGTATAATATATTCAACATCAAAAAGTCACATGGCTTCAGAGAACTTTAAGGTATTTCATTTAGTAGTCGCTTAATACAAGATTAACTGTATTTCCGATGCTGATTGCTTGCTCTCTCATTATTTCTGATTGAAAATGAATAATATTTCAGGTACAAAACAGTTATAGTGCATATGACCCTATAGCTGACTGTCATGTGTTCTAACTGTGTCAAAAGACTTGTTGTAGCGTGTTACATTACAATATTTCTTGAAGGAGCAACCGGTAAGCAATAAAACTAGAACTATCACTAAAGGTGAGTTATACCCACTGAATTTGGGAAATTGGTATATAAATGTCTAAAGCCTTAACCCATTTTATGCATGATACACTTTTAGGTGTACCTCTAGCACATCGGTCGGTCGAAAGTGTACGAACTTCCGTTGTAGCGACTACCGAATCGAGGAAAATGGCGTGCTGATTCTCAATGCAGGTAAACAAATCGTGATAATTCATTAAAAATCGACTTGAAGCAACAGTGAAACATGCGTATATTATCTCCATACTTTTGTACTCATATCCAGCTGCGTGTTTTATATTTTTTCTGGAATAGTCATGTTGAAAATGCCAGTGATCACCATGATCGTCGATGAAAAAGACAATAAGTCAATAATAAACATGATCATATTCCATCAAGAAAGGCGTTTCAGTTAATAAATCATACATGTATCCATTTGTCTAAATCCCCGTTGTCGGTCAAAAGTTTTAAAGTTGCCAAATTGGATCTGGATTGTGATTTTGGGGGGATGAAACAGACATACCCGATTCGTAACTACTGTACGATTTGTAGTAATTGTGTGTACGATTTGTCGAGATTATGAAATTATTTACTGTACGATTTGTAGATGTTTGCCGAAACCGGGTTGTATCTAGATCGAGCAAAACTCAGGACTTGTCGATATGTTACTGTGTCATTTAATGTCAGATGTGATCGTCTGGTTTCAGCAGTGTTATTTGCAATTTTTTCCTCCGTCATTCATGTTTGAATACTGTATGCATTGTGTTGTATCATTTATGACTGTTCTATGGGCCAAATCTTGAAACATCACTTAATAGATCTATATATCTCTGGCTTTATGGTGATCTGATGAGATATTAGGGTGGCCGTTTGCGATCAAATTGTCAAAGATAATGCGTTTTCACAAACCAACCCCCATTGCATTCGTCAACTCCAAAGAAGCAACTGTCTTGCCAAACAGCCACCACAGCTTGCTTCATTGAAACAGACTGCTTGGATTTGAGCGATTTTATGTCGGATTTGTCGTTACTGGAGAAATATAAAGATGCCTCTGTCCAAACGGATCCTCCAACAGACATGAATGACCCAATGGACATTGATCCGGGTGACACACCTCTGTTGGAAAAGATTGTCGCCTTGCTACCGTCTGTTTTACAGACACTCAAATTTAACACGTTGTTAGCTAATAAAAAGATGCCCATGACACATATTGCGTTTCTTCTCTTCAACGGTGTTATTGAGTGCTTCTCAGCGAAGGACACTCGTCAGATGCGATACACAGACGACGTATAAACCTATTGGAAAATTGGGCACATTAAGTTAGTCAAAGGAAATTTTATACGTTTTATGTCAGGCTGGAAACACATAGGACAGGATAATACCGGTTTGAAAAAGCCAGAAACATCATCAGTTAACTTTGAAGTTCCAGACATTGACTATTTTCTGTGATACGTTCAAAGATTTAAAACCAGGCATTATTCCTGAAATGTTAGATGCTGTTTGCGAAAATGACAAGGAAAAATCAAAAACATTCAAACTTTGTGTAGATGGCAAGAAAATAAATACGGGCATTGGAAGTAAACACCACGGGGACGTAGATTTGTGGGGTTATGAAGACAACCAAACTCTACAGCAACGAAAGGATACATTTCTTTTCAGATTCAGAAATTATCGCTGAATAATGAATATCAGAGCTTATTGGATCAAGTATACAAAGTCGGGAATGATTTACTGAAGACACAACTGAGAAAAATAAACACACTCTCGGAAAACTCAGAAAACATATTTTTTCTTCTGTCAGTGCAAGAATAAAGACTCTCAGACAAGTTAAACCCTTCAAAAGCTTGTGAATGCCACAGACGCCGACATTACAAAGTATAGCTACGCAATTAGTGCAATAAAGATGTACATATATCAGATCAATATATGCATCACCCGCAGTCTCAATGCGCTTGATAGTCTTGGATTAATGGTGCAGAACATTTGTATAGTCTAGGCTCCCATTGTTATATATATTCTCAGCAAAACTATGCTTGTTTGACGGGCCTTGATATCCCAGAAAGTGACTGTATACCTCTTGAATCACACCCTATTAAGAAACGCTCGGAACTTTAGCACAAGACGAGAACACTTGCCAAAGTCACTGGAAGCACGTGTCATAAAGCAGTGGGATTAGATGGACCCAAACATATAAAAGAACCTTTTTCAGAAAGTGTTTCATGGCAAGGAATCATTACAGCCCTCAGAAGAAATATAGAGGCGAATGCAATACGGTGTTGATAATGCGAAGTATGCCATTGCAACACTCGTATCCAAAGTGTAAGAACACCAACAATTTACTTAGAAATACAAAATATCTGGTTAGCTATTTTGAGTAGATCAACACAAGACATACATTGTTAGTGAATATTTCGTCAATGATAATTGGATGCAATAAGTATGGACGTTGAACAATAGCGGTTACGGAATAATTATCAACTATAAGCATTATTTTTAATTGAACCAGTTTATTTATAAATTCGGTGTTATATGACCCATTTTATGTGTCTCGCTGCCGTAAAACCAAACTCAACCAGTCAACCTTAACATGACACAAATCACTATAATCGTACAGCTCGATCCCAACACAACGTACACTTCTAGCTCTCGTCTTTGCTACAAATCGTACATCTACGATTTTTCTAAATACCTCTTTTTCTTTAAACCAACAAACAGTTGCATAGAATTTTCCTACATGTATTAAAGAGATCTCATTTATGTTCATATAACAACAACTAAATGTCGCTGATCATTATGAAGTTGGAAACTATTTGGTAAAACCTGTTGACAAAATCACATGTGAAGCATGTAAACAAGTGATCAATGGTTAATTACACCAAAATCTATCGACTTACGAACCAAATCAATGTATACAACGTTGAACGGATTCACGCGCTGTAAGTCTGATAACATTTCACAGTGAGTGATACGTTTGCTTATGCATATAGATACACAATATTGACCTGGTGCAATGCTTTATACCTCTTCTTTCGTTTTGCGAATCGCAACACCGGAAGTTCGTACACTTTCGACCGACCGGTGTGTCTAGGCAAACAGTTTTGATCTGAGATCAAAACTGTTTGCAGCTAAGTCAATATTCTATCAGAAACTGCTAAAATCTTTTGCAAATATTTGAGTTAACCCACTGCAGACCACATTTTAAAATGGCCACCAAATATTACCCAGCATGCAATGGGTTAAAAAAATCAACAAATGAGATGCTGATTTGTAAATGAAGCCAAGGTTTGCTAAGTGTGGAACACAAGTCATGCAGTAAGGTCCTATAGAGCTTTTCTGTACTTCTTTTATCCTGCATTAACCCTTTCCTCCCTGAAACTTTAAATGGACAATTCCAGTTTCCATTTTAGTTTAGTCCATTTCTGACTTTGAAGGGTTGTTTTTGTTAATGTTTAGCATCATGACAAACAGTGAAGACCCTGATCAGAGGGCTCCTTTTGGAGCCCTCTGATCTGGGTCTTCACTGTTTGCATAGGACAAGTGTACTATTCACATGTACACTGTTTGAAAAGGATGCCTATATGCGGGATTAGGGTTCAAAGGGTTAACTCGTTCACTTAAACTTCAAATGGAAAATTCAAATGCATTTCAACTATGTCTAGGCCAATTTTAATTAATTCAACAAGAGCACCCCAAGCGGACATCAATGCTCATCTGTTTTGTTAACCTAATAGATTAAGAAGGAACAGTGAGATATTCTTAATGCTTTTGTCTGTCTTGACAATCTGTTGATCTGTCTACTATGGGGCTCAAAATGACCATGACCTTTGTCTGACATGACCCAACTTGTTATGAACTCAAGAGCTTCTTGCCCTGAGTACACATGTAAAATATGAAGTCCCTATCACATAATTATTGTTTCAGAGTTATAACCATTTTTAAATTAACTCTATATGACCTCTGAATGACCTTGACATTAATGTCAGACATAATCCAAGTTGTACTGAGCTCAAGAGCTTATTGCCAAATATGGTCTCTATCACATGCAGTTCCAAAGTTATGGCCAATCTTAAATTAATCCTATTTGACCACTAAATGACCTTGACCGTTATCAGACATGACCCAAGTTGAACTGAGCTCAGGAGCTTCTTGAGTCATACATGCTCATATAAAGTCTATATCACATGCAGCTCCAGAGAGAGTTATGGCAAATGTTAAATTCACCCTAATATTACCTCTAAATGACCTGACCTTTGGCAGACATGACCCAACTTGTTATGAACTCAAGAGCTTCTTGCCCTGAGTACACGTTCAAAATATGAAGTCCCTATCACATAATTATTGTTTCAGAGTTATAACCATTTTAAAATTAACTCTATATGAGCTCTGAATGACCTTGACATTAATGTCTGACATAATCCAAGTTGTACTGAGCTCAAGAGCTTATTGCAAAATATAGTCTCTATCACATGCAGTTCCAAAGTTATGGCCATCTTAAATTAATCCTATTTGACCACTAAATGACCTTGACCGTTATCAGACATGACCCAAGTTGAACTGAGCTCAGGAGCTTCTTGAGTCATACATGCTCATATAAAGTCTATATCACATGCAGCTCCAGAGTTATGGCAAATGTTAAATTCACCCTTAAATTTTACCTCTAAATGACCTTGACCTTTGGTGGACATGACCCTAGTTGTACTGAGCTCAAGACCTTTTGAGGTGAGTACACATACCAAATATAAAGTCTCTATCACATGTAGCTATAAAGTTATGGGCGACGTTAAGCTTACAGACGATGACAATAACAACGACAACACAGACACCGGAGTGAAGACAATGGCTGGTAGTTTCTTCAAAACGGACGAGATAAAACTTACTCAATTTCTATATATATGGTATAACCCTGAAGAAGACTATTGATTAGTTGAAAACGTTAGGTTTGAACATTAAAATTTAAAAAATCTGAAGGGATCGTTCGTTCTACTTACTCTTCCGCTGTTTACATCAATTTCTATAAGTGAGATAGATACCTTTCCATGCCGTCTTTGAACCTTGGCTCTGATGGCGCGGTACTCTACTTCCCTCTCTGGTGAAAGCACAGGGAACTGTTCTAATGTCTCCTGTACACGGAGTATCAACTCCAAAGCCTGGTAACAAAATATTTCTTAAACCCGTTACTACCAAGCACCATTACATTGACATAGCAATATTTATTTCATTCAGAGACCAAGGGACATTGAAAAGGGTGTCAAGCAGTTTGAATCGTGATCAGATGTTGCTGAACTCTGCATTTGGATCAGGATCAAAACTGTTTAACCCTTTCCTCCCTGAAACCTCAAATGGACAATTCTAGTTTTCAATTTAGTCTAGTCCATTTTTGACATTTAGGGTTGATTTTCACAATATATGTAAAAATGACAAACAGTGTAGACCCTGATCAGAGGGCTCCTTAAGGAGCCCTCTGTTCAGGGTCTACACTGTTTGCATAGAACAAGTGTATTACTCACAGGTATACTGTTTGCAAATGACGCATATAGGTGCGAATAGGGTACAAAGAGTTCACAGACATATTGGTGTTCAATCAAAATGCTACAAAGCCTAACGTAGTCCTACCATGAAGCATGAATACACTGGCCAGCATTGGCAGTTTGGATCAAGATCAGACACCTGGGGTCTGTCTTACGAAACATTGTATGACAAATATTGTCGTAAGTCAGATTAAAAATTTCTCAAAAATTATTTATTTCTCCATCTAATCTTGTCTTGTGACATCTCATTGGAACTGTCTTTTCAAGATAAAGAAATCAGAAATTAGCTGTATTTGAAAGTTTTGACCGTTTTTGTCGTTCAAAGGTTCGTAAGAGGGGCCCAAGTTGTCTAGTTCTATCAGATTCAGTCAGGCTACAGCTGCATTTTGTTATTGGACAACTTAAATAAAATGGTTGTCTTAGATCCAATTTGAACTATACAGGTCATGAAATTTTCATGGAAACTGTTTTTTATCTCTGAAATCCACTTTATAAATCCAGTACATGCTGTGACCAATATTTTATGTACCCGGGCAAAGATTGTACATAATGAAAAGGTTGATACACTTAAGTGTTGTTTGATAGCTCATTTGGTAGAGCGACAGACAAGCAATCCAAAGGCCTTCAGTTAACCCATTCCCTGATAAATATGCCTTTTTACACTAATAGATGGTAGCTTAAAGCAGGCTGAAAGTAAAGCAATATGCGCACTGAGGCGCATTCTGCTTTACTTTCAACCTGCTTTAAGTTGTCACCCGTCTTTGAAACTTAGAAACGGCCTATGGGGTATTTGTTTAAGTAAAAACGTTTTTGTTACAATATATAGTCTAACTTTATTGACCTGTCAGTCAGGAATAATACTGAGATTATTTTTTGCATTTCTTTCCTAGAAATTGTATCAGCTGTATAGCTCATCCTTCACGTTATGTTTAACCATTACCCCATAAATACACCTTTTTATGCCTTTAATTAATCCACCATAGAAGAAGTTACTTCTGCTTTATACAATTATTATTAAATACTATCAGAAATATTTTCTATATTGTAACAGATGGTAGCTTAAAGCTGGCTGAAAGTAAAGCAGAATGCGCCTTAAGGAACATTCTGCTTTAAGTGGGAACCTATATTCAAAACTAGAAACAGGCTATGGGGTAATGGGTTAATGACTTTTGAATGAATAACTTTTGACTGCGCTATAAAGCCACACGGTGAAGCCTATCAACATTTTCACTGCAGTTAGTAACAAGGGGTATTTGACATTCAGCGCATCCAGTTCTGTCAAGTGGTGTACTATTTATATCAGCATTATTACTTTTGATTTGTTACAATTCTAAAACACCAATTTTGGTGGTTTATGTCTATTTTTCAACATTTCCAAGATTAATATAGCCCTGAATAATGTTTTAATAATATTATTAACCTTGATTATATTTTAGATATCGTAAAAATAGTCTGATTACAAAATGGGACTTTACCATAATAGGCCTTGTGCTCATTATCATTGCCTGATCTAATTTAATTTTTTATCTATTTTTTATAGAAATTCAGAAACATTGCAGACTCAGCTCAGAGGACGCATTATGTGACTTCCAATCTGCTTATACCCAATCTATAAAAAGCTGGGGGCAATTGGGTTAAATGAGTTTTAAATTGCCAGTAAGAGCAAGTGAAATTAGATTATATATTCTACAGAAGAAAATGAATCTGCATGATTAATGATTTGGCAATAATTAATCCGATTCTATACAGAAATGGGATCTTATAATGCAGTGCTAAATTACAACCTTGACCAAATAAATTGATATCTGGGATGACCTTTTCTTGAAACAGTCAATGTTTCAAAAAGACATACAGTGTAAGCTCCCAAAATTGAACTCCTGAAATCCCAACAAGTTTCTTGGTCCCTGACATTTATTTCAATTGCTCCGCAATACATTGACAAAGATACAGTCAAACCTGTATTAACCCATTACCCCATAAATACGCCTTTTTACGCTTTAATTTTTTCATACACTGATCAAAAAAGTTTTGATTTATACAGTCATGAATATGTATCATAAGAAATAGTTTTTATATTCTTGCAGATAGAAGTTTAAAGCAGGCTGAAAGTAAAGCAGAATGTGCCTTATGGCACATTCTGCTTTACTTTCAACCTGCTTTAAGTAGCCACCTGTCTTCAAAACTAGAAACAAGCTATTGGGTAATGGGTTAAGTGACCATTCAATACAACACCCACAAGCTGTCTCTAATACAGGTGCTTGCTAATTGAAGTACATGCATGTATAATAATATAGAAAGCTATTGCACGGGCTTTCTGCATGATATTGTATTGCATTTAGCTGAAATTACATGTCTGTCATTTTCAGTTTACTTCTTTAACCAATTACACCATAAATACACCTTTTTAGGCCTTTAATTTATTTCTCCACTGAAGAAAAAAGTTCCCGTTTTTACGGTCATGAATATACATATTAAGAATTGTTTTATATTTTCTAATAGATGGTAGCTTAAAGCAGGCTGAAAGAATAGCAGAATGTGCCTTAAGGCACATTCTGCTTTACTTTGAACCTTCTTGAAGAAGTCTCCTATCTTCAATACTAGAAATAGGCTATGGGGTAATAGGTTAAAGGAAGATTAATGAGGTAAAAGTTTGAAACCCAACCTTGGAGTTTTTCTTGACAAACAAAGCTGCGACTGCAGCGTCGACGATGGTGACTAGGACATGCCAGGGCTGGTTAGCCTTGGACCAATGATGACAGATGTTGTCATACAGGGGCAGTAAACACTCTACCCGGAACTGTGGGCTCTCCAAGGGCTTAGTCCCCTCTGAAAATATATAAATAAACTCAAAGATGTGTGCTAATAAGACGACGTGTACTTGTGTGTATCTATAATAAAAGAGCTCGACATTCACATGCCAACACTCCTTTGTTTTTTATTTTGTTTGATTTGTTATAATTTTACGCCACTTTTAACAGTATTTCAGTCATATCGCGACGTCCAGATAATAACAGGTGGATTAAGACCCCAGAAGCCCTTTATGTACTTTTTCAGACACAAATCCGCAACTGGGTAGAACCACGACCTTCCGCAAGCCAGCTGGAAGGCTTCCCCACATGAACAAGAACGGTGTCACAGAAAGTGACAAATGCTCCCGAGGTGTTTTGTCACTATAATGAATTCATTTGGCTTTCAAGAAAAATCATACAGCAGGTAATAATTGTACTCCTTGTTGTTGTTGTGATGAAAATGTACAAAGAAACAAGCTTTTCATAGCTTATTCACAAATGCATCATCACCATAGCATCATGACGTCATGATGACGTCTTCGTCATAATGTTATGGCTAGTAAGGATGAGTTATCTCCCTTCCTATTCACTTGAAATAATATAGGATGAGTTAACTCCCTTTTCACCCAATTTTACCTCTAAATGACTTTGACCTTTGTCAAACATGACCCAAGTTGTACTTACCTCAACCTCAAGAGGTTAAAGTTGTGTACAGACAAACAGACAGACAGACCAAAAACAATATGCCCCCGACTAAGTCGTGCTTACTTACTTACTCTTACTCGTCCCTTGACCGAGAACTCTATCGTAGGGGGGAGTCTGTTGTCGAAGAAGCTGCCACTTGTTTCCACTTTGGTCTGTCTGTCGCATGGGTAAGTAGTTCAGGCATCTTTAGTGCTGTCCAGTCTTTAATGTTATCCGACCAGCTCTTTCGTTGCCTCCCTCTTTTACGCCCACCCTCAACTGTGCCTTGTAGGATTGTCTTACTTAGACTGTCATGTCTAGTAACATGACCAAACCACTGGAGCTTTCTTCTCTTAACAGTATATAAGCTGAGCGAGTAGAGGTTCCTGTGGACCGACAAACTTTTCACTCTGTCTCTTACAAACTCATTGTTTTTTCTGTTGAGGTAAGAGATTTGGAGCAACTTTCTCATGCACTTCATTTCAAATGCCTGGATCCTTCGCTCTGTAACTGCAAGTAGCGTCCATGATTCGCATCCATATAGGAGGGTGGATAGCACTAGTGATTTGTACAGCTTGTACTTAGTCGTGCAGGGGCATAAAAATCCGAATGACCAGACTGGGATTCAAACTCACAGCGGTGAGGAGCTTAGTGATGTATTAGAGTCAGTAATTAAAATACAGTAATAAAAGGTCATGGTCAAGGTCAATAGGCAAAATATTTGGACATAGATGAACATGCACACCAAAACTGAAGGTTGCAGGAGAAAAATTGAAGCAGTTATGGCCAATGTTAAGAGTTTGGACGTTAAACCCGCCTGAGTCACGACAACAGTTCGGTTTTTTTCCTGAAAAAGCTATTAGATATCTTGTCTCTGTAGATGAAAAGTAAGTATCTATTAAACATAAAACCTCATGGGACATAGGTATTATAAACACTTTAGGAAACCTAAACAAAGGTTTTGAAACTTAAACACGTGCCCTTCTTTCAAGGTCAAGGTCACTGGGGTAAGTAATTTTGTGTGCATGGAAATTTCTTGTCCATATACACATGCATTACAAATATGAAAGCAATATCACATGCCATGCCAAAATAGGAAAGGAACATCTCAATGGACATAGGAGTTATTGACATTTTTGTAAACCTAAATGCAGGCCCTAAGTTCAAGGTCCGAAGGTAACAGAGATAAAACAAGAACTGTGCCACAGAAAGTGACAAATGTCCCAAATGAGTTTTGTCACTGCAATGTATTCATTTGGCTGTAAAATAAAATCATACAGTAGGTAATGTACTTCTTTCTGTTGTGGTGAAAATGTACAAAGAAACAAGATTTTTTAGACCAGAGTTGATGGTCAATGTTTAATTAACTCTATGTTACCTCTAAATTACCTTGAACTTTATCTGACATGACCCAACTGTACTAAGCTAAAGAGCTTCTTTAATTGAATACACATGCCAAATATAAAGTATCTGTCACATGTAGTTCCAGAGGGCAATGTTTAAATAGCTGAATACAAAGTTTGGTCAGAAAAGTCCATACAGAAGAGAGGAGCTGGGGCCCGTTTCATAAAACTTCGTACGACAAATGTTGTCGTAAGTCAAATTATAAAAGTCTCAATTATTATTTATTTCTCAATCTTATCCTGTCTTGTGACATTTTTTTGGAATTGTCTTGAAAAGAAATCAGTAATTAAATGTATTTTAAAGTTTTGACTTAGGAGCGTTTTTGTCGTATGAAGTTTTATGAAACGGGCCCCTGAACTTCAAAGAGGCCAGACAATGAATTTAACAGATTTACACCCAGAAACACCTTTTTTTAGGTCAAGTTTTGTTTTTGTTCAATTGAAAAGGTTTAAACTATGTAAAACAAACAGTCTTGCAAATCTAGAAACCTCTTATTCAAACCCATCATCACCATAGAATCATGACGTTATCTTGATGTCATGATGACATCATGATGAGGTTGTCATAACAACTTTTGTCATATTGAGGACTTTTTTCTAAATTTAGAAATGATCACATTATCACAGAGTTATTAATGGGCAATGTTTAATTAGCCATATTTGACCTCTAAATGATGTTGACCTTTGTTGGACATGACCAAAGCTCAAGAGTATCTTGAGTTGAGTACACATACATGCCAAATATAAAGTCTCTATCACATGCAGTTCCAAAGTTATGGCCACTGTTAAATTCACCAGAGTTCACCTCTAAATGACATTGACATTTGTTGGACATGACCCAAGCTCAAGAATATCTTGAGTTGAGTACACATACATTCCAAATATAAAGTCTCTATCACATGCAGTTCCAAAGTTATAGCCAATGTTAAATTCACCAGAGTTCACCTCTAAATGACGTTGACCTTTGTTGGACATGACCAAAGCTCAAGAGTATCTTGAGTTGAGTACACATACATTCCAAATATAAAGTCTCTATCACATGCAGTTCCAAAGTTATAGCCAATGTTAAATTCACCAGAGTTCACCTCTAAATGATGTTGACCTTTGTTGGACATGACCCAAGCTCAAGAGTATCTTGAGTTGAGTACACATACATTCCAAATATAAAGTCTCTATCGCATGCAGTTCCAAAGTTATGATCACATTATCACAGAGTTATAAATGGGCAATGTTTAATTAGCCATATTTGACCTCTAAATGACGTTGACCTTTGTTGGACATGACCCAAGCTCAAGAGTATCTTGAGTTGAGTACACATACATTCCAAATATAAAGTCTCTATCAAATGCAGTTCCAAAGTTATAGCCAATGTTAAATTCAACAGAGTTCACCTCTAAATGACCTTGACCTTTGTTGGACATGACCCAAGCTCAAGAGTATCTTGAGTTGAGTACACATACATTCCAAATATAAAGTCTCTATCACATGCAGTTCCAAACTTATGGCCAATGTTAAATTCACCAGAGTTTACCTAAATGATGTTGACCTTTGTTGGACATGACCCAAGCTCAAGAGTATCTTGAGTTGAGTACACATACATTCCAAATATAAAGTCTCTATCGCATGCAGTTCCAAAGTTATGATCACATTATCACAGAGTTATAAATGGGCAATGTTTAATTAGCCATATTTGACCTCTAAATGACGTTGACCTTTGTTGGACATGACCCAAGCTCAAGAGTATCTTGAGTTGAGTACACATACATTCCAAATATAAAGTCTCTATCAAATGCAGTTCCAAAGTTATAGCCAATGTTAAATTCAACAGAGTTCACCTCTAAATGACCTTGACCTTTGTTGGACATGACCCAAGCTCAAGAGTATCTTGAGTTGAGTACACATACATTCCAAATATAAAGTCTCTATCACATGCAGTTCCAAACTTATGGCCAATGTTAAATTCACCAGAGTTTACCTCTAAATGACATTAACTTTTGTTGGACATGACCAAATTTGTACTGAGCCCAAGAACGTCTTGAGATGAGTGCACATACCAAAATATATAAAGTCTCTATCCTATGTAGTTCCAAAGTTATGGCCAAGGTTAAAGTTGTGAACAGACAAACAGACAGACAGACAGACAGTCAGACAAAAAACAGTATGTGCCTCCGCCTAAGTTGTTCGGGGGCATAAAAATGTAGAAATTGACAATTTTGCACAATGTTGATGATTAATTGAAATCTGAATAGCAAATAGTTTAGAACCTGATCAGACACCATTTACTTGTTGTCTGACCTAGGTCCAAACTGTTTGAGTTCAGGGTCCAAGGTTATAAAGATTTTGAGCTGAGACTGAGTGTGTTCTCAAGCATTTGATTGGTCAGATTTGAGCCTAGGCTCAAATCTGACCAATCAAATGCTTGAGAATGAACTCAGGCTCAACTGAAACACAAATATAAGAACTGGGCCTGAAATATCCCGGTTTGACTGTATGAGTTTGTTACTTACTCCTCCGTAATGGACACGGCCTTGCGGCGCCCCCGCATGGCTCTCGCATTGACGAGCATAGATTTCATCTGTGACTTTGTTTCGCCCTCGCTTGATTCTTTGTGGTAAAAACATGTCATCATCTAAACAGGAAGAGTAGAAAATAGTTTGAACATTTAACTGGCAGAGATGAATGTAATTAGCATTTGCCAACAGTCTGGAGCAGGGTTCCAGATAAGGAGTATTTCAAAAATTAAAATCATCTTTTTCTGTTTTAAACCCTTTGGTGTCACTACTCATTAGAATCGTCTCGAAGAGACGATTCTAATGAGTAGTAACACCATAGGATTTGGTGCTGAAATAAGTGAGAAAATGCTGGATTTGTTCAGTTTATCCCCCCTTATCTGGAACCCTGCTGGACTATAATGATGAGACACCAAGTAACATGGTAACCAAGTAACATTGTGTCTGACCAGGATCCAAACTGTTTAGCACTCATATCTATGCGTAATTAGACAAAATGCTCAGTAACTAGTATGTCATAGAATGATTATTGCAGAAATCGTATTTTAACCCATTACCCCATAGCCTATTTCTAGTTTTAAAGAAAGATTATCACTTAAAGCAGGCTGAAAGTAAAGCAGAATGGGCCTTAAGGCACATTCTGCTATACTTTCAGCCTGCTTTAAGCCATTATCTGCTAGGATATAGAAAATATTTCTTATTATGCATATTCCTGACTGTATAAAAGGAAATTATTTTCTTAAGTGGAGGAATAAATTATAGGCGTAAAAAGGCATATTTATGGGGTAATGGGTTAACTCATTCAGCCCTAGGGACAAATATACAGTAAATCCTCTCTATTATGACCATTTAAATGAGGGCAAATTGATTTTTATAAAAGACATGTGACAGCTTGAAGCAAGGTGAAAGTGAAACAGAAAGTTCCAATAGGAGCTTTCTGTATTACTTTAACCCTTAGCCCGCCAAATAAATTGTCGTCTGCTATATTTCTCGTCTGCTTCAAATTTCAAAGTGCTTCAAAGTTGCTCAAAATTTCTGAAAATGTTGTCCGAGTGTCAAACAGCTTGGATCCGGATGAGACGCCGAGTTACTCGGCGTCTCATCCGGATCCAAGCTGTTTGCATATGGAACTATAGTCGTGACTGGCAGGCTAAGGGTTAACCTTGTTTCAAGCAGTCACCTATCATAAACACCTAATAATTAACATGTGACATATAGAAACAATAAGCCTGTGCCGATAAATGCAAACAGGTGGTTACAGAACGATAAAGGATGAAAATGGCTCCCGATTCAAACATTGTCAAGGCTGTATCAATTATGTATGTAAAAATGCTGTATGTACCTAACAGGTAATGAACAATGGCACGTTAGTTTCTAACACAGTTGATTAGATATTGCGATACCTTTTCACCGAGAATGTGTTTGTTCTTTTGTTTCCTTATTGGCCAATTGAAATTGAAAAAAAAACAACCATCGTAAATGAATCGTAAACATGCAACTAACCAAAAGGAAAAAGATGCTTTGTCTCTCAAAGAGAAAATTAACACAATAAAGAAACTGGATTGAGGTATTCGGGCCTTAAGGGTGCAGCGGACTTGGGCTTGGTAAAATGCAAAAACACTCGCGCAGAACTTATAAACGAATATGAAAACAATGCCAAACCCAGCTGCACAAGACAACAATATCTAACAGACAATATGGAAATCAACAACTTGACATTAGCATGGGTGAAAGATGCCATTGGAATTCCTATAGAACTTTTCCTTTTTTTTGTAAAATATTCTTAATTACTCTCTTTTTAAAAATAAAACACACACACACCCAGGGCTCCAGATAAGGGGAGTTTTCAACAACAAAAATCTTTATTTCTGCATTTAACCCTATGGTGTTACTACTCATTAGAATTGTCTCTTTGAGACGATTCTAATGAGTAGTAACACCAAAGGATTGGGTACTGCAATGAGTGAGAAAATGTCTGATTTGTTCCGTGTACTCCCCCTTATCTGGAGCCCTGAGACTCAACTGTACTCTATATGGTGTACATTCATGACTGTATAAACTGGAACTTTTTTCTTCAGAGGAGGAATAAACAAAATGCGTAAAAAGGCTTTTATGGGAGAATGGGATAATATATTGTTATTGTTTTTATGAAGATAACTCACACTCCAGACATTGAAGCATCTCTTGGAGATTTTCTTCTGGTGATCGACAGAGTACATTATAAGTATGGTATGTTAGCCCTCAGTTCATCAGCTGACAGCTCAAAATAGTGTGCCACTTTGGCATGCAACTCTTTCCTCTGGGACTCCATCAGTACGTCATAGGCTGTTTGTTGTAGAAGGTTGTTTGTAAACATTGGCTCAAAACATGCCTCAATGTCCCCTGGCTTCAAGACAACGTCATCTTTGTGACAATAACACAAGTATTTGATATGCCGTCCTTTTGCTTGCTTTCTTAAAAAGCTTTGAGGATGGGGTATTTCCACACTGGAAAATACCGCTCTCAATGAGGCGTCGAATGGTCAATACCAGTTTAGCACGATGTGCCTTGGCTAGCAACATTTCCAATATGTCGCTACAAACTTTCTTGCCTTAAGTACTGCAGCACATTTTATCATTAGCTGATCTGAAGCCCTCATTGAGTCTATTCTGCCAATAATCAGTTCTGGAAAATAACTACAATA
The DNA here is from genome assembly GCA_922989275.2 of Gari tellinella. Lineage (NCBI taxonomy): Eukaryota > Metazoa > Mollusca > Bivalvia > Cardiida > Psammobiidae > Gari > Gari tellinella. The sequence goes on from OV277860.1 coordinate 29,710,197, forward strand.
ATACTAAAGTATAACCTCTGTCGATCGACACCTCTCTTGACCGGAAACCTCTGTTATCCGACCCTGCCGTTCGGTCCCGGCAGTAACCCTATATATTTTATGTAACCTAACTCTCTCTTGATCGGATCCTCTGTTAACCGTTATCCGACATACCTTGACGGACCCAAAAAGGTAAATAAGAGGTTTTTCACACCCCGTTATCCGACGGTATGCTGACCTTTGATCATTGACCGACTATACACGCCCAGGTGATAATGACACATATTGCTCGGATGGCCGTGTAAGACAAAATGTATTGTTTAAACAATGAGTGAATAATTAGAGGGTTAATAAGATAACTACAGCCAACACGTGTAAGCAACCCATTCAGGGTCACAGTGCCGAAAAGACCAACTCATCCATCTTTTCCAACATTAGCTTACTATTATTTCGTGTTCAAATTACAGGTATATGCCAATCGTCCTCTCCGTCACGTTGTCAATATTAGAAGTACAAAATGTATATCTAATGCGCCCTCCGCATAGGTCAAGTCTATAGTAATAATCGCAGGCGTAAAAATCTATGCTCAAGTTATATTGAGAGAAAATAAAAACATTCTCGCGTTTTGAAGTTTTTGTTAATTTCCCGCTAGTTCGACATAACGAGAGAAGATTGTACTTGTATATAAAATATAAATACCAATGTGCCGGTGTTTTAGTCGATCCCTTAATATCTACATGTATGCGTGTTTACTTCCGATTGTACACTGATTATACACGTCTATGCCTACTGTAGTAATAACAATGGAAAACCGTATAGAACTGGAGCCGGGGACTCCTATTTTAAACTGGAAAAACCTGACAAGGATATGCTGCAGTCATGCTTGTTCAAGCATATTTAACAAGTCAATTGGCATCGGGAAATTTGCCTCGCAGTGACAATATTTGGGTGTGTAAACTTGTGAACTTAGGCCTAATTCCGTTAACCGACAACCTCTCTTAACCGACTTACAAACATGGAACCATGGGGTGTCGGATAACGGAGGTTATACTGTACCTGTATTTAAGACTACAAAAGGTCTTATAAATATATAGTTGTTGCTTAATACATAAGATTGATTAAGTTGTCTAAGACCTTTTGTAGTCTTAAATACAGGTAGTTGCTTAATGCATGATAAAAATAATGCAGAAGCTTTCTGACATATTTCTATTCTGCATTAACCCATTACCCCATAAATACACCTTTTTACACCTTTAATTTAGTTCCAATTTATAAAATCATCAGTATGTATGATAAGAACTATTTTCTATATTCTAGCAGATTGATAGCTTAAAGCAGGCTGAAAGTGAAGCAGGATGCGCCTTAGGGCGCATTCTGCCCTACTTTCAACCTGCTTTAAGTGATCACCTATTTTCAAAACTAGAATAAGGCTATGGGGTAATGGGTTAAGCTGTCACATATCCTTAGATATCTTCATGCTTCCACAGTTAGTGGTTGTTTCATACATGTTTACTGGAAGTACAGTGGAGAATCTGTTCTTTCCCGTTTAAACGCAAACGTACGCAAAGCACTAAAACGTGGAAAAGAACAACTTTTGGACAATTCTGATAATTCTTGTTTATCTTGGTGGCAAACAGTTTGGAGCCTGATCAGACACCGGGTTACCCGGCGTCTGATCTGGCTCCAAACTGTTTGCACTGCAAATAATAGTTTTAGCGTAAACGCGTTTATTGGGAAAGAATAACAGATTCTCCACTGTATGTTTCAGCTCATGACCCCTTCCCTGTCAATATATCACCTGCTAAAATGTTTTAATTTTATTTTGTAAGTTTGCATTAATTATAATTAAAGGCCATTGGGATGAGAAAACACAATACTCAAACAAGTGTCAAACAGTTTGGGCATTGATCAGACGCCATGTTACTCAGCGTCTGATCAGGATCTAAACTGTTTGCCACAGTCTGTGAATTATGTCCAAGGTAAGTGAAGGTATTAATAGGAAGTAATTAATAACGGGATATTGAATCACTGGTTTCAGTGTGTGCCATTTTCTATACAGCACATCGTCAGGTAACCAAGGTGAATGCTACACTACAATAGAAGAAACTAATCAAAATATCCACAGAACTGAAGATAATCAGCTGATTTGTATATGTGAGTGCATCAGACAAGAAAGGGTTAACTCTTAGCCTGCCACTCACGACTATAGCTCCATATGCAAACAGCTTGGATCCGGATGAGACGCCGAGTAACTCGGCGTCTCATCCGGATCCAAGCTGTTTGACACTAGGACAACATTTTCAGCAATTTTGAGCAACTTTGAAGCACTTTGAAACTTGAAGCAGACGAGAAATATAGCAGACGACAATTTATTTTGCGGGCTAAGGGTTAACTGATTAATCTTCATAATTATGTTTACCCTTTCCTCCCTAAAACCTCAAATGGACAATTCTAGTTTTCAATTTAGTCAAATCCATTTTTTACTTTTTAGGGTTGATTTTTTACAATATCATGTCCAAATGACAAACAGTGTAGACCCTGATCTGAGGGCTCCTTAAGGATCCCTCGGTCTACACTGTTTGTATAGGCCAAGTGTACTCCTCCCAGGTACACTGTTTGCAAATGACGCACATGTGCGTGTCTAGGGTCCACAGAGTTAAGCCCTTCTTCTGTTGCTACAGCCTAGAACAGGGCTCCAGATAAGAGGTAGTTATTTCAACAAATCCAACAATTCTCACTCTTTTAAGCACCAAATCCTATGGTGTTACTACTCATTAGAATCGTCTCGAAGAGACGATTCTAATGAGTAGTGACACCATAGGGTTTAATTCAGAAATAAAGATTTTAGTTTTTGAAAAACTACCCTTATCTGGTGCTCTGCTAGAAGACATTATTCTTTCCCGTTACCTAAACACAAATGCAATGAAAAATATTTAGAAAATGTCAACTTTTAGAATTTGGTTTTATCTTAGTAACAAACAGTTTGGAGTCTGATCCAGCACCTGATCTAGCTGTAAACCGTTTGCAATGGAAATGATTGTATACCGTGAGCTTTTTAAATTGTCTTGCAATCTTTCTCAAATTAATTTTTGTGCATAAATTGAAGAATCCTTGAGAAGTGAGTGTCATACAGTTAGTATCCAGATCAGACACTACATCACATGGCATTTCAGCAGGATTCAAACCGTTGGCAAAAACCAGTTTATAGCCATATTCTCTGGACAAAGTGTTAAAACTGGTTTCTCTTGAGATATCCATGCCTTTCTCTCCCTGACTCAGGTTGCTATATATATATAATCACAGATTTAATCATACTTAAATTATATGGCATTAATTCTATGGCAGAATATGAAACACTGACAACCACAATGTCTCTAACAAACTCCATGTTCTGATTAGTTATTAGAATTGTCATTTCAAGATGCCTTTAGCACTCCACAGATACACATTTTAACACATTTTCTTTATTCCTCCACTGAAGAAAATAGTTTCAAACTTTACAGCCATGAAAATGTATCACACAATTTTTTTTCTTTATTCTAGCACATGGTAGCTTAAAGCAGGCTGAAAATAAAGTAAATGCACCTTAAGGTTCATTCTGCTTTATTAAAAACCTGCTTAATAAGTGGTCAACTATCTTCAATAATAGAAATTTCACAGGCTATGGTGTTAAGGGTTATAGAATTAGTATATATAGTAATATCATAGAGTTTGGCTGAAACATTAGGATCTTAGTATTAATTTTCAATTATTCAAATACACCATTTTCCTCCCGAGACCCCTCTTAACTCTTTGAACCCTAGTCCCGCATGTAGGCGTGCTTTTCAAACAGCGTACATGTGAATAGTACACATGTCCTACACAAACATAGAAGACCCAGATCAGAGGGCTCCGAAAGGAGCCCTCTGATCAAGGTCTTCACTGTTTGTCACAATGCCAAACATTGACAAAAACAACCCTTTAAAGTCAGAAATGGACTAGACTAAGATGGAAACTGGAATTGTCCATTTAATTTCAGGGAGGAAAGAGTTTTAATGAGCAGTCACAGCATACAATTATGTGAGACATTGGATTTCAAGCACTTGAAATACTCCCTTTTAGTATTTGATATCATTGCCGCTGGTTCTAATCAACTAATGATACTTGCCACCTAAAGGTTTGGTTGAACAATTTGGATTTTATTTTATAACACCTTTTTTACAATGAGATTATTCTAATGAGTGGCCAACAAAATAGAGTTTGTCAGACTGAAAAAATATCCACTTTTTCTTTCCATTATAACATTATTAACTCTTATTATCAGTTTTGACAACAAACAGTATTTAGATTGAGACATTTCCGGTATTTGAAATGTTTCCCTTCTTCTCTTCGATACCATACTAACAAGAAACACTGAAATAGACTTTGGTTGAAAGAAAAGGATTTACCGAGTAGGTATTTGGAATAAGTCCATTTTATGACATTACAATGAGTACAGTGCTCCCTCTTTACAAAGGCCCTCCCAACAAAGACTCCCTCCTTACAACGATGATTGTCGTTGTTCCTACAAACAATATAAGTATGTCCAACCTTTTTACGGCTGCAATATAGTCCAATTAAAATTGTCGTCTGTTGTTTTTCTCAAATTTACATAAGACATTAATTTTTATAATGACGAGTGGCAAACAGCTCGAATCCAGATCAGACGCCAAGTAACGCGGCATCTGATCTGGATTTAAGCTGTTTGAAAATGATTGCTAATTTCCCTCCCTAGGACTCCCTCTGAACAAGGCACATATGTTTTGTCTCCCAATGAGTGTCGTAGAGAGGGAACACTGTATGGTGTCGGCCTGGTCTAATTTCGCCCTATATAATCTATAGTAAAATGCCTAACTTTCAGAGCCAACAGCTCCCTCCAAAACAATTCCTAGGCTATAAAAGACATACCCTTCAATTCTATAGACATTTCCCTGTTGATTGAGGCCAGTATACCTATAACATCGCCGGCTACATTTTTTGCTATCAATGATTTGCTAAGGTCACTGTCAAAATAAAGGTAAACAACTTCCACTTTCATCCCATTCACTGTGTTTCCATATGCATCCGCCTGGAGAAAAAGTCTTGAAATGAGATGCCTAATGCACGCGTCACACTGTCCCCAAGTTGACAACAGATAGACACACTATGCACGAAATGTTCACATTCGGGCCTGATCGTGTAATCATCGGGTCATTCATGAGGGCTTCTTCAGCCACCATGTGAGCTCCGGCTGAAATTTTCGGGCATCGGGAGCAACTTTGTAAGCCATGACAAAATCTTTGGCTGTCAAAAAAATTACCGAAGGACCTTGCAAAGGTTCGTTTTCGTGTTGTCTTCGTGTTTTCATTTTACCCTTCGTAATGCCATCCTGTGGGCATCTCGTCAAATCGTGTCCCCTTCGTGTTTCTCTCGTGTGATCATTGGTACCATCTGGCATTTTTCTCCTCACGAAGGCAATATGAAGGAAACACGAAGCCGTCTGAAGTCTTAGGAAGGCAACACGACTCCATGAAGCCATCGCAATGATGTCTTGAAGCTATCGTGAAGCTATCGTATTATAGTACGATGGCATCGAGATGAGACTACGATGTGACCGAAAATCAACAAAATGATGAGTTACAAACAGGCAATATGAAGGAAACACGAAGCCGTCTGAAGTCTTAGGAAGGCAACACGACTCCATGAAGCCATCGCAATGATGTCTTGAAGCTATCGTGAAGCTATCGTATTATAGTACGATGGCATCGAGATGAGACTAGGATGTGACCGAAAATCAACAAAATGATGAGTTACAAACAGTTTGAACCAAGATCAGACGACTCTTACTGTTTATACTCTCAGGGTTTTAATATTTTCCTCCCTGCAACAACTCCCTCCGAACAAAATACTAAATCTGTCTCTTGTTGGGTGCTGTTGTAGAGAGGGAGCACTGTATTCCATAATGCCTTAAGCATAACGTGTATGAAGTAATAAGTATAAGTTTTTTGAAATTTATATTCCAAACACCTACATGTAATACTTGTTATTGTTTGCACTTATGAAATAAAGGTTCTACATTGAAATAATAAGAAACAACAACACTATTTATTACTACCACTGAATAACATAAATAATGTGGTGTTTAACCCATTACCCCATAGCCTATTTCTAGTTTTGAGGACAGGTACTCATTTCAAGCAGATGTGCCTAAAGGTATGTACTTTCAGCCTGCTTTAAGCTACCGTCAGTTAAAATTAGAAAATGTTTGTTTTGTTGTACATCAAGGCTGCTGCTAGTTGATTGTTATTATTATTGTTATTATCATTATGATTAGTTTTATAACAATATACCAGATTTATATTGTTGATTATGAAAGTTGTTCATGAAAAATCCCTAATATTTCCAAATGCCCTCTTTTTGAAACGGATTTTTTATGAAATGTACATTAAATCCTCTTAGTTAGGGCGCCAACTCTCAAAAGACCCTTAATTAACAATGATTTGCAAGTGGAGATGCAGAAAATTTCTAATGGTATATTTGAATAGTATAGACCTTCCCGAGTTTGGAAAGGCCGGATGCCAAGGCTGAAAGTGGTCAGGGACATTTTTACAAGGGCGATAACTCTGACCTTCAATTATTCAATTTTCACCACAATTATATTGCATTTTAACACTACTTGCATATTTCCTTTACCACTTTAGCTAGGGACACCAAATTTGTTGTGTGAGTACATCTTGGGATGGCGGAGTGTCACGTACTAAATTTAGGTCACTGTGACCTTGACCTTTGACCTCAATTTTTTAAGAAAAGCTTGTCCAGAGCATATTTTCTGTACCGTATTAGCTAGGAATAGTTAATTTTGTGTGTAAGAACATCATGAGAAGGCGGAGTGTCGTATACTACTTTAAGGTCACTGTGACCTTGACATTTGACCTCAATTGTAAAATGTGTGTATGCTTGTATATATGTAACTCATTTTGTCCTTGGTATATTTCCATTACCACATCAGCTAGGAATAGCAAATTTGTTGTGTGAGTACACTTTGGGATTGCAGAGTGTCGTGTGCTACTTTTAGTTTACTGTGACCTTGACCTTGACCTTTGACCTAAATTCTTTTTAAAAAGCTTGTCTGGAGCATATCTTTTGTACCGAATCAGCAAGGAATAGCAAATTCAGTATGTTAATACACACTGAGATGGCGGGGTGTTGGCTGAGTACTACTTTAAGGTTACTGTGACTTTGATCTTGACCTTTGACGTCAATTTCAAAATGTGTGTATGTGCATATGTATGTAACTAATTTTTTCCGGAGTATATTACCTTTACCACAAAACTTCACACATATATTCACAGAAATCACCCTTTTAAAATGCCATCGTAAGTATAAATAAACTGAACGAGGGTATTCCTATCGTCTGCGATGTCTCGTTTGTTTGAGCAGGCTCTCCTTAGTTTAAGTTGAATATATAAATTGCCAAATATCATATAAACAAAAAAGCTGTGTAAATAAGACATGTTTAGAAACCATGATGCCAAACAAAGGTCACATGGTAGCAACCCTCAGGTATAAAAGTGAGATGCCACAATGGTACATCTCAATCATTCTGATGAGTCCAAACAAGGACGAAACTAGTCAATGATATGTGACACCAAAGTAACATTCCAGCCGGGTTTTCTCTTGTCAGTCTTCTATATTTTTGTATTATCATATAAACATTTTAATAGATCTACACAGAACCGTCATTTATAATTTTAGTGTATCGTAACGCCAGTTGAGTCATTCCTCACATTAACTATTCCGAGTTTGTATGATTAAACTCAACAGCAGTACGTTAGGATTTTTTGCCATTTTCGTATTATTTTCAAAATATGGTCACGCAGGTGGACATAGTGTATTCAGCGAGTTGGTTAGAAGGCAAATCAGCAGCATATGTATCAAAGTAGTTGAGTATTAGTTATCTTTTCAAAGTTTGACGTCTGCTTCAAGTTATCACTATTGATATCTAGCTACATAGTTATTGTTAATATCATTCATACATGTATCTTATAGCCATGTCGCTCACATGTAACATGTAGGCTAGTGTACCTTTCTTTTTACTATGATGTTCATCTGAATCGAATGACATTTCTTTTTCGTCTATCTGACGCAAACTGACGTACGTTAATGAATAGTTTGTGGTGTTTGTTTTTTTTTATTTTACAGTAGTTCAGTAATATCGCAACTAGTGTGTATGATGTCCGGTTTGATGGAAATGTGCCACTCTGCCGGTCGGGCAATGGGTAATTTCTATGCTCCCAATTCCATCATAATGGCGTGAATGTTTTGTCATATATTCCATAGCCTACTGGTCGTCTCCTTCACTGTCTACATGATCATAACCAACCCGGTTATCACATATATCGTCATTGCAAGCACATGCGTCAGTGGGCTGGACATTTTCTTTTTGGCATTTTCATCGCCTCGATGAGCAATAGCTTTTGCATGCGCATCTATAAACAGACACTGCCTGTGTCACAGCTTATTTTGCACGTAGTGATATGTCTACTGGGTCCTTTCAAACTTCTCCATGTCCTTCAAGCAATGACACTATTCATGACAATGGTGCTCCAACGTTTCTTCCCCATTCCATAAAATGCACTAAATATTAGAGTCACAACCCTCAACGCATGTATGACCGACAAACATTTGAAAATGTTTCTCCAAGGTCTGATGCTTTTGTCGTGCATATGAATAAAACGTTTTATTTGGCGTCTGAATATTTGATCCAATGCTATTCTTTGACAAATGTCTGCCACTTCGGAATCCACAGTACAATATTTGTAACATGGAGCTCTCTCACAACGAAGTCTACATGTGGAATCATTCTAGAGTTTGCCTCCTCATGGTCAAGCCGTAGTTCTTCTACATTTCTCAGTACTTTTACTGCTGTGTCGTTGAAACCGCCATCGATAAATACAGTCATAAATACCATCTGGTAACTAATTTTCAAACTGATCAATCAATTCTCTCCAAACGAAATCCGCCTTGATATTGTCGATCTTGATGACAGGATTTAACAGTAACTTTGTTATTTGCCTTGACATGGGCGTTTTCGTTGTCTGATTTCTTATTTCCTGCATCTCTACATGCCCGTGCCTCGTCCTTTTTCCGGACTTGATAGAATTTTCATACTGGTAGTTAATCCCAACCAGAGCTGTGTATTTGAGTGCCACGCCTAAAACTACTGATGTAACTGTCTTAGAAACATCACCAAATGTTTTACAATCAGACCGTTTGGTGCATATCATCCTAAGCAACATCAAGGCAATGACTAAAAGCCCTGGGTGTTCTTGTTTGTCAAGCTGCTTTATTTCCACTTTTCCTTCAAACCTAGACAATGTTACGGATTTTGTAGTTTTCTTCATGTTACCATCTAGATTGAATGGTGCCAAAGGAATGGGGTCAGCTCATATGAAACTAGAAGTTTCTAACGTCGATTTCACGATTTTTTTCCGGCTACAGTCAGCTCACTGAATAGTTATCTATGTGAACGAATTCAACCTTCTATATTGTCTTTATCTTCATTGGTTTGCTCATTTAAGAGAATTTCTTGTTGTTTGGTTAGGCATTGGAGCCATGCAATCAATACGAAAAGTTTCGTCGAACACCTAAGCGGTCTGCAAGTGTCCTGGTCTACAGGACAGTCAAATCATTTACTCTGGTCCCAGTGATTCATAAGCCCTTTCTCCGTTAGGGTTAGTGTTTAGGTAGACCTTTATTTGGTTAGGATATACTCATTGGACCTGCATCCAGAATTGCTTGAAAGTAATATTGGGTTGGCAACTTCCAATTACGTTTCAACGTGGCTCAGACACAAAAGAGAACAAGTGTCTATAATAAGGCTCCGCACTGGACACATCAGGCTTAACTCGTATATGTTTACCAAGATGAAGATAGCCCCATCCCCCTTGTGTACGTGTGGCCTTGAACAGCAAACGACTTGGCATATACTGCAGAGGTGCCCACATCTGGACGAGAAAAAGAAACATATGTGGCCAGAGTCGATACCTGTTCAGACCAAGCTACATATATGGACGGATGAAGGAATCTAGGAGGATCACATCGTTCATGGCAGAATCTGGACTAGCGTTGTAGACGGTGAACGCAAGGAAGTAAGTAACATGGCTCAGACAAAAATTCTTGAACATCTTCACTTTAACTGTTTGTTTAGAAAGTTTATATTTAGTTGCATTCCAAGGAAGTTTACCTACTCCATCACATAAGGGTATGTGTTGACGTATCTAAGTGCAGCAGTTTACCATTGTCTTCCATTAAAGATATTTCTAAGATCTTCAAAGGCATCTACTATAGTTATCACATTTCAATGAATGAAGTTTTAAGTTGTAACCCAGTGGGCTATTTATTGTACAATCATATATGTCTAGTTTTGTTTTTCAAACGCCTTTATCCTTATACATGCGTTGGGTTATTTTCTGAGGTACACACACGTTGATCGACATATTTTAATATGTACATGATACCTAATCGTTTCTCTGCGCCATATGGCCATTTGATGTCTTGCGATGCCATGTAATCAAATTCAATCAATCAATCAATCACGAAGCTGGCACGTTTGGCGTTTAAAAATGCCCCCATTGATTTTTGGTCTAAAATCAGCCTTTTGGTACAACGGTATGTTTCTTTTCGCGTTTTTTCACATGGCGGAGGTGGATTGTCAGGTTTATAAAATACTAGAAATAGTACCATATTAAGACTCATGGTATTTTTTAATCAACCGCTTCTATATAAAGACTAAAATCAGCTGTGCGACAAGACTTAACAAATTGAAAAATCAGAAGATTCAGTTTATAGCAGTAATCAACATGTGGCTGATGGCACATGTTTAATCCACCCGTCAGATGACAATTTGTCTGTAGCATTTTTGGCATAATAGAAATAATGTGTTTCTTGCTTGTTTCTGATGCACGCATTTTAGTTTGCAAATGTAATGGCTGCCAATGAAGGGATAAGCTCTGCCACTATTCGAGATACCCCTGTTATTGAGTGCTTGTGTCACCTTTTATAGTCTAGCCTATCTCCAGACACTAATTGCAGCGTATACTTATGTTCAGTATACACTGCACCAAGTGTAGCAAGGGCCTTACCGTGTTCTGTCGGATATTGCTATTTAAGTTTATTTTCAAACATGAAGACGGGCTGATCGACTGCCATACCTTGTGACTGGCCTTGGTTTATGTTGTTATATGTATTCACGGAGGACTTCAATTCCTTGCCAAACTTTTGAATAACGGTTAGATGACTCAATGAACTGAGACAACATGTATGGCGTGGGTTATTGAGTATTTATGCGATACTGGCAAAGTAAACAGTCCATAAACGGCTCATTTCAACACCAATATGTGTACATGTTTCAACAGCATGTGCCCTTCGCTTATCTGGAGAATTGCCACATGAAAGATTATGCTGGCTGTATGTCCTCAAGGCATGACCATGAACAGCCATATTACCATAAAGATACTTTAATGACAAATCTGTTAGTACAATATGTTATTTTAACATGAAGTTACGTGACAATAATATATGTCGACACTGTTTTTCATTTTATCAATACCATATAGTGGCATTTGATTAGAATTAGATAATTTGACCTATCCAAAACCGTCTAAAGGCGATTTTAATGTCGGCAATGAATTTATTGACCACAAATTAGCTAGAAATCATGTGCCACACTTAGTTCCAGGACAAAAATAGTTTCGGGTATTTTCAAAATGGCCGACAAAATGGCCGACGGCAGACATCTTGGCTTTTAAGGTGTTTTGATTTTCATTTTTCCGATGGTTTTATGCAATTCCCATACACAAAAGGAAAAATTTAGAGACCTAGGGTCCAGTCAGCCCTGAAACTAGTTGGCATGCTTTCCGTTTATAAGAATTAACATTGAACGTTGGTGGGTGGGGTAAGTAAAATGACTGTAAAAAAAATTCTGACCACTTTTGAAATTGGCATCCGCATAAAATCTTAATAAAAATGCATTACGAATTCGGCAATATAACTGAAAATTTTCTGCATCACCACTTGCAAAACAATATTTCCACTGGCCTGGGCGCCCTTACTATCTACCAATAGTCAGTTTCTAGACACGTGACCACATAAAGCAGGTTAAAAAAAGCAGAATGCACATTCTATTTTACTTTCACTTTCACTATATTTCAAGCTATCACCTATCTTTCTTATAATCAATAAGAATTTCTTTCATAGACGCAATGAACAAGTTTAACTGTAGTTTAAAAACTCAAGTTTAAAACTGTAAAGTCCGAAACAACTCTTTTATTTTTTCAACTAATATTGAGAAACAATAAAATCTCTCTATAAATACCACTGATCTATATTGTGTTTAAGGCAGGTGGCTGCTAAAGCAGGTTGAAAGTATGCCCCGGTGGTCAAAATTAGCCCGCCCCGTGGGTCCCTGTTTTACACAGAGTTATATAGTGACATGTTCAAACATCTTTTTCGGAACATTCTTTTTGCCTTCAACATGTTTTAAGCTGCCATCGATCTTCTTATAATCAATTAGCCTTTCCCAATAGACAGGGTTTACTTAAGTTGAAAATTTCGAGTTTCCAAGATGTAAAGTCGATCGAACTTTTAATTTCTATTTTAATCTAGTATTGAACTAACTTGAGATTTAACTATCACCATGCTAGCGACTGATAATTCGGCCACACTGATTACCTTTGCTAACAGTTTGGATCAATATGATACAACACGCAATACAGCGTCTCATCAGGATCTAAGCTGTTTCCTCTTCAGGGGCCCGTTTCATAAAATGTCGTCAGACAAAAATGATCGTAAGTCAAAACTTTAAAATACATTTAATTTCTGATTTCTCTATCTAAAATTCTCTTGTGACTTCTCTTTGAAATAGTTTTCTTCCAAGATGATTCCAAAGAGATGCCGCAATACAGAATTAGATGGAGAAATGAATAAAAATTTAGACTTTTATAATCTGACTTACGAAAACATTCGTCGTACAAGATTTTATGAAACGGACCCCTGACCCTGAATTTAAAAGAAATTTTGAGATTGTTGCAGACAAAAACATTACCTAGCATGCAGAGTGTTAAACTAAGTATAGATGAGGGGCAAAAAGGAAGTTGTCAAATATTCAGTGACAACTTTTAATGTATTGTATGCACTTTTCAGATTCTATGTATATAATTAGCTCTACATAAATATATTGCGGGATTTTATTTCAGATCAGCAAAAGACCCCCCCCCCGCGCCGTCCGCCGAAGGTTTTATACAATCTAAAGGCCACGTGATGCCTTCGTGACTGCATCGTACTTTCAACACGGTGTCGTGTAGCTTTCGTGTGGCATTCGTGTGTCCTACGGTAAACTTCCTGATGAAAATCGGTATATTCGTGCTGACTTCGTGTGGGATTCGGATGCCATCGTGTGACCTTCTGTAGGCACCGTACTAGCTTCGAATGTTAATTTGCCGTTTACCCAAATTCGGGGCCACCTTCGTGCGAAATTCCATATTCGTGTGGCCTTCTGGTGTCAATTTCAGAATAGTGTGACATGGGCATAAAACAATGCCATTTGGGTGGAAATGACCACAAATAGCCAGTTTTCATAAAGAAAACCATCCAAACTCACCCACAGGCAACACTAAACAGTGCAAATCTTTGAAATTGTATTTTTTCAAGGTACTACTTGCAAGACTACAACGAAATTTTTTAGCGAAAACTATTTTTCCTAGGTATTTCATACGCGACGACTGCCAAAAAACATTCAAAACATGCCTCAATCATTTTATACCGTATCAGTAGGGGTTCAAACACAAGACCCCTTTGGGTGTTTCAGCTCCCTCGGAGAGTACAAACTTAGCTCCATTACCTCTATCACTAAAAATGCTATTTCTTGAAAACTACTGTCTGGATTTGCATGAAATAAAGTTTAAAACATCTATATGATCTTGTAGTATTTTTTCACATACAAAATCAATGTCTTCAATACTTTAATTTAGTAAACAAGAGCCCCATGGGGCATATTTCGCTCACCTGAGAATAACTGACAAAATGGAGAAAAAGATTTATGTCCAGGACAGAGTCATTTTTTACTCGATTGGCATAATTTGAACAATCTTGAAAGAGGACCTGTAGATGATGCTATGTGCCAAATATCGAAGATCAGGGTACTAGGGTTTTAGACAAAAAGATTATTTTAAGTTTCCATTGAATTTTTTTTTTTTAGCTCCTGTGACCTACTTATGCAACAGACTGGAACCATTTGAACAAAATACGTAAAGGACATCTAGAAGTGTCACCATGATGAATATCAAAGCTCTGGCCGTATTAGTTTCAGAGAAGAAAACGTTTGAAAATTTCACTAAATAACTCTATGTAAAACTGTGACCCCCGGGGCGGGGCCAATTTTGACCCTAGGGACATAATTTGAACCAAACTTGATAGAGGACCTGTAGATGATGCTATGTGCCAAATATCTTAGCTCTGGCCCTTGTAGTTTCAGACAAGAAGATTTTTTAAGTTTTCATTGAAAAAATCTATTTTTAGCTCCTGTGACCTACTTATGCAACCGACCGGAACCATTTGAACACAATACGTAAAGGACATCTAGAAGTGTCACCATGATGAATATCAAAGCTCTGGCCATATCAGTTTTAGAGAAGAAGACGTTTGAAAATTTCACTATATAACTCTATGTAAAACTGTGACCCCCGGGGCGGGGCCAATTTTGACCCCAGGGACATAATTTGAACAAACTTGATAGAGGACCAGTAGATGAAGCTATGTGCCAAATATCTAAGCTCTGGCCCTTGTAGTTTCAGACAAGAAGATTTTTTAAGTTTTCATTGAAAAAATCTATTTTTAGCTCCTGTGACCTACTTATGCAACCGACCGGAACCATTTGAACAAAATATGTAAAGGACATCTAGAAGTGTCACCATGCCGAGTATCAATGCTCTAGCCATATTAGTTTCAGAGTAGAGGACGTTTGAAAATGTCACTATATAACTCTATGTAAAACTGTGACCCCCGGAGCGGGGCCAATTTTGAGCTAGGGACATAATTTGAACAAACTTGATAGAGGATCTATAGATGATGCTGTGTGCCAAATATCTAAGCTCTGGCTCTTGCAGTTTTTGACAAGAAGAGTTTTAAAGATTTCCTTATTTTTTAACTTTGGTTGCCATGGCAACCAGAGTTCTGCATTGTTTTTAATTCTTTGAACAAATTTGAAAGAGCTTGACCCAAGGAACATTTCTGTAAAGTTTGGTTGAAATCTGTCAAGCGGTATATGAGGAGATGTCATTTGAAGCAATTGTTAACGACGACGGACGACGGACACAGGGCCATCCCAATAGCTCACCTTGAGCCTATGGCTCAGGTGAGCTAAAAATGCTAAATTTGGATTTTAAAATTTAAACAAGAGGCCCATAGGGCCACATTTCGCTCACCTGAGACATTGTACCATAGAAGCTGACTGGGCAAGACAACATTTTGATATAGCTATGACCCAGGTGTCATAATTTGATCTTGGTAGAGGACTACAATGCGAAGCTAAATGTAGGATATGGACATAATTTGAACACACTTGGTACAGAACCACAAGGCAAAGCTATATGTCAAATATTAAAGATCTGGGCCTTACAGTTTCAGAGAAGAAGATTTGTAAAGGTTTTCCTATATAAGTCTATGTAAAACTGATAAGCCCTGGGGCGGGCCAATTTTGACCCCGGGGTCATAATTTGAACAATCTTAGTAGAGGACCATAAGGCAAAGCTACATGTCAAATATTAATGATCTAGGCCATACAGTTTCAGAGAAGAAGATTTTTAAAAGTTTTCCTAAGAAAAACTGATAAGCCCCAGAGCGGGGCCAAAATTTTTTCTTTTTAATGATACATACCAAATATCAAAGGTCTGGGCCTAGCGGTTTCTGAGAGGAAGATTTTTTAAGATTTTCTTATGCATTAAAAGTTGTCTATACGGTCATGTTAGAAAAACTGGCCCCTAAGCAAGGGGAATTACTCTAGCCCAAAACTTTGAACAACATTTCGTTCCCCCTTGTCACTGATGCTTCTGAGAAAAGTTTGGTTGAAATCGGGTCAGTGGTTTCAGAGGAGATGTTGTTTGAAAATGTGGACGGACACCGGACGACGGACGCCAGACACCGGACGACGGACGTAATGGGATCACAATAGCTCATCCTGAGCCTTTGGCTCAGGTGAGCTAAAAATCCTGAAATTATCACATTTTAAAGCTATTCAAAAGGATAAAAAGCATTTTTTCAGTACAAAATTGTAAAACAGTGTTAACTATACCATTCCTATACCCACAGAATTATCTTAGAGGCAATTTGTCTGTATGTTTGAACAAGAGATTTACTGTACCCAGCCACTACAAAACAGCTTAGGCAGGCAGTCAAGATAATCTCTTCCAAGAGGCCCAAAGACAATGCTACTAATTAGCATATCTGCAAATAGATACAGCATACACACCCATGTATATATGAACCCTTATGTCAGTGCATCAAACTGGACATACACAGCACTTTCAAAGAACTGGTGACGAGAAGCATTTTAAGCTACAATGGTCAAGCGAAAATTTAAAAGGAGGGCTGCTGGGACCCAATTTAACAGTTTAAAGGAAGAAAAGTTTATTAGACGATAGAAAGCATTCATACAAAGAGTCATTACGCGGTCCTCGTCAAAAGTTAATACTGCAACCGGGCTTCATGAACCTACGGCATTGCGTCCAGGGCCGACTTTAAGACCTCGGGAAGAAGACATCCAGCCCAGTCTCGGGAATCGCATCATTAACTTGGACATGATGTTGACAATGATGAATAACCTGTTCAATTCTCATCGAAACAGTTCAAAACATTGTGACCAGCTGACATTGGGATTAGGAAAGGAGCAGAAACACGGCTTGGTTGTGAAACATAACCGCGAACAAGGACTTCCAAATCCCAAACACTTGGACATATCTTTTGATGGCCGCTACAATGCATGTCTTACAGTTACTCGTGACTACAGAATATTCGCTTGAGTACAATTTGACCGTTGCCATAGTGGGTTATTTTTAACACGGGCTTGAATGTTTAATTCTTTCCCGTGTTACTAATAATCCTGTCAGAGAATTTTGTTAGATGTTTTACATGTATTTACTTACTGTGCTGGCGGTCTTTTTGATTATAAGGTTGTGGAACAGGGTTTATATTTTATGTACACTGTTCGTCTCTATAGGTGAATATAGGAGATAAGTGTGAGGTTGGGCGCCCCTAAACCCAGGTTTAACCCCCCAGTGGTTGTTAATAATTAATTAATTTATAATTGATTATTGATTGCTACTGACCGTACCAAGGCGGGCTCTTATGTTCACTTAGCTTTATGTTTGTCTTGCGTGTTGTTTTCTATTTAGTGTGTAGATGAAGGAATGGTATTGCGTGTGTGTGTGTGTGTGCTTGTTATGGTATGGCTGTGTGTGTGTTCTGCTTTAGAGATGGGTGTATTGTTTGTGTTGCGTTTCCTGCTTGAGTCTTCTTTCGTATTTATTTGTATAGTTTCATCCTACAAGCCAGGACAGGCAGCCTCCCAGGCCTATGGAGTCGCCATTGAGAACCACACAAGCTACCAGTACATTGTCGCATTGACTGTGGAAAACAAACTGTGTTGGACTGGAGCCTATCTGAAAAATAGAAACTTTAGAGTTACCTGCCCTGGTCCCCATGAGGGATGCACAGCTACCAAAGAGTACTTTTCTCCACATTCTGAGAGGAGCATGGCTTTCAGCATAGCCGAGCAGCTGTCTCAAGAAGACATGCTTGTCCGAACCCTAACTACAGACGGGGATGCAAAGGCTTTTTTGGGAATGACAGACTTCTACAAAAAGCTAGACAGCACATGGAAAGTCAGCCGACAATCTGACCCATACCATCTTGCCAGTCGACAATTAACCGTAAAGCACGCAGTGCTCAGTTCAGCCAGAATATGTTTCCCAAATGGAAAAACAAAGAAGCCAGAGGGATTGCCAGCACAGCCCTGGCAAGGGACATAAAGGCCCGGTGCTCAGCTGTCCTTGACCGACTGCGGGAAATTGAACATGGAGATGTTTCACAGCAGATAGAATGCTTACCTGCAATCTGTTCTGCGACAGTTGAGTGCTACTCAGGCAATTGCAGTTTCTGTCCACATGATTCACTCGTCTGCTCTGGACTAAGAAGAAAAGGTGACTGGTGGTACAAATCAGCCGGCCTTTCTACAACCTCATGGAATTAACAGTTTGAAAATGACAACAAATGACCGAGAGTTGATGTCGACCATTTTAGAGATACGACTCAGTGAACAAGCCGTATTGAGTGTGAAAAGTGGCACCTCAACACAAAAGTGTGAAGCGTTTAATCGGGCAACCTTGTCAACTATGCCGAAGGAAATAAATATGTCAAGAAACTTTGCAGGTGCATTGACATAAAAAACATTACAGTTGAACCACTCACTTAAGGCTTCCGTTCAAAAGAAAGTACACAGTATAACAGGCAAAGAACTGTCTCCAAGAGCTTCCCAGTACCTAACAGCCACATCCAGAAGAGCAAACAGTCACAGAAATTATCAGAAGACATTAACTTACAAGGGACGGCAGCGGTACACAGGAGCAAGACTTGAAAACCGGTACCGTCTAATGAGAAGTAAAGGTCTAATTCAAGAGGAGTACGTCAAGGAATAGACAGACGGCACCTTTGAAAAAATGTAATGCTTCTTTACATTTTAAAATGACAGGACAGAATGAAAGTGCAGTCCCGAACATGCATAATACAGATGACACATTCAAAGCAGAATGTCTGATGAGGTCTGAAGCTGACCGAAACAGAGGCTTATAATGAAATACACATTCCCCCCCCTTTATCCTGCAATATGGGACAACAACTATGACCCCCCCCCCCCCCCCAACTTTCCCAGATGCACACATATACACATGGTAGGTGCAGGCATGATATGACTTGACATGAATTAAATTGAAGAATTGTTACTTACCCACTGTTGATGTATCTGTCTCATGTGTCTATATGGTGGTCCCATTTCAAGTCTACAAGGCAGTCTGGCAGTCTGTTTCCATTCTCATCTATGTGGCCATTACACCTAGAATTCAACCAGAAATGGGTGTCAAAGCCACCTGATGCTCGCCTGTTTAAAGTTTAAGTCTAAAAAACATCTTGTTTCAAAAGAAAATCAATTTTCAGTTTAGAACTATTATTAAATTAATGTTGAGTCTTAGTCTAGTTATATTAAACTTTAAACAACCTGTGCAACCTTTAACCTGGTGATTTGTAGTCGAAAAACCTAAGTGCAAATCGTGTCAAAAATTAACAAATATTAAAATTATTTTTAAATTTCAACTTAATAACATCAATGTTTGATCCCTAATGAACCTCCATACAAAATTTCAGCACCTTAGCACAAGTATTAAACTATATAACAACCCGTCCAAAAAACTTTAACCTGGTGTTTAGTAGGAAAACACCTAAGTCCAAATTGTGTCAAATATTTACAAAAATTAAAATTATTTTTAAATTTCAACTGCATAACATAAATGTTTGACCCCTAATGAACCTCCATACAAAATTTAAGAACCTTAGCACAAGTATTAAACATTAAAACAACCCGTCCAAAAAACTTTAACCTGGTGGTTTGAAGTCGAAAACCCTAAGTCCAAAACATGTCAAAAATTGACATAAATTAAAATTATTTTTAAATTCCAACTTCAAAACATCAATGTTTAACCCCAAATAAACCTCCATACAAAATTTCAGCACCCTAGCAAAATCATTAAGCTTTAAAACAACCCGTCCAAAAAACTTTAACCTGGTGATTTGTAGTCGAAAAACCTGTGTCCAAAACATGTCGAAAATTGACAAATATTAAATTCATTTTTAAATTCCAACTTCAAAACATTATGTTTGACCCCTAAAAAACATCCATACAAAATTTCAGCCCCTTAGTACAAGTATTAAACTTTAAAACAACCCGTCCAAAAAACTTTAACCTGGTGGTTTGAAGTCGAAAACCCTAAGTCCAAAACATGTCAAAAATTGACATAAATTAAAATTATTTTTAAATTCCAACATCATAACATCAATGTTTAACCCCAAATGAACATCCGTACAAAATTTCAGCCCTCTAGCACAAGTATTAAACTTTAAAACAACCCGTCCAAAAAACTTTAACCTGGTAATTTGTAGTCGAAAAACCTAAGTCCATAACATGTAAAGTATTGACATAAATTAAAATTATTTTTAAATTCCAACATCATAACATCAATGTTTAACCCCAAATGAACCACCATACAAACTTTCATTACCTTAGCACAAATATTAAGCTTTAAAACAACCCGTCCAAAAAACTTTAACCTTGGCCACGCTAACGCCCACGCTCACGCTCACGCTCATGCCGGGGGTATGACATTAGCTCTGCTGTTCTACGAACAGGCGAGCTAAAAAACATAATTTCCTGATATTATTGGTATTGCTTTTCTCAAAATTCAGATGCTCTACATTAATACAGACCTTATTATCACATAGATGTGAGGCCTGCATTTCAGGAGGAATGTCAAAGTCCCTGAACTTCACCATAAGTGCCACACGGTGGGCGGTTCGAGTCTTGTAGCCAGCCGACACAGGGTCTCTGTATCTGAACACGCCATAACCATACTTGCTCTTACAGCCAGTCCAAATGCGACATTGTGTGTTAGGTGCAAGAAGACTGTTTGCTTGTTGTTTCTGTTTACATTCTTCAAAGAGCCTGTCCATGTAAAATGATGTTAAACAGTATCAAAACACAAAATATAAGGCAGAAAGACAAATACAGGGTGAAATTCAACTTTTAAAAACAGATTTGCAATTCAAATTTATAATAAAATAATAAAGTATCCTTCTCTTTGGTAGATTTAGTCTCAGCTTAGGTTAGCAGCCGACAAATACTGGTTCCAGTCAAAGAGAGACTACTCTGTCGGGCATGATTCAGTCAAGTGCATATGTTGAAAATTTAAAAACATCATAAAATGAAAAAAAAAGCTTGGATCTTCAAATGCTTTTAAATGGTCATTTATATAGTCAAAGGCTACCTGCATGTGAAGTTTAAAGTAGATCTAACCAGTACTTTGGAAAATGAAAAAAATCATATAGGTGTCGGCCTGGTCTAATTTCGCCCTATATAATCTATAGTAAAATGCCTAACTTTCAGAGCCAACAGCTCCCTCCAAAACAATTCCTAGGCTATAAAAGACATACCCTTCAATTCTATAGACATTTCCCTGTTGATTGAGGCCAGTATACCTATAACATCGCCGGCTACATTTTTTGCTATCAATGATTTGCTAAGGTCACTGTCAAAATAAAGGTAAACAACTTCCACTTTCATCCCATTCACTGTGTTTCCATATGCATCCGCCTGGAGAAAAAGTCCTGAAATGAGATGCCTAAAACAATGCCATTTGGGTGGAAATGACCACAAATAGCCAGTTTTCATCAAGAAAACCATTCAAACTCACCCACAGGCAACACTAAACAGTGCAAATCTTTGAAATTGTATTTTTTTAAGGTACTACTTGCAAGACTACAACGACCCGGAAGTGATTCCTGACCAGGCCGACACCGTATGCACAATCTAGGGTTTGATAGAGACATAAGTTTTACAGCAGAGAAGATGTCATTCTTTCCCATGTACAGTGGAGAAAAGGTTATTCTTTCCCTATAAACGCGTTTACGCTAAAACTGTTATTTCCATTGCAAACGGCTTGGAGCCAGATCAGGCTCCAAACTGTTTGTCACTCAGATTAAAACGAAAACTCAGAATAATTAAAATATTGTCATTTTATATATTTAAGTGCTTTGCGTTTGCGTTTCGTTTGCGTTTAAACGGGAAAGAATAACGTTTTCTCCACTGTAAATACAATGAAATGCAATACAATGACAGGTTTTTGAAATATTTAACAAATTATTAGTTTAAATCTGAAAAGCAAACATTGAGTTACCCGATGTCAGATCTGGTTAAAACTGTTTGCAATGGAGATAATACTTTTTATAGCACAAACATGGTTATAATATTTGGAAAGGAAATCTTCTTCTCTACAGTAAGTATCTGTAAAACCTCTCTATTACAACCACTAAATCGTATTAATTATTAGTTTAGTTTAACCCATTACCCCATAAATACGACTTTTTACGACTTTCATTTATTCCTCCACTTAAGAAAATAATTCCGATTTATTCAATCATTAATATGTATAATAAGAAATATTTTCTATATTCTAGTTGGTGGTAGCTTAAAGCAGGCTGAAAGTAAAGCAGAATGTGCCTTAAGGCACATTCTGCTTTACTTTCAACCTGCTTTAACTGGTAACCTATATTTAATATTTGAAACAGGCTATGGGGTAATGAGTTAAACATATTTTATTTCAGATATTTACAAACATACAATAAAGTTTAGGATTGAAACGAAAGCAAAATTTGCTTATTGTGTTTCTTTCCTTGTTTCTTAATTATTGAAGTATCTAATGCAGATGATGGCTTAAAGCAAGGTGCCAGTGAAACAGAAAGCTCCTTTAGGAGCTTTCTGTTTCACTGTCACCTTGCCTTAAGCTGTCCACTGACTTTTATATAATCAATTAACCTTAGTCATATAAGAGAGGTTTTACTGTATCTGTAAAATTCCCATTTTGTCTACGGTACAGTTCTAATTAACAGTCAAGCAAAATATGATTTCCTTGAAAATAAGGGCTTTTGTATTTTCTGGAGCACTGATTCAATTTTGTGTGGTTCGTGACTTTATATAGTGCAAATATTTAGGTTACCAAGGGATATGATAAACAATGATAGGAGAAACTAATTGGAAACCATACAACAGATGTTAACTATCTAATTTGTATAAGGTCACGTTTTTTTTCTAAAGCACATACAGTCCAATGGGTATCAAATGCTAATATTGAACAGAAAATCAGGTCAGTCTCAAGTTTGAAAGATGGCTGCTTAAATGCTGAATAAAGATAATAGAAAGCTATCCTGCATTTAGCAAGCAGCCATCTTGAGTGTTTGTCCAGCTTATTAATTTTATTGTGTAACATAATTATGCAAACAGCTTGGATATAGATCAGATGCGGCATACATGGCGTCTGTAACAAAATCCAAACTGTTTGACTCTTATATAGATGTTGTTTTGGTTTTTTAAAAGTGTATTTGCCTCCAATTCTAAACTTGGGAAATAAAGGCTCACAGTATAATGGAAGTTGAAGAGTTAGACTGGTTATGACAATTATAATGACAAGAGTTAACCCATTACCCCATAAATTTAATTTATTCCTCCGCTGAAAAAAAAGTTGAAATTTGTAGTCATAGATATGTTTGATAAAGAATATTTTCTATATTTTAGCCGACAATAGCTTAAAGCAGGCTGAAAGTATAAAGAATGCGCCTTAAGGAGCATTCTGCTTTACTTCACCCTGCTTTAACCCATTACCCCATAAATACGCCTTTAATTTATTCCTTCACTGTAGAAAATAGTTCCAATTTATAC
Source organism: Gari tellinella (assembly GCA_922989275.2). NCBI lineage: Eukaryota > Metazoa > Mollusca > Bivalvia > Cardiida > Psammobiidae > Gari > Gari tellinella. The sequence continues at coordinate 29,733,763 of OV277860.1, forward strand.
AGTTATGAATATGTATAACAAGAAATATTTGCTATATACTAGCAATTGGAAGCTTAAAGCAGGCTTAAAAGTAAGGCAGAATGCGCCTCAAGGCGCATTCTGCTTTACATTCAACCTGCTTTAAGTGGTCACCTATCTTCAAAACTAGAAATAGGCTATGGGGTAATGGGTTAAATGGCCACATATCTTCAAAATTAGAAAGAGGCTATGGGGTAATGGGTAACAGCACCAGTTTGTCTGTAACCAGGTATTGGTAATCAGCGGTTCATACTGATGGCTAAATACAGCACAGTATATAAATATCACATGTCTGATAGGGTGACAGTAAAATTGTCAACTTTCGGGAAAATACTGTCAACCGAGGCGAATTACCCTGTCAGACATGTGATATCTATTTTATTATACCGAAATCCTGGGCTCTAAAGCTGGCTGGAATCATTAATGTAACTACATGTAGATCCGCATGCGATTTATAATAAAACTCACTGTTTATAAAAAATATTGGCATTTGAAGGAATTATACAAACTCTTTATAAATAAACGTACATGGATTATAATATACCCTTTAGGGCCGTCATGCATTATATACATGTATAAGGTTTCCTAGTCGGATCTGACTGTTTCTTTGCATCATTTAGTCAACTTTAACCCATTACCAGATAGCCTGTTTCTATTTTTGATAATAGGTGAATTCTTAGGAGGCAGTAACTAGTTCTTTCTGAATTCTGTCCGAGCCGGTCACCCCTCGACGTCTATTTATCTCTGTTTGACTTCCACACACAATCCTGAAACAAATGTCAGCCCTAGTTTAGCAAAAATATCCCTAGGCATAACAAAACAGCAAAAAACTCAACATAAACACATGTTCAGACAGTTCTGTGGCTGAATTTAAGGTTTGTTTTGGTCTCGGACACATAAGACTTAATAGCCTCAAAAGGCCCATTTTCTCCGAAAAGTTCAAAAGTGCTTAAAGACCCCTATGGTTTAATGGACAGTATCCTCTCACTCTCTGAACATGTTGCTTTAAGAAAATGTAACTTTAACAAGGGCCCACAAGGGCCCGTCCCTACCAATCTTACAAAATTTCCATGTGTCTCCACCCACCTTTAAAATGGTGCTGATTCCCAGCTTATTTAGCCCAAACCACTGGTTTCCGAACTGCCCCCATTTTATACCCAACCACCTAGAAAAAGTTATCATCTTAGTGCGCATTTTATCATAAACATGCCACAAAGTAACATATTAATGCATTCCCTCCTACAGTGGATTTTTTCATCTTCAAAAATACTTTAAACCTTAGCAATAGCCTTTTATTAAGAAATTTGACCGGGGCCAATTCGAACATTTCCCTCCAAACTGTTGCATGCTTCCTTAAGGCACCAAAAAAAGTTTCCCCGCTTCAGTCCAAAGCTCATTTCCCTGTTATTTGGTCATATTCCAACAAAGTTTTCATTAGAAAATATAATGTTTAATCACTTTTTGGCTTTTTATCGCATTTTTAAAAATGGTGCGAAACGGACAATTTCAGTTATTTTTTAACCAAATTTCGATCCAAATCCCTATCTTAAATATAGTCCTCTTCCATTCCTCTGCAGGTTCAATTTTAATTTTTTTCCCCCACAGTCAGTCCTTCAGAGTTTTACTAGTTGTTTAAACTTGTCAATGAGTGTTTACAATGAAAAAGATCAGAAATTTGAGTATAAATTATCAAAAATTGGGTTGACAAACACACTTTTTCTCTAAAATAACTTTTAAAATTAAAGAAACAAAACATTTTTTTTTACTTTTAAGCACTGTTTACTGATCCTTTATATTTGCAAAAGATATTTGGCTATTTACAAGGTTGATTTGAAGCAAAAAACCCACTCTTTGTTAGATAATCAAAGTTTATCTAACAGTACAAGGGAGATAATCCAAACACCCTTCTTTAACAGCACTTTGTTATCATTGCCATACTCTCTGTATGGCATAGCCATTCAAACACTGGTCTGTTGGTCAGTAATTTGATACATTACAATCAAAATAAATCCCAAAACAATGACCCAAGCTGGTCTGGCAAAGATAAAATTCCCATTTAGAGACAGTCCTCGGGTGAAAATGCTCATTCTTATAGAATACCCAGGAAAGCTAACATTGAAACTTGGAAATTATATACAGGATTTTTTACAATGCCAAAAAATAAAGAGAAGCCTTATGGGAGTGTTAGAAAAAGCACAGGAAAGAAAGCCACCCAATTTAAGAAAGGATGGAACAGGAATAGTCCTATTAAACAAGAGGGCCTGAAGGCCCTGATATCGCTCACCTTTTATAATGAAGCCTGATAGCTTTACCTTTGAAATTCATCTGTTTTATTCTAAATCCATTCAAATGTACACAACATTGCAATATGACCCATTCTAGTATGTATAGTAGAGTACATCAAAGGCAGATAACTAAAGCCTAAATAATACTGAAATGAAGCCTTTTCTAGCATTTCAAAGTAAATCAAGGGCAGATAACTCTTGCCACAATGATCAGATTTCAACAATAATTGCACTCCCTCGAGAACTTATAGCTATATACATTGTGTGCAATTATAATTAAAATCCATTGAAAACTGTAGTTGCATGAGTGTAAACCCTGTTCGATATGGCATTTTCAGCAATTCAAGGGCAGACAACTCTTGACCTATTGGTTCAATTTCAACCATAATCAAACTCATTTGAACTCTTATAGTCATATATGATCTGAGCAAGTTTGAAAGAAACTGGATAAAAATTGTGGCCTCTAGAGTGTGAACACCGTTAAATATGACATTTTCAGCAATTCAAAGGTAGATTACTCTCAACCTATTGGTCCGATTTCAACCATAATCCAGCGCATCTGAACTCTTATAGTCATATACAATCTGGGCAAGTTTGAGATAGATTGGGTAAAAATTGTGACCTCTGGAGTATAAACACCCTTAAATATGGCATTTTCAGCAATTCAAAGGTAGATAAATCTGGACCTATCAGTCTGATTTCAACCAAAATCAAACTCATCTGTAGTCTTATGGTAATATACAATCTGTACAAGTTTGAGATAGATTGAATAAAAATTGTGGCCTCTAGAGTGTAAACACTCTTAAATATGACATTTTCAGCAATTCAAAGGTAGATAACTCTCGACCTATTTGTCCGATTTCAACCATAATCAAACTCTTTTGAACTTTTATGGTCATATACAATCTGAGCAAGTTTGAGATAGATTTGATAAAAATTGTGGCCTCTAGAGTGTAAACACCCTTAAATATGGCATTTTCAGCAATTCAAAAGTAGATTACTCTTGATCTATTGGTCGAATTTCAACCATAATCAAACTCATCCAAAATCTTATGGTAATATACAATCTGAGCAAGTTTCAGAAAAATTGGATAAATATTGTGGCCTCTAGAGTGTAAACACTAAAATTGTTGACGACGCACGACGGACGACGCACACCGCACGACGGACATTCAAGTATTGCAAAAGCTCACCCTGAGCTAGCTCAGGTGAGCTAAAAAGTGCCGGTACCTGTCAAGGAAAGTGCTGAAAATTCTGATTCTGTCCGTACCGATGAAACCGTAAGGATTGTACGACCGTCTGTTGAGAAGGTCTTGGATGCCAACTTTTTCAAGAGCAACACTCCTGTAGATCAAGGATCCAGAATTTTACTTTGCAGCCAACTTCTGAAAAAGATGAAGAGGAAATTGATATGGGCCAGCAGGATGAAAATATAATTGTTAATGTTGGAAAAATGGCAGAGCTTGTAACTGATATGCACAAGAGCATGTGTAGATTCCCAAAAATGACAGTTAATGTGGAAAGGCGACTCGGTCTATGTGTGTTTTTATCACTGGAGTGTAAAGTTTGCCATTATAAGTCACCTACTGTTCAGATGTCAGAGACAATTAAAAGGCCAAGAGGACCACCAGCAGGCGCCTTAAATGACATGCTGTTTCTGTCCGTGTTAAAGTCAAAAATTGGACTTGAAGATGCTGCCAATGTGTTAACCTGCCTGAATATTATGCCTGTAACCCAGCCGCCCAACAATGCAGAGGAAATTGAATCGCCTCAGTCAAACCGTAACGGACTTAAACAAGAGGGCCTGAAGGCCCTGATATCGCTCACCTGTTGTACTGAAGCCTGATAGCTTTGCCTTTCTGTTTCACCCGTTTTAATCTAAATCCATTCAAATTTGTAGTATAGCATGTAAACAATTTTGGAATACAACCTCATAATTCTAGTATAGTAGAGTACATCAAGGGCAGATAACTAGAGCCTAAACAATACTGAAATGAAGCCTTTTCTAGCATTTCAAAGTATACCAATGGCAGATAACTATTGACACAATGATTAGATTTCAACAATAATTGCGAGAACTTATAGCTATATACTTTGTTTGCAAGTATAATCAAAATCCATTGAAAATTGTAGTTGCAAGTGTAAACGCTGTAAGATATGGCATTTTCAGCAGTTCAAGGGCAGATAACTCTTGACCTATGGGTTCGATTTCAACCATAATTGCACTTATTCAAACTCTTATATGGTAATTTACAATCTGAGCAAGTTTGAAAAAGACTGGATAAAAAGTGTGGCCTCTAGAGTGTAAACACTAATAAATATGGCATTTTCAGCAATTCAAAGGTTGATAACTCTTGACTTATTGGTCTGATATCTAAAATCTTATAGTAATATACAATCTTGGAAAGTTTTAGAAAGATTGGAAAAATATTGTGACCTCTAGAGTGTAAACACTGTTAAATATGGCATTTTCAGCAATTCAAAGGTTGATAACTCTCGACTTATTTCTTGGATTTCAACCATAATCAAACTCATCCGAACTCTTATGGTAATATACAATCTGAGAAAGTTTGAGAAAGATTGGTTAAATAATGTGGCCTCTAGAGTGTAAACACTACAAAATATGGCATTTTCAGCAATTCAAAGGTAGATTACTCTTGACTTATTGGTCCGATTTCAACCATAATCAAACTCATTCGAACTCTTATGGTAATATACATTCTGAGCAAGTTTGAGAAAGATTGGATAAATAGTGTAGCCTCTAGAGTGTAAACACTGTTAAATATGGCATTTTCAGCAATTCAAAGGTTGATAACTCTTGAACTATTGATCAGATTTCAACCATAATCGAACTCATCCGAACTCTTATAGTAATATACAATCTGAGCAAGTTGAGAAAGACTGGATAAATATTGTGGCCTCTAGAGTGTAAACACCGTTAAATATGGCATTTTCAGCAATTCAAAGGTTGATAACTCTTGACCTATTCCTCGGATTTCAACCATAATTGAACTCATCCGAACTCTTATGATAATATACAATCTGAAGAAGTTTGAGAAAGATTGGATAAATATTGTGGCCTCTAGAGTGTAAACACTAAAATTGTTGACGCCGCACGACGGACGACGGACATTCAAGGATTGCAAAAGCTCACCCTGAGCTAGCTCAGGTGAGCTAATAAAAAACAAATGGTCAAAAACCAGGAATATGTCGCCCGCATAGCTTGATTGGCCGGGTCAGATGCATCTGCTGATGTCCAGTTTGACGTGGCATACACAAGCCACCCCCAGGCAGGAGGAGAAAAAGCAATGCAGAGCTTTGGTACTCTTATTGAACATACAACAACTAAAAAGCTTCCCCTAGCTTTGAGCATGGCTAACAAGCACTGTAAAATAAAGAAATGTAATCACAAAAATTGTACCAAAAACTACAAGAGTGACCAGACAATTGCTTCCAGCGAAAAGACACTTCTACGTCAGTCAAGGGATGACGTTGACCAAGCTGGACATCTGAAAGTACGCTCGATAACAAAAGACGCTAGTTCTCAACTTGCAAAAGCCATAACAGACTACTACATAGAGCGCAAGAAACCGAAGCCCACACATTACAAATGCCTTGTACATCAGTTCCGAGCACTCGAGAAACAACTGCGAAAATTAAAAGTTAAGAGCATTCCGAGGAAACAGAACAAGACAGTATATCAACGACAACTTGCATCATGTATTCGCTTTAGAGTGCTGCGTGAACTCACCATTCTGAAAGCTAAAAGGCTTACCGACCAAGAATTCATAAACTTGAGCAAGGCCGCAGTCGAAAATATTATGAACTGCTTCTCCGGAGACCATAGGGATTGCCAAATCAAATCAAGAGTCTGCATCAGCCACCTGCCCGACTACAATACCAAATTTTTACCATATGGGGTGCATTTGCAGCTGAATGATGCTGATCTTGACCTGTTCAAAACAAAGTTAAACAGTGTATTTGGAGTCAAAGGACTGGGAGAAGTTGTCCGGATGTACAACACGAATATGTGTGAGAGCTTAAACGCGGCCGTATTCAATCATACGCCAAAGACATCTGTCAGTACGCGTAACTTTCCTGCTTTTTGCCATTCCGCAGCCCACTCAAGAGCTTTAGGTCCAGGCAAAGCCACTGCAAATTTAGCAAGAGCAGCAGGAATAAAAATCAACAAAAACAGTGCAATCAACAAACTTCTGCAAAAGCGAGATAAGCTCAGGCATCTTAATTCAATTAGAAAGTGCAGTGCTAAGTATAAACAAGCTCGGTTTTACCTGCGAAAGCGTCGGGCCTCCAGTGGCCAATTGTATCAAACCTCACTTTACAGCGAAGACAATGTAGCATCTCACAGTGCTAATGAGCACAACTACGGTTTATCTGTTTAAACATCGGAATTTATTTCAAAACAAGCTCAAAGACAGACATTACCGGTAACTTGAACCCTGATATTTACTGCGGACAACAGGCATCCAGAATACCATCCATGACAAGTGCATGCTACATCAGTCATCAACATTCCATGCGTTGTTTTTCGAGAGGGCTCGTTATGACGGTGTGCGGGTATAGTGCAAAATTGTTGCTACAGAGGTGTGGAGCGTGAAAGTTTTGGATTTATCCCTTTAAATGTTCAATGAAGACAACCAGCCAATGAATGTGGAGCCTTACACACCTGTTTTTCTTAAGAAATGCAGTGAACGGCATACACATCTATGTCCAACTGACCTGTCCAGAGTGTACACTGACAAACTCTAATGGATTTATTGTGTAAAGAAGTGGATAGCTGCTGAATGACCTGCCGGCTGGGGGAGACGCAGAAAAATGCATTGGCAATTTGTTTTGGGACAAAAAAGAGCTAAAATATCTACAGATCTGGTAATGTTCCATTTATCTATTTCTTTCTGGGTAATTCAGTATCATTTGACCAACAGACCATGTCCAGTTTTCACAACATTTGCAAATTTTATGTCATTTCCTAGCCAAAACATACATTCATTTTTAGCTTGTTAAAATGAGGAGTTACCTCCCCTGTTCAAATCACTCTTGTAACTAGAATATCAACACGATTCCAATAAATACTTCATTTTCAAGCAGGAAACAACTTATATTGTCAGATAAACACCAACATTTCTCATTTTAAAGAAATTGAAAAATTGCCATTTACCCTTAAGGAGGCAGTAACTAGTTCTTTCTGAATTCTGTCCGAGCCGATCACCCCTCGACGTCTATTTATCTCCGTTTGACTTCCACACACAATCCTGAAACAAATGTCAGCCCTAGTTTAGCAAAAATATCCCTAGGCATAACAAAACAGCAAAAAACTCAACATAAACACATGTTCAGACAGTTCTGTGGCTGAATTTAAGGTTTGTTTTGGTCTCGGACATATAAGACTTAAAAGCCTCAAAAGGCCCATTTTCTCCGAAAATTTCAAAAGTGATTAAAGACCCCTATGGTTTAATGGACAGTATCCTCGGACTCTCTGAACATGTTGCTTTAAGAAAATGTAACTTTAACAAGGGCCCGTCCCTACCAATCTTACAAATTTCCATGTGTCTCCACCCACCTTTAAAATGGTGCTGATTCCCAGCTTATTTAGCCCAAACCACTGGTTTCCGAACTGCCCCCATTTTATACCCAACCACCTAGAAAAAGTTATCATCTTAGTGCGCATTTTATCATAAACATGTCACAAAGTAAAATATTAATGCATTCCCTCCTACAGTGGATTTTTTCATCTTCAAAAATACTTTAAACCTTAGCAATAGCCTTTTATTAAGAAATTTGAGCCTATTCGAACATTTCCCTCCAAACTGTTGCATGCTTCCTTAAAGTAGGTTGAAAGTAAAGCAGAATGCCCCATGTGGCGCATCTGCTTTACTTTCAGCCTGCTTTAAGCTATTACCTGCTAGAATAAGGAAAGTATTAAATATGACACATATTCATTACGGTATAATTTGGAACTATTTTCTTCAGCGGATGAATAAAATGCATGTGCTAAAAGTCCCTTCTATTGGGGGAGGGGTTAAACTTCAAACTGCTACAAATAGTAAATCCAAGTTTTAACGTTATCTTAAATGACGCTTTGGCGCGATAACAGGGATTTGACGTCATTTTCTGTTTGACGTCATTTACGACATTTGATTACCTATTGCAGGGGGAGACAGTATTTCTAAGACAGTGAATTTTTTTCCCACTGAGTCTGACAGTATTTTTATGTCACGGTGGTCTATGGGAAATTAACATTGTGAATGAAATTGAGGCATAATAATGTTACTTACTGCTTATTGCAAGTTTAACCAGGGCTCAAGATGAGTGATCGAGTATTGTAATTGAACAAATCGAACATTTCTCACTTATTTCAGAACCAAATCATATTGGTGTAACTACTCATTAGAACTGACTTAAACAGACGATTCTAATGAGTACCGGTAGTAACACCATAGGTTTTTGAAATACTACCTTTATCCCCAGAAACCTTCCTACCTTGTTGTGATTCTGGGGCTTAATTACCATAGGGAATGTTTCTGTTTATTAGACTAATATTATCCCCTCTGCAAAGAACTAAAAGGAAGGCAGGTGGGTGGTTTTGAGATTAGCCGAAATCATCTTCTTGAAATCATCATCATCATCTCATATGAGTGCTTTACACTTGGCATCTAAAAGAACCAGAGAACTCTTTCGATAATAAGAGTAGAGCATCGCGCCCGGGTTCTCTGTATCTGCTTCCCTCTCTCTGGGGCATCCAATTAGCCCATAGATGGCAGAAACGGACATTAACAAACAAAACAAAACAAAGTCATCATCACTCATCATTCATTGGCCCTATAAAACTTATTTTGTCTCACAGTGCCGTAAAATCCAACTTATCCATCTATACCCCCCTTATCAGGAGCTGAGACTTTGCAACACCACTGTCCACATACACAGAGTGTAGAACTACTAACCCTTCATAGATGGAGGGACAGGTATGTCCCTGGCTTGTATTCCTTGAGCAAATATGGCAATTCTTTCTGCATTATCTGATCGGCTTGTTTTGATTGTAGTCAGTGCTTTTTCCATATCGAGATCTGGTTTAAATGAAACCTTGGAGGGGCCAGGTGGCTGTCAATGATCATGGCCCCTCCAGTGGACATCTGTCTAGGGGTTGCTCTAAGGTCCTTATAGAAATGTGTAAACTGGGTGTGTATAAGGCCCAGGTCAGACAACAGAGACTTCTGGGCCTCATCTTCTACTCCGACCTGGTCCTCAGCAATCTAAAGTAGTGAAAGACAGGGTCAAAGGTTATAAAGCTTTGAGCTGAGTCTAAAGTCATTCTCAAGCATTTGATTGGTCAGATTTGAACTTAGACTCGCATCTGACCAATCAAATGCTTGAGAACAAACTCAGACTGAGCTCAAACGCTTTATAACCTTGGACCCAGAGTCTCATACAGTCAACTCATTCACCACTGTATCTCTTTGAACGGACAATTACAGTTTCAAATTAACTGTAGTACATTCATGGCTATTTAGAGTTGTTTTCTGCGATATGCTGCTGAATGGCAAACAGTGCAGACTCTGATCAGAGGGATCCTTTAGAAGCCCTCTGATCTGGGTCTACACTGATTGCATAGGACAAGACTTAGTGTACTCAGGAATTTTTTACCTTCTATAATAGAGGCCGATTATCTGTGACTTCCCAATTGCAGAAAGCCTCCTTTTTTCCCCATTTTGGTGGAGAATTTCGCAAAAAATATATGAATTTATTTTTTATTATTATTTTTTTTTACAATTTTGTTCTTTTCAATTACCAGTCCCTCTTTAGTGTTAATTATTTTATTTTCTAGTATTAAATTAATGAAACTTTCTATTTCCTGCAAGTAAGTAGACTTCCATTCAGTTTGTCTGTATTTTGGAAGTCAGTCTACTTTTCCCAATTTGGTCAAAAATTGCGCTTGAATTTCCCAAATGGAAAGGCTAAGGCCCCTTCCCAATTTTTGGAAAAAAGGCCCTTGGACTCTGCATACAAAAAGTGCTTGAAAAGGACAAGAATATCACTAAGGTTCAATGTGTTAAACTTGTCTCATTCACACGACTATCACCTCAGAGAAACTTTTCATAAATTATTACAGTTAAGAAGACTATATTCTCTCCCAAAAAATAATGCGAGGTGCTGATATTACTTCCATTGCAAACAGTTTGGAGCCAGAACAGATGCCTGTAACCCAGCCTCAGATCAGGCTCCAAACTGTTTGCCTCTCAGATTGAAAAACAAAATGTTAACAATTTCAAGATACAGCGTTCCCTCCGAACAACAACTCCCTCCTTACAACGACATTCACAGCTGTTCCCTTGAAAATTATGTTTTATGCTTGCACTGATGCATCATCATCCACATAAAATTGTTGTCTGCTGTTTCTCTTACATAAATGACATTTTGACAGAAAAAAACATACGAGGCGTCTGATCTGGATTCAAGCTGTTTGCAAATGTAAAATAAGTTCCCTCCCTATAACGAATCCCTCCGAACAATGCACACAATCTCTGTCTCCCATTGGGTGTCGTTGTAGAGAGGGAGGGCTGTACTGCCACTTCCATCTCAAGAGTTGAGCGTACCTCAGTAATAGTTATGTTGAGAGCAGGCGAGCTGATTGATTCCATGCCCGAACCATCTACTAGACTCTCTATGGAGGACAAAGGTTTGACAAGCGACTTTTTGGGTGCAACCCTAGATTGCCTGAATGCTGGGCACCCGTCGTCCTTGACAACAAGAAGTTGACCCTTATCTAGCATGTCTTTGAGGATCTCTCTACACCAAGCAGGAACACCATGGCTTCTTTCCCTAAGTAACCTGTCGGGCAAAGAAAAGATAGACAGTAAAACATCTCTGTTAAGACCACTAAAACTGATTGTATAAAACACAGGTGACAGCATAAAGCAAGGTGAAAGTATGCACAACCCCCGTGTGAAAAGAGCGCTATATAAATCTGGTATAATATTAATAATAATAAAACAGAAAGCTCATAAAGGAGCTTTCTGTTTTACTAACACCTTGCTTTAAGCGGTCAGCTGTCATACACACGTAAAGTTCAAACATTTTAGTGGTTGTTTTTGAAAGGTTTTACTGTAATATGAATTTTGTTCTCCAATAAGTTATGTCCTTGTTAGATGCTCATTTTTGCCTCAAATTGGTCCCAATTTTTAGCCATTCTTAGATGAAGCACTCATAAAAGTAGCGTGAAGATCTCTGATGAGTGATGACAGGTGACTGCATAACCCTTTCCTCCCTAAAACATCAAATGGACAATGTTTCAATTTAGTCAAGTCCATTTTTGATCTTTTAGGGTTGATTTTTATCATATATGTCAAAATGACAAAAGTGTAGACCCTGATCAGAGGGCTCCTTAAGGAGCCCTCTGATCAGGGTCCACACTGTTTGCGTAGAACAAGTATACTCCTCACAGGTACACTGTTTGCAAATGATGCATGTATGCCTGACTAGGGTTCAAAGAGTTAATGCAGGGTAAACAATAACAAGAGCCCCATGGGGCATATTCGCTCACCTGAGAATAATTGGAAAAATGGAGATATTGATTTATGTCCAGGACTGACCTAAATATGCAACAGACCGGAACAATTTGAACAAAATATGTAAAGTATATTTAAAAGTGTCACCATACAGAATATACAAGAGCCCCATGGGGCATATTTCGCTCACCTGAGAATAGCTGAAAAATTGAGATCATGATTTATGTACAGGACAGGGTCATTTTTTTACCCGAGGAGCATTATTAAAATTGAACTATCTTGATAGAGGACCTGTAGATGATGCTTTATGCCAAATATCTAAGATCAGTGTACTAGGGTTTTAGAAAAAGATTTTTTATAAGTTTCCATTGAAAAAATCTATTTTTAGCTCCTGTGACCTACATATGCAACAGACTGGAACGATTTGAACAAAATAGGTAAAGGACATCTATCAGTGTCACCATGCCGAATATCAAAGCTCTGTCCATATTGGTTTCAGAGGAGAAGATGTTTGAAAATTTCACCATATAACTCGATGTAAAACTTTTACCCCCCGGGGTGCGGCCAATTTTCACCCCAGGGGCATAATTTGAACAAACTTGATAAAGGACCCTATGTGCCATATATCTAAAGGTATGGCCCTTGTAGTTTCAGACAAGAAGATTTTTTAAGTTTTCATTGAAAAATCTATTTCTAGCTCCGGTGACCTAGGTATGCAACCGACCAGAACCATTTAAACAAAATAGGTAAAGTACATCTAGAAGTGTCACCATGCCAAATATCAAAGCACTGGCCAAATCAGTTTCAGAGAAGAAGACGTTTGAAAAAATTTCACTATATAACTCTATGTAAAACTGTGACCCCAGGGGTGGGGCCAATTTTGACCCCAGAGGCATAATTTGAACAAACTTGAAAGAAGACCTGTAGATGATGCTATGTGCCATATATCTAAGCTCTGGCTCTTGTAGTTTCAGACAAGAAGATTTTTTAAGATTCCCTTATTTTTTCACTTTGGTTGCCTTGGCAACCAGAGTTCTACATTGTGTTAATTCTTTGAACAAATTTGAAACAGCTTGACCCAAGAACATTCCTGTAAAGTTTGGTTGAAATCTGTCAAGCGGTATAGGAAATGTCATTTGAATCAATTGTTAACGACAACGCACGACGGACAACGCACGACGACGGACACAGGGCCATCCCAATAGCTCACCTTGAGCTTTTGGCTCAGGTGAGCTAAAAACAATGATGTCAGAGTTATGGCCTTTGCCAATGTCACTTCCTCTCATTAGGCTCTTTCCAAATACATTTGTATGCAATTTCATTTTACCCATTACCCCAAAGCCTGTTTCTAGTTTTGAAAATAAGTGGCCACCTAAAGCAGGTTGAAAGTAAAGCAGAATGCGCCTTAACCCTTTACCCCATGGTCTGTTTCTAGTATTGAAGGTATATGACAACTTAAAGCAGGTTAAAAGTAAAGCAGAATGTGCCTTAAGGTAAATTCTGCTTTAAATTCAGCCTGTTTTAAGCTTTTATCTTCTAGAATTAAGAAAATATTTCTTAGGGTTCATTTTCATGACTGTAAGATGGGAACTATTTTCTTCATTGGATGAATAAATTAAATGTGCTAAAAGGCGCTTCTATGTGGGGAAGGGTTAAGGCACACCCGCTTTACTTTCAAACTGCTTTAAGCTACCATCTACTATAATATAGAAACTTATTTCTTATCTTACATTTTCATGACTGTATCAAGCGGAATTATTTTCTTTAGTGGAGGAATAAATTAAAGACCTAAAAATGCATATTTTTATAGGGTGATTGGGTTAACAAACATCAGTATTTATGGGGGAATAGGTTTTTAATTAGATTATCTCCTGGACAAGAAAAAATGACAAGACATACAGATAACTCTGATAAAACCAATATTAAACATATGTATAAATATGGCATAAGACATAATTACATAACTGTCAGTGGATCACCTCCAGATCCTGTTTCTCTAAGTATGAAGCAGACTGAACCATTTCTAAACTTTAGCAGACAACATGTCCAGCAGACAGTTCTGTTGGTGTACAACAGCTGACCTGAGGTCAGTTATGCAATTCTGCCACTAGCTGGAAACTTAACTCTTATAATGCTGAATTGATGTCTGCTATACATATTGTACGTGAATTTTGCAAAGCAAATCATACCTTACATTTTCTAAATTAAAAAAACTATGTAAGTAAATGGCAAATAGTTTGGAGCCAGATTAGATGCAGCATAATGTAGCATCTGACCTGGATCCAAACTGTTTGCAAATATAGGTGATTTAGTATAAGGGTGCTTGAAACCCTGCTTAAACCTCCAGTAAAACAGTATAACCTGAATAAAGCGGCAATGAATCCTGCATAAAGCGGCAATGAAAAAATCCCTATGGTGAATCCCTATGGTCAGTTTTAGTTTTGATATTAACAATTTTGAGAGAGAATCACCAGGAGATACTAAAAAACAAATATCAAAGCTGTGGGCCTAGCAGTTTTTTACAAGAAGATTGTTTAAAGTTTTTCACTTTTTTAAATAAATTACAATAAGTAGTCCACTTGAAAGTTTCATTTTAACAATTTCTGTAGAGAAGCATCCAAGGAACACGGTGAGCATTTTAGTTTTCCCCTCAGACTCACGGTTTCAGAGGAGATGTCGCTTGAAGTAAATTTGAACGGACGGACAGACGGACGGACAGACGGACGGACGGACGTGCCACCGAAATGGGTTAGAGGGCCATTTCTTTTGTTATTTTCTTTTGTTTGAATAACGGGCCACGGCCCCTTATTCTATTGTTACGGAATGAACTCTATTGTCTTCTTTTGTTATATTTACCGTTATCTGGCCAGAAAAGGCCCTCTAACCCATTTCGGTTGTGCGGACAGACGGACAGACGGACGACGGACGGCGGGCGATCACAACAGCTCACCTTGAGCCTTCGGCTCAGGTGAGCTAAAAAGCTCTGGCCATATTAGAGTCAGAGAAGAAGACGTTTGAAATTTTCTCTATATAACTCTCTGTAAAACAGTGACCCCCGGGGCGGGGCCAATTTTGACCCTGGGGGCATAATTTAAACAGACTTAATAGAGGACCTGTAGGCGATGATATGTGCCATATATCTAAGCTCTGGCCCTTGTAGTTTTAAACAAGAAGATTTTTTAAGTTTTCATTGTAAAAAATCTATTTTTAGCTCCTGTGACCTAGTTATGCAACGGACCAGAACCATTTGTACAATTTTGGTATAGGACATCTAGGAGTGTCACTATGAAAATATCAAAACTCTGGCCATATTAGTTTCAGAGAAGAAGACGTATGAAAATTTCACTATATAACTCTATGTAAAACCGTGACCCCCGGGTCGGGGCCAATTTTGACCCCAGGGGCATAATTTGAACAAACTTGATAGAGGACCTGTAGGCGATTCTATGTGCCAAATATCTAAGCTCTGGCCCTTGTAGTTTCAGACAAGAAGATGTTTTAAGTTTTCAATGAAAAAATCTATTTTTAGCTCCTGTGACCTAGTTATGCAACCGACCAAAACCATTTGAACAATTTTGGTAAAGGACATCTAGAAGTGTCACCATGGCAAATATCAAAGCTCTGGCCACATTGGTTTCAGAGAAGAAGACGTTTGAAAATTTCACTATATAACTCTATGTAAAACTGTGACCCCCGGGGCGGGCCAATTTTGACCCCAGGGGCATAATTTGAACAAACTTGATAGAGGACCTGTAGATGATGTTATGTGCCAAATATCTAAGCTCTGGCCCTTGCAGTTTTTGACAAGAAGATTTTTTAAGATTTCCTTATTTATTCACTTTGGTTGCCATGGCAACCAGAGTTCTGCATTGTTTTCAATTCTTTGAACAAATTTGAAAGAGCTTGACCCAAGGAACATTTCTGTAAAGTTTGGTTGAATTCTGTCAAGCGGTATAGGAGGAGATGTCATTTGAAGCAATTGTTAACGACGACAGACGACGCCGGACGCCGGACACAGGGCCATCCCAATAGCTCACCTTGAGCCTTTGGCTCAGGTGAGCTAAAAACAGTGTCAGAGCAAGTGACAAGTGCCCACGAGGTGTTTTAATGTCAAGGTAATGTATTCATTTGGCTGTAAAATAAAATCATACAGCACTTGGTATTGTACTCCTTCAAATTTTGTTTTTGTTCAATTGAAAAGGTTTAAACTATGTAAAACAAACAGTCTGGCAAATCTAGAAATCTCTTATTCAAATGCATCATCACCATAGCATCATGACGTCATCTTGATGTCTTGATGCTATCATGCTGACATTGATGTCATAACAATGTTTGTCATATTGAGGACTATTTTCTAAATTTAGAAATGATCGCATGATCACAAGAGTTATTAATGGGCCCTATTTAATAATTGACCTATGTTGGACATGACCCAAGTTGAACCAAGCTTAAGAGCTTCTTTAGTTGAGTTCACATTCCAAATATGAAGTCTCTATCACATGCAGTTCTAAAGTTATGGCCAATGTTGAATTCACCTTATTTGACCTCTAAATGACCTTGACCTTTGTTAGACATGACCAAAGTTGTACTGAGTTCAAGAACTTCTTGAGGTGGGCACACATACCAAATATAAAGTCCCCATCCTATGTAGTTCCAAAGTCATGGCCAAGGTTAAAGTTGTAGACATACAAACAGACTAAGTCGTGCGAGGGCATAAAACTCAGAAATCTCCTACAAGAGTTTCCTGAATACTTTTATCCTGCATTAAGCAACCACCTGTATTTATGTCAATTGCAAACAGTTTGGTACCCAGCCTCTGATCAGGCTCCAAACTGTTTGGCACTCAGACAATTACAATTTCAAACAAATAAAACAAGCATCAACAATTTTAACTCATTGTGAAAAACAAATAGAAGGGTGTTCCTTAGAGCACATGTGTCACCTGCCAGCAAGAATCAGTTGAACAATAGTTATAGCTCAAATAGAAAACTTCAGTATAGAAGAAGTTATCTGCCGGAAAAAAAGTGTAGAAAAGGGAAATAATAAATAACTAGAACGGCTATCACTAAAGGTGATAAATACCCCCACTATATAGCACTCTGTCACACTCTGCAGACGTTTTCAATAAGGTTTTACAATAAGGTCAAAGGTGTAAGCCAAGGTCAAAATGACTTAAAATGGTATATGACACTCTGAAATCCCAACATATAATACTTTACACACCAGCTTTGGTAATCATGGATGATAGGGTAAAAGAGATATGCTCTGGACAATTTGTTTCTCATAACAAAGGTTAGAGGTCAATTTCAAGGCCAAAGGTCAAGGTCACAAAGATTTGAAATTTGTGTCTTGCACATCTACTACTCCTGAGTAACATTTATGCCAAGTATCAAGTGAATCAGGTTGAATGTGAAGCAGAGAGTTCAAAGTACAAGATTTTGCCTGCCAATTTCAAGACCAAAGGTCAATGTCAAGGTCACAGAGACCTGAAATGTGTGTCTTACACATCTACTACTCCTGAGTAACATGTTTGCCAAGTATCAGGTGAATCAGGTTGAAAGTGAAGGAGGAGTTCAAAGTACAAGATTTTGACTGCCAATTTCAAGACAAACTTCAAGGACAAAGGTCAAGGTCACAGAGACCTGAAATTTGTGTCTTGCACATCTACTACTCCTGAGTAATGTTTATGCCAAGAATCAAGTGAATCAGGTTGAAAGTGAAGGAGGAGTTTAAAGTACAAGATATTGCCTGCCAATTTCAAGACCAATTTCAAGGCCAAAGGTCAAGGTCACAGAGACCTGAAATTTGTGTCTTGCACATCTACTACTCCTGAGTAATGTTTATGCCAAGAATCAAGTGAATCAGGTTGAAAGTGAAGGAGGAGTTTAAAGTACAAGATATTGCCTGCCAATTTCAAGACCAATTTCAAGGCCAAAGGTCAAGGTAAAGGTCACAGAGACCTGGAATTTGTGTCTTGCACATCTACTACTCCTGAGTAACATTTATGCCAAGTATCAAATGAATCCGGTTGAAAGTGAAGGAGGAGTTCAAAGTACAAGATTTTGCAAACCAATTTCAAAGCCAAAGGCCAAGGTCAGAGAGATTTGAAATTTGTGTCTTGCACATCTACTACTCCTGAGTAACATTTTTGCCAAGTATCAAGTGAATCAGGTTGAATGTGAAGCAGGAGTTCAAAGTACAGTATAACCTCTGTCGATCGACACCTCTCTTGACCGGAAACCTCCGTTATCCGACCCTGCTGTTTGGTCCCGGCAGTTTCCCTATATATTTTATGTAACCTAACTCTCTCTTGATCGGATCCTCTGTTAACCGTTATCCGACATACCTTGACGGACCAAAAAAAGGCAAATTAGAGGTTTTTCACACCCCGTTATCCGACGGTATGCTGATCTTTGATCTTTGACCGACTATACACGCGCAGGTGATAATGACACATATTGCTCGGATGACTGTATAAGACAAAATGTATTGTTTAAACAGTGAGTGAATAATGTGAGGGTTAATAAGATAACTTCAGCCAACACGTGTAAGCAACCCATTCAGGGTCGCAGTGCCGGAAAGACCAACTCATCCATCCTCTCCAACAATAGCTAACCATTATTTCATGTTCAAATTGGACAGGTATCTGCCAATCGTCCTCACCTTCAAGTTGTCAACAGTAGAAGTACAAAATATATATCTAATGCGCCCGCCGCATAGGTCGAGTCTATAGTAATAATCGCAGGCTTAAAAATGTATGCTCAAGTTGTATTAGGAGAAAATAAAAACATTCTCGCGTTTTGAAGTTTTTGTTAATTTCCTGCTAGTTCGACATGACGAGAGAAGACTGTACTTGTATATAAAATGTAAATACGAATGTGCCGGTGTTTAGTCTATCCCTTAATATCTACATGTATGCATGTTTACTTCCGATTGTACACTGACTATACACGTTTATGCCTACTGCAGAAAGAACAGTGGAAAAACTATGTAGATCCGGAGCAGGGGACTCCTATTTTAAACTGGAAGAACCTGACAAGGATATGCTGCAGTCATGCAAGCATATTTAATAAGTCAATCGGCATCGACAAATTCGCCTCAGAGCGACAATCTTTGGGTGTGTAAACTTGTGAACCTAATTCCGTTAACCGACAACCTCTCTTAACCGACTTACAAACATGGAACCATGGGGTGTCGGATAACGGAGGTTATACTGTACAAGATTTTGCATGCCAATTTCAAGACCAATTTCAAGGACAAAGGTAAAGGTCAAGGTCACAGAGACCTGAAATTTGTGTCTTGCACATCTACTACTCATGAGTAACATTTATGCCAAGTATCAAGTGAATCAGGTGGAAAGTGAAGGAGGAGTTCAAAGTACAAGATTTTGTCTGCCAATTTCAAGACCAATTTCAAGGCCAAAGGTCAAGGTCACAGAGACCTGAAATTTGTGTCTTGCACATCTACTTCACCTGGGTAACATTTATGCCAAGTATCAAGTGAATCAGGTTGAAACTGAAGGAGGAGTTGAAAGTACAAGATTTTGCAGACAGACCGACCGACCAACGAACAACGACCGACCGACAGGCTGATTCCAGTATACCCCCCTTAAACTCTGTTTGTGGGGGTATAATTGACCCTTCTGTAGAAGCGGTGTAGCCACGCCCCCTTAACAACAGATAAGCGCTGTAGCTAGGTAGGGCACGCATCTTTCAAGATGGCGACCGAAGCCAGTGAATGATACCGTTTAAGATATCTATCAGATCATCAGTTTGCCTTTGCCTTTTTTATTTATTTATGTTATTTGATTTTGTTTGATTTAGAGCGTGTGTGGGTATGGGTGCATACGATCTGGAGCCGTTCATTTGACTGAGAATGCCTTTCTTGTTCTGTTTTTCCTTTAGCTACCCAGTAACTAACACAATCGGCAATTAGAACTTGCTACTAAGTTTTGCTGTTAATCCTACAATTGATCACCAACAAATAACTTTTTCTTTCAAGATCTTATATATTCTAACACAGTGATACATATTATGCTTATAAGTGATATCATTGACACGTGTCTTATAGCATCGTGTTAATCAGACGCACGTGTCATGCAGCGATAAGCGGTCTGATTTAACCATAATCGTCTTCGTTATTTTCATTGTCTGCATTATTGTTATAAAATCTGATTAGATATACAGAGAGAAATGTTGAGTTGAGTGTAAGGCGGTTTGGCTCCTTATAGTGATCATACAACATGTAACACGGCGTCTAATCAGGATACAACCGCCCAGCATGGCAGGCCATGGCGATGAAAGGGTTAATTATTAATTTGCAGCCCGTTAATCACAAATATTTATCGATCGCATTCTAAATAATTATGATTGTAATTGCTAGAGATGGAGAAAGTATGACTAAGGAAGTGTCCATAATTATGAGTGTCAAACGATATGGATACTGATCAGATGCACGAAACGGGGTGTCTGATTAGGACCAACACTAAAACTTACGACTTTCATTAATACGTGGTAGGCTATTGAATTATGATGGAGTAAATATAATTGGATAAGTTTGACAATACCTCCTGTATTTCAATCAGTCTGGATCCAGTTCATTTTATTTTCTACCAACATGGGAGAAATTAGTTTTGAGACTGATCAGACACTTTGATACCTATGGTCTGGCCATGATAGCCTAATTAGACTCTTGAAAAATAACAGTTTGACCAACACCCAATAATATTTTGTAGATACCAAATATATATTAAACAAGAGCGTGTCCCAGTTACACGAATGCCCCCGATGATACAGGGAGGGGAATCCAGACTATCAACGTAAAAGTTAGAGAGCTGAAACTGTAGTGGAGCGCCATTTTGAGGACTTCAAGGGCCATTACTCCAAAGGGCCTAGCATAAATTGGTGCCGCTGGTTATCCAAATTGGTCTCCATTTTATGTCAACAAACATTTTCAGAAAGTTTGGTGAAGATCAGATGAAAAGCAATGTGTTTGTGAAACACAAATGCCCCCAGCCAGCGTCATGTTCTGTAATGTAATGCTTATTTGCAAAAGTAGGTCAAAAGTCATGGTCGCATGGTAAATGAAACATTGGCATGGTTGAACAAGTCTTAACACAAGAAACATACAATGTACATGTACATACAAAGTATGGAAGCTCTAGGCCTACTGGTTCAAATGTTATAGGCATATAAAGATTTATACAAAGGTCAAGGTCACAAGGGCAAAAGCGTAGGTATGGTTGGAAAGGTCTTGACACAAGAAATATATAAACAAAATATGAAAGCCGTAGGCCTACTGGGGCAAATGTTATAGCCATTTAAAGATTTTAACAAAAGTAGGTCAAATGTCAAGGTCACAATGTCAAAAAGTTTTGTATGGTTGGAAAGGTCTCGCCACAGGGAAGACACCTGCCAAGTATAAAAGGCCCAGGTGCAAAAATGCAAAAGTTATAGCCAAGGTTAAGGTTTTTGGTTAAAGTTTGATTAAATAGGTCAAAGGTCAAGGTCAAGGTCACATGGTCATAGACTTTGGTATAGTTGGAAAGGTCTTAACACAAGAAATATGCATACAAAATATGAAAGCCCTGGGCCAACTGGTGCAAATTATATAGCCATTTAAAGATTTTTACAAAAGTAGGTCAAATGTCAAGGTCAAGGTCACACGGTTTTAAATGGTTGGAAAGGTCTTGCCATGAGGAATACACATGCCAAGTATAAAAGGCCCAGGTTTAAAAATGCAAAAGTTATAGCCAAGGTTAAGGTTTTTGGTTAAAGTTTGATTAAATAGGTCAAAGGTCAAGGTCAAGGTCACATGGTCAAAGATGTTGGTATGGTTGGAAAGGTCTTGACAAAAGAAATATACATACAAAATATGAAAGCCCTGGGCCTACTGGTGCAAATGTTATAGCCATTTAAAGATTTTTACAAAAGTTGGTCAAATGTCAAGGTCATGGTCACAAGGTCAAAAAGTTTTATATGGTTGGAAAGGTCTTGCCATGGGGAATAAACATGCCAAGTATAAAAGGCCCAGGTTTAAAAATGCAAAAGTTATAGCCAAGGTTAAGGTTTTTGGTTAAAGTTTGATTAAATAGGTCAAAGGTCAAGGTCAAGGTCACATGGTCAAAGATGTTGGTATGGTTGGAAAGGTCTTGACAAAAGAAATATACATACAAAATATGAAAGCCCTGGGCCTACTGGTGTAAATGTTATAGCCATTTAAAGATTTTTACAAAAGTAGGTCAAATGTCAAGGTCAAGGTCACAAGGTCAAAACGTTTTATATGGTTGGAAAGGTCTTGCCATGAGGAATACACATGCCAAGTATAAAAGACCCAGGTTTAAAAATGCAAAAGTTATAGCCAAGGTTAAGGTTTTTGGTTAAAGTTTGATTAAATAGGTCAACGGTCAAGGTCAAGGTCACATGGTCAAAGATGTTGGTACGGTTGGAAAGGTCTTGACAAAAGAAATATACATACAAAATATGAAAGCCGTAGGCCTACTGGTGCAAATGTTATAGCCATTTAAAGATTTTTACAAAAGTAGGTCAAATGTCAAGGTCAAGGTCACAAGGTCAAAAAGGTTTGTATGGATGGAAAGGTCTTGATACAGGGAAGACACATGCCAAGTATAAAAGGTCCAGGTACAAAAATGCAAGAGTTATAGCCAAGGTTAAGGTTTTTGGCACAGACAGACGGACGGAAAGACGGACGGACAGACGGACGGACGGACGTGCCACCGAAGTGGGTTAGAGGGCCTTTTCTTTTGTTATTTTCTTTTGTTTGAATAACGGGCCATGGCCCCTTATTCTATTGTTACAGAATGAACTCTATTGTCTTCTTTTGTTATGTTTACCGTTATCTGGCCAGAAAAGGCCCTCTAACCCATTTCGGTTGTGCGGACAGACGGACGGACGGACAAACCAACAGACATGACAAAAACTATATGCCCCCGAATCGTAGATTCTGGGGGCATAAAAATATAATGCCACTACCCGATAGCGTAAAAGGTTTATCTGTAGCTCTGTAAAAACTGGCTACACCTTTAACCTATTACCCCATAGCCAATTTAGAACTAGTTTTGAAGACGGATGACCACTTTAAGCTGGTTGAAAGTAAAGCAGAATGCGCCTTAATGCGCATTGTGCTTAATTTCCAGTCTGCTTTAAGCTCTATTTGAATAAAGTATATACGATCTTATGGTGCATATTCATGACAGTATCAATTGGAACTCTTTTTTGCATTGCCTGGATAAATAAGAGGCGTAAAATGGTGTAATTGTGGGGTAGTGGGTTTAGAAATATACTTAAAGCAGAGCAGCAGACTGCTGCTGTAGGATAAAATATTCTTAATTGAAAGCAGACTATTTATGAGCGGCCGAGGACGTTACTTGGGTTAAATAATTAGTCACAGAAATCGCAAATACGCCCATAGCGTGCAGAAGAAGAAAAATCATCTGGACCCAAACGGTTTGTAAAATCAACGTCATTTAAAAAATTACATATAGGATAAAATGCAAATGGTTTAATTATCATTTATATATCTTGTCAATGAAACCTCTATATCAATTAAGTTTGACGACGTGTCTATCCATTTTTCACTGTATATAATTTAGATATAATATACATCAAGGGTTTTAACTTCAAGGTATATTAATTTAAGATATTAGATGGAAATAATTATGATATCAGAGCCAAAGCTAAACTATATGAATCCTTAACAGACACCTGGTTTTGGAGTCTGATTGGAATCCATACTGTTTGTAATACGCAGTAGATCTACAGTATACTAGGGACTATCGTTTAAACAATTAGATTGATGTTGTGTGTCTATTTGAATTATTACGTAGAGCTGCATCTTTTTTGTTCAGAACTATTTTCATAGTCATGAATATTAAAGAAGTTTAAGTCCACAAAAAAAAAATGTCAGCTGTTTCCGTAACGTTTCGACTCGACATATTTATTTTGGCTAATATAAATTTAAATCGTTAGATACATAGAAATAAGATAGATTCTACACACGCACAGAGAAAAAGATATAAAAAAATGAATAAGAAAGTAGAGCGGTTTGACTAGCAGGATAGGGGCGTTTTGGCTATAATTTTGCACACCTTCGTGCATATGAAAGTGTCCTTCGTGATCCTGTTCACTTTATTTTGACCACATGTTCTTATCTATCGTTTGCATTTTTCAAACTGCGTCATGGGCTTAGGGAACGGTTAACACTTAACACCTCCTTGATACCGTCTGTCACATTTACACATCACATGCATGGAATTATATATATAATTATGTTCATTTCGTGGCCCATGTGTACACTTTTGTTTATCATTGTCAACCAGTGTCGCATTTACTACTTGATTTCAAAAGCGAGCTATAATTCGATAGCTGGTGCTATGCTCGTGTCCGTACAGTTGGCCCGACAAAATGGCGGACGTTTCGGTTTCTAGGAGGTGTGTGCAAATGCAGCGTTCGGATTGGTCGATCGCTATCTGTTCGATCTGTCAGTCAAGGGTTTGCAGAAGGGTCAATTATATTGATTATATTGATCCATGTGCAAGACACTTTCACTCATCAACCTTTTTCCATAAATGAAATTTCATCTGAAAAGTATCAGTAGATAATAAGTTATAGGCAGAAAAGTAGAAAATGTGCATGAATTAAAAACCTTGTGCAGGACACTTTCACTCATCAATCTAATTTCATTTCAAAAGCTTACACAGTATAACAGAAGAAATCTGCAGGAAAAGAAAATAAGGAAAAGGGGAATAACTCCTATATTTTGATTAAGAGTTTTGAACCTTGTGCAAGAGACAGTTTCACTTGTAAAGCTCTTTAAATAAATGAAATTTCATCTGAGAAGCTTCAGTATACAGGAGTTATAGTCAACAAGAACGGTGTCACAGTAAGTGACAAATGCCCCAAAGCGTTTTCATTGTCACTGCAATGTATCCATTTGGCTGTAAAACAAAATCATACAGTAGGTACAGTATAAACTGCATTATCCGACAACTGTATTATCCGGAATAGTGTCATATCCGACACCGTTCTCCGGTCCCGAACATTTCCCTTCTTATTTCTTTATGCATTAAGACTCTATTATCCGGAATCTTGCGTTTCCTGGTATCCGACACAGTTTGCTGGTCCCTGCATTAACATATAGCGTGTTTCGCACCCCATTATCCGACCGCCTTTGATCTCTGGCGGCGGCTGTCACTTTGATCACTTGTCAGTCGGGCATGGGGAAAACCCAAATTATAGATCATTATCGCCGTCGGTTGTGCCCTAGACCTATACATGTACAAATGCGTAACTAGTTTAATAAAGTGTCAAAAAACTGTCTGCTTATTTGTTATCTTTTCGACATGGAAAAATATGCGCACTGGTTAGTAAAGCATTTGGATATTTGACCCAGATCAGACGCCGAGTAACCCGCAGTAAATCTTATAATAATCGGATCCTTTGCTTGTTCAAAAGTTTGTAAATTCCAGTTTGCCAAGCGGACAATTGTCTATTTCAGAAAACAATTTTGAATGTATTGAACGTTGAATGTGAATAAAAAACGTTTAACACCATATTGCCTCGGTTGTGAGTGTACTACTGTACTTGCCTCTCCTTCCAGAAAACAATTTTGATCCCAAATGGCACACAGAGTAACTCGGCGGCCAATTTGGATCAATACTGTTTGTCATTCGCTCATAGGCTGTACGAAAGAATGCGGGATCGTGTAAGTCTTTTGTAGACATGTTTTATCACTCGGATTTCGAAGTTCACTACCATTACCCAGTGGAGATGCATTAGCAAACAACTCGGATCCGAAATGGCATGCAGAGTAACTCGGCAGCCAGTTCGGATTCCATCTATTTGCAAAACGGTGTAAAAAGGGTGAGGAATTATGTTAGGCTGTGGTTTACATGTTTTTTGTCACCAGATCTAGATCGTAGCATCGTTTCGGTGTACATTTAGATTTACACCTGCGTTTACGGCCTTAACTTGAATTGTGTAACAAGCTGCTTCGCACCAAACTTGCGTTATGATTTACATGACATACTGACTCTTTATTTGAGACAGTATTCGTTTGGCCCTATATGATTTTTGCCATCGGATGCTTTTGTGTAAATAACAAGAGGGCCATGTCCCACAAGTCGCTCACCTGAGAACATTGCACCTAAGCTGACTGGGCAAAACAATATCGTGATATATATAGCTATAAAAAGAGTTTTAAAGGTTTTTCCTATATAAGTCTATATAAAACTGATAAGCCTTGGGGCAGGACCAAATTTGATCAAAGGGTCATAATTTTAACAATCTTAGTGAGGACCATAATGCAAAGTTACAGGTCAAATATAAATGATATGTGCCTTACAGTTTCAGAGAAGAAGTTTTTTTAAAGGTTTTCCTATGAAAAACTAATAAGTCGAGGGTGGGGCCATTTTTGGCATGGGGGTCATTATTTGAACAATCTTGGTAGAGGATCACAAGGCAAAGCTATGTGACAAATATTAAAGAACTGGGCCTTACAGTTTCAGAGAAGAAGAAATTTAAAGGTTTTCCTATATAAGTCTATGTAAAACTGATAAGCACAGGGGCGAGGCCAATTTTGACCCGGGGGTCATAATTTGAACAAACTTGGTAGAGGACTATAAGGCAAAGCTACATTTCAAATATAAATTATCTGGGCCTTACAGTTTCAGAGAAGAAGATTTTTAAAGATTTTCCTATGAAAAACTGATAAGCCCAAGGGCGGGGCCATTTTTGGCCCAGGGGTCATAAGCTGAACAGTCTTGGTAGAAGACCATAAGGCAAAGCTACATGTCAAATTTGAAAGATCTGGGCCTTACAGTTTCAGATAAGAAGATTTTTAAAGATTTTCCTATATAACTCTATGTAAAACTGATAAGCCCCTGGGCGGGGCCAATTTTGACCCGGGGGTCATAATTTGAACAATCATGGAAGAGGACTACAAGGCAAAGCTATATTTCAAATATAAATGATCTGGGCCATACAGTTTCAGAGAAGAAGATTTTTAAAGGTTTTCTGAAGAAAAACTGATAAGCCCAAGGGCGGGGCCATTTTTGGCCAAGGGGTCATAATTTGAACAATCTTGGTAGAAGGCCATTAGGCAAAGCTATATGTCAAATTTTAAAGATCTAGGCCTCACAGTTTCAGAGAAGAAGATTTTTAAAGGTTTTCCTATATAACTCTATGTAAAACTGATAAGCCCGGGGGCGGGGCCAATTTTGACCCGGGGGTCATAATTTGAACAATCTAGGTAGAGGACTATAAGGCAAAGCTACATGTCAAATATTAATAATCTAGGCCATACAGTTTCAGAGAAGAAGATTTTCAAAGGTTTTCCTAAGAAAAACTGATAAGCCCTGGGGCGGGGCCATTTTTGGCCCCAGGGTCAAAATTTGAACAATCTTGGTAGAATATCATTAGGTCATGATACAAACCAAATATCAAAGGTCTGGGCCTTTTGGTTTCTGAGAAGAAGATTTTTAAAGATTTTCTTATGCATTAAAAGTTGTCTATACGGTCATGTTAGAAAATCTGGTCCCAAAGCAAGGGGAATAACTCTAGCCAAAATCTTTGAACAACATTTCGCTCCCCCTTGTCACTGATGCTTCTGACAAAGTTTGGCTGAAATCGGGTCAGTGGTTTCTGAGGAGATGTTGTTTGAAAGTGTGGACGGACGACGGACGACGGAGCCGAAGGCTCAGGTGAGCTAAAAAGTTATACATGTATGTGAATTTATGGTCGTTGTGCTCGGTCCGATTTACGTTGCTGTTTTATCCAGTTTATACCAGTACACTTCTGGTCCGATATTCGCCGCTGTTTTATCCCATTCATAAACGTATACTTCCTGTTGCACCCGTCACTTCCTGTTTATAGCTGTGGCTATCATAAATTCCGAAAATATGTTGAAAAAGTGGGAGAATTCAAGTATCCGACATATTGTGTTATCCCACATAATGCTTCGGTACGGACCGATGTCGGATAATGCAGTTTATACTGTATTGTACTTCTTCCTGTTGAAACAAGCCTTTTCAAGCTTATTCAAATGCATCAACATCTTAGCATCATGACTTCATCTTGATTTCATGATGAAGTCGTTATCATAACAATTTTTGTCATATTGAGGGCTATTTTTCTAAATTTGTAAATGATCACATGATTACAGAGTTATGGACAATGTTAAATTAACTGATTTGACCTCTAATTGACCTTGACCTTTGTTGGATATGACCCAAGTTGTACCAAGCTCAAGAGCTTCTTGAGTTGAGTACACATTCTAAATATAAAGTCTCTATCACATGAAGTTCTAAAGTTATAGCCAATGTTAAATTCACCTGATTTTACCTTTAAATGACCTTGACCTATGTTGGACATGACCAAAGTTGTACTGAGCTCAAGAGTGTCTTGAGATGAGTACACATACCAAAAATAAATGCTCAGTCTCAGTATAAAGTCATACAGACCAAAAACAATAAGCCCTCCACTAAGTTATGGCATAATGAAAATTAAAGTGAGACAGAAAAGGCGTAACAGACAGACAGACCACAGAAATATGATCCCCAAGTGTCGCATCTGCCTACAGCAGGTGACACAAAAACTATCATTTTTGTACATTTCATTGTATTGTGCTTATAGTTTCAGATAAGAACAATATTTCCCCACATTGCACTTCATTATACAGTGTCAAGGTGTTTACCTGTCTAAATCACTGGGCAAACTGATTACATTCATCATCTGACATGCTAGAGGAGCCATGTACTTAAGGTCAAGAGTACCAAGGTCAACCAGTTTCACTTCCGGATGGTCTATAAATAGCATTGCCTCTCTACAAGGGGGCATGTCAATGATGCTTGGGCGGATACCGAGCACGATGAGGGCTTGCTTGATTGGCAGAAGTTCCAAGAGAAACTCCCAGGTGGAGGTGTCAATGTTGTGGGCGTCGTCTATTATCACCACAGTCTCTGTTTCACCAACAACACACTGTATTAAATAGACAGAGTGCAGTATTGTATGATAAGCAGTCTTGGACAAAACATATTGTGGCAATAATATATAAGTTTGTACATGTCACAATAACAAAAATCTTGCTCTTAAAATACCTTATGCATGAAAAAGTATAACATAGGAAAACATTACACTAACAGCTTCTTTTAATTGTATAAAATCAATAATCTGACACGATAACATTAGTCTATATAACATATAATTATGTCAAGACCAGTGTAACCATACTTGTAATATGATTTCCAATGACAATGAATAATATTCCTGTATGTGGTCAGTTAAGAGCAATGAAGAAAATTATTACTAAATCTACATTCAGATAGCTGAATTAACCCTTTCCCCCATAGAAGCGCCTTTTAGCGCATTCAGTTTATTATTGCTCTGAGAGCAATGAAGAAAATTATTACTAAATCTACATTCAGATAGCTGAATTAACCCTTTCCCCCATAGAAGCGCCTTTTAGCGCATTCAGTTTATTATTGCTCTGAAGAAAACAGTTCCAATTTATACATTCATAAATATGTATAATACAAAATATTTTCTATATTCTAGCAGATGATAGCTTAAAGCAGGCTGAAAGTAAAGCAGAATGCGCTTAAAGCGCATTCTGCTTTACTTTCAATCTGCTTTAAGTTGACACCTATATTCAATACTAGAGATATGCTATGTGGGAAAGGGTTAAAACTAGATGGAAGTAATGCATAAAGTTCTTCAGCTTTCTGTATTACCTTTTTCCTATACATCAAGCAACCACATGATTCTACAGGTCAATTTATATATACAGCACTCCCTCTCTACAACGACATCCAATGGGAGACAACAATTATGTGACTTGTTCATGTTCGGAGGGAGTCGTTATAGGGAGGGAAATCAGCACACATTTGCAAACAGCTTGAATCAAGATCAGACACCACTTAACACGGCGTCTGATCTGGATTCAACATGTTTGTCACTCGTCATTAAGTCTTTTTCCCTCAAAATGTCCATTATGTAACACATCAGACTACAACTTTAAGCAGACGACATTGCAGCAGTAAAAGTGTTAAAAATAATTTATCATATTTAGGGAACTGTGGCAAGGGTTGTTGTAAGGAGGGAGTCCTTGTAGGGAGGGCTGTTGTAGAGAGGGTGTACTGCAGTTAATTAAATGGACGACGACTATGACTGAATGTGGACAAAGTATAGCGAGTACCATTCTTGCAATCTTGAACAGTATCCTTCTTTTGACAGACTTTTCATTGATGTTGGTACAGTGGAGAATCTTTTATTCTTTCCCAATAAACGCGTTTACGCTAAAACTATTATTTGCAGTGCAAACAGTTTGGAGCCAGATCAGACGCCGGGTAACCCGGCGTCTGATCAGGCTCCAAACTGTTTGCCACCAAGATAAACAAGAATTATCAGAATTGTCCAAAAGTTGTTCTTTTCTACGTTTTAGTGCTTTGCGTTTGCGTACGTTTGCGTTTAAACGGGAAAGAATAACAGATTCTCCACTGTACCAGCTATAGTAATAGGTTTCTCAAGCTGAAAAACAACAACAACAGAAGTCTACAGTGAGTAAAGGTTATTACAGAAATATGTACAATAAAACTTCTCTAAACTGGGCACTCTGTGGAAAAGAAGGTAAATCACAAAAAACAAGTGACTATTCAACGCAGGATATACAAGTAAGGCAGAAAACTCCAAAAAGGAGCTTAGTTTTTCTTTTATGCTGCATTAAACTGCCACTTTCTACCAACTGGTTTAGAGAGTGAAAATATTATTTTATTAATGTCCAGTTTAGAGAGGTATCACTGTACGCCCAAACAGCTTAGTAGGCTAAACTCATAAACAGATAGTATGAAGTTTCAACATACTAATCTGAATACAGTCGAGCTTTGATATCTCAAACTCGCTTAATTCGAACTATCCGATGTTTCGACACAGGAATTGCAATATTTCATGCTCGGTTAAGTCAAACATACCCGTATTTCAAAGTTAAAACGTGGCTAAGCCACGTTTTAACTTTGAAACGCGGGTATGTTCGACCTAAAAGAGTTCAAGATATCGCAGTTCAACTATATTGTGTTATAGTTATACTATTTGTAAGCTTCATAAGTTTAACTCAAATAGCAACGGAAGAGTTGTCAGTCAACAACAAACTTTGACATGTAAAACCTCTCTATAACAGGCACTAAATTGTGTTAAATATTAGGTGTTTTAGACAGGTGACTGCTTATAGCATGGTGATAGTAAGACAGAAAGCTCCTTTAGGAGCTTTGTGTTTCACTGTCACGTAGCTTTAAGCTGTGACCTGTCTTTCATACATCAATTAGCTTTATTTTAAGTGGTTGTAGTAGAGAGGTCTTATTGTATAGTGATATAACATAAAATTAAAATATGAAGAAACAAGACTTATACACCCAGTTTTCAAGACATCCTTTACAGAAGGCATTCATTTTGAGGCTGGAGTTAAGAATCATATCCGTCAAGTTTGCAGTCTCATAATTCACAAATAAATTCGAACATAATTGGATTTAAGATCTAAGATCCAATTAATTTTGCAATGCTGAGGGTGCTACAATAGCTTCTTTTTTTCCTGGAATAAGGGAGCTAAAAATCAAACTTATTTCAAATGACATACATATTTTTCTTATTCAGCTGAATATAAGTTTAAGTTAAGAGTATTTTGCCACAGGTCAATTCTAACCCAACTGAAAGCAGGGAAAGAGATTGAATGTTGCAATCAGTTGTGTTCCAAACCGTGAGTCCCGTGGATCATATAGATTTGCTTGTAAATGAAGACAATGTGTTCATTTCAGAAATGCTTCAGTAGACATTTAAAGCAAATATCATTTTAACCCATTTAAGCCTAGTGTCTAATAAAGATGACATTGGCACACAGTGTAGGCCTTGATGAGACGCCGGCGATATATGTATAGGTTAGACTATGGTTGCAAGCGAATAAACGATATAGTTCGAGGGGGCGTAGCCCCCTAGAACTATGTCGTTTATTCGCGCGCAACCATGGTCTAACCTATTTAGCACTGGCTTGGGCTCGAGGAAAACAAGAAAACCATTCGTTTCTGATTTCTGTTTTAGACGAAAAAGTCATTTTGTTTGTAATATTTTACTAAAATTGAAAGGTTATTTCAAATGATAAGTTTGAGACATTAAGCATGCTTTAACACCAACATAAATAACTCTTATTGAAGCTCTATATGTAAGCACAAATCATTAGCAATTGTCTTTAAAGTCTAGGTCTCACTGTACATGATATAACTTCATGAAGCGTGTGCAGTTCACCTCTGACCTCAGCTGTTTTTAGAATTGTGACGTCAAGTTGCCTTGAGATGACGGAAGCGAGGAATAAGTGAACAGTTTGTTAGTTATTCCATAGTTTGTTGAAATAAACGATATATTCACAGGTTTTTGAGGCATCTGATTGGCCGAGAGCTCCAAGCCATGTGCTAAGAAATGTTCTACTTTATGGACAAATACTGAAGTATCTTTAGATCACTATTGTATATCTATCATGCAATCTTCAAGCAAGCATATAGAGAGAGTTAATTGCAACATCCAGGCATAACCCATTACCCCATAAATACACCTTTTTACGCCTTTAATATATTATTCCAGTAGGTGTCGGTGGTCCAGTGGTAGGATGCTCGACTAGGAAGCGAAAGGTTCCTGGTTCGAGCCCTAGAAGATGATAGCTTAAAGCAGGCACATTCTGCTTTACTTTCAACCTGCTTTAAGTGATCATTTTTCTTTATAAGTAGAAACAGGCTATGGGGTAATGAGTTAAGTATTCACGACATACAGTAAAACCTCTCTATTACAACCACTAAAATATGGCTAATTTATGGTATGAAAGACAGGACTGGCAGCTTAGTAAAGCAACATGAAAGTAAAACAAAAAGTACCTAAATGAGCTTTTTTTTTTACTTTCACCCACATTCCTTAAGCACAAAATAATTCAAACAATACAGCAGTCGAAAAAGAGAGGTTTTACCGTATATGTGCCTACGTGCCTATGATTTGCCCTTGTGACCTACTATCGAAACTAGTCACATTGAACTAATAATGTCAGTTCAGCAAGTGATTTTTTGATCCGATATAACAAAAGACTTTTCAAATGAAAACCCAGAGATTAATAAAAAATATAGATCCAAGTCAATACCAATTCATCTTTTCAATGTCACTTCGATGTGTGCTTTCAAGCATCTCTTGCTATTCTTCTTAATTATCTATAAGAAACATTGATACAAGTGTCAAACAGTTTAAAACTCTAATGAGATCATGCCAACAAATTTGGCGTCTCATTTGGATAATAACTATTTGCGATGTAAATGTTACTTGGCTTATTAATAGTAAAAGGATTTCACTCATATGGTGTCGGCCTGGTCTAATTTCGCCCTATATAATCTATAGTAAAATGCCTAACTTTCAGAGCCAACAGCTCCCTCAAAAACAGGATCTAAGCTATAAAAGACATACCCTTCAATTCTATAGACATTTCCCTGTTGATTGATACCAGTCAACCTATAACATCGGCAAATACATTTTTGCTATCAATTATTTTCTAAGGTCACTGTCAAAATAAAGGTAAACAACTTTAACCTTCAACCCATTCACTGTGTTTCAATATGCATCCGCCTGGGGAAAAAGTCCTGAAATGAGATCCCTAAAACAATGCCATTTGGTGGAAATGACCACAAATTACCAGTTTTCAGCAAGAAAACCATTCAAACTCACCCACAGGCAACACTAAACATTGCCAATCTTGGAAATGTATTTTTCAAGGTACTACTTGCAAGACCACAACGACCCGGAAGTGATTCCAGACCAGGCCGACACCTAAATATCACCGAAATGTTGAAAAATTCTAGCGAAAACTATTTTTCCTAGGTATTTCATATGCGGTAACTGCCAAAAAACATTTAAAACATGGCTCAATGATTTTATATCGAAACAGTAGGGGTTCAAACACAAGACCCCTTTGTGTGTTTCAGCTGCCTCGGGAGGTACAAACTTGCCTCCACTACCTCTGTCACTAAAAATGCTATTTCTGGAAAACCACTGGATGGATTTGCATGAAATAAAGTATAAAACATCTGTCTGATCTTGTTGTATTTTTTCATCTACAAATTTTATGTCTTTAAAGCCAGCTTCAATGGTTAAATTAAAAAAAAATGCTAAAGTTTGAATTTAAAATTTAAAAAATCCTGAAATTGTCACATTTTAAATCCATTCTAAAGGATAAAAAGCATTTTTTCAGTACAAAATTGTAAAACAAATACCATTCATATACCCACAGAAGTATCTTAGAGGCAATTTGTCTGTATGTTTGAACAAGAGATTTACTGTACCCAGCCACTACAGAACAGCTTAGGCAGGCAGGCTGTCATAATAATCCCATTCAAGAGGCTCAAAGACAATGCTACTAAATTGCATATATGGAAATAGATACAGTATGCACACCAGTGTATATATGAGCCCTTATATCATCAAATTGGACATACACATCACTTTCAAAGATCTGGAGAGAAGCATTTCAGCTACCATGTTCAAGGGAAAACTAAAAAGCAGGGCTGCTGGAAGCCAATTTAAAAGTTTAAAGGAAGAAAAGTTTAAAACACTAAAGCAAGCATTCGTACGAAGAGTCAGTAAGCCGTCCTCGTCAAAAATTAATACTGCAACCGGGCATCAGGAATCTAGGGCATCGCGTCTGGGACCGACTTTAAGACCTCAGAAAGAAGACATCCAGCAATCTCTTGGGAATTGCATCATTAACTTGGACATGATATTGATAAAGATGAATAACCTCTTTAAATCCCATCGAAACAGTTCAAAACATTGTGACCAGCTGACATTGGGATCGCGAATGGAGCAGAAACATGGCCTTGGCTCAAGGCTACAGTTCCAGTGTGAAACCTGCCACTTTGTAAGCGATAGCTACAGAACCTATCAGCCTTGCGCGAATAGCCGAGGGGCTGCTATAAACAAAATGCTTGCATCAGCCCTCATGGACATGCGGATAGGAGTAGAAAAGGCAAATTTGCTGTTAACTTGCTTAGACATACCTCCACCGTGCAGGAGTTACTTGCAGGAGCTTGTGAATACAGCAAGTACTGATGTCGAGCAACTAAACCAGTCTGACATGGCCGAGAAACAACAGTTGGTTGTCAAGCATAACCGTGAACGTGGACTTCGAAATCCAAAACACTTGGATATATCCTTTGATGGCCGCTACAATGCAACTCGTATAGTTTCATCCTACAAGCCAGGACAGGCAGCCTCCCAGGCCTATGGAGTCGCCATTGAGAACCACACAAGCTACCAGTACATTGTGGCATTGGCTGTGGAAAACAAACTGTGTTGGACTGGGGCAAATCTGAAGAATAGAAATTTTAGAGTTAAATGCCCTGGTCCCCATGAGGGAAGCACAGCTACCAAAGAGTACTTTGCTCCACATTCTGAAAGGAGTATGGCTTTCAGCATAGCCGAGCAGCTGTTGCAAGAAGACCTGCTTGTTCGGACCCTAACAACAGACGGGGATGCAAAGGCTTTCTTGGGAATTACAGATTTCTACAACAAGGGCCACTATGGCCCTAAATCGCTCACCTGGTAACCATGTAACCATGTACACCGTGTGACCTAGGTATTTGACCTGGCATGACCCTCATTCTAACTTGACCTCGATTTCAATGAGACAAACATTTTGTTCAAGTTTCATGAAGATTCAATGAATTTTGTAGTCTCTATAGAGTGTTAACAAGGTTTTTCGATGATTTGACCTAGTGACCTAGTTTTTGACCGGACATAACCCACATTCGAACTTGGCCTAGATTTCATTGAGGCAATCATATTGATGAAGTTTCATGAAAATCCAATGAAATTTGTAGTCTCTAGAGTGTTAACAAGGTTTTTCGATGATTTGACCTAGTGACCTAGTTTTTGACCGGACATTACCCACATTCGCACTTGGCCTAGATTTCATTGAGGCAATCATATTGATGAAGATTCATGAAGATCAAATGAAATTTGTAGCCTCTAGAGTGTTAACAAGGTTTTTCGATAATTTGACCTAGTGACCTAGTTTTTGACCGGATATGACCCACATTCGAACTTGGCCTAGATTTCATTGAGGCAAACATTTTGATGAAGTTTCATGAAGATCCAATGAAATTTGTAGTCTCTAGAGTGTTAACAAGGTTTTTCGAAGATTTGACCTAGTGACCTAGTTTTTGACCGGACATGACCCACATTCAAACTTGGCCTAGATTTCATTTGGGCAATCATATTGATGAAGTTTCATCAAGATCAAATGAAATTTGTAGCCTCTAGAGTGTTAACAAGGTTTTTAGATAATTTGACCTAGTGACCTAGTTTTTAACCGCACATGACCCATATTCGAACTTGACCTAGATATAAATGAGACAAACATTCTGACCCAGTTTCATCAATATCCAATGAGATTTGTAGCCTCTACAGTGTTAACAAGGTTTTTCTATGATTTGACCTAGTGACCTAGTTTTTGACCGCATATGACCCATATTCAAACTTGACCTAGATATCAATGAGACATACATTCTGACTAAGTTCCATCAAGATCCAATGAGATTTGTAGCCTCTAGAGTGTTAACAAGGTTTTTCAATGATTTAACCTAGTGACCTAGTTTTTGACCCAACATGACCTACATTCGAACTTGGCCTAGATTTCTACTAGACAAACATTGTGATCAAGTTTCATGAAGATTAGATGATATTTGTAGCTGCTAGAGCGTTAACGAACCAATTGTGGACGGACGACGGACATCCAGCTATCCTAAAAGCTCACCTTGGCACTTCGTGCCAGGTGAGCTAAAAAAACACTATTTTTAGCTCCTGTGACCTAGATATGCAACAGACCGAAACTATTTGAACAATATTGGTAAAGTACTTCTTGAAGTTACACCATGCCAAATATCAAAGCTCTAGCTATTTTAGTTTCAGAGAAGAAGAGGTTTGAAGATTTCATTATATATAACTCTATGTAAATTTGTGGCCCCGCAGCGGGGCCATTTTTGACCCCAGGGACATAATTTGAACAATCTTAATAGAGGACCTGTAGATGATGCTTTGTGCATAATATCTAAGCTCAGGGTACTGTGGTTTCAGAGAAGAAGATGTTTTAAGTTTTTAATGAAAAATCTATTTTTAGCTCCTGTGACATAGTTATGCAACTGACCAGAACGATTTGAACAATTTTGGTAAAGTACTTCTTGAAGTTGGGCCATGTCAAATATCAAAGCTCTAGCTATATTAGTTTCAGAGAAGAAGAGGTTTGAAGATTTCACTATATAACTCTATGTAAATTTGTGACCCCCGGGGCGGGGCCATTTTTGACCCCAAGGACATAATTTGAAAAATCTTGATAGAGGACCTGTAGATGATGCTTTGTGCAAAATATCTAAGCTCAGGGTACTGTGGTTTCAGAGAAGAAGATTTTTTAAGTTTTTATTACAACGATCTATTTTTAGCTCCTGTGACCTAGATATGCAACGGATCAAAAATATTAGAACATTTCAAAGAGGACTATATAAGGACCATTCCTGCCAAGTTTGGTTAAAATCCATGCAGTAGTTTAGGAGGAGATGTTGTTTTAAAGAAATTGTTGACGACGGACGACGAACGAACGGACGGACGACGGACACAGGACGATCAAAATAGCTCACCTTGGTACTTTGTGCCAGGTGAGCTAAAATCATAAGAAATGCAAGCAAATGTTTCAGGCTTATTTCCTCTGTGGATGCAGTTTTCGACCGAAATACTTCCCTTAACAAGATTTTTCTATAATTTGACCTAGTGACCTAGTTTTTGACCAGACACAATCCACATTTGATTTTGACCTAGATTTGATGTAGGCAAACATTCTGAAAATATTTCATTCAGATCTAACGAGATTTGTAGACTCTAGAGGGTTAACACTGTTTTTCTTTGATTTAGCCTCGTGACCTAGTTTTTGACCCGACATGACCCATATTCAAACTTGACCTAGATATCAATTGGGAAAACATTCTAACTAAGTTGCATTAAAATCCAATAAGATATGTAGCCTCTAGAGTGTTAACAAGGTTTTTCTAAGATTTGACCTAGTGACCTAGTTTTTGACCTGACATAACCCATATTCGAAATGGACCTAGATATCAATAAGGCAAACATTCTAACCAAGTTTCATTAAGATCCATTGAGATTTGTAGCCTCTAGAGTGTTAACAAGGTTTTTCTATGATTTGACGACCTAGTTTTTGACCGGACATGACCCACAGTCGACCCTGACCTAGACAGAAATGGAAAAAGGGTGTCGTTTCATCAATTATTAGTCATGATATGCCCAGTTGTGTCGAGATAGGGTGAGACTATACTGACGATCAGTTGTATCCCTTGTCTTTATATATACATTCTGACTTTTTTTCTCTCAAAAATCAATCGTGTCGCGTCCCTGTGGACAGGATGAGAGCAGAACAGAACTAGCATTAGGTCTCTCTGAATTACTGTGGAGAAAACGTTATTCTTTCCCAATAAACGCGTTTACACTAAAACTGCTATAAGTACAAACAGTTTGGAGCCTGATCAGAAGCCGGGAAATCCGCGTCTGATCAGGCTCCAAACTGTTTGCCACTCAGATAAAAAAAAAGTCTGAATCGTCAAAAAGTTGTCATTTTCGACATTTTTGTGTTTGGCGTTTGCGTTTCGTTTGCGTTTAAAAGGGAAAGAATAACGTTTTCTCCACTGTACCCTACATCCGCCTCAAGGATTAGCCATAGGTTAAATCAAAGTACATATTCCAATAATATCTATCACATACCAGAATTTATACCGAGTTTGATTCTTAATGCTGGCTTAAGGCCCCATTCCGTTTAACTCCCCCATCAATATGAGCATTCAAGCTTACAGGGCTGCCATAAATTGATAAAGAAAATCCTAAGATTTCAAAATTTTCAATTTTTCAAGCGCGATTTTCCGAATTATACCTTTAAACCAATATCTGTTTTTAGTTTTTAAGATACATGATACTCAAAGCAGGTTGAAAGTAAAGCAGGCGCATTCTGCTTTTCTTTCAGCCTGCTTTAAGCTTCCATCTGTTGGAATAAAAATCCGAAGACTTCGGAAAAATCCGGAGAAATGGCAGCCCTGAGCTTAGTTTCAGGGAAATTGAAACTAGGTGCTGGCGGAACGAGAACCAGAAAAGCTCCTGGAGGTATATTCTGGTCTCCCTTCGGCCCACCACCAGTGATGGCCTGTTTGAGAAGTTAAGGGAGATAACACATGAAGCAAAATTTAATGTAAATTAGTGTTATCTCCCTTGGTTATTTGCTCTTTGACGTGTATTTCTGCTGGTATTGCACTAACCGGGAAAAATGAAAGACTAGAATGGTAAAACATCAGAGTTTCCGATATAAATAGCAACATACAGTAGAAACCCTCTATTACGACCACTAAATTGTGCTAATTAAAATAGTTTTACAAAAGCTTTAAGCAAGGTTAAGTAAAACAGAGAACTCCTATAGGAGCTCTCTGTTTAACTGTCACCTTGCTTTAAGCTGTCACCCGTCTTTTATCCAATCAATTACTCTGCGTTTTTGTGGTCGTACACAAATAAAAGCAATGCGTCAATATGCACGGCTAGTTACAAAAGGGACAAAAGGCGGGTTGTGTAGAAAGATGCTGGTCTTGGCCCATCAAAGACAATGGTGTGAGTCCCCCCCCCCCCCTTCACCCAACCGTACCCACCCCGTAAACACACCACTTGTGTCCCGATCCGTACGTGACCTGGCTACGTCACAAATCTCGGCGTTAGATCAGGGTAAACACTCAGGTAACAACAAATGACCAGAAGAGTCTTGAAACAGTCATTGTTTTCAACACATATATTACTATTCATCTGCCACTTGCATAATAGTCTTTATTTGTATACAGTTTGTATCCAGATCAGACGCAGCGTCACGCGGCGTCTCATTAGACTCCAAACTGTTTGACACCCGTATCAATATTTTTTCAGTAAAAATGTAACCCCTTCACTGCCTTACCAAGCACAACACAAGCATAACGCGGCGTCTGATCAGGATCCAAACTGTTTGACACTCATTTAAATATTTCTTCAGTCAAAATAACAAAAAATAAACTGTAAGAAATAAAAGCAGACGAAAATTGTTTAAAATTGATGACGTCACGATAGTGAAGGGGTTTAACATTTGAATTTAGCATAAACTTACAGACGCTGTAGCAGACGGTACGTTTATTTGAATACGTTTACTCAAGTAATACGGTGGAGAAAACGTTATTTTTTCCCGTTTAAACGTATTTTACGAAACGCAAACGCAGACACTAAAATGTAGATTTTTTTTAACATTTTTCACTATCTATTTTTATTTGAGTGGCAAACAGTTTGGAGCCTTATCCAGGTACCACGGAGTCTGATCTGGCTCCAAACTGTTTGTAGTGGAAATATTTGTTTTAGCGTAAACGCTTTCATTGGGAAAGAATAACGTTTTAACCACTGTATGTGTACAGCATGTATGTCCTGTACACCTAGTTTGAAGCCAAATCGGCGATAGGTCTGAATATAACATTCCAACATTTTCGTTTGATTTCCAAATGAAGTGATGTTTTGGCCAAAGGTTCAGGTCCTATTTGCGTATCAAAATGTAAAATTTCTGTGATTTCACTAAAATATTCAAATCTGTTGAATTCTATATTTTATTTTTCTTAGAGATGTAATAACAGGGCTGCCATACGTTGACATGAAAAATCCTAAGATATCCAAATTTGCATTTTTCAAGTGTGATTTTACGAATCGTACCTCTACCCCATAGACTGTTTCTATTTTTTTTGACATGCGACTGCTCAAAGCAGGCTGTAAGTGAAGCAGAATGTGCCTAAAGGCGCACTCTGCTTTACTTTCAGTCTGCTTTAAGCTACTATAAACTGGGGAAATACGAAAATCTAGGAAAAAGCCGGAGAAATGGCAGCCCTGTAATAATGGTTATAATCATTAGCATACCAAATGTACAGTTTCTTTATCGTGTTAGTATATTTTCTTTTACCTAGGAGATGGTACAGTGGAGAAAACGTCATTCTTTCCCGTTTTTAAAAACGCAAACGCAGTTTTGAATTCTACATTTTATTTTCTTAGATGTTATAATGGTTGTTATCATTATCATACCAAATGTACAGTTTCTTAATCATGTTAGTATATGTTCTGTTACCTAGGAGATGGTACAGTGGAGAAAACGTTATTCTTTCCCGTTTAAACGCAAATGAAACGCATTGCAGTAAAATGGGTAAAATGACACCTTTGACCATTTTGACCACTCATTTTAAACTGAGGGGTAAATAGTTTAGAGCCAGATCAGACGCCGGGGTGTCTGATCTCGCTCCAAACTGTTTGCAATGGAAATAAGAACTTAATTAGACTTTGCGGTGTCAGGATCCTAACTGTTTCACACTCATATCAATATTTTATAATTTGAAATGATCTTGCAGACGACAAATGGCGGTGACGTGGTAAACATGTCACGATCAGTGGCGTAGCTTCCTATAGGCCGTGTAGGCCGCGGCCTACACATAATTTTCAGAAAGTCAAAAAGTTAAAAAGTCTAAAAACATAAAAAATGCATAAAAAATGCAATAAAAAACAGCCTAAGGGGGGTTAGTCTTAAATTGATCGAATGTCATTTCGGGAAACACAGGCAATTTTCAGGCCAAAACCAGCCAAAAAAATTTTCGCTCCCTCCGCTCGCGTACACGATATTCTTAATTCTACTTTATCATTCAAAGGTTGAAACGCTATGATTGTATTTTACACATACTTGGTTGGAAAACATTCCGGAAAACGCTTTATTATAAAATGTAAACATAATTGATCATTTCTGAAAATGTTCTGAATTATCCCGACGTCGGATATCTTATATTACCCTCTATCAATGAGGATACCAAGAAGTTGTTAAAAGGATCCTGACCACCATGTCTTCAGTCCCAATACCCGTGTCGGATATTCCCAGTATCTGACATGTGCTTCTTTATAATTCAGTTGAGTAAAATGCGATGTAATTGAAGTACTGTAGCGAACTTGAAACATAATTATGAATATCATATCTAGTAAGAATGCAAAAACAACAAAAAACAAAAAACAACCGAACAAAGACTTGTACCGCTGCATGTTTGCTGCCATATGGTTATTCGGTTCCATGAAACGAATACCTGCTCCCCCAATAATTAGTAAAAACGACCTTGATCTTAAATTGTAAGTATTTTACCTGGTTTGAATGCCTTAAACGCCCTCAAAACGCACCAGAGACCATGTAGGAATAGAAATGTTCACAGGAAGGCAGGCCCCCGGACCCAACCCCCTATTAAGAGTGTGTGCACTAATTAGAGTGGGTATATAGTAGGGGTTAGAAATTAACTGCTGGAATACATAAAGTCGAAAAATATTTTTCTAAATTAAATAATTTGTTATTTTGAATCAAAGTTTTAACGCACCAGAGACCATCTAGGAATAAAATTTTCCCGGGGGAGCATGCCCCCCGATGTTGGTAGAAATGCAGGAAACTTGTTTTTTCTTAAATCATTCACATTATAATTTAGATTATTGTAGATGTATGCACTGTCGCGGGATCATGGCATTAAGTGATTGAAACTGACTATATTCCCGCATTCGTGGACGATACATAGAGTTTGTACGAGTACTTCACTTGAACGCCAGTGGCAGATGAATGGTCTAGATTTCGTTGCCATTCGTCTCAACATTTAACATCGTCCACCAATGAGGAAGTATGTGCAGTCCAGATTCCACTTACTCTGGGACAAGGCTACTACCCCGTGCATATGGTCTATTAGACCACATGCGCGGGGTAGTAGCCTTGTCAGACTATTTTCCTTTTATGATTACTCTTGAATCAAAGTCTTAACCCGAAAGATGCCTCTAAATGTATAGACATACTTTACATACAAGCTTACACGTTCTACACGCTATATCTAGCGTAGATGATTCTTAATATATGGTCCATTCATTGGTAGAGTGATTTGGTACTTAATGACGAAGTAACATGATCGTCAGTATAACGTTCAAAATGATATTAGAATAATCTATATAGCATACAAAAATCATGGTTCTAGAAACATGTTTATTCCTTCTAGATATACGCCAAAACGCATTTCCGACGTTCTACGATCAATTTTTTTCCTGGGGGAGTACCCCCAGACCCCCCTCATATTAGGCCTACATTTCTTCCAAGCTACGCCCCTGACGATTTATTTGGCGCCGAAATGGTTAAACCATTACCTCATACAGTTCTGCTTCATTGTACACTTTACAATCACCTTATCTCATTATAGACAAGTTTGCGGGTCATATGTCTTCACTTGTGTTTGAATGGAAGTCAGCTGATCATACAGTGGAGAATCTGTTATTCTTTCCCAATAAACGCGTTTACGCTAAAACTATTATTTGCAATGCAAACAGTTTGGAGCCAGATCAGACACCAAACTGTTTGCCCTGCAGGAACCTCATCCTGGACAGGCGATGTACCTAAAAAGGCATCCACTGAAAGTCTTGGGTGCCACCCAAACATGAGAAAGTGGGGTGAGTAACCCGTAGCGTCGCTCCGCGTCGCATTGTATGCCTGAACCAATGGAGCAACAAATGACTTCCAGTCAGATTTCTGATTGTTCTCCAGGGTTCCTAGCATTTTGAGAAGGGTCTGATTGAAACGCTCTGCAGACCCGTTGCCCAT
Source organism: Gari tellinella (assembly GCA_922989275.2). NCBI lineage: Eukaryota > Metazoa > Mollusca > Bivalvia > Cardiida > Psammobiidae > Gari > Gari tellinella. The sequence goes on from OV277860.1 coordinate 29,777,369, forward strand.
GGGGTGGTAAGGAGTAGTCCTTGACTTTTGGGTATGGGCAAGTCTGCAGAGTTCCTTAATAACTCTACTTTCAAAGTTCCTACCCTGATCGCTATGGAGCCGGGCGGGGAAGGAGTAAAAATGTATGAAATTATCATACAATGCCTTCGCCGTGGTCTGTGCTGTCTGGTTCCGACAAGGGATAGCCTGAGCATAGCGTGTAAAATGGTCGGTAATGACCAGTATATGCTCAAAGCCGCCCTTGGATGGTTCCAGAGACAAAAAGTCAATGCAGACCAGCTCCATAGGGTAAGTACTTGAAATAGGGTTGAGCTGTGCAATGGGTTTAGTAGGGGCCTTCCTTCTGATGCAGCGGTCACATGCCTCAATCTTGCTGTTAATATCCTTTTCAAGACCAGGCCAATAAAATCTCTGTTTGGCCAACCATAGCGACTTCTCCTTGCCTTGATGACCTACATCATCATGTACTCCCTTTAAGGCTAAGGATCTAAAGGACTCTGGCATAACTAGCTGTTCCACAACTACACCATCCAGAGCGGCAGTTCGGTACAGAACATTGCCTGAGAGGTGGAGCTTCTTCCACTCTCTAATGTACTTCTGTACCTCTGGCAATTCCATGCGGGATGCTCTGTCCCTGGGGCGAAAACTGCTGCTTAGGAGTGTAATAACTCTGGCAAGGACAGGGTCAAGCTTCTGTTCCTTTGCCCAATCCACCTTGCTGAAGTGTTTCGAGTAGGACTGGCCCTCAGCGGCCGTCTGAGGATCATCCCCACCAGAGACACATTCAGCAAACGGAACATTCGCAGTTACTGACTGACAGATCGCATGTATGGTATCAGAAGGAAGCCTACTGAGCCCATCAGCATCACCATTCTTCTTTCCAGCTCTGTACTTTATAGAAAAGTTGTAATTTGCCAGGGCTGCGACCCAGCGATGCCCAGTGGCATCGAGCTTGGCACTGGTTAAGACATAAGTCAATGGGTTGTTATCTGTGATAACTACGAAGGAGTTACCCATGAGATAATCATGGAACTTGTCCGTAACAGCCCATTTCATTGCAAAAAACTCAAGCTTGTGCGCCGGATATCTGCGCTCACTAGGCCGCAGACCCCTACTGGCATAGGCAATAACCTTCTCCGCACCCTCCTGTACCTGATACAGGACAGCCCCCAACCCTTGACCACTGGCATCAGTGTGCACAATGAAGGGTAGGGTGTAATCTGCATAGGCAAGAACAGGAGGGTGGAGAAGCTTATCCTTCAGTATAGAAAGAGCCTCTTGCTGCTTTTCTCCCCAGACCCATTGTGCAGGCTTCTTGGGTTTCCTCTTAGCCTTCCCTTTTTTCTTGACCTTGTGGGTCGAATGGCCTTCTAGGAGGGCATTCAGGGGCTGAGCTATAGAGGAAAAGTTCTGGACAAACCGCCTATAATAACCAGCAAACCCGAGAAAATTTCTCAGCTCCTTAATGTTACTAGGGGGTTTCCAGTCCCTTATAGCCGCAGTCTTCTCTGGGTCTGTTGCTATACCCTCACTCGAAACTATGTGCCCTAAATAGACAACTGAAGTCTTAACCCTTTCCCCCATAGAAGCGACTTTTAGCGTATTTAATTTATTCCTCCGCTGAAGAAAATAGTTCCAGTTCATACCCTCATGAACAATTACCATTACAAATATTTTATATAGCCTAGCAGATTTTAGCTTAAAGCAGGATGAAAGTAAAGCAGAATGTGCCTTAAGGCACATTCTGCTTTACTTTCAACCTGCTTTAAGTTGTCACCTGTCTTCAAAACTAGAAGCAGGCTATGAGGTAAAGGGTTAAAGAACTCACACTTCGAGGGTTTCAATTTAAGGTTGTGCTCAGAATTCAATGAATGGTCAACATACTCCCCCTCTTGGAGAAAATGCCTCCTGGCATTCTACAAATACATATTTACAATACTATAAAATACCAGACTCCATGATAGTACTACATACTACCTAAAATAATGAAATGATATGTAGATCTAAACACACTTTACCAAAGTTAAATATAAGGGTTGAACATTGAAACCAGCTTAAATAATTAAGACATTATAGGTACATAATAATGATTTAAAATTGGAGTGTTGGCTAGGAAGACTTATCTATGGAACTCTGACAACTTAAATGCCAAATGCACTAAAGTATAACCATAACTGGTATGAAATGAAATAAATCTGATATCTTTAGATATCAAATAGATATCAACCTCAGATATCAATACAAATACTGAGGATAAATATCAATTCTGGCTTCAGTATGCATAACACTTACATACTGAAATAAAAGCCAATTAATGTATCCTGTTAACAGGATTAAGCTGAATTGCAACTAAACTTATATATACAATGTAGTTACAAAATAAGGGTAACAGTAACTGAGCTGCAGTTACACAAAATATTCTATTCTATTCACTTGAATAGGTGAAACCCACTGACCATAGCGCTCGGGTGGTTTCCTGGCCCGAGAAGGACGAGAAGGAAGAGGAGTACCTGCTGAAGCAGCAGAAGCAGAAGGAAGAGAATCTGTTGGAACAACAGAATGCGAGTCTTGTGGTGTGGGGCCGCCCACCACTGGACTCCCAAGACCGGTTTGATCTCTACTATAGAGTATAGTAGATTCTGTCCGACTGGTAAGACTCGAGCTACGAACCTGATCAGAAGAAGGAGTAGAAAGGACAGAAAAAGATGGAACGGACTGGGTAGCAACATGGTCAGTGGTGCTAGTGGGCAAGGAAACAGAACTCCCGACATTGGATTGGATCCTCTTCTGCGGGATGATATACCGGGGTATAGATTCATCCGAAGAGGAAGAGGTATCCGATCCGCTGTCGGAGCTGAGTCTGTCCCTTGGTCTGGTTGGGGAACGCTTATGTTTGGAGGCCTTTGGTTGGGTCAGAGGTTCAAACGGGTCAGGAGCAGGAGGCAGTACACTGAATTGTAATAGCATATTCCTATGAAGCTTCCTGATTGGGCCTTGGCCATCTTCCCGCTGAACCTCAAAGACTGGTAAATCTGGGTTAGGGATGCGCAAGACCCGGTAGGGAGTTTGCTCCCACCGGTCCGCTAACTTATGTTTACCCTGAAACCCAACCGATCGGACAAGAACTCTGTCCCCTACCTCAAGCCTGGCTGCAGTGACCTTGCGGTCGTAAAGGGATTTCCCCTTTTCTGCCGCTCTAGCAGCTTCTTGGCCAGCCTTGTCATAGGCGTAGCTCAAGCGCTGACGAAGCTTGCTGACATAGGTGGGCTTGTCCGGGCTGCCATCCTTGGGACCTGTGCCCATAAGGATGTCCACCGCCAACTTGGGATGCCATCCAAACATAAGGAAATGAGGAGAGAAACCAGTGGAGTCACTCCTAGTGGCGTTGTAGGCCTGAACCAGAGGTCCTACAAAAGAGCTCCAGTTAGCCTTCTGGTCCGCCTCGAGCGTCCCCAGCATCTTGAGAAGAGACTGGCTGAAACGCTCGCAAGATCCATTACCCATGGGGTGATAAGGAGTGGTACGAGACTTTGTAGTACCGGCAATCTTACAAAGTTCCTTAATCACCTTGCTCTCAAAGTTCTCCCCTGATCACTATGTAAGCGATCAGGAAAAGAATAGAACTTTATAAAGTTCTCATAGAGAGCTTTAGCTGTAGTCTGCGCAGTTTGATTCCTGCATGGAATGGCCTGAGCATACCTGGTAAAGTGGTCAGTTATGACCAAAATATGCTCATAGCCACCCCTGGGACAGTATTCCAGTAGCATCTTAAGTTTTTCCTTATAGATAAGAAATTTCTTATAAAAATAATCTTACGTTAGAAAATAATTTCCTTAACCTTAAGTCGTATTCCAGTAGCCACTTAAGAAATTTCTTATATAAGAAATTTCTTAAAGTTAAGGAAATAGTGTAAGAAAATTCTAACGGCGTTGTCAAGCAGATTCGGTTTTCCCACGTCTTAAAATAGAATCGGAAGTGAGAAAACAGATGCGTGCGCATACTTTGCCTGTCTTTCTTTTAGACATATTTAGCCTACTCGCGACATGAAATGAAACGCATTTTAAGAGAAATGATAATACTACGATACACTTAAAACCGTCGTAGATATTATCGTAACTTATTCCCGAATAATAGCAAATCATCTGAGTTTGCACTCTTCACCGTGTGGAGGTAAACTTTCTATTTTGTTTTCATGGCGGCCACCTGTCAAACGATAAATATCGCCGGTCAAACGTGTCTGTAAATCGGTGTAAATCCCTTCATAATGTACATGAATCTATGTTAGATGGAAACAATCAATGCCGGTTGTAATGTGTAGAACCGCAGAGTAACGGCATGCATCGTGTCAGGACTGAAAATCGGCAATTTTTATGTATAAATCAGAAAGGGGGGGGGGGGGGTGTAAACAAAAACCGATTCTCATTCTTATTGATAACGTTCGGCGTGTTGACGAACTTGACATACAACAGTCTCTAATGGAACTTTACACAAACTAGAAGCTTCAGCTACATAACGGAACTATACTGTGTATAATTATGTGGTTACTCTCCGAGCTATATGAAAATGAATCTATCAAAAACGAGAGCATCGCATGTGGGTGCCAACGTTTGTTTTGTAATCCTAATACATTAACAAGGAGCAATGAGATATTCTTATTTACTTTGTCTGTCTTGACTCTTTGTCCATATGTCTTCTGTGGGGCTCTAAATGACCTTGACCTTTGTCTGACATAATCTAACTTGTACTGAGCTCAAGACTACAAGAGCTATTTGCGTTGAGTGAACATACCAAATGTAAAGTCTCTATCACACGCAGCTCCAAAGTTATGGCAAATGTTAAATTCAACCTATTTGACCTCTAAATGACCTCTACCTTTGTCTGCTATGGTCAAAGTTGTACTTAGCTCAAGAGCTTGTTACATTGAGTAGACATGCCACACAGAAGTCTCTATCTCATGCTGTTTTAAAGTTATGGGAAATGTCAAATTTGACCTGTAAATGACCTCGACCTTTTTCTGACATCACCCTACTTGTACTGAGCTCAAAAGCTACTTGGATTGAGTACCCATAATGACATGTCAAATGTAAATTCTCAATCACATGCAGCTCCAAAGTTATGGCAGGCCAATGTTGAATTCAACTATTTGACCCTCACCTTTGTCTACAATGACCAAAGTTGTGTAATGAGCTCAAGAGCTTCTTCCCTTGAGCAGATAAGCCAAATATGAAGTATATATCACATATCGTTTCTTGGTTAATAGAAATGTTAAATCAACCTTAGTTGATCTTTAAATGACCTTGACCTTTGTCTGACATGACCCAAGTTGTATTGAGCTAAAGAGCTACTTTAGTTGAATACACATGCCAAATATAAAGTCTTTATCACATGCATTTCCAAAGTTATGGCCAATATTAAACCTACCCTATTTTAACCTGAATGACCTTGACCTTTGTTGGCTATGACCCAAATTTTACTGAGCTCAAGATCTATTTGAGGTGAGTACACACGCCAAATATAAAGTCTGTTAAGATTTCGGATGACAACGCAGACGCTGGAGTGATGACAATAGCTCGTAGTTTCTTCGAAACAGACGAGCTAATAAAAACCAATTTTGACCCACGGGGCATTATTTGAACAAACTTGATAGAGGACCTATAGGCGAAGCTATGTGCCAAATATCTAAGCTCTGGCCCTTGAAGTTTTAGACAAGAAGATTTTTTAAGATTTCCTTATTTTTCACTTTGGTTGCCATGGCAACCAGAGTTCTACATTGTTTTTAATTCTTTGAACAAATTTGAAAGAGCTTGACCCAAGGAACATTTCTGTAAAGTTTGGTTGAAATCTGTCAAGCGGTATAGGAGGAGATGTAATTTGAAGCAATTGTTAACGACAACGCACACCGCAAGACGGACGATGGACACAGGGCCATCCCAATAGCTCAACTTGAGCCTTTGGCTCAGGTGAGCTTAAAAGTGGGGTGGGGGTAAATATTTTCTAATAAATCCTATATTTATTGAATTTAATTATTTGTATTTAATATTTGATTTTATTTATATTTGCAGAGCAGTTGCAGCATTACCAGGAATAAGTCCTAAATGTCAATACAGATTAGATAGTAACAAGAAAGGGGCTGTACTAAATCCGCTAATGGAATGGTAGGTGTTTTCAAGTTCCAACTGGTAGATATACAGTCAATCTTGTATTAAGTGACAACTTGATAGGCTACCCATATGCAGTATCTAATACATTTGGCTACTTACAATAAAATGTAGGATAAAAATAATGCAGACAGTTCCGATCGAAAATTTCTAAATTGTTTCTATCCTATATTAAGAAGTCACCTGTCTTTAGAGGTATTCATGCCACTTGACTGAGTGGTCACTTATTACAAGTTTGTCTGTATACATGTATACCTAATAGGGACCATCCATATGTCAGAAACATTTCCCTGATGTTTCCCTTAACCCATTACTCCATGGATACACCTTTAATTTATTCCTCGACTAAAGAAAACAGATCCACTTTATAAAGTAATTAATATGCACCATAAGAAATTTCTATATCCTAGCAGATGGTAGCTTAAAGCAGTGGGTAAAGTAGAATGCTCCCAAGGCCCATTCTGATTCACTTTTAATCTGCTTTAAGTGGTCATCTCATTCTGTCTTCAAAAACAGAAACATGTTATGGGTTAAAGGGCCAGGAAAAACATCAAAGTTGTGTTATGCTGAAAAATTGGTGTGTCACCATTTAACATGAAAGGGATGCATGAATGAGCAGTCAAATCAAGTGCTTTCAATAATCATATAATTTTACCACACAACTTTTGATTGGCACATTAAATACAAATTCCTAAATACACATGTATGTATATAAGACAGTAGAATGACTATAAATAGTCTATATGTAAATTTCCATATTAATCACTGTGACACTGCAATCACTTTGAAGGGGTTTTCATTGTGGGCAGCAAACTTCTGAGCATCTGTATCTGAAAAATAATAAAATAAAAACAAAATGTTCATTTTTAATGAATTGATTCAAGATTAAGTGGCTTTCAGAAAATACAAACTGTTTACTCATTGAACCCAGCTATACATTGACAATTTCATGTTCTAATTAAGTCCAGTCTATTTTCTGCTAATTAAGTTTGTTTTTTTACACTTTTTTAAATGACAAACAAAGCAGTCCCTGATCACAGGGCTCCTGTAGAAGCCCTCTGTTTTGGGTGTACACTGTTTGTATTAGACAAGGATACTATTCAGTTACACTGTTTGTAAAGGATGAGTATGTTTGTCACTGAGGCTCAATGGGTAATATGTGATATCAGAAAGGAGAACAATACAGTATATTGACTTTTTAACCCATTACCCCATAGCATGTTTCTAGAATGGAAGATAGATCACCACTTACGTCTGGTTGAAAATAAAGCAGAATGTGCCTTAATGCGCATTCTGCTTTACTTTCAGCCTGCTTTAAGCTACCAGCGACTAGAATATAGAAATTATTTCTAATGTTAGTATTCACAACTGTATAAATTTGAACTATTTTCTTCAGTGGGGGATAGATAAACTATAAAGGTGTATTTATTGGGTAATGGGTAAAATCAAAATAACAAAAGCAAATCACTTTTAGTCTCATATATGTATTATATGAGACTAAACAGTATTTTGCTTTTGTAAAAGAATTTTTGAAAAAAGTATAAAGTAATATAACAATCAATTAAAATTTGAAATTATGTATAAAATGAATTGATTTTTCCCCCTATGCTAATTCAGGTTCAAATTCAAGATTCAACCATTACCCCCAGAGAAATTTCACCAATACAACTACAGAAGAAAACATATTCAGAGAGTGGTTTCAGCCAAAGACACCTTGTGTTTATATGTGCAGGAGCCCATATCTGGCTGAAGAAACTATGTGATGTAAATGTAATGAGCAGTCACAGCATAATTTATAACCATATTTTATACATAAGCAAAACATAACCATATTTTATGCATAAGCAAAGCATAGAGGACACAGTGAATGTCAGTGATTAGCACAAATATTCCATAACAGCTAGATATACAGCATTCCCTCTCTTTAACGACACCCAATGGGAGACCCATATTGTGAGTGTTGTTTGGAGGGAGTCATTATAGGGAGGAACATTAAGACTTGACTTACATTAATTAGCAAACAGCTTGAATCCAGATCAGACGCCCCGTTACACAGAGTCTCAGATCTGGATTCAAGCTGTTTGTCACTCGTCATTGTATTATATAATTTGTATCAAAATGTCCACTTACATATAACTTTGAGAACAAAACAGCAGACAACAATTTTAAGTAAATTTATTGCAGCAGTAAAAGCGTTAGACATAATTGTCTTGTTTAGGGAACTGCGGCAACGGTCGTTGTAAGGAGAGAGTCGTTGTTGGGAGGGAACCCTGTATAACTAAATACTAGATGGAGACATTTATATGTATTTGAAATTAGCAATTGCACTCTCACTTCCAAGAAATATTTAAAATAGTGTTTAACTCATGATAAGTGCTACAGTTATATATACAGTGGAGAAAATGTTATTCTTTCCCAATAAACGCGTTTACGCTAAAACTATTATTTGCAGTGCAAACAGTTTGGAGCAAGATCAGACGCCAGGTAACCCGGCGTCTGATCAGGCTCCAAACTGTTTGTCACCAAGATAAACATGAATTATCAGAATTGTCAAAAAGTTGTACTTTTCTACATTTTAGTGCTTTGCGTTTGCGTACGTTTGCGTTTAAACGGGAAAGAATAACAGATTCTCCACTGTATGCATGAAATAAACTAAATCTTGAAATGATTTTGTTTGTTCTATTATCCCCTGAATTACAGTAGTCTAGAACTTGCTTAATTCACTTATGATGTGCACCCATGGAATTATGTGTATAATTCCGTGTTGCACCAGAGATTGAATTCGGCTGGTCACTTTATCCGACACCGACAAACCAGTCGTAATGCTATCCCGAAATCCTGAGGGCCAAGGACGGAAGCCGTTACTACCAATTTTTAATACTTTGGTCTTACCCGACCAGGGATTGAACCTGCAACCTCCTGCACTGCAAGGGGACACTCTACCACTGAGCCATGCAGCCTGTAAAACAGAAGACTCTTAAAGAATTTTATCACATTAGGCAGGAATATATGAATAAATGGTGAGAGATTTGTGTAAGCGGCCTGGTGGTTCAGTCGGTAGAACACTTTCCCTGTACGCAAGGTGTCCTGGGTTCGAGCCCGTTCTGGCTGCATATTTTTTCTCACCATGTTACATTTGGGGCCCAACTTAAATAACCCGTAGGATAATATGTAACTCATAGAGTGTACAGAAATATTAATACTATAAAAAGGCTCTAAATTGGTAGAACAAACAATCTGGCAGTGTTGTGTTTACTGTTTTTATTCACCAACGTTTCGGCCTTACAAAGGCCTTCATCAGGGTGGTACACAATAGATACACAATTTGATACAAAAGTCTGGTCACTGAAGTACTGTTTTTGTGGTGCCTAATGTCATGTGACCTTTCTACATCTAAAGTAGAGCTCAATTTCTTTTGACAATGAGTAACTATGACGACGACATTATGATGACAATGAAATGATGTCATGATGACGCTGATGACGTCATCATGATTCTATGGTGATGAGGTTATGAAAAAAAGGGTTTACATTGCTTGCTAGTCAGTTTATATTAGTTTTTCATAATGAAATACAAGTTAGATTGGTGTCTTATTAATAATAAGAAACTCGTGGAGTGTTCTTTTAAAAGAATTCAGGACATTCTCTTGTGTAGAGGGGTTGTGTGTAGCCGGGTTAAGTTTATGATTAAATGGTGTAAGCAGTCTGGTGGCTCAGTCGCTTCGGTAGAGCACTTCTTGCCAAGTAAGCAAGGGGTCCTGGGTTCAAGTCCCGGTCTGGCTGCATATTTTTCTCACCATGTAACACTCATTTATACAAAAATCATGTGCCGGGGCTATCTCCTATACCTTATCAGCTACTGCTAGGTAGATCTATAGCATTTTTTTTCCATTTTTGTCGTGAGGGGGGGGGGGGGGGGGGGGGGGGGGGTGTTATTGTTTTTGCTCAGTCATCTGTCTGTACAGAAACAACCAAAGCCATTAGTCCACACATATACAGTTATCTAGAAGGGATTTATTTTTGGATAAACCGATGTCTAGGATGGCACTTAATGTCACAAATTCATCAAACAATGGGGTTCATTGATGTGACTACTTGGCCATGTCTTTTAACTCTTTATCATGTATGGAATAATCTGTGTCACTGGGACTGTCGGATTTATTGACCTCGTGATGTAAAGACATAGCAAAAACAACAAACAACAGGATTTAGCCGTTAAATATACGCTAAATCACTGTCGTTAAATTATCCGATGCCTGCCAAATTCGGTTTATGGTGAATTCGCCTAGAGACGAACTCGCCTACAATTAGATATATAGTAACCCAGATGGTGAATTCGCCTAGAAAGCAATTATATTGATTATATAGAGATTGTATTTCGCACCTATTGTAAGGTATCGATAACATAACAAAACTTGTTCTTAGGTAGTGCTGACTACTGTAAACTGTAGACTATAAGTTCGGATGATGAGAGTAGCACCTGATCATCATATGCTTGTGTTAATTTTTATGTAGGTGCATTCGGCATTTTTTCCTTTCAATATGATAAATGGTGTATTCTACATTGGCATCAACCCATTTCAAACAAGTTGTCAATTCTGCGTGTAGTGATTAGGGGCTACACTGATCGTTTGTTTTGTTATAAAAAAAAATCTGGATATGAAAACAATTAACAAGGCAAGTTGATCTTCTTACAAATATTTCTATTTTATTTAATTGTAAAAGGTAGATATACCTGTGAAATACAATCACTATATAATTGCTTTCTAGGCGAATTCACCATTTGGGTTACTATATATCTAATTGTAGGCGAGTTCGTCTCTAGGCGAATTCACCAGCACCCCCAAATTCATATCATTTCACCATCCAAATGTAGGTACTGTCCGAATGTTGTCCGGAAAATTCAAATTACTTTCACAGACCGTTTTGAGTGTTATAAACACTCTCAACGGCCGGTGATTTTTATCCTTTCTTCTTTTAAACATTTCCGATCAAACGTGAATACAGAATTCCAAAGCAGAGCTTTGGAATCGTGTGAAATACAACGCATTTTTTGTATACTATAGTCTTGTAGCGTTCGACTCAGAGTTGTCTTTCATCTTTTTGGGTCTAGTATAAAAGCGACAGTCCCGCAAAGTGTTTTAAAACATGCATTTTTCAACTTACGATCGGCTTGGGCTTCGTGTTGAATCGTCAGTAGTGGAAACAACACGAAAACAGCGTTAAAGGTGCACTCTCTGCGAAGATAAGAAATTTCTTAACTTTTTAAGATGGCGGTGACCGTCCTTAAATTTAAGGAGAAAATATCGCATATTTAAGAAATTTCTTAACTTAATATGCTACTGGAATAACACTTAAGAAATTTCTTATTTATAAGGGAAAAATCAGTGGATTTAAGGAGAAACTTTTCAACTTAAGATTTATTTTTATCTTAAGATGCTACTGGAATACGGCCCCTGGACTTCTCTAAGGAGAGAAAGTCCATACAGACCAGCTCATGGGTCTGGATGTAGGGATGGGGACCATCTCAGCTAACTGAAAGGGTTTCTTCCTGCGAATGCAGCGCCCACAGTGTTCTACCCTGGCATTGACATCCTTTTCAAGGCCAGGCCAGTAGAACCTTTGCCTAGCAAGCCAAAGGGTCTTTTCTTTACCGGGGTGCCCAATATCGTCATGGATACCCTTCAAGGCTGTACCCCGGAAAGATTCAGGGAGGACTAACTGTTTGACAGTTTCCCCATTCAGCGACGTGGTTCTATAGAGAATGTCATCGTCTAGAGAAAGACGATTCCATTCTCTAAGGAGTTTCTGAACTTCAGGTAACTCCTTCCCCAGATTTCTCCCTCTGGGGCGAGAACCACGTTGCAAATGGGAAATAACCCTAGCAATAGCTCTGTCCTGACTATGTTCGAATTTCCAGTCGACATTGAGACTTGTGTGTTGACCCATACCCTCCCCGGCCGAAGGAGGAGAATGAGTAGTGGCAACAGTGTCTGCCAAGGGAATGTCAGCAGTGACAGCATGGCAGATAGCCTCAATGGCGTCTGGAAAGACCTGTCTAGATAGGCCATCAGCATCAGCATTAAGCTTGCCTGGTCGGTAAGAGATAGTGAAATGGTAGTTAGCCAAAGCAGCTACCCACCGATGACCTGTGGCGTCAAGCTTAGCTGATGTGAGAACATATGTAAGTGGGTTGTTGTCCGTAACAACACTGAAAGTATTACCACAAAGGTAATCATGAATTTTTTCAGCGACGGCCCACTTCAGAGCTAGAAATTCCAGTTTATGGGCTGGATATTTCTTTTCACTAGGTCTAAGTCCTCGGCTTGCGTAAGCAACTACCCGCTCTGCCCCGTCCTGAACCTGATAAAGGACTGCACCTAAACCGGTACCGCTACTATCAGTATGCAGAATAAAAGGAAGAGAATAATCTGCATAGGCCAGAACAGGAGCAGAGGTGAGCTTTTCGATAATAGTATCGAAAGCTAACTGTTGGGCATCACCCCAAATCCAAACTGTGGGACTTTTGGACTTTTTGGACTTGGATTTGGGCTTCCTTCCTGAAGTGCAGTGACCTATAAGAAGAGAGTTAAGAGGCTCCACAATGGTGGAAAAGTGAGAGATAAAGCGCCTGTAGTAACCTGCAAAGCCAAGGAATTGACATACTTCCTTGACGTTTTTAGGTACTTGCCAGGACTTTATAGCAGAAATTTTCTCAGGATCGGTATGAATACCGTCCTTAGAAATAAGGTGTCCAAGATAGGTCACTGACTCCATGAAAAGTTCACACTTAGACGGTTTGAGCTTGAGACCATGCACAGCAAGCCTGTGAAAAACAGCTTCAAGACGCTCAAGATGACCTTCAAACGTCTTGGAAAAGATCAGAATGTCGTCTAAGAAGACAAGACAGTCTCGGAGATGTAAATCACCCATACAGCGTTCCGTAAGCCTTTGGAAAGTCGCCGGAGCGTTGGTAAGACCAAAGCCGAGCCTGTTCCACTCGTAAAAACCGAGATTGCCTACACTAAATGCTGTTTTGGGTTTATCCTCCTCCTCAACTTCAACATTCCAATACCCAGAACGAAGATCAAGCTTGCTGTACATGGAAGAACCAACAAGACAATCAGTAATGTCGTCAAAACGGGGAAGCATGTAAGCATCCTCCCGCGTCTTGGAATTTAACCGTCTCCAATCAATGCAGAAGCGCAAACTGTTATCGCGTTTCCGCACCAGTACAACATTACTGGACCAGGGGCTCTCAGACTCCCTGATCACATCAGCCTCAAGCATGCCCTTGATGTGCTGCTTGACCTCCTCATATAGACCAGGAGGAATTTTCCTATATGGATCCTTGAAAGGCTTAGGATCCTCCAAAACTATCTTATGTTTAAGAAGTTTGGTACAACCAATATCATTGGGTCCAGTGGAAAAGACATGATTCCATTTACCCAAAACCTGATGAACTCTGGGAAGTTGATCGAAAGAAAGACTGTCTGTGTTAATCTTAACACCTAAATCCGAAGAAGAAGTAGCAGTCTGAGGGGTGGGAAGAGATCATGCCAAATTATTAACAACAGAAACTTCTGAAAGCTGACAGATTTTGCTCCTAGGCAAAAGAGTTATGGGTTTGGCTGTAATGTTACAGATACGAACAGAAAACTTACAAAAAGATTCTGAGTGCTTAACACCAACCACCCTAGGGCAAACCAAATATCCAGGATTCCCATTCGAAGTACTGCTTTCAGTGACTACCTGAGAAATATCAGGGTCAATGTTACGAGCAATGCAGTTAAGAGTAGCCGATTCATATGGCTTCAGCGTAGTGCTGACTTTCCCTGAAAACTTTGCATTGAAAGTAGTACACTGCAAAGCAGTAAAAGCTACTTGCCACTCCTCAGACATTTCCGGCGACAGATCAGAATCTCTGAAAAGACGGATGACGTTAGTACCAATGATAACAGAATTGGCACTACCGAGCTTATGGTCCGGAATAACAAACTGGACAGGGACATTAAACTGAGTAGAGACTCCCTGAACTCTGAGAGAACATTCAATATAACCGGTGTAGTCTAAAAGAGAACCATCAGCGGTTGAAAGAGAAATACCGAAATCACCAAGAGGTAAGACTTCTGAAGAAATAGACTTGGCAGCAGACTCAGATATGGTAGACACCATAGCGCCAGAATCAATCAAGGCTTCAAAAGGTTTCTCATTCAAAAGAATGTATGATCTGTTGGACCTTCCAACCATACGATCCAATAAATGGCCATTGGCTTCACCAGCCTCTGTTCGGCCCCCAACAGAAGCGGTTAACCTTTTGACTGAGATTGGTAGTTGCTGTTGCCAGTGTTACCCCTGCCTCGACCACCATTGAAACCACGGCCAGACTGACCTCGACCACGCCCTCTATTATTATAAGGTCGGGTCTGATTAGACTGAAAAGTCCGATAACCAGTAGAATTGGTATTACTATAAGGTTGAGTCTGATTAGACTGAAAAGTCTGATAACCACTAGAGGCAGTCTGGGTGCCAGAAGGTTGTAGCTTGTCAAGCTTCTGCAACACCTGGTCCATCTTCGAGTCAAACTGACTCCTAAGCCTAGATTCTACATTTGAAACTTCAACACTGAGTTTCCGCTCCATATCTGAAAAACGACTTTCCATGAAAGAAGAAACAGAAGAGTCAGATGTGACCGCATTGGTCTGGGCTTTTACTTTTGTAGCAGTAGGGGTAACGGACCTGGAAAGAGTAAATTCCTTCTCCACCTGGCGAATTTCCCTAAGAAGAGTATTATAGTCTGTGGACGTGTCATACTTATGGCGAGTTTGCGCCTTAAGATTGTCAGAGGACAAAGAAATCCAAAATTTATGCCTCAAAAGGTCATCCTTAGAAGAAGAAGTAAGAAGTCCCTTGTCGATTGCAGATTGCAAAATGGTTTCCAATCTGCAACCGAAAGAGGTAACATACTCTTCAGGCTTCTGGTAAGCGTTAAAGAACTCTTGCATAATCATGTTTTGGGTGGAAACCTCCCCAAACATGGCATCTAACTTATCAAGGATATCTATGGCAGTGGCAGTTTCCCCTAATGGGATCATTATCTTCCTAGCCGTACCCCTTAAAGATCTGCGCATGGCCAAAAGAATAACATGATCAGTGATATCAGGGTCACTCTGGAGGCACCTTACCTCATACCTCCATTCTGTGTAGACACAATCACCTTTCTGCATAGGTTCATCTCCTGAAAAGGTGGGTAATTTAGGGATGTATGGGGAGACATTAAAAGTATTTCCGACAGTAGAACTGTCACCACCACCAACGGGTGTAGAATGATGAAAACTAATGATACCCCTACCCTTTCCACTCTTATTGGGGATGGGTGTTAAAAATCCTTAAGATTATCCTTGGAATTTGCCATAATTAAAGATAGAGTAGACAAGAGTTAAGTTTTAAAATGAAACTAAGGTAAAGCTATAACTAAGATTTACCTAAACTGCCTTTTCCTACCACTATCTAGCCTATATCACTACAAATCTGTAAAGAACTACGAGATAACTAGTAATACAAAACTAGAAAACTGAAAATACTGACTGGTAATAAACCAAAGCTGAATCAAGACAATAAGTACTCTGTAAAACAAAACAAATAACCAAACAAGCAAATCTCACACGCACTCTCCCTGTGTATTTCCACGAATGAATTATAACCGGATCTGAAATGATGTATTTCCCCAATGATGCTGTCGTTTATTCGCCGATCGATACCTGTCCGTCGACTCGCGGTTAATCGATCGATAAACAATTCTAAAGTGCGCGCGTTCGCCTGGGACGGCTACCAATTGTTAATTAAAATTCCGTTAAAACTTTAATTTTCCTCCGATTTCTAAAATATAGGGCTCAAATGACAGCTAAGATATTCAGCTTTCATTTGTGAAAATAATAACGTTCTATATTGAGCGAGTAATTGTTAACGACAGGTTAAAGAGTATAAACCTAATGAACCAGCAGGCATTTGATCGCAGATTCTCGCACAAGAAAGGGTTACCTACCGTTATAAAAAAGCCTATAGACAAATCATTTTTCATCCTATTTTTACAGTCAATGTCTTAAATAAAAGCTGAAAGCTGTATCGTTAAACTGTATAAAAACCATGAATTCATGTTATTTTAAACCAGAGCAGTCGCGAGTTATATATGAGCCTAAGCAAATAATGCAGGCCGGACAGCTGCCGATCAGCTCGCCGTCCCGAGCGGGACAAAATGGCGGATTTCTATTTGTACGTAATGCCGCCCCATTTTATAGAAAGGTATTTTTTGTTGTCCATTTTTATTGAAATTAATACAAATACTTCAAAAGATACTGATGCTTTTGTTTTTAAAATTTAGTGAGGATTGGTTGTGTCTTTCTTGGTGAGTTTAACGCGTGAAAACGACGATTTTTCATGTGTGTTGTTAAATTCTTTAAAATGTAGGGTGTGGTAGCGCCCATTTTATAGAACTGAAGCCTATTTGTGATATTTACTTCAGAAAGGTTTCTTTGTAATAAGAACATGTTGATGCATTTGTTTTTAAATTTTGGTGAGGATTGAATGGATATTTCTTATCTTTTTCATGTTTTGAATGTAGTACTTTTTTTTTCAATTTTCGAGCATTGCAGACATTTTGAAATCTGTTATGTGTTGTCTAATCGTTGTCTCAAATTCATTCAAAATAATCAGATTTTGTATTATTTTCAATGAAAAAGGTTTGCTTGTTATGAAAATATCCTATTTTTACAAATATAACACCTATAATGTGGTTTCTTTTTATATTAGTCTCCCAAATCTGTTATAAAATGCACCTATTTTTATGTGTCCTACTTTTTTAAAATGGTAAAGAATTTAAATAAAAAAAAATAGTTTATCATTATTTTCATCATGCCAAGTGTTATGTCTAATATGTTTTTTACTTATATAGGTTCCTCTACTAATGTGAAGTGGTGGTCAATCAGTACCGGCAGTCATGCCCCCAAAGAAACGACCGAGGCACGGATGTTATTTTGACATATATTGTAAAAATCAATCCCAAAAAGTCAAAATGGACTTGACTAAATTCAAAACAAGAATCGTCCATTTGAGGGAGGAAAGGCCCTCATACTTATATCTACTGAAGACCAGTTCAAACGTCTAGTTGTATACATCTTCTAAAGGCTAGCAGGCATTTTAATCCCTTTATCTGTCCAATTAGTGGTGACAGGAGATATTGTTTATTGGAAATCTCCTCTGAGGGAAGGGGACATATGGTTTTGGGGGCTAAGACAGGAAGTCACCCTCCCATGATGTAAGATTATGCAATCAGTCAATCACCATCATAAAACACTGGTCTAAGTGTAATCACTTTAGACTTAGACTCTAACAAGCGACTGAAGACTACAAGCTCAGAAAATGCAAAAGCTTTTCAGTCATTGATACTCTTTTATTGACAGGCCGCTTTATGTCTCACAAGAAATATTTTCTACACCCTGCTAGTAGATGGTAGCTTAAAACAGACTGAAAGTAAAGCAGAATATGCCTTAAGGAGCATTCTGCTTTACTTTCAATCTGCTGTAAGGAATAACCAATTTTCAAAAAAAGAAAAAGGTAATTGCTTAAAGGAAACATGCATTCACAAAATGCTGAGGAAACCTGTTTACAAAAACTAAAATCTTCATTTCTGCACCAAACCCTATGGTGTCACTACTCAGGTTTGTCTCGAAGAGACGGTTCTAATGAGTAGTAACGCCATAGGATTTTTTGCAGCATTAGCTTGAAAATGTTGGATTTGATCACATTACACCCCCTTATCTGGAACCCTGTGTTTTTAGATGCTTACTCTGAACATGAAAATGAAATGTTTATAGAAATAAAAATTAATTATTCACTTTATCTTTGTTTTATATGTCCTTTCAAATAAGTGCATCCGATACATGTGCAGAGCCAGTATTGAAGGCAAAATATATCCCTGATCACTTACACTTTCAATTCAATGTTAATTATCAATGTTTTAGGAGAATTCTTTTCATCTTAAATGTACTTTTATGGTTATTTTGCATTGACAGTTTGTGGTACAGTCATATCTATAATACCTTGATTAATCATTTACCCCATAGCCTGTTTTAAGTTTTGAAGACTGGTGACTACTTAAAGCAGGTTGAAAGTAAAGCAGAATGCCTTAGGGCTTAGGGCACATTTTGCTTTACTTTCAGTCTGCTTTAAGTCAACATCTGCTAGAGAAAAGAAAATATTTCTCAATATACTTATTCATGAATGTATACTATGAAACTATTTTCTTCAGTGGAGAAATAAATAAAAGCGTAAAAAGGCGTATTTATAGGGTAATGGGTTAAGTAAAAAAAAAATGAATACCAGTGTTTTATCAATTGCAATCAAGCATGTGTATAGTCTCGCATAAGCTTTTTCAGATCTTGCAATAGAAACGGTCAACTTATAAATAAACAGTAAAACCTCTATATAACAACCACTTAAGTGTGATAATTTATTAGGTGTTTTCGACAGGTGACTGCTTCGAGCATGGTGACAGTTCTTCATTCGTGTCAAAACTGAAGAAACAATATTTCATCAGTTCTTTGTTACGAGAAAACTGTCCATCCTCTTTCTACTGCAATAATCGTGTCCGGTCTGCATTATTTGCTTAGGCTAATATATAACTCGCGACTGCTCTGGTTTAAAATAATATGAATTCATGGCGTTTATACAGTTTAAAGATACAGATTTCAGCTTTTTTTTAAGATTTTGACTAAAAATCGGATGAAAAATGATTTGTCTATAGGCTTTTTTATAACGGTAGGTAACCCTTTCTTGTGCGAGAATCTGCGGTCAAATGCCTGCTGGTTCATTAGGCTTATACTCTTTAACCTGTCGTAAACAATCACTCGCTCAATATAGAACGTTATTATATTCACAAATAAAAGCTGAATATCTTAGCTATCATTTGAGCCCTATATTTTAGAAATCGGGTGAAAATTAAAGTTTTAACGGACTTTTTATTAACAATAGGTAGCCGCCCCAGGCGAACGCGCGTGCTTAAGACGTGTTTATCGATCGATTAACCGCGAGTCGGCGGACAGGTATCGATCGGCGAATAAACAACAGCATTATTGGGGAAATGCATGTGTAAATAGCTGGTTTCAGATCCGGTTATAATTCATTCGTGGTATTTCTGATTATTTGTTAGTGATGAATAAGTGATGGATGAATGAAGGGGGTGGGGAAAAAACTCAATTTATAGATTTTATACACAAAAACAATATCTATATAATATCTATACGATCTATAAAACCTCTATATTTTGTAGAGATCTATACAGCTATGTTTTTCATCTAGCAATCTATAGATATTTATTTTAAATAGGGTGGAACGAATTACCCAAAACCCCACAAACCCCGGTGTCATATCAAAATTGGACCCCCATAAAAAATGGACCCGGGTCCAAATTTGATAGCGAAATATGGACCCGCGGGTCCATATTTCGCTATCAAATATGGACCCCCCCTGTAAAAAATGGACCCCCCCATGCAAAAATTTAGAATGATAAAAAAACATAATAAAAAGTTAAGAAACAAGAAACCAATGAATATTTTAACCCATTACTCAATAAATATGCCTTTTTACGCCCTTAATTTATTCTTCCACTGAAGAAAATAATCCCAATTTATTCAGTCACAAACATTTACCGTATAGGAAATATTTCATGTATCCTAGAAGATGGTAGCTTTACCAATTACCCAATAAATATACCTTTTTACGCCCTTAATTTATTCTTCCACTGAAGAAAGTAGTTCCTTTTTGTACCATGTATTCCTACATTGAAGAAAATATTTCCATTTTATAGAGTCACAAACATTTACTGTATAGGAAATATTTTATGTATCCTAGAAGATGGTAGCTTAACCCATTACCCAATAAAAATGCCTATTTACGCCCTTAAATTATTCTTCCACTGAAGAAAGTAGTTCCATTTTGTACAATGTATTCTTACATTGAAGAAAATAATTCCATTTTATACAGTCACAAACATTTACTGTATAGGAAATATTTTATGTAGCCTAGAAGATGGTAGCTTAACCAATTACCCATTAAATATGCCTTTTTATGCCCTTAATTTATTCTTCCACTGAAGAAAGCAGTTCCATTTTGTACAATGTATTCTTACATTGAAGAAAATAATTCCATTTTATACAGTCACAAACATTTACTGTATAAGAAATATTTTATGTATCCTAGAAGATGGTAGCTTAACCCAGTAAAAATTGGACCCCCCTACCATTTCAACACCCAACCCTAAGTCATTTGATTTACACATCAATTTTTTACGCCATCAAATTTGGACCCCCCCCTCCCTTCTCCAACCAAAATAATTTGCAGGGCATAGTAACTTCAGGAAAGGAGTAAAACATTACTTAAACAAAACAAATAATTGAAAATAATTAAAATTGATGTGTAAATCAAATGACTTATTGTTGGGTGCTGAAATGGGAGGGAAGGGGGGTCCAATTTTTACGCCATCAAATTTGGACCCCCCTCTCCAATTGAAATAATTTGCAGGGCATAGTAACCTCAAATTAGGAGAAAAACATCACTTAAACTTAACAAGTAATGGAAAAGAATTAAAGTTGATGTGTAAATCAAATGACTTACGGTTGGGTGTTGAAAAGGGGGGGTGTCCATTTTTTACGCCATCAAATTTGGACCCCCCCCCCTTCTCCAACCAAAATAATTTGCAGGGCATAGTAACCTCAGATTAGGAGAAAAACATAACTAAAACTTAACAACTAATGGAAAATAATTAAAATTGATGTATAAATCAAATGACTTATGGTTGGGTGTTGAAATGGTAGGGGGGTCCAATTTTTACGCCATCAAATTTGGACCCCCCCTCTCCAATTGAAATAATTTGCAGGGCATAGTAACCTCAAATTAGGAGAAAAACATCACTTAAACTTAACAAGTAATGGAAAAGAATTAAAGTTGATGTGCAAATCAAATGACTTATGGTTGGGTGTTGAAAAGGGGAGGGGGGGTCCATTTTTTACGCCATCAAATTTGGACCCCCCCCCCCTTCTCCAACCAAAATAATTTGCAGGGCATAGTAACATCAGGAAAGGAGTAAAACATTACTTAAACAAAACAAATAATGGAAAATAATTAAAATTGATGTGTAAATCAAATGACTTATTGTTGGGTGCTGAAATGAGAGGGAGGGGGGTCCAATTTTTACGCCATCAAATTTGGACCCCCCTCTCCAATTGAAATAATTTGCAGGGCATAGTAACCTCAAATTAGGAGAAAAACATCACTTAAACTTAACAAGTAATGGAAAAGAATTAAAGTTGATGTGTAAATCAAATGACTTATGGTTGGGTGTTGAAAAGGGGGGGGGGTCCATTTTTTACGCCATCAAATTTGGACACCCCCCCCCCCCCCCCCCCCCTTCTCCAACCAAAATAATTTGCAGGGCATAGTAACTTCAGGAAAGGAGTAAAACATTACTTAAACAAAACATATAATGGAAAATAATTAAAATTGATGTGTAAATCAAATGACTTATTGTTGGGTGCTGAAATGGGAGGGGGGTCCAATTTTTACGCCATCAAATTTGGACCCCCCTCTCCAATTGAACTAATTTGCAGGGCATAGTAACCTCAAATTAGGAGAAAAACATCACTTAAACTTAACAAGTAATGGAAAAGAATTAAAGTTGATGTGCAAATCAAATGACTTATGGTTGGGTGTTGAAAAGGGGAGGGGGGGTCCATTTTTTACGCCATCAAATTTGGACCCCCCCCCCCCTTCTCCAACCAAAATAATTTGCAGGGCATAGTAACTTCAGGAAAGGAGAAAAACATTACTTAAACAAAACAAATAATGGAAAATAATTAAAATTGATGTGTAAATCAAATGACTTATTGTTGGGTGCTGAAATGGGAGGGAGGGGGGTCCAATTTTTACGCCATCAAATTTGGACCCCCCTCTCCAATTGAAATAATTTGCAGGGCATAGTAACCTCAAATTAGGAGAAAAACATCACTTAAACTTAACAAGTAATGGAAAAGAATTAAAGTTGATGTGTAAATCAAATGACTTATGGTTGGGTGTTAAAAAGGGGGGGGGTCCATTTTTTACGCCATCAAATTTGGACCCCCCCCCCTTCCTCCAACCAAAATAATTTGCAGGGCATAGTAACTTAAGGAAAGGAGTAAAACATTACTTAAACAAAACAACTAATGGAAAAGAATTAAAGTTGATGTGAAAATCAAATGACTTAAGGTTGGGTGTTGCCAAGCGAGGGGGGGTCCAATTTTGATGCCATCAAATTTGGACCCCCTCTCCAACAATGTTTTTTTTTTTTTTTTTTTTTTTTTTATTTAATTTTTTTTATGGGCATAACAACCTCAAGATAGGAGTTATCAATATTTTGCATTAGGGAGAAGCATTACCAACTTTTTTGGGGGGGGTCCAAAATTTACAGGGGGGGTCCATATTTCGCTATCAAAAATGGACCCGCGGGTCCATTTTTTACGGGGGTCCAAATTTGATCTGACACCGGAATTACCCAAAACCCCATCAAAAGTCTACTGTATGGGTAGTTTACAGCCTCAAACCTTGAAATATCTATAAATTATGTTATTATAAGGTGAAATAAGTTCAGATTATACAAAAAAAAAAAAAAAAAAAAATTGAAAAAAACATTTGAAAAAAACATTTGAAAAAAAAAATGAAAAACAAAAGATTTTTTTTTTTTTTACCCCTCTTAGAAAGGGTTAAATCACACGAAATGGAAGTGATAATGTAGAAATATAAACAAACATTACCTTCGTAGCACATTTTATATGTCCGTGTACATCCCATTCAAACGTGATCAGCACCGGTCGAAGTTAATCCATCACAACCCCATTTATTTTCACATCTCGACCACAAAGCCCCCCTACAACTCTTTATAAATGTTTTGTGAAGCAACACACACTAAAATGTTAAAGACTTTCTTCACCGGTAACATTTGACAATCTTTGAAAAGTGGTGTAATGCTGCAATTTTCGTCCATTTGGGCCGGTTTTTGCCTGATCCGCACCGGCCCTAATTATTCTACCACAAACCTCATTTATTTCCACATCTCGAAAAAAAAACCTCTAGAAGTCTTTATTAATGTTTTGTCAAGCACCACACACCAAAACATTATTGAATTTCGAATCCTGAACCCTATGACAGTCTTTAATAGCATTTACCATGACAGTGTGTGCATTTTAACTCTTGGAACACTCGTCACGTATATATTTGTCCTTTGTAAACAGTGCACTTGTTGAAAGTACACTTGACATCAAGTAAAACGGGTAGACCCAGATCAAAGGGCCCTAAATATCTCGCGATGTGATTTGGATCTAAACTGTTGTGATATATCGTTTATAGACTCATTAATTTTTTTACAGAGTCTAGACAGCGAGAGAGAAGATATATAATAGAGAGAGGGTCCGAGACATAGAAAAAGAGAGATATGACAAAGGTAAGAGAAATGTAGCAAAGAGAATGAAGGTTCTTCTTTCTTTTTGCTATTTTCTGTCATCCTCGTCATATCTCTGTCTCTCTGTCTTTGCCTTTATTCTCACTCTCTTTTCTCCAGCTCTCTCGCACTCTCTATCTTGCGAGAGAGAAAGAGCGATAGAGAGAGAGAGAGACAGACAGAGAAATTCAGAACAAAGTCAACTCGCGATCCGCAGGATAAGGGTTAATTGCAACTTCAGGTTCACTGATCGTTATCTATTCTAACAGCTACCCAGCTGTGTTAATTGGTTTGCAATGAACATTCTCTGATAAGGGTGTGTGTATTGATACCAATTATCACAGTAGGGAACCAATACAGGGGCGAAACCTCTCATGAAAATATAACCCTCTTCACGAAATGGATTAAATTCAATATTGTACTGAAAAACACAGTAACTCTATAAATTTATGCGTATAAGCCACTTAAAAAAGCGGATTTGAAAAGTGGCGTGATGGTGCAATTTTCGTCCATTTGATTTTATTCTAGCCTGATCTGCACCGGCCATAGTTATTCCACCACAATCTCTATTTATTTTCACATCTCGATAAAAAAACAAACTTCTACAAGTCTTTATTAATGTTTGGATAAGCACCAAACACCAAAACGTTAATGAATTTCGTATCCGGAACACTAGGAAAGCTTTTAAAAAATAGCATTTGCTACGATTTCCATCATCCTCTGTAATTCGAAATCATTAGGTGCCGTGTGTCCTTTGAAAACAGTGCACTTGTTGAAAGTACACTTGACACCAAGTAAACCGTGTAGACCCATTTCAAGGGGCCCCTAAATGATGAAAGCGTAAGTGTGTGCTCTAGTCACGTATACATATTTCTGTAAACAGTGTACTTGTTGAAAGTACACTTGTACAAAGAAAATAAAGCATATGTCGTAGTAACATCACCGAAGTTCGGCAGGAGATACTTGTCCAGTTCAAGGCATCAACTAATTATGTTTGGCCGGCGACTTCTTCCTCACAAAAATCGCCTATGTGAACAAATGTGTGCTGAAAACCACAATCTCCCCACTTAGCTGTCTTATTTCATCCTTTACATATTTTCATATGGCTTTTAGCTAGGTAGACTCGTCTATTTCATAATATTATTTAAGTGCCTTTATCTGCAGATGTGAACATTTAGTGCTTATAATATAGACACAGATGTGACAGTGGAACTCTCTTTCCCTCGTGGATTAAACCCATTACATGTACTCAATAAATACACCCTTTTAAGCCTTTACTTTATTCCCACACTGAAGAAAAAAACAGTACCATACAAAATGTATTATGTTCTTTATCATTACTGAAAGCAGACTGAAAGTAAATCACACTATGCACTACTATAAATAGAGTGTTTAGCCTCGCAGATGGTAGCTTAAAGCAGGCTGAAAGTATAGCTCATTCTGTTCTACTTTCAATCTGCTATAAGTGGTCACTTGTATTCAAACAAAGAATTAAGTATTACATATGTATACGAAATAGATTCTTTATCCTATGATAGCTTAAAGCAGTGTGAATGTAAAACACAGCTTACTTTACTTTCAACCTGCTTTAAGTTTGTCACCTGTGTTCAAAACAAGGGTTAATCGTCTAGAAAAAATTGTATAAATATAATTTATACGACAGTTTTTAGTTGACAAAATACAGATGTTAAAAAGTGTAGAAAAAAAGTTTCATTACATGACAATTTGACAATTAAAGGAAATGATCTAGATGCAAACTTTTGGGGGTTTTGTGAAGGCCTATTTTTATCGTTATATGTAAACAACAACATTACAATGTTGAAATGGATCAGCTAGATCCCCTATCTAACTGTATTAATACCTAGTACCCATGATGCCCTAGGTGCCTCTGGGTAATATGATATGATGTAACAATTGTGTATCTACCTTAATATACAGTCCAATAGACATCCTGCTGAGCCAAATATAGGCCTTTAACTCTTACCGTCCTAAGGGCGACATGGGTAATATTTGCAAACATCTTGGCTCCAGATAAGACGCCGCGTTGTCGTGGCTTATAGCGACTTGGCTTACAGTTGCACAGGCTTGACAGTTGTATCTAGACCTGCAGACCAGAGACCACGTAACGCGGGGTCTGATTTG
Source organism: Gari tellinella (assembly GCA_922989275.2). NCBI lineage: Eukaryota > Metazoa > Mollusca > Bivalvia > Cardiida > Psammobiidae > Gari > Gari tellinella. Next base: position 29,803,195 of record OV277860.1, read on the forward strand.
GAATATATTATAAAGTTTAATTAAGACCCGAAATATACTATTGCTGCTTCCGAAGACGAAATATTTTAAGCATACGACACTTCAGAATGATAAGGATTAAAACATAACAGAAATTAATCCAAACTGTTTGCTACTACATGTATATTACTTTAGTCATATAACTCGAACATATTCAACAATAGAGACAATATATATGTGTTTTTGCAAACAAAAAACCATTAAAGAATACAAAGCGAAAATGTCCACAGTCGACCGATCAGGGTCTGCACTGTTAGTCAGTGACAGCAACCCATAACAGTCATCAACGTACACGCATTAATTGGAAACTGGTGTTAAGGATGCGATTTGGGCAAGTTTAAATTGAGAAATAAAAACAAGAGACGACAATTGTTTGAAGCAATTTAAAGCCTTTCAAATTACTCGATGTGTGATTCGGAGCAACACTGACTGCACATGATAATCAAGATGCGTTGGGCGCTGTGTTTAGCTTCTCTAATGCTGTAAATATTTTCTCGAACTAGTGCTCACGTGCATGCAATGGTTAATATTCGCAAACCGTCTAGATTCAGCATAGACACCTAGTTAGTTAGTTTCTTTATTTCCTCCAATACTGAAGAGTTCAAGCATACAAACAGACAACATATTTACATAGCAATCAGAAATAAATATATACATGCAAAAATATGCAAAATAAAAATATAAATGAATATTGTAATGAGATAATACTCACAACTTGACATGTCGACCACATTAAATATCCAAGAAATTCGAGACGTGTCGACAGTGAAGATCGTGACTAACTCATTCATCACTAATACTTTAAATGGATGAATCCAGATTCTAAATTAAATCTAGATAAAGCTAGATCTGGTTGTTTTCTGCAGTTTGTTGCAAAATGACCAACAGTGCAGATCCTGATCCGAGGACTCAATTATGAGCTTTTTACCTGGGTCTACAATGTCTGCCACAATCTCCCCACTTAGCTGCCTTACTACATCCTTTACCATATTTTCGTATGGCTTTGAGCGAGGTAGACTCGTCTATGTCATAATATTATTTTAGTGCATTTCCCGTACGAAAATATTAAGCGGAATACGCCTGGAACTTAGACGGAATACGCCCGGAAAATGGCAAAATATCAGATTTTCCTGCTATCGTAAGGCGGACATGGAATTTCTTTAAAATACGCCTAAGAAATTTGAATTTTCGTCTTAATCTTAGCAGGAAACGATAACATATTAGACGGAAAATGTTACCCAGATTTTTTTCCGTGTAGGTAAGGCGGAAAAAAGAACTTTACTTTAAATGTTAGCAGGAAAAAATGTCTTTGAAAATTTCTGGAGATTTTCCTAGACGGAATTTCAACTTAGCCTCTTGTACTAGACGGACTTTTTATCTTTGATATTTTTGTTAGCAGGAATTTCAGCCTGGTCCCACAATTCAGCTCATCTGCTCTTGTTTTAGTCCAAGCCCATTTTGAAAACTACAACAACGACAAAATGGCTGAACTAGCAACACATTTGAAACATCTGAAAGAAAAAGGTTTAAACCATGGTAAGTTTTCATTGTTTGATTATTATGGGGGTTGGAAAATGTTTGAGAAGTGTTTTTCTTGCTATTGTGAAAACATTAAATGATATAGTTATGTGTTTTTATTTTAATAAAGACTTAAGTATTTTTCCTTTGTCTGGCACAATGTCAGTCATAATTGGTAAATTTTAAGATTATTCACTTTTAACTCAACCTGTTCAGGAAAAAACCTTTTAACCTTTCAGATACCAGCAACCACCAAGAGATATTGGGTTACATAATGACTGAGAGAGGGCCAAACGTGTAATGGTAAGTTTATTTGTTCATTAATGGCAGGAACGTATATTTAATCTATGTCTCTGTTAATGGAGAGTAAACACACTGCCTAGATCAGAAGATCTAAGTTTTAAGTAATGGGTACATCAAAATACTCACGGATCTAGAAGCATATAGATCTAGCAGACACTTAGTTAGTTTTAGAGTCAGACTGTCTCTAGGTGGCAGTTTCTAAGTTTCGAATTTTGCACATTGATTATGTATCACTGTACAAAATGAAGTAAATGCATGTTTAACCCCTTACTCCATTGATGCACTTTTTACACATTTAATTCATTCCTCCCATTAAGAAACTAGTTCCAATTTATACAGTTATGAATGTGTGATTCAAGAAATATTTCCTATATCCTTCCAGATAATAGCTTCAAGCAGGCAGAAGTATGAACCAGGATGTACTTTTAAACCAATTTCCTCATAAATACACCTTTTTTTCACAGTAACACACAGTCTTAACTCATTAACCCCTGAAACTTGTAATGGACAATTCCAATTTCAAATTAAGTCTAGTCCATTTTTTGACTATTAAGGGTTGCTTTTAACAATATATTTCAAAATGACAAACAGTGAAGACCCTGATCAGGGTCTACACTGTTTGCATAGGACAAGTGTTATCCTCACAGGTACACTGCTATACTTGTCACTAGGGTTGAATATGTTAAAAATATTCCTCAATGAAGAAAATAGCTCCGATTTATACAGCCATGAATATAAACAATAAGAAACATATTTTCAATATTCTAACAGAATTTGTTAGCTTAAAGCAAGCTGGCAGTAAAGCAAAATGTGGCTTAAGGTGCATTCTGCTCTACTTTCAAGCAGCTTTAAGTGGCCACCTGTCTTCAAATCTAGAAACAGGCTATGGGGTAATGGGTTAAGCCTTTAAGGCACACTCTGCTTTACTTTCAAAAGTGGAAAGTAAAGCATGAGGATGCAACTTTATACCAAATATCACATGTGTAAAAACGCCTTTTTACACCTTAATCTTTGCCCCAAATAGCCTGTTTTTGGTTTTGAAGACAGCCTAAGGTGACCACTTAAAGCAGGTTGAAAGTAAAGCAAAATGTGCCTTAAGGAACATTCTGCTTTACTTTCAGCCTGCTTTATGCTACCATTTGCTAGCATGTAGAAAAATATTTCTTATGGTACAGTTTCATGACTATATAAATTGGAACTATTTATTCAGGGTAGGAATAAATTTGATGCACTATAAGGCGCTTCTATGGGGGAAAGGGTTAACCCATTCCCCATAAAACGCCTTTTTACGCCATTAGTTAGAGCCTCCCATGGATAAAATAGTTCTAATTTATGCAGTAATAAGTATGTATCATAAGAAATATTTTCTATATCCTAGCAGATGACAGCTTTAAGCAGGCTGAAAGTAAAGCAGAATGTGCCTTAAGGCCAATTCTGCTTTACTTCCAATTGACTTTAAGTGGTCACTTATCTTCAAATCTAGAAACAGGGTATGTGGTTATTGATTAAATATAATCCTCCAATGAAGGAAATAGTTCCAATTTATACAGCCATGAATATATATCATAAGAAATGTTTTCTATATTCTTACAGATTGTAAGTTAAAGCAGACTGAAAGTAAAGCAGAATGAACCTTAAGGCTTAAGGCACATTCTGCTTTACTTTCAACCTGCTTTAAGTTGGTACCTGTCTTCTGAACTAGAAATAGGCTATTGGGTAATGGGGTTAACATTGCAAGATGCCTTATCTACACACACTTATTTTGCAGGCACATGATGATTTGGACATGGCTAGGGAGATGCTGAAACCATCATGAACAAATCAACAGCTCCATGGGTTTGGTGCCAGCAGCCTTACTATGTGTTTACGATCTCAAAAGACAGTTACCCTAAAATTCTTGTCAAGATTTTATGGATGGTGATACTTGAAATTCAGCCAATGAAAGGATTGAACTGATTAAGCTTATTGGACATTACACCCTCACCTTGTAAAAAATTATCATAACTTGCAAATTCATTTCAAAGTCAGATTTCAGGAATTCTGACCAAATACATATTGCTACTAGTGCCAAGCAGTTAGGATCCTGATCAGACACCACAATTACGGATCCAAACTGTTTGCAAAGTTGACTTTATCAGGGCTCCAGATATTAGAGAGTAAACTGAACAAATCCAACATTTTCTCATTAGAATTGGCTGGAAGAGACGATTCTAACGAGAAGCATGCAGCACTGTAGGGTTTAATGCAGAAACAAAGATTATAGGTTTTGAAATACTCTCTTTATCTGGAACTCTGTTTATTTGATAATGGTAGGGAAAGTGTTAATTCCAAAAATGTAGGCAAAATTTCATAATTATAGGAAGGTCAAGTTTGAACTTTAGATGATTTCAAATTATTCAGTTGTATTTATAATAATGACATCATGTTTAAGATTGATTGAACTTGTTTCAAATAAATTAGAACAAGTAAGTACAGAGTGGTGTTATTCTTGATTTTAAAGGTAATTTTTTCCCAACCTGGCTGCATGGTCTAATAATTAGACTTGTTTTACTTAGGCCATAAATGTCCCAAGGTTTTCCAGCCAAATATTCTGGGCTTTGACATTTAATGTAAACTATACCTTGGAAAGTATACCATAGTAAACTGGAACATTTACATGCAGGCACTCAGTTCATGTATATGAGAAGAGTGTATAATACTGCTGCAAATGACCACTTTTGTCTATAAAAAAATTTTTTTATGCAAATTGTCACAAATTTTTCATACAATTAACTTGATTCCTTAAATGGATACTATTACTATACAGATATTTTTGTACATTATGTGAATTTTTTTCTAAGGCGGAATATTTTCCTGTTATTTAGCAGGTTTCCGCTTTGCTAGGCAGGAAAATTTGTACATTAGATGGATTTTCTAAGGCGGAAAATTTTCCTGTTATTTACCAGGATTCCGCTTTACTAGGTGGAAAGAATTTGCATATTTCGAGCCCTATTCTCCCTAAGAGCTCTAAGGCGGGATTTTTTCCGTGAATATTAGGCGGATTTTTTTCCATGTAAGCTTAGTGGGATTTTTTAGGAGGAAAATTGGGTGGATTTTTGTTTTCCTCCTAGTTACCAGGATTCCGCCTTACTAGGTGGAAAAAATTTGCATATTTCGAGCCCTATTCTCCCTAAGAGCTCTAAGGCGGAATATTTTCCGTGAATATTAGGCGGATTTTTCTCCATATATGCTTAGTGGGATTTTTTTAGGCGGAAAATTATGTGGACAATTTTCCTGCTAGTTACCAGGATTCCGCCTAACTAGGTGGAAAAAATTTGCATATTTCGAGCCCTATTCTCCCTAAGAGCTGTTCTTTCTCTATTGCAAGTCATAGACGGAAAACGCTTAAGATTCCGGGCGTATTCCTGCTAAGTTCCAGGCGTACTTTTTCGTACAGGTTATCTGAATAGAACAGTGTAGAATCAGATCAGAATCTCATTCAAGAGCCCTCTATTCTAGGTCTGCACTATCTGCGCGCCGTTACATAAGCAGAGCTATCATAAATGGCTTTCGCACTGCGGGATACCAATCGCAGTGTATATTGTCCCCGCATACCATATTTGCACCCAGCACCATAAAGCACAAGGTTTTTACAGGCGAGGTACATAAGAAATAAGATTTTATATGAATAGCTTGTATCCAGATCAGCCGCAGTGTAACGTAACGCTTACCGTCCTAAGGGCGACATGGGCAATGTTTGCAAACAGCTTGGCTCCAGATCAGACGCCGCGTTGTCGTGGCTTATAGCGACTTGGCTAACAATTGCACAGGCTTGACAGTTGTATCTAGACCAGCGGACTAGAGACCACGTAACGTGGCGTCTGATTTGGAATATGTTATAAGTTTATTTAAGATCCGAAATATAATATTGCTGCTTCCGAAGACGAACTATTTTAAGTTATTTACGACATTTCAGAATGATAATGATTGAAACAAAACTGAAATCCAAACTGTTTGCTACTATATTACTTAAATAGTCATATAACTCGAACATATTCAACAAAAGGACAATATATATGTGATTTTGCCAACAATAATGGAACAGTCATTAAAGCTGCTTTGGAAATGATCAGGTTCTAAACTGACTGCAATAACACCTGCCTATTCCGTTCATACACATATATACTTTGTTGTAACTGGTCAGTAAATTTCTTTTCTTTTTTCCACATTTACCGTTGAAAGTATAGCAGAATGCGCCTTGAAGAAGATTAGAACTATGCTTTACCTCCAACCTGCCGATTTACCGGGTGTTTGATTTGGATTCACACATTCAAACTTTCAGATTGTAAATTTTGCTGGTATTTATGTGCTTGGAACTGGTGACTGTATGTCATTAATAACCTTTTGGATGGTGTGCAGATACTTTTCAGATGGAAGTCACTTGGTGTTATCTCTGGATCCACACTGTTTGTACATGTCGTCGCAAAGCTCTCATTTGCAGGCTATAGACATGTCTAAACATATTTTAATGCTGTGTATATATACATATATAGCTAAGCATACCTTAAAATAATAATGCTACCACCTCCCTGTGATTTACAATTGAAAACAGTTTAGATTAGGGTCAAATGTCAAAAAGCATGGTGTTTGAGCCGGAACACGCTTTTTTATACGCCCACCTCTAAAATGTACGTTCTTGTTGCATGGGAAATCCTTATCCTTTCCCAAAACACGGAATTTATACAAAAGTGTATAATTCTGTGCCCAAAATATGGGCTTGTGGTCTGTTTGAAGGTGCCAAGCGCAGACAATAAGGATCCAGATGAGACACCGAGTCACTCGGCGTTTGATCAGGTTCCAAATCGCCGGACACTTTATGAAGCGAATTGTCGACGTCTGCAATGAACTGTGATTTTCACATTTTATTGCTAATTGCGTTTACGCTTCTTTTAATTTGATCCGGAAAGATAAGCGTTTAACATTGGTGGTAATTATGCATTTTTTAATTTGTGTTTATTAAAATCAGTCTGTTTCAGTGACAACCATATCATTGATATACAATGTATTCACATAAGCTTTTTCTGAGAAAATGAAAGTGCTTGTTACATGGGATATCGTTATCCTTTTCCGAAGGACGAGTTTGTGGTCCGTTTGAAGATGCCAAGCGTAGCAGTTTGGATCCAGATTACACGCTGAGTTACTCGGCGTCTGATCAGGTTCCAAATCGGCTGACACTTAATGAAGCGAATTTTCGTCTGATTGACACTCGTCGAAAAGAATCGACGACGTTTGCGGTGATCTGTGATTGCAATGCGTTTGCATTTCGTTTCGTTTTACACCACTGTATCATGTTAACTATATAAACTATTTGAATTTATATAAAGATACGCAAGACATTTATGTTTAAAATGTGGTGACTTTGGACCGGATGCAAATTGATTGTGTTTAAACTGTATACTTAGTTTATAACATTATGCTTTATGCACATGTCACAATAATAAAATATTTACTTACTTTTATTTGCGTGGCCCTGTCTGTCCGTCCGTTCGTTCTTCCGTCCACATTTTGTTTGTCCGGAGTTTTCCGGTAAATTTATTGAGTGATATTGATGAGTGTCACACAAATGTTATATGCATAAAGATCTGGACCCGAGTCGAGTTTGAGGTTCATTCGATTTTTCGTTACAGAGTTACCTGCCCTTGATGTACTCAAATATGCTATAACTGAAAGCTTGTCCGTAGTTTTCTCGGAAAACTATTTGCAGGATATTAATAACTTTACACAAATGTTATATGCATCAAGACCTGAAGCTGAGTCAGGTTTGAGCTTTATTTGCTTTTTATGCTCCCAGATCTCCCAGATTGGGAAAAGGCTTTTTTGATGGGCTTAGTTTCATGCCCTTTTTGTTGAAGGGGGGTGGGGGGTCGATGGAGGTGTGTTAGTGTTGGGGGAGGGGGTAGACTCTTTCAGATATCTTTCTGGTTAAATGTTTGGCCCTGAAAAGGGCCTTTTTCAGGCTGACGTCACCGACCTCAGGACTTTCCGTAGGACATGCAGTACTCGCGTGTTCCCTGTATCATTGAGATGCACACCATCTTTGCGGAACATACTAGAACCCACATCCTTTTCCAGATGGATAAAATCACGTCGTAGCTTCGCAGCCAGCTTGCTGTCCACTGTCCTCTGAATCTTTTTGTACCTTCCATGACTGATACTACTAGAATCGTACCTTTACCCAATATCCTATTTCTAGTTTTGTTGGCACGAGACTACTTAAAGCAGACTGGAAGTAAAGCAGCTTAACTTTCGGCCTACTTTAAGCTATCATGTACTAGAAAAAAATTCGAAGATTTAGGAAATATCCGGAGAAATGGCAGCCCTGCTGAAACCTTTAATGAATAATTTCATTTTCGAATTAAGTTTGGTCCATTTATGACTACAGTAAAACCTCTCTATTGCGACCACTAATATATGTAGAAGGCCAATACTTTTAATAAGAGACAGGGTGACAGCTTAAAGCAATGTGAAAGTAAAACAGAAAACGAATGAAGGAGTTTTACTTCCACTTTGCTTAAAGCAACCACCTGCATTAAATATCTTTAGTGGTCGTAAAAGAAATGTTTTACTGTCTACACTGTTTGCATTGGACATAGTTTCTTTTCACAGGTATGCCATTTTTAAATAATTAGTAGCTCTACCCTCGTTTCTAGGGTTGAATATGTTGCTTATTATAATTCTAAAATTAAATATTTAGAAAGAAATTTCAATGATCGAGTTCTGTCAACTGATGTTTATGAAACCATCTATATACATCGTATAGAATTAACTCTTCGCATGCTACATGGAGCAGTACAAGACCTTGATATAGACTTTTGCAAAGAGTTTGAATACTGGTAAGATGCCGCATTATGCGACATCTGAACAGGATCAAAATTATTTGACACTTTGATATTGTTTGGAAGATATTGATATTGTTTGGAAGAGAAATTTAGAAACTTCGATGTTTAGAAAGTTAGCAGACAACACTTGTTGCAGACGGGAAATATACCCAGCATGCAAAGAGTCAGTTATAGGTCTAAGGACACCGAAGTCTACCAAAGTCAATCTCAAACAGCTTTTGACCAACTTTTCTCAATTTCATACAGTCAAACTTGTTATAACTATTTACTCCATAGATACTCAATTGTACACATTTAATTTATTCCAACACTGAAGATAATAGTTCCAATATCTACAGTCATGGATAATTATGTATCATAAGAAGCATTTTCTATGTTCTATCAGATGCTGAAAGAAAAGCAGAATGTGTCTATAAGGTGCATTCTGCTTTACTTTCAACCTTCGTTAAGCCTGTAGACTACTAGAAACTGGCTATGGAGAAAAGGGTTAAAGGACCATTTAGAAACTTTGCATGGATACTGTCACTTAAGATATGTGTGATAACATAACGCGGAGAAGCTTTCTAGGGGTATACCTTTTTGCAACCTGATCTGGATATTTAAACTGTTTCAATAGTCATCAATACTGTTGACCAATGTTGAAAGGGTTAATCCAAAGTCATCGACCAAACCAGGTGCTTTTTTTTTCTTCATTTTATTATTTTGCTTAAAATGTATGTAGACCTGTAACAAAAGCAGCATGCGGGCACAGAAGTCAAAAACGCATGTTCAAGCTACACGGGTACATGTAGCTTTGAGATTTTATTAAGGCGGGATCCCTGTGGCGAACAGTTCCCAAATATGCACTTCATAGACAATCGGTTATGCTGGGAGAGTTTTATTAGGCTAGTGCGGCTTCTGTGTTCGGTTGCGTAATGTCATATTCCTTTGTGATGTGCGATATGGTAGACCCGTGTTTTACGACAGGCTTTACCTGGCAGTTATAAACGGGTTTGATCCAGATTGATAGTTTATTATTTTAACACACTATTTACTTGATCATTTTGTTATCAAGTTAACGTCCAATATCTTAATTGGGTTAATTAGAATTATCGATATATTTCAAGTATAGTAGCAATCTTCTTCACATCTTTGTTTAAATCGCCTTTTCTAAAGCACAATTGTGAAATATTGGACTGGGCTCGGATAAAAAAATTTAATATTATAACCAAACCCATATTAGCCCTTATCATGCCGTGATACCGTTAAATTTAGATGTGTACATTTTGTATGTAAAGAAACCTAAAAACACTTCCAACAGTCTGATTCAAGATCAGGCGCCATGTTACGCGGCTTCTGATCTAGATCAAAGCTGTTTGCAAAAACGACATGAAGTCTCGATCAGCAGGCAAAGTGTTAAGCAGTAACTGAAATTGATCGCTTGACTGCTGTATATGGGACATAAGTAAAGCAGAAAGAAAAGTAGAATACACATGTAACTTTGTTCTTCCTTTTCTTTAAAACTTTATCACGCTCACATCTCACAATCCCTTATACAGAGCTTTATTCGGCATAAAATAGCATAAGTATATTCATAGCCATCAATAAACATGTACAACTCAATATACATACATTCATTGTACGTAAAATGAACGGACATGGAAAATTAAGTTTTGTAAACAAACTTTACAGAGAAGTGTAATCTATAAACTGACAAGAGTTCACATTATTTAATAGATATTATTATGTATTCCATGCAACTCTTAATGTTCCCTCTGATTAGAGTCTGCACTGTTTGTATAGAGCACATGTGTTCTGTTCACAGGTATGCATTTCTGTTAATGACGAGTTCAATCGTTGCTAGGGTTGAATGTGGTTGCTTAGTATATTTTTAACAAGAGCCCCATGGGGCATATGTCGCTCACCTGAGAATAGCTGTACATCAAAATGGAGATAATGATTTATGTCCAGGACGGGGTCATTTTTTACCCGAGGGGCATAATTTGAACAATCTTGATAGAGGACCTGTAGATGATGCTATGTTCCACATATCTAAGATCAGGGTACTAGGGTTCTAGACAAGAAGATTTTTTTTAAGTTTCCATTGAAAAAATCTATTTTTAGCTCCTGTGACCTACATATGCAACAGACTGGAACCATTTGAACAAACTAGATAAAGGACATCTAGAAGTAACACCATGCCGAATATCAAAGCTCTGGCTATATTAGCTTCAGAAAAGAAGACGTTTGAAAACTGTGACCCCCGGAGTGGGGCTAATTTTGACCCCAGGGGCATAATTTGTACAAACTTGATAGAGGACCTGTAGATGATATGCAATCGACCAGAACCATTTGAACCTTATTGGTATAGGACATCTAAAAGTGTCACCATGCCAGATATCAAAGCTCTGGCCATATTAGTTTCAGAGGAGAAGACGTTTGAAAATTTCACTATATAACTCTTATGTTAAACTGTGACCCCCCGGGCGGGGCCAATTTTGACCCCAGGGGCATAGTTTGTAGTTTGATAGAGGACCTGTAGATGATGATATGTGACAAATGTCTAAGATCTGGCCCTTGTAGTTTCAGACAAGAAGATTTTTTAAGATTTCCTTATTTTTTCACTTGGTTGCCATGGCAACCAGAGTTCTACATTGTTTTTAATTCTTTGCACAATTTTGAAAGAACTTGACCCAAGGAACATTCGTGTAAAGTTTGGTTGAAATCTTTTCAGCGGTATATGAGGAGATGACATTTGAAGCAATTGTTAAAGACAACAATGACTGTATAAAGTGAAATTATTTTCTTCTGTGGAAGAATAAATTAAAGACATAAAAAGGAATATGTATGGGTTAATAGGTTAATAAATATCATTATTTACATTTTCTAAATATAAGAAACTATATGTAAATGAGTGGCAAATAGTTTGGATCCAGATTAGATGCAGCATTATGTGGCATCTGACCTGGATCCATACTGTTTATGGCCAAGAATTAATTGTGGACTGATAGACAGAAAGATAAACAAACAAACAAAACACAAACAAACAAACAGACAGACCAAAAGTAATATGCCTCGAACTAAGTTGTGCTTGAGCATAAAATAGCAGACATCGTTATGTATCTCAGTGACCTGAGTTCAGAGCTAGCTATGGGTCAGTTATGCAATAGGAGACGCTCTCAGAGAGAAATTACTATTATCATGCTGAACTGTTGTCTGCTCCAAATGTTTGTATGTGAAATATGTAAAAAATAATAACTTATATTTTCTAAATATAAGAAAATATGTAAATGAGTGGCAAATAGTTTCAGATCCAGATTAGATGCAGCATTATGTGGCATCTGACCTGGATCCAAACTGTTTGCAAAAATGTTGCATTTAGTATAAGGGTAGCTTCTTAGCCTGGAAAATACAGTGGGTCTGTATAAAAACGGATCATTAGAGAGTTTTTACTGTCAGACCTGCATCAAAAAGCACTGATATGGCCAGGGTTGAGTCAAATTTGACCCTAGGGTTTTGATTTTTTACAATTTTGAAAGTGATTTAGTAGAAGATACTATTCATGCAATATCTAAGGCGTGGGAACAGTGGTTTTTTACAAAAAACTTGTTTAAAGTTTTTCACTTTTTTTAATAAATTTCAATAAGTAGTCCACCAATGAATTTTATTTTAACAATTTCTGTAGAGAAGCATCCAAGGAACACCGTCAGCAATTTAGTTTTTCCCTCAAACTCGCGGTTTCAGAGGAGATGTCGCTTGAAGTAAATTTGAACGGACGGACAGATGGACAGACGGACAGACGGACGGACGCACGTGCCACCGAATTGGGTTAAAGGGCCTTTTCTTTTGTTATTTTCTTTTGTTCGAATAACGGGCCACGGCCCCTTAGTGTATTGTTACGGAATGAACTCTATTGTCTTCCTTTGTTATGTTTACCGTTATCTGGCCCTTTAACTCACTTTAGTGGCGCGGACAGACGGACGGCGGGCGATCACAACAGCTCACCTTGAGCCTTCGGCTCAGGTGAGCTAAAAACTAGATTTAAAATGAAATCTCATTGACCTAGTTGTTCTTATCTGTTGCTGGAAGGCTATTCCACATGACCATCACTGGTAATGAAATTCCCAAGATATGACCAACGGACCCTAGACTTCAAACAATTTTTGTCGTCTGCTTTTTTTTATTTCTCAATTAAAACTTACCCAAATCCCCCCCTTATCACCAGTTTCCAATTAATGCGTTTACATTGATGACTTTTATGGGTTGCTGTTAATGACTAACAATAATAATAATAATAATAATAATGGGACAGTGCAGACCCTGATCGGTCGACTCTAGACTTTTTCACTTTGTATTCTTTAATGGTTTATTGTTTACACATAACAAATATACTCGTCTCTATTGTTGAATATGTTCGAGTTATATGACTAAAGTAATATAGTAGCAAACAGTTTGGAGTTCAGTTTCGTTTCAAACCTTATCATTCTGAAATGTCGTATGCTTAAAATATTTCGGGTCGGAAGCAGCCAAAATTTAATTTCGGATCTTAATTAAACTTGATAACATATTCCAAATCAGACGCCGCGTTACGTGGTCTCTGTTCCGCTGGTCTAGATACAAGCTTGTGCAACTGTAAGCCAAGTCGCTATAAACCACGACAACGCGGCTTCTGATCTGGAGCCAAGCTGTACGCAAATATTGCCCATGTCGCCCTTAGGAGTTACACTGCGGCTGAGCTGGATTCAAGCTATTCATATAAAATCTGATCTCTTTTGCGGTACCCTCTCTTTTGTACCTTGCCTGTAAAAACCATGTGATTTAAGGTGCTGGGTGCATATATAGTGTGCGGGTACAATATACATTGCAATTGGTATCCCGCAGAGCGAAAGCCATTTGTGATATCGCTGCTTATGTAACGGCGCGCAGTGCCCTATGTCGCGGTAAAGCACGGTTGTTGTTAATAGGTTACCAATTACTGATTATTACGTACCGTCTTGAGGCCATACTTTGGGGGCTTTTTATGCTTGTTTTCTGAACTATTTGCTGCTAATAGTGCAGATCTAGAATAGAGAGCTCTTGAATGAGATTCTGATCTGATTCGTGCCGCTAATACTTGAAAAAGGCGTTAAGGCAGTACAAATAGATAGATAGATAGATAGAAAGAATGTAGTCAGGAGATTGTGGTTTCCAGCGCACATTTGATCACATAGGCGATTTTTGTGAGGCAGAAGACGCCGGCCAAGCATAATTAGTTGATACCTGTACTATACTGGACAAGTATCTCCTTCCGAACTTCGGTGATGTTACTACGACATATGTTTTATTTTCTTTGTACAAGTGTACTTTCAACAAGTACACTTTTTACAGAAATATGTATGCGTGACTAGAGCACACACATACGCTTTCATCAGTTAGGGGCCCTTGAAATGGGTCTACACGTTTTACTTGGTGTCAAGTGTACTTTCAACAAGTGCACTGTTTTCAAAGGACACACGGCACCTAATGTTTCGGATTATAGAGGATGATGGAAATCGTAGCAAAATGCTATTTTTCAAAGACTGTCCACAGTGTTCCGGATACGAAATTCATTAATGTCTTGGTGTGTGGTGCTTGACCAAACATTAATAAAGACTTGTAGAAGTCTTATTTTTGTATCGAGATGTGAAAATAAATAGAGATTGTGGTGGAATTACTAAGGCCGGTGTGGATCAGGCTAGAATCAACTTAAAGGGACGAAAATTGCATCATCACGCTACTTTTTTAAGTGGCTTATACGCATAAATTTATAGAGTTACTGTGTTTTTCAGTATACGATTGAATTTAATCCATTTCGTGAAGAGGGTTATATTTTCATGAGAGGTTTCGCCCCTGGAAACTGTACACCTATATGTAGTGGTTCCCTACTGTGATAATTGGTATCAATACACACGCCCTTATCAGAGAATGTTCATTGCAAACCAAATAACACAGCTGGGTAGTTGTTAGATGTAGATAACGATCAGTGAACCTGAAGTTGCAATTAACCCTTATCCTGCGAATCGCGAGTTGACATTGTTCTGAATTTCTCTGGCTGTCTCTCTATCTCTATCGCTCTCTCGCTCTTTCTCTTTCGCAAGATAGAGAGTGCGAGAGAGCTGGAGAAAAGAGAGTGAGAATAAAGGCAAAGACAGAGAGACAGAGATATGACGAGGATGACAGAAAATAGCAAAAAGAAAGAAGAGCCTTCATTCTCTTTGCTATATTTCTCTTACCTTTGTCATATCTCTCTTTTTCTATGTCTCGGACCCTCTCTCTATTATATCTCTTCTCTCTCGCTGTCTAGTCTAGACTCTGTAAAAAATTCACGAGACTATGAACGATATATCACAACAGATCCAAATCACATCGCGAGATATTTAGGGCCCTTTGATCTGGGTCTACCCGTTTTACTTGGTGTCAAGTGTACTTTCAACAAGTGCACTGTTTACAAAGGACAAATATATACGTGACGAGTGTTCCAAGAGTTAAAATGCACACACTGTCATGGTAAATGCTATTAAAGACTGTCATAGGGTTCAGGATTCGAAATTCAATAATGTTTTGGTGTGTGGTGCTTGACAAAACATTAAGAAAGACTTTTAGAGGTGTTTTTTTCGAGATGTGGAAATAAATGAGGTTTGTGGTGGAATAACTAGGGCCGGTGCGGATCAGCTCAAATGGACGAAAATTGCAGCGTGACGCCACTTTTCAAAGATTGTCAAATGTTACCAGTGAAGAAAGTCTTTAATTTTTTAGTGTGTGTTGCTTAACAAAACATTTATAAAGAGTTGTAGGCGGGCTTTGTGGTCGAGATGTGAAAATAAATGGGGTTGTGGTGGATTAACATCTCGTTTGAATGGGATGTACACGGACATATAAAATGTGCTACGAAGGTAATGTCTGTTTATATTTCCACATTATCACTTCCATTTTCGTGTGATTTAACCCTTTCTAAGAGGGAAAAAAAAAAAAAAAAATCTTTTGTTTTTCTTTTTTTTTTTCAAATGTTTTTTTCAATTTTTTTTTTTTTTGTATAATCTGAACTTATATCACCTTATAATAACATAATTAATAGATATTTCAAGGTTTGTGGCTGTAAACTACCCCAACAGTTGATTTTTGATGGGGTTTTGGGTAATTCCGGGGTTTGTGGGGTTTTGGGTAATTCGTTCCACCGTTTTAAATACCCACAGATGAAATACTGTCTTTGTTCCAAAAATAGCAAATATATTCAATACGGACACACAGATAGACAGACCAAAAGCAATCAAACCCTTCAATATTTATATCATAGCAAATACATGCATAGAAATACACAAAATTGCAAGAACCTCTGGCCAGCACCTATACTGTCAATTTAGTAACACGTACACAGTAAACTATCGAGTGTCATTCAAAAAGCAAAGCAAACCTAGTAAATATAAGGTTATTCAAAAGTATACGCTTCCGAAATATGAAACCAGTCTAATGAATAAATGCACAAATCAAAAAAATAAACATACTTACGATAAACAAAACAAAACTCGGGATTCCGGAAATAGACAACGGCAAGAAAAGCCGCTTCCGGTTTACAGAATCAAAACGAGGCTAGAATGAAATTCCCGAAAAACGCAAAAACTGACACTAGATAGAACCGGAGAGCTATATGCGCAGCCTAGATATTATTTTAATATCCTAGTCAACACATAGCTACCGACTGCCGTGCAAAATAAGCAATAAATAACAAGAACAGCAAATTGACACGTGACCTCACAACAGCATTGCGAAACTAGGTCACAACACCGCAGTAAGATAATTTGTCAAACATACAAATTACATATAACAAAATGACAGTACTAGGCAGAGGCACTTACCTTCAAAACACTATAAAATATACTCCAAACACAAATTTCCTTTGGCACAAACACAGAAATAACTCACAAGTCACAGTTCCAGTCCTCCAGCCGACTCCAAACAAACAAACGTGGTAAATGGGTGACGTCACGTGACAGTCTCACCGCGCAGAAAATGCTATCCGCTTAAGGTACTTCGCATGTGCGCTTAATTTTCATACAATGTGTATGAAACTTTTTATGAAGAATGATAATAGCCTAAGAAACAATGTGTGAAAATATAGGCAAAATCTATCGTGTGGTTTGTCTTTTAGGTCTCTTTTCCTGAAAAAAAAAACCTGGAATTTTGATGATTTGATTTTTCTCAAAAATAAATAAAGCTAATGACTTTAAGTCTCGCCCAATAAGTAGCCTACAACATTCATTACAAGAAAAGCTAAAAACATTTTGAATAAAGGTGTTCAGAAAAATGTTATCGGCTATTTAAATTTTGCAAAATGCTAAAAAATTGAATTACAAAATACTGACTCATTCAATGTTTTTGTTTTTCATTTTATTCAAATGTATGGTTGATGAAGTAGTTGGTCAGAAAAAATTAGAAAATATTACAGTCAGGATTTGTTGTAATATCAGTTTTTCTTATTAAAATATTGGAAAGAAGTTGAAATACAGTTACCTAGGGGCCTACCTTAAAATTGAAATTCTGTCATTAAAATGCATTATTATTTATTCATGGACTTGCATACAAGGTTAATTATATTGTTTTAACATAATAATGGACAATATCAATCTTGAAAAGCTTCAATGTGTGGCTTTATAGTTCGATCAAATCTTATACATGTATACCGATTTTATTGACTTGTAAGTCATTAAACTAAAACGTACATGTAAGTGGAAATATAATTGGACCGTATATAACATCACTTATTCTAATCAACGAAGACAAAACAAAGCATGTCCCTTGATCACTGCTTGTTATGGATTGAGAAGTCAATATATCGGACACTTAAAAAAATATTTGGATCGCATGGGTCTCGAACCTATGGCCTTTCAATTGCTAGTCAACCACTGTACTGACTGCGTTATGAAGGATTATACTAAATCGTATCAACATTTCCTTTATATAAATTTTCTAGTATAAGCACGTACGGAAGAAGTCTGTGTCGTCAAGACGCATATCCGCCCGCCCGCAAGACCGACTTCCGGTAGCGAAAGGCCTTAAAACGGCTCTTATTAAAGAGTCATTTTAGTCCAAAAGACTTAGAAAAACACTTCTAAACCAGAAAAAAAATCACGGACACACGCGAGTGGTCACAAAATAATGTCGGGTCGACCCTATCTCCTGTAAGTGGTCAGGCCTGGACGCTGGGTTAACACAGCGTAGGCTACCGTCTTTTTGGACCCTCAGGTGCCACGCCCAGCTGTATGGAATCTAGAAGCCGAGATCGCCAATTGTTACCTGGGATTATAAACGATAATAGATACGTTTTGCTGGTTCAATGAATTTATTAGAACAACTTTCAAAGAGGACTATATAAGGACCATTCCTGCCAAGTTTGGTTAAAATCCATCCAGTAGCCTAGTTTAGGAGGAGATGTCGTTTTAAAGAAATTGTTGACGACGGACGACGAACGAACGGACGGACGACGGACACAGGACGATCAAAATATCTCACCTTGGAGCTCTCTGTCACCTGTCTTTTATCCAATCAATTACTCTGCGTTTTTGTGGTCGTACACAAATAAAAGCAATGCGTCAATATGCACGGCTAGTTACAAAAGGGACAAAAGGCGGGTTGTGTAGAAAGATGCTGGTCTTGGCCCATCAAAGACAATGGTGTGATTATTTGTATACAGTTTGTATCCAGATCAGACGCAGCGTCACGCGGCGTCTCATTAGACTCCAAACTGTTTGACACCCGTATCAATATTTTTTCAGTAAAAATGTAACCCCTTCACTGCCTTACCAAGCACAGTTTTTTGCAAACAGTTTGTACTCTGATCAGACCCCGCATAACGCGGCGTCTGATCAGGATCCAAACTGTTTGACACTCATTTAAATATTTCTTCAGTCAAAATAACAAAAAATAAACTGTAAGAAATAAAAGCAGACGAAAATTGTTTAAAATTGATGACGTCACGATAGTGAAGGGGTTTAACATTTGAATTTAGCATAAACTTACAGACGCTGTAGCAGACGGTACGTTTATTTGAATACGTTTACTCAAGTAATACGGTGGAGAAAACGTTATTTTTTCCCGTTTAAACGTATTTTACGAAACGCAAACGCAGACACTAAAATGTAGATTTTTTTTAAACATTTTTCACTATCTATTTTCATTTGAGTGGCAAACAGTTTGGAGCCTTATCCAGGTACCACGGAGTCTGATCTGGCTCCAAACTGTTTGTAGTGGAAATATTTGTTTTGGCGTAAACGCTTTCATTGGGAAAGAATAACGTTTTAACCACTGTATGTGTACAGCATGTATGTCCTGTACACCTAGTTTGAAGCCAAATCGGCGATAGGTCTGAATATAACATTCCAACATTTTCGTTTGATTTCCAAATGAAGAGATGTTTTGGCCAAAGGTTCAGGTCCTATTTGCGTATCAAAATGTAAAATTTCTGTGATTTCACTAAAATATTCAAATCTGTTGAATTCTATATTTTATTTTTCTTAGAGATGTAATAACAGGGCTGCCATACGTTGGCATGAAAAATCCTAAGATATCCAAATTTGCATTTTTCAAGTGTGATTTTACGAATCGTACCTCTACCCCATAGACTGTTTCTATTTGTTTTGACATGCGACTGCTCAAAGCAGGCTGTAAGTGAAGCAGAATGCGCCTAAAGGCGCACTCTGCTTTACTTTCAGCCTGCTTTAAGCTACTATAAACTGGGGAAATACGAAAATTTAGGAAAAAGCCGGAGAAATGGCAGCCCTGTAATAATGGTTATCATCATTAGCATACCAAATGTACAGTTTCTTTATCGTGTTAGTATATTTTCTTTTACCTAGGAGATGGTACAGTGGAGAAAACGTCATTCTTTCCCGTTTTTAAAAACGCAAACGCAGTTTTGAATTCTACATTTTATTTTCTTAGATGTTATAATGGTTGTTATCATTATCATACCAAATGTACAGTTTCTTAATCGTGTTAGTATATTTTCTGTTACCTAGGAGATGGTACAGTGGAGAAAACGTTATTCTTTCCCGTTTAAACGCAAACGAAACGCATTGCAGTAAAATGGGTAAAATGACACCTTTGACCATTTTGACCACTCATTTTAAACTGAGGGGTAAATAGTTTAGAGCCAGATCAGACGCCGGGGCGTCTGATCTCGCTCCAAACTGTTTGCAATGGAAATAAGAACTTAATTAGACTTTGCGGTGTCAGGATCCTAACTGTTTCACACTCATATCAATATTTTATAATTTGAAATGATCTTGCAGACGACAAATGGCGGTGACGTGGTAAACATGTCACGATTTATTTGGCGCCGAAAGGGTTAACCCATTACCTCATAAATACGCCTTATATTTATTCCTCCATTGAAGAAAATAGTTCCACTTTATACAGTCATGAATATATATAAGAACTATTTTCTAGATTCTAGTATATGGTAGCTTAAACCAGGCGCCTAAAGGCACATTCTGCTTTACTTTAAACCTGTTTTACCTATCTTTATTACTAGAAACAAGCTATAGGGTTATGGGTTAATGTGACTTGCAGACGTCTTTATTTTAGGGTAAAATGGTACACATTGTACACTCTGAACAGATGGCTCCTGTAGGAGCCCACTGATAAAGGTCTACATTGTGAAGGACAAGTGTATTTTTTACATACAGTGGAGAAAACGTTATTCTTTCCCGTTTAAACGCAAACGAAACGCAAACCCAAAACACTAAAATGTAGAAAATAACTTTTCGACATCTATTTTTATCTGAATGTCCAACAGTTTGGAGCCTGATCAGACGCCGGGTTACTCTTTGCAATGGAAATATTTTTAGCGTAAACGCGTTTATTGGGAAAGAATGACGTTTTCTCTACTGTATCCTTTATTAATGAATGTGTTGAAACAAGATGAAATCAAAGCAGGCAAGTGTTACTGCTGTACTTTCATCATGCTTTAAACTGCATTTTGTATGCAATCTTTGAATTTGTTCTTATGAAGAGGAAAGATTCGATTGATTCTCAACGTTAACCCCCTCACTGCCTAACCCCGAGTACGATGGTTATTTGCAAACAGTTTGGATCCTGTTACGCGGCGTCTGATCAGGATCCAAACTGTTTGACACTCATTTCAATGTTTCTTAAATCAAAATACATAAAAATTAAATTTTAGAAACAAAAGCAGACAGTTGTTTTTGATTGATGACGTCACGGCAGTGAAGAGGTTTAGACCCCAGGATATTCTGGCTATAAATAAACATGACAGATACTGAGGTAGTATTAACGTAGACGCGTTTAGTAGAAAGAATAACGTTTTCTCCACTGTAAAATGTATAGAACTTCATTTTTAGGCGAGTGACAGTTTGGAGGCTAATAACTTTCTCCGCTTCTCTTTACAGGGAATTTTGTGACTAACTTGGTTTCCAGTTATACAGTGGAGAAAACGTTATTATTTCCCATTTTTAAAACGCAGTGAATTTAATGGGTAAAATTACAACTTTTTTACAATTTTGACGACTCATTTAAGACTTAGTGGCAAACGCAAAGCACTAAAACGTAGAAAAGTACAATTTTTGGACAATTCTGATAATTCATGTTTATCTTGGTGGCAAACAGTTTGGAGCCTGATCAGACGCCGGGTGACCCGGCGTCTGATCTGGCTCCAAACTGTTTGCACTGCAAATAATAGTTTTAGCGTAAACGCGTTTATTGGGAAAGAATAACACATTCTCTACTGTATCTTCAAAACTAGAAATAGTTTATCAGGTAAAGGGTTAAAACATGAGCATATGTAGTATACTACAGTGGAGAAGACGTTATTCTTTCCCATTTTAACGTAAACGAAACGCAAACGCATTGCAATAAAATGCAGGAAATGTCACTTTAGAAATTTCTAACGATTCATTTTAAATCTTAGTGGCAAACAGTTTGGATCCTGATCAGACGCCGGGTTACGCGGTGTTTGATCTGGCTTTAAACTGTTTTGCAATGGAAATAATTAAGCGTAAACGCGTTTATTGGGAAGGAATAGCGTATTCTTTACTGTATTCCAGTATAATTGTCACTAGGGTTGAAAATAATTCAAAAACGATAAGAACGTTCAGTACTTTTATTTCAGTATATATTACAATTATCAATTTATATTACAGAAAAGTTACATGCGTGGATCCAGCGATATCTGATCAGGCTCCAAACGATTTTACACTGATTTTTAAGAAATTGCAATTTGATCCGCGCATAATCTATAACGTAGTTTAACCGAATGCCCCATATGATGCTTTAAGTAGTCGCATGTCAACAAAATAAGAAAAAGGCTAATGGGTAAAGGTACGATTCGTTAAATCGCACTTGAAAAATGCAAGTTTGGAAATCCTAGGGTTTTTCATGTCAACTTATGGCAGCCCTGGGTCAAAGTTATCGTGAGGCGTCATATTGTCGTCTGCTTCAATATTGTTGTCTGCAATATCGTTTCACAATTAGATTTAAGACAGTTTAACGTAATTTAATAAAATAAAAAGTGGCAAACAGTTTTTATCCCGTGATCAGACGCCTCGTTAAGCTGTGTCTGATCTGGATCAACACTAGCCTGGAGTATATGCCCCTGTACTACATTAAAGTTCGACAGAGAACCAGACTAACGGCATATTTGCTCTTTTTCGTTCGTTGTTTAGAGCGCCGTCCTTTGAAGAAAATAGTTCCACTTCCTAGCAGATTGTAGCTTGAAGCGTGCTAAAAACCCAGAATGCTCCTTACCGGCATCCTGCTTTACTTTCAGTCTGCTTTAAGCAACAATCTGTATTCAGTACTGAAAATGGGATATATGGTTAAACTGCATTTAGATAACTTTGTTTTCAAAAATGAGCTTTTACAACTAGCCCCTCTCTTTGGCTTGAATGGTTGGTTCTTTGCATGGTCAGCTCTATGAAAAAAAATCATAGTGCACTGTAAAACAATTGTTTTCTTAACTGGCAAACAATGTGCTCGTCACATACTGCTACATGTAGGATCGAACTTCTGACCGCACATGTATTAAGTGTGATCGCAAACCACGGCAATATTAACTCTGTCGCTGCCAAAGTAATCGTGAGCTATTTACCCCTTCACTGTTTAATTGTCATCTGCTCAAATATTGTTGTCTGAAAAAAGTTAAATTTAAGGCAAATGTCAAACAGTTTTGATCCTGATCAGACGCCGTGTTACGAGCGTTTCGGCGTCATTGACAATGAAAGGGTTTAACACCGATCCTAGAGGCAAATGACTGCTCTCAGCAAGATGAAAGTAAAGCAGAAAAATAATGTTAACCCCAAGAGCATATTTTTAATTTTGAAAACAATAAGCACTTATATAAACTTGAAAGCAAAGCAGAATGTTCCTTAAGGAGCATTCTGTTTTGCCTTTAGTCTGTTTTAGGGTGCCCTCTGGAAAGAAACTTAACAGGCATTTTATGTTTCATGTTCATATTTCACGCCTTCCTAACTGGGGACGACTTTCCTCGTGTGTTAATAATTAAAATCGTCAAAGGTCGTATCTAAGGGGCAATGGGTTAAAGAGTTTTGTTTATTACAACTGACACCATAATCTTGACTTTGAATTGATTTGATTGATACATGAAAAGTAACATTGTGTCTGTCAGACACGCAGGCTCAACTCTGTTTGCCATAAACGTTATTGTTGTACAGGAATAGGTCGTGTCGATTACCCCTCACTCATGTGGGTGTGTTTATGCAAGGTGGGCGTGTTGAAAAGTTAAAAAAAAGTTAATGCACCAGTTATTTCCAACTTACTCACGTTACATGTGTGCACTGTCCATTCAATGATCAAATTAATCGTGAGGTGTTTACCCCTTCACCGCCATATTGCCGTCTGCTTCAATATTGTTGTCTGCAATATAGTTTCAAAGTTAAATTTAAGGCAGTATGGCTGGTGAAATTCCATAAAGAATATCAAACAGTTTGGATCCTGATCAGACGTCGCGAAACGTGGCATCTGATTAGGATTCAAACTGTCGGCAAACGCGCCTTTTGGCGTCATTGAGAGTGAAGAGGTTAAACATCAGAACGAAAATAGTATACCCCTTTGCCGGGCCTCTGTGGGAAACTTTAAGGTATGGCGTCTTTACAGTTTGTGTCTCAGTTTTTGATAGTGCGTGATTAAGTTGAAACAACGTATAATTTATTATGGAGAAAGAATTAAAGGAGGAAATAGCTGATGGTCCGCCAATAGTGTTGGAAAGTTTAAAGCAGGTACATCTTCTCGTTATTGTGTCTTTACAGTGCTTGGAAATGATCCTTCCAAATGTGCTTGCTGGACGATTTTAGTATAGATACAGTGGATAATCTGCTATTCTTTCCCAATAAACGCGTTTACGCTAAAACTATTATTTGCAGTGTAAACAGTTTGGAGCCAGATCAGACGCCGGGTAACCCGGCGTCTGATCAGGCTCCAAACTGTTTGCCACCAAGATAAACAAGAATTATCAGAATTGTCCAAAAGTTGTTCTTTTCTGTACGTTTTAGTGCTTTGCGTTTGCGTACGTTTGCGTTTAAACGGGAAAGAATAACAGATTATCCACTGTAAACAATGGGGATCTAAATTTGTTCATACGTAAAAAGACACTTCATATCAAAAAACCAAATGTGCAATCCCTGAATAGACGCTGTGTCACGCCAGGGTCTACATTGCTTGTTACAGTACTGAACCTTATTAAATTAACATTTTTTGCGATTCGCTTGCAATTCGATGGCAATTTGCTTGCAATTCGATGGCAATTCGCTTGCGATTCAAAATACTAACTTTACCCTCGGGTAAGTTTTCTTCAGTGGTGTATCTCACAAATGTTAGCAAATATGTCTTCGTTAATTTTTTTCGATTCCATTCTTGTCACAACCGTTCGGAAAATTCGCGTAAAAATATTCAAACGTAGGATTTGTTTTTTGAAGCGCCCGATTCGACTGGCAATTCGATGGCAATTCGCTTGCGATTATCAATTTAATTTAATAAGGTTCAGTACTGTAGTAGACTCAAGACTTTAGTTGGTTAAACAGAATAGTACTGCATTTTGCATCCACTTGACTGCATATTTTACATGAGATACATGACCAATGATGGGTAATTAAAAATGAGTAGTTTAACAAGAGATGAAAGCAAACCAGAAAGCTCGTCTGCTTTACATGTGTCTTGTTTTGAGCGTCTATTATCCAAAAATACCAAAGAAAACAAGAATTATTGTGAGTGGTTTTATTATATTCATGGTATTACATGTATTTCATTTAACGGCGGCTTAACGTTTTTATATGGCGGTACAGCTCTTGTACTTGTAGTTCAACGGTTACTGTTACGACATGTTTAGTGTGTTACAGTGGAGAATCTGTTATTCTTTCCCAATAAACGCGTTTACGCTGAAACTATTATTTGCAGTGCAAACAGTTTGGAGCCAGATCAGACGCCGGGTAACCCGGCGTCTGATCAGGCTCCAAACTGTTTGCCACCAAGATAAGCAAGAATTATCAGAATTGTCCAAAAATTGTTCTTTTCTACGTTTTAGTGCTTTGCGTTTGCGTACGTTTGCGTTTAAACGGGAAAGAATAACAGATTCTCCACTGTACGCATTTATGACACACGTTAACCTTATCCTGCCGTGAAATAGTCTGCTTTGAACTTTCTCGTCTGCAAGTTCAGATTTATGCATCACTTTCTTTTGTGTACGAATGATAATGTGTCGTTTCGGACCTTGTTCGTTTTGGCATAGGTTGTTTTGACCTAGGTCGTTTCGGCCTATTTTAGGTCGTTTCCGTCCATTCGGTGGGTCGTTTTCAGTCTAATATTTCCCTATTAACCTATGTTTATATCTAACGCATAAACTCGGCCCTGCATTAACATGTTGTACAAACAGTGTTAACCCTGATCTGATATTTCAAATTAATGTATCAATTAATGATACATGCATTATTATTGTAAAAAATATTTATTTAAGTGGTAAAAGTCTGAGTTTGAATCCAGAGTAAAAATGCAGAAATACGACACTTACAAGTATGTGTATCCAGGCCAAATTAATGTGTCAGAGTTATTAAGTATCTGGTCTGCTTCTGAAATGACTGGTCCAAACTGAATGACGCTTTGGTGAAAGAAATTTTACTTGTGGGTGTTTCATTATGCTTAGACAAATATTCACGTGTGTCATAAACTCATTTACAAAATAGGGTTTAGGCCAGCTCTTTACAGGCTGTGTTCAATGTTTCAAGAATTATTGTTCTCTTAGAAGTTTTACTATTAGTAAACTCCTGGTCCCCCACCCATACCTCTGTGGTTCAGTTTGAAACCATCATCAGGGGTCTCAAGAACTTTGATAGTTGATAGCGATTTGCTTTCAGATGGTTTCCCCTTGTATTATTTGGCTTAAATGAGAATGCTACATGTGATTTTGCTATCTATAACAGGGCGGAGAAAGGTCAGATACACAGACTGAAGAATTACCGGAAACAGATCCATGGAAACTACCGGAAGTTACTGTGCACTATGTACCTTGGTCAGGTAAATATTTGAAGATTAAAACATGGAACCATACGGGATGGACAGAGGCGTTCATTGCAAAAGGGACATATATGAAGAGTACGCTAACTAGTATACTTGTCTTATGCAGTGTCAACCAGGACCAGGGGCCCGTTTTACTAAACAACTTAACGCAAATTTTTTGCGTAAGTCAAAATCGTTCAACTCTTATTTTTCGATCATAACCGTTTGCAAACAGCAAATAGCCAGATCAGAGGTCGCGCTAAAAGCGCGTCCTCTGATCTGGCTATTTGCTGTTTGTAGCAAATGATAATAAAAAATATAAATTAAAATTTAAAATTTTGACTCACGCAAATTTTTTGCGTAAGTAGTTTAGTAAAACGGGCCCCTGAGGTGCAACTATAGAGCCCTTTGATGAGAGTGTGCATCGTTGTTATTTTGCAATACATGTACATGGAAATCCCTCTAAAACGGACTTGCGTGAGGACAATATTATTTTCCGGTTAAGAGAGGTTTAGAGGGTTTTTAACCCATTAGTCAATATGCGATTTATGGTGGGTGTACTGAATAGGATAAAGAAGGGTTGGAAACGGCACCAAAGTTATTTGAAACTAGAAGTGTACATTTAATGCTTGAGGGGTCAACGAGTTAAAGCCAATAGCACGCCTTCTTTGAACATTCTGATAAATCATTTCTAAGTTGCAAACAGTTTGGTGCCTAGTTAGACTCTGAGTTACCCGGTGTCTAATCCTGATGTTTTCATGCAAATCATGAACTGAGAGAAATGAAGGAATTTGATCTGATTTTAAAATGTTTGTAGTGGAATAAATTGTTTTAGCTCAAACGTGTTTATTGGGAATGAAGGACTGTTTCTTCATTGCAAAACAACGACGTATTTACCAATCAGGGTTTAAGAAATCGGTCACTTTCTTCATTTTGTTGCAATCTTTTGCGTTTATTTTTATCATACTTAATTGCCGTCTGCTTAATATATAGCGTCTGCTCAAAAACTACAAATTAGTTTTACAGGCTTTTGAAACAGAAGAATAATTGAATACGTAGTGTCGTAGGTTGGTGCGTTTTGACTTCTCCGCACATGTTCGAATCCCGGGCGAGCTCATTTGGTTTTCTTTGAGATGTATTTTAAACATAAATCTTACTTAGCCTAATATTACCTGTTGTGTTCGTCATCAAATTACAGGGCTGCCATTTCTCCGGATTTTTCCTAAATCTTCGGATTTTTTCTAATACATGGTAGCTTAAAACAGGCTGAAAGTAAAGCAGAATGCGCCTTAAAGCGCATTCTGCTTTACTTCCAGCCTGATTTAAGCAGCCACGTGTCAACAAAACGAGAAACAGGCTATGGGGTAAAGGTACGATTCGTAAAATTGCACTTCAAAATTCCAAATTTGGAAATCTTAGCATTTTTCATGTCAACTTATGGCAGCCCTGAAATTACCGGTGTCAAAACACGCTTTTAGACCAACTTTAACTCTTTCACTGCTTTTGGTGCCAAAAAGCGACATTGCAAACAATTTGGACCCTGATCAGACACCGTGTTAGCGACGTCTGAGCAGGATACAATCTGTTTACAGTGGATAATCTGTTATTCTTTCCCGTGCAAACGTACGCAAAGGCAAAGCACTAAAACGTAGAAAAGAACAACTTTTGGACAATTCTGATAATTCTTGTTTATCTTGGTGGCAAACAGTTTGGAGCCTGATCAGACGCCGGGTTACCCGGCGTCTGATCTGGCTCCAAACTGTTTGCACTGCAAATAATAGTTTTAGCGTAAACGCGTTTATTGGGAAAGAATAACACATTCTCCACTGTAACAATCGTGTCGATATTTCTTAAAGACTTTAGTCATACTACATTGAAACCTAATTGAAACGATATTGCAAACAACAATATTGAAGCAGACGACAATAAAGCGGTGAAGTGGTAAAAATCTCACGATTGATTTGGCAACGAAAGAGTTAACCCATGCATTACCCCATAGCCTGTTTCTAGTATTGAAGATAGGCGACCACGTTTTTCTATTTCTTTTAAGTGGGGGAATAAATCAAAGGCATTTAAATTAGCATCTATGGTATAAAAGGTTTAGATGTTGCACCAGCGGAGATAACCGACACATAGTTTTCATCTTGCTATCTCTTTAAACTGTTTTATTCATATATAAAGACGAATTATGATGGATTGTCGACTACTGACCGACTTTCCTTGTAATCAAAGGTTACAAATGACAAGATTGTATTTTTTTTAACTTAACGCGAACGAAATACAATAACAATGATCAAATGACAGGTGTTTATTGACCCTTTGATTCCTAATCCCGCATATAGGCGTCCTTTTCAAACAGTGTACATGTGAACAGTACACTTGTCCTGTGCAAACAGTGAAGACCCAGATCAGAGGGCTCCGAAAGGAGCCCTCTGATCAGGGTCTTCACTTTTTGTCATAATGCAAAAAATGAACAAAAACAACCCTTAAAAGCCAGAAATGGACTAGACTTAAATCAAAACTGGAATTGTCCATTTAAAGTTTCAGGGAGGAAAGAGTTAATATTCGGTATCTGATCTATACGGAAGCCCATTGAGGCCCTTTTGAGATAGAAGTTAGATAGCATTAATTCGAACTTAAGTTCTATTCCTAAGTTCGAAATGTTGCCGGAACATATAAGATCTAATATTTTATATCTAAGTTCAAACTTCTAAGTTCGAATTGTTGCCGAAATTGTTGCCAGAACATCTAAAAGCTAAGATCTAAGTTCTAAGTTATAACTCCTAAGTTCGAATTGTTGCCGGAATTGTTGCCGGAACATCTAAGATCTAAGACCTAAGTTCTAACTTCTAAGTTCGAATTGGTTCCAGGACCATCTAAGTTCTAAGTTCTAACATCTAAGTTCTAAGTTCGAATAATTCGAACTTAGAAGTTAGAAGTTAGAAGTTAGAACTTAGATCTTAGATATTTCCGGCATCAATTCGAACTTAGAACTTAGATGTTAGAACTTAGAACTTAGATCTTAGATCTTAGATATTTCCAGCATCAATTCGAACTTAGAAGTTAGAACTTAGAACTTAGGCCTTAGATCTTAGATGTTCCGGCAACAATTTCGGCAACAATTCGAACGTAGAAGTTAGAAGTTAGAACTTAGGACTTAGATCTTAGATCTTCCGACAACAATTCCTGCAAAATTCAAATTTAGAAGTTATTACTTAGAACTTAGATGTTAGAACTTAGAACTTAGATCTTAGATCTTAGATATTTCCGGCATCAATTCGAACTTAGAAGTTAGAACTTAGAACTTAGGCCTTAAATCTTAGATGTTCCGGCAACAATTTCGGCAACAATTCGAACGTAGAAGTTAGAAGTTAGAACTTAGGTCTTAGATCTTAGATATTCCGGCAACAATTCGAACTTAGGAGTTAGAGCTGAAGTTCGAATGAATGCCTTCTAACTTCTATCTCAAAAGGGCCCCAATGGGCTTCCGTAGATCTAGCTTCAAACTGTTTGTAATTGAAATGACTGGTTTTAGTCTAGTTGCTTAGGGTGAAAATCGTTACTTGGTGGATTAAAGCATAAAACTTTGTATACGGGTTGCATTTGCAGTATATAATCATAATAATTGGGGGTGCCCGACCTGGCTGCCCTATTTCGGCCAAAATCCAAAATGGCGTCCAAAATGGCCGCCATAAAATAATAAGTTTTGAAAAACGCCCTTATTTGGTAAATTTTCCTGATTAAAATTGTCAATAAATGTGTAAACTGGACAGAAAGACTGTACTGTGATAATAGTTGGACCCATTTATATAATAAAATTGTTTATTTTCTATATAATAACTTAATTTCTTTAATCTGAATAGAACAGAATAGAACATAAATGGTCTAAGGCATTGACTGACACTTCACAAATATATATTGTTATTATTTACCCGAATAAGATGGTTCTGATAGTAAATTGAATACATAACCACAATCAATTTATTCAACGTGTTCAACATTATTAGAAAATATCATTCTTTCTTTCTAATTAGAATACAATCAAACCTCGATATCACATGTATTTACTGCATGCTAGAACTGATTTAAGTTGAATTTTCTCGTATTTTTCCGTTGAAAATCGATAATTCATTCATGCTTAAGTCAAACATGTCTGTGTTTCAAAGTAAGAAGGTGGCTAAGATACATTTAACTTTGAAATATGGGTATGTCGACTAAAGACAGTTATGAGTTTTCAAGGTTTGAATGTATAACAATTGTACTAGTATGTCAGTTTTGCAGTACATAATATACATGCATTTCGTGATCAGGATAATTCATAGTTTCCTTTGCATACACTTATACATGTACATCAATTGAGTATTTTAGCATATATACTTTCTAGAGCATGGTGGCATTGCCTTTTAGCCCGTTTAAGTTATCTGCAGCTTTCTGCTTTTTTGTGAGTGTTCTCCAGGGAAGTGGTCAATTATCATCTAATTTGGTCCAACAAAAGGCGTCTTGACACCGGATATTCTGGTCTGACTATATACGTAAGAACCAAATAATGGTTTGGTAGAGGCTTCTATTGGCGTGTTGTAATAGAGGTGGTAGGTCCTGCATAGTTTAAAATTTTACCCTGAGGAAACAGTTCCTGTCATAGGTCATTGACTTTGTTTAGTTGTGATGTATGATCATAAAGTGTTCAAGTGAATCTTTCGATGCACTTATATGCTTCATTCTGCTCCTAAAATGGTATTTATAAATGGATTCCTCAAAGCAACAGAAAATGATGCCATTACTTGAAAACATGATTTCAATGTCTTCCACAATGGCGTGGACATGACGACTTATTCTTGTATCCGCTAGTGGTCACGGAGCAGCATTTGTGTACTACAGCCTTTGGCAACAACAGATTGGCATGCAGTGATGTAAATTGCTTTGTTTCCTCGGTTTTCATTGGCAGCCACATCTCTCGTCAAGAGATCGAAAAGTTATTCTTTAGATATTTAAATTCTAATGAAATAAGTAGAAATTCACTGGTAGTCTTGTCTGATGTGAAACGTCTCCCCTCTTTTCCTCGGATTGCCCCTTTGAGACTATATGTATCACTTTTGTATGGGTCGCACACAACATCAACCTTTTAGCAACTTTGAAACTGTCTGTTTATCCATGGTATGAAAGCATTTTGACTATACTATGTCATATCCAACATGTAGTAGTTCCTGTTTATTATTTGGGTCTAGGTTCTCCAATGGTTCCGACTTGCAGGTCGGATGTCTCAGTCTTTCCTGCTGAGAACACATCTGGTGCCAAGGTTGATTTCCATTGGGAAAGAAGTTATTCTGGGCCTGAGTTTATAAAACATATTAGCAAACATTTCATATACATGTATAACTAGTATTTGCATACATAAGTCTACTGTAAAACTTTATTAAACCTCTGGGCCACATCATCTTCACGTACTTGGAAAACTGTGAAAAGTTGACTAAAAAGAATATTAGTGCTTTTTAGTGCATCATTGTTATGTTTCACTTTTGACTTTCCTTCAGTGATTGGTATTTCCAACAGTGATATTTTCTTGTTTTTTATTGGAATCTGAATTGGTTAGGTCCTGTCTATTAACACTTGTTGCACATATTCTTGCATCACTATCTAAAGTTTGCCTAAAGCATCTCTTGTGGCCATGCGTATGAAATTTTCTGAACGAATCACACCGCTCATGTGACTCTTCTAGAAATGGAGTTTTCATACTGTTTGATTGTTTACACAAATTATTGACCTACCTACCTTTTGAAAGTCTCTTGTAAAGAGGGTCTAATGCGTTTTTATCAAGGTTATTTTTCTGAAATTCATTTAGAATTTTAACATTTCAGGCCAAAATATTACCTAGCCTTTATGTGCATTCGGATTCTCTGTCAGTTCAATGTCACCTTGATTGTTCTGCTCATTTGCCCGATGAAATGATTTGGCAGAAAACTTGTGATATATTGTTGGAAATACCCAGTATTTTTGGATAACATAGTTGCTGGTATCACAAAATTTTCTTCGCAAACCGCTTAGCACACTGATTCGCGCATGCGCAGTACAATCTCATTTAAGACCGATAGTGATATGACGAAATAGAATTATTGTATGAACTTATAACCAGTGTTTATAATTGGTGTGGTAAAGAATTTAGAAGAATATGGGACGAGCTGCTCTAAAACGTTAACATAAAGTGTGCACAATGTGCAAAAAGGAGAACCAAAATCTCTAAAACGTAGTATAAGTTCCCAGTATTTGAATGTAGAACACTTTCATGTCATATTGTTCTTCCAAGCAACACATATTCCGTCATCTGCTTGATCATTCATAATTTGGAATGATTCCTGTTTTAATTAGCTTGTACCAAATCTGTCACTTTGTAAGCATATCGTGTTTTAATTAAATAGTCAAATGAGTTGCAGAAATGAAGGAATCGGCTAATCTCGGTGTTGCCACATCAGCTTTTGTTAAGGCTTGTCCATCCAGATTTGTCTCACAGCTACCGACAACCCTCCAAATGGCAATCTCAATAGTCGATATGCAGACCTCCAAGCATCATCACGTAGACATTTTCGCAATGTTAATCTGTCCAGTTCCACTGAACGTATTTGGCTAAAGTAAAGAGTAAATGTCTCTAGGCTCTCAAGCTGTAAGTAGGGCACTACCCCATTAACCACCCCACAAACAACACTGTTGTCCTAGTCCATGGTGTAGGAACGGTTCAACCAATAGTTGATTTTTTTCTTGCTATACTAAACTAAACTAATAAGAAATATGGTCAGTACATAATCGAAGTAATGCAAAATACTAGATTTTGATGAGACAAACAGTTTCAACTCAATGATATGGTCGTTATTACCAATTTGTTTGGCACGAATGGGCTTCTGTAGTTAACAAAATGAACTTGGAGAGGTCTGATGAAAAATGCATATTTACTTTTTTATATAATATATTTATATTTTATAGGCAATATATGTTTCATCTAATTGGTTACTGTGCATTTCCACAATTTTATTCCATAGGAAAATGCTGATTGAATGTTACAAGCTGCGTGTTTGCGGCAAGTCACGAAAACTCATGACAATTACTTTTTCAATACTATGTAATTACATTATTAATTCTCATTTCAGTTAAACGTACTACATGTATTGGCTATTTATCAGTCATAATTTCAAAAATAGAAACAAACAGCGTATTGTGTCATGATTATCAGACGCTCAAATCAGAAAAAATATGGTATGGTGGCCTCAATGAGACATAACCTAAATTCCGTAATCTATCAAACAAATGTTTTTTCTTTAATAATTTGTAGCAAATAAGTTATTATTTTATATCTACGTTTTTCTTATAATATTATGTGATAAAACATGCTATCTATTTTTAGTAGCATTCAGATATTTCGGCCCTAGCTAAAAAATGGGTCACTTTTTATCACATTCTCAATATTTTTTCGCGAGGTGCACTGTTTTCAATAGAAAAGACGCACCAAATGTAAATTTATTACACAAATACTATACAGTTTATGTATAGTATCTATTAATCTGCTCCAAAACATCACATTATATTGCAGTTCCTACTGCTGAAGTGGAGCTCTAAAAAGTCTGTATACGTTGGCCGCCATTTTGAATTTTTCAAAAAGTAGGTCACCTAGCCCGGGCACCTATATGCCATTTGATTCTATAAGTGTCATACTATACATGTGAGAAGTTTGGTGCTTTAATCCACTCTGTAACGATTTGGCCAAAAAATGGACATAAGCAACTAGACTATTTAGAGCAAACGGCTCTATTCTATTATTTTTTTTCAGAGCTGAGTACAAAGGCGAGAATAAAGCGTGTACTGTGGGACTATATCGGGAAGTCTCTGTTGCTGTTGTGTTGTCTTTACTTTTTCGTCTGTTCATTGGACCTTCTAAGCAACGCATTTCGCC
This sequence comes from Gari tellinella, assembly GCA_922989275.2. NCBI lineage: Eukaryota > Metazoa > Mollusca > Bivalvia > Cardiida > Psammobiidae > Gari > Gari tellinella. The sequence goes on from OV277860.1 coordinate 29,837,362, forward strand.
TCCTTGGAGGTGAGTATTGCAGGAAATGACGTCATTTTCTCACGGCATAAAAAAACTAATATCATTTTTGAAGAGAACAACTGCCACACCCAGCAATTCTTTCTCTGTCCGACTATCTGTCTATCTCGTTGTGTCCAATCAGTCAGATACTCAGAGAGACAGGTGTACAAACGAACAGAAATTCATACAGATATACAGACAGAAGGAAAAATAGTCATAACTGAGAGCATTATTGTCAAAGTTTACTTAGTACATGTATACGGCTGTATGTACCATAAATGATACATAATTTCACATTTTTTAAGCTGAATCTAATCATTCTATATCTAACAGAATATACTATTATGACCCTATGCGACTACTTATTTCAAAGCGTCTTTTCTTCTCACAGGTACAGGTATCGTTACAAAGATCCTCCCTATTTATTAATGCATCTACAAGGTATAATTCCTATTTACACGACCAGTTTTAAAAGGTGCTGAAATCAACAACTGTTTTAAAAGAAGTTTACGAAATTACATGTTTTTTTTTAAAATAATCATTTCACATTGGTCCGTTTATTTACGAGACATGTCACAATAATTATAATGTATTTTCCTAAAACCGAACGAGGACATCACTGATATTAAGAGCGTTATACATCCGGCGATTTCATTTTTTTACCAGAGTATCTCATTTGCCGATGGAACACATGTAGATATTGTGCCCGGCTTTCGATAGTCATTGAATGAGATTTCGTTACTAAAGAGTTTTTAACTCGTCTGCTGTTTTTACAAGCTATATCGTCTTTGTCATAACTTCTTCATTTTTTCATCTACAGTGTTCCCTCTCTACAACGGCCCTCCCAAAAACGAACCCCTCCTTACAACGACACTTTCCGCAATACCGTAAACCATGCAAATGGTGCAACCATGTCTTACGCGTTTACTGCTGCAATATCGTTCGATTAAAATTGTCGTCTGCTGTTTTTTCTCAAATTTACATATAACTGGATATTTTGATAGAATAAATATAATGACGAGTGGCAAACACTTTGAATCCAGATCAGACGCCGCGTTACGTGGCGTCTGATCTGGATTCAAGCTGTTTGCAAATGTAAGCTAAGTCTTAATTTTCCCTCTCTATAACGACTCCCTCCGAACAACGCACACAATCTGTGTCTCCCAGTGGATGTCGTTGTAGAGAGGGAAAACTGTACAACCTTCATTTTTTGGTATCAATGTTCATTGTAACATGTCCTATCCAGACATACTAAAACATTTTCCAAAAAACATTGACCTTGACTTTACACCTATTTTTACTGTTAGTTTTCACTGATCTTCAAAAACCAGACGAGCGTTGGCACTTGCATGCGTGCTTTTGTTTGAACTTTTTCATCTTCCATACTTGACCAGTTGATGATACCGGGAGAAAGGATTTACGTTAATGTCACATGATACATTCAAAAGAACTGAATTTCACGTTATAAAATATCACAGCTTATTCATGTACTGTGAACAACAAGAGGGATTACTCTGTAGACACTACAGTGTCCCATCTTTACAACATCCCTCCCAACAACGACTCCTTCCTTACAACGACCCTTTTAACAGTTCCCTAAACGGGACAATTATGTCTAACGCTTTTTACTTTTGCAATATCGACTGCTTGAGATTGTCGTCTGCTCTTCTTTCTTAAAGTTACATATAATTGATAGAATACATTTCTTGACGACACTCAGTTTGAATCCAGAGATGATGCCGCGTTACGCGGCGTCTCATCTGGATTCAAGCTGCTTGCAAATGTAGGCCAAGTGTTCAATTCCCCTCCCTATAACGACTCCCTCCGAACAACATACACACTCTATGTCTCCATTGGGATGACGTTGTAGAGAGAGAGCACTGTATTTTTGTGAAAAATAACTTGGACACATAGGTTACTTGACAAAGTGATATAGCAAGGATATAAGAGATATCAACTTAAAGGAAACATTTTTTCGAGCGAAGAAATGTATCTGATGAAATGAATAAAAAGTGGATACATTGTAATGTTTTGTTTTGGTTTCTATTTTTATTTGATTTTCTGTAAACTTTTTTGTTTCGAGTAGATCTATATTATGAATGGGACATAGCAGTTACTTTTTAATATTTAATTTCCTGTATTACTCATTTCCATCTGTAAGAGATCAAATACAAACGTAGTCATAATTTCATGCAGAATCGATGTCAACTCGGGTGACGTCCTCAGTTATGTATTAGGAAATAATATTAACCATTTGCCTGCTGGTCGCGACTTTATTGATTTTTGCAAACAGTTTAAATCCAGATCAGACGCCGCGTAACGCGGCGTCTGATCTGGATCCAAACTGTTTGACACTCGTCTTTTGGTTTATTTACTTAAAAATGTACAAATCTAAAGTTTACAAACTTTGCAGACGACAATTTCGAAGCAGACGACTTCACCGCAGGATAAGGGTTAATAAAGAGAGGAAATGTTTTTACGATACTGGCACACGTGGTCTTTGTCTTGACTGTTTTCAAATGAGTTAGATGTTGTTGTTTGACTGGGCTATCAGATACTATAATATATTAATTTATACAATCATGTAAATGTATATTTGTCGGTGTATCCTTATTTAAGAATATTGTTTTGAAGTGGTTTTATACCTTCAGGCGTGTTTTTAATCATACTTTGTAAGTAATTAAGTCGTGACAAGCTATACTAGTTTTTTGTCGCTGGGTGATCTGTCACTCTGGTTTATTACCCTCACACATACTATTTGCCTACATTCATGTGGAAGGCGTTTTTCTTTCCCGTTTAAGCCTGTTTTCCCGTTTAACCCTCTTATCTCGTTTAACCCTGTCAGCGATGTATTTTTCGCGTTATGAATATTTCGCGTAATGCGATTTTGTATTAATTTCCTACATCATGCGATATTTCTAGCAGGTGGTAGCTTAAAGTAGACTGAAAGTAAGACACAATGTGCCTTAAGGCACATTCTGCTTTAATTTCAATCTGCTTTAAGAAGTCACATATTTTCAAAACTAGCGACATTCGCGAATTAACGCGTAAATTATATTCTCATGAATAAAACCGGTTTTTAGAGTATCTAAAATTAGACAAGTGTATTCGGACGTCTGCGGCAGTAACACGATATCTATTTTAGATAAGAGAAAGTTTTCAAGGAAAAAAACAGTAAATTTACCTACATATGATAATGTTATTTATACACTAAGGACGCAAACCATTTCTGCGTAGTACACAGTGTATCACATATTTCTAAATGACATAAACAGCAAAACGGCATAGAACAGAAATTATACCGCCTGCGCTTTTAACAATGTATTAAGGGAGGTAACTCCTCTTTTATTGTAACTTTTTACAAGGCATAAACAAGATGTCAATCATGTTTTCTCCTGAAAGTTAGCAATACTGTTAAAAAGGGGCCAGAAACAGAAGAACGGCTTTTTTTTTAGAATAATTCTTTAGCAGTCTGTTTACAAGCTTGCTTTAAAAAGGGCGAAATTTTCAAATCTATAAACTTTTAGCAAATAAAACTCGAAAACAATTGATTGCACATTGATACCTCTCAATCCTTAACCCTTTCATGATAAAATGTTCACCGCCATATTGTCGTCTGCTTCAATATTGTTGTATGCATTATGTAACTTTGAGAAAAAACGGCAGACGGCAATTTTAAGTAGATGATATTGCAGCAGTGAAAGTGTTAGACAGAAATGTCTTGTTTTTGGAATAAGCTTTGTTGTAAGGAGGGAGTCATTGTTCGAAGGGCCGACGGAGGGAGGAAGCACTGTAGAATAAACACTGACATTTCGAGCAGACGATATTTGTCTAGCGTCCAAAGGGTTAACCCCTTTACTGATATGATGTCGCCTGTTTAAACATCTGTCGCCTGCTTTAGTTATCAAATACAATTTTATGGTAAAATTACTGAAATGATGTCGTAATGAGTGTCAAACAGCTTGTAAAAAAGTTTGAATCCTGACCAAACGTCGCGTTACGAGGCATCTGACCAGGATCCAAACTGTTTGCAAATAACAAGTACATGTATATCAGGAATAAGGTAAACCTAGTGACAGATTAAAGCGGTTAGAACTAGATCTACCACTCAATAAATAATGAAAAAAAACTTAAGACACCAAACCATTAAAGGCAGGGCACAATTACAGTGGAGAATCTGTTATTCTTTCCCGTTTAAACGCAAACGTACGCAAACGAATTGCACTAAAACAGAGAAAAGGACAACTTTTCGACAATTTTGACTATTCATGTTGATCTGAGTGGCAAACAGTTTGGAGCCAGATCAGACGCCGGGTAAGGCGTCTGATCTGGCTCCAAACTGTTTGCAATGGAAAAAATAGTTTTAGCGTAAACGCGTTTATTTGGAAAGAATAACGTTTTCTCCACTGTAATACAGAAACTCATAAAGGAGCTATTTTCATTTATTTTCACTGCATTTATGCCTCCATCTTACATGAGATTTATTACAGTAATGGTCGCTTAATACACGTGTGTTCGAACATTTGTTTGTTGATATGTGTGATTTTGTATGATCGATGATGACCGCCAACACGTAGGATGCGTTATCAATCAAACAAATAATAATAAGACAACATGATTATATGTATGACCTAGAAACTGCCATTTTATCTAGAAGTCATGATGACTTGATGAGATAGTATAAAGTGAAACGTCTCAATGAGTAAATTAACCCATTACCCCATAGCCTTTTTGGCTCACCTAGCACGAAGTGCCAACTTTGAAGGTGAGCTTTTAGGATCGCTGGATGCCGTCTTCTGTCGTCTGTCAGTATGTCTGTCCGTCCGTCCACAATTGGTTCGATAACACTCTAGCGCTTACAATTTTTATCCGATCTTTATGAAACTTCATGACAATGTTTGTCTTAATAAAATCTATGTCAACTCCGAATCTGGGTTATGCCCGGATAAAAACTAGGTCACTAGGTCAAACCATCGAAAAACCTTGTTGACAATCTAGAGGCTACAAATTCATTAGATCTTAATGAAAGTTAATCAAAATCATGTTTGCCTCATTAATATCAAGGTCCAGTTTGAATGTGGGTTATGTCCGGTCAAAAACTAGGTCACTAGGTCAAATCATCGAAAAACCACGCTAGAGGCTACAAATCTCTTTGGATTTTAATGCAACTTGGCTAGAGTATTGCCTAATTGATTTCTAGGTCAAGTTGGAATATCGGTTATGTTGGGTTAAAAACTACGTCACTAGGTAAAATCAAAGAAAAACACAGTGTTAACACTCAAGAGGCTACACATCTCATTAGATCTTAATGAAATCATGTAAGAATGTTTGCATACATCAAATCTAGGTCAAAATCAAACGTGGGTTCGGTCTGGTAAAAAACTAGGTCACTAGGTCAAATCATAGAAAAATCTTGTTAACACTCTAAAGGTGTATTGTGTGTCATGTCCGGTCATAATCTAGGTCACTATAGGTTAGTTTACATGGTGTATCAGGTGAGCGATTTAGGGCCATAGTGGTCCTTGTTCTAGTTTTGAAGACAGATGACCACTTAAAGCATGTTGAAAGTGAAGCAGATTCACCCTAAGGCACATTTTGCTTTACTTTCAGCCGCTTTAAACGAAAATCAGCTAGGATATTATAGAACAGAACAGAACAGATGTTTTATTTGACTTAAGCATACAAGCTCATCATCATAACATAGATCTATATACATAATAACATAAAACTGATGGTACTAAAAATTATGAGATACAAGGCATGTTTAAAAGAAATAACATGGACCATGTATCCCGAGAGTGCTCATCATTAGCACAGGGCTTCTAAGAGTTGACTATAAAAATCCTAAGACTTTCAATTTTATCTTTTTTTTTAACGCGATTACTTAAAGCAGGTTGAAAGAAAAGCAGAATGCGCCTTAAGGCGCCTTCGGCTTCACCCTCAACTCGGTTTAAGCTACACTCTGCTAGTATAAAAATCCAAGTTCCAATGCTCGATCCAATGGGATGTTCAATCCCTCCTTCTTCTCCCTCTTGCAGAATGCATACACATTTTCTACCAGCTCCCTTGCATCTTTAGAATACGGACGCGATGGTTTTGTACGTCGCGGCATGTTCAGTTTGAAGAATGTGGTATTACAGACATGTAAGAAGCATATATATACAAATACCGCACGATTACTACGAGCTTCTTGTGTTAATCGTTGTGTGTATATAATATATACATAAAAATCACTAAAAGAAATAAAAAAAATAAAAAAGCCTCTGCCGGGTATCGAACTCATAACCTTACGTTTTCATTCAGACACTTCGCTACTATCTCGGCCACTGTAACATACAGAATGCAAGTTCTTATTATATACATAATAACTGAATGCTACAATCTTGACTTACCTATAATTTAGAATGGTTGCAACTTCTATAAATAGAAAAGCTCAGTCACGGTTCAGCAAACAAAATTTACCTATAGATGCTTGGACAATGGCATACGGGGCAAACCACTCCAAGACGTTTTTAGTCAACACTACATATTGACATAACAACACGTACATTGAACATGATAACATACCGTATAGACAAGTTAACACTACATTTTGACAAGATGAAACTGCTTTGTAACATAATGACATATATGTTGAACATGATAAGCCACAGTTTGGACAAGTCAACATTGTTTATTGACATAACAGCACGTTCATTGAACATGATAACATGCCATATGGACAAGTTAACACTACAGTTTGACAAGATGAAACTGCTTTATAACATAGTAACAGAGATGTTTAACATGATGACCATAGTTTGGACAAGTCAACACTATACTACATTGACATAACAACATGTGCATTGAACATGATAACATCACATATAGACAAGTTAACACTACACTTTGACAAGATGAAACTGCTTTGTAACATAATGACATATATGTTGAACATGATAAGCCACAGTTTGGACAAGTCAACATTGTTTATTGACATAACAGCACGTTCATTGAACATGATAACATGCCATATGGACAAGTTAACACTACATTTTGACAAGATGAAACTGCTTCATATATAACATAATAACATAGATGTTTAACATGATAAGACATAGTTTGGACAAGTCAACACTATACATTGACATAACAACACGTGCATTGAACATGATAACATCATATATAGACAAGTTAACACTACACTTTGACAAGACGAAACTGCTTTGTGACATAATGACATAGGTTTTGAACATTATAAGACATACGTTGAACAAGACGTTTTTGAACAGGACGTTTTTTGTCAACACTGCATATTGACATATCAACACGTTCATTGAACATGATAAGACACCGTTTGGACAAGTCGACACTGTAAATTGACATAACATCGTGCGTATTTGACAAGTATATAGACTCGTTCACATTGCTCTTTAACAAGATAAAACTACTTTTTAACAAAATAACATAGACGTTGAACATAATATGACGTTCTGTAGCCAAGTTCACATAATGATTCGACATAATGCAATGAAATGTGACAACAGGAGACAGCTACGGCGTTCCATACGAGCGGGTCAGCAGTCAACACTGGCCACGCTTATCTCATTCACCCCTGAAACTTTAATGAACAAATTCCAATTTCGAAATAAGTCTAGTCCATTTTTGCCTTTTAGGGTTGATTTTAACAATACATTTGAGAATGACAAATAATGTTGATCCTGATCAGCGGACTCCTTAAGGAGTAAGTGTAATCCTTAAGTGTAATCCTAACAGGTACACTGTTTATAAATGACGACTATACTCGTTGCTAGGGCTGAAAGTGTTAACTAGGTAATAACTAAAAATACATCCCTAAAGAGTTGTCAATATTTGATGTTAGAGGGAGATTGCATATAACTGCTTTTGAATAAAAGTTGTCCTCTGTGTTCACGTGGCTTTGGTATATTATTATAGAATGTTATCTCTTGTATATGTGATTGTACATACTGAGAAAATGAAGAATAAAACTAGGAAAACTTGGAAACTTGGTGACAGTAAAACTGCTTTAAGCTGTCTATTATTTTAAGTTCCTTATAATTAACATAATTTAGTGGTCGTAATAGAGAGGTTTCCGTAATTGTTCAGGCACAAACGCGATTATTGGGAAATAATGACCTCTCACTATTGTACTTTTCGTTTAGGAGAATGACAATTTAATCTTTACCACGTTTCTATATACAGGAAAAACTGCCGGTTCTGTGTTTAAAAACAACTCCTTGCTCAACAACCCCGTAGCGGGTCTCATGATCGGTGTCCTAGCAACGGTGCTCCTTCAATCATCCTCAACCACTACAGGGATCGTCATCAGTCTGGTCGTCGCCAAAGGTAACGATTTACCGGAAATATCATTCAAACGTCTGTGCAGATAGGGACCCGTTTCATAAACAATTTGCACGACAAAATTTGTCGTAAGTCAATACTTTAAAAGACACTTAATTTCTTATCCTGTCTTGTGATATCTCTTTGGAATCGTCTTTTCAAGACGATCCCAAAGAGATGTAACAAGACAAGATAAGATTGAAAAATTAATAATAATTTAGACTTTTATAATCTGACTTACAATAACTTTTGTCGTACGAAGTTTTAAGTAACGTCGAACGATAAAAACGGTCGTAAGTCAAAACTTTAGAAGGGAGACAAGATATGAATTACTTAAATTTAGTAAAGCATGGGTTGTCTCCCATTGACCAACTAAATAAATATTTTATTTATTTTATTTTTTAACATGCTTTGACCAACTTGCCTACTGTATTTATTTGCATGCATGCCTGTGATCCTGTATAAATCTGTTTTATTTGTTATTTGTTTATTATAACGTTTACCTATGTTTGTCGGAGTAAAAGCCCTACAGGGCTTAATTAATTTTGTTAAACCTATCCGACGTAAAATAAAATTTGTCTATGTCTGTCTATGTCTATGTCTATGTTTATACAAGAGACCGTACCATTTCCTAAATCTCTTTTCGCTGTCCAAATATTTTTATTTTTCTACTTTGTTCGGCTTTTGTGCACCAAATTGGTTAAAGTATCTATTTAATGCTCAAAAGGCGAAGACATCAGTTCTTGTAGAAGCATGTGCGCGTTTACCTGTTATGAATTACATAGAAATATATACATTTAAGCAATAAAACATGTCTGTGTATAATATTTACTACATATACCAGTATAACACTGGAATATTCCATGGAATACTCATCCGATACCTCACATATTTATAATACACTTTCATGTGCTGACAGCAATACCGTTATTTGTTTCGCTAATTTACCAATGCTTTTTGCCTTTCCGATAAGAAACAAAAGACAGAAAGCAAAAGTAAATTAGCATGTAAAATAAAATACATGTATCAAATCAAAGTTCATGTTCCAGTGCGAAGTCTTACTGAGAAATCTGTAAGGTCAAGCACCGGAACGTTAACCCTTTGGACCCCAGTCACGCACAAATGCATCATTTACAGACAGTGTATATATGAGGAGTACATTTGTCCTATGTATACAATGGACACCTAGGTCTGAGGTCTTCTAAATGAGCCCTCTGGTCAAGGTCTGCACTGTCTTACATATTGCAATATGTTGGCAGAAACTACCCTTAATGGGAAAGTGGACTGGGGTAAAATTGGAATTGGAATTTACCATTTGTGGTATAAGGGAGGGAAGGGTTAAATATACATTTTACTTTGATCTACAATGATGAAATACATATTGACTAGGCTACTACCTTTCAAAGTATAAGTAGCTAACATATAGAGCAGTCAAACCCTTTATCAGGTTGCCCCTCTTTAAGAGGCATGTATATTATACAGGGACAGGGGATGCTCACTGCAGACAAAGAGCAAAGTAGGAAGCCTCTTAATGAACTTTCCACATTGATCCCTATCTGCACCAATCAGCAATCTGTCCCAAGAACTGGCTTTTAACCATGATTTAAGTGGCCGCAAGCCTCAGAGGTGTATGCCTGTATATTCACAAAGCGTGAGTTTTACAACTAATTGATATAATTATATGCCCATTAAAGGGAGGTAAAGACACTTAATTTTTGTATTACTAATATATATCAAATACAAAAGTTTTCGAGTTCAAACTAACAAGTATTAAAGTAATAAATAAATTCATTTTATATTTCTACGGCTTGGTAATGACTTGGTACTGTAAATCTACATTTATTTAGATTCACCTTACCAATTCGAAAACAAGACAGCGCTGAGTGTTTTTTCTCCTATGGACATCCAAATGTTCAAATTGATGAAAAAAAACTTTAGCCCGCTTTGTAGTCCTATTTGTCATCTTCGTCAATTCTTTTGTTTTGTCCACATTGGTGAAAATGGCATGACGGTGTCAAACATTTTTAATCCATTTTGAGATGCAATGTAGCCGTTTGCAGCAGGGCTGCCGTTTCACCGTATTTCCGAAATATATTTATGCTTTTTTAATATTGATATGGGTGTCAAACAGTTTAGCTATTGATCAGACGCCGCGTTACGAGGTGACTTATATGTATCCAAACTGTTTGCATAATTCAGGGCTGCCATAAGTTGACATGAAAAATCCTAAGATTTCCAAATGTGCATTTTTCAAGTGCGATTTTACGAATCGTACCTTTATCCCATAGCCTTTTTCTTGTTTTGTTGACATGAGACTACTTAAAGCAGGCTGTTAGTAAAGCAGAATGCGCCTTAGGGCGCATTCTGCTTTACTTTCAGCTTGCTTTAAGCTACCATGAACTGGGGAAAAATCCGGAGATTTAGGAAAAATCCGGAGAAATGGCAGCCCTGATAATTATGTTAGTGTTACAGCTTGTCAGCCAAAGGATTTAAATGTACGACTCTTAAAATTGCGATTGAAATGTTCACATTTTCATGAGCAAATTCTTGTAGCTCTATTGTAGAAACAGTAATTACATGTATACAGTCACCAATATCGTGATGAATGTTGTAATGATTATGTCACTCTATTTCAGTCATCGTCGTGAAAGACGCCATTCCAATTGTGATGGGGGCAAATATCGGAACCTCGGTGACAAATACCATCGTTGCTATGGGACAGATAACCGCTAGGAACGACTTCCGGCGGGCCTTTGCCGGGGCCACAGTTCACGACATGTTTAACTGGTCGTCCGTGATTGTCCTCTTACCCATTGAGGTGGCTACAGGTAAACAGTGTTATCTCCATGACAACGGTCATCTGAACAACGACTCCCTCCTAACAACATTGACTGCCGCTGTTCCCCTGGAAGTTATGCCCAACCTTTTCAGGGTTGTAATTTCGTCTGCTTAAAATTATCAACTGATGTTTTTCTCAAAATTACATATAGGTGGACATTTGGCAATATATATGTTATGACTAGTGGCAAACAGCTGGAATCCAGATCAGACTCCGCGTTTAGCCAAGTCTTAATGTTACCTCTATATAACAGCTCCCTCCGAATAACACACACAATTTGTGTCCCCCATTTGGTGTCGTTGGAGACAGGCAGCCATGTTTAAACCATGTGAAAAGTATACACAGTACACTATTTCCCGATAAATCTCTTACGAAGAATGAGGATGTTGAAAGGCAAATCATTGCTTATTTGTGTACCACATTCAACCCCTTAACTCTTTCCTCCCTGAAACTTTAAATGGACAATTCTAGTTTCGATTTTAGTCTAGTCCATTTCTGGCTTATAAGGTTGTTTTTGTCCATTTTTGGCATTGTGACAAACAGTGAAGACCCTGATCAGAGGGCTCCGAAAGGAGCCCTCTGATCTGGGTCTTCACTGTTTGCACAAGACAAGTGTATTATTCACATGTACACTGTTTGAAAAGGACGCCTATATGCGGGACTAGCTTTCAAAGGGTTAAGCGACGAATACTCTCAATATACTCGTCCCTTACAAATAGTGTACCTGTTAAGAGTACATGCAAGCAGTGAAGACCATGATCAGAGGGTTAATGCAACTTACTCCACAATTACGCCTTTTTATGCCTTATATTTATTCCTACACTTGATACAGTCATGAATATAAACCACAATAATAAAAAGTCCTCTATCCTAGCAGATGGTACCTTAAGGAAGGCTGAAAGTAAAGCAGACTGGTAGACACATGTCTGTAGTAATTATCCTGTTCTTAATTGTAAATTATCATTATTTTTATTCTAGGATACCTCTACACTCTGACAAAGGCAATAGTTGATAGTATAGAGTTTCCACAAGACGCAGAAAAGAAGAAAAGTCTACAGTTTCTTAAAACTCTAACGAAACCATTCACCAAGCTTATTATCCAGGTACTAACGTTTTATCACATTTCACTGTGTTACTAAAGGTGTTGACACTAGTCAGTTTGGCAGTTAGAATACTATCCCACTAGTTTCGATCATACACAATACTTTTTGCTTGAAATTAATTTTGTTTGAATCTTAAAGCAGTGTCTCAATGTTATGTTTTTATTGTATACGTTGTAGTGCTATCAGGGGAAGGGCCGTAAATAATAGTGTTGATACTTGTGGCCCAATCCCATTTCCATGTTGACATTTTGGAAATAAAATATGTTTAAACTAGTGCTATCAAACTTTATTTACACATACTAAAGACTTCAAGCTGCCACTGCCACTGCCAATACGCCGCCATGACCGGTGAACATAGGTTTCATTAATATCTTTTGTTTGAAGAAAATGATGATAATAACAAAACTAATAATAGAGGTGATATCAGCAAAATGTTTGGAACGAGGTGAGACACCGAGCAATTTTGATGTCACAACTCTGGTACACCATATTCATGTATATGGTTTCATTACACAGGTCGACAAGGGCATACTAAAAGAGATAGCCAAAGGAAATGAAGCCGCTCTTGGACAGAGCATAGTAAAACATTGCTGCAAGAAAACAACGGTAATGGCAGAGTTTATAAATAAGACGGATACAGGGAACATAACACTCAACGTCACACAGAAAATATGTAACAAAAAATATAAGTTATATTGCATTCGGCGTGGTCTCAAGTAAAACAGTTCTTTTTTTCAAACCAATCACTTCAGTCAAGTTTCCGAATTCCCGTCTAGATCGGACGCCTCAGTATTATATAAGCAACTTAAATCAATCAGAGCCCGTCTATACTTCTTCTTTAACACTTTGTAAAATGCTAATTTATTAATTTTAAGTGTACCTTTTTGTATATTTGCAGGTGAGTTTATGTTCGAAAGTGTAACATGGAGTGATACAACAATTGGCGTGATACTCCTGCTGATGACATTAGTTCTATTGAGTGCTTGTTTTATCACCATCGTCAAAACACTCTACACAGTTCTAAGAGGGCACATTCTCGCCCTTGTTAAGAAATTCATCAATGCCAACTTTCCTGGCAGACTTTCATTTCTCACTGGCTATGTTGCCATTCTGATCGGTACAGGAATCACAATGATAGTACAATCAAGCTCTGTCGTCACTTCCGCTCTCACACCATTGGTTGGAATTGGTATTCTTTCGCTAGACAGGATGTATCCATTTACTCTTGGTGCAAACCTTGGGACTACTTTCACTGCTATTATCGTTGCTTTGTCCCAAAGTGCTGAGGACATGCCTGTCGCATGTCACGTTGCTCTGTGTCACACGTTTTTTAATTTATCTGGTTTGATACTCTTTTATCCGCTACCTTTTACAAGAATTCCAATCAAAATTGCGAAGTTCCTCGGAAATGAGACTGCAAAGTATCGGTGGTTCGGTATAATGTATATGATCGTTATGTTTGTTCTGGTGCCATCAGCTGTTTTCGGGCTTACGACCATCAGCTGGATTGCACTCGTAGTTGTGATGGTACTGGTCTTGTTAGTTATTGTTTTCGTTATTATCATCAACATAATACAATCTAAGAAGCCGAAGATTTTACTCAAAACACTACAGAGTTGGAAGTTTTTACCGCTATTCCTAAGATCTTTGAAGCCCCTGGATGACTTAATCCGGAAGTTTACATGTTGTTTTAAGCGAGAAGAGAAAGACACTGTGACCAATAAGAAAACAGAAACAATTCAGGGAGAACCAGAACGGATCGTGTGATTAATTAACTTTCAAGTGATCTAATTTTTTATAAATGAGCGTAACGGTAGTGGCTTTGTTTAGTGGCTGTGGGAATATACACGGGACTCTCAAATGATAAAATAGTGCCATTATTTGGACAGCTGTTTCAGCCTAGTGTCTGTAGTCTACTAAAGATGACACTGTTTGCTGTTTCTCAATTAATTGTCCTGGAGTGTGGCCAACATTGCAGTGGCTTTAGATCACACATGTTTTCTATAATGACATTTTCAAGAACGGACATTGAACAATTCCATGGCAATTGTCAGGCTTAGAGACAGTCTGAAAGCTGCAAGTAAATCAGAAACCAGAACTTTCTATACTTTCAGGTACAGTGGAGAATCTGTTATTCTTTCCCAATAAACGCGTTTACGCTAAAATTATTATTTGCAGTGCAAACAGTTTGGAGCCAGATCAGACGCCGGGTAACCCGGCGTCTGATCAGGCTCCAAACTGTTTGCCACCAAGATAAACAAGAATTATCAGAATTGTCCAAAAGTTGTTCTTTTCTACGTTTTAGTGCTTTGCGTTTGCGTACGTTTGCGTTTAAACGGGAAAGAATAACAGATTCTCCACTGTAGCCTAGTCATCTTTCAGGTTAACTTATATAAAATGTAAATGGGGTTTTTGTTTTATGAAACATGAAATACTCATCAATTCAATATAAAACTTATGAAATATATATACGTTGTAAAGGGTTGTTAGTATGCCGTAATTTCGTACCCTCGAAAAAAATCTTTTTATTACATATATAAGTAAGAAATGTTACATCAGAAAGCGCATGCGCGAAAAATATAGCTAAGGGTGGCGAAAACACAGGTAAACAGGCTATTTCATAACTTTTACGCAAAATTTAATAAGATATAATTATGTTAGATCGGGTAATATGTCTGCTCAGAAATGAAAAAAAAATCGTATTCTGCTGGTTTCATAATTATTTGAACAGTTATCAAATCCAGTGGTAACTTCGAATCCATATGTACATTTAATACAAGCTATAGTGAAGACACGTACGTTAACTTAAGAGATGTAGTTAGCAACAACAATCCTGTTTAAAATACAGTGCTCCATCTCTAAAACAGCAATACGAAGCTCCTGTTCTTTGGTATCAAGACTTATACACATTTGAAAGATTATTAGGATTATTGAACAATGGTAACATCTTAGACGAGTCGTTTGTTAACCAGCTCTGTTATAGTAGTGTCATAAGGTTTGAGGTACCAGCACGGAATGTTGCAGAGTGTGCCAGTTTGTGCACAATGACTGAGGACTGCAATAGCGTGATTGCAGTACTGAACATAACCAATGCATGATTTGGTCTTACTATCTACAGTGCATGTCTAGGACATGCTTCTTCCCTTCAATGTGCACAATTCTACGGACAAGAAGAACTAGGTGATACACCCAACAGGAGACACAAGTTGTAGGCGTTGTTTGGAGGGAGTCGTTATCGGAGGGAACTTTGCAAACAGATTGATTCCAGATCAGACGCCGCGTTACGCGGCGTCTGATCTTGAATCAAGCTGTTTGTCACTCATTATTAAGTTTTTTATGTCAAAATGTCCATCACGTAACTTTGAGAAAAACAGCAGATGACAATTTTAAGCAGACGACAATTTTAAGCAGACGATATTGCATCCAGACAATGGTGTGTGTCAGTCATGAACCAAAACGTAATTCGACACAAGCTATATAGCGAACAATGATTCTAACCAACAAAGACTAAACATGTCCTTTATCTGCGTTATTTACCCACAAGTCAATACAATTGGACTTCTTTAAAAAAAAAAATAAAGAAAAAAGGAAAAAAAAGTTTTGATTCGAATGAGATTCGAACCTATGACCTTTTGATTGTTAGTCAACCACACTACCGACTGAGCTATCAGCACTTAGGTAGAATGGTGGTACATGTATGAGCTGGGTGCTGGGATCCTAACACCTTTTATTCATATGCTAATCTAGGACCAGTGGCGATACGGAGTACAAAACGACTGATGTACGTTTTATAATTTTCATTAAAATTAATTCAGATAACACAGCTAGTATAAGATTGAATGAAGAATTAATTATTATGATATATTTCCACGTAACCATGTGAATTTAAAAGCTTTTTGTATTACTTTCAGAATTTATTTTAACTTGCTGAATGTTAGAAATGTTTTATTTAAGATGTCATAAATTTCCCTTCTGCCAATTTCATTGAAAAGTGCAATACTTGCGTTCTTTGAATAGATTCCCGTAAGGGTAATCACTGACGCCTTTGGTGTCATTTGTATTTGTATGCACGGGTCTTGCACCGACGGGGTGAATTAGACTGTGTGTTTGCTGCTCTTTTACAAGAGCGGCAATCGAGTGCCTGACTATGTCTGTAAGTCACTCAGCTTCTTTGAGTGCTTGGCTATGTCTGTAAGTCACTCTTTGAGTGCTTGGTTATACCTGTAAGTCACTCAGTTGTTTTGCTTTGCACCATTCCTTTAAGGGGATAGTGCATCAATGGATAGAAGTCCGACATATGGTCGTCGGATTCTTCCACTTCCAACTAGTACATTCCCAAAATGGTCTGCTTTATTTCTGCGTTCAATTCTCAAAGCTTGCTTAAATCAAACATACATACTTCTTTTAAAGCTTTAGTTTTGAAATACATGTATGTTTCTTCTGAGTAATAATAAAACGTCTCTAATACGACCACTTAATTATGTTAATTATTACGGTTTTACAATACTTTGATTGCTTAAAGCAAGGTGACAGTAAAACGAGGAGCTTTCTTAAACTGTCACCTGTCTTTTAAACACTCAATTAGCCTTCTTTTAGTGGTCGTAATAGAGAGGTTTTACTATTTATAGCAATACAGTTGTGTTCGAGACTGATTACAGTGCAACCTTTGAATCCCGAACTGGCGAGATGCTTTCCGTTGGCGCAGAAATTGAGTGTAACCTGTCACCAATTCGCCTATAACATCCACATGCCCGTTGCGTGTTATTCCCCCTCCCCCCACCACATTTCACGAAAAACGTAACACAAACACATAGTATTAGTGTTTTCTTCTGACCTGTCCGAGTTATTTTTAGATTGGAACATTCTAAACCTTTAAAAGGGATCAGTTTTCTCTACATCCAGTTACAGATACGGATAGCTGTCATTTTTCTGCGTAATGTCACGGAGTAATTACAGCGAGCTCTAATTACTCCGTGCCAATATACAGTACAGGATACATTATTCTTTTCCCTTTAAACGCAATGCACTAAACTGGCGAAAATTACTTTTACAAACGTTAACTATGCTTTTAATCTCAGTAGCAAACAGGGGTGCCTGCTTTAAATTTTCATTTTCCTTTTGCTTCATATTGAAATTCTATAATGCGGCGTCTGATCAGATAATGATTCGACATAATGCAATGAAATGTGACAACAGGAGACAGCTACGGCGTTCCATACGAGCGGGTCAGCAGTCAACACTGGCCACGCTTATCTCATTCACCCCTGAAACTTTAATGAACAAATTCCAATTTCGAAATAAGTCTAGTCCATTTTTGCCTTTTAGGGTTGATTTTAACAATACATTTGAGAATGACAAATAATGTTGATCCTGATCAGCGGGCTCCTTAAGGAGTAAGTGTAATCCTTAAGTGTAATCCTAACAGGTACACTGTTTATAAATGACGACTATACTCGTTGCTAGGGCTGAAAGTGTTAACTAGGTAATAACTAAAAATACATCCCTAAAGAGTTGTCAATATTTGATGTTAGAGGGAGATTGCATATAACTGCTTTTGAATAAAAGTTGTCCTCTGTGTTCACGTGGCTTTGGTATATTATTATAGAATGTTATCTCTTGTATATGTGATTGTACATACTGAGAAAATGAAGAATAAAACTAGGAAAACTTGGAAACTTGGTGACAGTAAAACTGCTTTAAGCTGTCTATTATTTTAAGTTCCTTATAATTAACATAATTTAGTGGTCGTAATAGAGAGGTTTCCGTAATTGTTCAGGCACAAACGCGATTATTGGGAAATAATGACCTCTCACTATTGTACTTTTCGTTTAGGAGAAATGACAATTTAATCTTTACCACGTTTCTATATACAGGAAAAACTGCCGGTTCTGTGTTTAAAAACAACTCCTTGCTCAACAACCCCGTAGCGGGTCTCATGATCGGTGTACTAGCAACGGTGCTCCTTCAATCATCCTCAACCACTACAGGGATCGTCATCAGTCTGGTCGTCGCCAAAGGTAACGATTTACCGGAAATATCATTCAAACGTCTGTGCAGATAGGGACCCGTTTCATAAACAATTTGCACGACAAAATTTGTCGTAAGTCAATACTTTAAAAGACACTTAATTTCTTATCCTGTCTTGTGATATCTCTTTGGAATCGTCTTTTCAAGACGATCCCAAAGAGATGTAACAAGACAAGATAAGATTGAAAAATTAATAATAATTTAGACTTTTATAATCTGACTTACAATAACTTTTGTCGTACGAAGTTTTAAGTAACGTCGAACGATAAAAACGGTCGTAAGTCAAAACTTTAGAAGGGAGACAAGATATGAATTACTTAAATGTAGTAAAGCATGGGTTGTCTCCCATTGACCAACTAAATAAATATTTTATTTATTTTATTTTTTAACATGCTTTGACCAACTTGCCTACTGTATTTATTTGCATGCATGCCTGTGATCCTGTATAAATCTGTTTTATTTGTTATTTGTTTATTATAACGTTTACCTATGTTTGTCGGAGTAAAAGCCCTACAGGGCTTAATTAATTTTGTTAAACCTATCCGACGTAAAATAAAATTTGTCTATGTCTGTCTATGTCTATGTCTATGTTTATACAAGAGACCGTACCATTTCCTAAATCTCTTTTCGCTGTCCAAATATTTTTATTTTTCTACTTTGTTCGGCTTTTGTGCACCAAATTGGTTAAAGTATCTATTTAATGCTCAAAAGGCGAATACATCAGTTCTTGTAGAAGCATGTGCGCGTTTACCTGTTATGAATTACATAGAAATATATACATTTAAGCAATAAAACATGTCTGTGTATAATATTTACTACATATACCAGTATAACACTGGAATATTCCATGGAATACTCATCCGATACCTCACATATTTATAATACACTTTCATGTGCTGACAGCAATACCATTATTTGTTTCGCTAATTTACCAATGCTTTTTGCCTTTCCGATAAGAAACAAAAGACAGAAAGCAAAAGTAAATTAGCATGTAAAATAAAATACATGTATCAAATCAAAGTTCATGTTCCAGTGCGAAGTCTTACTGAGAAATCTGTAAGGTCAAGCACCGGAACGTTAACCCTTTGGACCCCAGTCACGCACAAATGCATCATTTACAGACAGTGTATATATGAGGAGTACATTTGTCCTATGTATACAATGGACACCTAGGTCTGAGGTCTTCTAAATGAGCCCTCTGGTCAAGGTCTGCACTGTCTTACATATTGCAATATGTTGGCAGAAACTACCCTTAATGGGAAAGTGGACTGGGGTAAAATTGGAATTGGAATTTACCATTTGTGGTATAAGGGAGGGAAGGGTTAAATATACATTTTACTTTGATCTACAATGATGAAATACATATTGACTAGGCTACTACCTTTCAAAGTATAAGTAGCTAACATATAGAGCAGTCAAACCCTTTATCAGGTTGCCCCTCTTTAAGAGGCATGTATATTATACAGGGACAGGGGATGCTCACTGCAGACAAAGAGCAAAGTAGGAAGCCTCTTAATGAACTTTCCACATTGATCCCTATCTGCACCAATCAGCAATCTGTCCCAAGAACTGGCTTTTAACCATGATTTAAGTGGCCGCAAGCCTCAGAGGTGTATGCCTGTATATTCACAAAGCGTGAGTTTTACAACTAATTGATATAATTATATGCCCATTAAAGGGAGGTAAATACACTTAATTTTTGTATTACTAATATATATCAAATACAAAAGTTTTCGAGTTCAAACTAACAAGTATTAAAGTAATAAATAAATTCATTTTATATTTCTACGGCTTGGTAATGACTTGGTACTGTAAATCTACATTTATTTAGATTCACCTTACCAATTCGAAAACAAGACAGCGCTGAGTGTTTTATCTCCTATGGACATCCAAATGTTCAAATTGATGAAAAAAAACTTTAGCCCGCTTTGTAGTCCTATTTGTCATCTTCGTCAATTCTTTTGTTTTGTCCACATTGGTGAAAATGGCATGACGGTGTCAAACATTTTTAATCCATTTTGAGATGCAATGTAGCCGTTTGCAGCAGGGCTGCCGTTTCACCGTATTTCCGAAATATATTTATGCTTTTTTAACTTTGGAAATATTGATATGGGTGTCAAACAGTTTAGCTATTGATCAGACGCCGCGTTACGAGGTGACTTATATGTATCCAAACTGTTTGCATAGTTCAGGGCTGCCATAAGTTGACATGAAAAATCCTAAGATTTCCAAATGTGCATTTTTCAAGTGCGATTTTACGAATCGTACCTTTATCCCATAGCCTTTTTCTTGTTTTGTTGACATGAGACTACTTAAAGCAGGCTGTTAGTAAAGCAGAATGCGCCTTAGGGCGCATTCTGCTTTACTTTCAGCTTGCTTTAAGCTACCATGAACTGGGGAAAAATCCGGAGATTTAGGAAAAATCCGGAGAAATGGCAGCCCTGATAATTATGTTAGTGTTACAGCTTGTCAGCCAAAGGATTTAAATGTACGACTCTTAAAATTGCGATTGAAATGTTCACATTTTCATGAGCAAATTCTTGTAGCTCTATTGTAGAAACAGTAATTACATGTATACAGTCACCAATATCGTGATGAATGTTGTAATGATTATGTCACTCTATTTCAGTCATCGTCGTGAAAGACGCCATTCCAATTGTGATGGGGGCAAATATCGGAACCTCGGTGACAAATACCATCGTTGCTATGGGACAGATAACCGCTAGGAACGACTTCCGGCGGGCCTTTGCCGGGGCCACAGTTCACGACATGTTTAACTGGTCGTCCGTGATTGTCCTCTTACCCATTGAGGTGGCTACAGGTAAACAGTGTTATCTCCATGACAACGGTCATCTGAACAACGACTCCCTCCTAACAACATTGACTGCCGCTGTTCCCCTGGAAGTTATGCCCAACCTTTTCAGGGTTGTAATTTCGTCTGCTTAAAATTATCAACTGATGTTTTTCTCAAAATTACATATAGGTGGACATTTGGCAATATATATGTTATGACTAGTGGCAAACAGCTGGAATCCAGATCAGACTCCGCGTATAGCCAAGTCTTAATGTTACCTCTATATAACAGCTCCCTCCGAATAACACACACAATTTGTGTCCCCCATTTGGTGTCGTTGGAGACAGGCAGCCATGTTTAAACCATGTGAAAAGTATACACAGTACACTATTTCCCGACAAATCTCTTACGAAGAATGAGGATGTTGAAAGGCAAATCATTGCTTATTTGTGTACCACATTCAACCCCTTAACTCTTTCCTCCCTGAAACTTTAAATGGACAATTCTAGTTTCGATTTTAGTCTAGTCCATTTCTGGCTTATAAGGTTGTTTTTGTCCATTTTTGGCATTGTGACAAACAGTGAAGACCCTGATCAGAGGGCTCCGAAAGGAGCCCTCTGATCTGGGTCTTCACTGTTTGCACAAGACAAGTGTATTATTCACATGTACACTGTTTGAAAAGGACGCCTATATGCGGGACTAGCTTTCAAAGGGTTAAGCGACGAATACTCTCAATATACTCGTCCCTTACAAATAGTGTACCTGTTAAGAGTACATGCAAGCAGTGAAGACCATGATCAGAGGGTTAATGCAACTTACTCCACAATTACGCCTTTTTATGCCTTATATTTATTCCTACACTTGATACAGTCATGAATATAAACCACAATAATAAAAAGTCCTCTATCCTAGCAGATGGTACCTTAAGGAAGGCTGAAAGTAAAGCAGACTGGTAGACACATGTCTGTAGTAATTATCCTGTTCTTAATTGTAAATTATCATTATTTTTATTCTAGGATACCTCTACACTCTGACAAAGGCAATAGTTGATAGTATAGAGTTTCCACAAGACGCAGAAAAGAAGAAAAGTCTACAGTTTCTTAAAACTCTAACGAAACCATTCACCAAGCTTATTATCCAGGTACTAACGTTTTATCACATTTCACTGTGTTACTAAAGGTGTTGACACTAGTCAGTTTGGCAGTTAGAATACTATCCCACTAGTTTCGATCATACACAATACTTTTTGCTTGAAATTAATTTTGTTTGAATCTTAAAGCAGTGTCTCAATGTTATGTTTTTATTGTATACGTTGTAGTGCTATCAGGGGAAGGGCCGTAAATAATAGTGTTGATACTTGTGGCCCAATCCCATTTCCATGTTGACATTTTGGAAATAAAATATGTTTAAACTAGTGCTTTCAAACTTTATTTACACATACTAAAGACTTCAAGCTGCCACTGCCAATACGCCGCCATGACCGGTGAACATAGGTTTCATTAATATCTTTTGTTTGAAGAAAATGATGATAATAACAAAACTAATAATAGAGGTGATATCAGCAAAATGTTTGGAACGAGGTGAGACACCGAGCAATTTTGATGTCACAACTCTGGTACACCATATTCATGTATATGGGTTCATTACACAGGTCGACAAGGGCATACTAAAAGAGATAGCCAAAGGAAATGAAGCCGCTCTTGGACAGAGCATAGTAAAACATTGCTGCAAGAAAACAACGGTAATGACAGAGTTTATAAATAAGACGGATACAGGGAACATAACACTCAACGTCACACAGAAAATATGTACCAAAAAATATAAGTTATATTGCATTCGGCGTGGTCTCAAGTAAAACAGTTCTTTTTTTCAAACCAATCACTTCAGTCAAGTTTCCGAATTCCCGTCTAGATCGGACGCCTCAGTATTATATAAGCAACTTAAATCAATCAGAGCCCGTCTATACTTCTTCTTTAACACTTTGTAAAATGCTAATTTATTAATTTTAAGTGTACCTTTTTGTATATTTGCAGGTGAGTTTATGTTCGAAAGTGTAACATGGAGTGATACAACAATTGGCGTGATACTCCTGCTGATGACATTAGTTCTATTGAGTGCTTGTTTTATCACCATCGTCAAAACACTCTACACAGTTCTAAGAGGGCACATTCTCGCCCTTGTTAAGAAATTCATCAATGCCAACTTTCCTGGCAGACTTTCATTTCTCACTGGCTATGTTGCCATTCTGATCGGTACAGGAATCACAATGATAGTACAATCAAGCTCTGTCGTCACTTCCGCTCTCACACCATTGGTTGGAATTGGTATTCTTTCGCTAGACAGGATGTATCCATTTACTCTTGGTGCAAACCTTGGGACTACTTTCACTGCTATTATCGTTGCTTTGTCCCAAAGTGCTGAGGACATGCCTGTCGCATGTCACGTTGCTCTGTGTCACACGTTTTTTAATTTATCTGGTTTGATACTCTTTTATCCGCTACCTTTTACAAGAATTCCAATCAAAATTGCGAAGTTCCTCGGAAATGAGACTGCAAAGTATCGGTGGTTCGGTATAATGTATATGATCGTTATGTTTGTTCTGGTGCCATCAGCTGTTTTCGGGCTTACGACCATCAGCTGGATTGCACTCGTAGTTGTGATGGTACCGGTCTTGTTAGTTATTGTTTTCGTTATTATCATCAACATAATACAATCTAAGAAGCCGAAGATTTTACTCAAAACACTACAGAGTTGGAAGTTTTTACCGCTATTCCTAAGATCTTTGAAGCCCCTGGATGACTTAATCCGGAAGTTTACATGTTGTTTTAAGCGAGAAGAGAAAGACACTGTGACCAATAAGAAAACAGAAACAATTCAGGGAGAACCAGAACGGATCGTGTGATTAATTAACTTTCAAGTGATCTAATTTTTTATAAATGAGCGTAACGGTAGTGGCTTTGTTTAGTGGCTGTGGGAATATACACGGGACTCTCAAATGATAAAATAGTGCCATTATTTGGACAGCTGTTTCAGCCTAGTGTCTGTAGTCTACTAAAGATGACACTGTTTGCTGTTTCTCAATTAATTGTCCTGGAGTGTGGCCAACATTGCAGTGGCTTTAGATCACACATGTTTTCTATAATGACATTTTCAAGAACGGACATTGAACAATTCCATGGCAATTGTCAGGCTTAGAGACAGTCTGAAAGCTGCAAGTAAATCAGAAACCAGAACTTTCTATACTTTCAGGTACAGTGGAGAATCTGTTATTCTTTCCCAATAAACGCGTTTACGCTAAAATTATTATTTGCAGTGCAAACAGTTTGGAGCCAGATCAGACGCCGGGTAACCCGGCGTCTGATCAGGCTCCAAACTGTTTGCCACCAAGATAAACAAGAATTATCAGAATTGTCCAAAAGTTGTTCTTTTCTACGTTTTAGTGCTTTGCGTTTGCGTACGTTTGCGTTTAAACGGGAAAGAATAACAGATTCTCCACTGTAGCCTAGTCATCTTTCAGGTTAACTTATATAAAATGTAAATGGGGTTTTTGTTTTATGAAACATGAAATACTCATCAATTCAATATAAAACTTATGAAATATATATACGTTGTAAAGGGTTGTTAGTATGCCGTAATTTCGTACCCTCGAAAAAAATCTTTTTATTACATATATAAGTAAGAAATGTTACATCAGAAAGCGCATGCGCGAAAAATATAGCTAAGGGTGGCGAAAACACAGGTAAACAGGCTATTTCATAATTTTTACGCAAAATTTAATAAGATATAATTATGTTAGATCGGGTAATATGTCTGCTCAGAAATGAAAAAAAAATCGTATTCTGCTGGTTTCATAATTATTTGAACAGTTATCAAATCCAGTGGTAACTTCGAATCCATATGTACATTTAATACAAGCTATAGTGAAGACACGTACGTTAACTTAAGAGATGTAGTTAGCAACAACAATCCTGTTTAAAATACAGTGCTCCATCTCTAAAACAGCAATACGAAGCTCCTGTTCTTTGGTATCAAGACTTATACACATTTGAAAGATTATTAGGATTATTGAACAATGGTAACATCTTAGACGAGTCGTTTGTTAACCAGCTCTGTTATAGTAGTGTCATAAGGTTTGAGGTACCAGCACGGAATGTTGCAGAGTGTGCCAGTTTGTGCACAATGACTGAGGACTGCAATAGCGTGATTGCAGTACTGAACATAACCAATGCATGATTTGGTCTTACTATCTACAGTGCATGTCTAGGACATGCTTCTTCCCTTCAAGGTGCACAATTCTACGGACAAGAGGAACTAGGTGATACACCCAACAGGAGACACAAGTTGTAGGCGTTGTTTGGAGGGAGTCGTTATCGGACGGAACTTTGCAAACAGATTGATTCCAGATCAGACGCCGCGTTACGCGGCGTCTGATCTTGAATCAAGCTGTTTGTCACTCATTATTAAGTTTTTTTATGTCAAAATGTCCATCACGTAACTTTGAGAAAAACAGCAGATGACAATTTTAAGCAGACTACAATTTTAAGCAGACGACATTGCATCCAGACAATGGTGTGTGTCAGTCATGAACCAAAACGTAATTCGACACAAGCTATTTAGCGAACAATGAGTCTAACCAACAAAGACTAAACATGTCCTTTATCTGCGTTATTTACCCACAAGTCAATACAATTGGACTTCTTTAAAAAAAAAAATAAAGAAAAAAGGAAAAAAAAGTTTTGATTCGAATGAGATTCGAACCTATGACCTTTTGATTGTTAGTCAACCACACTACCGACTGAGCTATCAGCACTTAGGTAGAATGGTGGTACATGTATGAGCTGGGTGCTGGGATCCTAACACCTTTTATTCATATGCTAATCTAGGACCAGTGGCGATACGGAGTACAAAACGACTGATGTACGTTTTATAATTTTCATTAAAATTAATTCAGATAGCACAGCTAGTATAAGATTGAATGAAGAATTAATTATTATGATATATTTCCACGTAACCATGTGGATTTAAAAGCTTTTTGTATTACTTTCAGAATTTATTTTAACTTGCTGAATGTTAGAAATGTTTTATTTAAGATGTCATAAATTTCCCTTCTGCCAATTTCATTGAAAAGTGCAATACTTGCGTTCTTTGAATAGATTCCCGTAAGGGTAATCACTGACGCCTTTGGTGTCATTTGTATTTGTATGCACGGGTCTTGCACCGACGGGGTGAATTAGACTGTGTGTTTGCTGCTCTTTTACAAGAGCGGCAATCGAGTGCCTGGCTATGTCTGTAAGTCACTCGGCTTCTTTGAGTGCTTGGCTATGTCTGTAAGTCACTCTTTGAGTGCTTGGTTATACCTGTAAGTCACTCAGTTGTTTTGCTTTGCACCATTCCTTTAAGGGGATAGTGCATCAATGGATAGAAGTCCGACATATGGTCGTCGGATTCTTCCACTTCCAACTAGTACATTCCCAAAATGGTCTGCTTTATTTCTGTGTTCAATTCTCAAAGCTTGCTTAAATCAAACATACATACTTCTTTTAAAGCTTTAGTTTTGAAATACATGTATGTTTCTTCTGAGTAATAATAAAACTTCTCTAATACGACCACTTAATTATGTTAATTATTACGGTTTTACAATACTTTGATTGCTTAAAGCAAGGTGACAGTAAAACGAGGAGCTTTCTTAAACTGTCACCTGTCTTTTAAACACTCAATTAGCCTTCTTTTAGTGGTCGTAATAGAGAGGTTTTACTATTTATAGCAATACAGTTGTGTTCGAGACTGATTACAGTGCAACCTTTGAATCCCGAACTGGCGAGATGCTTTCCGTTGGCGCAGAAATTGAGTGTAACCTGTCACCAATTCGCCTATAACATCCACATGCCCGTTGCGTGTTATTCCCCCTCCCCCCACCACCTTTCACGAAAAACGTAACACAAACACATAGTATTAGTGTTTAGATTGGAACATTCTAAACCTTTAAAAGGGATCAGTTTTCTCTACATCCAGTTACAGATACGGATAGCTGTCATTTTTCTGCGTAATGTCACGGAGTAATTACAGCGAGCTCTAATTACTCCGTGCCAATATACAGTACAGGATACATTATTCTTTTCCCTTTAAACGCAATGCACTAAACTGGCGAAAATTACTTTTACAAACGTTAACTATGATTTTAATCTCAGTAGCAAACAGGGGTGCCTGCTTTAAATTTTCATTTTCCTTTTGCTTCATATTGAAATTCTATAATGCGGCGTCTGATCAGAGTCTTTTTGCCTATTTCCCTTTTGTAGGATGGATTAAATACAAGAATGAGGAGAAGGCGTTATTCTTTACAAATAAACGCGTTAAAGATATTATTTCCATCCATATATCCATAATATATGATTTCAGGACGTTTCGCTACCTGGATTTTAGCTACCTTAGCATGTTCGCTACCTTGTGGCTCTCGCGGCTGGTCTTTTCGCTACCTTGACTTTATCGTTACCCTGTTTTATTTTTCACACCTCTAAATTACTTGTATGCATGCGCCTTGCGCCAACATAATGTTTTTGTTTACTGATCTGGATCCGCACTAACGTAAAGAAATAGAGATCGTTTTATTTACTAATCCATTTGATCCATACTAATGGACGGAAATAAAAACAAATTTGACAAAATATTTGCACAGACGCCTCGCGTCAACATAAGTGTTTTATTAATCTAGATCCAAACCAATGAAATCAACATATTTATAAGTGATATTTTTATTAATCAGTATGAAAACTATACTATACTAATGATTTTCAAATTATAAAATGTGTCACATTAATTTGGGACAACCCTCGTATGATAATTTCAATTTTGACGAAATATTTGCTCACG
The DNA here is from genome assembly GCA_922989275.2 of Gari tellinella. Taxonomy (NCBI): domain Eukaryota; kingdom Metazoa; phylum Mollusca; class Bivalvia; order Cardiida; family Psammobiidae; genus Gari; species Gari tellinella. The sequence goes on from OV277860.1 coordinate 29,865,332, forward strand.
TTCACATCAAACATTTGTTTATTCTTTAATCTGGATCCAAACCAATGGAATCACCATATAAGTGATTTAAGTATATAATCTGGATAAAACCTACGGACAAAATAATTACAATTTTGACGAAATATTTGCACAGACGCCAAGCGTCCACATCAGAGATGCTTAATTTGATTAATCTCAATCCAAACCAATGCAAACTCCAGATACGGTTTTTTAATTTAATAATCTGAATCCAAACTAACGGAACATAAGGGGGTTTATTTATTGATCTGGATACCAACTAACGGACATAAATAGAAGAGAAATGTTTATTTACTAATATGGATCCAAACTAACCGTGACAGAGATAGTTATCATTTTGACGAAATATTGGTGCAGACGCCACACGTCCACACGAGAGATTTATGTTTATCAATCTGGTTCCAAGCAAATGGAATCTTCATACAAAAAAGAATTTTATTAATTTCTCTTCTCAATGTTGAAAATGATTTACTGGTTGGATTTTTGCGAAAGCTGACCTGTATCACACAAAAAAGGTCATGGCATACATTTCAGAAGCGCCTAAATAATTTCATTTTAACTGCAAATCACAGATCATTAAACGTTTAATTTATTCATTTCAAATACTAAGGGTGAATAAACTATAATAAGTGGGTAAAGTTATTAACAAATTTTTTTTTTTTAGTTCGGTAATAAAAAATTGGGGATAGCGAAAATGTACGGGTAGCGAAACGTCCAGGGTAAAAAACACACTGGGTATAGCGAACTAACAGGCGCGAACGCAACAGTGTTGCGAAACGTCCAGTAACCTAATATATTATGTTATTTTAAGTATTTCATTTACATTAATTTCTGTTTGTATTATACCTGTTTATAGTGCGCGAAACGCCCTCAGAACGCACCAAAGACCATCTAGAAAAAAATCCGAAGGGATCTTTTATGATGTCTTAAATTTGAATTTTAAACCAGAGTGTAGTCAAAAGCAAACGGCGTATTGCGGTAAAAATATCAATGTAAACAAAAATATTGACGATGAAAGGGTTTGTAATACATTCTGAATTTATCTTTATATTGTTATTAAAATGTATTTATACCCTTTCCAGTTTTTGTCTCATATGTTGTACAACATAAAATGAAACACTTAAGTCGGAATGTCAGCCAGTAACAATTGAACAGAAAGTATTTGTCCAGTTTCGATAGGGTATGTAAGGATTGTCGGATACTTTTTATTAAGGTACTTTTATAAATATATATAAATATATAATAAAAACACTTTAAATCAATTCAACTTTCATCGAAGTTATAATATACACGTCAATGAGAGTGCACTTAGCAAGAATTCAGTAAAATATTGTTGTTCTCGAACCCCAATCAACAGGGGGGGGGGGGGGGGGGGGGGGGGGGTGCACTTTGGTCCCTTACGCAGACGTAACTGTTGAAAGTACTTGGGGAAAACACTTGCATCAATAAGCAAAAACTCATTTTGCACTGTACGAATAAGTTTCTTTCTCTACTTTATAAACTGTTTTACCCTTATTCTATGCATCAAACTTTTTTATATAGTAGATCTACCTCGGAAGGACGTCAATAGATGTCACTCTACAATTCTGTACTTTTTACATTTTTATAGATGCCTATGTAATAGTAGATACTTTCCTGTATATTTAATTTTGTATCTTAAATTAGACTTTAAGTAGTGTGCATTTACATTAACCGGTATGAGAGCTGCTGTTAGTTTACAAGAGAAGCCAAAATTGGATCATTCGAAGAAAAACGTATTATAGAACAAAGATCTAGATATATGTCCTAAAACAAACAATGCTTACATTTCCTTTTAACAACATCATAAAGTTGTGGGATATGTTTGTGAAACACTTTGGTCCCTTATGTGACCACCATGGCCTTCAAATGACCTTGACCTTTGTCTGACAGGAAGCTCTCAAGAGCTCAGCTGAAGTTTGGTCATGTCATAAATGACTTAACTTCAACGGAGCTCAATAGCTTCCATTTAAATGACATTGACCTTTGCCGGATATAACACATGTTGTACAAAGCTCCAGACCTTTAAAATATAGTGACAGGTGTTTTGAAAAAAAAGTTGACTATTTAAATCTGTGTGGCAAATAGTTTGAAATAGTTTGAAACCTGGTAAACCACCGAGTTACTTGAGCTGGCTCAAAACTGATGACAAATTGGCATAATTGTTTTAGATTAGCTTTGTTTATCTATTAGCATTCATTGGGAAAGAATAAGGAATTAAGGAACACTTAATATTGTTTGCATGCGTCATTTACGGTAATCTTATCTAATACATGTCTTCTAAAACTGCTATGGGATGAAGTACGGTATATGAAAGTTTTTCATTTTAGCTAGCCGGCTGGTGAAAATTGTTTTTCATTATCGCTTCTGACATGTTTTGGTCCAAATCACCAAATCATCAAATAACTACATGTATATTTAATTGAGACTTCATATTTGACATGAGCTCTCAAAACACTTGAGCCCAGTAAAGCTTTGGTCATGTCAGACAAAGATCAATGTCATTTAGAGGTAAAATTGACTGATTCCTATTCACGTGTTCTTTGAAGGTCAATGTTTTAATCATAGTTTATCTGGGGAGTTTCTTTTTACTATACTGCGGTATAACTGATCGGCCATTGTTCCTTCTTTGTTTGGAAATGTCCTGTTGGTCTATCAAACTAATAACGGATATTAAAGAAATATCAAACAATATACATTTTTCAAACATTTTATTCATACCAGTCAAACTAACCCTTAAAATGTCACTGCAATAAGTTTGACCATTTACAAAGTTGCAAAAACATGCACCAAGTACTTGACGTATGTCAAATTTCTGAAAAAGACGGGAATTGGTTTTAAGTCATGTAATTTTTAGTGCAGAACATATTGTAAGGCAGAAAACTCTTTCGGGAGCTCTTTGCTTTACGTCTGTCCTGCATTTAGAAACCACCTTAATAAAAGACCACTGATTCCTTTTCTTTCAAGTGACCACTTAACTATGACTGTTGTTTAAGAAACAGTAAAACCCTTCTATTATGGCAAATAATAAAAAGTCTAATTGATTGTATAAAAGTCAAGTGACAACTTAAAGCAAGGTGAAAGTAAAACAAAAAGATCTTAAATGTGCTTTTTGTTTTAACTTTTACATTGCTTTAAGCAGCCATTTGCCTTATAATCACCCTAAATAACTTTATTTAAAAGGCTGTAATAGAGAGGTTCTATTGTAACACTTCCATTTACATGTATGCCATTACATGATTCATATTAAAACACTAAAACATTGCACATAAACATGACATCTGATCTGCTTGTAAATTAGTTTTACTATTTTGTATAAAACTTATATTACAAAAAGCATGTTTTAAGAATGTGAAGCTCAAATGTTTGTAAAGATTGCAAACAAACTGAACAAAATCAGAAAATAAAATCTGGAATTTCAACAATTTTTTAGATGGTAATGACTTGCCTTTAATGTATTTCTCGCACAGTTAAACTGGAGGTGTTATTCTTTCCCCAATAAATGAAATAAAATGTAAACGAATTGCAATAAAATGTAGAAACTTACCACTTGTCTGAAAATTCTAATGATTTATTTCTACTTGAATGGCAAACAGTTTGGAGCCTGCTCAGACACCGGGTGACTCAGTGTCTACCCTTGCTCCAAACGTTTTTCAATGGAAATAATTGTTTATGCACAAACATACTTCATGTGAAAGAGTAATGTCTTCTACACTGTAAAAACACTTACTGCTTTATACGCCATGACTAATTTACTAGAAATCCTGTTAAATAAAAAAACACTCTGATGTAACAATCGTTACACACATGTTGTTAATTTGTCTAAAAACATGTTCGAGATGAAGAAATTAATAATGGATGTATTGAAACTTAAAGCAATATTAATAATGTGTTAAAATAAATCCACATGTAAATAATTCCCCGCCTCTAATATTCCAAACCAATTCAGTGAGTGCTAATAAAAAATCTCTGGTAAAAGTTGAAGAACAAAATGAGTTCATGAACAATAAATTAATATGACAAATAAATAAAACTAATCAAAAGAATAAAACAAAATACTCTTTACAATCAACAGTAAAAACTATCTAAACAGTACCAAATGACATGCATTGCTCAATGTTTCAATCTGTCCTTGGTGATTTGACATAATGTGTGTAACACTTGTAACAGTGCACCAAATGTCATGATTGCAGTGTTACCACAAATACAAAAACTCCAGTATGAAAGCCAGTAAACTTAAACACATTTTTATACTCACACAATTAATCAGGAATATCATATTATGATATTCCTGATTAATTGTGTGAGTATCACCCTAAAAATGTGTTTGACATATCACAATTTATTTCTTTTTATTGGATATACAGTAAAACCTCTCTATTACGACCACTAAATTGTGTCCATTATAAGGTGTTTACAACACGGGGACTGCTTAAAGCAAGGTGACATTAACACAGAAAGCTCCTTTTGAGCTTTCTGTTTTAATGTCACCTTGCTTTTAGCCGTCACCTGTCTTTTTTACAGGCAATTAGCTTTCGTTTAAGTGGTTGTAATAGAGAGGTTTTACTGCATGATGAATTGCCCTGCATTTGCAAGGAAGGACAACACTCCAGATAAGGGGGTTGGGGTATCTTTCAAACAAATCCTTTATGACTGTACCAAACCCTTCCTTGTGACTACTTGTAAAGACCTTCAATAATGATCATATTTCTAATATTACATCTGATCAAAGTTTTCATTATTTCTATTCTCTGGCCAGTATTAATATTACCTACTTCTACCAGCTACTTGCTATAGATTATTACCCATTGTACATGACAAACAATTATTTTGGCAACCAGCTACATATGCACCTCAAAATCTGCTTTAACCCATTACTCCGTAGCCTGCTCATAGTTTTGAAGATAGGTGACCACTTAAAACAGGTTGTAAGTAAAGCAGAATGCGCTTAAGTTGCATTCTGCTTTACTTGCAATATCGACCCCAGCTACATTTCCCTGTTGTCGTTGTCTGAGTGTTTATCCGCTATATGACGTAAGAAAATCACAAAATGATGTCATTTGTTTTGATGCATGAATACGTTTTGCAGCACTGCTGTTGAAAGGAAACGTCATCAAAGTTCACTATATCTATTTTTAGTCACAATTAAGGTGTCACTTAAGGTGGGTAACCCATTTCAAGCAAACACGCCCACAGCAACTGTTATGTAATTCGCTAATCGGTGGTTCTATAGAAGCCTTATATGTGCTGTAGATATCGATTTTTGTGAATGCTTCCTCTTGTCAAGCTCTATCCATAAATGAAGTTTCATCTTAAAAGCTTCAGTAGAACAGGAGTTATGAGGCCGGACACAAAAAGCGTGACGTACAGACAGAAGGAAGTCGTTTAAAGGGCCTTTTCTTTTGTTATTTTCTTTTGTTGAATAACGGGCCTTGGCCCCTTATTCTTTTGTTACGGAATGAACTATATTGTCTTCCATTGTCAGGGGCGTAGCCAGCGATACGCACGTACGCACGTGCGTAACATCAGTTTGAAAAATGAAAAATCAAACATGGCCAAAAATGGCATAAAAACCGAAGGCTAAGGGGGGTTAGACCTTAAAGTCTAAAATGAAGATTTCAAACACACTTCAGAGCTCACCATTTCAGTTCTAATTTCCATTTTTCTCCCCGGGGGAGAACCCCCGGACCCCCCTCCATCATTGATCAATTTCAAGTTTTAGACCAATAACTTAGTAACTACAAAGATGGCAGCTCAAAACCTACGGTGCTACATGTAATCTGCTACATGTACCTCTCGTGCGTCTAAACATTGAGTCAAATAGTTATATAATGTTATGTCTTATATAACGAACCATTGAAGAAAATTGTATGGATCACATAGTTCGTATTTAGTGCCCAAAATCCCCCACCAACAATTTTTCATAGTTCATATACATGTGGATCGTACGTACAATGTATACCTAAATCGTCTAAAAGTTCTTGGAAATATATAGGTTAGTCACATTAATCGTATTCAGTGTCCAAAATCCCTACAAACACACTTAAGAACTCACCGTTTCAGTTCTTATTTCGATTTTTTCTCCCGGGGGATGACCCCCGGACCCCACTTTCATCGGTCAAGTTCATTTTTCAGAAAATAAAGAACTAAGTTACTAGAAAGTTGACAGCCTGAAAAACTTCTACAGTGTTTCGTGTACTTCTCGTGAGTCTTAAAGTCAAATAGTTCTAGCAGTGGAAAAATTAGTCACAAAATAAGGTTGTGTCTAATAAAACAGAGCCTTCAAAGCAATTGTATGGTTCACGTTGATCGTATTCAGTGTCCCTATTCCCCCCAAAAACACTTCAGAGCTCACCATTTCAGTTCTTGTTTCCATTTTTTCTCCCCGGGGGAGGACCCCCGGACCCCCACTTGCATTTTTCAAGTTCGAGTTTTGGAAACTCAGGATCTTAACAACTACAAATTTAAATCAGCATCATGGAAAAAAATACGGTGCTTCATGCACCTCTCGTGCGGCAAAGTCAAATTATTATAGCGGAAAAAATGTTAATCACTAAATTTATTGTTATGTTATAACGGAGCTTTTCCTCTGAAGACGGAGCATGACTGCCTATATGGCGAGGTAATTGAAAACGGCTATGCACGTAATCCTCCAGCTTGACAGACAATAATGTCTGTACCAAGCTGTCCTGTGAGTGTTAAGCACAGGTACGCCAACAACAACAACATAACGGAGCTTTGAACACAATTGTATGGTTCACGTTGATCGTATTCAGTGCTCCAGATCCCTCTAAACACACTTCAGAGCTCACCATTTCAGTTCTTATTTCCATTTTTCTCCCGGGGGAGGACCCCCGTACCCCCACTTGCATTTTTCAAGTTCGAGTTTCGGAAACTCAGGATCTCAACAACTACAAATTGAAGTCGACATCATAGAAGACTACAGTGCTTCTTGTATATACCACTCGTGCGGCTAAAAGTCAAATTATTTTAGCAGAAAAAAACGCTAATCACAAAAATTAATTAGATGGACACATTTGTATAGTTCTCATAGATCGTATTCAGTGCTCCAAATCCCTCTAAACACACTTCAGAGCTCACCATTTTACTTCTAATTTACTTTTTTCCCAGACCCCCACCAGCAGGAGGGGGGAACCCCCTCCCGCACCCTCCCCCTGATGTGCGTAACATTCGTTCAAGCCTGGCTACGCCGCTGATTGTTATGTTAACTGTTATCTGGCCCTCTAACCAACTTTAGTAGAGCGGATGGACAGACGGACGGGCGGACAGACACCGGAAAAGTGATCCCTAAGTGTCACCTCTGCCTACAGCAGGTGACACAAAAAATGATTATCTTTTTATATTATATATTACCCCTATTTACATCTTTGATTTATTCCTCTACTGAAGAGAAGAGCTCTAATTTTTATAGTCATGAACATGTATCATAAAAAATATTTTCTATACTATAGCGGATGGTGGCTTGAAGCAGGCTGAAGGTAAAGCAGAATGTGCCTTATAGCACATTCTGCTTTATTTTCAACCTGCTTTAAGTGGTCACATATCTTCAAAATTAGAAACAGGCTACGGGGTAATGGGCTAATTGGCTACTGAACTAAGGTTTAACAAGCTACTACTGACCTAGACCTTGAGACAAGGCTGATATGCATCTACACCAAGTATTTTTACAGACCATACTTCAGGTCTTAAAGTAAAACAAAAGAATCAAATAAAAAGTACAGGAAATTTAGCACATCATCAAACAACAAAAAATTTAACCAAGGTCAATAAGTGACCTTGACCTTACCTCTGAGACCATAGTTTCTAAGTTTCTGTCGAAGAAATGTTTTCAAATGATGAAAGAAATACAATACACAGAATTCATTGAAGAGTAATTGAAATATAGTTAATTATCCATCTTTGAGACGTCAAATGTTGTCAAAAAAGTTTATTTCAAAGTCTTGTATCCGTTAAAGCAGCTATCAAAAATTGCTAATAGAAAAATGTACAATAAACAAACATTTAGTAACAAACAGTCTACAAAAAGCACTTGAGATTGCGCTGCTAATTTTGATCTTGGCACCATATATAATCACTTCAAACTATCTTTATCCTCCCAGTATAAACACATTCAATTTCAATAAAGGTTATTCACAAAGGACAAAACACAAATAATGCTAATACAGCTTAACAATCAAACCTCTAATGAGTGACCATTCAAAGATAACGAGTCTTGAAACTTGATACCACTAAAACTTTTTAATAGACACTTCCAGCGAGGTCTAGTCCATTTTTGACAATTTAGAGTTGTTCTTGTTTTGTAATACATGAATTGTAATATGACAAACTGTGCAGACCCCAATCAGAGGACTACTTTAGAAGTCCTCTTAAATGAGCCCTCCTTTTATGGTCTACACTGTTTGCATAGGACAAGTACATTCGTCAGAGGTACAGAGTTTGTCAAGGATGAGTATACAGTTCATTCAGGGGCCATAACTCTGTTATTCTTTGGAGATTATGAAAGAAAACTGTGGTATGACCATCTACACTTCATTCTTAATGCATATATAAAATTTGATCTCAACTGGTACAGAAATATAGAAGTGGTTTGCATCACAAGACTTTATAAGTCCTACCAAGGGCTATCACTCTGTCCTTCTTGAACCAACTAACATAAAAATTATGTCAGGCACATTTGCACTTCATTATAAATGCATATGCAAAGTTTGACGTCAATGGGTCAAGAAATGTAGAAATAGTTCACATCACAAAATCTGTTGTGTCACAGAAGAATGGACCTACCAACACACTGACTCCTACATACCCCATCTCAAACTTTGTTTTGGGTGGTACAATAAATTCCAAACTGTATTTGCTGCAGTGTAAATATTGTAAAATATGGAAATATTTAACCCATTAACCCATAAATATCCCTTTTTATGCCTTTCATTAATCCCTCAACAGAAGAAAATAGTTCCAATTAAAACAGTTTTGACTATATACCATAAGAAATATCTTCTATATCCCTGCAGATGGTAGCTTAAAGCAGGCTGAAAGTAAAGCAGAATGTGCCCTAAGGCAAATTCTGCTTAACTTTCGACCTGCTTTAAGTGGTTACTTTTCCTCAAGCCTAGACACAGGCTATGAGGTAATGGGTTAAATACATAACTGAAAAGTAAGTAAATCTTACTTAATCTACAAACATAAACATACATATGCTACCCACAAAGTACTGTAAATGCTTCATGTTACATATTATATAAAAATCATATTGAATCAGCATGGCATGTTTATGTAAATAATCAACTATAAAACCTATATAAAGCTTTAAGCTAACCACCAAAAAACAGATAAAAACAAAAATCGGTGTATAAATGAGTTGTTTTTTTCTTTTCCAAAAAACCTTTTCTCAAAAATCCTTTCAAATGATGAGCAAAGAGATCTCAAAGTGTTGTCCTTTTTAACCCATTCCTCCATAAATACACCTTGTCACACGTTTAATTCGATCATCCACCGAAGAAAATAATTCCATTTTATACAGCATGAATCTGTACCATAAGAAATGTTTTCTACAGTCTAGCAGATGGTAGCTTTAAAGCAGGCTGAAAGAAAAGTAGATTTAGCTTTACTGTCAACCGGCCTTAAGTAGTCACCTGTCTTCACTACTAGAAACAGGCTATGGAGTAAAGGGTTAAAAGAAATGGTTTTCTGCCAACTTAAACCACAAAGATTAGAACTTAAATGCAGCAAGAAAACCAGATTATTGAAATACAACCATTTCTATACAACACAATTTTCCCTGTGAGAAACAAAATTCAACTTAACAGATCTCCATTAACTTGCATGACCCTGACCTCACAGGACAGGAAGTTACAATTGGCACACAGTCTTGACTATCCCATTACTCCATAAATACCCCTTTGATTTATTTCTTCATTGAGGAAGCTAATTCTAATTTATACAGTTATGAATATGTATGATAATAACTATACTCTAGCAAGATGGTTGCTAAAAGCAGGATGAAAGTAAAGCATAACGTGCCTTAAGGCGCATTCTGCTTTACTTTCAACCTGCTTTAAGTGGTCACCTATTTTCAAAACTAGAATCAGACTATGGGGTAATGGGCTATGGCAGTTTGTAAAACAATGAAGTTACTAAAACATTAATATGTACAGTAAAACCTGGATACAACACTCATACAATAAAGGATGTATTAGTCTTATGTAACGGTGGCAGCTTCATGCAGGACAAAAATAATGTAGAAAGCTCCTATAGTATGACTTGTGTCCTGTATGAAGCATTTATTTACCGGTATCTGAACTACATGCAGAGATCACAATGATTTCCTTATTGAGAGGCCCTTATTAACCCTTTACCTCATAAATACACATGTTATACCTGTAAATTATTCCTACATTCAAGAAAAGTTCTAATTTATAGTTATGAATATGTATCAGAAAAGAGATTCTCACAAAACTACCCCTGTGTTTAATAGCAAACATAGATCACCAATATCATTGTCTCCAACATGGATGACGTCATGTTTATAAAGGTGTTATTACCTAACTTGGATTCTAAAAAATGCCTATTGCTTTAAAAATACATTAAATTGTTGGTTATATGAGAAAAGAATCTGCCACTCGTCAATGTATGATACAAGCCAATGCTCGCTTAATAACATTTCAATTCTAGACTCGGTTGAGATTAGCTTGTCTCATAAATCAACTCATGATAGATCCTAGATTCCATGTTCTAGCAGATGGTGTCTTAAAGTTGGTTAAAAGTAAAGCAGAATGCTTCACTCACAACCTGCTTTAAGTGGTCACCTACCTTCAATACCAGAAACGGCATCTAAGGTAATCGGCTAACAGGATTTACTGTAATTAAATAGTTTATGTTAATGTTGTCTATAAATAGATTGGCAGATTGTCAGATTTAACCCATTACCCCATAGCCTGTTTCTAATATTAAAGTAGGTTGAAAGTAAAGCAGAATGCGCCTTAAGGCACATTCTGCTTTACTTTCAGCCTGCTTTAAGCTACAACTTGCTAAGAAGAGAAAACATATTTCACATGGTACATATTCATGACTGTATCAAATTGTGCTATTTTCTAAAGTGAAGGAATAAATCAAAGGTGTAAAAAGGTGTATTTATGGGGTAATGGGTTAAACTATCACTGATTCAGAGTAAAACTCAAACTATGTAACACAGTTTTAAATCATTAGAGGCCAATAAACTTATCACAATGCACATTTTTTTTATTTCAAAATAATACCAACTGACACCTTACAGAATGACGCAATGTCTTTAAAGCCATTGGAGAATATAAAACCGTGATACTATTAGATCATATCTACAAGTCTCCCTCGATGTATGATACCAACCATTAATAAACTGCTGCAACAAACAGTCAAACTTGTAGTAAGCAATCACTCAGCAGTAGATCTATCTATATGCAGCCTTATTTGACCCTTAGCCCGCCAAATAAATTGTCGTCTGCTATATTTCTCGTCTGCTTCAAGTTTCAATGTGCTTCAAAGGTGCTCAAAATTGCTGAAAATGTTGTCCGAGTGTCAAACAGCTTGGATCCGGATGAGACGCCAAGTTACTCGGCGTCTCATCCGGATCCAAGCTGTTTGCATATGGAGCTATGGTCGTGAGTGGCAGGCTAAGGGTTAAAAAACATGACTGCAGATTGCAAAGTATATCTAAAACCTGTTTTAACCGGCACACTGCTTTATCTTACATCATCAGTTGGTACCGAAGGCTGTCAGATAAGGCAGGTTATACTGTAGTTTTATTTTTTACTAAAAGACACATTTTGATTTACAACCTTGACTTATATAAGTCACCCAGGTAGGTGACAACTAATTGATCCAATTGAGCTACAATTTTAACAAACTAGAGTGATCAGAGTGATTATTATATGCCTTCGTATGATATCGAGCGTTTCCGCGTGTATCTGCCGAGTAAAATACAAGAGTCTGTATCAGCCACCTTGTATCAGCCACTTTGTATAGAAGGGTGTTGTATCCCGTCATGCAACAGGCTCGAGCAGAAAGTAAAAGGGCTGTGATGTCATATGATAAACTATACATAAATGGGCAGACAATAACAGCAGCTGATATTCGGTCACGTGGCACTAATAGTCAACATTAGGACAGTGGCAATCGGTCTTCAATGGAATGTTAACGGTCTTGTAAATAAACTGAATGACGTTGAATTTCTAAATTTTCTTTCACGTTATGATATTCTTCTATTGACTGAAACGTGGACTAATAGGACACAAATCGTTGATATTAACGGTTTTGATGTTTTCGTTTGTCCGCGACCGAAATGTAATCGTAGGGCGAAACGTGATAATGGCGGTGTAAGCGTGTATTTTAAACACTGTTTATCCGATAAAGTAGAGCTCGTGCAGATAAATTACAATGGTATAATTTGGTTTAAACTAAAGAAACAGCATTTTAGTTATGATAAAGATATATATTTCTGTGTGACTTACATTCCACCGGAAGGATCTAGTGTTTATAAAAATGAAAGCTCTGAATTGTTCGAATATGATTTCTTCGATAAAATCTCAGATGATGTTTTAAATTTTAGCGATAGAGGGTATGTTTTTATTACAGGTGATATGAATAGTAGAGTTGGTTTAGAACCTGATTATATTGAAGATATTGGTTTAGATAGGTTTGTGGATTTACCTTTAACAGATGATATACAGTTACCTGGAAGGCGGTCAGACGACCAAATTGTTAATAACTTCGGAAGAAAACTATTATGTTTATGTAAACAGCATAATTTGCATATAGTAAATGGTAGGCTCGCACAGGGCGAGTGTACTTGTTACGTTACTTATAGAAATAATGTGGGTTCAAGTGTTGTGGACTACTTGATAACAAATGTTAATAATTTTAATATGTTAAAAAGCTTTGAAATTTTAGATTTGAATGAATACTCGGATCACTGTCCTATTACGTATAGTTTTGAATATTCCAATAATTCGAGAAGTGAAAATATAGAAGGAACGCCTCTTAAGGAGAAAATAGTTTGGGATAGGAGCAAGGCAGAATCCTTTAATCAATATTTAAATGATAAACGAGAGCAGTTTGTTGATATTGTTAACATGTTAGAAATTGAAGATTGTAATATAGATCAGATTATTCAAAAGTTATCGGATACAATTTATGATATAACGAAAGAAAACTTCGGTAAGAAAACATACGGGAAGAGAAATTGTAATAAAAAAGAACAGAAGGTTCCCTGGTTCAATGATGAATGCAGGCAAGCTAAATCGGAATTTTATAAGTGTAAAAGACTGTATAAGGGTAATAAATGTAACTTTAATTTACGTAAGTTTATGGAAAGTAGGAATAATTACGTTTATGTAAAAAGAAGAAATAAAAATAATTATTTTAGAAAAGAAAAAATAAAATTAAGTGACTTGAGTATGAAAAATCCTAGTAAATTTTGGAAATTCATAAATAAGTATAAAAATAATAAAAACAAAGAAAATTTAATAGATTCTGAAACCTTTAAGAATCACTTTGCCAAATTATCTAATGGCGTTGATGCACAGTATATATATGATGAAACGTTACCATTACCTGATACAGATATAAACATTGAACAGCTTGATAAATTGTTTGATTGTGACGAAATTAACAAAACTATTGCATCCTTAAAGAGGAATAAAAGCCCTGGTATCGACAACATTGCTGCCGATTTCTTTATTGATGCAAGAGATTTTATATCACCATTTCTAGTACCTATTTTCAATAAAATATTTAATAGTGGAAATTATCCTTCATCTTGGACGACCGGTATTATTATACCTTTGTTCAAGAAGGGTGATAAGGAAAATCCAAATAATTACAGAGGTATTACCTTGATAAGCTCTCTGGCAAAAATTTTCTCTTTGTGTCTTAGAAATAGATTGAATAAATGGTGTGAAAATGAGCAGTTACTGAACTGTTCGCAATTCGGTTTCAGAGATAATAGGGGTACTGTTGATTGTGTTTTTATATTACATTGTATTATCCAAAAAATACTGTCTAGTAACAGTAAATTGTATTGTGCTTTTATTGATTATGAAAAATGTTTTGATACAATCATAAGAGACGCTCTTTGGATTAAACTTGTGCAAACAGGTATTAGCTGTAAATTTTTAAGTATGCTTAAATCTATTTACAAAGATGTGTCAGCATGCGTGAAAGTGTCTGATTATGAAGATTTATCCGCTCTGTTCAATATAACGGTTGGGTTGAAACAAGGGGAGCCACTCTAACCGATCCTATTCATTCTTTTTGTGAACGATGTAAGCGATAATCTAGATCTTAATAAATTGACTGAAAAGGACCTCACACAGCTTTCTATATATTTACTTCTTTTTGCAGATGATATCGCAGTCTTCACGACAGATAAAAATAGCCTGCAGGCACAACTTGATAGTTTATATTTGTATTCGACTAAATGGGGTCTTAAAATAAATGTAGCGAAAACAAAGATTTGTGTTTTTGAAAAAAGACGATCAGCATTAAATTTTGAGTGGTTCATAAACAACGAGAAAATAGAAGTTGTTGATAATTTTTGTTATTTGGGTGTAAAATTTATGAAAACTGGAAATCTAGTCTATGCTTTTAAAGCATTAAAAGACCAGGCCACGAAAGCAATGTATAGTCTTTTATATTTATTTCGGAAAATAGAATTAGATGTACGTACCAAACTTCTACTTTTTGACAGGATGGTTGTTCCTATCATTACGTATGCATCTGAGGTTTGGGGTATATACAATTTCAAGGAGATAGATAAACTTCATATAAAATTTTGTAAAATCATACTTGGTGTACGATCTCAGTCTGTAAATTATGCAGTTCTGGGAGAATTAGGTAGATTTCCGCTTTCTGTTATATGCATAGAAAGATCGTTAAAATACTGGTTGAAAATCAAGAAATATGGTGATAATATGAGTACTGTTTATAATATCTATAGAGAGCATTGTATAACTTTGATGGGAAACAATAAGAGTTGGGGTAGTCATATAAAAAGAAAATTGGATAGTTTGGGTTACACGTTTATTTGGGATAATTTGGATACTACTGCCAATTACTTTCCTGCTATACAGAGGAGAATAAGGGACAATTTTATCCAGGAATGGCGAACATCAATAACAAACTCACCAAAACTGAAATACTATGTAATGTTCAAGGAATCATTTGAAATGGAATCTTATCTACAAAATATAACTAACAATTCTTTACGCATGCATCTTACAAGATTTCGTATTTCCTCGCATAACTTGGCTATAGAAACTGGAAGATATACTAATATTGATCGTAGAAATAGAGTCTGTATCTTTTGTAATCAAAATGCTATTGAATCAGAATATCACTTTTTATTAATATGTCAAAAATATAAACAAGAAAGAGTTGAAATTTTAAAACATATTTCATGGTCCTCTCTAAATAAGTTCATAAAATTGCTTTCTTCAAAAAACAAAAAAGTTCAATTAAACGTAGCAAAATATATCAAGGTTGCAATGAATATACGAAATAATGTAGTTGCAGATTGATAATATCAATAATATACTATAATAGTGTATATACAAGTTATAATATTTTCAGTTGAATGTTTTGTACATGTACTTGTAAAATTGAGTTGTTAAGTTGAGTTGTGTTTATGTAAATGTCATGGTCATATTTCACGTTAATTGATCTATTGTACATGGCCAATGGCGCTTTTATGTTGCCGATTGCCAATAAAATTGAGTTGAGTTGAGTTGTATTTTACACTGACGTCGCTTTCGATCTAACGTGACGTCATTTACGTTCATGTAAAAGTGCCGCGCGTTATTCTTTGTGGCATGCAAAAAATCTTTTTCTGCTTCAAATAACTAATGAATTTTGGATATAAAATTATTTGAACAACTATTTAGTTGTTTCTGGAGTGTATTCAAGGCATATAATAAACACATCACCAGTTGAAAGTGCGCTACAGAGTGTTGCATTTAGCTCTCGACGATTTTGGCGGAAACAACCGATCAGACTCGCGCCAAAGCGCTCGTCAGATCGGCTATTTCCGCCAAAAACGTCTTGAGCTAAATACATCACTCTGTATCGCACTGTCAACTGGTAATGTGTATTTACCGGCGGTTGTGGTCGAGTGGTATTGCACTCAACTACTGTAGAAGATGTCATTTAAGAATGCTGCGGGACGGTGGACACTCACAATAGCTCACCTTGAGCCTCTGGCTTAGGTGAGCTAAACACTGGCAAGCTGTTTTCTACATACAACAATTACTGATTTCTTTCTGCTATTTAAGTAAAGACAATGCTATTTCTAACAATTTTGCACACACTATGATTGTGTTCTATTGCTGTATTGTTTCTAAAATCTCAATTTCTTAACGACAAGTTATTGGCACTGTTAGCACAAATTCTCACTATACATGTATGTAATAATTACACTAACAGTCTTGCTTGTGTTAAGCTACTAACACGTAATGAAGGTCTCTCAATATAAGAGACTGCTTAATGCAGGTAAAAATTAATGCACAAACCACAGTGAGGAGCTTTCTGCATTATTTTTATCCTACATAAATTTACCCCTTCCCGTTTGGGTGATTGCTTGACACATTTTTGACTAATTAATTCCCAATCATGTAACATCACAAAATCCTAAGAATGTACTAGTTATTCTCTTGACAAATCATTTCTCTTGACCAATGAATCTAGCATATTATCCTTCCACTAACAAATCAAATATCAGCATCATTGGAGGAGGATGATGATTGGCTCTTCACCTTTCTATGCACTCTAAGTGTCACTTCCTGTCCTCCTTCTTTTATAATATTGGTCTGAGTCTCCTTATGAGCAAAGGAACAGTCTTGTTTACACTTCATGCATATATAGGTCCTCTGGGGTTTTCTCTTATTTCCTGAAGGAGTGAGCACATTTGCAATCAGATTCATAGGGACTGTTGGAACTGTCTGTGCTGACTTGCAGTTTCCATTGGTCTGGTCCTTGATTGTTTCTTTGTCAGATTTTGGAACAGAAAACACCATAGCAGTGGGTGGGAAAGTTTGCATGGGAACGTGTATCAATTTAGTGGTTTCTCTCCCACCATTCTCTAAGTTCATAAGCTGTTCACTTGAAAGCTGGGCTTTCACACGCTCCTGTAAACTCAGTGGAAGCTGAAATAACAAGTATACACCTTTATAAATAGTGACGTTATAAAGTGATGTCATCAAATTGATTTCAAACATGTTGGAGACAAGGATATTTCTGATCGTTGTTTGCTATTGAAAACAGGGGCAGATATGTGAGAAAAAGTTATTTGCTGGTAGACAGTGATTCTCCAAAAATGGGTACAATTACAAAATTATCTTGTCTCCAAAAGAAAAATATGAATAACTATAATAATTAGATAGAAATGGCATACAAAACCCTAGTTCTTGCATGACAGATAATACTGGTGATTAATTAGTAGCCTTAGAATGTCATAAGATCTATAAATTGGAAGCTATCATCTTATGAATTAGCTAGAAGTGTTTGTTTTTGGCTGTCTCCAGTACTATTCACAATACTCACACATCTGTTGTTTCCTCAAAACTGATGCAAAGAAGTGGTTTATTCCATTTTTTGATCTGACACATCTATCTTTTGCATGAAATATACGTTTTACTTAAACCTTTTTAAAAAAAAAATTTTGATCATATAAAATTGTTTGTCGCCAAAACATGTCTAACACCCGTAACAACTTTTCATCCACGTAGGATCGGAGTGTTGAACTGTATTATGTACATGATAATAACCTTTTTCAGTTATGGAATGTTTGCATTTTATGGTACTGCGACATTTTTTAATGATGTACCAAAGTTAGGACGACTGCAACGTTTGGAATTCAAATATTGCGATTGGGATATTTTCTATTTCTAACACCCGTAACAGCGTTTGTAATAAAAAGTGGTCGATCTCAGAGAAACTGGTGGTTTTTTTTGTTTGACACTAACCAATGGTAGGTATTTAAAACAGCTAAAGTAAATATTTCCCACAATATCGTATTCTAAACTTGAAGTTTAATGAAATTTGTCTAACACCCGTAACGTCTAACACCCGTTACAATATTTTATTATTGCAAAAGTTGCTCCCCTTTGTTTGTATGCTCGAGAGAATTGAGTTGCAACTGTACCCAGTGTATTGCCGATGTACAAGCAACCACATGTGAAGGGTGGAAGGTGTACATTTTGTACAAGGTGGGCAAAAATCTGAGAGAGCCAGAAGCTTGTTTGTACATCGGAAATACAATGGGCACAGTTGCAGAAACAGCTTCATCACGAGAAGAACCAGCTTATGAAACCTTAGTATCAAACAGTAGTCATATTCAGGAAACACATCTAACTGTTAACGATTGGGTGGCGGCTCTATATGATGGGGGAAGTATATCTTGGCAAAGTGACAAGCACATACACTGATGACGTTCAGATTAACTTCGGATCTTGGTTGAGACTGGTAAATATGGAAGTTCTTATCGGTTTCCTAATGTCCGAGATGAAATCTGGGTCTAAAAGAAAAGTGTAATCAATTCATGACTCTGAGATCAGTAAAGCCTGTTTGGAAAACAAA
Organism: Gari tellinella; assembly: GCA_922989275.2. NCBI lineage: Eukaryota > Metazoa > Mollusca > Bivalvia > Cardiida > Psammobiidae > Gari > Gari tellinella. The sequence goes on from OV277860.1 coordinate 29,883,992, forward strand.
ACGATGTTTTCAACTTGACAAAGATGAGCAGAAAGACATTGAAAACAAATTCAATTAACAGCAATCAACGCCATGTTAATTAAGCTGTGTTTCATAAGAATCAACATTCTGTTCTAATGGTTACTTAATGTTCAAACTTGTTCAGCTTTGACATTAATGTTCCATACATTAGTCTTGATTCTGTCGTAGGTGCATATGAACTTCAAATACAAAAATGGAATTTTAAAAGAAAGGCGGCTATATGATTGACCTTTTTGGTATTTTCATTTTTTTCCCTAACACCCGTAACGAACGTTTAGTTGTTAATGTTACATTTATATAGGGAATAATGATATATACTGGTATTGGTGCCATGCCATATGTTAATTGATGTTTTTATACAGTTTGTTGTTCCATTCTATGATAACAAAATATATGGGAAGTGATTTATAAATCATTCTATTAAAACTTCTTAAACATTTAGGCTTAAGTTGGTCTGTAGCTTATGATTAGAGGTCACTGAGCTTCGATCTTGAGAAAAAACTTTTCATTATGAGCTTATAATAACTGTTTCAATTGTATGCTAACATGATAGTATTGTTTATACAGAAATTATGTAATTATGGTTGACTTCTGAATTTGACTTTTTTTTTAGCTAACGCCCGTAACAAAAGTAAATGTAACTTTAATGTCAATGATGCTTGTGAATTGATAAGTAATGTCACACCAAGTGTTTGAAACATGTTCATATAGTTTATTACTTCCGTTTTATGTTATAACCTGAGTTCCATCATTCTTTCAGAGTATCATATAAAGAAGTTTTGTACCCGGCTCTAACAAAAACATAACTTCTCTAAATCTTATATTTTCTTGTAATGGTGCTTTACCTGCTATGAAGACACTTGCTCAAATGTTTTATAATGATCGTAAAGGCCATAGCAATATCTACCAAAATATAATCTAAGAAACATGTCCATAACGTATACAAGTAGTTATTTTTTGTCAACAAATGGTAGTGTAAGGGTGTCTAACCCCCGTAACAGATTTAAACACCTTCTTGCTTTGCTGGTGTATTTCTCAAAGACGGTTAACGTTAACTCTGTAAAACTTTTAAGTTTATCCATTTGATACTTAAATTCAAATATGCAATAGAAATGATCATAATTGAACACAGTATTGTTTTTTACTTTTTTTAATTTTGATTGTACCCATTTTTGGAGAATCACTGAGAGTGTTGTTTTCCTTCAGTTTATCCATTTCTTTATATAGAGTTTGTCAATTTGGTACAACTGTTTACTAAAACCAGTGTTAACCTACTGCATGCTATATAACTGTTGTCTGCAAAACATTTCATCTGCAACAGTTCTCAGAGATGATTCATCACATATTCTTTCAGTGAATAGAATGTCCGATCCAGATGAGACACGTTGATACTCAGAGTCTCATCTGGATCCATACTGCATTTAACATGTCTCCAATAGTTATCATAAATTTTCCTGCAGCATGCATAACTTTAAGCAGTGGAATGATAGAAAATAAAATTGCCAGTTTTAAAACATGGCAACAGCATAGTGCAGGAGATTTCTACATTGATTCAGAAATTCATTTTGCAGTTATCTCTCTTTGAAAATCTTCATGCTTGTTCATAAATAACTGCTCAACAGAACGTAGGTTTTACTTTATTTAGATCAATAAGATAAACTGTCTTACACCATCCAGTCGTTGGGCTACAAAGTTGGAAGGTTTACAGTGTAACAACTGTACGGCTAAACTACAGTCTGTTCTGTACCGGTCCTGTAATAAAACAATACACATGTGTCATAGTCGTGACAAAGTTGGAAAGTTTACAGTGTAACAACTGTACAGCCATGAATAACTTTGTGCTTAAAGCAAGCTGAAAGTAAAGCATGAGTTTTCCGATTTATTTTCATCATGCATTAACTCTTTCCTCCCTGAAACTTTAAATGGACAATTCTATTTTCCATTTTAGTCTAGTCCATTTCTGACTTTTAAGGGTTATTTTTGTCAATGTTTGGCATTATGACAAACAGTGAAGACCCTGATCAGAGGGCTCCTTTCGGAGCCCTCTGATCTGGGTCTTCACTGTTTGCACGGACAAGTGTACTATTCACATGTACACTGTTTGAAAAGGACGCCTATATGCGGGACTAGGGTTCAAAGGGTTAAGGAACATCCTTCATCAAAGAGTAGATGCTGAACACAAAGTGTGACTGTACAAAGGTTAAGTAACTCTTAGCTTTTATTATGTCTATGGTTATAAAATATTTGAATGCATCCTTTATACTGTATATGAGTTTTCAATCCCTGTAAATAGCACTAAAACAATAAATACTGATGTACTCCCCTGTGACTAGATGCCAGTATCTAGACTGTAGACATTGTCTGTCTGAATATACCTAGTGCCATTAACCTATGGGTGTTGTTGTTGGGTTTTTAAAATAATCAAAATTTGTTTGTGACAGGTGACATGGCTGCCAAGGGTTACATTTCCCAGACATGACTCACATGGTTACCGTGACATCATCTGCTTTAGGGTCCAAACTGTTTCCAAATGACCATTTAATAAGCAAACACAGAAACATCAGTCCTCCCTATGGTGACCAAAAATGATGTTTTAACTCTTTCCTCCCTAAAACTTTAAATGGAAAATTCCAGTTTCCATTTTAGTCTAGTCCATTTCTGACTTGTATGGGTTGTTTTGTCAATGTTTGGCATTATGACAAACAGTGAAGACCCTGATCAGAGGGCTCCTTTCGGAGCCCTCTGATCTGGGTCTTCACTGTTTGCATAGGACAAGTGTACTATTCACATGTACACTGTTTGAGAAGCACGCATATATGCGGGACTAGGGTTCAAAGGGTTAAAGCTGGTGGCTCCATGCAGGAGAAATGTAAAGCACAACAAACTTTCTGCTTTACTTTAAATCTGCATGAAGAAACTATAATGTTGTTGAAGATCTCCATAATATGGGCTACTTAACCCTTTACCCCATAGAAATGCCTTTTAGTGAACATAGTTTATTCTTCCACTAAAGAAAATACTTCCTATAATTTATACAGTCATGAATATGTATCATAACTTCATAAGGAATATTTTCTTTATTCTAGCAGGTGGTAGCTTAAAGCAGAATGCACCTTAAGGTGCATTCTGCTGCTTTTCTTTTTAACTGCTTTAAGTAGTCACCTTATTTCAAAGCTAGAAATAGGCTATGGGTTAAAGCGTTAACACATGCGACTGAGGAAGCTTCAAGGGTTTGTGGAGAGGTGCCTCTGTTTTTAAACACCTAGATCTTCCATTGTGTGGCCAAGGCCAGATCACAGAACTGCTTACATTTTCCTCCTCCAGGTCACACACTAGGGCCTTGGCATCTATCAGTCTAGCTGTTAATGAGGCAACCTCCTTCTGTAGGTCTGTCTTCTCGGTTTCCCCCGTGTTCACCTGCAATATCAAACACATCAACATAGTCAACAGTCTTTTTCAACAAGAGCAGCGTAGGGCAACAATAGGCACTCACCATGGCAAAATAAATGATAAGCAATAAATGATAATACAGTGCTCTCTCTCTACAACAACACCCAATGGGAGACACCGATTGTTTTGAGAGTGTTGTTTTAGTGTGGGAAATTTAAGACATGGCTTACATTTGCAGACAGCTTGAATCCGGATCAAATGCCATGTAACCCGGCATGATCCAGATTTAAGCTGTTTGTCACTCGTCATTGTGTTTTTTCAGTCGCAATGTCCAATATATGAGGTTGAGAAAGACAGCAGACATAAATGTTAAGCAGACGTTATTGCAGGTGGGGAAAGGTTAGACGTAATTGTCTTGTTTGGGGAACAGCCACAAGGTGGTTGTAAGGAGGGGATCATTGCTCGGAAGACAGTTGTAGGGAAAGAGCCCTGTATAATATATGAAATGGTTGGAATATGTCGAGATATGAAACTATGGTTAGCAAACAGCTAAGTAGACATATAGCTATCATCTGCTATCATCTTGAAAAAACATATTTCAAATAACCAGCTTCAATATTTTTTCTTTTTTTAACCCTTTCCCCAATAGAAGCGCCTTTTAGCGGATATGATTTATTCATCCGCTGAAGAAAATAGTTCCAATTTAATCAGTAATGAATATGTATTATAGGGAATATTTTCTATACTATAGCACATGATAGCTTAAAGAAGGCTGAAAGTAAAGCAGAATGTGCCCTAAGGCGCATTCTGCTTTACTTTCAACCTGCTTTAAGTAGTCACCTATCTTAAGTAATAAAAATAGGCTATCAGGTAAAGGGTTAATCTACGCATGAAAGGGCATAACTGCAGTAAATATCAGACTGGAACTTTTCCTTTTATGATGTGAAAGTAAATACAATATTTGGTTACAATATTGAAGTCAAATAGAACTTAAGTTTTTAACTGATAGGGAGATTTTATCTATAAAACATCTAAGTAACTTAGTAACAGAGGGCATAGCTGCAAGAAAATTCACTAACCTAAACCAAAATCACTATGTGTTTCCTGTCACTATGTGTCTTTCCTGTATGATAAGAGGGCTAACTTTGAAAGTTGGTTAGAACAGTTTTGTCCTATTATATGGAATGGATACTTCAAGTTCCTTCTACAAAGGGCCTTGACTATTCTGTATATAAGGGTGAAGACTAGACTTTACTTAAAGACTATAGACAATAATTTTATAGGTTACCTCTTTGATCCTCCTCCCAGATGTCCAGCTCTACATTGTGGTAGATGAATGGGTCCAAGGCTTGGCTACTCTGTATGGCAGTGGCGGTGTAGGTCTATGAGCATAGCGATCCTGAAAGCAGTAGGACAAGGTTCAAGACAAGAATTCACTCAACATTTCCTCCCATTACTCCATATACTCCTTTTTATGTCCTTAATGTATTCCTTTCCTGAAGAAAATAGTTCCAATTTATATAGTAATGGATATGTACCATAAAAAACTAGACTTGTCCCCTTGGGGCTAACTAATACCCATGTCGCACATATGCACAAGCATTATCTCCCCTTGGAAAAATATCTCCCCTTGTAAATGGTTGAATGGAAAAATATTTCTTCATGCACATCTGTACATGTAGATGGTACTCTATCAACCTGTGAAGTTTTGTTAAAATTGGATGAACAGATTATGAGGAGTAGCGCTTACGAGGATTATGAACTAAAGTGCATGAAACATTAAGTTACATTACTACTTGGAAGTATCGGAAAAGAAAAATATTTCTTGATGCATATCTGTAGATGTTACATTATCAATCTATGAAGTTTTATTGAAATCCAATGAAGGGTGTAGGAGGAATTGTGCTTACGATAGCTTTTGACTTATAATGCAAGAAACATTAAAGTTTAATTATCTCCCCTTTGATATAATGGAATGGAATAACATTTCTTCATGCATATCTGTAGATTGTACTCTATCAACCTGTACAGTTTTGGTGAAATCCAATGAAGGATGTAGTAGGAGTTGCGCTTTACGAGTGCTTATCACCTATATTGCATGAAACATTAAGTTAAAAGAGGAAGATGTTAGTACCTGCTTCTTCTGCCACTGGGTTTAGAGTGCCACATACTTAGCCCAACACAGACGCTTTGTATACATTTTGGATCTCTGGCTTCTTCGCAAATAGAATTTTCATTTCTGATGAACCTATAATAGAAATAACCTGGTTTTATTAGAGAGGGCCAAAAAGACATACATTTGTACATTCTTTTATGGTCGTCTTATGAGTTAACAATGTAGACATTAGAGCTGATACAACTAGAAAACAACATTTACATAAAGAAAACCCCATGTAATATCTGTAAATCAATTTGAGAACACATAGGACTCACTATATAAAGAGACCGCACGCATTTAACCACCTAGGCTACACTCTGGTCTCATGATAAGGTACTGTATAAAGAGACCACACGCATTTAGTCAACTAGGTTATACTCTGGTCTAATTATAAGTCACTGTATAAAGAGACAACAAGCATTCAGTCACCTAGGATACACTCTGGTCTCATTATAAGTCACTGTATAAAGAGACCACACACATTTAGTCAACTAGGTTATACTCTGGTCTCATCATAAGTCACTGTATAAAGAGACAACAAGCATTCAGTCACCTAGGATACACTCTGGTCTCATTATAAGTCACTGTATAAAGAGACCACACACATTTAGTCAACTAGGTTATACTCTGGTCTCATCATAAGTCACTGTATAAAGAGACAACAAGCATTCAGTCACCTAGGATACACTCTGGTCTCATTATAAGTCACTGTATAAAGAGACCACACACATTCAGTCACATAGGCTACACTCTGGTCTCATCATAAGTCACTTAATAAAGAGACCACACGCATTCAGTCATCAAGGCTACTATTTTGTCTCACTATAAGTCAATGTTTAAAGAGACCACACACATTCAGTCACATAGGCTACACTCTGGTCTCATCATAAGTCACCTTATAAAGAGACCACACGCATTCAGTCACCTAGGCTACACTTTTGTCTCACCATAAGTCACTGTATAAAGACACCACATGCATTCAGTCACCTAGGCTACACTCTGGTCTTATCATTAGTCACTGTATAAGGAGACCACACTCATTCAGTCACCTAGGCTACACTCTGGTCTCATCATAAGTCACTGTATAAAGAGACCACATGTATTCAGTCACCTAGGCTACACTCTGGGCTCATCATAAGTCACTGTATAAAGACACCACATGCATTCAGTCACCTAGGCTACACTCTGGTCTTATCATTAGTCACTGTATAAGGAGACCACACTCATTCAGTCACCTAGGCTACACTCTGGTCTCATCATAAGTCACTGTATAAAGAGACCACATGCATTCAGTCACCTAGGCTACACTCTGGGCTCATCATAAGTCACTGTATAAAGAGACCACACACATTCAGTCACCTATAGGCTACACCCTGGTCTCATCATGAGTCACTGTATGAAGAGACTATACACATTCAGTCACCTAGGCTACACTCTGGTCTCATCATAAGTCACCGTAAAAAGAGACCAGAAGAGGCAAGTCACCTTGGCTACACTCTGGTCTCAACATAAGTAACTGTATAAAGAGACCACAATCATTTAGTCACCAAGACAACATTCTTGTCGCATCATAAATCACTGTATTAAGAGACCACATGTATTCAGTCACATAGGCTACACTCTGGTCGCATCATAAGTCACTTAATAAAGAGACCACTTGCATTCAGTCATCAAGGCTACACTTTTGTCTCACCATAAGTCACTGTATAAAGAGACCACATGCATTCAGTCACCTAGGCTACACTCTGGTCTCATCATAAGTCACTGTATAAAGAGACCACATGTATTCAGTCACCTAGGCTACACTCTGGGCTCATCATTAGTCACTGTATAAAGAGACCACACACATTCAGTCACCTATAGGCTACACCCTGGTCTCATCATGAGTCACTGTATGAAGAGACTACACACATTCAGTCACCTAGGCTACACTCTGGTCTCATCATAAGTCACTGTAAAAAGAGACCAGAAGAGGCAAGTCACCTTGGCTACACTCTGGTCTCAACATAAGTAACTGTATAAAGAGACCACAATCATTTAGTCACCAAGGCTACACTCTTGTCGCATCATAAATCACTGTATTAAGAGACCACATGTATTCAGTCACATAGGCTACACTCTGGTCGCATCATAAGTCAGTGTATAAAGAGACCACACACATTCAGTCATCTAGGCTACACTCTGGTCTCATCATAAGTCACTTAATAAAGAGACCACTTGCATTCAGTCATCAAGGCTACACTTTTGTCTCACCATAAGTCACTGTATAAAGAGACCACATGCATTCAGTCACCTAGGCTACACTCTGGTCTTATCATAAGTCACTTTATAAAGAGACCACACACATTCAGTCACCTAGGCTACACTCTGGTTTCATCATTAGTCACTGTATAAAGAGACCACATGCATTCAGTCACCTAGGCTACACTTTTGTCTCACCATTAGTCACTGTATAAAGAGACCACACACATTCAGTAACCTAGGCTACACTCTGGTTTCATCATAAGTCACTGTATAAAGAGACCACACGTATTCAGTCACCTAGGCTACACTCTGGTCTCATCATAGGTCACTGTATAAAGAGACCACACACATTCAGTCACCTAGGCTACACTCTGGTCTCATCATAAGTCACTGTTTACAGAGACCTTACACATTCAGTCACCTAGGCTATACTCTGGTCTCATCATAAGTCACTGTATAAAGAGACCACACGCATTCAGTCACCAAGGCTACACTCTGGTCTCATCATAAGTCACTTTATAAAGAGACCACATGCATTCAGTCACCTCAAGCTACACTCTGGTCTCATCATAAGTCACTGTATAAAGAGACCACATGCATTCAGTCACCTAGGCTACACTCTGGTCTCATCATAAGTCACTGTATAAAGAGTCCACACACATTCAGTCACCTAGGCTACACTCTGGTCTCATCATAAGTCACTGTATAAAGAGTCCACACACATTCAGTCACCTAGGCTACACTCTGGTCTCATCATAAGTCACTGTATGAAGAGACCACACACATTCAGTAACCGAGGCTACACTCTGGTCTCATCATAAGTCACTGTATAAAGGGACCAGTCACCTTGGCTACACTCTGGTCTCATCATAAGTCATTGTATAAAGAGACCACGATCATTTAGTCACCAAGGCTACACTCTTGTCGCATCATAAGTCACTGTATTAAGAGACCACATGTATTCAGTCACATAGGCTACACTCTGGTCTCATCATAAGTCAGTGTATAAAGAGACCACATACATTCAGTCACATAGGCTACACTCTGGTCTCATCATAAGTCACTGTATAAAGAGACCACACACATTCAGTCACCTAGGCTACACTCTGGTCTCATCATAAGTCACTTAATAAAGAGACCACACGCATTCAGTCATCAAGGCTACTATTTTGTCTCACTATAAGTCACTGTTTAAAGAGACCACACACATTCAGTCACATAGGCTACACTCTGGTCTCATCATAAGTCACTGTATAAAGAGACCACACACATTCAGTCACCTAGGCTACACTCTGGTCTCATCATAAGTCACTGTATAAAGAGACCACACACATTCAGTCACCTAGGCTACACTCTTGTCTCACCAAAAGTCACTGTTTACAGAGACCATACACATTCAGTCACCTAGGCTATACTCTGGGTCTCATCACAGGGGCCAGTGTGACTGGCCCCTGTGGGTCTCATAAGTAATTGTATAAAGAGATCACTTTCAGTCACCTAGGCAGACCTTTTTCTGGTAGCCTATATCCACGGGTCAGGTAAACGGACCCATTCCCATTGGGAAATGGTAAAAAAATATTCCCAATTTAAAAAAAACAACAACAAAAATGTCCAGAGCTACACCTGGGTACGACCGTGTTTTGTGGCGAAAACTCAGTATTTCTACTGTACATATTCATGATTCTACTGTGTTATCCCGGTTAACGATGGCTTACCTTTAATAAAGAACGGGTTCGACAACACATCAAGATCAGTAAATTTTTGCATAAGCTCAAATAATTAATATGTAGCCACAGGTACTTGACACATACTTTATTATCTATGAACCCCCTCCCCGCTTAAAAAAAAAAAATTTTTTTTTTTACTATACTTCTATTATAGATACAAGGTAAACAGCGCAATTCGACACCTAGTCTTTACTATCGACTTAAACTGATGCTAAAATAGACTCGATCGCCGATATTCTCTTGTGGTACCCTCGGGAAATGATTAATTTATCAATATCTACTTTTTATTTCATCAAATTCCGTCAAATAACGCCACAGTAATTTTTTTAAGCGGGGAGGGGGTTCATAGATAATAAAGTATGTGTCAAGTTCCTGTGTATGTAGCGATATCTCGATCTTCTGAACGTCGAATGGAGGCGAATGTCTACTCCATTTCAGTGTAAATTGAATTGTCTCCCCTGTTTTTGTGTATCACGTGACCCTGTATGAGACCATGGTCGGATCGCCTTTTTCGAGGGTAAAAATACCTCCCATAGTCCATAGCCTAAAATTCCTAAGTGGGATATAAAAGTTTTGAGCCATATTTTTAATAAAGTCAAAGAACAAATAATGTTCAGAACATAGAGCTTAAATGAAACATACAGATTTAAAGCTCTCAGATACTCTCCAAAAAAATACTATACTAACCCTAGTTTCCTTCTTTATTCTAATGGGGGACCCATTTCCATGGCTCAAATTTCTAAGTTGGATATAAAAATTTTGAGCCTTATTTTTAATAAAGTCAAAGAACAAATAATGTTCAGAACATAGAGCTTAAATGAAACATACAGCTTTAAAGCTCACAGATACTCTGAAAAAATATACTATATCACATTTAAATTCCTTCTTTATTCTAATAGGGGACCCATAGTCCATTTCGTCGGGGGACCCATAGTCCGTTCGGGGGACCTGACAGTCCATGGGGGACCACTTAATCCATTTTGTCGGGGGACCACTTAGACCGTGGGGGACCACTTAGACCGGGACTACGGGTCCCCCAACCCTAACCCTAACCCTAACCCTAACCCTAGATAAGTTAACACGAAACTTTTCAAGAAACGTTTCAGTAAACTTAGATATTATGTCGTGACAGTATGTGGCACTAACATGTCATTTGACGCGATTTGATAATTAGGGTTAGGGTTAGGGTTTTCATGAAAATATTCCACTTTCAACTTACTAGATCATTATATGAGGTATTAACTTGAAACTTTTCAGAAAGCTAAGTAGTAAGTGGTGTCAGAACCATTTCACCTTAGTCCGCGGACATCTTGTCACAATTTCTTTGTTTGTTCTTTTCAGCACAACATGACATCTCCTTTACAACAGTTGTCCATCGCTGTTTCTAAAAACCTAAATGATGCCGAAAAGTCCAGCTGTGGCAGAGCGTTTAATTTATTTGTGGAGGAACTTTCACGCAATATCCGGGGCATTTGAAAAGAACAGTGCTCCCTCTCTACAACGACACCTAATGGGAGACAACGCGTATGTGTGTTGTTCGGAGGGTGTCTTTTTATGGAGGGAAAATTAATACTTGGTTAACATTTGCAAACATCTTAAATCCAGATCAGACGCCGCGTACTGTTTGTCATTCATCATTATATCTTTTTATTCTATCCACTTGCATGTAACTTTGAGAAACACATCAGACGATAAATTTAAGTAAACGGTATTGCAGCCATGAAAATGTTGGACATAAATGTCTTGTTTGGGGAACTGCGGCAAGGGTCGCTGTGTAAGGAAGGAGTTTTGTCTGATTTGATAAAAGGGAACATTTTCTGAAAGGAGACATTCATAGTAAATTTGTTTTCATTGAGAATTTCTTTTTGATATTGATATGCAAACAAGACACGGTTTTAAGCTACCATATGCTAGCATAAAAATCCGAATATTTCTAAAAATCCGGAGAATTGGCAGCCCTGTCTAAGAATAGTACTAGCAGTATTAGTATGTGTAATACAATACATAATTTATTCGTTAGTAATGATATATCGATATTCATAACTGTGTCATCATATATTTATATTCGTGTTTCCTTGACAAATTGTTATTGGTATGTTTTTCCATGTTACAAACTGAGAGAGATAATAAATATAACTGAAACTGTTTTCGGTATTGACTGAAATTCTTCTTGAATGTCCGAGGTAATTGTACTGTGTTGGACACATGTATATTACAGAGTGCATTTATAACAAACATTGAAATATGTTTAACCCATTACCCCATAAATACGCCTTTAACTACTTTAATTTATTTCTCCACTGAAGTAAATAGTTCTAATGTATACAGTTTTGAATATAATTATATCAAAAGAAATAATTTCTATTTTCTAGAAGATGGTAGCTTAACCCATTACCCCATAGCCTGTTTCTAGTTTTGAAGATATGTGACCTCTTAAAGCAGGTTAAAAGTAAAGCAGAATGCGCCTTAGGGCGCATTCTGCTTTACTTTCACCCTGCTTTAAGCTATTATCTGCTAGGATATAGAAAATATTTCTTATGGTACATATTCATGACAGTATAAAATGGAACTATTTTCTTTGGCGGATGAATAAAATGAATGCGCTAAAAGTCGCTTCTATAAGGGAAAGGGTTAAGGCAGGTTGAAAGTAAAGCAGAATGTGCCTTAAGGCACATTCTGCTTTACTTTTAACCTGCTTTAAGTGGCCACCCATCTTCAATACTAGAAACAGGCTATGGGGTAATGGGTTAATAGTATTAGTGGATAACATTTAGTTATTTTAAAAACAGTTGAGTAATTATTGAATAACAGCAATATATACAACCCACCTAGAAAACCGTTTAACCACATATACCAACTACACAATTCTATATATAGATATTTAATATCTTTTTGGAATTTACCAGCTACTCTAAACGATAGAAATTTGTCTAGATTTGAATACTATTTTCATTCGTCGGTCGTTATTAATGTATTTAACGTAAATTTTGGTTTTGGTAGTAAAATCGTTTGTTTTACCCATGATTTATGAAAGTAGGTAGGGTAACTGGTTACCTTTGTATATGTACTAAAAATATTCAATAATCCTTGTTATTACATTTCAATTTATTCTTCTAATTTAAATAAAGAAAATATATAATATTTTTTGTTTTTACGAAATACTATTTCTTCTATTTTATTATTGTAAATGGCGTATTTCCGGTAAAATTGTCATTTTCGGGAGTATTTGGACGATGGCAAATTTCATGAAGGAGTTACAATAGTTTTGCACCAAGCCCTCGATATAAGTTATTAAAACTGTCGGAACAATAATGAATATATATAATATGTGTAAATTCCAAACCAATCGGATTACAATTATAGAAACTATTCACTTAATACTTAAGTTAAAAGTATCTCCTTCAAGTGTTTATATGACTCATTTTGTTGACAATCCAATAGGTAATTTACCTATATGTATAATGATATATAGGTGTTTATTAAATTCTTCGATACTAATTTCTTGTTTTGTTATCACTAGTGGAAGGTTGTATTCTTAAGAAAATGTTCACTACAATAAAATCAGACACACCAATTTGACTTTATTCCTAGATTATTAGACCTTTTCAAACGCGACCCGCTTGACCATTACTTTCTGATAAAGTTATACATATGAAAACATGTCCAACGCTTATAAAGCGTTTGAGTTGATTCTTTTATTGTTCTAAACATTTGATTGTTCAGATTTGAGCCTAAGCTCACATCTGACCAATCAAATGCTTTAGAACAATAACAGACTCAACTCAAAATATTTAAGTATGGACCCAGGTTGAGTAATCATAGATGATATGGGATAGGATTTATGCTGTTGACAAGACTATAAGTACAGTAGAATCTCTCTATTACGACCACTAAAAAGAAGGCTAATTGTCTGTATTAAAGACAGGTGACAGCTTAAAGCAATGTGAAAGGGAGACAGAAAGCTCCTGTAGGAGCTTTCTGTTTCACTTTCACATTGCTTTAAGCAGCCACCTGTCTTAAACGACTAATATTTGACACAATTTAGTGGCCGTAATAGAGAGATTCTACTGTATATAAAATATGTGAAAAGTCATTCTCCGGACAATTTCCGGATGGACCAAATGATGGACGGACGGGCTGACAAATGGGATGGACCGACATACCAACGGAAAAGGTTATTTTTTAATAAGGCCCTAAATACCTTGTGGGGTATACTAATGTCTGTTTTGCAGACTTATGTTGGTTTTTGAAGAAAAATGAAAAAGACATTTCTGAGGCACAAATTGTGTCATTTTATTTTGTCATTTTTCATTAAATGTTGTACTTTAACATCATGTTTTTATTTGTTTTATTCATGTTTAGGTTAAGCATAAAAAACATCCTAAAAATACCCCAGGTTGTTTATTTAGCTCATCTGAGCACTGGTTACCATGGCAACCAAAGGGAAACAATAAGGAAATCTTTAAAAATCTTCTTTTCAAAAACCACAAGGGCCAAAGCTTAGACTTTTGACATATAGCATCATCTATAAGTCCTCTATCAAGATTGTTCAAATTTTGCTCCTTGGACCAAAATTGGCTCCGTTACGGGGGCCACCGTTTTGCAGAGAAGTATATAGTGAAATGGTGTAACACATGATTCTCTGAGACCAATATGGCCAGAGCTTAGATATTTGGCATGATGTAACCTTTAGATGTCCTTCACATATGTTGTCGAATTGGTTCCGGTCTGTTGAATTTCTGGGTCACTGGAGCTAAACATATTTTTTTTAATGAAAACTTAAAAATCTTCTTGTCTGAAACCAAAATACACTGAGCTTAAATATTTTGCACATAGCATCGTCTACAGGACTTCTATCAAAGTTGTTCAAATTTTGCCCCTAGGGTCAAAATTTGCCCCGTCCCCGGGGGACGCCCGTTTTACATAGAGTTAAGAGTGAAATGTTCAAACACATTTATCTCTGAAACCAACATGGCTTAGATAGTTGGCACGTAATATCATCTAAAGGTCCTCAATCAAGATGATTGACGATTTTCCCTTGCATATCAATAATGACCGCGCCCCTACGGGTCACAGTTTTACTGAGTTATTTAGTGAAATCTTCAAATTGCCCGTGAATCAAAGTTTTACTAATCTTCTTTTCTGAAATCACTTGACCAATCTAGTGTCACAAAGTACAGGTGAGCGATTTGGGGACATTTTGACCCTCTTGTTTAATTATTTGGCATTGCTACCCAATCTCCATTTATGCTCATTTTACGCTCTTTTTATTCCTCCATAGAAGAAAACAGTTTCAATTTATACAGTAAAATATGAATATGTTTGACTGCCATTAGACAAATTATCTATATTCATACCAGATGATAACTTATAGCAGACTGAAAGTAAAGCAGAAAATGGCTTAAGGCGCATGCTGCTTTATTTTCAACCCACTTTAAGTAGTCACCTATATTCCATACTAATAACAGGCTATAGAGTTAAGACTTTAACAGAACAGATCCCACCAAATCATTCCGGCTTATTTGAGGTTCAAAATGTGTGACAAAGCTTTTCTTTAGTGCAGACGTAATGAAAACAAACACATTGCAACGTCTTATAGAACCGTATTGAAAATATGCAGTATAATTATCAGTAAACCTACAATTTGAAATTATTTCCAGCCAGTTAGAAAGAAATGGAATCTCCGCCGGAGAGATACCGACCTAGCGACCAGCTGATGGTTGCTATGGCAAGTTTGACCGTATGAAATGGAACTACAGTCGAACTTCGATATCTCGAACGCTTGTAACTCGAACTATTCGATAGTTCGACATATAAACTTCATTATTTCATGCTCGGTTAAGTCGAACAGTACCAATATTTCAAAGTTAAAACGTGGCTTAGCCACGTTTTAACTTTGAAATACGGGTATGTTCGACAAAACCAACTTCAAGATATCGATGTTCGACTGTATTTTCTTCATTGGAGGAATGAGTTGAATGTATTAAAAGTATCTTAGGAGTGAAGGATTAAACAAGTCTTATTGTATTTGAGCAATCATAGAAATACTCATCTATTGAACATATATATAAAAACAACAACAACAAAGTACTGGCACAACCTATACCCTCATAGAGGATACAGACAACATGGTTCAATAGAACCATCAATACAGAGTACAGTGGAGAAAATGTCATTCTTTCCCAATAAACGCGTTTACGCTAAAACTGTAATTTCAACTGCAAACAGTTTGAAGCAAGATCACACGACGGGTTACCCGGTGTCCGATTAGGCTCCAAACTGTTTGCCACTAAGATAAACATGAACTATCAGAATTGTCCAATAGTTGTACTTTTCAACGTTTTAGTGTTTTGCGTTTGCGTTTCGTTTGCGTTTAAACATGAAAGAATGGCATATTCTTCACTGTACATCATATATACATGTACGTTACAGGGATAATGTTTACTCAGGGATTACACGAAAAGCTTCAAAATTACGCATTTTCCCTACGAGATTTAGGGTGTTCGTGTATCCCTGATTTTTCAGTAACTTCATGTATTCCCTGATTACACATTATCCCTGTAACATGTACATATCCAATCATTTACAGTGAAACCTCTCGTTTACGACCATTGAAAGGTAAACTACTGTACCGTATCCAGGACAGATCAAAGCTTAACCCATTTATACCCAGTGGATTCTTCCATGTTTATATATTTGATTAGCCCATTTGTTATCAAAGGGATGCCTGGTCAAAAATTTCATTTTCATTTTGTTTTAAATTGAAATACCTATCAACAAACAGTATAGACTCTGATCATACGCCTCATAGTGCGGCGTCTGATCAGAGTCTACACTGTTTTCCTTTGTCCCATATAAGGGACCGTGGGCACAAATGGGTTAAAAAAATAAAGCAACTGTATTTTCATCTTGCTTTCAGCAGCCGCCTGTTTTTGGTTTTAAAAACAAACGCATTTAATGGTTTTAAAAGAGATATTTTACTACTGTACAACCTCTCTATAACGTCCACATGAAAGAAAGATAATGGACTGTAAAATAAAACGTGTGACAGTTTAAAGCAAGGGGGCAGTAAAACATAAAGGAGCTTTTTGTTTAACCTTCATCTTGCTACCTGTTGCTGGTTTAAACAAAGTAATCTAATAGTTTTAATAGAGGCATTTTACTACAGTCGAACTTCGATATATCGAAGTCGGGTTTGTCGAACATACCTGTATTTCAAAGTTAAATCGTGGCTTATGGGTATGCTAGACGTAACCGAGTATGAAATAATTGAGTCTATGAGAATAAATTATCAATGAAACCTAGGATTATGATTGACAACAGTATCTATGTAATGATGTTAATGGCACATTTCAACAACTATCTAATCACAGCCAGTCTTGTATTGAACGATCGGAGAAAACGTTATTCTTTACCGTTTAAACGAAACACAAACGCAAAATACTAAAACGTAAAAAACCCACTTTTCGACAATTTTAACAATTGATATTAAGCTGAGTGGCAAACAGCTTTGAGCCTGATCAGACGCCGGGTTACCCGGCGTCTGATCTGGCTCAAAACTGTGTGCAACTGAAATAATAGTTTAAGCGTAAACGCGTATATTGGGAGAGAATAACGTTTTCCCCACTGTAACCAATTTATGCCAGAACATTACAGCCAACTCTCCCGGTATAGTTGTAGATACGCTCGTATGCAAGGGTGGTCTAAATACACTTCATTTGTTGTCCATACAACCAAACATATAATATGATATAGCAAACAGTGTATATTCTGATAAGACGCCGCGTAACGCAGCGTCTTATCAGGGTCTATAATGTGTGTTACCAAGGTCCACTTTAATAGACATTTAATATAGGCTTCAGTGGGTTAAACAGAAATTGATTTTTTACCCTTTCACCGCCGTAGCGACAATTGTTTTTAGTGTTCCCAATCAGAGACTGCGTAACGCTGATGATGATCAAAACTCTTTACTTTTATCAATAGTTCGTCAGCAATACGGCCTTAACCCGTTTATGCCCGTGGTCTTTTAACCCTTTCACTGCCAATTTTTTCGTGAGATTTATACCCCATTCACCGTTTCATTGTTGTATGTTTCAATAGTGTTACCTGCAATGTCGTTTCAAAGTTTAAAAATAAGGCAGTATGACTTAAGAAATTTCAAAACGAGTGTCAAACAGTATGTATCCTGATCAGAGGCCGCGTTACGCTGCGTCTGATCAGGATTCAAACTGTTTGCAAACGCGCTTTGAAGCGCGATTGAGAGTGATAGGGTTAAAGAAAGGCACATAGTCTAAATTTTCATTTTCCTTTTGTTTTATATTAAAATTCCTTTCAGAAAACAACATGATGCGCGTCTGATCAGAATTTACACTGTTTACCTATGTCGCTTTTATGGGACGCAAATAGGCACATATAGGTAGAAGATCCAAACGCTTATTCAATTATTGGCCGATATTACAAGACTGACTATACACTATAAATTATAATACATAAATATACTGAATGGCACAATGGATATGATTTATGGTTTATTCCGCCCAGTCTTGTTTCTCTGTCTTTGTCTTCTTGCAGTATTCTTTGGACGTCGCCTTGTTTTGTTCGCCTTTCTGTCTTTTTTATTATTTTTTCTGTCTTTTTTATCATTGTTTCTGTTTGTATATTTCCTATCCGTACTAGATTCCTGTATATTAGAGCGTACAGGACTGTCATTTGGGTTTTGTCGATTGTTCGCTGTAATTTGATTTATATTTCCGTTGAATAATTCGTTTCTGTTTTTAGATTTTTTGTTGCTACCGTTTTTATTCGAACTTCCACGGTTATTACCCGTATTTGGCTTAGTGTCCACCTTGTTGGTGCTGCGATCTTTCTTT
This sequence comes from Gari tellinella, assembly GCA_922989275.2. NCBI lineage: Eukaryota > Metazoa > Mollusca > Bivalvia > Cardiida > Psammobiidae > Gari > Gari tellinella. The sequence goes on from OV277860.1 coordinate 29,902,402, forward strand.
GACCCGTTACTGGCTCCCTTGTTCTTATTAGATCCGTTACTGTTTCCTGTGCCCTTATTAGACTGACCTTTTTCAGGTTTAACTTTCATTGCACTTCCGGAACAAATAGTGACGTCACAATACTGCCATTTGTAGTTAGACTTGTTGGTAAAACACCAGGGACGACTTTTGCGATCCTTTGACGGATTTCTGCAATAATTGTGGTCACCTGCAAAACATACATACAGAGTCACTCATTATATCATTAAAACTTTGATAATCTGTCAGTGTAAACATACATGTATATTTTAGTTTATTCTACAAATGTACTGAAATGTTTATCTTTGTATGCCATACACTAAAGTTTGAACATCAAACACATTTAGTAGGTCAAACTTTATTAAGCAAACACTAAAATAATACTACACTTGTATGGTTTATATATATGGCGGATGGCAACATGTTGATGGACATTATAGCAATATAGAACATCCCTGATTTCTAGCTAAACGTTAAGCCTAATTGAAGCAACTACAAAGCATGCCCGATAACAAACCTTTCATTTCATGCATGTACAGTTCAGAAGACACTGCCTTGCGTTTTCGTTAACATTTGTTCAAATGGGAAATAATGACACCTCTACTGTAGCAGAGTATTAACCCGTTTGCGCCAAGTGAATTGTTCCGTGTTTATATATCGGATAAGTCTATTTTTATCAAAAGGATTCCTGGTCAAAATTTTCATTTTCACTTTGTTTTATATTTAAATTCCTATCAGTAAACAGTGTTGACTCTGATCAGAGTCTACACTGTTTGCCTATGTCCCATATATGGACAGTGGAGACAAATGGATTAATGTAATCAGTATTGCACCGGGATCCAACGTTATAAAAAGTTTGACTTGAGTCTGAGATCATTCTCAAGCATTTGATTGGTCAGATTTGAGCGTTTGCTAGCAAAATATCAAATCTAACCAATCGAACGCTTGAGACCAAACTCAGACACAGCTAAAACGTTTTATGACCGTGGGGCCTTATATCTTTGACAGTGACGTACCTATTCCATCCACAGCAGTGTTGCTGCCTGGGGGTAAGAGTTTGTGACTGTGTGGGTACTGAGAGTTCCACTTCTGACACAGTATCCCATCGATGGTGTGGTCTAGTTTCCCGCGGTAATCCCTACCATCTTTGTACTTCCCAGCTATACACTTGCCTGTAGTAACGAACAAACAGTTACAGAGGAGAAGACGTAATTGTTTCCTTAAAACGCCTTTGTGCTAAAACATATATTTTCATTGTAAACAGTTTGGACCAAAACATATCCAGCTGCTCAGGCTAAAACTGTTGGCATTCATATTTCGAAACAACTGTAGTTTCCCCAATTTTATATCATTTGAATAGGGTTTACTTTTGATTCAAAGGGGAAAAATTTGCTTCTTAACTTATACGACATAAAGGCATATTTTATTTCTCAGTTTAGATTTTTGGATTTGCGCAACCCTGTCTGTTTATTACATGTACATGTAGTGGTAAGGAAAAGAGTAGTTGCAGACGCAACAGTATCTGTATTATTTGAAGCAATTTCGACATTACACAACCTATCCCGGACGAGCCCCCATCGTACAAGAAAACTTACACAACCAAGCATAGCAGAAACACCAATAATGAATATTACTAAGAACCCTTGGCGGACATCAAACTCGAAATGTCTGCAATGACAGCCCAGTAGCATTACCTCTGAATTAAATTGTCGACTCCATAATTAAGAAGTTCGTTATTGAATACACTCGTCGCTATCGCTATTCTTTTTTATAAAAACCCACCGAGAGGTGAGCGTGTGGGATGTAACACTAGTAGTATAAAATGATAGTAGCAGTAATATTACTAGAAGTAGTAGTGGTAGTAGTGGTGGTAGTAGTAAGTGAAGTAGTAGTAGCAGTATTAATAGTACAGTATACGTTGAAGCAATAACTCTACGTAGAAGCAATTGTATCAGTAGAAGAAAAAAGTAGCAGTAGTAAAATTAATTAAGATAAAATAAATGTTTTGTATAAACGTTTATGGTTTGAAGGAACATAGAAACTGCTACATTTTCATTTATGACATCACTTACGTCTAGCTCGACGCTCGCATATGACGGCGTATGCGTGGTTAGGCATTTGACTGGCAGATCCAAGCCACACTCCTTGCCATTTTACCCTGTCTTTTTTCTTGTTGAACACCAGAGCCATAGAGGAGTATGTGGACGGATGACCCTTGTTCCAATTTGTGTAGTCCATATCAATAGGTGAGGACTTTTCGCCTTTGTACCACTTAAAAGTCCCATTCACTACTCGTCCCCCGGTACGCCATGCTGTAGTGAAAGTCATACTTGTGTTAACCCATTATCCCATCAAAACAACTTTTTACGCCTTTCATTTATTTCTCCAAATGAAAAAATTAGTTTATACAGCCAAGAATGTGTACCATAAGAAATATTTTCTATATTCAAGCAGATGATAACTTGAAGCAGGCTGAAAGTAAAGCAGAATGTGCCTTAAGGCACACTCTGCTTAACTTATAACCTGCTTTAAGTGGTCACCTGTTTTCAAACAGGAAACAGGCTATGGGGCAATGGGTTAATAGACCAATGCTTGAAGAAGGCGGGTGTCTCTAAATGTAGACTACTGCCAAAATAGTATTTATTTAGCCTTTACCCTAGAACCTGTTTCTAGTTTTAAACGTAGGAACATGTAACCACTTAATGCAGGTTGAAAACAGAATGTGCTTTAAAGCGTTAGGAAATGGGAAATATTTTTTTATGATGCTTACCTATGACTATATAAAGAGACATATTTTCTTAAGTGAAGGAATACATTAAAGGCGTAGAAATGCATATCTATGGAGTAATTGGTACAGGAACTCAGGAACATAGTTAACTAAGCACGTGTTTATATCTATGGAGTAATTGGTACAGGAACTCAGGAACGTAGTTAACTAAGAACGTGTTTATATCTATGGAGTAATTGGTACAGGAACTCAGGAACGTAGTTAACTAAGAACGTGTTTATATCTATGGAGTAATTGGTACAGGAACTCAGGAACATAGTTAACTAAGAACGTGTTTATATCTATGGAGTAATTGGTACAGGAACTCAGGAACGTAGTTAACTAAGAACGTGTTTATATCTATGGAGTAATTGGTACAGGAACTCAGGAACGTAGTTAACTAAGAACGTGTTTATATCTATGGAGTAATTGGTACAGGAACTCAGGAACGTAGTTAACTAAGAACGTGTTTAATGCAGAATTAAAAAACTGTCTATACTCCTATGCAGAAAACGCTTACTTGCATGAGAAACTGTCTAATTGGGTTTGTACACTATTCTTTAACCTGCCACAAGTCAAGGGCGCCTACTTATACTACTGGTACTGAATGTCTACTTTTATTGTTTCTTCATCATTAAAGGGACGCTGTCATTTTCTACATTCCACTGTATTGAGTTTGCGTTTGAATTGAATTCGTTAAAACGGGAACAAAGTAACCACTGTATACTGCTGGACAACCCTAAATAGTAGTAAATTTGTTAAATGGACTTGACTAAGTTAGGAATAGGAATTTTCATTAAAAAATGAAGAAGTGAACGAGTTGCAATATACCGAACCTACTTGTGACATCCGGGTACTTTTTCTTGGCATATTTCTTTATAAGTTTGTTTTCCCGCTCTGACTCTATACTCAACAGGCGTGAATTCAGCTTCTCACAGTGGCGCTGGGCTCCAGCAAACTGTTCTTTAACTTTGGACTCAAACTTGTAGCAACTTCGACCTTTCTTCAACCAGTCTTTTGGGCATACTACAAACAAAGAGAGAACATAGCTGTTGGTGGTACAGATAGAATACAGAAGTGAGTATTACATATATATATACGATAAACAGTCAATTTTTAAGTTGGTGTATGTGTACGTACTTTGTCAAAGAAGTGCCTCAGAAAATAAATTTGAGCACACATGTACCTCACATCACGAATTTAGGCCTACTTTCTAAACCAAAATGATTAATAGTTGCATATGATTTTCGAGCAATGTTGTACCATAAAATTAATATTACAGGGAAGGTGCTAGCTTCATCCCTTAACTCTTTAACCCATAGCCTGTTTATCATTTGATTTTGAAGACAGGCGATCAGTTATTTTAAGCAGGATGGAAAGTGTAGCAGCATGCCCCTTTGTCCTGTTTTAAGCAGGATGGAAAGTGTAGCAGCATGCCCCTTTGTCCTGTTTTAAGCAGGATGGAAAGTGTAGCAGCATGCCCCTTTGTCCTGTTTTAAGCAGGATGGAAAGTGTAGCAGCATGCCCCTTTGTCCTGTTTTAAGCAGGATGGAAAGTGTAGCAGCATGCCCCTTTGTCCTGTTTTAAGCAGGATGGAAAGTGTAGCAGCATGCCCCTTTGTCCTGTTTTAAGCAGGATGGAAAGTGTAGCAGCATGCCCCTTTGTCCTGTTTTAAGCAGGATGGAAAGTGTAGCAGCATGCCCCTTTGTCCTGTTTTACTTTCAGCCAGCGTTAAGTTAACATATGCTAGGGTAAAGAAAATGGGTTTTTTTCGGAATAAGTTCATGACTGAATAAAGGGGAAATATTTTCTTCGGTGGAGAAATAATTAAATTGCTAGAACTATGCTTCTGTGGAGAGAAAGGGTTCTCTATTTTCACTCCCATTACAGTTAGAGAACAGAAGAGAATGATTTTACTTGACTTGTACACAAGACACATCGTCATACTTTTACAATACAAGTTACAAATTTCCACTGGAAACATTATTGAGCTTCATCAGACTACGACTTACTCTGCGTCTGGCAAGACTGCAAACTGAAACTTTTCACAAGAAGGGCGACAGTACTTGTCCAACTAAAGCGTTTGACCTAAAACAAGTATTTCCACTGTAATCAGTTTGGAGCCAGATCAGACGCCGGGTGACCCGGCGTCTGATCAGGTTTCAAACTATTTACCACTCAGATGGAAATCAATTTTCAAGCGCTTCAAATATTCTGCATTTTAATGCATTGTTTGTGCGTTTAGCTGTGGTTTAAACGGGGGTGAATAAACATCTCTTTTCTGAAGTCATAACTTACATGTCACATTATTGTCCTCTTTGTCATGACAGTTATACATATCTCTCAGTTGAGCAATGTCAAGGACACTCAGCTGCTCCCGTTGACCTATCTTCATATTTAACTTCTTTCCTATTCCGATAACCTGCAATACAAGACATCCAAGCTATATAGAAATATAGTCCATCTTCTACAAGTAAGTCATGGTGTAACGGCATAACTCCGATAAACAGTGGCAAACACGTTTTTCCGTCTTGTTTCAAACGAAAATAAGCGCCAACGCACTGCAATAAGACGTAGGGGTCCGATCAGACGTCGAGTAACCCGGTGTCTGATCAGGATTCAAATTGTTTGTGAATCGGAATAAAAACAATTGCCAACATATTCAAGAAGTGCATATTTGAAATATGTTAGTGCATTGCATTTGTGTTTCGGTTCTTTTAAACTAAAATGGAATATCGTCTCCTCAAGTATACAATCGTCTATTTAATCTATTTATACCCAGTGAATTATTCCATGTTTATATATTGGATAAGTCCATTTTTATCATAGGGATGACTGGTCAAAATTGTCATTTTCATTTTGTTGCGGCGTCTGATCAGAGTCTACACTGTTTGCACATGTCCCATATATGGGATCGTGGGCACAAATGGGTTAACCCTTTCCCATAGTATCTCTTTTCAGCGCATCTAATTTATTCATTCACCGAAAGAATTAGTTCTATTTCATAATGTCGTAAACATGTACCAACAGAAATATATTCTATATCGTAGCAGATCGTAGCTTAAAGCAAGCTGAATGTATAGCCTTAATGCGCATTCTGCTTTACTTTCAACCAGCTTTTAGTAGTCACATGTCTTCAAAACTAGATATAGGCTATCGGGTAAAGGGTTACATGGATATCGCCAAGTTACTGTAAGTATTGGTCGCTTCAATACAAGCTTTACTATACATTGTAACAATACTATATGCAATGTCCTACTAAACAAACTGACACCAGCAATATAGTGTTACCTCCCAATAACGGCCCTCCCAACGATGACTCCCTCCTTACAACGACCATTGTCTCAGTTCCCTAAAAAGGACAATCATATCTAACGCCTTTTCTACTGCATTATCGTCTACTTAAAAAATCCGACTGCTGTTTTTCTCAAAGTTATACAATGGATATTTTGACATGTAAAATATTAAGGCGAGTGACAAACAGCTTGAATCCAGACCAGACGCCGCATCGCATTACGCGGCGTCTGATCTGGATTCCAGCTGTTTGCAGATGTAAGCCAATTTCCCTCCCTTTAACGACTCCATCCGAACAACGCACACACATTGGTATCCCATTGGGTGTCGTTGTAGAGTGAGATTGCTGTATTACCTTAATGGTGATTTCTCCTAGATTCGTAAAGGCCTTCTGGCTGTAGTGCATAACACTCTCATAGTCATACGGGAAGCCTCGTGACGACACCAGCTTCTTGTCCGCCTTCTCGAAATCCGGCAGGTATCGGGGCGAAATATTATCCGGAAGAATCTCAACATACTGGTCCCTGTCCGGGCGACCCTAAATTAGAAGGGAGCAATCATTAGTCCGACGCTTCTTTGTACATAACTGGTACAGCGCTCCCTCTCTACAACAACACCGAATTGGGACACAAATAATGTGTGCGTTGTTCGGAGGGAGTCGTTATAGGGATATATTTTGTGTTTGTGTTTACTATTTTACTCTTAATGACGCCTTAAATCGCGTTTGCAAACAGTTTGGTTCCTGATGAGACACCGCGTAACGCGGCTTTTGATCAAGACCCAAACTGTTTGACACTCTTATCGATATATATTTAGTCACACAACCTTAAATCTAACTTTGAAACGTGTCTTTCAGACAAAAAACACTGAAGCAGACGACAAAAAAGCGGTGAATGGGTAAACATCTCCCGAATAAGTTGTTCATTACAAATGCCCTTTAAGGCGTCATTGAGAGTGAAAGGGTTAAATATATGACATGGTAATTTCTTGAAAATATTGGCGATTCTTTTTAATGTGAGTGGCACACAATTTGTATCTGGCGTCTTATCTTACTACAGACTGTTTGTAACGAACATAACATTTTTATTGTATAGCTTTATTTGGTTAGAAAAACGTCTTTTCCACTTTGATTTAACCTACTAAATGTTGTGCCCAGATCCCATATATGGGCCATAGGCAAACAGTGTAGACTCTGATCAAACGCCGCATAATGCGGCGTTTGATTACAGTCTACACTGTTTTTGCTGATAGGAATTTCATTATAAAAGAAAATGAAAATAAAAATGTTGACCAGGCAACCCTTTGATAAAAAAGTGGACTAATCCAATATAAAACATGGAAGAATCCACTGGGCGCAAATGGGTTAACGTATGAATGTTATTTTGTTCTGTAACCAATAGACACACAGGTTAGATACAACAATTTAAAGTCGATTAAGGGACTTAATTAAAACGTTTGATATATAGTTCTGTTGATCAGTACCGGTAAATTTAGCAATATGTTCCTTTTAACAGGTAATTAAAGTATGTGATCAGTCACTAAAAATACATTTTTTTAAAGATAAATAAACATCAAAATTAGCCACAAAAATGCAATTTTTCTCAACCTTGTGAGGCCATATATCACCCAATCATTGCAGATTAAAGGAAGTGCAAGGATGAGGTTATCCAGGTGTTAAATCAAAGAGAAATAAATCAAGAGTTAATACATGTATACAGTTAAGGGTAATTTTCGTCAAATCCAACTCGCCTTAATTGAACTTGCATGTATATGTACTTCAAAGTTGTAACGCAGATATTTAGACATCGCTTTAATCGTTTTACCCATAGTTCAAAACTAAAAGCTACCTTACCTTAGAAATATCGGTTCATTTAAGCGAGTGTTCAAATGATCGAGGCTTTCATTCATCTGTGGTTTTCTTGTTTTATTATTGTGTTTAAATGATGTATGAAGCAATTGTAATTATACAGTTAGACAGTTTGCTTAACAGCCATGCAGTACAGACGTACATCTATTCATATTATGATTAAGCTGTCGTAATTGTTTGATATTGTCAATTTTCTTTTGAGTGATCGGCGAATAAAGGTTTACTGTTTCTGCATATAACAACCGAAACTGGTTTAGGAAAGGACCAATTGAAGATTGGAGAAGACGCTATCCTTTTGTAATAAACGCGTTCAGTAATTATTCCAACTGCAGCCCGTTTTGGAGCCAGATCAGATCGGGCTCTAAACCATTTGCCACTCAGAAAACAATAAAGTGTCAGGATGTTCAATAGCTTATAATTTTCTACATTTCTCTCCATTGCGTTTGCATTAAATCAAGTTAAACCTGCGCCTGATCAGGCTTCAAACTATTCAAAGAATAACGTCTTTCTCCTACAGTAGACTACTGGTCAGTTGGGGCCCCTCTACCCACCTGTTCGTGCCAGAAGCCCAGTGAGTGGGCGATCTCGTGTATAGCCGTGCCCAGTCTCTCACACTCTACTAACCTGTTCGTGCCAGAAGCCCAGTGAGTGGGCAATCTCGTGTATAGCCGTGCCCAGTCTCTCACATCCTGCTCCAATGTTAGTCTTCTGTTCGCCACCAACACGACCAACATTGGACCAACATCTGTAAAATGATTAATATATCCGGGTATTTCAACAGTCAATTGACGAATCTCTTATGTTTTTCTCAAACAAGCGAAATGAAATGAGATGCAGCTGGGTTTCATTAATATATATACCTGTACAATACAAACAAATAGTAACAGTTTCTAGTTATATTGACGGATAATGCTACATGCACAGTTAAATCTCTCTATAACGACCACTAAAGTGTATTAGCTATTAAGTGTTTACGACAGGTGACTGCATCAAACAAGGCGACAGTAAAACAGAAATTTAATTTACGAGCTTTCTGTTTTACTGTTACCCCCTGTTTTTTATACAACCAGTTAGGCTTTGTCTCAGTGGTCGTAATAGAGAGGTTTACTGTATCTAGAATGCCATACATATAGATTCGCCCCTTCAAATCAATTGTAAAAAATGACGTTCAATTTGTATAAACGCTATTTCTCGGGAGGGGGGCATGTGTCGCGCAGAGGAGGCGGCGCTTATTGATTTGCTCTCCGCGAATCATTTTGTTGCGTTGCTTCAGTAACGGCGCTAAGGCTATTCCTTTCAGGGTACACATTATTCGTGTTAGTAACTTCTAACGTGGATTAAACATACATGCATACTAATGAAATGTTCATTTAACGACATACACTACCAATTCGTGACACACATCTAGTGGCTTTTAACGAAGTACGATAAATCAAGCATCGTTACTCAACGAAATCGTGCATATCGGTTACCTCCCGTAGATACATTTCGGTTTCAAACAATCTCCATTTGTCGCGTGATATAGACGTTAAATGCATGAATTGTACTTGATAAATGAAAGTACGTGAAACTTGGCAAAAACTCTATCTAATAAGGCTAAGTTATTAATCAAGAACTTCAATCAAATTGAATATAAGCGTGAACCCGAGATCACATAGAAAAAGCCGTCTGCTTATTTAGGCCATTGGTACATGTATATGTATAAAAGTGCCTATAGTTTCAAAAGAAGCATCATAACTAATGCGTTTATACCATTGTCTTATTATTCACACCTTTAGCTTTTATTGTGAGAAGTTTCATCAATTTATTTCGGGCAGATTTGGTTGAGTGAGTATTGACATTGAATTGGAGCAGAACACAATTAAGAAAAATGCATATATATCAGGCAACAAACTATACTCTTTGCATTAATGTTTAGTGAGCATCACTTTTTAACTGTTTCAATGTTTGTTTGTGCCAATTATTACTCTACATCATTTTAGAAAGGCAAAATAACGCATGCCGACTCTTTGCCGAGGATGGCTATATATCATACATTTCAAATACCCATAGACAAAAAAATACCATTATAACCAATGTTTTTCTTTTTGCCATGGTACTGAACCTAAACTGAAAATTTCATAAAGAAATTTCGGGAATTTTATTTGGTCGCGAATGTCTTTAATATAAGAGATTATACCAAATATAATGTAAATATAAAAACGAACCTAATTTTGTCGGCGTTTAAGCGAAATAAACGACAGAAACTGATCAGCAAATTGACCATGAATCATGGAATTTGCCGATCACTTTCTGCCGTTAATTTCGCTTTTAAAAACGCCGACAAAATTCAGGTCATTTCTTATTCAGTTCCTAGAAGAAAACTTTTTACGGATAATGCTACATGTTCAGCTAAACCTCTCTATAACGACCACTAAATTGTGCTAGTTATTAGGTATTCACGACAGGGGAATTGCATAAATCAATGTGACAGTAAAACAGAAAGCTTCTTTAGGAGCTTTCTGTTTTACTGCTACCTTGCTTTAAACTGTCCCCTGTCTTCTATTCAACCAATGAGGTTTCGTCTCAGAGGCCGTAATAGAGAGGTTCATTGTTTTTAGAATGTCATGTATAGTTTACAGCCTAAGTAACACGGTGTTTAAGTTAGGTGACATTATGACATTGGAGGGGTAACATGAAAGTACATTATAACTCATATTTAGATTTATTACATTTTCAAAAAAAAACCGAGAGGTGTTGTTTAATACTTTCATTTCGAAATAAAATGTGTTGAAATTGGTAAAAAATAGCAATATTTCATTGTTGCACATTTTTGTGGTCGTACAATTCACCGTTACTAATAATAATCGTTGTTCAAAACAGTAACTCCCTTTAACGACCACTTAATAGAAGACTTGTTGATGGTGTAAAATGCAACGTAAAGGTGTCAGCGTAAAGAAGGATAACGTAAAACTGGAAACTATGCTTGACGATCAACTTGCTTTAACCCATTCACTGCTATGGCGTCCTCTGCTTTAAATAAGTGCCGTCTGCCTGCATGTCACATATTTGAGATTAAGGTGAGCTGCCTTAATTAACCATTTACATGATAGCCTATTTCTAGTATTAAAGATAGGTGACCACTTAAAGTAGGTTGGAATTAAAGCTGAATGCGCATTAAGGCGCGTTCTGCTTTACTTTTAGCATGCTTTAAGCTCCCATGTACTGGAATATAGAAAAAATCCCTATACTATACTCAGCAAAACTGCTAAGTACCCCAACTTAAATATCCTTTGTTATTTGAGGATTTAATTAAATATTTTTTGTTTACACGCCAACACGTGTCTATGGAGATTATTGATCGACTGAAACCGGTTTTCGCGGTGTTCAGTCAGGCGTTGTGTGTAGCTGGGGCAAAGGCTCGAACCAGGGTGAGTAGCACGTGCAGAACTGGCTGTGTTATGTTTCATAAATTTCAATTGAAAATTTATCGCGTTGACTTCAACAATTAGAAAGAATACGAAATGGGTTGGATGTCTCTTTAAGAACGAGGAAGAACCATGTGACGATTACTGAACGGACTGACTCATGCTGAAGTACTTTAAAACGTTATTCATTTAACATCTTCATCACTTTTTCTTTTTCTGATATGGTATGATACCAGCATAATCTGTCCAAGTAGAGTATTTGTCATCATCTGCTTGGTATGGGTACTCGCAGAATAGGGTGTAAAACAAATATGTGACCAATCTTCCGGCAAAGCACCGCAGGACCGGAAGTGTAGCAGATGAACAAATACACTCGCGTTCCAGGGTCACAACAATAAGGCAAGACAAGTACATTAGTGTGAGCCATCTTCGTCAACGGCACATGGCTGTAGTGAGCAATGACGGTGGTCATACACGTTATTGACATTGCTCCATGAATGTGACTTTTTGTTGGCACTATGCCTTATTCTTCAACTTATAAAAACATCATTTTCTCACAAATATTGTTATAATCTCCATGAAATAAGAAAAAATAATTATATTTCATTAATAAGAAAACCCCTTTACGCTTTCACCATCCACGAAAAAGAAAGTTCCAATATAGTCCCTGGGATATTAACAGTTTTGTCAAGTATATATATTCAAAACTGATTAAATAGGAACTATTTTCTTTAGCGGAGGAATAAATCATATCCGCTTAGGGTTAAAATCGTCATTTTGAATCCTAATCAGACGACACTTAATGGTACGGTGTCTGATCGCTGATCCTAATGGCACAAACCATACTGTTCCAAGTAACTTTCTAATTTGTATCCCGGTATACGTAATTGCACAATAATTTCATCCAGAGTACACACTCACCCGTGTGCATCCAATCAATTCATGTATGAACTACTTGATACAGTAATAAATTATAAAATAGTGTGAATAGGTCTACTTCAGAAGAGCAGTTTGCATATATAGTATACATTATATGCGATAAATAAAAAGCGGGCGTTATTGACCGCTCGGGCCGTCTGTTATTTTAAAACTTTTTTTTTATTTCAAATGGAACCATTTCATCGCCAAATTCTATCGTCTGCTTGGAAAGTGTGGTACATGTATAAACTATATTATTTCAGTGGAAATGTACAGTAGCTTGGCCACTGACATATCGCTACGGGTGTCGAACAGTTTGGAGCCAAATCAAAAGCCCCGTTAGGACAAAATACGTTAATGCAATGTCAAAACGTATAGAAAGCGAATTTCTTGGAAAAACATGAATTGATTCTGGCTGTCAAACAAGTGTGCACCCCATCAGAATGTAAAGAACTGAGACCCGTTTTTGCAAAACGTCGTACGACAAAATCAAACCTTTAAAATAAATCAAATTTCTGATTTCTCCATCTAATCATGTCCTGTGACATTTCTTTCGAATCGTATTTTCAATAGTAACGAGTTATAGGGATAGAATTTTAGTTTATGTAATAAACAGTATCAAAGCGATTAGATCTAAAAAGAGTTTGCAATGAATCAATTTGGATCAAAGTTAAGGTTGGAAATGACAATTTACGGGTTGGAGTTTTATATAGTTAAAAAAACGGCTGAAAAGGACTTTTCACATTGCCTGTATAGGGAAGTTAATAGCATTCGAGAACGTAGAAAGTCTAAAAAGTGTATTTTTTGCACTCACAGTCTTCTAATGTGTATTTAAAAAAAAACATATTCTGTATTTTACGTACCCCGATTCGCTGATGAACCTGATGTAATCTTCGTCCCGCAGTTTCTTCGGCCGGAATCGCACACACGTGCTGGCTTCAATAGCTTTCATCGCCTTCTTAATTACACGCTTTGACTTGTCGGCTGAATAAGAAAATTTTGTTGTGTCGGAGTTAACTTAATTTTTGAAACCCCGTCAAGAAAATACGTATCTTTTGCAAACAGTGTAGATAACACTTGTCCTGTGAAAACAGTGAATACCTAAATCAAAAGGCTCATTGATGAGTCCTCTGATCAGGGTCTGCACTGTTTGTCTTATTGTTGTACTTTGACAACAAACAGCCATTAATAGGCAAAACTGTACTGGACAAGACACTAGAGAGATTGAAATTTCATGGAGTTAAGAATATCCATTTTAGTATGTTGCATATACGGTACTCCCTCCCAACAACGGCCATCCCAACAACGACTCCCTCCTAACAACGACCCTTGCCACAAGTTCCATTAACAGGACAAATATGTCTAACACTTTGACTACTGCAATTTCGTCTGCTTAAAATTGTTTGTCTGCTGTTTTTTCTTCAATTTACATAACATTAAAAATATTGGATTTTTTTACAGAAAAAAACTTAATGAAGAGTGACAAACAGTTTTAATCAAGATCAGATTTGGATTAAAGTTGTTTGCAATTGTAAGCTAATTTCCTCCCTATAACAACTCCCTTCGAACAACGCATACAAATTGTGTCTCCCTTTGGGTGTCGTTGTAGAGAGGGAGCGAATTATAGTGAGTACGAGGACAAGACTTTTATATAAATATGAACTGCCAACCGTTTATAAGCAAGTGAGAAGATGTAATTCATTCATGTTCAAACAGAACTAAACCAAATCGCAATCCAATAAATGTTGGAAATTACAACCTTTCAACCCTTTCACTCTCAATGACGCCATAAAGCGCGTTTGTAAAAAGTGTGGTTCCTGATCAAACGCCGCGTCACGCTTTTATCGATATTTATTAAGTCATACAATCATAAATCTAACTTTGAAAATTGTCTTACCGACAACAATTCTGAAGCAGACGACAATAAAGCGGTGAAGGGGTAAAACTCTCCCGAATGATTATATCATGAAAGGGTTAAAATGTCTGACGATATAATTATATTCCCTTTATGTGGCAAACAGTTTGGCGCTTGGTTAGACGCCTGGTTGCCCGGTGTTTGAAGTTTGGTCAGACGCCTGGTTGCCCGGTGTCTGGTATGAGTTTAAACAGTTTGGCGCTTGGTCAAACGCCTGGTTGCCCGGTGTCTGGTATGAGTTTAAACAGTTTTGCGCTTGGTCAGTTGCCTGGTTGCCCCCTGGTTGCCCGGTGTCTGGTATGAGTTTAAACAGTTTTGCGCTTGGTCAGATGCCTGGTTGCCTCCTGGTTTCCCGGTGTCTGGTATGAGTTTAAACAGTTTGGCGCTTGGTCAGATGCCTGGTTGACCCCTGGTTGCCCGGTGTCTGGTATGAGTTTAAACAGTTTGGCGCTTGGTCAGATGCCTGGTTGCCCCCTGGTTTCCCGGTGTCTGGTATGAGTTTAAACAGTTTGGCGCTTGGTCAGATGCCTGGTTGCCCCCTGGTTGCGCGGTGTCTGGTATGAGTTTAAACATTTTGGCGCTTGGTCAGATGTCTGGTTACCCGGTGTCTTCTACATCTACATCAGATGCCTGGTTGCCCCCTGGTTGCCCGGTGTCTGGTATGAGTTTAAATATTTTGGCGCTTGGTCAGATGTCTTGTTACCCGGTGTCTTCTACATCTACATCATAACGCTGAACTGTCATAGAAACTGACAATACTGTAGCGGCAGTTTGTATGAGTTTAAACAGTGTGGTTGTCCGTTGTCTGGATGAGTCTAAACAGTTTGCGATGGACACAATCAGAAACACGTTTAATGGGGAAGAATAATGTTTTACCCACTGTAAGAGTCTTGCCACTGAGCTTTAAGTGAAAGGGTTTGAGTGAAGAGGTTAAAGCAGACATAAAAACGGCGAGTAAAGTCAAAACTCTTTGCATGCTGTGTATTTTTTCGTCTGCACTGTTTGCACTGGACTGTACACTGTTTGTAAACGACGAGTATACTCGTCACAAGGGCTAAATGTGTTAAACTTCATGATATTGACTATCTTACCTATATCACCGAACATATATGGCACGATTCCATCTGGCCAGAGGCGAGAGTTACGGGACGTTGCTCGTCTCCAGCGCCGTCTGATGGCGTTCTTGTAAATGATCTTCTCATCCTCGACGTCCAGCACTATATCTCCGTTGTAGAAGACCGACCCACCTAAATGGAGATTGCGTTTGCGATCAGATGAATGCAAACTTATATCTCCTAGAAATGAGATACTATTAAACTGTCTTCTGCTAGTAGCGTATAGTGACGCTTTTTGAAAACGGTGTAGACCCAGAATTAGACAGATTCTCAAGAAGCTGTCTGCCAGTCAGGGTCATCACTGTTTTCTTTTATCATCTGTCTGAGATGTGTGAAAATATTGTCAGCAATTCTCATACATGTAGCTGATTAACCTGCTGTTTCATTGACGACATACAGCGGGGGCTACGTTATTCCTTCCCAATAAACGCGTTTACGCTAAAACTAGTATTTCCAATGCAAACAGTTTGGAGCCAGATCAGGCTCCAAACTGTTTGCCACTGAGATTGATATAGTCTGTAAGCAGAGACCGATAAGCGTGTTTTGCGGGCCGTACACAGTTTTTTTGCTATTTCTATACCTCTGAGGTGTGCTCTTTAAGAATCTGAATGATGCCACTCTGGCATCATTTGGCAATCCGCACAATATGCAAATTAAGGTCGCCATTACTGAAAATCTTGTTTTCGCCAATATCTCAGTAACTATGCATGGAATCAAAATGAAAATATGAAAAGTTTGAATTGTCAAAAAGTTGTCATTTTCTCCATTTAGTGCGTTGCGTTTCGTTTGCGTTTAAACAGGAAAGAACAACGTTTTCTCCACTGAATTATAAAAGTGTCCAACAGTTTGACAGGCCGAGTGAATTCTTTTATGTAACTGTTTGCCCCAGAGTCTAAGGCTATAAAACGTTTGAGTTGAGTCTGAGATAGTTCTCAAATGTTTGATTGGTAAGAGATCAGTTTATGTTGAGTCTTCAATCGATTTCAAGCATTTGATTGGTCAGAATTTAGCTAGTGCTCATAGTATCTGGTCAATCCAATGCTTGAGAATGATCTACGACTCAGCTCAAATGCTTTATATATCCTTAGGACTTGGTACGTGTATAATGTATCACAAAAACTATGAATTACAAAAGAGGCATCACTCTATTACAATGTACAGTCGAACTTCGATAACTCGAACTCGTTTAATTCGAACTATCCGATTTATCGACACATTAATTGCAATATTTCATGCTCGGTTAAGTCAAACATACCCGTATGGCTCAGCCACGGTTTAACTTAGAAATACGGGTATGTTCGACATAGCCGAGTTTGAGATATCGAAGTTCAACTGTACTTAACAAATGTTGGCAATTAATGTTTCTTACCAGTTCCTCTTGGTCTAATCTCGTCTGAAGATGTACACAGGGATGGTGGACAAATATCTACAAATACATATATAGAAAACAGTTATAAAAAGCTAAAGGCATAATTATCATGAAATACATGTAAACAGATGTCTACGAAGTATAGTAAATATTTTCTTTATTCTGTCCTATTTAATTCGCCCAAAGCTTAGACCGCACAATGACTCTAGCGGACATCATTCATTCATTCTAGTGGTATCTTTGTATTTGATCTTAGATCATGCTTCGAATTTGATTATTTACAATTTTGTCGAGAGATATCATTGGTACGGATTTTATAACTGTTTTATTTCTGTGGTCATTTTTATGACGTAGAAGGCGCAATTACCAGCCGCATGCCCTTTGTTAGGCTTATACCCCACCCACAGATATCACGCGCCATTTAGTTTGAGCGGAAATACACATTACAAAATCGTTTTTGTTCGTTCTTGTTATTCTTCAACACTTTCAATGGGTCGGTGGTATTCTTTCCAGGTCAAAGAAGATAGTGTATTTTGAAAGTTCTAACGATTCCAGGGCTGCCATTTCTCCGGATTTTTCCGAAATCGTCGGATTTTATATAAGTATATGGTAGCTCAAAGCAGACTGAAAGTAAAGCAGAATGTGCCGTAAGGCGCATTCTGCTTTACTTCCAGTCTGCTTTAAGTAGTCACGTGTCAACCAAACTAGAAACAGACGATTGGGTAAAGGTACTGTTCGTGAAATCAACTTGAAAATGCAAATTTGTAAATCTTAGGATATTTCATGTCAACTTATGGCAGCCCTGCGATTCATCTTTATCTTAGTGGCATTTTATAGTTTGGACAGCTTTGGCCCTAACTGGATGGAAAGGTGGAACTGTGGGTTTGAACTATGTACTGTATTAAAATAAAAGATTTACAGCAAGTTCTGGTTAACAAACAGACAAGTAACTTTTGTCAAAGTTTCAGTATAAAAGAGGGTTCGACTAGTCTTTAGGTGGAATAAAATTAAAATGTTCAAAATTCAAAATAGGATATTGAGCGATTGGGATTAACTGATAATATTTAATATATGGGTCGTTCGGTGCATTTTCTGGCAGACCGTTTTGACACAGTCAATGTTTAATTATCCTAGTCATTCATGTTTCAATCCTTTCATGATCTAATTGATCGTGATTATTTTACCCTTTCGTCGCCATGTTGTCGTCTGCTTCAATATAGTCGTCTGTAATATCGTTTTAAAGGTAAATCTACGGCAGTATGACTGAAGAAATTTTAAAACAGGAAGTGTCTTCAGGCGCATTCTGCCTTACTTTCAGCCTGGTCTGAGTGGTCAACTGTCTTCAAAACTAGAAACAGTTATAGGAATAAAGGGTACAATGGGAACTAATAACACATTCTACACTGTATGATAAACAGTGGAGAGTCGGGTAATTGTCAGTAAGCCATTTATAATGCTAATTACTCTCATGTTATTCTGTTCAGGTCATACGAAAATGAGATGACACGGTAGAAATTAAATACACACATACACACGGAAGAAAATCAACCCTTTTTATACAGTCAGACTTGTCGTAAACGACCACTTGTTGTATAAACATGAAATATTCTAGTACATACATGACAGCTAAAATGCAGAACGCCTGTTAAACAAAGGACTTCTACGGGAGCTTTCTGTTTAGTTTTGTCAAAGATTGAGTACCGAATTATCCCTTACATAGGTGCACGGCTAAAAACAACTTTTTTAGTCTAGGGCTAGATCTACCAGGTATATATTCTTCTCTTTTTTTAGCCGTGCACTTATGATCCCCTAGTGAGGCTTATAATTTAAAAATTATACACGTCATTTACAAACACTGGACATGTACCTGTAAAGAGTAAACTTGCCATATTTACTCTTTAACCATGTAGACACATGTAAGAGGGCTTCTTTAAGGGTCCTCTGATAAGGGTCGGCACTGATCGCCCATTGCAACAAGTTGTACCAGATTCTATCCAAATTGTTTGCCAGAAAGCATCGGACATGTAAACATATTTTAATAAATTGTTAGGTTTTTTTATATTTATTATTGAATTGCGTTTGCTTTCAGTTTCGTTAACTCTTTCCCTGACAAGTTCTATCGTCTGCTTTAACCCTCTTACTGCAGAAATATCGTCTGTATTGGTAGTGTCGTCTGCGATATTAAAGTCAGATTTAGGGCGATTTTGACTGAAGAAATGTTGATACGAGTATCGAACAGTTTGGATCCTGATCAGACTTCGTGTTACGCGGCGTCTGATCAGGATCCAAACTGTTTGCAAAGTCGCCTTTTGGCACCATTAGCAGTGACAGAGTTAAACGGGAAGAATAACGTCTTCACTGAATGGGTGTATTTGATCAAGGGTTAATCGAGCGGTCAAGTATAGTAAATTATACTACGGACAAAAATGTTTGTAGACATATTTGGTCACTCAGCATTTCCAACATTCGGGATAAGCATTTAAACTAATATACAAACTAGTATAAAATGACCTATTTATGTACATGAAGAGGCAAAGCGATTTTCACTACTAGCGATGGCGTAAAGCAGGACAAAGGTAATGAAGAATGGTGTCGTTTTCTCCTGTGTCTGTATTTTGACATGTGGAGTTGAAGCAAAACAAACGTTTTTACATGCAGTGTCGCACTATGAATGTTTCAATGCCGTTCATTCGAATAATACATTCATTAACCTAATCTTATCTTATTTTTGTCGGTATTTCCCAAATAATTCCACTACATGTATTATCGGAATCTGATGAAGATTTGAATTGCTTGGCAGACGTGGCAGTGATTTTCTTAAATTCTTTGAACTGAAGTTCAATTTGAAAATTCTGAGAGAAAACTGTGTACCATGATACATTTAGCTCTACGTGTAAAAGTTCGACAATTTCTTTTACGCAAGACTTAACCGTGGGATACAGTGGAGAACAAGTTATTCTTTCCCGTTTAGACGCAAAAGAAACGCAAACGGAAAACACTTAAATGTAGAAAATAACACTTTTTCGACAATTCTAACAATTGATATTAGCAGTTTGGAGCCAGATCAGACGCAGGGTTACCAATTGAAATAATAGCTTTAGCGTAAAAGCGTTTATTTGGAAAGAATAACGTTTTCTCCACTGTAACATTACCTAGGATTCATAAAAGAAATATATTACTGTATAACTTTAACATAACAACCACTCTATGTAATGCTCATTAACGATTTTCAAAACAGGTTACCACTTAAAGCAGTATGAAATTAAAACAGAAAACTCGTGAAATAGCTTTCTGTTTTACTTTCGTCTTGCTTTAAAAAGGCATATTCCTTAAAACACAAATACGAACATATCTAGTGGTTGTATTATAGAGTTTTAGTGTAGTTTACGACCTTATAAACTAGGTCTTGCATATAATTGTATATGAAAGGATGATCTTGAATAGAATTCAATTTGAAATTTGTAAAAAACAAGATTTGAATGGGAGATGGATTCGGGTCAGATGAAAGAGAGCTGAATAAAAGATAAAGAAGTACACGTGAACATAATAAAACTGCAGTGTTGTATAAGATAACCAATGTCATGACAGTGTAAAATATGTTATCTAAATGATTGAAGTGAGTGAGAGAGAAGAGAGAAATAGACAGACAGAGACAAACAGACAGAGACAGACAGACAGTCAGAACGCGCTCCGTTCAATATATAGGCACTTTACTGAATTAAAATATTTCAAACTTGCAAATAAATCAAGTTCGTTCCTAAAGCAATGTCAAATCGAATGACAAATATTTGGGATCAAGATGAGACGCCGAAGTATATGATCTAGATCGAAAATGTTTACCACACGACCTTAGAACTCAACCCTCGAACTCCAATGTAACCCCATTGAAAACAAGGTTCCTTTCGAGTGGCGGCAACAGCGGTGTGTCATTGTACTTTTTTTCAAGTATTACTTACTACTGAATATTCAACTAAAACTGTTTCAATAGCATAGGTCATTGTATCTTCTAAACGAAAGCTACTTTCATCTACTAAATAATTAGCACGCTCTGATATTGTCGCTGCAAACTTTGTCATCTGTAACCATTTTTAGAGTTGATATAAATCTACCTATCTGTTCTTTCAAAGGGTAACATCAGAGTATAAAACAGTTTGGACCCAGTTGAAACGCCGATGTACTCGGAGTCTCACCTGGATCCAAACTGTTTGCTGAAGTTATCACAAATAATCCATTAGCTTGCAGAAGATTACCACTTTATCGTGAATCAAATATTTGCGAAATGTTTAAGTTTAGGCTACACAGTCTGTTTATTGAGATCTTTAACCCGGACAATAAATAGTGTACCGTCTGTATTAAAACATCCTTCTTGAAAATCATTTGAAACTTTGTCTGAATTTTATAAATGAAGATGAAACCCCGTGACCATTAGTTTCGGTTAAAAGCCTATTCAATTCATTTTAATACAATTCAATCCGATTGGGTTCCAAACGTTTCGAAACTGTCAGTCACATGGAGCCTGGCAATATAAGGGTTAATTAATGTCTGCTATCATATACGAGTGACAGCTATAAAAGGTTTCTTTGTATACAGAAGAAATCATATTTCAAACATTAGAGTATCTTTATATGTGTGGATTGACATGAACTTTTAAAACGCTACTTTTCTGTTCTGAAACATTTCCTTTCCAACTGTCTGGAACAAGGTTCAGCTATGTGCTACAAATGTAGGCAATAAGTCACTAGCCCATGGTGTACACTAGGTCAAAGGCACAGGCTATTACCAGAGATAATCTACAATGTAAATAGTTCTTAGATGTTATTCTTTCACGCCGAGGCGAAACTTAAAGCAAATGCAATATACTGAAACGTCAAATATGACAGCAGTTTTATGAAAATTCTGACCATTTGTTTTAATCTGAGTATGGAGCGCCATAATTTACCCGGCGACTGTTCCGTTTCCAAACTGCTTGCAAAGGATATAATAGTGTTTGTATAAAAACCTCTTTGGGAAAGGATAACGTTTTCTCCGATGTATGAATTAAATGTTTAGAATATATTTTAATTGAATAGTGAATACATACTTGAAATCACGGTTACGGAAACATGCTTGACCGTTCAATGAGACAAAATTAAATAGATAGTTGTTTATAAAGTAAGGGCGTTACTTCTGTAAATGACAGCTGAACTAAACTTGGGTTACATGATTAGCCTGGTCGAACAGTTTAGAGTGTCAAACAGTTTTCATCCTAGCCAAAGGTCGAGTAACGGATATTACAACGAATGATAGAAGTAGTGTATTATGCTATACAAAAAAAGATATTCGTAAAGTTCAGCTTCAGTTAGCGCACTGATATTACATGTACATGTACGAGATAATATACACGTGCCTACCTTTAAATAGGGGAGAATGTAATCATATTATAATTGCAGATTTCAATATAACATTATGATTGTTTTCAGTTATACACTCATTTCTATATTATGTACATGTACACCATAAGCAGGTGTCTGACATTCCCGACAGGAATTTGTAATGATCGCAAGAATAGATAAAAAAAATGACCAATGTTTCTGTAATTGATTTACAACACAATAATGAAAGACATGTATGTATTGTGATTGTGTTAAATTTGATGTGTTGCCATCTTCAACCCCTTCATTTACCTGTATGTACAAGGGTTATTTGGTTACAGTTAAGATCCTAATCAGACGCCGCGTAACACGGGCTCTAATTAGGACCAAAACGGTTTGTCGCCCGTATTGGTGTTCCTGCAGTTAAAATGCCAATACAAGCAGACGACAACTGTTTAACCCTTTCATGATCAGTTTTATCTTACATGTTTAGCTTAATGCAGAACAAATCCTATAGGAACTTTCTGCATTACATTTATTCCTCATTAAGCAACAGCCTGCGTTTTTAAATCACAAAGTGTCTTCAATTATTAGCAATTTAACCCTTTCGCTCTCAATGACGACAAAAAGCGCGTGTGCAAGCAGTTTGGCTCTTATCGATATCCATTAAGTCATACATTCAACCCTACAGCCCTCTGTAGAGATTACTGATTACATATGCAGACAGTGTAGACCCTAATCAGAAGGCTCCTATACGAGCCCTCTGATTAAGGTCTTGGTATTTTCATTGTTTTTTTGTTTTCATACCAAATTGCAACAGTAGACTGGTTCAAAATGCCTGTACTAGAAGAGCCAAAAAGGATAACGTATACCCTCATGAGACACAGTGTATATAGGGTTGAAATGGTTAAATCTAACTTTGAAACGTGTCAGGCAGACATCAATACTGAAGCAGGCGACAATAAAGGCGAAGGGGTAAAATCTCCCGTATGATTTGATCATGAAAGGGTTAAAACAGTTATCGCTGTGCTATGCAGTCTTATTATAGCGTTTATCTGTTCGAGTTTCCATTATCATAGTCCAGGGGAATTAGATGGTCTCCTTATTTAGGAAAGTTAGTAAACAATTACACAGATAACTCTATAAGATGTACACACATGAAGGGGCTATAAATTTTTGATATGGAATTTCTGACCTGACCTTTATACCAACTCTTAAGCTGTATACAAACAAAGTTGTATTTAGCGGCAATTATGTCCATCATTTTATACACCAGTGATTATCCATTGACCCTTATAGTGTTAAGAAAACGAGTAAAGTAACAACTCTCTCTTACTCTGTTACGACCATGACATTTGGTTCATTATGGGTGTTTAACACACGTGACTGCTTAAAACAATGTGAAAGTAAAAGAAAAAGCTCATAAAGCTTTAGGATTCATGTTTTACTTTCACTTTGCTTTAAGCCGTCACCTTTCTTTCATACAATCAATAAGCCTTTGTTTAGTGATCGTTAAAGATGGATGCTACTGTAAACATCATTTGTAGGAGCACTCTGATCAAGGTTTACACTGTTTGCCATGCTGTTAGATACTATGCATATACAGTAGAATCTCCCTATTACGACCACTAAGCTGTGTCAAATATTAGTCGTTTAAGGAAGGTGGCTGCTTACAGCAATGTGAAAGTGAAACAGAATGCTCCAACCGGAGCTTTCTGTTTCACTTCCACATTGCTTTAAGCTATCACATGTCCTTTAAACAAACAAAGTACGTTATTTTAGTGGTCGTAGTAGAAAGGTTTTACTGTATACATATTTATAGATGGATCCTTTTGGAGCTTTCTGCATTACATGTTTATCTGCATTATGTTGTAACATTTCTGAAAGAATGTCATTTATCCACTTTTTACTGTCTACTGTAAATGCAATCAATACATGAAAAGAGCTTTTAAGCGTATTAAAATATGAATGCATTTACCATCAATTTGAGACTGCAAACTTTTTAAGGACAACATATCAATAGAGCTGCTATTAAGTTAGGCACCAGAAATTCAATGAACTTCCAGTTATTACGAATCCTAATAACAAATATTAACTGACATTCTCAAATAGTTAAGGATCTGATGTACTGCCATGTTACTTGTCCTCATTGAATTCTTTGATCTTAACCCATTAATGCATATTGTACACCAAAGAATGAAGCAGACAATAACCAACATAATAGGCCTAGATCACATAACTGTCTTAACTTATCATTTAGTACGATAATGTATGTGGACTACAGTTGAACCTCAAAAACTCGAACTCGCATGAGTCGAACTTACCCATGTTTCAAAGCTAAAACCTGGTTTCAGCCACGGTTTAACGTTGACATATAAACAGCTATGTTCGATTTAAGAGAGTTCGCGTTATCCAAGTTCAACTGAAGAGGCACCTGTTAGTTCGTGTTATCCAGATTTAACTGAAGAGATACTTGTTAGCTCCTGTTATCCAATTTCAACTGAAGAGACACCTGTTAGTTCGTGTTATCCAGGTACTGAAGTGATACCTGTTATTTCATGTTATCCAAGTTCAACTGAAAAAAGATACCTGTTAGTTTGAGTTATCCAGATTCGACTGTATGTCACTATGAATGATAAAGCGTTTTTAAACATTCCTTTTATGTTTAGTTCATCATGCATATATTATCACTATTACCTGGTATATAGTGTAATAAAAATGCTTACTAAATCGAATGCGCCCAATTGTAAAATTTATCGACATCTGTAGTTAAGATGTAGCGCGCCCGATAGGTAATATACTTTACATAGAACCCTGAGGTCCGTTTCTTAAAACTTCGTACAACAAAAACGATCGTTAGTCAAAATTTTAAAACACATTTAATTTCTGATTTGTCCATCTAATTCTGTCTTGTGACATCTCTTTGGAATCGTCTTTTCAAGACGATTCTAAAAGATGTCACAAGACAGGATTAGATGGAAAAATCAATAATAAATGAGACTTTTTTATAATCTTACTTACGACAACCTTGACGTACAAAGTTTTATGCAACTGTCCCCAGATTATGAGTTAACCTAGTAGTACATTGTGCCAGGACAACGTAACCTGGAATTGGTTTAATCTCCTACATCATTAATACACCATTTACGCCTTTGATGTATTCCTTTACTGAAGAATAAAGTTCAACTTTATGTGTTTATTGGGAAAGAATACATGCATCTTCTTCTCCACTCTTCTAATGTTAACCCTTTCACTCTCAATAGCGCTTTAAAGCGCGTTCGCAAACTGAGCAGGCGCCGCGTAACGAGTCTATTCTTTATAGTTATGTAAGATAACCCAGATGAACGTAACTCTCCAAATTGAGACATTCTATCTTACGTTCAGCTTGCTTTAATATATCACCTGCCTTAACTCTTTCCCTACCAAATTAATCGTGATATTTTTACCCCTTCACCATTCCATTGTCGTCTGCTTCAAGTTTGTTGTTTGCAAGATCGTTTCAAAGTAATATTCAATGTTGTATGACTTAAAACATACCGATACAACTGTTAAACAGTTTGGATCCAGATCAGACGGCGCGTAACGCGGCGTCAGATCAGGATCCAAACTGCTTGCAAACGTGCTTTTTGGCGCCATTAAGAGTGAAATGGGTTAAATACAATTAAAGGGTCGTCCCTCAATTGCATGTTGTCATTATAGCGGGAATACTTTAGTTTGCACTAAATCAATATTCTAAAAGCATGCGTTAACAACTTGCAATACATGTAATAATGCCTGTGAAATCAAATTACTTGTACATGTATGGAAAAGGCGCATTTCAACTGGTACATGTAGGAGGTTTTAACAAATTTCTTTGCCAAATCTAAACGTCTATTTTACATGTAATACCCAGTGGTAGACAAATAAGCTTCTGCTACAATTTGTCGTGGCATATTTCAAATTGGTTTTGGAGTTTGGACTGTAGAATTATTGCATGATACGATAGCCAAAACAGTTTTCGTTCCTGATCAGAAATAGCTCTTCACAGTGTGCTGAAGAGGTGGCATTTTAACTATTTGCATGTTGGCGGCGGATATGACTGCCACAGTGATTACCTTTGCAAACAGTTTGGATTCTGATGAGACGCCGCGTAACGCGGCGTCTCATCAGGATCGAAACTGTTTGACACTCTGACCCTTTTTGAAAAGAAGTTTTGAAAATTCTAATTTTAGAAAAGTAGCAGACGACAAAAATTACTAGCATGCAAAGATTTAAACCCCTTCATTGGTATGGCATGTTATACATGTATAATATTGTCGTCTGCTGTTTGTTTCGAAACTTTTAGATTTTAGGCATGTTCCATCGTTATAGGTACAGGTATGTTACTTCAGAAATGTCAATATCGGTGCCAACTAGTTTGGAAGCTAAGACCCATATCAGACGCCGTTTCTGATCAGGACCAGCCACTGTTTGACACTCGTATCGATAAGTGTTACTTGTCATACCACCTTAAATCTAACTTTGAAACTAAATTGCAGAACACTATTGAGGCAGACGACAATACAGAGGCGAAGGGGTAAAATCTCACAATTAATTTGGTGATGAAAGGGTTAAGCTTGTATTGTAAATGAAAAATAGGTCACAGCATGACTAGCGCAGTCAGTCACTTTAATTGATTTTCTGAAATACGAGCAAGTACACTGTATGAGACGCATTGAGGATCATATTTATATCCAAAGAAAAGTGCCGGACGATTTGTCAACTGAATTGATGTTTGCTCTACTAGATCTCTGTAGCCTTTTTATATTCTAATTGGTGATTATATTTGCAAACACTCTTAAACCTGATGAGACGCCGAGTAACTCCAAATACAGAAAATGTAAAGTTCTTGAACAATGTTAAACGTTTTATTTCACTGTGAGTGGCAAACAGTTTCGGGACTGATCTGGCTATAACTGTTTGCAAAGGAACTACAGTAATGCGGCGTCTGATATGGATTCAAGCTGTGTGTCGTCATTATATTTATAATTTTTCAAAATCCCCACTTATGAGAAACTTTGAGAAAATACAGCAGACGACAAGTTTAAGGAGACGATATTGTAGCAGTAAAAGCGTTAGACATAAGTGTCCTTTTAAGGAACCGTGGTAAGGGTCGTTGTAAGGAGGGAGTTGTTGCTGGGAGGGCCGTTGTGGAGAGGGGACACTCTAACAGGTTTAGCAAAATGACTTATCTGCGAAAGAATAGATTTTTCAACCGTACCTAAACTATTGAACACTTCAAGATGATGCTTTCGAGACAAAACACTGCAGTCACAAGGGTCAATTTAAAAGACAAAATTGATAAAATTAATGATCAGACTTACTATGGTTTATTTGCCATGGTTCCCAGTGGCTGGCGGACCTTCGCATTACCGACACCAGTATCTTTGCTGTAGGTGCCACTGACGTAGTAGCTCGGGATGGCCGAGTCACTGGTTCCCGCAGGAGACTACCTACGGTCTCAGCAGCCTCATTCACGTCATATTTGGAACCAGCCAACAGTGATTCATCTTCAATATCCACATTTTTCACAAAGTCCAAGGGCAGTCCGATTGATCCATAAATTAAAGCAGTTAATAAGAATAGACTGGGTCCAGAAAACACTGGCATCATGCTTTACTATGTCTGGTTCCTGTCTTGCTGTACTCTCGCGTTAAACTCTCCAGCAATGTCAGATATTTAAAGGCAGTATTCTCTAAATATTTACTTTAACCGTCTCTTCACCTCAGATAAATCTATTCTCGTAAAGCGCGATTTTATCTTTGACGTTATAACCTAAATAATCATACTTTCGATGCACGAATTTACTTTCGCCTGGGGTCTGTAAATTAGATGTTTGCTGTTGTTGTTAGTTTTAAGAAAAAGTATATATCAATAGAAACTAACTTGCGTATATATCGTTGTGGTTAAATCGTGTTTTACTTCAATAGTATGTCACTCTATCGCCAACGTTTAATGTAGTAAAATCCATGTAGGAGACCGCTTTATATAGAGAACGTTGGGTATGTAAATAAGCGCACTGAAAGTGATGTCATCTTTAGTGTTAATGAATGGATCAGTGGAGGCCCTACCCTGCTTGTTTGTGTTTGTAATAGTCCGTCACCCGTTAGTGCAAAAACAGCAAGGTCAATATTTTGACAAGATGTGTATTTATTTCTCAATGAGATTTTGTAACTTTGTAACGTTCGTGGTCAAATGTAAAGTTTGTTAAACTCTTTAAACATAGTCAACCTATTGCCCAATACAGTATATACACATTTTACGCACTAAATTTATTCCTACACTGGAAGAAAATAGTTCCAATTTACATAGTTATCAATATGCAGCATTTCAGTTTCCTTGCAAATGGTAACTTAACGCAAAGTTAAAAGAACAACAGAATGCGCCGTATGGTGACAAAGCATTCTACTTTTCTTTCGCATGCTTAAGTATTCATCTGTCTTTAAAACTATAAATATGCTATGGGCTAACGTGAAATTTTGTTAAGCTGCGTGTGCCTAGGAATTGATGCTCATGTTTGGCGGCAAACAGTTGAACCCTAGTAGCGTGTTCAATTACCATTGTTTAATGTGTAGGTTAGCAGTTTGTGTCCCTTGTGAAGCGTGCGAAGTACAGTAGAGATAATGTTTTCCTTCCAAATAACCCTGGTTACGCTTAAACTATTATTTTCATTGCAAACAGTTTGGAGCCAGATCAGACGCCAGGTTAACCGGCGTCTGATTAGGCTCCAAACTGTTTGCCACACTGATTAAAACTGGTAGGCAGAATTGTCAAATGTTGTCATTTTCTATATTTCATTGCGATGCGTTTGCGTTTGAACGAAATAATTACGTATTTCATCTCGGTAGCCAACTCGCAATCGATGGCCATCGGCGGTCGTCGATTTCTTTACTGAACATGCTACAGATGAGACGTCACTAAACGATAACATGTAGGCAGACAGTAGAGGCTCAACCCTCTGCACGCTGTAGAAGAAATCTGCAGTCAAACTTCGATATCTCGCACTCGGTTAATTCAAACAAACCTGTGTTTCAAAATTAAACGTGGCTAAGCCACGTTTTAACTTTGAAATGTGAAATGTTCGACTTAAATGAGCATGAAATTATGCAGTTCATATGTCGAACTATCGGAAAGTTCGAGTTAAACGGGTTCGATATATCGAAGTTCGATTGTATTTTGAAAACATTCAGCGTCTCATCTGCATTCAAACTGATTGACACTCCGATCCCACTTTTTAAAGAAAATGTATTTTAAGCTTTTTTGAGAATGGTTGCAGACAACACCTACTTCGCGTGCAAAAGGCTAAACATACATGTACAGTGCTCCCTCCCTACAACGGCCCTCCCAGCAACGACTCCGTCCTTACAACGACACTTGCCGCTTAGGCTATTAAACCTTTCACTGTATAAGACGCCATAGTGCGCGGTTTGAAACAGTTTCGATCCTGGTAAGACGCCACGTCACGCGGCGACTGATTAGTATCCAAACTGACACTCGTTTCGAAATCACATAAGTCTGACTACTTCTAATCTAACTATGAAACGATGTTGCATGCAACAATATTAGTGCAGGCCACACTATTTCGATAAAGGGGTAAACATCTCACGATAGATTTGACCATGAAGGGCTTAACCCTTTACCCCATAGCCTATTTCTAGTTTGAAAACCATGCATGTGACCACTTAAAGCAGGTTGGAAGTAAAGCAGAATGTGCCTTAAGGCGCATTCTGCTTAACTTTCAGCCTGCTTTAAGCTATAATTTGCTAGAATATAGAAAAAAATTTTCTGATGATTACTATTTGTAACAGTATAAATTTGAACTATTTTCTTCAATAGAGGAATAAATTAATGGCGTCAAAAGGCGTATTTATGGGGTAATGGGTTACACAACCAGTAAATAAAGTAGCGTGGATACCTCTTTAGACAGGTGACTATTTGATGCAATTTAAAATAAAATATATTTAAGAAAGCTCCAATAAGAGCTTTCTGCTTAATTTCTAACTTACATTAAGTTTACATGTACATGTAATAGTCTATAATATACGCATACACATTAACGACAACCAATGGGTCTTCTATCAAATTGTCGCTTAACCCTTTCACTGCCAATTTTTTCGTGAGATGTTTACCCCTTCACCGTTTTATTGTCGTCTGCTTCAATATTGTTGTCTGCAATGTCGTTTCAAAGTTTAAAGTAAGGCAGTATGACTGAAGAAATTTCAAAACGAGTTTTCAAACAGTTTGGATCCTGATTAGACGCCGCATGACGCGGCGTCTGATCAGGATCCAAACTGTTTGCAAACGCACGTTTAAGCGTCATTTAGAGCGAAAGGGTTGATACAATATTAAATGTACTTAAACGTGAGTGAAACAGGGTTAAGGTGAACCTAGAACTATTAGTACAGTAACTCCTCTCTATTACTACAACTGAAAAGTATGCTAATCGAAAGAATAAAAGACAGATGACAGCTTAAAGCAAGGGATAGTTAAAATAAACATCTGCTAAAGGAGCTTTCTGTTTTACGTTCACCTTGCTTTAAGCAGTCACCTGCCTTAAAAGCATGCTCATTAACAGAAGTTAGTCGTCGTACTAGAGAGATTTAATGTATAAATGAACTGTAGGGGAAGGAAACCCCGTACCCAATAATTTATTCCACAAGCGTCACAATATCTGATCTTATCTCTCGTTTAGCAAATTAATTTTATGATCGGAAACTACGATGAAACGTACAATCCCGTTGCTTTTGAAAACTTGAATAAATAATTAGATTTAAATTTCATTTAAAAAATATCTCAAAACAGATACTTGCGTCAGAAACGTACCCGGGGTATATATAAAAAGTGGATGATATATGCGCTTTTTCCTATCTTTAAAGGAAAACGGACAGCTGATGACAATATGGTCTTAGATCCTAGATTTTATCCTAAAAGCAACATTCATGAAGGTCCTGCAATTATTACTCATCGATAAGGTACGAAAAAGATCGATTTACTGCATACAGGTAAGCTATCGCTAATTGGAACGGGCGCCGCCATATTGGCAAATTATCATTCGGAACCCTCGATTTTTATCCATTTTGTGACGACACAAAGGCCTATACGCTGATTGGCTCTTTCACTCAACCACTGTAACTTGGACGGACATTTCACACTTCGTCAGTAAGGGTAACGGCAAGCTTAATTCAAGGTCGCATACAGTTAAAAAAAAGATAATAGATAGATGGTATATTCATATTGATTATGATGAACTTGAAAGGTCGTGTAGATCCAGAAACGATCAGAAGCTATCGTTAATCGGCTTAGAGAAATGTCCGTTCCAATTCCCAGCTGTAGAATCTGGGAAAACAATGATGCGAAATGGCTAACAGTAGAGTATGGCGACATCCATAATACCTTGATTGATGATTATAATAATAGATCTAGATCTACAATAAAAAAAATATCTGATAATCAGTGCGTTATTGTGCTGATCTAGACATAAATGTTGAACTGGCTTAGATCTACCAACTCGTTTACAAATCAGCATTTTCTAGCTGGTTCGTCTCGGTTTAGGAATTCAACGCTACAGAAATTCTTAATGAAAAAAGTCTCATTACTAGATCTACATATTGTACGGGTAGATCTAGATCGGTTTTTTCTTTCTTAATTTAATCATCGCGATTCTCTAGATCCCGATCTGATAGAGCGATCTTACTTGAGTCCAAATCCGATTTTGATTGAATCTAGTTTTATCGTTCTTATTTCTGGGTGTAGTTTTACACTCGTCATTTCTGTAGAAAAAAAATTCAAACAACTTTTAGATAGGCCTAAATGAATTTTAATTTAAGATTTAAATTCGAGTTTTATGGTAGTTTGAAAAAGTAGCATGCAATTGGGTGAAAACGATACAAGTCAATATATTTCCAATATATTTTTACTTAGATTTATGTTACTATGGTAAGTATATATGCCGCATGGAGTAACGATTTACCTGCTGTCTACAAAAGAATACAATAGAATAGTATTTCAAAACAACTAAGATCCAGATTAAAAGCCGAGTAACTCGGAGTCCGATCTAGATCTAAGCATGGATACAGCTCAGATTCTCAGTATCTCGGAGTCTAATCTGAATAAAAGCAATGATATAGCTCAGGTACTCAGTAACTCGGAGTCTGATTTGCATTTTATGAATTAAATATTCCTTTGATATAAATTCAGACAGTTTGGATCCCGATCACAATGTTGAATGACTCGGCGTCGCAACTGTTTGATAACTATTAGAAAACATTTTGCACGTGAATTCCTACGCAATCAGTTTGAATTTTGATTAGACGCCGTGTAGATCGGCACTGCATCAGGATCCAAACTGTTTGACATCTTAGAGAACATTCAATTATTTTGCATTATAGTTTTAAAAAAGCGATTTGGATGAAGATGAGACGCCGAGTAGCTCGCCATCTGATCAAGATCTAAACAGGTTTACATTTTATAAAGAAATATTCCTTTTATATACCGGTAAATTCAGACTGTTTGGATCCCGATCACAATGTTGAGTGCCTCTGCGTCGTAACTGTTTGATATCTATTAGAATTTATTTTCACATGAATTCCTACGCAATCAGTTTGGATTTTGATCAGACGCCGTGTAGATCGGCACTGCATCAGGATCCAAACTGTTTAAACTTTTGGAATACATTCAATTATTTTTTATTATAGTTTTACAAAACCGATTTGGATGAAGATGAGACGCCGAGTAGCTCGCCATCTGATCAAGATCTAAACAGATTTACATTTTATGAAGAAATATTCCTTTGGTATGAATTCAGACAGTTTGGATCCCGATCACAATGTTGAGTGTCTCGGCGTCGTAACTGTTTGATATATATTAGTGTTTTTTTCTCACGTGAATTCCTACGCAATCAGTTTGAATTTTGATCAGACACCGTGTAGATCGGCACTGCATCAGGATCCAAACTGTTTTGACACCTTTGCATTATTCAATTTTTACTTTCTTTCCAGTTTTACACACGTTTGGTGTAGATGAGACGCCGAGTAGCTTGGTTCTCATCAGGATCCAAAATGATTCACAGCTGAGTTTTATCGTTTCATTTTTACAGTTTGGATCTAGATGAGAATCCGAGTTGCGAGATGGGACAGTTAAGAATTGTCACAGACCTGCAGATGTGATTTGTTTGATTGGTTTATTAGTTGTTTGATATTTCTGTCTACCGCCTAGGATTATGCTTACTTTTGATGAGCCGAAGCTTTTATTCCCGAGCCGAAACTTTATTACCCCCGCATCCTGTGTGTGACGCAACGGTCAAGCGGCATCCCCCTGTGATATTTTTGTAGATAGCATGCATGTGGAGCGTGCTCTATGGAATTCCGCGATTCCATTGGTTAACTATATTTAGATGTTGACCTCAGGAACAGTTAGAAACTTTCGTGTGATAACTTATCTGCATATTTCATAAGTTGACATAGATCATACTTTCCGAAAAGTGACGAGCAGTGCGTGCAGTATCGTATGCACGTCTTACGGAGATCACCGATCAACAATAGGTCACACCTAATGACCTAAGCCTCTTTTTATGCAATTCATTGTGTAGCAACCCCAATAATTAGATTTGGGATTTCGGAAGATATTTGAACACACTTTACGGACAGTAAAATTTCAGTAGAAGAATGAGATTTTAGCCGCTCAATAGAGGACTCGCTCTAATCCGCTCTCATCAGGTAATTGATAACCCGCGGAAAGCCGCGCTTATCAGGGAATAGATAAAGTCGCGCTTTTACGGGCTCATAAGATGTTTATGATTAATATTTACGGAAATATTAACAGATAAGACTAAATATATCGGAGAAACTTTTTTCGAAAGTCACAGGGCTTCGATGCCTTTATTCACAACCAGTATGCAAATATTATCAAGAGTATCCGTGCCTATGATATTTGCCTGATATACGCTACCTCAAGTATGGCTGGATTAAGCACTAATAGCTCGAAATTTTGATGGTTCTGCTATGCACTCATTGTCACCAAGACACCCAATCGTCATTTCATTTGTTCTTCAGCAAGTATTAACCTCCTTTGTAGGCATTTATACACAAGTATTGCAGTCGCAAATTCGTCCGGCGAATGCGCTTTCTCTTCGCCCGACCCGTCGTAGTCTCTGTCTTCTAATATTACATTCTCTGATAATTTAGGATCGAAATCGTAACACTGAAGTTCTAAAGTGTTTTTACCTTCCTCCACATGCCCAATTTTTCTCAGTATTTCAGTTTATTAATGTTATCGATGTAAATTCCGCGCACTCTACGGCATTCCCGGTTAGACTCGCTATAACCGGAAGGTCGCGGAAGGCCTTAGTTACGTCACACAGGTAAACAAAATGGCGGCCCCCATGGTCGCTTGCACAGTCATATATCACAAAGTTTAAACGGCTCTAACTACTTCATTTTTTATTATTTTTCAAAATTTCAAAGGCAGAAGGCGATTTTTTTTCAATATCTTTCATTTAAAAGATATTTATCACCAGCTGTCCGTTTTCCTTTAACGACAGCGTCCTAGTTTTGTAAAGATGCTGACATTAGAGTAAAAAAGTAACAAAAACTGCTTGCGCGTACATAGAAGATGAATTGTCCTTTTAAGAGGCTTACGTTTATTCACGATGGGAGGTGTAGTGGGGAATACATTATTCGATTCCGTTCAAAGTACATTGCTCACTCCCTACAACGGCCCTTCCAACAACGATTCCCTCCTCACAACCAAGACCTTATGTCTTACGCTTTCAGTGCTGCAATATACGCGGCGTCTGATTTGGACTCAAACTGTTTACAAATGTACTCTTTAACGACTCACTCCGAACAACACACAAAATATATGTCTCCCATGAGGTGTGGTTGTAGGGAGAGAGCACACTGTAAAACTAAACGTAAAGCCAGTGCTATAAAATGTAGAAAATGACATTATATTTGGAAATGTTGACATTTTCTAGTCTTATTCGCAAATAAAATGGAACCTGATCAGATGCCAATTTACTTGGTGTTTGATGGGGCTCCAAACTACACGTACTTGCAAATGGTGTGCATTGTAATTGTTTGAGCAAAATACGTTTAATTGAAAAGAATAAAATGAAAGCTTTATAACGATTGATTTTATCTGGGTGGCAATAGTTTGGAGTATCATCAGGTTGGCCCGGCCCGGCGTCTGATCTGGTTCCAACCTGTTTTCAATCAACAAAATGATTTTAACATAAACGCGTTTATTGGGAAGAATAAGGTCCATTCCAATGTATTTTTTTGTTCTGTCATTTGTCTTAGATTAACGATTCATTCAACACCGAGTTAGTAGTAGATTTATGACATTAACTTGTGGCAGAAACAATCACTTCTCTGCTTTAAATTTGTCATCTGCACAACTTTGGAAGTTAATTGTCACACAAACAGTCTTCAAACAATTTTAATCCTTATCTTACTCCGAGTTTTTCGGCATTAGGGACCCATTTCATAAAACCTCGTAAGACAAATATTGTCGTAGGTCAGATAATAAAAGTCTCAGTGATTATTTCATTTCTCCATCTAATCCTGATTTTAGACATCATTTTGGACTAGTCTTGAAAAGACGATTCCAAAGATATGTCGCAAGACACTATTAGATAGAAACATCAGAAATGAAATGTACTTTAAAGTTATGACTTACGACCTTTTTTGTCGTACAAAGTTTTAAGAAACGGACACAGGGTCAACATCCAAATTGTTAAACAATGCAAACGACGTCGCGCTTATTGGCATAACGTTTAAAAAGGGTTGTCACAAATGGCATTGACCTTAGTTAAATGAAAGTCCCTGATTGCATGATCCTAGGATATCCGGGTTTATTGCACTGTTATATAATGACCTAGCAATATTTTTGAAACGTGGATTTCAAAAACTGTCGAATCTCGATAACTGGACTTCATCTTCGACTGTACAAGTAAACCCTCTTAATAACGACCACTTAACGCCTTTAATTCATTTCTACACTGAAGAAAATAGTTCTTACTTATACAGTTATCAATATATATTATAAGAAATAATTTCTATTTTCTTGAAGACGGCATCTACACTGATTGCATAAGACAATCGTATTTTCCACAATACAAAATTGTAAATGACGCATATATATGCGTCACAAGGGGTGAGTGGGTTAAGCATTCATATTGATCTGATTTGGTATGTTAATATATATTTGCATGTCACGTGATTGACCTGTTGAATATGATGTATAAATGATGGAATATGTAACGAGATACTTAATGTATAAGTTACGAATAAACTATATCTATCTATCTATCTTAAAGTAGGTTACAAGTTAATCAGAATTATACTCTACTTTCAACCTGCTTTAAGTGGCTACCTATCTTCAAGACTAGAAACAGACTATGGGGAAATGGGTTAAGGCATGCTGTTTCATGAAGCGAGGTGACAGTTAACTACTGTTGGTACCTTCGGTTTTAGTGTCTTGCGGACTCGTTTTTAACCAAATAACAACCCATTCTCGGGATATATTTTTTATATCAATCCACAGGAATTGATTTGAATTTACTTGCCAAACATGCTATATAACCTCACGAAGTACTGGCGTCAGTACTTCGTGATATTTTTTGGGGAGCATCCATAGTTTCCGACGATATTCTTGTTAATAATATTTTGGATTTTGTGCGTGTTTTACGGGTCTATATATAAAGTATTATAAAGTTATTTCCATTGACTACTGAGGAGCCGGAATGCGAAACTAGTTTAGTAGAGTTGCGTAGTGTTTTTACTAAATATAGGCATAATCTTTCTCCTTTTTTATTTCGATATATATCTAAACTTGTACCGGACCGACTTTTGTCGGACCTTTGCATTTCCGTTTATAAAGTATTATATATTATTGACAAACCGTTTGAATCCTGATCATACGCCGATTCACGTGGCGTCTGATCTGGGTCCAAACTGTTTGTAAATATTACATGTGGTGTTACCGGGCTTTTAAGTGATTAAATGTGTAAATTTCTTTCCTGTTGTTTTTCTCTCGTTCTCAGTTTCTTGACAGTGAACAGGCTAATATTTCTTTCCTGTCCCCCTTCTCTTGTCTCTCAACTTCTCAGTGGTACGCACTCCCTCTCCATTCACACTGTTGTACGCGCATTTTTAAATCCAACGAAAATGCACGGTGTCACCTTTATTTCGTTTCCTGTACGTTCGGGTACAAC
Organism: Gari tellinella; assembly: GCA_922989275.2. Taxonomy (NCBI): domain Eukaryota; kingdom Metazoa; phylum Mollusca; class Bivalvia; order Cardiida; family Psammobiidae; genus Gari; species Gari tellinella. The sequence goes on from OV277860.1 coordinate 29,939,655, forward strand.
CTACCCTGCGACACACTTCCTATCCCAACCCGGGTATCTAGTCAATAAACACAGTCGCGTAGGTCACGCTGACAAGTTTGATGAGAACAGTTACCCCCTCACTGGCATTACGTTTTCTGCTGCAATTGTCGTATGCTTTTATCTTATAAGTACAATTTTTACATATTTTTGTAATAATTTTTACATACCTTTAAATATGAAATGAGTTTCAAAAAGTAACGCGGCGTCTGATCAAGATCCAATCTGTTTGCAAATACAGTCGAACTTCGATATCTCGCACGGTTAAGTCAAACATACCCATATTTCAAAGTTAAAATGCGGCTAGTTTTAACTTTGAAACACGGGTATGTCTGCCTAAACCGAGCTTGAAATAAGGCAAATCATGTTTTGAAATATCGGATAGTTCGATTTATGTGAGTTCGAGATATCTAAGTTCGACTGCACACCTAACTACTAACTATTGCACTCGGGGTAATGTAGTGAAGGGTGTACGTACCTGTCAACCGTTTCCAATGCTAAGATTTATCGCCTGCTTCACATTTTATTAAATTTAGTTTTATTAGGGGGTGCACATGCGGAGGGTGTTATGTAGTTTAATCTTAATTAATCTAAATATCAGTGTCAAGCATTTTGGATCCTGGTCAGACGCCTAGCTACTCGGCGTCTGATCAGTTTCCAAAATGTTTGAAAATTTCAGTCATATCGCAATTATCTGGCAATATATATCATACATATAACATATATGTAATGTGTCTTCCTAAGTCTTTTAGCTTGAAATGAACGACATAAATTTGCAAACAATCTGAATCCAGATCAGACGCCGAGTAACTCGGTGTCTGTTCTGGATTCAAATGGTTTGCAATTATTTGTACCGATATATTCGATTTCAGATAGAAAAGTATTTATTTTGCGCCGATATCTTTGTTTGGACTGGTGATACTTTGAAACTTTTACTACCAAATTTACCTTCATTTACTCCCATCACCGTTTCATTGTTTGCTGCTTCAATTTGGTTGTTTGAAAGATCGTTTCAAATTAAGATTCAATGTAGTATGTCTAAAAATGTATCGATATTAGTGTCAAACAGTTTGGATCCTGATCAGACGCCGCGTGTCGCGGCCTCTGATAAGGACCCAAACTGTTTGCAAACGCGTTTAAACGACTTCCAGTTTGCTGGGATCCCCGGGCCCCGTCCTACAAAACGTCGTACGATAAAAACGATCGTAAATCAAACCTGTAAAATACATCTAATTTCCGATTTCTCCCTTTAATCCTCTTGAAAAGACGATTCCAAAGAGATGTAACAAGACAGAATTAGATGGAGAAATAAATGATAATTAAGAATTTTAGAATTTAGAACATTTTTCGTTCGACGTTTTATAAGACAGGCCCCGGGTTTCGAATATTATAGTGTAGCTAATATCGTATAAGTCATTTAACTCTTTTCATGCTGTGTAAAATGTTTTGTTTTCGTCTGCAACAATAGTTCTCTGCATGCTATTGTTCTAAAACTAGATTTCTAAAGTTCTTTTCAAAACTGGGTCAGAGTGAAAAACATCAGGATCCAAAATGTTTGACACGCTGACCCTATTTGGAAAAGCAGTTTAGAAAGGTATATCTTTAGAACAATTGCAAAAAACAATTGTTGAAGACGAGAAGATTTACCTATAATTTGCCTGAACTGGAATGTCACTTTGATGTACAAAGAAGACAAAGAAACGAGCCAGCAGCATAACGCGGCGTCTCATCAGGATCCAAACTGTTTGCAATGGTAATCACTGTGGCACAATTATCCGCCGCAAACGTGGTACTGTAGTGGTTGTAGAGGTATCTTTATTTCCATCACATTTGATGAGCAAAATATTCGCTACATACCATTCATACAGTATAACTGGTCAAACTTATAATATAAATGACGCTGCAACCAGTATTTGCCCCCTTTTTATCATAATATCATAATCCATATTGCTCATCAACATCAGGTCCAATATAAAGACGAGAGTATTAAAACAGTTTGCAAACATATGTGAAGTCGTGTTAGAACATGTTCTAAACATAAAACAATTTGTTTAACACATTCGACCCTAGTGACAAGTATACTCGTCATTACAAACATTGTACCTATGAGGATTACACCTGTCCCATGCAAACAGTGTAGACCCAAATCAGAGGGCTCCTTAAGGAACCCTCTGATCAGGGTCTACACTGTTTGTCAATTTGAAATATATTGTTAAAATCAACCCTAAATACATGAAGTCAAAAAAGGACTAGACATATTTTGAAATTGGTATTGTCCATTATAGGGGTGAATAAGTTAAAAACATATAGTGGGTACAATATGTATAATTACTTCTTAAATGTAGGTGTTAACTTTAACACACCAAGTGCTTAATGATCCAAATCTGTGTAATAGGTTTATACTTTGTAGCATGGATATATGCACATTGTAACGTATTTCACCATTCTAGTATTTGACCCTTAGCGTGTTATACAGAATTACGTATGCAAATGTTGTCATTTGAAGATTTTCACGTTTACTTTTATCCTTCTCTAAAAGGCATCAGATCGTAAAACAAAGTTGATCCAAATGAGACTCCGGGTTATTCAGCGTACCATATTAATCCATAAGCCCCTGTGTCTACTAAATAGGACATTGACAAACAATGTAGAGTCTGCACTGATTGCTAGTTCATATGAAATGTTCTGCTATATGGAAACCCCTTGCAGATCACTCGGGTAAATCTATAATGAAATTTTGATAATACATTAATTTTGTATAAGGAAGCCTTCTGTATGACATCTTCCCTCTATTAAATCTTCCCTGTATTAAAGCGACTCGCATCCGGATGGAGTATTTGCAAAAATAAGATAAAAACCCAAATAAAAGCAAATGTGTAGCACCATTTGTGAACAGCTTACGCCATCTGGTTTTCCAAGTGACTCAAGCTCACTGAAGGTTCCATTATGGTTAAAATTATGGTAAGCGGTTCTCCTGACACCACCGTTTAATTTAACCCTCAACACGCTACGATAGTGTCGTCTGGAACAGAGTTAATCCATCTGCCTATTCTTGCAGAAAATATCAATGGTGTATCAAACAGTGTAGATCCAAGTGAGACACCGAGTTACTCGGCGTCTCATCTAGATATAAACTGTTTGCAATTGTTTCAACATATTCGCCCGTACGGTTCAGTAGGGCAATGCAAAATGACATATAGGATTGTGAATTACCCAAGGCCATTGAATCATTGATAATGCACCGACTGCGTCGCATGTGGTTGGGTTGAATTTATTTGGTAGATAATTACATATTAATCAACCCCATCACTGTCGTGACGTGATTTTACGTATTTTGACTTAAGACATATCAAGGTGTTGTCAAACAGGTTGGTTCAAAGCCTTCTGGTCAACTCTGTTTTGCGTTCAACCTGTTAAATGTTTACAAGGTAAAGTTACCGAAAATTCCTAATTATTTGAACATCCAGTATAAATACTGTAAGTACCCTAAAAGTTTAAGTCATTGCTTTCATCACACAGTATTTTGTTCAAAAGCTGCAGACCTATTGGCAAACTTGTAGACCCTGATCACACTGCTCCCTCAGCAGCAGTGTGATTATGGTCTACACTGTTCGATCAGGCCTGTCTATCCCAATACTAAGGGTCATTGTGGTATCACAAAGTTGTCAGTGGTGTGGTTTAGTTATAACGTTTTGCAGTCAGACATGGCAACATTTTCAAGGTAGACAATGTCAGTGACATTTGAACAACAGTTGAAGTTTTACATGTACACAGACTATGTGTCATCCATTTATTCAATAATATACTAGCTATTTAGCAGTTTGACCTGTTTTTCTAGTTTTGGCGAATTACTTTCCAAACGAGTATGCTTGAACTATCGACACCACTGGCATCTAATTTGGGTTGGATCCCTGGTCAGACGAATATATATTTTAGTTGGCCTAAAGACACGCGATGGCACTTGGATCAAAATAATTCGAAAATGAAAATCCAATTATATAACCAGACACCATTTAATATGAAGTCATATAACTATACACCGTTTTATGTTGAATCACACAAATAAATAGACATTATCTAACCTAATATTAGTCATATAATCCGACGGCATGTATTACATTTTGGATGAAGGCATATTTATAACCAGTCGCAGCAATATACTGTCGTACCTAGAAGGCATATTTATAACCAGTCGCAGCAATATAACCAGTCGCAGCAATATACTGTCGTACCTAGAAGGCATATTTATAACCAGTCGCAGCAATATACTGTCGTACCTACATCTTTCCAACTCGCTTAAATTAAACTTACAAATTTATCCACGTTTTATCTTTGAAAAACGGGTATGTTCGACTTAACCCATTGCCCCATAAAATGCCATTTTTACGTCCGCTGATAAAATAGTTCCACTGTAAACAGTCGTGATCTCGATTTATTGAGCTTCGTCTGTATCATAAAACAGCCTTTTTAACAGATGATTGCTTGATAGAGGATAAAGATTGCAACACGCTCTCTAGCAGCTCTCTGGTTAGCTTATATCCTGATTTTGGAGTTAACTCTTGGATTTACCCCACTTCTTTAATAATCATATCAGTATTAAAGCTATCCGCACTTGTTGCCTCATCTGGTGCATTCTGGTTTACTTTCAACCAGCTTTAAACAACCATCTGCTGGGATATAGACACTATTTCTTATGACGATATTCATTGACTGTATAAAGTGGAAATATTTTCTGCAGTGGAGGAATAAATTGAAGGTCTAAAAGGGCGTATGTATCGGGCAATGGGTTTAATCACAGGCGGTAGTTTTGACAATAGTTTCGAAGGTAAATGATCTACTAAAATGTATTTGAACAACATGCTACTGTTAAATAGTTTCTTCTTGGCAAATAAACTCGGGTTTATACAGTTGTATTTACACAAAGATGAACTAACAAACCTTCAGTAGACGGTTGATCCACACTTACAGTTAGTCCGGTTGCAGAGACCGATAAGCGTGTTTTGCCGTCCGTACAAAGTGTTTTTGCTGTTTCTATACCTCTGAGGTGTGCTCTTTAAGAATCTGAATGATGCCACTCTGGCATCCTTGGGCAATCCGCACAATATGCAAATTAAGGTCGCCATTACTGAAAATCTTGTTTTCGCCAATATCTCAGTAACTATGCATGGTATCAAAATAATTTTGGTGTCTATCCCCATGTTTTGAGGGGTAAATAATCAGATTAAGCCATTTTAGTAACGATCACATTGATATTTTGTGCTGGATAGGCATATTTAGGCAGCCATTACTGAAAATCTCGATTTCGTCAATATCTCAGTACCTGTGCATGGTATCAAAATAATGTTGGTGTATATCTCCATGTTTTTAGGGGTAAAGAATACGATTAAACCACTTTAGTAAAGATCACACCAACAGTTTGTGCTGAATGGGCATATTTAGGCATCCATTACTGAAAATCTCGATTTCGTCAATATCTCAGTAACTACATATGGTATCAGAATAATTTTTGTGTATATCCCCATGTTTTGAGGGGTAGAAAATCAGATAAAACCATTTCAGTGTTGATCCCACAAATATACTTATAAGTTTGTGACGAATATGCATATTTCGGCAGCCATTACCGAAAATCTTGTTTTCGTCAATATATCAGCATCTACGACATATTATATCAAAGTAATTCTGGCGTATAAACACATGTTTTTAGCGGTTAACAATCCGTTAAAGCCATTTCAGTAAAGATCACACAAATAGTTTTTCTGAATATGCATATTTAGTCAGCAAGTACTTAAAATCTCATTTTCGTCAATACTTTAGCAACTACGTGTACATATGATACATGTTTTAACAGAAGTATGGCGTTTGTACTCATGTTTGTAGGGGTAAAGAAGCAGATTAAACCATTTCAGTATTGATCACACCAACATGTTTTGCAAAATAAACAACAATCCACTTCAGTGTACATCCAAGTTACAAAGCATTCCTTTTACTTATAATGATGTATGTTGCCATAACTGAACTGACTCAGTCCTCTAACAAGTCATTTTCAACAAAATTGTCACTGTCATCGACCCAACGGGTGTGCTTATTTTGGCAGGCTGCTTCCCCGTGGCATCTACAAAATATTGTGCGTGGCAAGTGAGTCGTATATCATTGACACATTGCTGTCGGACAGAGTGTATCCGTAGCACAACCACACCTTATCATTCCCAGCTTCTCCTGTGGAGCAATAGTGACGTTTGCTTGCAACACAACTGGTATCAATTATCTAGTGCGTTCATCAAGTTTCCATCTAATGGTGCATGTTCTGATATGGGAGCTGATTTCCAAATGGCAGTCTGAATGTTTTACGATCTCTTTGAATGCCTCTTTAGAAGGTGAAAGTGTATCAAGCTGTCGAGCATTTGTAACAATTTTTTCTACCAATCCTTCGCAACCAGACTTCTCCACAAACTTCAGACATGTTCGATGTCACCAAGCTTTTGACCCTGTAACAGGCAGTCATGAATTCTGTCGCCTCTCAAACGATGTCGCCTATAGCATAAGGTAAGTCGCCACTCTGTGCAGTACCACTCCATTCTTAAGGACCTTGATGACAATGCCTTTTTCTACTCCGAAGCACTGATGCACACGGCCACAGCCTGAGAGCACAGTGGCCGCTGACAGATGTGAAATCATGTGTTTATGTTCACTTGCAGTTGCGGCAATGTCTATAGTAGTTTGTTCAGCATGTGATCCTTCTTTTGTAAAACGACAGGTCAGGTTCAACTTGGCGTAGAAGTGCATCAGGAAGACGAAAACTTCATTGTCAACACATACATTTTTTGTTTATTCTTTTACGCCACTTTCAGCTGCCTTAAACATCTGCTGTATGATAATTACACCCGCTTCTTCGTGGTGGGTCATGCTATCTTTCTTGCAGAAGACAATGTTATCCTGAAATACTGGTACAGTTTTAGTAGAGGTAATGGTCAGACTATGTCCATTGGGCTTTCTGGATCAAATTCTGACATATCAGATCTATGACCTGTATATACCTTATTCTCAGTTGCTGTAAGGAAAACGTTTTGGAGCGGCAATGGCGTATGTAACTGCAGTTTTTGTCGTCGTCTGGCCTCGTCTCCAGCTCGAGCTGCCCACTTTTAATCCTGAAGTTGAAGTAGCGATCGAGTGTGTCATAGTTTGCCACCCTCTTTATAACCTCCAACATGAAGCCATCCACACAGTTCCTTGATTAGACCCGATTATAACCCAAAATATAGCACAGCCATCCAGTATTTCTGTAATCTCTGAATTCTTAACCTGAGGAGTTGTACAGCGTGTGTTCCTGCCTATATGGATCAGGTATGGGTCGTCGATTCTCTCATTGGACTTCTAACAAGACCCTACAGCTGAGTCATATTACATGGTATCAACATAATTTTGGTGTCTATCCCAGTGTTTTAGGGGTAAATAATCAGATAATCTGTTCGTTAAGAATTCAGAGATTACAGAAATACTGGATGACTGTGCTATAATTTGGGTTATAAACGAGTCTAATCAAGGAACTGTGTGAATGACTTCATGATGGACATAATCTGACTATTACCTCTACTAACAATGTACCAGTATTTCAGGATGACACTGTCTTCTGCAAGAAAGATAGCATAACTAACCACGAAGAAGCGGGTGTAATTATCATACAGCAGACGTTTAAGGCAGCTGAAAGTGACGTAAAAAGAATCAAACATTGTATCTGAGGACATTGACGTTTTCGTCCTCCTGCTGCACGTCTACACCAAGTTGAACCTGACCTGTCGTTTTACAAAAGAAGGACCACATGCTAAACAAACTACTATAGACATTGCCGCAACTGCAAGTGAACATAAACAAATGCTTTCACATCTGTCAGCCGCCAATGTGCTCTCAGGCTGTGGCCGTGTGCGTCAGTGCTTCGGAGTAGAAAAAGGCATTTCCATCAAGGTCCTTAAGAATGGTGTGGTACTGCACAGAGTGGCGACTTACCTTATGCTATAGGCGACATCGTTTGAGAAGCGACAGAATTCATGACTGCCTGTTCCTGTTACAGGGTTAAAAGCTTGGTGACATCGAACATGTCTGAAGTTCGTGGAGAAGTCTGGTTGCGAAGGATTGGTAGAAAAAATGTTACAAATGCGCGACAGCTTGATACATGTTCACCTTCTAAAAAGGCATCCAAAGAGATCGTAAAACATTCAGACTGCCATTTGGTAATCAATTCCCAAATCAGAACAAGCACCATTAGATCCTGTCGAGTTTAGATGGAAATTTGATGAACGCACTAGATACTTGATACAAGTTGTATTGCAAGCATACGTCACTATTGCTCCAGGAGGAGCTGGAAATGATAAGGTGTGGTTGTGCTACGGATACACTCTGTCCGACAGCAATGTGTCTGTGATATACGGCTCACTTGCCATGTACAATATTTTGTGGATGCCACGGGGAAGCACCCTGCCAGAATAAAAACACCCGTTGGGTCGATGACAGTGACACTGTTGTTGAAAATGACTTGTTTGAGGAGTGAGTCAGTTCAGTTATGGCAACATACATCATTATAAGTAAAAGGAATGTTTTGTAACTTGGATGTACACTGAAGTGGATTGTTGTATATTTTGCAAAACATGTTGGTGTGATCAATACTGAAATGGCTTAATCTGCTACTTTACCTCTACAAACATGAGTACAGACGCCAGAATTATGTAAATACATGTATTTATGTACATGTAGTTGCTTTGGTATTGACGAAAATGAGATCTTCAGTATTGGCTGACTAAATATGCATATTCAGAAAAACTATTTGTGTGATCTTTACTGAAATGGCTTCAACTGATTATTAACCGCTAAAAACAGGTGTTTATACGCCAGAATTACTTTGATATAATATGTCGTAGATGCTGATATATTGACGAAAACAAGATTTTCGGTAATGGCTGCCGAAATATGCATATTCGTCACAAACTTATAAGTATATTTGTGGGATCAATACTGAAATGGTTTTATCTGATTTTCTACCCCTCAAAACATGGGGATATACACAAAAATTATTCTGATACCATATGTTGTTACTGAGATATTGACGAACTCGAGATTTTCAGTAATGGCTGCCTAAATATGCCCACTCAGCACAAACTGTTGGTGTGATCTTTACTAAAGTGGTTTAATCGTATTCTTTACCCCTAAAAACATGGAGATATACACCAACATTATTTTGATACCATGCACAGGTACTGAGATATTGACGAAATCGAGATTTTCAGTAATGGATGCCTAAATATGCCCATTCAGCACAAACTGTTGGTGTGATCTTTACTAAAGTGGTTTAATCGTATTCTTTACCCCTAAAAACATGGAGATATACACCAACATTATTTTGATACCATGCACAGGTACTGAGATATTGACGAAAACTAGATTTTCAGTAATGGCTGCCTAAATATGCCCATTCAGCACAAACTGTTGGTGTGATCTTTACTAAAGTGGTTTAATCGTATTCTTTACCCCTAAAAACATGGAGATATACACCAACATTATTTTGATACCATGCACAGGTACTGAGATATTGACGAAAACTAGATTTTCAGTAATGGCTGCCTAAATATGCCTATTCAGCACAAAATATCAATGTGATCGTTACTAAAATGGCTTAATCTGATTATTTACCCCTCAAAACATGGGGATAGACACCAAAATTATTTTGATACCATTCATAGTTGCTGAGATATTGGCGAAAAAAAGATTTTCAGTAATGGCGACCTTAATTTGCATATTGTGCGGATTGCCCAAGGATGCCAGAGTGGCATCATTCAGATTCTTAAAGAGCACACCTCAAAGGTATAGAAACAGCAAAAAAACTTTGTACGGACGGCAAAACACGCTTCTCCAAAAATCAGGGGGTTGGCAACCGGACTAAGTGGAGAATCTGTTATTCTTTCCCAATAAACGCGTTTACGCTAAAACTATTATTTGCAGTGCAAACAGTTTGGAGCCAGATCAGACGCCGGGTAACCCGGAGTCTGATCTGGCTCCAAACTGTTTGCCACTAAGATAAACAAGAATTATCAGAATTGTCCAAAAGTTGTCCTTTTCTACGTTTTAGTGCTTTGCGTTTGCGTACGTTTGCGTTTAAACGGGAAAGAATAACATATTCTCCACTGTACAGACCGATGTTTATCAGTTTACAGTGTAGAAGACGTTACTCTTTACAGCGTAAATGAAACTAATTAGCGCAATGTACGAAAAATGTAGAAAATGGCATTTTATTGATAATAATGTCAATACTTTCTTATCTGTGTGGAAATGCAAAATTGTTGAAAAATGAATTTCTTAAATAACTTGATTACTATATATTTTCTGGTTTGCAATGCATTTATAAACACAAAAATGATTCTTGAAACGTTCTGACTGGTAAATTATGTGAAATACAGCCCTTTCCGTACAGGCACTGTTTCAAGATTTGAGAAAACTGTTTAGAGTGGCATTTCTTGTAGAAAACATGTTTTTGTTTTATCAGCAGCACTGTACATTCTTGAAGTAACTAATAATTTAATAAAGGCTTTTTTATTAACAAACATTCATATATTTACCATCTTAAGCAAGTATTAGGTGCATATTTCTCTTTTTTAGGGCAACAGAGACCTAATTTGGCTAGTGTTGGAAGTATTTTTGCAGCATAAAATCTAGGGGGTAGAGTTAGGATTTTGACCATATTTCATAAATAAGCATGGTGACTTCTAGGTTTCTTTACATTTTCTGGTGGGTAACAGTGTAATCATCATTCATGCTAAGTTGGAATAAAATATTATTTGTTATGAAAATTTAGTAATTTTTATGAGATTTTTATTTTGAAAATGGAAAAATTTCTATAAAAAGAGAGTGTCGGTGTAAATTTTGCTTCCCAGTTTTTCAATGCCATTGTTTCATGTTACCAGTAAAATCAATTTCACATACTTTATTTATATCAATTTTATGAAATACAACTTAATTAACATTAAATATCACCAAATTAACAAAGAAAGAAACATAAAGGTGATAAACAGCAGTTTTGAAATTTATTTTTCAGCGGCGTCCACAAATAAATCATGGGTCATATTTACAAAAGCCTATATTTAAAAATTTAGGTCGGCAACCCAATACATAATTTTTATTTTATTTCTTAGAATAGTTAAGTTTATATGTTAACAAAGTATATAGACATTCTTATTTAAATTTCAATTGCGCAAATATGTCTTTTGGGAAATAATGCATTATCCTCTGTAAATGCCGATGTTTAAAATTTATCAATTACTGTGCAGTGTAAGACTTGACATTAAAGGTTGTCCTAGTGTCCAAGACAAGCAAACATTGAGCCATGACAAGGTATTACCTAGGTGCCCGACGGGACAAAATTGATTACAAGCAAAACCTTGACTCAGGTAAACGGAGTGGGTCATCATTTTATGAAATTTTATTCATAAAATGTGTTTTTGCCATTGACCTCTTAGCTTTTAACTATTTCGCTGCCAAATTAATCTTGAGATTTTTACTCCTTCACCGTTTCATTGTCGTCTGTTTCAATATTGTTTTTTTTGCAATATCGTTTCAAAGTTAAAATTAAGGCAGTATGACTGAAGAAAATTAAAAAAGAATTAATGTCAAACAGTTGGGGTCCTGAATCTCCTGATCCGACGCCGCGTTACGCACTGTCTGATCAGGGTCCAAACTGTTTGCAAACGAGCTTTTGGCACCATTGGGAATGAAATGGTTAAAACGAAATTACAATTATTCTTAAGTTACAGAACTGCGTATTGGCATTTTACGCAAATATTTTATTGGGTCGGCTAATTTCTTCCCGATCTCACATTTATTGGTTGTACAGTAAAAACATAAGAAGGGCGATATTGTATAGGAACGACACATATGATACCACAATACTGAAGAATAAAGTAGGACAACATTAATGCAGAAAGCACCTATTGCTGTTGCAATGCATTACTGTAGATATTCTCATTCCTTTCGAGCTTACTATGATTCTATTTAGTGTAATGTTTTGGGACCGGGGAACTAACAAGCTTTTCTTTTCTTTTTCGGTGGTCAGACTAAAGAGTAAAGGGCTGTGTCATGCGCATTCAGTGGAGAAGACTTTATGCTTCCAATTCAACGCATTTAGGCTGAAAGAATTATGTCTATTGCAAAAACAGTTTCGAACCAGATCAGACACCGAGTAACTCGGCCTCAGATCAAGCTTCAAAATGTTTTACAAACGTCATTATTTTCATTAACCTGTAATTTCTATAAATAACTGTTTAAGCAAGATAAAAGTAAAACGCGTTAACGCTAAAACTGTTATTTCTACTGCAAATATTTTGAAGCCAGATCAGACGCCGGGTTACCCGGCGTCTGATCAGGCTCCAAACTGTTTGCCACCAAGATAAACATGAATTATCAGAATTGTCCAATAGTTGTACATTTCAACGTTTTAGTGATTTGCGTTTGCGTTTCGTTTGCGTGCAAACAGGAAAAAATAACGTATTTTCCACTGTAGTAAACAGTGACTATTCAACGCTTGTTGTCATGAAATGCATCTTCCTCGAACACATAATCATTTATATTATCTTCATTGCAAATTGAAACTGTAGAAGACATATTGTAGGGAATTTCCCACTTCTCACAGACATAAATGTCAAGTTAACCCCTTCTCTGCTATGACGTCATAAGCTTTAAAACATTGTCGTCTGCCATTATTTTACAAATTTAGATTTCAGGTATTTCGACTGAAGAAATAGCAAACTGAGTGTAAAACAGTTTGGATACAGTGGAGAAAACGTTATAATAATAAATTGGATACTGATCAGACACCGCGTTACACGTCCTCTGATGAGGATCGAAACGGTTTGCAAATAACCATTGTACTAGGGGTAGTGAATGGGTTAAAACTAGACACTTGGACTGGCATGTCACAGGAGCGGCCTAATGCATCATTGGCAATCAAATGTGATTCATATGCACGAGATAGTGCTATGATTAAACCCTTTGCATATTGGGTTTTTGTCTGCAACAATTGTCGTCTCTTCCTGTTCAAAAAAAGACTTTTTAAACAGGGTCAGAGTGTCAAACAGATTGGTTCCTGTTGAGACGCTGCGTTACATGTACGCGGCGTCTCAACAGGAACCAAGTTGTTTGTAAAGGTTACCATGGTTTCCCCGGAAGCATTCTCAGAGTTAACCAAACTGATAATCACCACGCTACTAGCATTTGAAGATAGTTTGGATCCAGTTCAGACGTCGAGAAACTCGGCGTCTTGTCAGAATCAAAACTGTTTGAAAATATTTACAGAATTCAAAGAAACTAGAAAACAAGTAAATTTGGAGATATCAGTTACATGTATACAGTGGAGAAAACGTTATTCTTTCCCGTTTAAACGCAAACGAAACGCAATTGCAATTAAATGTAGATAATAACAAGTTTTTGATATTTCTGAGTGCTAATTTTAACCTGGACGGCAAACAGTTTGAAGCCTGATTAAACGCCGGGTTACCCGGTGTCTGATCTGGCTCCAAACTGTTTGCATTGGAACAGGAGCTTAAAACAGGCGATGAAAGTTGACGTTGAAACGGTTGACCTTTCTCGCATTGAAACATCATGCTAAAATAGTTGTTTGAATTGCAAACAGTTTTGAGACAGATCAGACACAGGGTTTCCCGGCGTCTGACCAGGCTCCAAACTGTTTGCCACTATGATTAAAATAATTTATACAAATTTAAAAATTCCGGTAATTTTCCACGTTTAACTGCATTATGTTTGCGTTTAGTTTCGTTTAGACAGGAATGAAAAACGTAAAGTGTTCTCCACTGTAAGTAATTTTGTTGTGTACGTGAATCATGTAAAACTGAAACCAGGAATAAAACAGGCCCATGTATAACGACCTTTTCTAACTATGGCTTCGGACACATGCGGTTGCTTAACCCTTTACTCCTCAGATACTCATTTTTTCGCACTTAACTTATTTTCTCATTAAAGAAAATGGTTCTAATTTATACAACCATGAATGTGTATCACAAGAAATAGTTTGTATACTAGCAGATGGTAGCTTAAAGCAGGCTGAAAGTAAAGCAGAGTACGTCTTAAGGCGCATTGTGCTTTACGTTTAACCTGCTTTAAGTGGCAACCTGTCTTAAAATCTAGAAACAGATTATGGAGTATTCGGGACTGATCAGATACGAATTGACTCTTTTTCAGGTCTAGATGCAAACAATTAGCAAATTACAACACAGTCTCGGTGTCAATTTTAATTTGTGTTGTTGTTGTTGTTGCTTCTATGGTTTATAGTCCCTAATAAGCTGTTTCAGGTGCGTCATCCAATTGTCGACAGAATTGAGACAATGGTCAGCATCATACCTATTCTTGTCTGGAATTTGAATGTCAAAACAGCCTGTCTTTGCTTTGGAAAGACAAATAAACAAAACAATAAAACCAATTTCCTTTATAAATTTCGTCGGTTACACATTTATTATATACCTACCAATGTTCTGCCCGAAATATTTCCGTATTTTATCGAACAAATACACCTTGACGGATTGAAAATTCCGTATTACCCATGTACCTTGTGTAATGGGAAAAGAACGTTTACTGTGTAGTCGGAAGTTCGGAACTACTTACACACTACAGGGGCATAGAAAATAGCTCGAAACATTTCTATCGTTTTTTATTTTATTATTATTATATGAGGTATATAATAAAAGGAACATTACTATACTTTGCATATCTTATGCACCGGATCACTCTCGTTGTGTGTGTAAAGGCCATATCCAATTCGACCTTCGGTCTCGTTGGATATAGCCTTTACACACACAACTCGAGTGATCCGGTGCATAAGATATGCAAAGTATAGTAATATTCCGTTTGTATCTAGGGAAACATTATATTGACATAGCGACCACAAATGTTTGGTTGCGAAATCATAATATTCAAGGCTTTGCCTATTTAATCATTTTACACTCAGTGAAGCTATAAATAAAGCGCGTTTGCAAACAGTTTGGGTCCTGGTCCTGGTCCTGGTCCTGTTTCATACTCGTTTCGAAATTTCGTCAGTCATATTGCCTTAAATCTAACTTTGAAATGATATTGCAGACAATACTGAAGAATGCGATACTATGGCGATGAAGGGGTAAAAACTCTCGACAAATTTGATCATAAGGGTTAAATGGAAAAGAGACACATACTCAAGCAATTATATGTAGAAGTGTAATATTCTATCATGTTAACCCTTTCTCTGCCAATTACTATAACATTTACATATGCGAATAGTTGTGATCCTCAACAGGGGCCCATTTCATAAAACTTCGTACGACAAAAACGGCCGTAAGGCAAAACTTAAAATACATAAAACTTTTCATTATGTATACGCAATATGTATTTCACAATATGTATACTGATGAGACAGAAAGAAAAAATAAACTAATGGTTTGCAAATAACATCAAATCCAAGAATTCAAAGCACACTTGACGTTGTTAAGGGTATTCGGTCAGGAGGGTTGTACGGCAAGCTAAATTATCGTATCTTGACCATTCCTTTTTAACCCTTCGTCTTTAACATGTACATCATCGTCTGCCTCACTGTTGTCGTCTGCGTTTTCAAATTCATTCTTACATTTTACTTTAAGAAACATGAACATGAAAGTCAAAATAGTTTGGATACTGATCAGACGCCGCGTTTCGCGACGCTTGAACGGGGTCCATAATGGTTGCAACATTTAAATAAGTCGTGACTAGATCAGACAGGATTAAACATCACTTGACAAAGCATTCATACCATTAAAACGTTGATGATTAATTTTACTTTGAATGTCAAGCAACTAAAAGCCTTGACAGACGCCGATTTAGTTGCCTCCAACGGCTATCTTACTTTTCTGACTGAAAACACACCTTATTTATAGATAAGTTCCTGTTATCTTAAGCAACAAAGAGTATCAAATTTAACAAAAAAAGGTATCAGATTAAACAACAAAAAATGCTAAAATTCAACACCTGATCTCACACTTATGTTTCATGAATGGACAAACTGATAAACAGGAGTTGACCATGTGTAAAAGTAGTTCGACCCTCGAAGGTTCTGAAAGTATCAATTGACAAGATAACACTACTGTACTACTGTGAAACATCGGTTTACTAACGATAATTTGTTTCGGGTTTTTTGTTGTTGTTGTTCTTTCGGGTGTTGTTTTTTTCAGTTTCAATTTCAATTTCCTTTATTACACTAAGTTCATGATATACATGAATACATGCTTGTTGCACGTTTGTTAAGTTTTTTGTACTACCATTTATCTCTTATATACAGGATAATTAACTTTCTTTGTCCAAATGAGATAAAACAAAGTGAGTGGCACCCTACGCAGAGAGGTCGGTCTTTCTTGTCACACGACGTCCATACCGATATATACTGGAGTATGTCAGCACCTACAGTGAGAGTTATTATTTTCCAATAAACGCTTTTATGCATAAACAATAATATGACAATTTTTTAATAGTCTGACTGTTCATTTTAATCTGAATGCCAAACAGTTTGGAGCCTGATCTGACGCCGGGTTACCCGGCGTCTGATCTGGCTCCAAATTGTTTGCAATGGAAAAAGTAGTTTTAGCGTAAACGCGTTTATTCGGAAAGAATAACGTTTTCTCCACTGTACCTGCATTCTAATCAGAAAATATCAGCAGAGTATCGAACATTTGGGATCCAGATGAGACGCCGAATTACAGGAGCCATCTGCATGATCAGGGTCAACACTGTTTAGCATTTTTTAATAATTTGTTAAACTCAACTCCAAATAAAGCGCTCCCTCTCTACAACGACACCCATTGGGAGACACATATTGTGTGAGTTGTTCGGAGGGAGTCGTTAAAGGGATTGAAACTGGCTTACATTAGAAAAAAGCTTGAAGCGTCTGATCTGGCTTCAAGCTGTTTGTCACTCGACGTTAAGGTTTTCTTCTGTCAAAATCTCCTTTTTGTAGCTTTGTAAAAAACAGCAGACCACAATGTTAAGCAGACAATATAGCAAACGTGAAAAGGTTGGACTTATTCGTTTTATTCGGGAAACAACGGAAAAGTGTTGTTGTAAGGAGGGAATCGTTGTTAGGAGGGTCGTTGTAGAGAGGAAGCACTGTAGACCTAATTATGTAAAGAAGACTAGAATTTACTGGAAATTGGAGTTGTCCATTTGAAGTTTCAGGGTTAAATGAGTTAAAGGTTGTCGGTTGGTACGAGGCTGACTGTGTGTGAATGACCAATAGGACACGGGTGTCAGATTTCTCACCGCATTTGTCAGCAGTCACAAAGAATTTGGACAACGCTACTACAATTTACACTTCAGGGGCCAGTCTTACGAAACGTTGTAAGACAACATCGATCATAATTCTAAACTTAAGAGTAAATCTGTTTTCTAATTTCTCCACCTAATCCTGTCGTATATGATCTCTTTGGAATCGTCTTGAAAAGACGATTCCAAAGAGATGTCACAAGACAGGATTAGACGGGGAAATACGGCGTCCCCTCTCGACAACGACCCTCTTAACAACGACTCCCTCCTTACAACGACCTTTGGTGCAGTTCCCTGAAACGGAAACTTATGTCCAACGCTTTACTGTTGCAATATCGTCTGCTTAAATGTGTCGTCTGCTGTTTTTCTCAAGTTACATTATGGATTTTTGACAGGGAAAAACTTAATGACCAGTGATAAACAGCTTTAATACAGATCAGACGCCGCGTTACGCGGCGTCTGATCTTGGTTTAAGCTCTTTGCAAATGTAACCAATTTCCCCCCTATAACAACTCCCTCCGAACAACGAACATAATTTGTGTCTCCCGTTAGGTGTCGTTGTAGAGAGGGAACACTGTAAATAAACAATAAAAATCTTAGAATCTTACTTACGAAACAATGTTCTATGTCAATTTAGAATTTTGCTAGTGAACGATTATGTATAAAGTAAAACCCCTCTATTACGACCACTAAAACCAATGCTAGTTGATTGTGTAAAAAACAGGTGACAGCTTAAAACAAGATGACAGTAAAACAGAAAGCTCCTAAAGGAGCTTTCTGTTTAACTGTCACATTGCTGTTAGCAGTTACCTGTCGTAAACACTAAATAATTAACATAATTTAGTGGTCGTAATAGAGGGGGTTACCGTACCTATAGATCTGCTACCAAACAAAATACGTTAGAATTGACTGGAGAAATCACAAGCGTTTTCAAGTACTGAAGATATTGAGCAGAAATAACTCCATAAATAAGGGACAGATACAAATATACTTCTGATTATTTAACCTGTTCAGGCTATTATGGCAAATGACATTTCTGTGAAGTTTCAAAGAAATCCGTTATAAACTACGCGAGTTATTGAGCGGAAACTGTTTTGGCAAGTCTACAAAGGGCCATAACTCCGTAAATAATAGGTGGATTATTATGTTTATCAAGTTGTCCGAGCACTCATGGCAATAAACCTGCCTATGAAGTTTCAAAGTAATCCGTTAAAAAGTTCTGAAGTTATAGAGCAGTTCTGAAACTGAATGCGTTCTCGCCCAACCGCCCGCATGAAAACAAAAAAATATGTACGTCCCATCATTCGACGGGCGTACATAAAAATTTAAAGTCCAAAAAAATGCAATAAAATCGGAGGGGGTAGGAGTTAAAGATTAATTGCCGGAAGACAACATGTCAAAACATTATTTTCCTAGATTAAATTTTTTACATAGTATGTTATTTTGAGTCGAATTTAGCGCGAACTCTACCGAACCTCTCGCCACGAGCCTCTGGTTGGGGCGAACCATAGGTGGAGGGGCTAGGCGAGCAACAAAAATATGCAATGTTGAAGTCACGTGAACATGTGGTTCGTCCCAAGCAAAAAGGTTCGCGACGAGAGGTTCGGTAGAGTTCGTGCTAACGAACAGTGCTGTTTTGAATGCGGGAAACGCCTTTATAACGCATTGGTCAGAGACCATCTAGAAATTATTATTATTATTATTATACCAGATTTATATAGCGCTCTTTTCACACAGGGATTGTGCGTTCAAAAGCGCTTTACATGAAATAACACATATGTACCTATAAATCGTGAAAAGACAAAATAACTACAATTAGATCTGAAATAAAACATGAATAAACATATAAAAGACAGTCCCCCAAAACGGCGATCACATTACCCCCATCAATCAGCAATGAACCGACCGGCTAAGTATTGCCGACTGATATAAATAATGGTAGAGCGCCCAATGCAGGCCATCGACAAAACACAAATAACTATAATTAGATCTAAATTAAATAAGAATAAACATACAAAAGACAGCCCCCAAAACGACAATCACACTACCCCCATCAATCAGCAATGAACCAACCGGCTAAAGATTGCCTACCAATAGAAATAATAGCAGAGCGCCCAATGCAGGCCATCTAATGTAACATAACTAGAAAAAATAGCATGCGACCATAACTAAAAACTCTATAGAAGATCAATAACATTATTAAAAATGGTGAAAGCTGTCCACGAATTGTACCACAGACCACGCCAGCTGGTTTCAAAAGAGATCAGAGTTGTATCCCTACCATCAAAGATCCACCAGACAGGCATTGGTCAACAGTACAACCCCAGAACTAAAAATTAGACCCATAACATATACAGAATGAACACAGCCCTAGGGTAGCAGTCATCTACCCTCTCCACCCCACACCCGCGGGACCTACATGTTCCATGGCTGAAATTACACCCTTACTTTATAAAACATCAAGATAAGAAGCTGTCCTTGAATTATACCGCAAACCCCAAGCCAGTCGGTTTCAAAGAGATCAGGGGCAATCCCTACCATCAAGATCCACCGAACAGGCATGGGCAAACGGTACAATTCCAGAACTCCCATTTAGACCCACACTATCTACAGCAAGAACATGGCCCGGAGGTAGCAGTCATCCATTTCCTAATGTGTTTTAATAATAAATATTAAAGAAGTGTGTTTTCAGACGTTTTTTGAAGACTGCAACTGAGCTCGCATCTCTGATGTCTGATGGTAGAGAGTTCCAGAGCTTTGGGGCTGCATGCATGAAACTTCTATCTCCAAACTTCACCAAACGACTTCTCGGCACAACCAGCGATACTGATTTACTCGCAGACCGCAACTCTCTTCGAGGTCTATACACGTCCAGCATAATAAATTTTCCCCGAGGGAGCAAGCCCCCAGACCCACCTAGTGCACTAATCGAAGGAGGTATGGGTTAGAGATAATTGGTAGGAAGACAAACGGTCAAAAACAAAAAAATATTATCCTAGATTAAAAATTGTTTTGTTATTTTGAGTGGAATTTTACATAGATTCATGTTAGTATTTTACCTGTTTTGATGCGCATAACGCCCTCAGAATGCAACAGAGACAACTTAGGAATAAAAATTTACGGGGGAAACATGTCCCAAGGGTTCAAGGTTACAAAGCGTCTGGGTTGAGTCTGAGTTTGTTCTCAAGCATTTGATTGGTCAGATTTGAGCCTAGGCTCAAATCTGACCAATCAAATGCTTGAGAACGTTTCAAGGCTAAACTCAAAAGTTTTATAATCTTGGAGCCAGAACCCCCCCCCCCCCCCCCAACACACACACACACACTCGTAAAAGTATCTACATATGTACATGTATATACCAAATCGTCTAGCAAAAACAAGTGTTTCCTCTCAATTGCATTTTGGGAGCGGTCATTATATAATGTTGTAAAAACTTGTAGCCCAATCCCCTGCATGTATATTATATTCAATAAATATGTTTAAACTAAAACTATTACATTTTGCTTCCTACGGGCCTGCATAAAATCAAGTGATTAAATACATTTTAATAATTGGATTTTACTGAATCAGTACATGCCCCTAGCAGATTAGCAGTGCATGATGATATTGAGTCATTACATTATAACTCATTCACCCCTGGAACATGTAATGGACATTTCCAATGTCCAATTACGTCTAATTCATTTTTGACTATTTAGGGTTGTAATCAGTAAACCACTCTTATACACACGGGGGACCAACTAGGTATTACGATGAAATGTTTCTCTACGACAACCTTTATGGGTATTATAACAAATTTGTATTGCTACGAAGGCAACTTTGTTTTCTAGTGCCGCTATTCGTAAACAAACATTTCTCACTATATACACCGACTTCGTAGCAATACAAATCTGTTACAAGACAAACACTTATTCAAGCATCTGGATCGCCACAAAATGTGTGTACAAGGAAGTGAATGGTGTCAATGAGATTAAAACGCAATTGCACATACTCAACTCAACTTTATTTACACCAAACTGCAAAATCCGATTCCGATTTTTGTTAAGTAGCTTACAATTAATAAGGTACTAATATTATTTATCACAACGCAAAATATAGAGATACCATTTGAATGTCAATGGTAACAATTAGATAACGGCTATGACAAGGAAAATGTAGAAACGTAACCCTTTAAAACTAAGTACAACCAAGAATGTATATTAGATATACATTCCTGGTTTTAGTGGTATATCTTATAATATATAATATAAGATTGTACCAGGAACGTCTAAAATACGTTCCTGCTAAAACTGATAAATGCTACTGTTATTTCAATGTGATGGGACTAATGCATCCTGCCCTTTAATAGTCTCTTTTAATTCGGTTTTAAATGGAATTGTTTTGTCTTTTATTGCATCATACAGGATGCTTATAGCAAAGCAAAATATTTATGAACAGAAGATACTAAATGCATGATATCAGCATGCACACTAAACGTTTACTTTCCTTTTCACAGGATCATTAAGACCCAACTTATCATCTTAGCAGGTTTATGATGATACATTATAAAAAAATATATATATACCAAGTTAAAGTCTACTTTCAGTCCGAATGACCGCTCAGCCGACTGTACATATACTCCCCTGATCATCGAGCCATCTGGCCTATGAGCACTGCTAACATATGGCGCAGTCAAATGCAGCCGCAGTACCGACTCAGACCTTTCACAGGTACCCATTTTAACCTCTGGGTGGAGAGGAGCAATTCGCGGTACATGTCTTGCTCAAGAACATTCCTGTACATCATCGGTGATTCAGAAAAATCCCCTAGTCAGACCGCTGGTCCGGCGGGGGATCGAACTCACGACCCCTGGTACCGTAGTCCAAGGTGTTAACCATTGGGCCACTACCGCCGGTAAATGGAATGTAAAACTATTCTTTAATTTTTGTTTGTAACTTTTGGATGCTGGTATTTGACAGGCAGTTTCATTCTGGTCGGAAGCAGAGTTATTAAGCATCCAAGTTGGGTGGAAACTACTTGTAAACACATGCGGCGGCTGAAAAGTTAAAGATGTTCATGGATTTAGATAAGGTGATTCCAAAGTAAACTCGTTTTCCAACATGATCACTCACAAGAATTGTCTCCTCAGATGGATATTCTAATGAGTAATGACATCACAGTGTCCTCTGCATACACAAAGAATTTAGATTTTGACATACTCTACTTATCTGGAGCCATGAGTATTAATTCACATGGCAAAATTAACAGATATTAACCCTTTAACTGCTAGGATGTTATCTTATGTTATCTCATAATGTATTGTCTGCTTCTGCTTCCTAAATTTAGGAGATATGACTATTGAGTGTATACATAGCGACATGACTGCTGAACAGCCAAACCGTTAGGATCCTGATCAGACGCCGATTTTCTAGGTATCGGGGTATTATACAGGCTGCCTGTAACTTTAAGTTCACCTGGGATAATGCAGTGAAGGGGTTAACTATCATGTACATGCTATAACATTCAAACCGCGGCCTCGGCTCCCTAACATCAACAGATGCTATACAGTAAAACGTTCTGATACTGTCCATACAGAAACTCCTTCTTGCCAAAAACAGCGAACCACATGCACAAACTGCATATCAGACAGTGAGCTGAAGCTTTATGGAGTAAATACTAATTATTCAAGGGCAATCTTACTATATTCTGTTTACCAGTGTTACTAATCACGGGGTAGCCTTTTATCAAATGTACTATAGATTTGACAGTGCACAGCTATAGTCAAGCTATTCACCTGCAGTGCTAGTAATGCTCTGTTTATCAGTGTTACTAATCAAGGGGTAATCTTTCATCAAATATACTATAGATTTGCTGTAGCACATTCAATAGAAACTATTCTCTGCTACCCATTTTACTTAGGAAAATGACCGAGTTGAACCAAATGAATTTACACACATTTGGTTCAACTCAGTCATTATAGCTGATCAAGTGTTGTAGAAACTTTTCGCTGCCCCTCGTACATGGGTCAATTTATAAACACATTCCAATAGGTGGCGATAAATAATACCTATATAGGTTGTCGTAGAGAAATATTTCATGGTAATACCTAGTTGGCCCCCGTGATACAGTCCATTCCCTAATCAGTCGGATACGGCAGCAGCGCCTAGCTAAGACACACGTTGCATAACAACAGACTGGTAGCTAAACAACTCAATAGAATTGCTTCACCACAAGCTATAATATGGAATAGGCAAAGCCTATAAGCGAGCACTGCTAAACCATCTTCAGAAAGCAAAGAATGAAGATTGTAACAAAATAGTATACCAAATAAATACGATTATGCGTAAATACATGTTTTATATATCTACTTAAGATTATGAAATAAGCAAGTGCAGCGGTACATTTTGGAGCAAATTAAGAATATGTTCGCACAAGAATCATTCCATTAATTGTTGCTCCAACCTTTGAACAGAATGACACTTACCCAAACCCTATTCCTACTGAATGAAGGTCAAAATCGCCCACTTCCATTATTCCAAATGGCCTATGTCCATAACAGCCCGGTTCAAAACGGCCCAGTTTGTATAGACGCATATCATTTGCAGTTGTGTTAAATAGAGGGTTTGAATAATAGCACATGTATACAACATGTTTTAATCTCAAGGTAATTCTTCGCATTGATGACACAATATGATTGAATTTCTCAAAAATCTTATTGAATGAAATACCAAATTAAGTGTGAACATGTTGACCTCAACTTATTTACCACTGCTGCGTGATCGCTACTGCTAGTAGTGGAAACCATAATTAACACAATTATCAATTCTCTTAATAATTTGTATAGCTACTTTCACTACTAATACTTCTCTGACTAGCTGAGCAATACGTACCACCACTACTACTACACTGGAATTCTAGTGCTGCCACAAGTATAGTCACAATCACCATTAGTAAAAGTAGTTATAGTAGTAGCATCATCATAAGTGAGAGGCATAATTATTTTAAAATTAAAATTATATAGATTCTATTGGTTTAGTAATTTTTCTTTTAAATATCAATTGTTGGCCGTTTTGGACTTTGCCGTTTTGGATGTGAGTCGTTTTGACCAGTCACCTTCCTTCTAATGACAAGGTTAATGTCACAAGAAATAGCCTGGTTAATGTCACAATAAATTGCCAGGTTTATATTGTCACAAAAAATTGCCCGGTTCATGTCACAAGATATGGCTAGTCAAATTCTACGAACATACCCAAAAGACCCTTCAGTGTCCTATCTCTTGCACAATGGCTGGTTGTGATAATTTTTAGATCAGTATGAGTATTGGTCAGAAGTTGTGTCACTTGGCGCCTGGCCAAGATTCATTCTATCTGACCATCAGCAATAGGTCTGAGTTAATATATTACACAGTTAGATTAAAACATGAGTCGATAGCGATTTGAAAGATAGACCATATGAGGTGTGTCAAAAAGAGATTAAGTTTTTCAACCTTGCTATGTTAAGTGAAAAAGCAAACCAGCAAGCAGGAATGACTAAGTAATCCTATATTGGACTGCATGAGCTACACTTACATTCAGGTACATTCCAATCTGACACAACTATCACAAAAGACTTGAACTGGTTGAGGGACAGTTCTTGTCTCCTCTTCAGACTTATCAGGCAAATCATTCAACAGTATACCTCTTGCATACCTAAAGGATTCATTGCAAACGGTACCAGGTTACAAGTTCTTACCAGCAAGATTTCACTGCTATAATAGTATTGTATGCCTAAAAGAAAATGAGTTATTTTTTATATTTACCAAATCATGAAAATAAAGAGGGCACCTTTTATTAATTACCTTAAACACCTCTATGGCCATATTTTTCATACATCTGATTCTGACGGATGGGAGTCTAGAATGGTCAGACAGACCCTGGTAGGTGCTTGTTTGATCGTCATAAATAAATCTAAGAACCCTTTCCTGAATTTTCACTTTTCAGTCAACTTTTCTCCATCTTAAACAAATTGGTTTGACCGCATAAATGCTAGACTACTGGGCAGTACTGTATGGTGGGTAAGTTGGGTGCTAATTATGCCCCCTCACGACTTAGTCGGGGGCATTTATTGTTTTTGGTCTGTTTGTCTGTACACATCTTTAACATTGGCCATAACTTTTGAACAACATGGGATAGAGACTTTATATTTGGAATGTGTACTCAAATGAAAAAGATCTTGAGGTCAGTACAAGTTTGGTCGTGTCTGACAAAAATCAAGGTCATTTAGAGGTCATTCAGAGGTAAAATCAGGTGAATAGGGAGATAAGGCATTCTATATTATTTCAAGTGAATAGGAAGGGAGATAACTCATTCTTACTGGCCATTACTCTTTTTTCATGTGATCAATTCTAAATTTAGAAATAAGTCCTAAATATGACATTTGACAAACCTTGTTATGACGACGACGTCATGATGACATCAATATGATGTCATCCCAGCAGGCACACAACGTTGTTTCAACGTTGAATCAACGTTGATTTTCCGTCGTAACGTTGATCAACCTGATTTCAACCATAGACGACCATTCATCGGTAGCCAATTTACAGCCAACGTTGAATCAACGTTGAATCAACGTTTATAATGGTTGTAGATAAAAAATTAAAAAATACTGAAATTGAAATTTCTGATTAATTATATCGCAGTGTTTAATGTCTAACCACGTCGACTATGATTTATCGTTAAAATAAATTCAATTTAGAAAATCTAATGACAACGTTGAATCAACGTTGAATCAACGTTGATAATGGTCGCCCAGCAGTTGATTTTCCGTCGCAACGTTGATCAACCCTTTTTCACCCTTGAACGACCATGGGTCGGTACCGAATTTATTGCCAACGTTGAATCAACGTTGAAAATGGTCGTGGGAAAAAACAAATCAATGAAAATGAAAATTCTGATAAATTATATTGCAGTGGTTATATGTCTCATCACGTCAACTATGATTTATCGTAAAAAAATAAATTCAATTTAAAAATCTACTGCCAAAGTTGAATCAACGTTGAATCAACGTTGATTCAACATTGTCAGATAATGGACGTAGGTAAAAATTATTATTTTTTAATAAATAATCATAACAACTTCAACGTAAATATTAATTTGATACTTCATAGTTTAGATGCAAAAGAAATAAGTTCTAAGTTCTTAATAGTAAGCACTGAACTTTACATTCAAGTTTACAATTAAAATGAATAAAATACAAAAAGCAAGAAAAGCAAACCAATTCAATGTAAAAATGTTTAATTATAGATACTCAGCGTACTAATAAATGAAGCAACCATATTTGATAAGCTGTAATCAAATATCTTCCAACGCCCATGCGTTGTCTACTCTACTATTAGTAGAGTAGAGCTCCTAAAACCTAAGTTGAAGGGAGCATTTGAAAATAAAACAATATCTGGAGAAAACAACGCACACAAAAACGGACAGCCCACTCGAAACAATGTTGTTTTGACGTTGAATCAAAGTCATTTCAACGTTGAAACTTCAACCATTATCAACGTTGAATCAACGTTGAGGTTCAACGTCAACACAACTTTCAAAATCAAATATAAATCGTACGTTGTTTCAACGTTGAAGTTCAACGTTGATTCAACGTTGATTCAACGTTGGTGTGCCTGCTGGGATGATGCTATGGTGATGATGCATTTGAATAAGCTAGAAAAAGTTGGTTTCTCTGAACATTTTCCTCACAACAACAGCAAGGAGTACTATTATAACCTGCTGTATGATTTTACTTGAAAGTCAAATTAATACATTGCAGTGACAAAACACCTCAGGGACATTTGTCACTTTCTGTTTTACCAATTATTCATTGGGGGTTATAAATTACCAGAGGTATATGACACTTTTTTCTACTTTACTTAACCATACCAATATGGGAAATTTAAAAGTTGCCGAAACGGCAAAGGGCCGAATCGACCTCCGGGTCGAAACAACTGAGGGCCGAAACGACCGGAAAAGTTTTTTTACCCGTTCATTCGTATAGGCCCGAAAAATTGACCGTTTATGTACACGGTAGTTTGTTAGCATTCAGCATGACCGTGAAACTCGTTTGTTTTATTTACACTGAGACTTTTTATTTTATTTTAAATAGAAATAACATTTAATTCTGAATTCATTTTAAAAACGAAGTCGTATTCTTTCCAATTCGCAAACCGTGTTTTAGACCGGCCCGTGAATGAATAGAAATTTGTAGACGGTGTCTCGATCGGACTGTGATTTTGTTATGAGGAGTATATGTTTGATAGTGTGTGAAATGTGCGTAAACCGGAAGCAGTGTTTTGTACCCTCGCGAATTAGACTATAGACTGTCTGCTCTTTCACGAACATGCATATGTCTTTCAGAAGACAATAACTCAAATTCTTTTAACCAGTCTTTAAAAATAATGTAGCAATTAGATCCGCCGGATATGTAAGCGTTGTTTTGGTCACCCGAAAATCGATTCAACGTACATACAGGTAAAAAACAAGTGAAATTTACTTGAAAATGACCCCCCCCCCCCCCCCCCTTACCATAAATGCTTCGCTTTTCGCGAAAATGGCCCTCCGGGCCATTTTCGCGAGCGTGCTCGCTATAATATACAATGTACTCCTTACATGTGCTCCTGGTTTGCACTGTTTGCCATTTTGTAATAATTTGTTGGAAGAAAACCCATAAAAAGTCAAACTTTGACTAGACTTAAATTAAGACTTTTAACTGAAATAGTCCATTATGTTTCGGTGCGAATGAGTTTAACATAATATTGACATTCACACTAGAAACATATGTATTTATAAGGAAATGGGTTCGATAGGGGGTGGGCTTATTAAATATATATTCACAGCCCCAACTTTAATGTGGTGTGTTCTATGCACCCATTGCACGCCCTTTACGTCAGTCACGGTATCCGTGAAGAGTAAACTTGTTCAGTGTGAAACAATGTAGACCTTAATCAGAGGTATCTTTTAACAAGAGCCCCAAGGGGCATATTTCGCTCAACTGAGAATAGCTGAAAAAATGTAGATAATGATTTATGTCCAGGACTGACCTAGATATGCAACATACCGGAACAATTCGAACAAAATATGTAAAGGATATTTAAAAGTGTCACCATACCGAATATAAAAGCTCTGGCCATATTAGTTTCAGAGAAGAAGACGTTTGAAATTTTCACTATATAACTCTATGTAAAAACTGTGACCCCTCGGGGCGAGGCCAATTTTGACCCCAGGGGCATAATTTGAACAAACTTGATACATGACCTGTAGATGATGCTATGCGCAAAATATCTAAGCTCTGGCCCTTGCAGATTTTGACAAGAAGATTTTTTAAGATTTCCTTATTTTTTCCGTTTGGTTGCCATGGCAACCAGAGTTCTGCATTGTTTTTAATTCTTTGAACAAATTTGAAAGAGCTTGACCAAAGAAATATTTCTGTAACGTTTGGTTGAATTCTGTCAAGCGGTAAAGGAGGAGATGTCATTTGAAGCAATTGTTAACGACGACGGACGACGACGGACACAGGGCCATCCCAATAGCTCACCTTGAGCCTTTGGCTCAGGTGAGCTAAAAAGGAACCATCTGATTTAAGGAATCTGCACGCTTTGTCATATGCAATCAAGCATGGTAAAAATTGTTTCACAGTAAATGATAAATGCCCAAAAGTGGTATGCGTTTTGTTGTATGTACACCTGTTTATGATATACTCACTCACATTTAAAAATGGTACATGACACTCTGTCATCCCAAGTTTTACCTGCACGACATGTTGCGTATCTCTAGATGAAGCATCTAGTAAATACAGTAAAACCTCTCTATTACGACCACTTAATTGTGTTAAGTTAAAGTATTGGATGTTTACGACAGGTGACTGCTTAAAGCAATGTGATAGTAAAACAGAAAGCCCCTAAAGGAGCTGTGTGTTTTACTATCACCTTGCTTTAAGCTGTCAAAAGTTTTTGTACAATCAAATAGCCTAATAGACAGGTTTTACTGTACATGTTTGCTTCAGACAAGCTTGTTACATAATTAAAGCGACTCGCAACCAGATGGTGCATTAAAAATAGTAATTTGTAAATATGTGTCAAACGCTTATATAAATGGTAAAGAATTAGTTTAGGATAAGAAATTCTGTTTAAAAAAAATGTATTTCAATAAAAAAAAATATTGGTCTCTGGTGGGATTCGAACCCGTGGCCCGGCATTGGCGGACAGAAGGCAAAATAGGAGACGCTTAGACCAATGGACCACGGAACTATCCGTTTATCTGGGATCGATTTAACGTATATTAATGTGTAGCGATCGAAAGTGCATACAACTTCGTAATTCGGCTCGTGTTTATGTCTGAGCCCGTGTAGAGAAGCAACAACAACAACTATACCGTCTACTAGTCGGTATAGAAAAACGATGGAAAATATCTAAAAATCTAAGATTCGGTGACGATTCTTGAGACTTTTTTTGGACTGATCATATTTTTTTAATGTCAGAAGCCAAATAATGCCACAAATTTGCTTTTATTTGAGTATTTTATTTTATTTTGACAAGTACACCATCCGGTTGCGAGTCCCTTTAAGGTCAAACATCAAGGTTAGAAGCCATCTGTAAGGGTTATCACCTACACTGTTTGCATTGGACAAGTGTACTCTTCACAGGTACATTTGTAAAGGACCATATACTAGTCACTAGTGTTGAAGAGGTAAATACACCAGGTGCCCGTTTCATAAAAGTCTCAATTATTATTTGTTTCTCCATCTGTTTTTCAATTATATGTCTGGTTATGGAATTCAATTTTAGCCACGTAACTATCACTTTGTGAGCACAACTCCGTTTATTTCAAGAGATGTCACAAGACAGGATACAATAGAGAAATTAGAAATTAAATGCATTTTAAAGTTTTGACTTACAAATTTTGTCGTTTTTGGCCCCTGAATATAAATATACATACTTGTCACTACATGTAGTGTTGAAGAGATAAAAACACCAGAAGACATGGCAATGACGATACAGAAACAAGTCACTTCTTGTACTACAGTAGATCTATCATCCTTTATTCAATATTTACAGGCACTGATGATAGGAAATGGGTTTACCCAATAACCCGTTTATAACATTAAATACAGGTGATCACTTTAGGCAGGTTGAAAGTAAAGCAGAATGTGCATTTAGGCACATTCTGCATTACTTTCATTCTGATTTAAACTACCATCTGCTAGTCTATATAAAATATTTGTGATGGTAATTGTTCACGAGGGTATAAACTGAAACGATTTTCTTCAGCTGAGGAATAAATTAATTACGCTAAAAGAGGCTTCTATGGGGGAGAGGGTTAAAGACATTTGCTCAGTCCTTTGATATACTTAACCCCCACCCCTCCTGGCGTGAAAGCAACTGTAAAAGTATGCAGCATAATCTTTACCAATCTCAGTTTACCTGGTGATGCCCATACAAACTCATAAATGTACTCTAGAGGTTTTTCAATGGATTATTTCTAGCCAAACTATCAAATATAAAAGTCGGACCTCACATGAAACGCTTCAGTGATTCTATGTTATTGGCATGAGCACAAGACCCATGAGTATTGCATGGGAAATGACTTGATAGACAATATCACCGAAAGTAGGTCAGGAAATGTCTTTAACAAGAGGGCCATAAAGGTCCTAAATTACGGATCCCTAAATTACTCACCTGGTGCAATAATCATGTACAATTATGTTAAAATTGGGAAAAATTTATTTTCAGCTGAAAAGATCTTTATCACATAACTTGCGGTCTGGGAGTGACATAAAGCCATTATGTTAATATCATAACCCAATAGTGGAATATCGTTTTTCGGGCTCCAGCCCGACCAGTTCGTCCACAAGCTCTGCATGTAGCGGATGCCAAATGACGTCATTTGCAAAGTAGAGCAGTTTAAAATCGATTTTATTTAACTTTCCCCACCTACTCCAACTTCCAACTTTTTGCAGTGAGATAATATACATATCTAGTTTCGCCGACAACAATCAGAAATTCTTTTGCAATTTTGTCTAGGTCGAATTTTAAATTGAATGGCCTAAAGACGTTAACGTAAACAATGTAACGTTTTGGCGGAAAATCTATATAGCGGAGGGTCTACAAACTACGATTTCAATCAATTTAATAGTTGCTTAAACTTGTTATGTGATAAATAGAATCTCACATTGGTGCTCATTATTTATCATTTTTTAATAAACTCATTGACTAAACTGAACATGATGCTCACCAAAGCTGCGTGTCATATCATTTTAGTCAAATCGTTTATTGAATATGATAAATAATGAACACTCATGTAAGATCCTCTATTTATATGCTTTTACAATAAGCAGAATAAGTTCAGACAAGAGCCGCATGCGGCCCAAAGTCGCTCACCTGAGGAACTATTGTGTTATACTCGATGCATAATGAAGTTTGTCATTGCATGTACGAGGACTGTTGCATGAAACTGAAACAAATCGGAATTAGGGTTTCCTGTAGAAGTCTATGTAAAACTGATAAGCCCCGGGGCGGGTCCATTTTTTACCCTGGGGTCATGATTTGAACAATCTTGGTAGAGGACCATAAGGCAAAGCTAGATGCCAAATATAAAAGGTATGGGACTTACGGTTTCAGAGAAGAAGAGTTTTAAAGGTTTTACTACATAAGTCTTTGTAAAACTTATAAGCCCCGGGGCAGCTCCACTTTTATTCCGGGGGTCATAAATTGAACAATCTTGGTAGGGGGCCATAAGGTAAAGCTAGATGCCAAATATAGAAGGTCTGGGTCTTAGGGTTTCAGAGAAGAAGAGTTTTAAAGGTTTTCCTATATAACTCTATGTAAAACTGATAAGCCCTGGGGCGGGGCCATTTTTGACCCGGGGTCATGATTTGAACAATCTTGGTAGAGGACTACAAGGCAAAGCTACATGCCAAATATAAAAGGTCTGGGCCTTACGGTTTCAGAGAAGAAGATTTTTAAAGGTTTTACTATATAACTCTATGTAAAACTGATAAGCCCTGGGGCGGGGCCATTTTTGACCCGGGGTCATGATTTGAAAAATCTTGGTAGAGGACCAGAAGGCAAAGCTACATGCCAAATATAAAAGGTCTAGGCCATACAGTTTCAGAGAAGATGAGTTTTAAAGATTTTCCTATATAACTCTATGTAATTTAACTGATACGCCCTGGAGCAGGGCCATTTTTGACCCGGGGGTCATTATTTGAACAATCTTGGTAAGTTTCACAACATGATGCTACATATGAAATTTGGTTGTCCTAGGAATTATGGTTATTGACAAGAAGATTTTTAAAGTTTTGACTTTGGTTGTTAATATCACGTAAATACGGAAAATGACCACGCCCTCTGGCGGCCATGTTTTTTGACGGATCAAAATTCTTTTAACAATTTTGAAAGTATATTGATTGAGAAACATTTTTGTGAAAACCAAATGTAAATCGGAGCAGTCGTTCTTGAGAAGAAGATTTTTTTTAGATATCGTGCATGGTTGCCATGGCAACAAGACCGATGGCCCCACCCACTTTTTGAACAACTTTTGAAGCTCACAACTACTGTATGTATCTGACAAAGTTTGGTTAAAATTGGGCTATTGGTTTCAGAGAAGAAGTTATTTGAAACAAATTGTGAACAGACGACACCGACACGGACACCAACACCGACGGACGGCGACCGATCACAATAGCTCACCTTGAGCACTTTGTGCTCAGGTGAGCTAAAAATCCAACAGAATCGTTCATTCTACCTACTTTTTACCATATTTTCTAAAATAAGTAAAGAAGTAAAACCTTTCTTACGCACTGAAGGTTATGTTTCTTTAGTTAATGATATTTTTGTATCTGGACAAAACCTGTTATTATTTCATGTGATTATCATTAGTGTACTATTGTCACATATTGCTTTCATGCCCTCATTCAGACGAGAAGTGGTTTACGCCTCTAATTATTTTTCCACTCGGAAAAGTAGTTCTAAGCTAGAAAATACTGGAAATGAAATCATGGATTGCATTTCACATAATTTTTGGACAGTAGCTTAAAGCAGACTGAAAGTAACACAGAATGCTCTTTCAAGATTCTGTTTTACGTTCGGCTTGTTTTAATGGTCATATGTATTCTAAACAAGAAACAGACTATAAGAAGATTCTAATGAGTGGTAACACCATAGGTTTCGGTGCTGAAATGAGTAAGAAAATGTTAAGATTTAATCAGTTTACTCCCTCTAAGTATCTGGAGCCCTGGTAAAGGATTAACTCATTGACCCCTGAAACTTCAAATGGAAAGTTCCACATCCCAATTATGTCTAGTCCATCATTGATTATTTACCATAGATATTTACAATATATAACAAAATGGCAAACAGTACAGATCCTGATCAGAGGCCTCTATATGTAGCCCTGATCTGGGTCTACAATGTTTGCCTTGGACAAGTGTCCTCTCCACCATAGAAAATAGTTCCACTTTATACACTAATATATGCACCATAAGAAATGCTTTCTATATCCTAGTAGATAGTAGCTTAAAGCAGACTGAAAGCAAATCAGTATGTCACATTCTGATTTACTTTCCACATGCTTTAAGAGGCCATCTGTCTTCAAAACTAAAAACAGAGAACTTTGCATTTTATACATAAATAAATATGAAAACATAATAAATATGTCCTATATCCTAGCAGATGGTAACTTATGAAATATTTCCTACATCCTAGCAGAGGGTAACTTAAAGCAAGCCGAGTATAAAGCAGAATGCACCATAAGGCACATCCTGAAGAAGCCCTCTGACCAGTCTGCACTGTTTGCTTTAATTTTAAATAACTTTGGGAGAAACCCTTTACCCAATATTGAAGACAGGTGACCACTTAAAGCAGGTTGAAAGTGAAGCTGAATGTGCCATAAGGCGTATTCTGCTTTATTTCCAGTCTGCTTTAGGCTACCATCTGCTAGAAAATAGAAATTCATCTAATGCTACATATTCGTGACTGTATAAATTGGAATTACATGTATTTTCTTCATTGGATGAATAAATTATATGCTTTAAAAACTTAAAATGCTTATCTATGGATTAAAGGGTTATATGTAGAGGATGTAAACTTACAGTCGCTAGGATTCAATGGATTAATACAGGTGGATGTTTAAAGCAGGTTGCAAGTAAAGCAGAAGGCTTCTCAAGGGCATTGTTGCATTTATAGCAGAAAACCATTACAGACTACTTTCTCCTTACAACAACACCCAGTGGGTGACCAAGTGTGTGTGTTGTTCAGAGGGAGTTGTTATATTTTCAAAACTTTGTCTTTTTCATTGCATTGCTTTTGCATTTAGTTTCATTTATTAGAATTCCCCATATAAGGGCACATTCTGCTTTACTTTCAGTCTGCTTTAAGCTACTATCTGCTGATATATAAAACATTTCTTATGGAACATTCATCACTGTAAACAGTGGGATTGTTTTCCTCAGTGTAGGAATAAATTAAAGGTGTTTAAAGGCTGATGTATTGGGTATCAGTTATACAGCAAAGAAAATCATCTGCTGCACTGTAAGTACAGTGACAACCCCTCTACACCCGAACCTCGAAATATCAGAATTCTCTCTAAACCAGACAAAAATGTTGGTCCCACCTTTGATTTAGTCCTTCACTGAAGAAAATACATTCATGAATATATATCATCAGAAAAATTTACTATATTCTAGCAGATGATAGCTTAGAGCAGGTTAAAAGTAAAGCAGAATGGGCATTAAGGCGCATTCTGCTTTACTTTCAACCTGCTTTAAGTGATCAACTCTCTTACAAACTATGGACAAAAAATGATTTAAATCCCTCTAAACTGGAAATTTATGTTAGAGAGGTTTCACTGTACACTGGTTTAGATCTACAGATAGAAGTTGGGAGCTCTCTGTCGACCTCTCTGTCTTCCGATATTGGGCCGGTGGCAATATTGGTTGGCAACATTCCTTCGACATATGGCAAGCTTTATGATACCGGCCCCTGCACTGTAAATACACAGGTTCAGATCTACAGATAGAAGTTGGGAGCTCTCTGTCGACCTCTCTGTCTTCCAATATTGGCAATAGTGGTTGGCAACATTCCTTCTACATATGGCAAGCTTTCATTGGGTGGAAAACCCACAGGTGACGTGGGATGAGTGTCCAACTCCATGGGCCTCAGTCCCTTGTACCCATCCTGGAATGTAAATATTGCCATGTCTCCTGAACTTCTGATTACAGCCAACTTGTCCAATCTCACTGGTTCAAATGCAATGAGCTTCGGATTGACCTGTTCAGTCCTATTGAATGGCAGCCTTATTACTTCTATTGGCAGTCCTCCCACATTGATCACATGTATGCTGGGGTTCTCACCATCCGCAACCAAAATATTGCCAAAAGCATCTACACTTAAATCCAGCGGGTTCACTAAAGGATTAGAAGGCGTGCCATTATACTGTCCAATCTGGACACCATCACATAGAAAAAGTGCTACCAAATTAAGCTTCCAATCTGCCACTGCGATCAAATCACCAATCACCGCTACTGAACGAGGATATTCAAATGTAACAAAACTCATAGTACCTTTGTATTCCTGTAACACTTTCCCTCTGAAATCAAACATTTCAACTCTGGGTTTTTCTTTTGTGTAATAGGAGCTGATTGCTTTATTTGTAGCACCCACCAAAGTTTGTTCTCTCGGCCCTCTACAGATGCTAGTGTAGTAATTACCAGCCCTGTTCAAAATGATTTTCCTCACCAGTTTGGTGCTGTTATCCTGCAGAACAGCAACTAGTAACAGTGTTCTGTCTTTGGGCAGTGTTATAATGTATCTAGATTCACCATTGCATTCTTCTAGAAAAGCAAAATCATAAATTTCTCCATGTATGACCATCTCAGTTAGAGGGTCTCCAAAATGAGAGAAGAATTTCAATTTCCGATTGGTTCTATCTGCCACACATATTCTTTTATTATCCCAAGACATAGCGACATACAGCGGTCTACACATATCATACTGTCTCTTGACTGGAAAGGAGTGCCACACTATTAATGTGTTGTTCCTAACAGTGCTTGACATAGAGTCAAACTGGCAATATTGTGGCGAGGGATCCTTGTAGCTGTGAACATTGAGTGGTGCAGGTGGTAATGGTTGAGTGTTTTCAGTCGGCCCGGACAAACCAATGGCCTCCCAGTACGGGGGAGGATTCGCTTCCTCCTCCTCCTCATCATTATCTAACATAACTAATGGTGGGGCAGATGGCTCAGCACTGGCTGCGGCAGTGTCTCTAGCTCTATCTGAAGTTTCAGTGTAGTCGGACTCGGTATAACTATCATAGCTGTAATTGCTAGTCCTGTCTTCATCATACTCGCCGCCATACATTGCTATCAATGGACCAGCATGTTCACTGCTGCCTACTGCAGTATCTGGGGCTCTGTCTAAACTGCTAGTGAAGTGGGATTCAGATCTGTTCTCTTCATTTGCTTGTTCATAATTGTCAGTATCACTTACAGCAAGATTTAATCCTGAATCAGATACTTGTTCACAACTATTTCCAGATGTATTTCCTGGCTCTACGTGTTCTGTATTTACTGTCTCAGAACCTTCTGTTACTGCTATTCCACCACTTGCTGGTATTGTTGATATTTCTACACACTTCAGTTCTTCCAACACAGCCTTACAACCAGTATTCACACTGATATCTAGCTGAACCTCACTGGATCCACTGATATCACTAGACTCCAGTTTGCTCTGTGTAGTTGTATGTAAACTTCTCAGCATTTCATTTGTAACGTTTCCAGTTTGACATTTTTGTTTAGAAACCAACTCATCCACAGGTTCTCTGAGTATCTTCAGTTTCTCTAAATCATCTTGTATTTCAAAATCCAGTCTATCACATGCAGCATTAACAGCGTCCTTCAAATCATCTTCTTTTCTCAGTAATAAATCATTCAGTGCATCAAACAGTTCAACAACATCTTTCTGTGCTTGTACTCGTTTCTGGTTCACCTTCGTTTGCCTCGTTAACAGTTTACTCTCCATTTCTAGTAACTTTTCTTTGACATTGTTTAAATCTTTAACTAAACCTTCATCCACAGTTTCAGCTTCTGCTGGTCTTTCATCAGACTGTTCTTCAGGCTGCACATTAGCCTCTCTAGACCTCGGTCTACGCCTCCGTCTAGGTGCTACCAGCGAGGCCTCCATATTTCAGTATGTATTCAGGTCTATATTTGCCACACAAGGATTCCGCTCAGTGACAGTGATTTATTTCAATGAAAATGTGAACAGTCTTAAGGTTGTCATTTCCAGTCTCAAATAATCTGCAATAGACAAAATTATGACAATTAATTTCTTACAATATTTAAAGAGCTTAGTCATTTTAATTCACAGCCTTTTTCTAGTTTTGAAGATAGGTGATCACTTAAAGCAGTTTGAAAGTAAAGCAATATGTGTCTTAACCCTTTATCTCACAGCCTGTTTCTAGTGTTGAAAACAGGTCACAGAGCACTTAAAGCAGGTTGGAAGTAAAGCAGAATGTGCCTTAAGGTACATTCTGCTTTACTTTAAGCTGCCATCTGCAAGGAGAAAGATTTTATATCTTTTGGTTAATGTTTATGACTGTATAAAATGGAACTATTTTCTTCAGTGGGGCAAGAGATTAAATTCCCTAAAAGGTGCTTCTATGGGAGAAAGGGTTAAGGCACATTCTACTTTACTTTCAGCCTGCTCTCATCAGCTACCATTTGCTACAATGGATGGATAGATGAGTTGGGTTTTACAACACTGCGACACAGAATAGGTCATATAGAACTGTCATTTGCTACTGAATACAGAAAATATTTCTTAAGGTACATATTCATGACTTTATAAGGGGAAGGAATAAATTAATTACAGGCATAAAATGTGTATTTAAATGTAGATTAACCACTGAGTAATGAGTAAGTGTTGTCTGAATTCTTTAACCCTTTCCTCCATAGAAGTACCATACTAATTAACTCCACCACAAATGCATATTCAGTTATGGTGGTCATTACAGGTGGCAGTGTAAAGCAGGTGAAAGTAAAACAGAAAGTTCCTAAACTACCTTTCTGCTTTATTCTCACTTTCTTTGAGCAGTAGCATGCCTTTAACATGATTGGATAAATAGGACGCCTAACCCCTTCCTTTGCATATACATGTATAAGCACCACAAATAGATATTCAGTGATGTTTTTTTATTACAAGAGTTTTTACCTAGTCATGCATATATATGTCCTTTGCAAACGGTGTACTTGTGAAGAGTATACTTGTCCTATACAAACAGTGAAGACCCAGATCAGAATGGCTGCTGAAGGAGCCTTCTAATTAGGGTATGCACTGTTTGACATAGAGCAATACATTGACCAACAACAACCTTATATAGTCAACACTGGACTTGACTAAATTGGAAACTGACATTGTCCATTTAGAGTTGCAGACAGGAAATATTAAAGCAGGCTAGAAGTAAAGTAGAGAATGCTTCTTAAACGATTACCCCATAAATACTCTTTTTTAAACCATTAATTTTTATCTACATAGAAGAAAATAGTTTGAATGTATACAGTCATGATTATTTTCTATACATGTATCTATCAGATGGTACATGTAGCTTAAAGGGACTCGCAACCGGATGGTGTACTTGTCAAAATAAAATAAAATACTCAAATAAAAGCAAATTTGTGGCATTATTTGGCTTCTGACATTAAAAAAATATGATCAGTCCAAAAAAAGTCTCCAGAATTGTCACCGAATCTTAGTTTTTTTAGATATTTTCCATCGTTTTTCTATAGCGTTAGCTAACGGTATAGTTGTTGTTGTTGCGTCTCTACACGGGCTCAGACATAAACCCGATCCGAATATGTATAAATCAATCGCTACCATTGAAGTACGTTAATTCGCTACCATATAGACAGAGAGCCCCAGTAGCCGCGTGGTTAAGGCGTTTGCCTTTGTTTTCATGTTTGTCTCCGCATGGAGGGTCACGGGTTCGAATCCCACCAGAGCTTCTTCCCTTTTTTTTTTTGAAATGCATTTTTTAACAGAATTTATTATCCAAAACTAAATCTTACCCATTTATAT
The DNA here is from genome assembly GCA_922989275.2 of Gari tellinella. Taxonomy (NCBI): domain Eukaryota; kingdom Metazoa; phylum Mollusca; class Bivalvia; order Cardiida; family Psammobiidae; genus Gari; species Gari tellinella. Next base: position 29,979,049 of record OV277860.1, read on the forward strand.
AAGCATTTGACATATATTTACAAATTACTATTTTTAATGCTAAATCCGGTTGCGAGCCTCTTTAAAGCAAGCAGAATACGCCATAAGGTGTTTTCTGCTTTATTTTCAACCTGTTTTAAGTGCATGATCAGCTGTCTTCAAAACTAGAGACCGGCTATAGGGTGATGGGTTAACGAGCATTCTGCTTAACTTTCTGCATATCTGTCTAAAATTGATTCATATCTGTAGGCCATCACTATACTGTGTTATATGTCCAATCACCAGAATCATAAAGATTGTGTCAAGCTATCTAAAAAAGAGAGATGTTAAAGTTGTTTACACGACCGACAGGTAAAAGGCATGTAGTATACCTCCACATGACCTAGATAGATGCTAAGCTTACATCCAGGTGTTTATGAGAGAGAAAATGTTTGATTTGTTCAGTTTACTGCCTCTTATCTGGAGCCCTGCCACTATAAGAGGTTTAATTATCTGTGTTTACAGCAGAACGCTCAGATGTCCTAAAGGAGCTTTCTGCTTTAATTTCAGCTTGCTTTAAGCGATCATCTGTCTTTTAAAGCCATAAAAATAGACGTATTTTAATAGCCTTAATAAAAAAGGGATTTTACTGCATGGATCTGAAATACTCTCCATATTTGGAACTACAAAAATTATATTCAATATGGGTTTGGTGGAGAAAAGAAAGGATTGAAGTTTTGACATTTATAGCCTGTTCCTGCTGATTAGCTGAAAAACATACTAAGTGTATCCTAGCGGATGGTAGCCTAAAGCAGGCTGAGAGTAAAACAGAATGTGCATTCTGCTTTTCTTTCAAACCTCCAATCTTTAAGGTGTGGTAAAATAGTTACCTTACCTTTCCGACTATATCCATTGATCAGTGTTGAAAATGGACCAGTGGTGTAATCATAAAACAGGATGAAAGTAAAGCAGAAAGTTCCCTTAGGAGCTTTCTTCTTTACTTACATCCTGCTTTAAGCAGCCTCAGTAACATTTAAAGACTTTTCCTCAGTCCATAGAGAGAGTCCCCCCCCCCCCATTGTTCTGGAGGTGTCAATGTAACTGTCAAATCATGTGCATCACAACCTGCTGAGGTCCAGATTATACTCATGCTCTAGTGATTTTCAATGGTTATTTCTAACCAAACTATCAAATATAAAAGTAGAGTCTCACATAAGACGATTCAATGGTTCAATATGCACAAGACCCATGCTTTTTGCAAGGAAATTGACAGTAAATAATCTGGCAATCGTCAGGAGATGTCTTTAACACCATTGAATTAAGAAATCAAGTTATTAGAATATTAGTAATCCCTAGTAGCTATGGAGGAGTTACACATAGATGAGAATGTGGCCTGAATATAATTATGTCACCTGTATTGGTAAATATATCCTACCTGGCTGTCAGACACACTTTTAACTGAAAATATTTTCCTATATAAACCTGCGCTTTAATTATCTCCTGCAGAACTAACAGTATGTGCCCAACAAGTTTTGATCTATGCAGTTATCCGACTTAATGCATCATTAAATTCTATACAATTTTCACATAAATTCATTTTACACAGGTACTACACATCCTCACACTTTATGCTACTGTTTTCGGTTTTGTACCAGTCCTTTACATGAATGGCTGAACAGATTACAAACATTTCATGCCCAACAACGATTACCTATGCAAACAGTTTGGATCCTGATGAGATGCCGCGTCTCATTAGGATCCAAACTGTTTGACACTCTGACCCTGTTTTGAAAATAAATTTAGAAAATTCTATTGAAAGAAAAGTTAGCAGACGACAATTGTTGCAGACGACAAAATTTATTACCCAGCATGCAAAGAGTTAATGAAAATTGTTGTTGTTAGTTGAGCAGAAGACATATGTAACACTTATCCTGTCATATAATATTGTGTGCTTTGAAATTGTTGTCTGCAAATTTTGTAAATGTCAGATTATTGCAATTTTAAATTTAAGAAATCTAGAGACAAGCATTAAACATTTTGGATTCTGTTAAGATGCCACATAATGGGGCTAAAATCAGTGAGTAAATGCTGGATGTTTTTAATTAATTCCCCCTGACCATGATGACCTTTGCAGACAGTTTGGATCCTGATGAGAAGACATGTAACACATGACTCCTAATGAACCTCCATACAAAATTTCAGCACCTTAGCACAAGTATTAAACCATAAAGCAACCCGTCCAAAAAACTTTAACCTGGTGTTAAGTAGGAAAACACCCAAGTCCAAAGCGTGTCAAATAATTACAAAAATTTAAATTATTTAAAATTTCAACTTCATCACATCAATGTTTGACCCCTAATGAAACCTCCATACAAAATTTAAGCACCCTAGCACAAGTATTAAACTTTAAAATAACCCGTCCAAAATACTTTAACCTGTTGGTTTGTAGTCGAAAAACCTAAGTCCAAAACATGTCGAAAATTGACATAAATTAAAATTATTTTTAAATTCCAACATCATAACATCAATACAAAATTTCATAACCCTAGCACAAATATTAAGCTTTAAAACAACCCGTCCAAAAAACTTTAACGTGGTGATTTGAAGTCGAAAAACCTAAGTCCAACATGTCGAAAATTGACATAAATTAAAATTATTTTTAAATTCCAACATCATAACATCAATGTTTAACCCCAAATGAACCTCCATACAAAATTTCATAACCCTAGCACAAATATTTAGCTTTAAAACAACCCGTCCAAAAAACTTTAAGGTGGTGATTTGTAGTCGAAAAACCAAAGTCCAAAACATGTCGAAAATTGACATAAATTAAAATTATTTTTACATTCCAACATCATAACATCAATGTTTAACCCTAAATGAACCTCCATACAAAATTTCATAACCCTAGCACAAATATTTAGCTTTAAAACAACCCGTCCAAAAAACTTTAAGGTGGTGATTTGTAGTCGAAAAACCAAAGTCCAAAACATGTCGAAAATTGACATAAATTAAAATTATTTTTAAATTCCAACATCATGACATCAATGTTTAACATCTAATGAAACCTCCATACAAAATTTCATAACCCTAGCACAAATATTAAGCTTTAAAACCCGTCCAAAAAACTTTAACGTGGTGATTTGAAGTCGAAAAACCTAAGTCCAAAACATGTCGAAAATTGACATAAATTAAAATTATTTTTAAATTCCAACATCATGACATCAATGTTAAACCCCAAATGAACCTCCATACAAAATTTTATAACCCTAGCACAAATATTAAGCTTTAAAACAACCCGTCCAAAAAACTTTAACCTTGGCCACGCTCACGCCCACGCTCACGCTCACGATCACGCTCACGCCGGGGGTATGACATTAGCTCTGCTGTTCTAAGAACAGGCGAGCTAAAAATGCTTTTCTATAATTTGACTTAGTGACCTAGTTTTTGACCCGACACCAACCACATTCAAACTAGACCTAGATATCACTAAGCAAACATTTTGACCAAGTTTCATGAAATCTAATGAGATGAGTGTTAACAAGGTTTTTCTATGATCTGACCCAGTGACCTAGTTTTGACCAGACATGACCCGCATTCAAACTTGACCTAGATATTAATAAGTCAAACATAGTCATAAAGTTTGGACCAAGTTTCATTCAGTTTTTGACCAGAAATAACCCACATTCAATCTTGATCCATAAATCAATGAGTTACAAATACTTTCAACCTGCTTCAAGTTGTCATCTAATTTCAAAAATAGAAACAAACTACAGTCGAACTTTGATATCTCAAACTCGCTTAACTCGAATTATCTGATAATTTGACACATGAACTGCATTGTTTCATGCTCGGTTAGGTCGAACATACCCATATTTCAAAGTTAAAACGTGGCTAAGCCACATTTTAACTTTGAAATACGGGTATGTTCGATTTAACCATGTTCGTGATATGGAAGTTCGACTGTATGAAGTAATGGGTTAACAATATGCACAGATGGGGTTTTACATGTGATTTTCACTTACCATTTGGACAAGTTCATACTTTGTTCCAGCTCACGTAAGGACATCTTGCCTTTGGTAATCATCATTTTGATGGCAGTCTGTAAATTAAAGATTGAAATCCTGGGTTATTACCTTAGCCTTATTAGATAGAGTATTTGCAAAGTTTCACTTACATACCAGTACTTTCATTTACTGAGCGCAATTTCATGTGTTTAACGTTTATATTTCGGGATAAATGGAGATTGTTTGAAACCCAAAGTACCTATTGGAGGTAACCGATCGGCAGGATTTTGTTCAGAAACGATTCTTGAATTATCCTACTTTGTAAAGGTCACTAGATGGAGCATATGTTCTTAAATGGTCACTTGTCTTCAAAATAAAAAGACTGTATAAGCTACCTCATCAGTTAAATTCTTGTGCCTCTTAAAGTCATCTCTAGCCCATGTGGCCATTTCATTCCTGTAAAACTCATCTGGTATCTTTTTAATGGTGCGCTGTATGTTCCGATATAATGTGAGTACCTCAGATCTAATCATAAACTGAAAATACAAAAGCATATTCAATCTGTATTAAAATACACTGTGATCTTGGCACTTTAATAATTTTTTACAACAAGAGTCGCATGCGGTCCTAAATCGCTCACCTGAGTAACTATTGTGTTATACTCGATGCATAATGAAGTTTGTCATTGCATGTATGTGGACTGTTGTATGAAACTCGGAATTAGGTTTTCCTGTAGAAGTATATATAAAACTGATAAGCCCAGGGGCGGGACCATTTTTTACCCTGGGGTCATGATTTGAACAATCTAGGTATAGGACCATAAGACAAAGCTAGATAACTAACTAACTAAATCCTGAATTTATTTTTCAACTGCTGCGGGTGTCCCTACAGTGGTAGGCAAATATGCAAAATATAAAAGGTATGGGCCTTATGGTTTCAGAGAAGAAGATTTTTAAAGGTTTTCCTATATACACTCAGTACAAAAAGAAACGCACATTGTGCTCAGGCGCAGATTAAGAGACTTTTTTAAGATACTAACACCATATGTCAAGATCAATTTAATTCTGCCACAAGTTTAGAAAAAACATATACTTAAAATTACTTTGCTGTATTTTAACCCTTTCACTCTTAATGACGACAAAAGGCGTGTTTTCAAACAGTTTGGATCCTGATCAGACGCCGCGTAACGCGGCGTCTGATCAGGATCTAAACTGTTTGACACTCGTATAGATATACTTTAAGTCATACTACTTTGAAACGATCTTGCAAACAACAAAATTGAAGCAGACGACAATGAAACGGTGGTGGGATACAAATATCACGATTAATTTGGAAGCGAAAGAGTTAACTAGTGCCTGTTGAAAACACCGCACCGATTTGTTCAGGTTGTGATGATACCAATTCAATGATAAACCTCCCATTTTCAACATTGATAGCCCAAGATGGAACTATTGACTGTAATGAAAAGATTATTTCACAAATACGTTCCTTCTACATACAGATAATATTGTAATAAAAGTGTGCGTTTCTTTTTGCACTGAGTGTAAGTCTATGTAAAACTGATAAGCCCGGGCGGGACCATTTTGACCCTGGGGTCATGATTTGAACAATCTTGGTAGAGGACCATAAGATAAAGCTTGATGCCAAATATAAATTGTCTGGGCCTTACGGTTTCAGAGAAGAAGATGTTTAAAGGTTTTCCTATATAAGTCTATGTAAAACTGATAAGCCCCGGGGCGGGGCCATTTTTGACCCTGGGGTCATGATTTGAAAAATCTTAGTAGAGGTCTATAAGGCAAAGCTAGATGCTAAATATAAAAGGTCTAGGCCATACAGTTTTAGAGAAAAAGTTTTAAAGGATTTCCTATGAAAAACTGATAAGCCCCGGGGCGGGGCCATTTTTGACCCGGGGTCATTATTTGAAGAATCTTGCTAAAGGTTTACAACATGATGCTACATGTGAAATTTGGGTATACTAGGACTTATAGTTATTGACAAGAAGATGTTTAAAGTTTTGACTTTAGTTGTCAATATTACGTAAATATGGAAAATGACCACGCCCTATGGCGGCCATGTTTTTTGACGGATCAAAATTCTTTGAACAATTTTGAAAGTATATTAATTGAGAAAGATTTTCGTGCAAACCAAAATGAAATCGGACCAGTCGTTTTTGAGAAGAAGATTTTTTTAGATATTGTGCATGGTTGCCATGGCAACAAGACCGATTGCCCCACCCACTTTTTTTTAACAATTTTTGAAGCTCACAACTACAGTATGTATCTGACCAAGTTTGGTTAAAATTGGGCCATTGGTTTCAGAGAAGAAGTTATTTGAAACAAATTGTGAACAGACAACACCGACACGGGCACCGACACCAACACCGACGTACGACAACCGATTACAATAGCTCACCTTGAGCACTTTGTTCTCAGCTGAGCTAAAAATAAGCCAAGGTAAGTATCTTATTGATCAAATGGTTTGAAGATATTACATAATGAAAGCAAACGCTGTGTTGACAAATTTCAAGCCATTTCATAATTTGCAAATAGTAAACAAGAGCGTGTCCCAGTTACAGGAATGTCCCCGACGGTACAGGGAGGGGAATCCAGACTTTCAAATGTATGTTAACTGTATAAGTTAGAGAGCAGAAACTGTCATGGAGTGCCATAAAAGCACCCTTATGAGGAATTCAAAGGCCATAACTCGAAAGGGCCTACCGGTAGCATGAATTGGTAGACACATGCCAAGTATAAAAGACCCAGGTACAAAAATGACAAGAGCCCCATGGGGCATATTTCGCTCACCTGAGAATAGCTGTACATAAAAATGGAGATAATGATTTATGTCCAGGACGGGGTCATTTTTTACCCGAGGGGCATACTTTGAACAATCTTGATAGAGGACCTGTAGATGATGCTATATGTTCCAAATATCTAAGATCAGGGTACTAGGGTTCTAGACAAGAATTTTTAAAGTTTCCATTGAAAAAATCTATTTTAAGCTCCTGTGACCTACATATGCAACAGACTGGAACCATTTGAACAAAATAAATAAAGGACATCTAGAAGTAACACCATGCCGAATATCAAAGCTCTGGCCATATTAGCTTCAGAAAAGAAGACGTTTGAAAACTGTGACCTCCGGGGTGGGGCCAATTTTGACCCCAGGGGCATAATTTGAACAAACTTGATAGAGGATCTGTAGATGATATGCAATCGACCATCACCATTTGAACATTATTGGTATAAGACATCTAAAAGTGTCACCATGCCAAATATCAAAGCTCTGGCCACATTGGTTTCAGAGAAGAAGACGTTTGAAAATTTCACTATATAACTCTATGTAAAACTGTGACCCCCGGGGCGGGGCCAATTTTGACCCCTGGGGCATAATTTGAACAAACTTGATAGAGGACCTGTAGATGATGCTATGTGCCAAATATCTAAGCTCTGGCCCTTGCAGTTTTTGACAAGAAGATTTTTTAAGATTTCCTTATTTTTTCAATTTGGTTGCCATGGCAACCAGAGTTCTGCATTGTTTTTAATTCTTTGAATAAATTTGAAAGACCTTGACCCAAGGAACATTTCTGTAAAGTTTGGTTGAATTCTGTCAAGGGGTATAGGAGGAGATGTCATTTGAAGCAATTGTTAACGACGACGCACATACGCACGACGGACGACGACGGACGCCGGACACAGGGCCATCCCAATAGCTCACCTTGAGCCTTTGGCTCAGGTGAGCTAAAAACCCAATTCATTTAAAATCCATGGAGTGGTACTCAATTCCAAGACAAAGCTTATCTACAACTCTGTGAAACAGTTGATTCCCAATGAAGAGATTATTCAAACAATTGTTTACCCAAATGAACTGTCGCAGCAATAGTAATTACAGGTATTAAAAGAAGTGGTAAACAATTAGTACAAAGCAAGCTCAATTAATTTGCAAATAAAAAAAGGACATTAATTTAACTGTTTTATCAAATTGCTGCTTTGTTTTTTATTTGGCTTCACATGTGTGCATTGTTTTCAAAATTATGTAGATACATTGTATATAAAATACAAAATTTATTGCAAAACATGAGTACATGTATCACATATATCGAGCTTTTCAGAGTACTTATAAAATCGTTTATGATAAAACGATTATATTATCGATCGATCGATTATGGCTACCAATAATCGTTTATAATCGATTATGGTTTTCGGACCGATTATACAACACTAGTCACATGGTCATCCACGTTGCTAAGGTTGGAAAGATCTTGACACAAGAAATATACATACATAATGTGAAAGCCCTGGGCCCACTGGTGCAAATGTTATAGCCATTTAAAGAGTTTTACAATAGTAGGTTTAATGTCAAGGTCAAGGTAAAAAAAAATGTGTATGGTTGGAAAGGTCTTGACAAAACAAATACACATACAAAATTTGAAAGCTGTTAATATTATAGCCATTTCAAAATGTTTCAAAAGTAGTCTAAAGCATAGGCATTCGGCCCGTAGGCTATGACACTACCCCCAGCTGCTACCCCCCTCCCCCTCCACCACCACCAAATGTGGATAAAATACCCTAAAATCTATCCATACATTCAATAATCATCATAAAAGAACATTTCCTGAAGTTTCATGAAATTTTGAAAAAATATTTTTTTTGCTAATTTATAAGTAAATAGTAAAGGCTGCCATGAAAAAGCGCCTTGCAGAAGCAACCCTCAAGTTCCCAACCCTGTTATTTTGTCAAATCTTGGACGATCTGGACAAATGATGGCTCATTGTTTACAGTAAACAGTTTTCTTTGAAGATAATTGGTAAAAAATTCAAAGCAATCGGCGAACAAGCGCATAGGGACTCGAAAAGTACTAGAATGATAATAGTTTGACTTGGCAACCAGTCGTTTGTTTGGGAAAATTTCGCGTGGTCGAATGATTCCGTATAAGGGGTCTCCCTACTTTTCGAGTCCCCATGCGCATGTTCACCGAAATATGTGGATTAAAATATTAAACAGGTGAAATATTAATTTATTCACAGGTATAAGTGCGCAGGTCATATGTCCTAAAAAATAAAGCAGATGACATTCTAATCATATTTTTAGTCTTTATTCTTTTACATCTAGTAAGCCAGTAAGTCGATAAAGCCAGTATATCGTTTGAAAACTTTCATATGGGCACAGTTAAATTGGTATAAATTGTCCTACGTGTCATTAGCACTGTTATCTATTGACACGTACAAGAACGATAACTCGCAATTGGAATGTTAAGAATTGGAGTTGTCTTTCTTGTACGTTTTTGTAGCAAGATCTCGCTAATAACACGTACGGCAATTTATACCACGTTTGACGGTCAAAGTTTTGTTGTTTTTGTTTCGTTTTTGGTATTGATAGAAATATGTGGATTGAAATATTAAACAGGTAAAATATTAATTTATTCACAGGTAAAAGTGCGCAGGTCATATCGTGAAATGTCCTAAAAAATAAAGCCGATGGCATTTTTAATCAATTTTTTTTGTCTTTATTCTTATACTTCTATTAAGCCGATAAAGCCAACATATCGTTTGAAAACTATCAAATGGGCAGTTTAAAAACAGTAAAAAATGGTATAAATTGCCGTACGTGTCATTAGCAATGTCATCTTTTGACACGTACAAGAGCGATAACTCGCAATTGGAATGTTAAGAATTGGAGTTGTCTTTCTTGTACGTTTTTGTAGCAAGAACTCGCTAATGACACGTACGGCAATTTATACCACGTTTTACGGTCAAAGTTTTGTTGTTTTGGTTTCAATATTGGTATTGATTGAAATATGTGGATTGAAGTATTAGACAACTGAAATTTTAATTTATATACACAGGTATCAGTACGCAGGTCATATCATTAAATGTCCTAAACAAGAGGGCCTGAAGGCCCTGATATCGCTCACCTTTTGTACTGAAGCCTGATAGCTTTACCTTTGTTTCACCGTTTTCATCTAAATCTATTCAAATTTGCAGTATAGCATGTAAACCATTTTGGAATACAACCTCATAATTCTAGTATAGTAGAGTACATCAAGGACTGATAACTAGACCCTAAAGAATAATGAAATGAAGCCTTTTCTAGCATTTCAAAGTATATCAAGGGCAGATAACTATTGTCACAATGATAAGTTTTAAACAATAATTGCACTCCTTTGAGAACCTATAGCTATATACATTGTGTGCAAGTATAATCAAAATCCATTCAAAACTGTAGCTGCAAGAGTGTAAACACTGTAAAATATGGCATTTTCAGCAATTCAAAGGTAGATAACTCTTGACCTATTAGTCCGATTTCAACCATAATCACCCTTTTTTGAACTTGTATGGTCATATACAATCTGAGCATGTTTAAGAAAGCTTGAGTAAATATTGTGGCCTCTAAAGTGTAAACACTGTTAAATATATCATTTTCAGCAATTCAAAGGTAGATAACTCTTGACCTATTAATCTGATTACAACCATAATTAAACTCATCTGAAGTCTTATGGTAATATACAATCTGATCAAGTTTGAGAAAGATTGGATAAAATGTGTGGCCTCTAGAGTGTAAACACCCTTAAATATGGCATTTTCAGCAATTCAAAGGTAGATAACTCTCGACCTATTAATCTGATTACAACCATAATCAAACTCATTTGAACTCTTATAGTCATATACAATCTGAGATAGTTTGAGATAGATTGGATAAATATTGTGGCCTCTAGAGTGTAAACACTGATAAATATGGCATTATCAGCAGTTCAAAGGTAAATAACTCTTGATCTATATGTCTGATTCCAACCATAATCGAACTCATCCAAACTCTTACAGTTATATACAATCGGAGCTAGTATGAGAAAGATTGGATAAATATTGTGGCCTCTAGAGTGTAAACACTGTTAAATATGGCATTTTCAGCAATTCAAAGGTAGATTACTATTGACCTATTGGTCCGATTTCAACCATATTCGAACTCATCCGAACTCTTATTGCAATATACCATCTGAGCAAGTTTGAGAAAGATTGGATAAATATTGTGGCCTCTAGAGTGTAAACACTAAAATTGTTGACGACGGACGACGAATGACGGACGACGGACATTCAAGTATTGCAAAAGCTCACCCTGAGCTAGCTCAGGTGAGCTAAAAAGCAGAAGACATTTTTAAGCAGAATTTGTTGTCGTTATAATATTACCACTACTAAACCATTAAGTCCATGAAGTCGATAAAACCGACATATCTTTGGAAAACTATCATATGGAAATATTTTAAACACAGTAAAAATGGTATAAATTGCTGTACGTGTCATTAGCAAGTTACAGTAGCATAAGCCATGTTGGAACCATAGATATCTTAAGATATCTATGCTATTGACACATACAAGAACGATAACTCGCAATTAGAATGTTAAGAATTGGAGTTGTCTTTCTTGTACGTTTATCAATAGTAAAACGTGCTAATGACACGTACGGCAATTTATATCTCGTTTTACTGTCAATGTTTTGTTGTTATTGTTTCATTATTGGAATTGATTGAAATATGTTGATTAAATATTAAACAGGTTAGAGAGAACAAGTTTATCCAATGAGCTGAGATTTGCATTGCGGTTATATAGGTTACTAGCATGAAGAATCTCTGCTTTTCAGCTTGGTCATTTCACTTGAGCATATTTTGCTGCCACGCGCTGTTTGACATTTGAATAGCAAACAGCTTGATTGAGTAACAAACAATAAGCCGAGTAAGAGCAATTATTGTCATTTGGACAGGTAGGTAAATCACAACTAGCTCAAACTCAACGCGCGCTTGTTGTTTGATGTTTGCGGTACACGCCATCTATAATTACAGGTAAATTATGATGTGTATCCAAGCTGCCACCGCTGTGGATCCAAGCTGTAATGGTACGGTGTGGGAACTCGCCCTTACAGCTGGGATCCACAGCGGTGGCAGCTTGGATACACATCATAATTTACCTGTAATTCACCAAAAGACTTTGCCAGATTCAAAGTGAATTTCATAACGTGAAGTTGATTAAAGCTATGAGTGCAATTATTCTACAATGACTCCATTTATATTCATGGTCTGGATTTTACTCAAGTTTGCAACGATATACGTTTGGGGTTTAATGGTAAATTCTGAATTTTAAGTGTACAATATGTATAAAAACAATATAACTTGTGGAGATAGAGTTCTCTATTGTAATTTCAACGCAGTTTCCTAGTTGTATTCAGGGTGACTGTGGGCGTTAAACAGCGTGTTGGTGTAAACTGGATTTCATTTCTACAATTGCAAATAAAAGGTTAGTTTTTTAAATTATATACACTATTTATTTGTTCAGTTGGGATTATATGTATCTTAAACAAAATACTTTTGCCTGGACGTCTTTAGCTATGTGATATTTCTATCATGGAGGCATACGGTACACGTTTCCCATACGTTTTCACGTAAATTGTATCAAATAAGTAACAACTTCCGAGTTTTTTTTTTTTTAATATATCATTTAAAAGTATTCTTGTACAGTTCTGGTTCATTCTCTTTGGAAATTTCATCAAATTAAATCGCATATACAATGAATGCAATTCATAGGGCGGAAACTTTCTGGCATGGTGGGTGATTCTCACGATAAGTGTAATTTTTACCCTAACACCGTACGTGTCAATAGACACTTCGTTTATTTAATAGGTCAAAGGTCAAGGTCTCATGGTCAAGACTGAGCATGGCCTCTAGACTGAGCATGTCTTCAATCAAAGCCGTCTCATTATCTTTTCCAGACCTACGTCATACACCGTTCATTCGGCATCACTCACTTTGTTTACACTTAGCGAGCACGCGCACTCGGGGACAACAAACCCGAAATCTACATAAGCTTATGCAGCGGGGCGTTTAATCTCATTCTTTTTTACGCGTTACTATCTGGAAAAAAATAAAATAAAAAGGAGGATAGGTCCTGTGAATACTACGAAGGTCTTACATAAGTTGCAAAAGCGCGATTTTACCGAAAAATAGAATTAAATGCTTTTTTAAAAGCGAGAGTCCTATCACACTTGGACTCCCGACACGGCAACAGGTGGTTGTCAAATAGATCCAACGTAATAGTTGTGATATGGGAGATATTTACGTATGAATGATTACAATACCGTGTACTTTGAATTTATTCCTTATTCTGAATAAAAACTTAGGAAACTCTTGTGCTGACATATCAATTTTCACTTAATTTTTTAGAGAGTAACGATACACCTAATTCCACCCAAATCCACTTAATGAGAGAGATAGAGGGGAAGAGAGAAGTATCTGCTTCGTAGTTCTAGTCATGTTCTTTGATTTAAAAAAGTAAAATCTCTTGGCATTTCCGTTGAAACCTTTGTTGATTGTTGTCGTTCATTATCCTTTTATTAATATGTAGATTTGAAGTTGAAGTAGATTTACACTCACTGATTATTTACAACCAATTATAATATATAGAGATTCAAATTCAATTTTGTTTGTCAAAATAAAACAGGGATAATCTATACTTTAGTATAGATTATACCTGATTAAAATGAGAATATTTTTATGCTTAGATCATGCATAGCATGTACACGCATCTCATTTGAAACGGGTATAGATTTAATGACAGTTGTAGATTACATATCTAGATCTACTAGATTTATAGATCTAGATCTACATGATTAAATATGACTTTTAGATTCATTTTATACATACGAGTATAATTTATCACAGACTGCTCTCAGAGTAGAGCAACAATATATTCATCAATATGACAGTAAATCTAATATTTATTAAACTAAACAGATCTAGAATGTTTATATGGGGATATTTCTGAAATTGAAGAAGTAAGACATTTTACATCTTTCATTTCCCCTTTAAATATATGCTTAAAGTGTAAGAATAAATACATACACACAGAAAAATATTAAAGATTATAGAAATATTTGCATTTTTTTTTTCTGTTTTGCAAGTAGACAGGGATAACTACAGGGCTTCCTACAAGCTACACTTATTTGTTAATATCTACTTGTATTTTCAATGATTACTATACATTTCACTGAACCATTTCAGGTGTCTTTACAAAAGAAAATTTGAAGAATTATAGAAGCTTGGAAGCATTATGTAACAGCTTCTTCAAGTCTGGTTGGTAATGTACAGACTATTTTGAGCTAGGCTACAGACAAGAGAACAGTCTATATCTGTGACATCCTTAAGTCTGATGTCAACATAGGAACCACACCATCCCTGTGTTGCTATGATAAAATATGGGATAATTTCAACTGCCCATTGTGATTTAAGAATTGGATAACCCTGTCACAAATACAAATATCTTGAAAATTATGAAGATTGCCAAATATTTTCAACTGAAACTAGTGTTTGCTGATTTTGATCTACAAGTATTTATGTAATAAATAAGTAAGAGAAATAGTTTGAACTCATCTTCTTTGTTTTTGTGACTGAGGTAGTTTTTAATTTGCTAAGCAATTCATTTTTCACTGAATGGGTATGTCAGGTACTGAATGTTGATGTACATCCATTTGAAATAAAGGTTTTTCAAGTGAGAAGATGATCACTTTGTTTGCTTGCAGATGTTTTTTATCATATCCATGCATGCCTCAATTTTATCAGCAATATACTAGCAACAATTAATCTATAGAACCTTTGATTGGTGTCCTTTATTATTATACACATTATTTACAAATATATTGTACCTGTGAAGACTACATTGTCCTACTGAACAGTACAGACCTAAAAGAGCCCTCTGAATCTGGGTCTGATCTGCACTGGTTGTCCATTTGTAAAATAAATGTACATGTCTTTTGGAAATGAAGCATAAATAGTGAAATATGATCTTAAAAACTGAGGATATTTTTACATTTAGTCAATTTTGTAGCCACTACTACTTGACCTCACATGCCAATCTCAAAAGGCAGGTGCATGGTTGCTGAATGTAAGATGGCAATAATGCATTTATTAAATCTACAGGAGTTTTCTGCACAAGTATCACCCAGCTTGTAAAGAACCACCTGTATTTATGTTTACCATATGTTTTCTTTATAGATGTCACTTATTACAGGATTGGCTGTAGATTAATGTACCATGGCTATACAGCCACTTGGCAATTTGTAATTGATAACACAGTACAACTACATGTATTTGTATTTTTCCAGACTTGTTGAAGCATGCAACCATGTTGCTTTCCCTGTAATTTGAAATTGAGGCTGTTCATTGTTTTGGATACACAAGGAGGTTCTGAACTGACCAGCTTAATATAAACATAGTCAATCATTTATTAAGAAGTCAGCTCCGCCGAAAAAATCACAAGGCAATCTTAAACACAGATGGCTGTTTAATGCAGGATAAACTTGAAGGATGAAGAAAATCCCTATATGAGCTGCTGCCTTACTTCAATTAGTAATATGTAGTCAATCATTCATCAAGACAGTAATCAATAGAAGATCACTATGCAATCTTAAGTACAGATGGTTGCTGTCTAAATTATGTTAACCCTGATTTAAGCAGTCACATGTATTCTAAAATATTTCTGCTATTTCAATTAGTGATGATTTAATATAGGAGTGTAAAATCAAGTTTTTACAAATAGACTATAACTATTAGAATTTATCATTGCAAATTACTTTTTTATTTTTAATTTTGAAATTTCAAGAAATATTGTAAATATCATGATTTTTTTTCTGCGTTAATGGAAAATGAATGATAGGAAATGATCAGCAAATTAACTATGAATTGCTAGTATAATTCATGTATACCATTTTGTAAATCATTTTACATGTACATGAACATAAAAAAGGCATAACATCAACATATGTACTTGGAATTTAACTTTGAGTTTATCTGACCACTAAGATCAGTATCACATTCCTATGAAACAGATCCTGGACCCATAAAAATGTAATGTATCATTATATGACAGTATATTGATTTTATTTTGCATAATTTACAATATTCAACAGTCATACTTATATAAGGCATCCATTCAGTAGATGACCCATAGGTTGATTTCAATACAAGACTGACTGTACTTATATTAGGCATCCATTCAGTAGGTTACCCATAGGTTTGTTTTCAAAATAGGGGTGTGAGAATAATAATTATGCAGAAAGCTAGCTCCAGTTAGAGCTTTCTTTCTTTTTTTTATCTTGCAATAATAACTTGATGAAACAATCACACATATCTACTTCAGTGAGTGATCAACTATTAAATCAAGATTAACTGTACATATCTGTCAAAGTGTGGCATATTTCATATTCCTTGATAATATAGATATTCAATGAATAATCATGTATAATATTACTTAGAAAGCTTTGCATGTTTAGTTTTAACAGACATTGAAATAAAATTTGAATGGTGTTGTTACAGGGAAAGACTGATCAATCTCTGTGGATAAAATTGACTAACAGACTGAAACAGTTAAGGTGTCATGGCCAGATTGGGCATTCACAATGGCTGCATGGTCTTGTTTTTTAATTTGAATTTTGTCAAGGTCTTTAAATAATATTTTTCTTGTAATATGACTCATGCATTCTCTTTTTGACTCTTGACTTAAACCATTTTCAATTTGGCCAGACAGAGAAACAACCATTAAGACATTACCAGCATTTCAAAGTGAAAAATTAGTTGACTAAGGAAAATTATATGGGAGGGTTCTGATGTATTTGAATCAATGATATAGGTATTGGTGTTTTTACTAAATTAGGACAGGTAATATGAATTTATTGATCGGTTATCATCACTTACAATGGAGAAAATGTTATTATTTCCCGCTTAAACGCAAACGAAACACAAACGCAAAGCACTAAAACGTAGAAAAGTACAACTTTGGGACAATTCTGATAATTCATGGGTTATCTTGGTGGCAAACAGCTTGGAGCCTGATCAGACGCTGGATTACCCGGCGTCTGATCTGGCTCCAAACTGTTTGCAATGGAAATAATAGATTTAGCGTAAACACGTTTATTGGGAAAGAATAACGGGTTTTCCACAGTATAAATTAACTTCAATATAAAATTTTCCAACACCCACAGCTGTCAGTGAGCACCATAGGCGTCAGGCTCCAAAAAAAGAAAAAATTTATATAAGAAAACCTTTAGAACTTCTTCATGGGCAGGGCGACCCTTACCGGGACGGGTCTATCGTACTTTTTTCGCTTATCATGCAGAACTTCCAAATAATCACGGTTACAGTAAAAAGAGAAATGTTTTTTTATTCACATTGAATACCAAATATACCGTCAATAGAAACAAGTTTCGTTTAACAATTTACCGTATCAAATCCGTACCCATGGATGATGGTACCGTCTCAGACAAGAATAGCCGTAATTTTGCATGACAGGATGTAGTTTTAAATCTTTATTAATGTATCGTCATTATTTCGACATAAACTACATAGCTCTACCCTAGATCTATGCATAGATCTAGATAGAAATTAATAGAGATGTAGGAGCATACGTAGAATATCTCAGTTCTGGGTCGGCCTGGGTAGGTATGATAAATGCAACGAATCCAAAGCTAAAACAGGTCTATCTATTTCGAAAACTGAATAAAAGTCTCCGCAATAAGTACCGATGTTGTTATGGTTCGTGCCATTTGTGAGACATCACATGCCAGATTCGCAATCGCAGCTTTTGGACATTTCTTTCGGTCCGATTTCAACGTTTCTAATGACGCGGGTTTTCTACGATAGGGTCCGACGTCATTCGAATGAAAGGACCGAGAGTAGAGGTGTGCGGTTTAACCGGTGCACTGGTAAACCACGGTACGAAACGGCCGTGTAACGAACCATGGTTTTTTCCGAGAAGACCGGTTTTTTACTTGTAATTTTATAGATGTTTTTTATTGAATAAAAAACGGACAAATAATAAAAATAGTATGATTTAAGATGAAACTAAAGCCTTAGCTTGATAAATACATTAAATTTTGGAAGTGTTTATCCTTGTTAGACTCGGAGGATACTTTCGTCCCGATTCAGATATTCTGACGTTATCCCGGGTCATGCCAATAGACGCCAATAGACCCAATCTCAATGTGATATTGTCAACAAAAAATTCCTATTCTCGTAAAGTTTAATTCCTAATTAGGCTGCAATTATTTAATATACAGGCTATTTTTATCATTATCAACCGACTGTCAACTGAAATGATCATTTTAAATCGTATCTGAAGTGGTTGTTTTTGACCGAGCTTCAAAGCTTCGATTGTACAATTAAGGAGATTATTTACTTTTACAACGATAACATCCGATTCTCACCGAATGACATTGCCTATGAGAAACGCTTGCTGATTGGTTATGTTGCACTACCTAGAGTAAACAGCCGGATATTTGACCAATCGTATTCGTCGTACAGTTGATACATTCATTGTTCGGAAAATAACAAATAATTGAATGACAGCCAAAGCAGACTTTTGATAGATTGACGTCGGGTTTCGCCATAAAACAAGGTTAAATAAAATTGACAACCATTCTTTTGATTATTTTGCATGAGTTCTTATTATGTTGTCATTTGTGTTCGTGTATGTAATGAAGAAAAAAACCGCCCCATGCCGATAATAAATGAAAGTGAAGTCCAGCGTTATCTATAGGTAGAAATAGATAGAATGACAAATCCATTCAGTCACGGTGATGGGTGTTCAACGTAAATAGTTGGGTTTGATGATTTTTTAAAGTTGTATTTCAGAAACAGTTTGATAGTTACAACTGTTTGTGGGCAGTTACTCGTTGATATTTTTATTGCTTGAACGTGAACATTCAGTACCCAGCTCTACGAGCTACGGCCATATCCCACCCTGTCTATTTGATAGTAGGTTTAAATGGCGGTTAACCGTGGTAGAGCAACGGCGGGTATTATCGGCCACTTAACGTTGTTTATAAAGCTGTGCCGGTATTTGCCGACATAATGTACAAGGGAGTGTTCGAGTGGTAACTATAAGGTACACTTATTCTACCAGTGCATGTTTAGGTTATAGTGCTCTATTGGTGAAGATATACTCGAGTTGAAAATTATGGCAAGTGGAGTCGGTAGTTATCGGCAGCTTTCGGTAGTTATCGGCAGACTGATGAAGTTAACGAAACTATTAGAATAATGTTAAAGCAAAGGCCGCAAATACAGTATCTGTGTGTAGATCTATTGAATTGCAAGCTAGTATATATTGAATTTGATATCCTTATCATCCAAAACAACGCATTTATCTAACAAAATCAAAATCTAACACAGACTTCATCTTTAATTAACTTCTGATTTGAATAACAGCAATTTGTTTTATTGATTAGCACACAACTCTAGCTCCAACTTCAAGTCAATGTCAAATTGTAAGACGTAGCAAACAGTGTAAACAAAGATACGCTATCACATTGAAAATGCAGCATCTGATATTGGTATGTATGATTCCAGAATACATTGTATGTACCCAATGATCGTAAACAATGTACACCTTGATCAGACGCCACATTTGCATGCAGATACAGATCTGAGTCTACACTAGTAATGTCATGGTATGTGGCTCCAAATCTAGATAGTTTGACTCAATTACTGTCGACAACTGTAGACCTATTAGTCTACAAACATTGTGGCCATCAAGTTACATGTTATTTGTCAAATACAAACTGTACATAAAATGTTGATCCAGATCTAAGAACCCCATGGATATAAATGATGACAACCTATCTCAGACATGGATCCGCACCTGATCATTTGTAATGTAGTCGCCAGTTTTTATCAGCGAATACTTTAGGCATATTACAAGAATATTTTCTAAACTAGATCTAGAATTTGGTTGGAAAAGACAACAACACATGTGATTTTAACAATGTTTGGGTGTTCAGTATTTAACACTGCCGATAATTGCCGAAAGGGATATTTCATGTCGTCAGTGACCGGCCACAACAAAATCTCAACTTATTTACACATTAGGCACGTGGTTTTGCGGCAAATACATCGTGTAACATCCTTTGAGCATCACTGTATGCAAAAGGTACCCTTTTAAAAGAGGTTTGTGTGTCAACGAATTTTCAGGTACTCTACCTCTCTTAAGTCACTCAATAAGAAGTGGTTTTTCATATATGAGAAGTGCACCTACATTTTTCATCTTGTGACACAGCGGTCGTGGGGAAAACCAACAATACAAATATAGCCAGTATTGATTTTTACTGTAAAAGTGATGTAATAATTGACTTCACTAGTATGGTAACTTTACGTCATCATTGGAAAAAATAATAATATAAAGGAGCATGCCGATGACTACCTACGGCCGCTAATACCCGCCGTTGCTCTACATACTGTGGTATTTATCTAAAAACCGTGGTACACCATGGTTTTTTATTTTCCGCGGTACCCACCTCTAACCGAGAGTATGCGTAAGGTGAAAAAAGAAATGACCGAGAGGATGCGTAAGGTTAAAAGTACCCAGATGACTGGAAAAGAGAATTGATCAAGGTATCTAGGGCGTGTTCGTTTATCAGTCCGGAATCTTCCGGATTGACGGAATCGAAATCGAATGGTCCGGAATTCAATTCGAGAACTGTTCTATCAATTCTGCCCGAGGAGGTGGTGTGAGCAGAATTGTGACGTATCATCATGGTTCCCGGCACAATTTACGAACGCCTCGACAGCAAAGTTGTAATAAGTAGGGAACCAGACTACCATAATTGCAAGGGTTCTATTCCGTTTTTATTTGATTTACTAATTCCATGGAATCGTTCCAAACAGTTCGAACACGCCCCTAATGTCACTCAGAAGACACAATCATGCTATTTGCTATTCTCTTTTCCAGTGTGACGTCATACCCCCTTTATTTACACTTAGCGAGCACGCGCACTCGGGGACAACAAACCCGATATCTACATAGTTTGAGCAGCAGGGCGTTTAATCTCATTCTTTTTTTACTCATTATCATCTGAATAGGTCCTATGAATACTACGAAGGTCTTACATAAGTTGCAAAAGCGTGATTTTACCGAAAATTAGAATCAATTTTTTCTCCGAATAAGACCGTCGCCGTCCGAATGAAGGACCGAGAGTATGCGTATGACATTAAATACCCGGATGACTGGAAAAGAGAATTGGTCGAAACTGTTATGGACCGAAACGTCGATTGATGTGAATTGTGTAATTGACATTTCGATGATATTCACCTACATCTTAATATATCACCAATCATTCTATGATACATTTCGCTGGTGTGACTTGTCTAAAGTATGCTATAAACTCAAATTTGTTGTCACAATTTACCTGTTTTAGTGTCAGTGTTGCTTTCCTGTTCGACATGTTTCAGGGGACGTCACTCGCACAATCACGAGAGGACAAGTTCTTCCCCTTGCGTACACTAGTTTTAGATTTTATGAGTTATACATAAAAAGTGTCGTAATCGAAGCAAATATGGGTTTTCTGGATATGATAAAACAACAAAAATATCTGAGTGTATGTAGATTCTAATATTATACACATATAAATTATTGAAAAGCCAGATGGGAACCAGAAGTCCAGAAACAACTGTAAATTAAAAAGTCTTCCAATAACATGAAATAATATCATGGAGAAATATCCATGATAATATACAAATGGACCCAAGAAGCAGTTATGCTTATGCGACACTTGTGTTGCATCAGGCCTCTAGACTACATCAGGAACGTATATTTTTAAATATCTATATACGTTCCTGACTACATGAACTACATGAATGAAGTCCCTGTTCTGTATTCATATAATGAGAGGTAACTCTTACCTGAATAAAAATGACATATTCGTCGGTTGTTTCCCTTGATTTATAATTAAAATAACACGTCTCACTCTTACCAGGGACGTATATTAAAATACGTCACTGACCTTATTTAAAGAAAAAATTCCTGTGCATACATCAGCGACCATAGAGATCTATACCATAGTTAATATAAATCATTGCATACATCAACTTGATCTTTTTGAGTAGGCTATAGGCACAGGTACTTGACACATACTTTATTATCTATTAAGTCCTGATGGTTTGAAACGTAACTGGGAAATCTTTTCTCCTTCTACCTTTTACCTATCCACATCGCACCGATACTTCTTAAATGTTTCTTTTCTTACTTTCCTATCTTCTTCTCTTTGTTACCTTTATCTTTCTAGCGCACCGTAGTGTAAATGTCAAGCTTGACAGGACTGATGTAGATGTAGATGTACATTCGTTGCTATGTACCGTGAAAACGACATAAAACTTTTTGATGCAAATTTTCGTCACGTACTGTGGCGTTATTTGACGGAATTTGATGAAATAAAAAGTAGATATTGATAAATTAATCATTTCCCGAGGGTACCACAAGACACGGAATTATACAATTCAGTGTATAATTCTGTGCACAAGAGAATATCGGCGATCGAGTCTATCTTAGCATCAGTTTAAGTCGATAGTAAAAACTAGGTGTTGAATTGCGCTGTTTACCTTGTATCTATAAAAAGATCTGTAGTAAAAAAAAAAAAATTTTTTCTTTTAAAAAAAAAGGGGGGGGGGGGGTGTTAATAGATAATAAAGTATGTGTCAAGTACCTGTGGCTATAGGCCTATATCTTGGGAAACCGAAGTGTTGCATACCATTTTGAGGTCAATCTTACCTTGACTTTGACCTCAATTTTGATTTTAGCATATTTTCTTCTACAATATCAGCATCGACAATGTCAGGTTCCAGACATTTTGATGCTGGGATTTACAAATTTTCAACATTTTCATAAACTTGCCATTTGCTACATTTTATTGCATTGCGGTTAGTTTCGTTTAAAGACATTACACCAGTCCAATCATTGATCACCCCTCATTGAAAGTAGCTGTAACGCATGAGAAAAGTGTGCTCAGCCAATATCAGCAATCTCAAGTCTTCTATAGAGGCCCTGACATACTCACACACAAGGGGTTTTCAATGGGTTTTCTAACCAAACTATCAAAAATAAGGTATGGGCCTCACATGAGACGCTTCAATGGTTTTCATGCCTAGACATATATAATAATTATACAGGTAAAAGCATGCCGTTGCATGTTTTAAATAAAACTTTCTATGGGACTAGGTATTAGACTAGCAAGTAATGTCTTTAAAGAATCTCCTGACGACCTTTCGATCATAACGCCTTGTCAGACAATTTCCTTGCAAAAACATGAGTCTTGTGGACATGTCGATAGCAAAGAACCATGAAGCTTCTCATGTGAGACCCGACATTTATACTTGATAGTTTGGTTAGAAATAACCATTGAACATCTCTAGAGCATGAGTATAATCTCAGATTCTGGGCCTCATCAGGTAAACTGAGATTGGTATAGCATGTGATGCATGCTTTGTCAGTTAAATTCACACCTATCGAGACAATGGGGGGGGGGGGGTAGTCCATCAATGGACCGAGGAAAAGTTTTTAAAGGGGGGGGGATAACGGTCAACGGTCTCTCCACTGTTCGATGGTCTAAGAATAGTATGAAACGTATCAACAAAGATAATAAAATGCAATGCACTGTTATATTGTTGTGTTTTATTAACCAATATGTGAATATATTACTGTTTGCAAACGACAGTCAACTAGAAAGAGTAGGAACACATGCAAGCTGTTGCATGTAATTTTCAGAGCATGACTAATTTGGTTTTGTTCTATGGTTATTGCAAGTATGTTGATTATATATAACTGTTGTAAGCCTGACTTGAATTAACCCATTACCCCCATAGCATGTTTCAAATTTTGAATAGAGGCGATCACTTAAAGTAGGTTGAAAGTAATGCAGAATGTGCCTAAAGGCACACTCTGCTTTACTTTCAGCCTGTTTTAAGCTGAAATCTGCTAGGATATAGAACATATTTCGTATGGTACATATTCATGAACCGTGGGTGAATAAATTAGAGGTGTAAAAAACGTAGCTGTGGGGTAATGGGTTAGGCGATCATTGAAAAGAAGTTAATTTAGTAGGCTTGAGGATATATGGCAGCTTATTGCAGGACAAAGGTAATGCATCAAGCTGGTGCCGTATGAGCCCTTCGTATTACTTCTGCCATGCAATAAGCAGACAGATTCGTATGCTTTTTATCATTGCCATATAGTAGTTAACCCTTTCATGATCAAGTTATTCGGGAGAATTTTACCCCTTCGCCGCTTTAATTTATTGTCGTCTGCTTCATTATTGTCAATTGTCTGCAAGACGCGTTTCAAAGTCAGATTTAAGGTTGTATGACTTGAATAAATATCGATAAGAGTGTCAAACAGTTTGAAATTAAATATTTAGGTATTTTGACTTAAGAAAATTTCAACATTGAAATGAGTGTCAAACAGTTCGGACCCTGATCAGACGCCGCAGTTACGCGATGTCTGATCAATATCGAAACTGCTTCCAAATAATCATAGTATTTTATAAATTGGGGACATGACAGTGATTGGATTAAACGACCTTTAATATCCTAGATGTCAGGTGGCAACGAAAACAATGCAATAATTTCCTACAGAAGCAATCTGCATTAAGTTTAACCCATTACCCAATAGCCTGTTCCTAGTTTTGAAGACAGGTGACCACTTTAATCAGATTGAAAGTAAAGCAGAATGCGCCTTAAGGCTTACTTTCAGCCTGCTTTAAACTACCATCCTCTAGGATATAGAACATAGTTCTTATGGAACTTATTCATGACTGTTAAAATATACACACATATTTTCTTCCGTTGAGGAATAGATTTAAGGCGTAAAAATGCGTTTTAATGGGTTAAAGAGTTATAGCAGATGACATTTTAAGCAGACTACATTCTTCAGGGTTCAATGGGTTAAACGGGCTCATGGCTTTATTATAGCCTCATCACTGTTAACTCATTCACCCTGATACTTTTAATGGACAATTCCAATTTCAAAATAAGTTCAACCCGTTTTTTGACTATTAAGGGTTAATTTTAACAAATAAATTTAAAAATGACAAACAGTGTTGATCCCGATCAAAAGGCTCCTTAAGGAGCCCTCTGATCAGGGTATACACTGTTTGCATAGGACAAGCGTATAGTCATCACTTGTATACTGTTTGTAAATGACGAGTATACTCGTCGCTAGGGTTGCATGTGTTATTAATGGCATGAGCTCGTGCAGCTGTTGGTTTTTCCGCTGTCCAGCCTAGCCCAGGGGATATAATACCATGCCAAACTGTGTCCCTAATGAAGCACCTGCCAGTGTAACAACAGGTGCTTTCCTGTTTTCAAACTATGGATACATTGTGTCCAAAACCTCAGCTAAACACGTTACTCGGCGTCTTATCTTGATTCAATTTGTTTGACACATTGGTGATATTTTCTGAAACGTTTATTTGAAGGCTACAACTGAGCTCGCATCTCTGATGTCTGCTCACGGAATTATACAAAACGGAATAGCAACTAAGCGAAGTTGAATAGGCGAGTATCTGATCTCTCGCGGCGGTTGAATTTTGCGAGAGTATGTGTCACGTGACGACATCTTCACTGTTTTGCCTCGTTGTCGGCCATTTCTGGCGTGAACTTTACCGACTCGAGTGTTTTTATTGACATTTTATAGGATTTAAACGACTTGGTGAACATTCCGATCAATTCACGGGAATAAAAACCCGTGAACAATGCTCCGAAAACACACATTTATCATATTGACTACCGATAGACAGTCTCTTATCAAGTCTCGCGAGTCTCGTATCCGCCGCACGAGATTTACGATATAGCGCAAGGTTTCGATTCCGTCAGTGTATAATTCTGTGGTCTGCTGTGGTAGAGTGTTCCAGAGCTTTGGGAGTGCATGCATGAATCTTCTATCTCCAAACTTCACCGTCGAACGACTTCTCGGCACAACCAGCGATACTGATTTACTCGCAGATCGCAACTCTCTTCGAGGTCTATATGTTACAGTCAATCTGTGAAATCAGTCAGTTCATGAAATGACTAAAATTGTCAGTCATTACGTAAAATGACTGTTTCACCATGAAATGCCTAAAAATGTCAGTCATTTGGTTCAATGACTTAAAACACCCTCGGGTATTTCACGAAATTACTAAATTGAATTTAGCTTTATTTATTCCATCGTAATGATTGGTGTATCTTAATAATATCAAACTATACTATTGAAACAAAACGTGCATACATGTATAAATTTAATACAAATCAAGTCTCTTAAATCTTTAAAAAATGCGTGCAATGTTTCTGGAATATTTGTTAGATACAATGTATTAAGTTTTAAACAATATTATGCATATTGATGAATGAACAACTACTGTTGAGTTAATCAAATAAAAGTCATTTCACACATTGCCTGAATCCTGTTAAAGGTTTCTAGTCAATTTGTGTAGAAGTGGCATATCAATCTCAGTCATTTCACGAACTGACTGGAAATTTCAGGCATTTTGTGAAATGACTGATTACACAGATTGACTGTAACATATACACGTCCAGCATACTAGCAATATACCTGGGAGAATCACTGCACATGGATTTTATGTGAGTGTCAGAATTTCAATTCTGTGTTGAACTGGAAGCCAATGCATCTTCTTCAAGACTTGGGTGATGTGATGGTACTACCGAGGTGTCCTGGTAATGACGCGGGCTGCTGTATTTTGCACACGCTTTAGTTTTTGGGGAACCCCATTTAGCAGTGAGTTGCAGTAGTCAATTTTTGATGTGACCAGAGAATTGGCCAAGGTATTTGTAGCTTCTGGAGAAAGGTGCTGTCTAATGTGACATATTTATTACGCGTTACGCGACCTCTGATCTGGATCTAAACTGTTTGAATAATCCTGGCAGCGAAAGGGTTAAAAGTACGATTCCTAAAATCGCGCTTGAAACTTTTAAAATCTTAGGATTTTTATTAGCAACTTATGGTTGTCCTGCAACTGTAGGCGTGCCGCTATTCAGTTTGCGGATTTCATTCAATATTAAAGTTGCTGTTACATATAAAATATACATAGATATCCGTGTTAGGTGCGCGTCATGTGGCGCTTATCTCAGCTACAACAGTATGGTTTAAAACATTTAATATCAATAGAGTATCGTGATTGAGGAGAAGGAATATAATATTATAAATGTGCGTGTACATAGACCTTTAATTTGCCCATTCGTTGTTAAAAGCCCGAATACACTAGCGTTCGCAAGTAGTTTGAATCAGACATCGAGAGTATCTCGGCGTCTGATCAGAATCCAAACTGTTTGATATCCGCATGGACGTCATTTCTTCTGTTAAAACATCTTAAATTAAGCGGCAAAACATCAGACGCCTCGTCAATTTAAAGTCCATGGTACCCTAGTTGTGCCGAGGTTAATCTAGGATTTCTTGTTATATAGTTGAGTCATTATTTATACTGCAATGTACATGTTAATACATTGTACATACTGTCCATTGATCGGTGTTGTATATGTGCTTTACTTGGATATATTTCTCGGTGTAGTTCTCCAACAAGGACAAACCTGTGCTTCAGCCTATCAATTGCTAGGATATAACATATATTAAATTTTCTTTTCTTACTTTATAATTCATGACTATATTAATGGATCTTTTTTCTTCAGGTAAGGAATAAATTACTAATAAGAGGCGTTAAAAGTCGTATGTATTAGACACAAGACTTACATTGTCTTTGTTTTAAAGATGACATTTTCATGTAGGACAATGGTAATGCATTGTGCTCATTTTGGACCTTTCTGCATTGAATCACCCAGTAAAACTCCATTTTCCACTGTTATTTTTGACTGAATTGATATAGATCTATAGATTGTTTGCCTTTGTCACGTTTGTTAATCGAGTCGTCTGATCTGGGTATTTGCTGTTTATATTGGACAAGTGTACTCTTCATGGATACACTGTTTGTAAAGGACTAGTTTAGTCGCTAGGATCAAAACTGTTGACGCACACAATCACATCGAGGTTCATTTAGTCTCTGAAATCATGGAGAAAGGACAAACCCTATGCTGTCGAAATACTGTTTGTGCACAAAACTGGCCTAACGAATGAGTCCAATACCACATGCCGTTTGAATGGTATCTGCGACCGGCGTTAGAACAGTTTATGCTGTCATTTAAATTTGGAAAACAAACCCTATGTTGTCGAACTACTGTTTGTGCACAAAACTGCCCTAACGAACGAATCCAATACCACATGTCGTTCGAATGGTATCTGTCCTTTCTCCATGCTGAAATGCACAATTTACATGTAGAATAAAAAAGATGTTAAATAAAAGCAGACGACATAATTTAAAAGCGATTGCCATTACTGCAGCCAATGGATTAAATTTTTAGAAGTGAAGTAATTTCCGCTGTCGACTACATTCGTGTGTTTATCGTGCAGTGGTGTGTGACAGTTTGAACGTAGCGGATGGTTAGCAGATAGTGTAGGTGTTTTATACAGGACTGTGTTTTTCATCCCTTTACCTGCTGATCGGAAACCCGACTTGTAATTTCAAACAGTTTTAATCCAGATCAGACGCCGAGTTACTCGGCGTCTGATCTGGATTAAAACTGTTTGAAACTCTACTGAAAGTTTTCTACAATTTCGTCCTCATATATTTTAAATTAACAAATTTTGCAGACGACAATTTTGAAAGCAGACGATAATTATGACAGACCGGTTATCAGGTGATTCACGATGTATAGTAGCTGCGGGTCACTTTAAAGGGGTGGAAATCGTTCGTGTATTCACTGTATTGTACCCAACAATAGCGAAAGTTGACAGGTAGTCTTGTGTACATTCAGAGCAGTGTTTGTAAATGCTGTGGATTTTGTAATTTTCGTGAACAGTTCATGAACACAGAGATCAAAACTTATGTAAGTAGATCTAGATCTAATCTTTGGCATACAGTACTTTTACCGACATTGAAAATGAAATTGAATTCTTAAGGTTTTCGGTATACAGAATCGAAAACTACTTTTTAAAAGATTGTTCAGTGGAGATTTAGATCTTTGTAAACAGGTAACTATCAAATGTAGGGGAATATCAAACTCAAAGGCGATGCAGAAAGCTGTTCAAGATCATCTTTTATCAAATGTAAGTTTTGATGGATTTGTCTATTTTAGAACTACATAAAACCTCTCTATTACGGACACTTAAATGTGTTAATTATAAGGTATTTATGACAGGTGACTGCTTAAAGCAAGGTGACATCAAAATAGAAAGCTCCTTTAGGAGCTTTCTGTTTTACTGTCACATTGCTTAAAGCTGTGACCTGTCTTTTAAACAACCAATTAGCATTCGTTTTAGTGGCCATTATTAAGAGATTTTACTGTAATTTGCTGTGTCATTCTATCGTGGATCTAGATAATCCATTTGCTTGCCTTAAAATTGTTGTCATTAAACAAATCCCATTTGATCTAAGTGAACTGTTCAAACAAGTGTCTGCGCGTGAAATGTTTTTGATCTATATGTATATGAGTAAATGTGTTATAGGCTTAGTTACAATACATGATCACAGTATGTAAACTCCGGTGTATCCCTTCCGGAAGCTGCGATCAACGAACCGACAAAATAGTCACGAAATAGACCACACTCCAGCGAAACGAGTAAGATTTAGCTTTATTTTACAGCCCTGTGTTGAAAAAATAATTGTAAGATATGGTCCGGTACACTTACAAGATAAATTCCTTTCGGTTCACCAACTGTCTTCCGAATCTGAAGCAAGATCTCTCTGAAATATGCTTCTGATCACTGCCATTGCCTA
Source organism: Gari tellinella (assembly GCA_922989275.2). Taxonomy (NCBI): domain Eukaryota; kingdom Metazoa; phylum Mollusca; class Bivalvia; order Cardiida; family Psammobiidae; genus Gari; species Gari tellinella. The sequence goes on from OV277860.1 coordinate 30,008,636, forward strand.
CCGACTTGCCGTGGAAGAGTGATTTAAAACTGTTCCAGCGACCCCTGAAGTTAATTTCTGCTTACACATTACTATTTAACACTCGCAACTAGAAAAAATTAATGTAACCCAAGTGTCTGTTAATGAAAAATAAACAGAAAAACACAACATAATGCGATTTCTACAAACTGGAAGGGTGTATGACTAGCTGCTTATTGATTGAATATCACTGTATGACCAGTTGTGATTTTACTGTATGTTAGCTGTGATTTATATACTCTTTACCCTATATTACCCCAAACGTCTTTTTGGTAGAAGATTGACATAGTTATTTCAATCTCATATTGTATGATCACTATGGTGTGACCCAGGTGTACTTTGCCCATTCTTAAACTTATATAAAGACTATTCGAGTGTCAATCCTGTCCACTGGTCAATATTATCAATCCATTTTCTTTTCTGTCTTCCTGGTCTCCTCTTTCCTCCTACTGTTCCTTGTAAAGAAAAAAGACTTTGAAAGGCCACTAGATAGAAAGGCCGTACCATTTCATCTTCCAATGTTTTACTATAAATGAAAAAAAACAACAACATTGTTTACCTATATGGTTAACTCTAATTGTCTGACTTATAGGGATTTAAACGGGGTAGGGGTGTAAGCAATAAACATGGTTAAAATTCTACACTTTTCCGCACACCCACTTAGCTTAAATCTTGCTGTAATTCACTTTTACTTGCAGGATTTTGATCAAATAAAAAGTAATGATGCATCTAAGGCCACTCCTTTCAAAATTGGCATATTTGTTCACCTGTAGCCCAATCTATGTATTCTAGGGATAAATTTTCTTGAAAATAAAGCAAATTTTATGTGAAAATCTTTGTTTTGAGGAATCAAAATCTACATTGAAGCATTTTCTGCGAATTGGTCTTACTTTTACATTAGATTTATATTGATATTATAAACATACTAAGACAACCACCACCTACACCCCACTTCGTATAACAAACACAGAATTTTTAAACATATCATAATTGCTCGTTATGTCTAAATATAGAGTCCGGTAAAGTGAGAAAAGTCAGGTAGAGTTGAATTCAAGCATGCTGGTGCTTATTTAGTGTAAAAATGCATATTTCAAATATAAAATTCCACATTATAGTCTCAAATATCATGTTTTGGTCCGTTTTCAGTAATATTCCCATGCTGGCGATCCCCAGTTTGTTCGAAGTAGAGTCAGTTAGAGTCAGGTGGTGTAGTAAGGGGCGATATGTGTGTGCGTGCGTGTATTTTCATTAATTCAATACATTCAGTGAAGACAGTTAAAGACAAGGAAGGGATTGAAACAACATACAGATTAAAAACACAAAGTTACACTTAGATTCACAAGTGGGTGTAGAAAAAGGGGTTTCAACTCGCTCCATAATCATAAAAGACACTTGGCATCCAACGACAAAGTATTGGAGAAGTGTAGTAAATGTCCTGCTACATTCCAATACAAGAGCTGTCTGCGAGATAATACTAGTTTCCAGCACGATTGCACATGTGGGTTTTCCATAGACATTTTATCATTGTCAATAGAAAATGGTACCTCAGGCTATACAAAAAGTGCTATTCAAACCAATATACAGTGTCTGACCTGGGTCCAAAAGGTTTGACACTCGTCAGAATAATTTGTTATGTTATATATAACGAGTAAATTGCATGGGTGTTCGTTGCCTTCGTTTTATAGATTCACTAATACATGTATAAAAACTTAACACCGACCTAGTTTCGTAACGAAGACAGTGCTCTCAGCTAGTCATACAGTTAATTTATGATAAATCACAGCTAGTTATACAGTCACATTGCAGCTGGTCATACAGCCTGTGAAATTAGGTCAGATTTATTTATGACAAAGTTTTTGTGTAAAATTAATATTTTCATGGTACATTATACATTTTTAGGTAGATATTTAATTCATTTTGCCATTTCAATCATGCGTGGTGCGGAAATACTTCAATGGACGGAATTTACGATACTTCTTTGAAGCACCTGTTGTTTTCACTTGATACGCAGCAATGATCATGTCAAAAATTCAATGTTTATTTATCACAACATTGTAGGAAGAGGTGTGTTGAATGTTTTAAACTGTATCACAATCGTAGATGGTGTATTTTATATAAGCTAGCGTGTTAAATTATTACAAACTTACTCGTCAAAGTGGTCTGCATCCATCCGTCAGAGAAAATATCGGTAAATACTCGCGTCGCTGATCGCAGCTTCCGGAAGGGATACACTGGAGTTTACATACTGTGAATATGATGGGGATCTGTGCCTGTGTAATACTGATAAAGACTTTTCCTCAGTCCTTTGACATACTAACCCCCCCCCCCCCCCATAATTAGATAGGTGAGAAAAATCATGAATCACAAGGTGTCACAAATCTCAGTTGGTGTGAAAATCCAAGTAACAAATCTCCAGTTTTCTAGAGAGGCCCTCACATACTCACAGCCAAGGTTTTTTTCAATGGGTTTTACTAACCAAACTAACAAATTTAAGGTACGGGCCTCACATGAAACGCTTGGATGAGTATATCCCTAGACAAGATAGCAGTAAGGACAAAACTTGCATGTGGCTGCATGCTTTGATAGCTTCTCAGGTGTAAATTATATTATGACAGAAAGTTTGTCAGGAGATGTCTTTAACAGGGTAAATTTTACATTGCTTGAAAGTTATGTACAGTAAATTATTCCTGGAATGTGGGATTCTGTGGCCGTGATCAGTTGTGCTGGGTGTTTAACCCATTACCCACTAAATGCCCCTTTTTATGCCTTTAATTAATTCATCTACTGAAGAAAATAGTTCCAACTTATACTGTCACAAATAAAAATCTTGAGAAAATTTCTATATTCTGGCAGATATTAGCTTAAAGCAGGCTGAAAGTAAAGCAGAATGTGCCTTAAGGCACATTCTGATTTACTTTCAAACTGCTTTAAGTGGTCACCTGTCTTCAAAACTAGGAACAGGCTATATGGGGTATTCTGACTTTCTGTTATATTTAAATCCATCACCCCATAGCTTATTTCTAGTATGGAAGATTGGTGACCACTTAAAGCAGGTTGAAAGTAAAGCAGAATGAGCCATTTGGCACATTCTGCTTTACTTTCAACCTGCTTTAAGCTATCATCTACTAGAAGATAGAAAATATTTATGATGATACATTTTCATGAATGCGTAATGCGGAACTTTTTTCGTCAGTGTATGTATAAATCAAAGGCGTAAAAAGGTGTATTTATGGTGTAAATGGTTAATGCCTATTCATGTCTCCCCAATATATAGTCTCCTCATGGGACACATGGATCTGGTTGGTGTCTAAATATATGTATCTTTCTTTTGTATTCATCAGCAGTTTTGCCGCTGAGACTTTTGACACATATTCAATTCATTCATACATGTCATGTAGTAGAAGGCAAATTGTAGTAGAAGTAGACTTTAAGCAAACTGAAAGTAAATTTTTAAGCAGAATGGATCCAAATGCACATTCTGCTTTACTTTCAGCCTGCATTAAGCTACCAAAGATCTAGAATATAGAAACAATTTTGTATGATAGATATTCATGATTGTATAAATGGGAACTATTTTCTTCAGTGGAGGAATAAATTAAATACATCAAAGTGTGTAATTATGGATTAATGGGTTAACAATTTGCCATGAGAGCCTATAGACATCAACTGTATTACAAAATCAACAATCACATGGACAATTCAAGCCTCCAATTTTAGCCTCCAATTTTAACCCATGCATACCCCATAAATATGCCCTTTTACACCTTTAAGTTAGTGCTCAACTAAAGACAATTGTTCCATGTTATACATCCAGTTTATACATTCATTAATATGTGTCATAAGAAATATTTTCTATGTTCTAGCAGATGGTAGCTTAAAGCAGGCTGAAAGTAAAGAAGAATGTGCCTTAGGCTATGGGGAAATGGGTAAAGAAGTCTAGTTGATTTCTACATAATATCAGGGCCTGCCTCCAGTGCAGATAAACTCTTTTCTATATCCAGCATGATACCCCTATATTAAATTATGCTAAATTGTATTCATTGTGAAATGAACTCTGTCAAAAAAAACCAACCCCTAATTATTCATCTACAATATTCATCTACAATTATACATGTACCTCAAAAGAAAATAAAGGTCTTGCATAAATGGGTTTATCCAAAATCCTATGATTTCACCTCCCGCGATGCATGCTTATCATGATGAGTTGATGCAAGTCAATTAAGCTTACATGATTAATATACTTCAGCTCAATTTTAACTCTTTGCATGCTAAGCAATATTGTAGCATCAAACAGTTTGGATCCAGATGACATGCCATGTTTAGTATCCCATCTGGATCCAAACTGTTTGCATCTTTTATTAAATCACAGTTTTGCCATAAAATCTTTGCATGATGCGCTTTTTTACGTCTTTATTTTATTCCTTCCCTAATGGAAAAAGTTTCAATTTATACAATCATGATTATTATACGATAATTTTTCAATATTCTAACAGATTATAGCTTAAATCAGGCTGAAAGTAAAGCAGAATGTGCCTTGAGGCACATCATGGAGAAATCACAGCTCCATGGGCACATATTGCATTACTTTATCAACCTGCTTTAACCCATTACCCCATAAATACGCCTTTTTATGCCTTTAATATTATACCTTCACTAAAGAAAATAGTTTCAATTTATGCAGTGATGAATATGTATCATAAGAAATATCTTCTATATTTTAGCAGATTGTAGCTTAAAGCAGGCTGAAAGTAAAGCAGAATGTGCCATAAGAAAAACAACCTGCTTTAACCCTTTGAACCCTAGTCCCGCATATAGGCGTCATTTTCGAACAATGTACATGTGAATAGTAACATCGTCCTGTGCAAACAGTGAAGGCCCAGATCAGAAGGCTCCAAGAGGAGCCCTCTGATCAGGGTCTTCACTGTTTGTCATAATGCCAAACATTGACAAAAACAACCCTTAAAAGTCAGAAATAGACTACACTAAAATGGAAACTGGAATGGTCGATTTAAACTTTCAGGGAGCAAAGAGTTAAGTCCTCACCTGTCTTCAAAACTAGAAACAGGGTATTGTGTAATGTGTTAAGTGGTTACTTATTTTCAAATCTAGAAACCGGCTATGGGGTAATGGGTTAAACCTTTGAACCCTAGTCCCGCATATAGGCGTTATTTTCAAACAGTGAAAATATGAATCGTACTCTTGTCCTATGCAAACAGTGAAGACCCAGATCAGAGGGCTCCGAAAGGAGCCCTCTGATCAAGGTCTTCACTGTTTGTCAGTAATGCCAAAATTGACAAACACAACCCTAAAAGTCAGAAATGGACCAGACAAAAATCGAAACTGGAATTGTCCATTTAAAGTTTCAGGGAGGAAAGAGTTAAGTCACAGTGGAGGAACAGTGACTTCCTTTGCAAACAGTTTAGATCCAGATGAGATGCCACATAATGCCATGTCTCATCAGGATCAGACTGTTTGATATACTCTGACCTTGTTTTGAAAAGAAATGTTGCAAGTTTTATTTCAGAACCTTCACAGATGACAAATGTTGCAGACCCAGCATACAAAGAGTTAACATGCCTAAAACATTCACTGTGATGCAGAGAGAGCTAAAAAAAAGATTGAGATTCGAATCAGGAAGTGACAACATATTGGTCCCATTATAGCTGAAATTAATTAAAGTATAACATTTTGTAATTTCCCCATAAATCATAATAAATTCCCCTGTCAGAGTACTGAGTGCCCTTAAAACTTTAAAACACTGAAACATTGATTAAATTTTGGGATTTTATATTGCTCAGGGGCCAGTTAACAGTGGGTATACGGTTTGCTTTACAGTGACACCAGGGCTGCCATAAGTTGACATGAAAAATCCTAAGATTTCCAAATTTGCATTTTTCAAGTGCGATTTTACGAATTGTACCTTTACCCCATAGCCTATTTCTAGTACTGTTGACATGCGACTACTTAAAGCAGGCTGTAAGTAAAGCAGAATGCGCCCTAAAGGCGCATTCTGCTTTACTTTCAGCCTGCTTTAAGCTACTATAAACTGGGGAAAAATCCGGAGATTTAGGAAAAATCCGGAGAAATGGCAGCCCTATGACACTAAAAAATCACATGTAAACCACCAGAATCTTTTAATTCAGTATATTTATATTCATACAAAATGGAACTATTTGCTTCAATGGCGGAATAAATTAAAGACTTAAAAAAGCGTATTTTTGGGGTAATGGCCTATTGGGTTAACCCTGTCTACCAGTTAAATACGCTTTTTTGTACCTTTAAATTTATTCCTCACCTGAAGGAAATAGTACCAATTTATACAGGCACATTCTACGTATTTACTTTTGACCTGCCTTAAGGTGGTTCGACAGCGGGCGGCCCGCATCTCGAGTTCCGGAAATGCTGATGACTTTCACCTGATCTTTGCGGCACGTGCTTATAGTAGAAAATTTAGATAAAGAAAAGTTTAATCTGCTTCAGTGTCGTCTCTGTTAGCGCAGTTGATACGGTGATTGACTTGCAATCCATAGGTTCTAGGTTCGATTCCCACTCGCTTCAAAAATTTTTTTTTAACAAATTGTCCGATTTTAGTGACTAGTCAATTCATAGCACAGTGATCAAAGGACAGGCTATGTTTAGTCTATTAATAATGAATAATATCAGATGCAAGTATAGTCCAGTGACAGCTAAATTTGTGAGGATTTATAGCCTATATAACAGATGTCAGCTTAACACAGGACAAAAGTAATGCTAAAAGATAAATCCTAAAGGAGCTTTTATGCATTACTTTTGTTATGCATTAAGCAGTCACTTGCCTTTAAAGATCTACAGGCTACCGTATTCAATGGTCCCTTATGACAGGTTTGACTTATGGTATTATTTAGAGCTGACGGCATTTTAAAGTTGAACTCAAGCGAGGTTACTCGTTTTGTGTTTATATTTTGTCAGAATTTCAGGAAATCATGTATAAAATGAAAATTCTACTGTAGATTTTCATCAAATTTTTGTGACTAGTAGAATTAAGTTATATCTATATAATAAGAGTAAAATTAGTGTATGTTAAACTGCTAGATTTTTTGTAATTTGAGATTTTCAGAATTTGACTTTTTTAAAACATTGATATTTCCATAAAATATGTCATGAAATACTTTTGTTTGCCCAATATCTTATAGTCCATGTACAGTTTACTTGAATGTACAGAAATTATTGAGTTATATCATTCTATAAAGAAAATATTCCTGTTTATTAAAAAAGGACCTTTTCTTGACAAAAAGTCCTGTCAGAAAAAAACGGCACTGTAACTTTTTTTTATTTTAACGAATTTTCACTCTCCATATGGTATATTTCAATTTAATCAAGGTTTCAAAGAATTCTGACACAGAATAAGCTGACCCGCGAACCACCTTAATTGGTCACATGTCTTTAAAACTAGAACTATGCTATAGTAAAGGTTTAAGAACCATTAACACAGTCAACCCTCAGAGCAAAAAGTATACTCATCATTTACAAACAGTATACCTGGGAGGATTACACTTGTCCCATGCAAACAGTGTCCACCCTGATCAGGGGGGCTCCTTAAGGAACCCTCTGATCTGGGTCAACACTGTTTTTCATTTTGACATATGAATTGTCAAAAATGAACTCAACTTAATTTTAAATTGGAATTGTCCATTAAAATTTTCAGAGGTGAATGAGTTAACACCTATTTCAATCAGTTTGGTGGATCTTGATCTGTTTATCAGCTGGTGGATCTTGATCAGTTTATCAGCACCTGATTTAGGTGCAAATGGTTAGTGAAGTCGACATGGCAGTGTGCAATTTTACAGGATAGCTGTAAGAAGTATTGCAAACAAATTGAAATGTCAGAGTATGTTAGCATTTTCACATTTGGCCTTGATGTAACCTCCATCATAATTTGGAACTATTAAGCTAAATTGTGATGGCCTCAATTGTTAGCATGCAATGTTTGAAATTGTGATATCCTATACATGTATATGCAAACGGTTTGGGCTCCATATGAAGTGTCAAGTAATTTGGTATTTCATCTGGTTCCATACTGTTTTACACTGACAATGTTTCCTAATACAAAATCAACTGGGAGAAAAGCTGCTGACAGCAAATGTTGTAGATGTAAGCTGTCTAGGATGCTAAAGGTATAAATATTATCATGCTCAATTATGCTCCATTTCAAGTTGTTTTAAACCCTTTAACCCATTACCCCATAGCCTGTTTCTAGGATTGAAGATAGATGACCACTTAAAGCAGGATGCAAGTAAAGCAGAATGGGCCTGCTTTAAGCTAACATGTGTCTAAGGATTTAGAAAATATTTTTCATGGTGCATCTTTTACGACTGTTTAAAGTGTAACTTAATTTTCTTTAAAGGAGGAATAAATTGAACGCATATTTATGGGGTAAGGTGTTCAATTATGTTTGGATATTGCAAACAATTCTGCCTATGCAGTGCTTTTGCTGGAAGCTTAGGTTTCATTTAAGAATTTCAAGGATGGTCTAAAGGAATTGTAGAGCTTGTCCATACAGAAGAACATTTTATATAAAATAAACCACACAGACCCTGATTGGACACACAATGTGGCTCGTGTCTCATCAGGGACTACACTATTTGCCAATGCCCTTCATGTTATTGACACTACATTTAAATAGGCTGAACAAAATTGGTTTTAATTCAGCTCCCTATGGGAAAATGTTTGAAAATGTTGTTAAATTCCTGTAAATGTATGTTTGGACTAACATGTCAGATTATTTATCTATATTCAAAATATGGGTTACTTAAAATATTGTATTCTATATTCTACAAGAAAACTACCTTCGAGAAATACTTCTGACAGCATTTAGTCGCCATGGAAATATATATGCTGGTAACCAGGTTATACCATTTTACTTAACCTATCTTCACACTCCCTGCAGTTAAGATACATGCAGACTGCAGGAAATAATGTTTAAAGCATTTTATTTTATATATCCAAGGCTTTAGATAAGGAGGGTATTTCAAAAACTAAAATCTTTATTTCTGCATTAAATCTTCGAGACAATTCTAATGAGTAGTCACGCCATAGGATTTGGTGCTGAAATAGTGAGAAAAAAATGAGTGAGAAAATGTTAAGCCACGATCTCACTGTCCCGGTTTGGGTCCCCGGTGAGTCTCGGTTTAGCAAACCGGCAGTCACCGGGGCAGTCACCGGGAGAACAACCTTGGCGGCGCCGGGGACGACCGGCTCGATCCGGGGTCGACCGGCTGCCACCGGCTAACATCCCCGGATGCTTAAATATGTTTAATACAACCGGGGGTCACTGGGAGTCACCGGGACAGAAACCAGAACCGGCTTCATCAGGGGAATGCCGGAGTAACGCCGGGGTATGCCGGGGCAACGCCGGATTTTTACCGGCACATCCGGGGCAGCTCCGGGTCTCTACCGTGAACAACCGGGGTGTTTGCGAGGATAAATTTGAATTTGTTTTTAAAAAAATGCAGATTTTTTAAATTTTGTTTTTAGCGTTTGCGTTTCGTCTGTGTTTAAATAGGAAATAATATCGTCCTCTCTATTGTATAGGGTAAATCTAATATATAAAACGGAATTTTTTTCTTTATAGATAAATGGCTTCAGGCTAAAGTCTTTATGTCCACTACAAACAGTATGTAACCAGATCAGACGCCGGGCAAACTGTTTGAAACTCATATCAAAATGAAGTTTGAACAATCTACAACATTATTATGTTCTTTTTTATTGCATTTCGTTTGTATTTCATCTCATATACCCCGCGAGACAAAAGAGAATTTATACTAATTCACGTCCGCCTTGGTTTATGTCCTTTCCTGCGAACACTGGGTAACGCCGGCACGCCACAGATGAACAACCGGGGTTGATCGGGACGACACCGGTGGTCATCGGGATACCACCGGCGACGATCGGGGTTATACCGTGTTATACCGGGATTAACCGGGAACAGACCTGCCCTTCGCCGTAACTACGCCGGGCCAAACCGGGAACTCATTGGGATAGATCGGGGAGATCCGGCTTCTTTACCGGGAGTCCACCGGAGTAACACCTTGAATGTGAGATCGCAATTTATTTTTTCATAAAAATCGCCCCGGCTCATCCCGGTTCCCCCCGGTACACCGGCTATTCTCACCGGGACGCACCGGGACCAGCACTGGGACAGTGAGATCTGGGCTTTAGATTTGTTCAGTTTTCCTCCTTTTATCTGGAGCCCTGTATATCTGCAAAACTCAATATAATTATTGTCGCTATACTGACATCAGAATGATCTCTTCAGACTATTCTACAGTGAGCAGTGGTAACATAGGGTTTGGTGGAGACCTAAAGTTTGTTCTTGTGAATTAGTCACCTTGGGACCGTTTCGTAAAACTTTGCATAACGAAAACGGTCGTAAGTCAAAACTTTAAAATTCATTTAATTTCTGATTTCTCTATCTAATCCTATCTTCAGTGACATCTCTTTGGAATTGTCTTTTGAAGACGATTATAAAGAGATACATGTAACAAGATTAGATGGAGAAATGAATAATACTTGAGACTTTTATAAATTGACTTACAACAACATTTGTGTTACAAAGTTTTATGAAACGGGTGCCGAGCTCCAGATAAAGGGAGTATTTCAAAAACTAAAATCAATTTCTCTATTTAAACCCTATGGTGTCACTACTCATAAGAAGTATCTCTTTGACTCTGATGCTTCTTATGAGTAGTAACACCATAGAATTTGGTGCTGAAATTTGTGAGATAGTTTTGGATTTTTAGCTCACCTGAGCCAAAGGCTCAAGGTGAGCTATTGTGACCGCTCACTGTCCGTAGTCCGTCTGTCCGTCTGTCCATCTGTCCGTTCACATTTACTTCAAATGACATCTCCTCTGAAACCCGCCGATTGTAGGGAGAGTTCAAACTGCTCATGATGTTCCTTGGATGCTTCTCTACAGAAATTGTTAAAAAAAAAGGAAAAAAAGCACAAACTCTGCTTGAAAAAGCAAAAAAGCAAAAATCTTTAAAAAATCTTCTTGCCCAAAACTACTAGGCCCTAAGCTTTGATATTTGTACAGTAGAATCTCCTGGTGGATCCCTCTATAGTTTGTTAAAATGAAATCCCTAGGGTCACATTTGACACCACCCTGCACAGTTTAAGTGCTGCTCTAGGCAGGTTTCACAGTATTTTTGATTTAAGCAGAACTGTATTTACCTGAGTTACCCTTAATATACTATGGGCAAATAACCAATATTTGCAAACAGTTTGGATCCAGATCAGATGCAACATAATACTGCATCTAATCTGGATCCAAACTATTTGCCATTCATTTACCAACTTAACATTTTCTAAAAAAAAAAATTGTACATTTTTCACATACAGAAGGTATTTAGCAGACATCATTTCAGTCTGGTAAGGGTAAGCCCCCAGCAGCAGTGCTGCTAATGCTACAGTACTCTTGCATAATATTTGACCTCAGTGATCAGGCCAACAGAACTGAACATGTTGTCTGCTAAAGTTTAGAAATGGTTCAGTCTGCTTCATACTTAGAGAAACAGGATCTGGAAGTGATCCACTGACAGTTATGTAATTATGTCTTATGCCATATTAATACATATGTTTAATATTGGTTTTGTCACAGTTATCTGCATGTCTTGTCATTTTTTCTTGTCCTTTTTTCTTGTCCAGGATTCAACCCTTTCCCCCAATAAATACTGACGCTTGTTAACCCATTACCCCATAAATGTGCATTTTTAGGCCTTTGATTTATTCCTCCACTTAAGAAAATAATTCCCCTTTAACCCTTTCCCCCATAGCATATCTCTAGTATTGAATGTAGGTGTCCACTTAAAACAGGTTGAAAGTACAGCAGAATGCGCTTTAAGCGCATTCTGCTTTACTTTCAGCCTGCTTTAAGCTATCATCTGCTAGAATATAGAAAATATTTTGTATTAAACATATTTATGAATGTATAAATTGGAACTATTTTCTTCAGAGCAAGAATAAACTGAATGCGCTAAAAGGCGCTTCTATGTGAGAAAGGGTTAAACAGTCATGAAAATGTAAGATGCGAAATAAGTTTCTATATCCTAGTAGATGATAGCTTAAAGCAGTTTGAAAGTAAAGCAAAGTGTGCATTAAGACCAATTCTGCTTTACTTTCAACCTGCTTTAGGTGGCCACCTATTTTCAAAACTAGAAACAGGCTATGGGGTAATGGGTAAAATGAAATTGCCTATTTGGAAAGAGCCTAATGAGATGAAGTGCCATTTGCAAAGGCCATAACTCTGACATCATTGTTTTTTTAGTTATTTCCCTTTGTCATATTTTCTTGTCAAGAAGACAACTCCAGTTCTACTGATGCTAATGTAATGAAATTTTATGTATGGAAAGAAACTGATGAGAGAAAATGCCATGCACAAGGGCAGCAATATTTTGTTTTTCCCCTTTGTCATATTTTATTGTCAGGAAAATAACTCCAGTTCTGCTGACGCTAGTGAAATAATTATCATTTACCGGAAATGGAAATAGCTTGATAAGAGGATGTGTCATGGATAAGGGTCATAAGCTTGGCAACAAAATTCACTTTTGTCATGTTTTCTTGTCCGGAAGATAACTCCATTTATAGCTATATTAAAATGTTGTCTTGCCCAGTCAACTTAGGTACAAACTTCAATGTCCTCAGGTGAGCGAATTTAGGGCCATGGCCCTCTTGTTTCAGTTTACCCCCTCTTATCTGGAACCCTGTGAAACGGGCCCCTATCTGCTGACAGTTAGACTATGTCTATTACAAGTCTCTGGATTTGTTGGGTGTACAAGCCAGATCGGATGATGCTAATTTTTGCCATTTGTGTTTTACAGGATTATGGCAGAGACGTGTTTGAAAGCAAGAAACAGACTGTGACACATTATATGCCTCTGGTGTGAGCAGTAATTAACAGCAATTAGCAGAGAACAGACTCGTGGGACCTGTATGGCATTCAAACCATTCCTGTATTAATTGTGATTGTGGATAATTAAAGCAGTTTTCAGTAATTGTTGGTACAAGCAGGAGCTCTGAAAATAGTTCAGTGAGAGGAATTGTATTTCTGTGAATGTGGACGACTGATTGACACATGACTTTTGGGTAGCATGGATATATCATTACCTATTTGAAAGGACAATATTACAGGATGGAATACAGTTAGTCTTATTGCAGGTAAGATCTAAAACTCATACATTATCATTTGCATTATATAGTAAAAAGAGGATCTTGTATGAGTGCTCATTATTTATCATTTTTAGCTCACCTGAGCTAGCTCAGGGTGAGCTTTTGTAATCCTTGAATGTCCAGCGTCCAGCGTGCGTCGTGCGGTGTCAACAATTTTAGTGTTTACACTCTAGAGGCCACAATATTTATCCAATCTTTCTCAAACTTGCTCAGATGGTATATTGCCATAAGAGTTCGAATGAGTACCATTATGGCTGAAATCGGATAATTAGGTCATGAGTTATCTACCTTTGAATTGCTGAAAATGCCATATTTATCAGTGTTTACCCTCTAGAGACCACAATATTTACCCAATCTTTCTAAAACTTGCCCAGATTGTATATCACCATAAGAGTTGGGATTAGGTTGATTTTGGTTGAAATCAGACAAATAGATCAAGAGTTATATACCTTTGAACTGCTGAAAATGCCATATTTAACGGTGTTTATATTCTAGAGTTCACAATTTTTATCCAATCTATCTCAAACTTGCTCAGATTGTATATGACTATAAGAGTTCACATGAGTTTGATTATGGTTAAAATCAGACTAATAGGTCGAGAGTTATCTACCTTTGAATTGCTGAAAATGCCATATTTAAGGGTTTTTACACTCTAGAGGCTACAAATTTTATCCAATCTTTCTCAAACTTACTCAAATTGTATATTACCATAAGACTTCGGATGAGATCAATTATGGTTGTAATCGGACCAATAGGTCAAGAGTTATCTAACTTTGCATTGCTGAAAATGACACATTTAACAGTGTTTACACTCTAGAGGCCACAATATTTTTCCAAGCTCTCTCAAACTTGCCCAGATTGTATATGACCTTAAGAGTTCGAAAAAGGGTAATTATAGTTGAAATCGGACAAATAGATCAAGAGTTCTCTACCTTTGAATTGCTGAAAATGCCATATTTTACAGTGTTTACACTGTTTTCAATGGATTTTCATTATACTTGTACACAAAGTATATAGCTATACGTTCTCGAAGGAGTGCAATTATTGTTGAAATCTAATAGATTCTAATCATTGTGGCAATAGTTACCTGCCCTTGATATACTTTGAAATGCTAGAAAAAGCTTCATTTCAGTATTGTTAAGGCTCTAGTTATCTGCCTTTGATGTACTCTACTATACTAGAGTAGGTCGACAAACTTGAATGGATTTAGAATAAAAAGGGTGAAATTCAAAGGTAAAGCTATCAGGCTTCATTACAAATGGTGAGCGATATCAGGGCCTTCAGGCCCTCTTGTTAATAAACAAGTTGACCAAAATAATATGACTTGAGCCTTGGCGAGCGTCATATTCATTTTAGTCGACGAGTTTATTAAATATGATAAATAATGAGCACAAATGTGAGATTCTATTTATCACATAGCACGTCTAAGCACCTATTAAATTGATTGAAGCCGTAGTTTGTAGACCCTACGCAATATAGATCGCCACAACGTTACCTTGTTTACATTAACGTCATAGCCGTCATTTGGCGTCCGGCTACATGCAGCGCTTATGGACGGACAAGTTGGGCCGGAGCCCAAAAAACGATATTCCACTAGTGGATTACGATATTTATACAATCGCTTTATGCAACTCCAAGACCGCAAATTATGTGATAAAACCCTTTAATCCATAGCCTGTTTGTAGTTTTCAAGATAGGTGACCACTTAAAGCAGGTTGAAAGTAAAGTAGAATGCACATTAAGGTGCATTCTACTTTACTTTCAGCCAGCTTTAACCTACCATCTGTTAGAATGTAGAAAATATTTCTTACGATATTTATTCATAAAATTTATGAATTGTTACTTATGATCTTCTTCTGTGGAGGAATGAATTAGAGGCGTAAAAAGACGTATTTATGGGTGTAATGGGTTATTACCCATAACTTCATATAAAGATACATTTTTCTATGCCGTTAGTTAATTCCTCCACTAAAGGAAATAGTTCCATTCTGTACAGTCAACATATGACTACCATAAGAAATGTTTTTTTTTTTTTTTATATCTTAACAGATGGTAGCTTAAAGGGACTCGCAACCGGATGGTGTACTTGTCAAAATAAAATAAAATACTCAAATAAAAGCAAATTTGTGGCATTATTTGGCTTCTGACATTAAAAAAATATGATCAGTCAAAAAAAAGTCTCAAGAATCGTCACCGAAGCTTAGTTTTTTTTAGATATTTTCCATCGTTTTTCTATAGCGTTAGCTAACGGTATAGTTGTCGTTGTTGCTTCTCTACACGGGCCCAGACATATACCCGAGCCGAATAATGTATATCAATCGCTACCAGTGAAGTACGTCAATTCGCTACCATATAGATAGAGAGCGTCAGTAGCCGCGTGGATAAAGGCGCTTCCTTTTTTTGTCATGTTTGTCTCCGCATGGAGGGTCAAGGGTTCGAATCCCACCAGAGCTTCTTCTTTTTTTTAAAAATGCATTTTTAACAGAATTTATTATCCTAAACTAAATCTTACCCATTTATATAAGCATTTGACATATATTTACAAATTACTATTTTTAATGCTAAATCCGGTTGCGAGCCCCTTTAAAGCAGGGTGAAAGTAAAGCAGAATCTGCCTTAAGGCTACTTCTGCTAGGATATTATAGATTCTTACCACGTGTATGCATGAACGTATCAATTTGAAACTATTTTCTTCAGCAGAGGAATAACTTCAATAAGTTAAAGGCTCAAAAAGGTGTATTTATATTGAGTAGTGGGTTAAGTGGTCCTTAAAAACCTCACTGTACAGGGATCTCTTTATATGGCCCCACTCATAAAGGGAAATTAACTTTTAGTATGCTAATGTCTAAATGATGAAACCATGTTAACCTTTGCAAACAGTTTGGACCCTCAGTGTACCATAGCGACTGGCCTCTCATGATCAGGGTCTTCACTGTTTGACACTCAGACCAGTTTTTGAAAATAAATTTAGAACAGTAGCAGATGACAATTGTTGCAGACGACACATTTACATGTATCTAGGATTTAAAGAGTTCAATCACACTGGGCCCGGGCCAAGGGAGTATCAGGAGGGTCGTTTCCCACAGAAGACCCCTATACAGATTATACAGAATATGTATACATTATCAAATGAAGTACATTGAATATGTATATGATACCAACTGAAGTCATCATTGAATTTATATAGGAGGCTTCTGTGCGAAATGGGTCGTCGTGATACTTCGTTGGCCAGGGCCCAGTGAATCAAAGCAAATCCAACCTTTTCTTAGAAATGCTGCTGATCTGTTTGTAATATATCTCATAAGGCCTGACTCGTATAATATAAACTATAGGATACAAAAGCCACTTATTAGTTATACAGTAAAATCTCTTTATTAAGACCACTGAATTGTGTTAATTATTAGGTGCTTAGGACACTTAGTAACTGCTTTGAAAGCAAGGTGACAGAAAAACAGAACACAATGTCATTTTGTTTTACTGTCACCTTGCTTTATGCTGTCACCTGTCTTTTATATACAAACAATAAGCTTTCTTTTTAAGTGGTCGTAATATTGAGGTTTTACTGTATTAAAATACAGCCATTTACACATGCAGTTGCATTATTACATCAAAAAACAAACTAACCTTTACTATAGTTGAAAGCTTATTGAAAGCTTATTGCAGGTTAAATGTAAAGCACAACGCTCCTAATTAGGAGCTTTCTGCTTTACATTTGTCCTGCATATGAGATCAAGCACCTGTCTTGAGAGAGATGATGCATGCTTTACCCATTACCCAATAAATATGCCTTTTATGCCTTTAATTTATTCCTCCACTGAAGAAAATAGTTCCAATTTATACCATCATAAATAAAAATCATAAGAAATATTTTCTTCATTCTAACAGATGGTAGCTGAAAGCAAAGCAGAATGTGCCATGGTTAAGGTGGTTACATATCTTCAATACTATAACCAGGCTATATTACCTAGTGACACATTTACATGTTCTCAATAATATACGTTTACAGTCAACCCTGCATTACCGTTATGACCCTAAGGCAGGGCTCAAGATAAGGGGAGTATTTCAAAAACTAAAATCTTTATTTTTGCATTAAACCCTATGGTGTCACTACTCATTAGAATCGTCTTGAAGAGACAATTCTAATGATTAGTAACACCATAGGATTTGGTTCTAAAATTTGATGCTGAAAAGTGTTTTAGAATGTTGGATTTGTTCAGTTTACTCCCTCTTATCTGGAGCCCTGCCTTAGGACAGACAGGCCTTAGCAAACAGTGTAGACCTGGATGGACGCCTGGGCCCGTATTCTGAAACACTCTAAGATAACTTTTACTCTAAGTAAATCAATATTCTCTTAGTTTTCGGCAATTTACTCTAAGTATTTGATGATTTACTCTTAGAAAGTAAAAAAACTAAGAAAATTCTAAGCATGACAAATTTAACTAAGTATAACGATATACTCTTAGAAAATCAATATAGTCTTAGTTTTCGGCCATTTTAACTAAATATTTGGGGATTCCCTCTTAGAAAGATGAAAAAAACTAACAAAATTCTCAACTCACGAAATTTACAATAGAATTTTCTCAAAACTTGAGAAAACTGTGGCCCTCTCTTAACTTTTTAGAATTTTCTAAGATGAGTACACGAACATTTATTAAGCAGCAATAACTGTTCCAGAATAGGTAGAATAGATAATTTATTGAATAAAAATTGTTTATAGACCTATAGATACCGTATGTTTAGCGCAGATTTTTAGCCGGCGTTGTGTTTGAGTGGCTTCGTCAAATTGGGTCAAATTCGTGGTGGGGTAACGTAATTACAAATGACTGAGATTACTGTTTCAGATATTATTACCTATGGTCTTCATCGCAATTACGTGGAAAATTTCGATATCTATTCAAATTCTATGTTTTAGTAATAAATGATCACTGTATGTACCAAAATTAGCGTAAATACATAATTAGGTTCACAGTTATAATTAACTTACAAGCCAAATTTCAACGAATTCCCCGTAGCTCAATCAGTAGCGAGTCTTACTGGCATGTCGGGGGTAGCCGGTTCGAGCCACACATGGTATATTTCTTTTTCTTAAGGTGGTTCAACAGCGGGCGGCCCGCATCTCGAGTTCCGGAAATGCTGATGACTTTCACCTGATCTTTGCGGCACGTGCTTATAGTAGAAAATTTAGATAAAGAAAAGTTTGATCTGCTTCAGTGTCTTCTCTGTTAGCGCAGTTGTTACGGTGGTTGACTTGCAATCCGAAGGTTCTAGGTTCGATTCCCACTCGCTTCAAAACTTTTTTTTAACAAATTGTCCGATTTTAGTGACTAGTCAATTCATAACGCAGTGATCAAAGGACAGGCTTTGTTTAGTCTAGTAATAATGAATAATATCAGATGCAAGTATAGTCAAGAGACAGCTAAATTTGTGAGGATTTATAGCCTATACAACAGATGGCAGCTTAACACAAGACAAAAATAATGCTAAAAGATAGATCCTAATGGAGCTTTTATGCATTACTTTTGTTATGCATTAAGCAGTCACTTGCCTTTAAAGATCTACAGGCTACTGTATTCAATGGTCCCTTATTACAGGTTTGACTTATGGTATTATTTAGAGCTGACGGCATTTTAAAGTTGAACTCAAGGGAGGTTACTCCTTTTGTGTTAACATTTTGTCAGAATTTCAGGAAATCATGTATAGAATGTAAATTCTACTGTAGATTTTCATTAAATTTTTGTGACTAGTAGAATTAAGTTATATCTATCTAATAAGAGTAAAATTAGTGTATGTTAAACAGCTAGATTTTTTGTAATTTGAGATTTTCAGAATTTGACTTTTTTAAAATACAGTCCACACTCGTTAATCCGAATTTCATGGGACCAAGAAAAATAATTCGGATTAACGGGAGTACGAATTAAGCTATTGGATCGATTACAGTCATCTTGTATCAACTTTGTCATCTCCGGTCATCGTTTTTTGATAGGGTGTCCTTCCCGTAATATTTCTTTTCAGTTAATGCATCTACGTAAGAAAAGTTATTTTTTTTGTTTCGGTTTAATACTTGTGCAATAATAATGATGTGCTTTAAATTTGATAACTTTGTTTAATCCCTGATAACCCAGTGAATGAAACCAACTAAACACAAACCTCTGTTTACTCTCTGCTACTTACGGACATGTATACGCGTCGGTACCCATATGTGTATTCGTAAAGACATTACACAATGCATACATAAAAAAGCGGCACGTTTTACGACAACGGTTTTGATAACAGAAATCTTGAAATACATTATAATTTATCTAATACATTTATGTCATAAATATTAAATCGTAACAAAAGCTTGAAACTTCGAAAAACGGCGATAATACTTTTTTCGCATTTGTAAACGATTTACATACGTACATGTAACGTTCAAAGTGAAGAAGCGATCTCAATAACGCAAAGAAGAATATTATGGTTACAAACATTTGAGCAATGTATGTCAACACCTTCCGCTTGTGTTTTAAAAGATCTCTACAGTTACTATTGGATACAAATGTGTTTAATTGGCCAATACTGCAAACATTGTATACAGTCTTTAGGCGGTGTAATTAGTTTTCGCGAGTGTTTGGCGGGGGTATGGTCTCAGGTAATTATGACCAGTCTGACACCCGATCGAGGTGTGAAAATTGCACTTCGGATTAAGCATGTCAATTTGAGGGTAAGTCTTTTCAAAGGGACCAGATTAATACTTCGGATTAACGGAAAATTCGGATAAACGAAATTTGGATTTAGCGGAGTTGATTTATATAGAATAAGAAGGGAAAAAATCGGGACCAAGAGAAAATTTTGGTTTAACGAGAATTTTGGTTTAAGCGAGTTTGGATTAACGAGTTTGGACTGTATTGATATTTCCAGAAAATATGTCATGAAATACTTTTGTTTGCCCAATATCTTATAGTCTATGTACAGTTTACTTGAATGTACAGAAATTATTGAGTTATATCATTCTATGAAGAAATTATTCCTGTTTATTAAAAAAGGAGCTTTTCTCGACAAAAGGTCCTGTCAGGAAAAAACGGCACTGTAACTTTTTTTTATTTTAACGATTTTTCACTCTCCATATGGTATATTTCAATTTAATCAAGGTTTCAAAGAATTCTGACACAGAATAAGCTGACCCGCGAACCACCTTAACAAACTTCTTTTTTATTTATAAATAATCATCATTATTTCCATAGATTTGTTTCTTTAAATACAAATAACTCTTTAATACTTTCACTGCCAAACTTTCGTTATAGTTTACCTCTTCACCGTTTTATTGTCGTCTGCTTCAATTTTGTTGTCTGCAATATCGTTTCAAAGTTAATTGTAAGGCAGTATGACTGAAAAGAATTCAATACGAGTGCCAAACAGCTTGGATCCTGATCAGACGTCGCGTAACGCGGCATCTGGTCAAGGTCCAAACTGTTTGCAAACGTGTCTTTAGGCGCCATTGAGAGTGAAAGGGTTAATTAGCATGCTAAAAGTGAAGTAAAAGTCTCCAATTAGAATATTTCCTTCTGATTGTCAGCTTGCTAATTCTAGACATGACTGTAATGTTTCTACTCTTTCTGGATATTTGAAAAGCTCTATGAAAAATGTCCTGCAGGTTGTCATGCAGAATTGTCATCTGCTGCAAACACATCATCTGCAGAAAAACGACATAATAAGTTTGATGCTTTCCAAACTTAAGAAAAGTAAATAATAACTGGCAAACAAGTATGAATCCAGATCAGACGCCGCATAACGTGGCGTCAGATCTGGTTCTATACTGTATACAAACTGTTGACAAAGTTTAACCAAGTCGCGCTAAGCATAATAAGAGGGTTTTATTTTTATAGAAGGCTGACAACAAGAAGGAAACCTTCTAATTGGAGACTTTTACTTCAATTTAAGCATGCTTTAACCCTTTCATTCTCAATGGCGCCTAAAGGCGTGCTTGCAAACAGTTTGGACCTCGAGCAGACGCCGCGTAACGCGGCGTCTGATCAGGATCCAAACTGTTTGGCACTTGTATTGAATTCTTTTCAGTCATACTGTCTTACAATTAACTTTAAAAACGATATGGCAGACAACAAAATTGAAGTAGACGACAATGGAACTGTGAAGAAGTAAACTCTCAAGAAAAAAATATGTACCCTGTGTGATTCGAACCGGCTACGCCGACATGCCAGTAAGACACGCTACAGATTGAGCCATGGCGACTTCGTTGAAATTTGGCTTGTTAGTTAATTATAATTGTGAACCTAATTATGCATTTACGCTTATTTTGTTACATACAGTGATCAGTTTTTACTAAAACATAGATTATATAAGCGATGTTTATTCAATAAGTTATCTATTCTACCTATTCTGGGACAATTATTGCTGCTTTATAGATGTAAGAAGAAAAACACCGCAAATAAACAGTGGTATACGTGTTAGTGTGCGAGAAGAGTCACTAAACGTCATTTCAGTTGGGAAAGTCCCTGACAACGGCCATAATTTACTCTTAGTTTTTTTTTCGCTAAGAAAATAATTAAGTATTTTCTTAGAGTAAAAGTTAGAGAAAAATAATCTTAGTTGAAAATGTAGGAGTTTAGAAAATTCTTAGTTAAATACTTAGAATGTTTCAGAATACGGGCCCTGCTCAGACTGCTCCTGAGGAAGTAGTCTGATCAGTCTACACTGTTTGCCATTCAGTTTGCATAGTTGGACAAATTACTGTGTTATAAAAGCAAGTTATTACAGTCAAACTTCGATATCTCGAACTCTGTTAGACGAACATACCCGTATTTCAAAGTTAAAATGTGGCTTATGGGTTTGTTTGACTGCACCAAGCATGAAATAATGCATTTCATATGTCGAACGATCGGATAGTTCGAGTTAAACAAGTTTGAGATATCGAAGTTTAAATGTATGTAACAGTTTAAGGATAATTAGATCAGTTATATACAGGGTGCCCCTATTTCCTCCTGTAAGAACATTGTGACACTTGTATGAAAACTTGCACTTAAAAATACATTGTATATCAAGAATCTAGGTCTAGGTGTTTCACTTGGTGTGGGCAATTGGCAGCTAGTGCTCATAATAATTGCTAGAAATATTATTGGTGCAGGGGAAGCTCAAACAAGCTATTATCCATAAATCTGCTACAGATATCAGAGTAATAATAATGATAAAAAAATATACCAAGTTATAGTCAACTTTCAGTCCGAATGACCGCTCAGCCGAGTATACATTTATTCCCCTGATCATCGAGCCATCTTGCATACAATATTGAGCACTGCTAACAATTATGGCGCAATCAAATGCAGCCGCAGTACCAGCTCAGGCCCTTCATAGGTACCCATTTTAACACCTGGGTGGAGAGGAGAAATTCGCAGTTCATGTCTTGCTCAAGAACATTCCTCTACATCATCGGGGATTCAGAAAAAATCCCCTAGTAATAACAGGCCCGTAGGAACAGGGGGGCAAGGGGGGGTCGTGCCCCCCAATAATATTGAGTATTACTGCAGTACTGGTTTATAATTGTCACATAATATTATATGTGTCGTGTATTATGTTGTAAATATAGGTTATCCTTTCAATGTTGTGCAGACATTGTACACCCACATAACACAGCTGTTTCATAGGTGCACATGTATATGCATATGTAGGTGGGCTTTTGAAAGAAATTTCTTAACCCTTATGATGCGGGGCAGAGTATACATATAATTATGTATTATTTGAATAAAATGTAGAATTTAGGGCTTCTTAAATGTAGTCTACACTCCTTCTCATACTATTTAACACAGATCTGTAAGTTTTCCTTCACTGAAGAAAATAGTGTCATTTTATACAATCATGAATGTGCACCATATAAGAAAGACTGTCTACATCCTAGCAGATGCCAGATGGTGGCTTAAATTAAAGCTAATACCAGGATTGTTACTGTTAAATAGCTTTCTGCTTTAAAATAAATTTAATCTTTCTTTTAACAAGCTATATGTTACGATACTACCTGTGACTAAAACATTTAATGAATCTTTATTTTCAATAGTCATACAATGATACTTAAAGTATATGTCCCAAGTACGAACTGTAGATATGCTTGGATGAAACTGAAGAAAGATTACATTTATAACATCACCATGGTATCCTGATTTATAAGTTTTTGTCAACAAGTGATATTTATGTTTGATTCGCTATTTGCTGTTTGACAAAAAACCCTTATTGAATATTTCATGAATTTAAATATGAGATTTAAAAATGATTTTTTTTTCACAACTGATTAAATTTTCATTTAATTGCTTTGGAGGTATGCCTGCTATCAGGGCTCCAGGTAAGAATGAGTAAAGGGAACAAATCCAACATTTTCCCACTTATTTTAGCACAAACTCCTATGGTGTTGCAACTCATTAGAATAGTCTCATCGAGACGATTCTAATGAGTTGTGACACCATAGGGTTTTATGCAGAAATAAAGATTTTAGTTTTTAAATATTTAAATATTAAAATTTTTGTTGCTATAAAATATTTCCTAAAATGATCCCACCTATTATTTTTCAGACGTGTTAGGGAATACACTGGTGTAACTGACCTATTGTGTTTCAGACTATTATTATTTCAGACGTGTTAGTGGATACACTGGTGTGACTGACCATGGAGTGTGTGGAGGTGGTGGAGAGTCTCTCACAGAAAGAGAAAAACAAAATACTCTCCGTTCTGAAGAGAGACGAGAGTCTGCAGAGAGGCCAGGAGAAGAAAATCAGGTAATTACTCTAGAGTTGCCCCCCTTGTTAAGTTATATCCCTTGACAAAAAAGCGGTTGACTTCTGTGTTCAGTAAGGCCTTCTAAGCTGTTCCATTTCTTCACTGCAGGTTTTCATTGTTGGAGGCTCACTGCTTTACCTATTACCACACTATTGAAGATAGTTGAACACTTAAAAGTAGTTGTAAATAAAGCTGAATGCGCCCATTGCCCCCATATAGATCTGTTTCTAATTTTGGTAACACTGTGGCTACTTAAAGCAGGTTGAAGTATTTTATTTCAGCCTGCTATATATATAAGCTTCCATCTTAGTGACCAGTGGAGGAATAAACTAAAGGCGTAAAAAGGTGCATGGGTTAATTGGTTAACCTGCATTCTAGCCTGTTTCTAGTTTTGAAGACAGGTGACTACTTAAAATAGGTTTGGAGTAAAATAGAATGCGCCTTTAGGCACATTCTGTTTTACCCTCAACCTGCTTTAAGCTATCATCTTGCTAGAATATAGAAAATATTTCTTATGGTACATATTCATGACTGTGTAAAATGGAACTGTTTTCTTAAGTAGAAAAACAATTTCAATACGCTCAAAGGCGCTTCTAGTATGGGGGAAATGGTTAACTTAGGCTGGGTACTGATTATTACTGTATTTAATTCAGCAGCAAACACAACTTGCCGATTTTCCTGGATACTTTCTTAACAACAGAGGCATGTAGTGGAACGTTCAAGGATGCAGATCATATATGAATACACGTTGGATGTCATGTTGCATATACAGAATTTTACAGATTGACATTATACTGTCACACGTTTGTTTTTAGAGTAAATTCTGTGATCTCACTGCTAAATGTTGGACCAACTTAGGAAAGCAGAAAACTCCTATTGGAACAATAACCCATTATCCCGTAATTATGCCTTTCTATGCCTTAAGTTTATTCCTCCACTGAAGAAAATAGTATCACTTTTTACAATCATGAATATTTACAATGAGAAATATTTTCTATATTTTAACAAATTGTAGCTTAAAGCAGGCTGAAAGTAACGCAGAATGCGCCTTGAGGCGCATTCTGCTTTACTATCAATCTGCTTTAAGTAGTCACATGATATCTTAAATACCAGTAACAGACTATGGGGTAATGGGTTAAGTTAGTAGGCTGTACCTAATGCCTTTACTCCATATGGTCTAATTTTGAAGACAGGCGACCTCTTAAAGTAGGTTGAAAGTAAAGCAAGGCGCATTGTGCTTTACTTTTAACCTGCTTTAAGTTATCTACTGGAAAATATAGGCTGGAAATGCCTTCTGTGTTTTATGTTCAGCTAGGAGACTACTTTCAATATATATTGTGGTGAAATTAGAGGCATTAAAAGGCTTTAAACCATTACACCATAAAAACACCTTTTACGCCTCTAATTTATTCATCCATTGAGGAAAAGACTAAGTTCCAAATTATACAGATATAAATATCTATTATAAGAAATATTTTCAATAATCTAGTTAGATTGTAGCTTTAAGCAGGCTAAAAGTAAAGCTTTAAGTGGTCACCTGTCTACAAAACTAGAAACAAGCTGTGGGGTAAAGAGTTAAATGGAGTAATGGGCAAATATCACATTGGTTCTTCCTTTAGTGTTCAGTCAATTGATTGTAGTATACAGTCGAACTTCGATATCTCAAACTCGAACATACCTGTTTTTCAAAGTTAAAATGCGTCTAAGCTGAGTTTTAACTTTAAAACATGGGTATGCTAGCCTAAACCGAGTTTGAAATAAGGCAATTCATTGTTTCGAAATATCTGATAGTTTGAGTTCAGCCAGTTCGAGATCGAGTTCAGCCAGTTCGAGATATCGAAATTCGACTGTACATGTTTCAGTACAAAACTCATCATGATGAAGCTAGGTCAAAGAGTGGCTGAAACCGGCAGACAAATGAAAGTCACGGTGTACCATTCAGAGCATTGTTCTTATATTCACATTTTAGTGATATTACTCACAACAATAATGTCCTGGTTGATATTTTTTTAATAAGAGAGGCAGAGAATACAACTTTTTTTCAACCCATTTCTGTATGAATTCAACTTTCATGCTTCTAATGCTTCTAATTATTTCTAAAATTGATTAATAATTTAAAGAACTTAAATCTTGTGACCTAGAAAGTCCTGAACATAAAACACAGATTTCCAGTATCTTTTCAGATGGTAGCATATTCGTATAGCAGGTTTAAAGTCAAGTAGAATGCTCTGATATGAGTATCAATTCTGGTTTACTTTCTACCTACTTTAAAGTGGGCAAAGGGTTATAGAATTTGACAAATGGTGCATAAATAGCCAGGATTCTTGTGATCTAATCTACTTTAACAGATAAGTTATGAATAAAGAAATTCATTATATATGAGAGCAAAAAAACTTTTTGTCGTAGTTTAATGTAAAGGCGTATCATCAATCTGCACTTAATTTCATTTCGCTGCATTCTTTTGCTATGAAGACATTTGAAAATTCTCATTTATTTTTGAACTGCAAACTACCTATACATGCTTTAACTCTTTCCTCCCTGAAACTTTAAATGGACAATTCCAGTTTCCATTTTAGTCAAGTCCATTTCTGACTTTTAAGGGTTGTTTTTGTCAATGATTTGCATTATGACAAACAGTGAAGACCCAGATCAGAGGGCTCCTTACAGAGCCCTCTGATCTGGGTATTCACTGTACGTTTGCATAGGACAAGTGCATTTTTCACATTATACTGTTTGAAAAGGATGCCTATATGTGGGACTAGGGTTCAAAGGGTTAACAGATACATTTCAAACTCAGTTTGAAGGGCTGTAAAACTTATATTGATTTTCCCATGTCATTTGAGTTGAGATCTGTAGCACAGACAATAAATTTCAATAAAAATAACCCCTCTTATCTATAGACCCACTGTTATCCCAGTTTATGATGTTTTCACTACCAAATTAAAAACTTTGAATGCTGGATAAACATTGTCTGCTTCAGAAGAGTCATCTGCTTAACCCATTACCCCATATAGCCTGTTTCTAGTTTTGAAAACAGGTAACCACTTCAAGCAGGCTGAAAGTAAAGCAGAATATTATGCTTTTTAAGGCACATTCCGCTCTACTTTCAGACTGCTTTAAGCTGTCATCCGCTACCATATAGCACTTATTTCTGTTCACATATTCATGACTGTATAATTTTGAACTTTTATCTTCAGTGGAAGTACAAATTAGAGGCGTAAAAAGGAATATTTATAGATAATGGATTCATTCATTCAGTCATTCATCCATTCAATTATATACATGTATATATCTGGTTGGAAAGGAAATTTTGTTATGCTTGTCATTTATTTTTAATCAAACATGCATAAACCCAATCCTCAGTGTACCATACTTACAGAATGCTCCTTATAGAGCTTTCTGTTGAACTTTCAGCCTGCTTTAAGCTTCCATTTGTAGGGAAATAGAAGATAAAAAGTGTGTCTTATGGTGCACATATTCATGATTGTTGAACCCTTTCAACCCTCAATATATCTTGTGGGTATTTATTATCCTTTTGGGTGCATCTAGTAGAGGCATTTTGAACCTGAGTCTGCTGTTGCATTTTTGATATTCCAACAAAAACTATTGAAAATATTGTTATCGTATATAGGAGCCCTCTGATCAGGGTCTACACTGTTTGCATATGTAATCAGTTATCTCTAGAGAGGGCTGTACGTTTGAAAGGGTAAAAGAAGAAATATTCAATTGAGGAATAAATAAAAGGCTTAAAAAGGCATATTTGGGGGGCAAAGGGTTAAAAGAATGACCTCCTCTCACTGTTTTTGTACATTGAGATGTCTAATGGGCGTCGGAGTACCTTGGTACTTGAGGTATAATTAAACCCTTTGCGTGCTACTTGTAAATTTTTTATATCTGAACTAGACCGGATGCGGAAACGCTGAATTGGATATCATACTGTATATACAAATTATTAAAATCGGGACGTTCACCCTTGATTTTTTTACACACATTTATTTGTCCAAAATGCGCAAACTGAATGGCAAACATTGTTAGGAGCAGTCTCATCAGGGTCTACATTGTTTGCTCAGGCCTGTTTGTCCCAGTACTTAAGATTATTACGTACAGTATTTGCAGGTGAATCAAGTCCGAGAATTGTTGGAAAGACAGTTATGTAGCATGCTAAAGGTGTAGTTCAACCTGTCACATATACTCATGGGCAGATTGTTTTAGCAAACAGGATAAGCTTACCAGGATATGTATCAAGCTTAAAGCTATTTCATGAGATATTTGTTTTGAGATTATCACAAATTGTTAACCACATATTCTAACACGACTCGAAACCTACGGCATATAGACAAAGAATACTGAGAAACGTATATTACGTCGCGATAATGAACTGCACGCGCGGCGTTTCCATCCGCTGTTCCATTTGCCTCATACGCGTAATACATAAATAGTAATTTTACAATTAAAGTCGCGTTAGAATTAAAATTTGTTAAGTCTTAATTCTAACACGTCTCGAAACCTACGTAATAGAGACAAAAAATACCGAGAAACGTATATTACGTCGCGATAATGAACTGCACGCGCGGCGTTTTCATCCGCTGTTCCATTTGCTCCATACGCGTAATACATAAATAGTATTTTTATAATAAAAGTCACGTTAGAATTAAAATAACAAATTCGTAGGTGTCCATTACCGTGCATTAGATCACAGTTAGTCGTTAAGATGTGGGTAATTAGATCACTCGGCCTAAAGGCCTCGTGATCTAATGACTCCACATCTCAACTCCTAACTGTGACCTAATGCACGGTAATGAACACCTACGAATTTGTTATTTCTTAAGTAAAAGTATCATTAAAATATCAGTGTCGACCTCTTTAATGTGAGAAACTAGTGTTGACAACCTGTGTATGCAAGTAGTTCTTGTTTTGAAGACAGTTGACCACTTAAAGCAGGTTGAAAGTAAAGCATAATGTGCTTTAACAAGCTCCCATCTACTAGGAAAAAGGCAATATTTCTAATGTTGCACATTAATAAGTGTTACTGTATAGAATGAAACTTTTTGATTCAGTGGAGAAGTGAGTTAAATGCTTAAAAAGGCAAGGGGTATCTGTAGAGTAAAAGGGTTAATATATGAACTACATCCAAATAGAGATCACGTCTAGGGGAGAAAGAGACTTACAATGAGGGAGAGGGTTACAAACAAACAGACAGACAAACTGTGAGACAGACAGACAGACAGACAGACAGGCAGACTTTAATTACTACGCATCTCAACTCCTACCCATGTTTCATTGCACGATAAAACACTGGTATTAATTTATTATTTGATTCTGACACTTCTATTTAACCACATTTTCCACTGTTGCAATGGCACTACATGTCTTGGCGTAAGCATTTTTGAAGCCATATGACGTCACATTTAAGACCATACAGGGTGTGAGTGTTTTATTGAGAATTTAATCACAGATGTGTTCCTTCTTTGTTTATATATAGGGATGTGTGTGAGGTGTGTTAGAATGATGGTTGTTTAGCATGGATTGTGTAGTTCAGATTTTAACTCTTATAGAGCTGTATATAATGAGATGCTGATTGTATCTGTCTGTCAATGCTGAGATTACACTAGCGATAGAGAAGATTAGATATGTAGTAAAATTGTCATCAGAAATATTACAATAACAGTCAGAATTTAACACTCATAGTGCTGGAATCAATAATACATCATTTACAAACAGTTTAGACCTGGATCATATGAAATTGCTAATACATGTAGTGTATAAATTAACTCTTTTAACCTTGTAGCCTGTTTCTAGTATTGAGGATCAGTGACCACATAAAGCAGGTTGAAAAGTAAAGCAGAATGTGCTTTATCGAGTCACAGATACAAACTTACCATCAATGCAGCACAACAGTTTAATACAGATGATATGCACTAATAATACAGAGGAAAGTGTTAAGGCAGAGTGATAAAAATACAGAAAGCTCCAAAAAGAGCTTCAATTGCTTTTAATTTTGTCCAGTTTTATGTTGTCACCTTAAGTAATGTAAAAACTGCAAATTCACCATCTTTAGGTGGCCTCTAGTACTAGGTCTACACTGTTTGTTTTTAATTTAGCGAATTGACTTGAATCAACTGTAGAAATCATTCCATATATAACTATTGACATTATTGTCCATTTCATAATTGGTGAAAAATATTAGTATGGTATTCAAGGTTAACATGGTTGATTTGAATGTGGGAAATTATTGTGTTCATTCAATGGCCAATGATCCAAAACCAATATTTGTATGAATAGTACAGTCAATCATATATTAACTTCTTAGCAGGTGTTTCTAAATTTATTGAAGACAGATGGCCATTTACTTCAGGTATTTAGCTATCATTTTTCTTCAATGGAGAAATAAAGTAAGACCTTAAAACAAGTTAAAAGGTATATAATTTATGGGGGGAGTGGGTCAAATGACCACTGAGTAAAAGATCTTTGGACAATCAAAATCATGCATTGACAGGTGGCGTATTGCTGGATATAAATAATACAGAAAGCTCCCATGGAAGCTATCTGTACTATTATTATCCTGCATTAAGCAGTCCAGGCGCCTGTTTCATAAAGCTATATATATATATAATATATGTATGACAAATGTTGTCGTTAGTCAGATTATAAAATTCTCCATTTTTTTTTATTTTTCCATCTTAGCCTTTCTTTTGATATCTGCTTGGAATCGTCTTGAAAAGACGATTCCAAAGAGATGTCAAAAGACAGGATTTGATAGAGAAATCAGAAATTAAATGTATTTTAAAGTTTTGACTTACGGCAACATTTGACGTATGAAGTTTTAAGAAACGGGCCCCTGCTGTCTTTAGGTGCCTTATTCTATAACACAGAACTGTGTGGTCGATCATTAACCCATGATTGACTGTACATGATAATTTGCCCTAAGCGAAATAGTAGATTGTTAGAATGATGATAATGCTCAATTTACCCCTCATTGCCCTAAATTGTCAGCATCAAACTAATTTAAATGTCTACTTTTGTTTATAATAACCCATTCCCTCATAGCCTGTTACTACTTTTGAAGACATATACTTAAAACAGGTTGAAAGTAAAGCAGAATTTGCCTTAGTGCACATTCTGCTTTACTTTCAGTCTGCTTTAAGCTACCATCTGCTAGAATATAGAAAATATTTCTTATACATTTTCATAACTGTATAAATTGGAACTATTTTTCTTAAGTGGAGGAATATTGGAATTAGAGGCGCAAAAAGGCATATTTATGGGGGAATTATATATGGTTAGAGTCACATAAGTCTATACATTAGGAATTTTCTATTGAAAACTATTGATACATGTGTTTAACCGTTCAGTATCTGTAATGACATGACTTAGTTCATCAGTATCTGATCTAGATCCTTTCAAACTCTTTGCAAATGTCAGCATTGTCTTTAAGTTTAAAACTGAATAAATACACATTTTGATGCCTTTAATTTATTTCTCCACTGAGGAAATAGTTCCAATTTATACAGTTATGAAAATGTATGATAGGAACTATTTTCCATATTCTAGCAGATGATAGTTTAAAGCAGGCTGAAAGTAAAGCAGAATGTGCCCTTAGCCTGCTTTATGTAATCTACAACACTAGAAATGGGCTGGTTGAGTAAAGAATTAAATACTATAAACAGCCTTAAACTTAGATAGATAGAGGTGATTTTCACAGTAGAATATTTTTATGACCTCAATATCTGTCAAAATAAACATTTCAATAATCCTGTAATACTAAGTACAAAGTACTCTCCACAATAAATAGGTATTTCATGATTGTTTCACAGTCTGCCAGACAATGTTCAATTATCCTAGAAAAGTCCCAATTGCAATCCACACTCATTTTGTAAAGGAGCATAATTATCTTTAAAGGCAGGTGGTTGCTTAGTGCAGGAGAAAAGTAAAGCAGAAACCTTCTATGGGAGCTTTTTGCCTTACTATTTATTGTTGTATATTAAGCTGCACTCAAAATTGAATATTGCAAATCTATTTTCTTCTAAGTGACTACTTGATATAAACACAGGTTTTGTAGTATATTTGTTTAGTAGATATTTGTTTGGGATTATCCCATCTGCTTAAGCCTTAACTCTTTGCACGCTAGCAGCGGAATAAGCTGTCACAGTCATAACCTTTGCAAACAGTTTGAATCCAGATGAGACGCTGCATAATGCAGCGTCTCATCTGGATCCAAACTGTTTGACACTCTGACCGTGTTTTGAAAAGAAAATTAGAAAAATCTAATTTTTAGAACGTTAGCAGACGACAATTGCTGCTGACGAAAAAAATACCCAGCATGCAAAGAGTTAAGAGAAGTGTTCCTTATCCTGCCATAATTTCCTAGCTATTCTTTTAAATTGTTGTCTGCAAAGATCATCAATTTAAGATGTACGTGTATTCATTTTCAAATAGAAGAAACCTAAAGACAAGTGTCAAACAGTTTGGATCTAGATCATATGCCATGTTACAGGATGTATCATCTGGATCCAAACTGTTGCATTTATACCAGTGGAGTCATTATTGGCCGGGCTGTACAGGTAAATTAAGCTGTCAACGAAACAATGTTGGTCTCTGATAAGAATGTTTTGGGCTTCAAATAGGAGGAAAAGGTATTGAATCATTCTGGTAAACATGAAAATCCAAAGAACAAAAGTGCAGAGCAGTGTTAAAATGTCATAAAATTGTAATCATCTTGGTCAAAACAATGTCAGCCAACCATGATTTACTAACCCATTGCTCCATAGATATATTCATGTACACATTTTAACACCTAAAATTTATTCTTCTGCTGAGATTTTATTTTAATTTATATAGTCATGAGTTGTATCATAAGACATTATTTTCTATTGTCTAGCATATTGTATCTTAAAGCAAGCTAAAAGTAAAGCACAATGCCCCCTAGGTGCATTCTGCTTTACTTTCAACCTGCTTAGCCCATTACTTCATAGCCTATAATTAGTTTTTGAAGACAGGTTACCATTTAAAGCAGGTTGAAAGTAAAGTAGAATGCACATTCTGCTTTACTTTCAGCCTGCTTTAAGCTACTTTCTACTAGAATACAGAAAATATTTCTCATGGTTCATATTGTCGTGAATGATTGTATAAAGTGGAACAAATTTTTTAATTGGAGAAATAAATTAGAGGCGTCAAAAGGCGTATTTATTGGGTAATGGGTTAATATAGGTGGTCAACTATCTTCATTACTAGATACAGGGTATGAGGTAAAGAGTTAAAGATGTTAAAATGAGCAATTTGTCTTTGGTCTAACATCTCATTTTCTGCTGTTATTTTGAAAACAGGCGACTAATTATAGCAGGTTGAAAGTAAAGCATCTAATGCTCCCATCTGCTAAGATATGGGAAATATCTGCTACATTGCATATTCATTACTGCACAATTTGGAACTATTTTCTTCATTTGAGGAGTTAATTAAATGCATAAAAAGGTATATCTATGTTTTACTTTCAATCTGATTTAAGTGATCACCTGTCCTCAATTACCAGAACAATTTTGGCTATGGGATTGGGCTGTGGCCTTATATCTTAAAAGGTGTAAATTATGTTATGAATATTCATGAGTGCTAGGTAAATATTGTGTATCATAAAATGGGACAAATTAAGTATTGATTTTTTATGTCTGCACAAAAGTCAGAAGTGCAAATCACTGATATCTGTCAGGGATCCATCGAAATATCTGCTTTACTTCCAGCATAAAATTAAAAAGTAAAATTTAATAGTACATTGATTTATTTTATATTTCATAACTTAACTCAGTCACAGTAGTACCCTCGTCTGCCTATAGACCACTATTGATCATGGACTGTATAGAAAACTTTCAAGTATGTAAGCATAGCAGAAAACTCCTTTAGGGATGTTGAGCCAGCATTCTGCTTTATTTTAACCCTCCTTATCCCTTTACCCCATAGCCAATATCGGTATTTCTAGTTTTGAAGACAGGTGAGCACTTAAAGCAGGTTGAAAGTAAAGCAGGAATGCACCATATAAGGTTAATTCTGATGACATGACACTACTTAAAGCAGGTTGAAAATAAAGCAGAGTGTACCATAAAGTGCATTCTGATGATAGGAGACCACTTAAAACAGGTTTAAAGTAAAAACAGCATGGACCTAGAGGCATATTTAATTCTACTTTATTTTCATCCAGCTTAAGCTTCCATCTGCTATAGGATATGGAACTTATAATTTCTAATGGACAGTTATCTGTATAAAAAGGAATGTTTTCTTTTGTGGAGCAACACATTAAAGCATCAAAATGCGTAGTTTTTGGATAATGGATTAAAAACATGTCATGACTTTTACCCAAACCCATTCAACTGTCAAGATATGAGTGTTGTTTCCTTATATGGCACATTTATCAAAGAACAATTAAGACAGGGCTCCAGATAAGAGGGCGTCAACTGAACAAATCCAATATTTTCTGCACCAAATCCTATGGTGTTACTACTGATTAGAATCGTCTCTTCAAGACGATTCTAATGAGTAGTGACACCGTATGGTTTAATGTAAGAATAAAGATCTTAGTTTTTGAAAAACTCCCCCTATCTGGCGCCCTGTTAAGAGTTAAATTGAGTTAATCAGTACGAAATTGAGAACTATATATATCATCAAAGTTCCTTGAAAGGATGATTCATGAAAGAATATGGGGAAAATATAAACTTTCAAAGAAACAGATCTGGTCAAATTCTGGACTGAAAGTGCTAAACACTGAGAGACACATTGGCCAATGACAACCGAGTTAAATGGTGACCTGAGGATAGTTACAAACTGTTGTATGTTGATAAACAGATGTTGACAACAATCTGTTACATGTTGTTTGGTTCATGTTTTACAGTTTACATGTCATAATTGTTACTGTAATAAATCTATAGTATATTATCT
Organism: Gari tellinella; assembly: GCA_922989275.2. Taxonomy (NCBI): domain Eukaryota; kingdom Metazoa; phylum Mollusca; class Bivalvia; order Cardiida; family Psammobiidae; genus Gari; species Gari tellinella. The sequence continues at coordinate 30,043,534 of OV277860.1, forward strand.
TGTCAGATAAAGTACAATAAAACCTTTCTATTACGACTATAAAAAAGAAGGCTATTTGGTTGTTTAAAAGACATGTAACAGCTTCATTAAAGCCTTCCTTTAAAGACATCTCCTGGCGACCTTTCGGTCATAACACCTAACAAGCTATCAAATCATGCAGCCACGTGCAAGTTTTGTCCTTACTGCTATCTTGTCTAGGGATAAACTCATCCAAGCGTTTCATGTGAAGCACGTACCTTAAACTTGTTAGTTTGGTTAGTAAAACCCATTGAAAAAAACCTTGAGTGGGCCTCTCTAGACAAGATTAGTTTAGTTACCTGGATTTTCACACCATCTGAGATTGGTGACACCTTGTGAATCATGCTTTTTCTCACCAATCGATGAATGGGCTGGTGGTCCCTCAATGGACTGAGGAAAAGTCTTTAAACAGTTAAACCTGTCTGAAACACTTTATAATTACCATAATGTAGTGGTTGTAATAGACTATTTATTATATATAATAGAGAGGTATTACTGTATAATGTACATGTACATTGGTGAACACGTGTCAACCGTGCGTATGGCAGACATACTGTATGTGACAGTAACCCATTACTCCATAGATATGCCTATTTAAATATGCCTTTAATTTATTCCTCCACTGAAGAAAATATTTTTTCTTTATGAAATTATAGTTATGAATATGACAGTTATAAAAGAGCAGCAAAACAGAATCATATCGTTACATTCTGCAGAGTCATTCTAAGATTTTGACGCAACTTAGTAAATGAAACTTACAGTTCCAGCTTTATCTATTATCTGTTTTGGCTTATCAAATGTATACAGTCATGAATATGTATCATTAGAAATATTTTCTATATTCTAGAAGATTGTATCTTAAAGCAGGCTCAACCTGTTTTACGTGATCACCTGTATTCAAAACTCAAGTAACAGGCTTTGGAGTAAAGGGTTAATCCATTACCCCATAGTCTGTTTCTAGTTTTGAGGATACATGATCACTTAAAGCAGGTGGAAAGTAAAGCAGAATGTGCCTCAAGGCGCATCCTGCTTTACTTTTGGCCTGCTTTAAGCTACTATCTGCTAGAATATAGAAGCTTTTTCTTATGATACAAATTCATGACTGTATAAATATAAATTTGAACAATTTTCTTCAGTGGAGGAATAAATGAAAGACATTTATGGGTTTAAGGGTTAAAGATTTGGGCTCCACGTATGTGTGTGGGTATCATATCATGGGTGTCATTCTGTTTTCACTATTTCAGAGACCTGAAGCATGAGATTCAGATGATTCGGACCAAGGCCGTTCTACGGGCCGGAGATGACCAGAACAAAATATGTCTGAGATGTCGCCAGCCATTTGGAATGATCTTCAACCGTGGCACAATTTGCTCAGCGTGCAAGACGAAAGTGTGTAAAGATTGCCAGGAATTCCTGTTCAATGGTTCCTGGCTTTGTAAAATGTGCTACAAACAAAGGTATGTGATCTTTGATATACATGGTTCCCAGCTCAGTAACTATAATTATGTAGAACTTCATTGGATGCTAAACCTTATTCTCCATAGCCATGATTGCAAATCACCTACTAATATGTATACAGCATAAGGCAGGTGAATGCCAAAAGCAAGATAGATACATGTACTAGTATCCTCTTTAAGAGGTTTCTGCTTTACTTTTATGTTGCTTTAACCTATTACTCCGTAGATACAGGGAGCCTCGATATATTGCCTTGTGGTATAGTAACTGTGACTTTCATCACTAAGCTCCTCACCTCTGTGGGTTATAATCTCGGTCTGGGCATTCAGATTTTTCATGTGGTAAAGCCTTCCAGATGGCTTGCAGATGGTCGGAGGTTCTACCCAGTTGCCGATTTATGCCTGAAACAGTGCAATAAAGGTTTCTGGGGCCTTCCTCTAGCTGTTATTAGCTGGTCGTTGCGATATGACTGCAATACTGTTAAAATTGTAACAAACCATACCAAACCATAGATACACCTTTTAACACCATCAATTTGTTACTGTCATGGTATGAAATATTTCCCTTTAATACAGTCATGTCACTATGCACAACAACATATTTTCTATATCCTAGCAGGTGGAAGCTTAAAGCAGGTTGAAAGTAAAGCAGAATGTGCCTGAAGGCACATTCTGCTTAACTTTCAATCTGCTTGAAGCAGTAACCCGTTTCTAGAAATAGGCTATTGAGTATTGGGATATATTAGCAGTATTGGCAAGAAAAGACAGGTAGTAAGGGGAACTGTTCACAGGGCTGCCATAACTTGATTATAAAAAATCCGAAGAGTCTTAAATTTTCTATTTTTAAAGCGCAATTACTTAAAGCAGGTAGAAAGTAAAGCAGAATGCGCCATATGGCGCATTCTGCTTTACTTTCAGCCTGCTTTAAGCTAACATATATGCTAGGGTAAAAATCTGAAGATTTTGGAAAAATACCGAGAAATGGCAGCCCTGTGTTAAACATATACCTTATTGGAATGTATAAACTTTACAAAAAGTCTTTACTGATTAGAATATTATCTGTATTGAATAAAATGTAAATTAGGTGATATATAACAGCAGGAACCAGTCTCCTTTCTATACTGTCAATGCTAAACATCCAGGGCTTCCGTCGCCTAGTGGTATAGTCACTGTGACTTAAATCACTAGGCTCCTAACCGCTTTGGGTTCAAATCCCAGTCTGCATGCTAATTCAGATTTTCTATTTTGAGAAGCCTTTCAGCTGGCTTGCGGAAGGTCGGTGGTTCTACCTAGTTACTGATTTTTGCCTGAAACAGTGTTTAAAGGTCCGGGGTCTTCCTCCACCTGTAATCAGCTGGACGTCGCAATATGACTCAAATGCTGTTAAAAGCGCTGTAAATTCATAGCAAATCAAATCTGCTAAACATCACTACACTGGCATTTATGCAAACAGTTTGGATCCAGATCAGATGCTGAGTAAACATCTGATCTGGATTCAAACTAATGTACAAGGCTCTAGATAAAGGGAGTATTTCAAAAGCTAAAATCTTTATTTCTGCAATAAACCCTATGGTGTCACTACTCATTAGAATCGTCTCTTTGAGACAATTCTAATGAGTAGTAACACAATAGGATTTGATGCTGAAAAGTGTTTTAGAATGTTGGCTGTATTCAGTTTACTCCCTCTTATCTGGAGCCCTGATGTACAGATACAGTTAAACATTTCCGAACCAGACACTTGTTAAATGACAATTTTGGTCTCTTAACCTGTTGGTAACAGGTGGCAGCTTAATGCAGGATAAAAGTAAGACATCTTACTTTTATACTGCATTATACAAATTGAACCCTACCGACGAGTATACTATTCATGAACAAATCATATACCTATCAAAAGTACACTTGTCCTATGCAAGCAGTACTAGTGTAGACACTGATTAGAGGGCTCCTTTACGTCTTTAATGTATATCTTTACTGAAGCAAATAATGTCAATTTATACGGTCATGATTATACACCATAAGAAATATATTCTTTATGGTAGCAGATTTAAGCTTAAGGTGGTTCGACAGCGGGCCGCCCGCATCTCGAGTTCCGGAAATGCTGATGACTTTCACCTGATCTTTGCAGCACGTGCTTATAGTAAAAAATTACATAAAGAAAAGTTTGATCTGCTTCAGTGTCTTCTCTGTTAGCGCAGTTGGTACGGTGATTGACTACAATGACTAGCAATCCAAAGGTTCCAGGTTCGAGTCCCACTCGCTTCAAATCTTTTTTTTTAAATAAATTGTCCGATTTTATTGACTAGTCAATCCGTAACGCAGTGATCAAATGACATGCTATGTTTAGTCACGTAATAATGAATAATATCAGATGCAAGTATAGTCAAGTGACAGCTAAATTTGTGAGGATTTATAGCCTATATTACAGATGGCAGCTTAACACAGGACAAAAGTAATGCTAAAAGATAGATCCTAAAGGAGCTTTTATGCAATACTTTTGATATGCATTAAGCAGTCACCTGCCTTTAAAGATCTACAGGCTACCATATTCAATGGTCCCTTATTACAGGTTTGACTTATGGTATTATTTAGAGCTGACGGCATTTTAAAGTTGAACTCAAGGGAATTTACTCGTTTTGTGTTAACATTTTGTCAGAATTTCTGGAAATCATGTATAAAATGAAAATTCCACTGTAGATTTTCATACAAATTTTGCGACCAGTAGAACTAAGTAATATCTATCCAATAAGAGGAAAATTAGTGTATGTCAAACAGCTAGATTTTTTGTAATTTGAGATTTAGTGACTTTTTCAGAATTTGACTTTTTTAAAATATTGATATTTCCAAAAAATATGTCATGAAATATTTTTGTTTGCACAATATGTTATAGTCTTTGTACAGTTTACTTGAATGTACAGAAATGATTGAGTTATATTAGTTTATAAAGAAAATATTCCCGTTTATTAAAAAAGGAGCTTTTCTCGACAAAATGTCCTGTAAGAAAAAAACCGTACTGTAATTATTTTTTATTTTAACGGTTTTTCACCCCTGATATGGTATATTTCAATTTAATCAAGATTTCAAAGATTTCTGACACGGAATAAGCTGACCTGCGAACCACCTTAAAGCAGGCTGAAAGTAAAGCAGAATGTGCAAGGATTTACTGTCCATGTTGGAATTATGATTATTATAAAGTCATTTATGTTTGTTTGTAAGAAATTACAGCCTAAAAACAGGATTTATCAGAAGCATAGAAAATTATATAAGGTTAATTTCTTGTAAATCAAGTAAATGGGAGATAACTCTTCAATGAATGTGACTAAAGAAGTGTGTATGCAAGAGTAGTTTTTCTTGGAATTATTTTTAAAACTATCATAATACTTTGAAGACTGTTGATAACATAAGTTTCATTTTGCTCCCAGTCTTTTGGAATGGCATGTTTTGATATTTAATCCTTATTATTTTAAATTACTGTTTGCTTCAAAATTGTCTTAAGCATTTCTCTTAATCTGAACACATCAGAATGGTGTCATACAATTTGGATCATATAATGATCAGGAGTTACAGAGTGAGACTAAAACATTATACATGTAAATCCATCTTTTGCTACCAATATAGACCCAGTTTAGAGGGTTCCTGTTTCTAGTTTTGAAGATTGGTGACCACTTAAAGCAGGTTGAAAGTAAAGCAGAATGCACCTTTAGATTCTGCTATACTTTCAGCCTGCTTTAAGCTATAATCTGCTAGAATACAGAAAATATTTCTTATGATACATATTCATAACTGTATAACAGCGGACCTATTTTCTTCAGTGAAGGAATAAATTATAGGTATAAAAAGGCATGTTTATGGAGAAATGGATTAAAGTACTTAATTTTGAAAAACTTCTATGAAAATGTTAAGGTATTTAATGTGTGATATTCCTGTCTTTTCTACAGGCAGCTGAAGTGGTTGACCGGAGAGTGGGCCGTGAGTTATGATGAAAATCCTCTGAGGAAGTGGGCGTCAGGATCAGACCTGATCAGAGCATCCATGCAGCTCAGACCAATGAGTAAGTCAATGTGCAATGATAGTCGTACCAGGGCTCCAGATAAGAGGGGTTACGCTGAACAAATTCAACAATTTCTCACTCATTTTAACATCAAAACCTATGGTGTTACTACTCATTAGAATCGTCTCTCATACATTTGCTCATTTTGGGAAAATTCCTGCCATATAATGCTCATTTTGGGAAAAAGCCCTAAAATTGTTTTCTATTGGGAACAGGTCCCCTTCCAAAAACACTGAAAACTAAGACTTTGTTTCTGCATTAAACCCTATGGTGTTACTACTCATTAGAATCGTCTCTTTTGGAAGATACTAATGAGAAATTACACTATAGGACTCAAATGAGTAGTTGCACTAAAGGATTTGGTGCTGAAATGAGTGAGAAAATGTTGGATCTGGTCAAGTTACTCACCCTTTATGTGGAGACATTTGGAAAATAAGTGAAGTAAGGGTCAGAAAGAAAGAAGTTGACTTGGCAATGAGTGACCGGTGTCCACAACTTTCATTATTCATGATATGGTGAAACCAGTATTAGTTCTATGATGACTGGTAACTTGCTATGAATGGTGAATTAGCTTGTTTGTCAGAATTGGATGTACAGTGCTGCCTCCCTACAACAGCCCTCCCAACAACGATTCCCTCCTTACAACGACCCTTGTTGCAGTTCCCTGAATAGGAAAATTATGTCATACTCTTTTACTGCTGCAATATCGTCTGCTTAAAATTGTCGTCTGCTTTTTTTCTAAAGTTACATAATGGACATTTTGACAAAAAAGAAATCTTAATGATGTGACAAATAGCTTGAATCCAGATCAGACGCTGCGTTACGCAGCGTCTGATCTGGATTCAAGCTGTTTGCAAATGAAGCCAATTTCCCTCCCTATAATGACTCCCTCTGAACAACGCACACACTGTTTGTCTCCCATTGGGTGTCGTTGTAGAGAGGGAGCACTGTAATATTCATGCATTAGATAGTGGTCGAAAGGTGGAACAGTCATGAAGTCCCTTGATCCTAGTTCCCGACATGCTGCCAGTGTCTGAATGTATAATTGAGTTGCTATTGATGTCTTCAAGATTCTGTCTCAGGAATTCTGTCTTGTCTTCGGTTGCGTCATCGGTCGTCTCGTGAAACGTCTTCTCCCTTTAAACGCTGAAAAATGGCTTCTGCGGACATTTTACGATCAAGTTTGGAATCCTTGAGTGGGGCCTTATCTGGGTTCCCTGAAACTTGTGTGAAACTCATATTGATACATTGTTGTTAATAGATAAAAGATTTGAAGATTTGTAAATTCCCAGCAGATAACATTTAAAGTTGACCAATTTCTGATTAGTATTCGCTGGGTTATTTGGTTATGTAGATGAAGTGAAAATATGATCTAGTTTGGTTGATTTGTATTTATGCAATCTTGTGCATTCAACATTAATACTATCAATACTGATATGATTTCAACCCATTTATACAAAATTAATGATGTTCCCCCAATGTGCTGCTTGGGACGGTTCATTATTACAAACAGGTTGGTAGGCAATGCTTTTTGGCTAAAATTGATTTAAATTGTATATTGTCTTATTAACCCATTACCCCATAGCTTGTTTCTAGTTTTCAAAACAGGTGATCACTTAAAGCAGGCTGAAAGTAAAACAGAATGCGCCTTAAGGCACATTCTGCTTTACTTTCGGCCTGCTTTTAGCTACCATCTGCTAGAATATAGAAAAAAGTTCTTATCATACATAATCATAACTGTATAAATTGGAACTACCGGTATTATCCTCATTGGAAAAATAAATTTAAGGTGTAAAAAGACGTATTTATGGGGTAATGGGTTAAAGATGAAGAGAGACAACAGTGCATACCTCCTTCAGGAGCTGTCTTATCAGAGTTTATACTGTTTTCAAAAGTCATCAATACACACAGCTGGTAACATATTTGAATCATAAATGACTTCCATGTATATATTAAAGTTCTGAATAAGATCAATATGCATACTTAACCCATTACCCCATAAATACGCCTTTTTACCCCTTTAATATATTCTTCAATTGAAGAAAATAGTTTGAATTTAAACAGTCATGAATATGTATTATAAGAAATCTTTTCTATATTCTAGTAGATGGTAGCTTAAAGCAGACTGAAAGTAAAGCAGAATGTGCCTTAGGGCACATTCTGCTTTACCTTGAGCCTCCTTTAAGTGGTCCCCAATTTTCAAAACTAGAAACAGGCTATGAGGTAATGGGTTAACTCTTACCCTGCAAGCGGCAGATTATTATGTGCCGAAGTGATTACCTTTGCCAACAGTTTGGATCCAAATGAGATGCTGCATTATGCTGCGTTTCATCAGAATCCAAACTAGTTGACACTCTAACCATGTTTTGAAAAGAAACCAAGAAAAATCTATTTCTATTATTGATACTATTAGCAAAAGGAAGGTTAACACAAACGTATAGAAAAGTTCAGTATTCCGCTAAGAATGTAAAATAAGTTTCCGATGGCTGGCTGGATTTAAAACTGTATAAATTGGAACTATTTTATTCAGTGGATTAAAGGTGTAAAAAGATGAATTTATGGGGTAATGGGTTCATTAACTCAATGTTTTGTACTTCCACAGATGAATTCCATTAACATTTTTACCTGAATTAATTCGACGTATCCTTTATAATTTAAAAGTTAAAACTTGGCCTAGCCACATTTTAATTTTGTAATATATTATGGAAATGTTCAACTTAAGTCAAAGTTTGAGATATCATAGTTTGACTGTACTAATCAAGGCATGTTGTGTGAGAGAAAGAGTTAAATTATCTCTGAACTATATAATTTATATAAAGCCGGGGTTCCAAATAAAACGGGGGTAATCTGGACAAATCTGACACTTTCTGGCTCATTTCAGCATCAAATCGTATTGTGTCACTACTCATTAGAATCGTCTCTTCGAGATGATTCTAATGAGTAGTGACACCATAGGGTTTAATGCAGAAATATGGATTTTTGTTTTTGAAAAAAAACTCCCCTTATCTGGAGCTCTGTACAGCCTTGTGTATTGTTGCAGTACAATTATAAGATGTTGTGCCATCAAAGTGCTTACTGATATAGTGATTGCACAGTCTTTTAGTCTACAGAGGCCCATAAAATGTATAATTAATACTACTACAATCAATAGAATAGTGCCTCATTACTATAAATGCACAAATCCGTAGTGTTTGAAATGGTTGCAGTCTGAAGCTTCCCTTCACTATGACCAATATTGATTGGAAAGAATTGATCAGCCAATCGGAATGGGGCTTACTCCAGTGAAGCTGAAAATCCACTATTGACCAATCAGGTGACAGATTATATATGGCTATTGGATAAGAGATATTGGCAAACAGACATGGTTGTATTTATTAAGGGAAGCAAATGGTGGTCTTGAATGATTCTGATCAGCATGAGGATTTTTTCCTGTCACCAGATAATGACACTGTGAGCTCTCTGCACGTAGGCAATCAGCATCGTAACGATTTTTAGAGTTAAACAAATTATCGAATTTGCAATCGTTACAGTTGTGCAATTGCTAGATTTTAAGTTGTCTAATTGTTCGCCTGTGGTTTACTGCTTGTATACAAGGTGGAAGGAGTTTTAAAGAAAAGTGACAGGGCTCCAGATAATAGTGGATACGCTAAACATTCCAAACATTTTCTCCAATATGACTCAATTAAACCCTATGGTGTGACTACTCTTTAGAATCGTCTCTTCGAGTAGTGACACCATAGAGTTTGGTGCAGACATGAGGAAATTAGTATTTGAAGTATTCACCTTATTTCAGGGCTCCAGATAAGGGGAGTATTTCAAAAACTAAAATCTTTATTTCTGCCTTAAACCCTATGGTGTCACTAAAATTAGTTAGAAAATGTTGGAATTGTTCAGTTTACCCCCTCTTATCTGGAGCCCTGTATTTGTAGCTCTAGTTTTACTGTATGGGTACAAAGTGGAAGGAGATATAAAGACAAGTGATTATCAATGCTATTGACTGTTTAGGATAATTGCAGGATTATCTGGAATACAACAGGATTAGGCAGGTAATGATGCAGTAATGCTGAGAATGACAGCGTATCAATAATATCCCAGGGCTTCAGATAAGGGGGGTATTCCAAAAACTTAAATCTTTATTTCTCAATTAAACCCTATGGTGTCACTACTCATTAGAATTGTCTCAAAGAGATGATTCTAATGAGTAGTAACACCATAGGATTTGGTGGTAAAATGTCAGTGAGAAAGTGTTGAATTAGTTCAATTTACCCCCTCTTATCTGGAGCCCTAATATCCATTACAGATCTTTGAACAAATGTTCTCTGCTCAAAATGTTGTCTGCTAATAGTCTGAATTAATTTCCTATTTTGTTTGATTTTGACTACAACTGCTTACAATCGAGTTAAGCGCAGGGTCTTCAAGTATCTTAACCTAAACTGTTTGCAAATACTGCAGACATTCAGAACTATTCAGGAATTAAGTTTTGTTTATTGAAAATGTAGTGTCTTCTGAATTTTTTTTATTATGCTTCTTTTTCTATATTGAATAATTATGGATCTGAATTGTGGTAAACAGATTTGGTCCAGATCTTCATCAATTACTGTTTGTGAAGGTATTCAATAAGGTTTCCAGTTTTAACTCTTTCAACACTGTGGACCTGTTCAAAATATACTCATTTTATTTGCAAACAGCGTAGACCCAAATCAGAGGGCTCCTAACTGGAGCCCTCTGATCAGGGTCTGCACTGTTTGCTAATTCATACCATTATTTATTAAACTACCCAGAATTCCAAATAGACTGGTTCATGTTTTGGTAACTGAAATAGATCCACAAGGTAACTTAATAACCAACAAGAGTTAGCTAGTGTTGAATGAGTTAAATGGGTTAACTCTCTCTTCCACAGAAGTACATTTGAACATCCTGATCTTCTACCTTGTACTTGCTTGAACCCATTACCCAATAAATATGCCTTTTTACGCCTTAAATTTATTCTTGCACTGAGGAAAATAGTTCCAATTGATACAGTCATTGATAAGTTCCATATGAAATATTATCTACATTCTAGGAGATAGTAACTTAAAGCAGACTTTACTTTCAACCTGCTTTAAGTGGTCACATAATTATATTCAAAACTAGAAACAAGCTATAGGGTAATGGGTGAAGCAGTCTTACTGTTCCTGACTTGAACACAGTTTGATATAGGTGATTTGCACTGGTAGCTGCAGAGTAAAGGTTTAAGAGCAGTCAGATTTACTGTTGAAAGAAATAGTTACAATTAATATCCCTTTTCCCAGCAGATTTTTTCAGTTTAGAAAGACAGATCAGATTTCTTAAAGTTAATACTTAACACATTACCCCATAGCCTGTTTCCAGTATTGAAGATAGCTAGGTAAAAGTAAAAGTAAAGTACCAGTTTAAGTCTACTTTCAGTCCGAATGACCGCTCTGCCGACTGTACATTTACCCCCTGATCATTGAGCCATCTTGCCTACAATATTGAGCACTGCTAACATATGGCGCTAAAGCAGCCGCAGTACCGGCTCAGACCCTCACAGGTACCCATTTTAACCCCTGGGTGGAGAGGAGCAATTCGCGGTACATGTCTTGCTCAAGGACATTCCTGTACATCATAAGGGATTCGGAAAAAATCCCCTAGTCAGACCGCTGGTGAGAGCAGGTTGAAAGTAAAGTCAAATCTTAAGCTTACATCTTCTAGAATATACAAAATATTTCTTACTACGCATAATCATGACTATATAAATTGGAACTATTTTCTTCAGTGGAGAAATAAGTTAGAGGCGTAAAAAGGTGTATTTATGGGGTAATGGGTTAAAGCAGACTTTCAGGCTTCTATTTTGCAATGCATGTTAATAAGACCTTGGGAAACTGTTTTCTGCATCCTGACAGGTGCATGTTAAAGCAGAACGATTGTTTCAGAAGGTAGTCTATGCAGCTTTACTTTCAGACTGTTGAAAGTAATCTTCTATCTTAAACATAACACAGCAAACGGTACATTTAGCTATGTGGGAAAAGATTGATAAAGAAATCATATCAGGAAGAGACATTGCTTTACATTTCCTTCCCAAACAGGAGGGACCAGGCAGGGCTCCAGATACCAGGGAGTAAAACTAGATAACTTCAATAATTTCTCTTTTATGTTTAAACCAAATCCTATGGTGTGACTACTCATAAGAATCGTCTCTTCGAGACAATTCTAATGAGTCATCACATCATAGGGTTTTAAGTAGGCATAAACAAATTTAGTTTTCAAAATCCTACCCTTATCTAGAGCCCTGGACCAGTGATCAAACCAGCCACCCTGGTGGCGGCTGTGCTGAGAAATGCAGCAACTCATCCACTGAGCCTAAACATGCTCAGAGCTCCTGTATTTTATAGCTGGTGTTACGTTAACCCAGCGTTGTGTTATCCCTGGGGTATTCATTACATTACAGGAAACAAACGGGACACATTATTGTTTTAATTGATGTACTATAGTAATGTTATAGGGTTTAATGCTTGAACAAATAACAAAGCAGCCCGATATCCATCATGATAAAGTACAGTTAAGACTTGTGTGTAGTGCTAATTCATTACCCGTGCATGGCACTTTCTAAAGGCTGATTGCCTCGCTAATCATTGACTACTTTCAATATGGATGTAGGTAACGTGTCAGTGCAAATAGTTTGTATCCAGATCAGGAATGTGGGTCCTGCTCAGGATACAAACTGTTTGACGCACAGAATCAATATCTGTTGCTGATTTTATGTTTCCAAATCAAGGCAATAGCAGTTAGCTATCGGTATTGATGGCGTGTTTGTAACCCTAATACAAGAACTTTACCCCATAGCCATTTTGTAATTTTGAGTACAGGTGGTCTCTAGGAGCCTTCTGATTAGGGTATACACTGTTTGCAATATGTAATCAGTAATCTCTATAGTGGGCTGTAGGGTTGAAATGGTTACGAGACTGCCACCTAGCTATTGGAGGCAATGTTTAGCATACAAGAATTGAGTCTGTATTGAGTGTTTTACTGGTTTTATGGATGGAAACTAGTTGACCTTATAAGGTCTTCATGCTTCAGTCAACTTCTCTTTTCATTTTGCCCCAGTAAACACCAGAGATTCTATTAGATTACAAGCATTAATCCTTACAAGTGCGTGTTACAAGAAAATGGTGCCTGCTTTACATGTGTTGTCAGACGTCTAAAACTGGCTCGTTTGTCTTAATATTCCTAGAGATAATTGATCCAGATGATTGCATTATCTTGGCATCTGATCTGGTTCCAAACTGTTTGTTAATGTAAGACTTGTCATTAGCAGTCTGAGAGTTGTAACCTATTAATTTATGCCTGGTGATTGCAATGAACTCTCTTTATGTTAATAACTTGCTTGAAGATTTTATTATACAGCCCTCCCTCTCTACAACGACACCAAATGGGAGACAAAAAATATGTGCATTGTTCGTAGGGAGTCGTTATTGGGAGGGAAATCGGCTTACATTTGAAAACAGCTTGAACTCAGATCAGACGCAGAGTAACGCGATTCTGATCTGGATTCAATCTGTTTGTCACTTTTCATTAAGTTTTTTCTGTCAAAATGCCTATTATGTTACTTTGAGAAAACAAACAGACAACAATTTTAAGCAGACAATATAACAGATGTGAAAAGATTGGACATATTTGTGCTGTTTGGGAAACAATGGCAAGTGTTGTTGTAAGGAGGGAATCCTTGTTGGGAGGGCCATTGTAGGGATGGAGCACTGTATAATAAACAAGGGTGATCTAAGGACACTGCAAGTGTTTTCCATACAGAAGAACATTATATAGATTTTAGATGGCAGTTTGCATGACATTCAAATTGTCACCCTGAGAAACAGAATGTCAGCCTTGGATAACATTCTTGTTTTCAAGGAGTGATAATTTGAATGTCACACAAACTGCCATCTAATATTTATTTTATTACACTGATCATGAGCTTATCAACCCTTGCAGTGGAATCGTCTTGTTTGTATTTTATAAAATATGTTATTAATACTAATTTAGCGCTGCCATGGTTGTAACGCAGGAAGCATCGTTGATGTCTACGACATCACATTGTTTATCTACCTCTGATCAGGATTCTAACTGTTTGTATTGGTTCACAAGTATGCGGGTTTCCTTGCTCCAAGGTTATAAAGCTCTTGAGTTGAGCCTTCAGTAGTTCTCAAGCATTTGATTAGTCAGATTTGAGCCTAGGGTCAAATCTGACCAATCAAATGCTTGAGAACTATATCAGACTCAACTCAAAGGCTTTATAACCTTGGACCCTGTAGTGAAAGCTGTAATTGATGTAGTGTTATACGCTTCCTGCTTAATGAACAACACAGCAGATTCAATTTGCCATGAACAGGTATTACATGAAGTGCTGTTACTGAATTTACATAAAACCATTGATTTACTCTTTGCATGCTGGGTAATGTTTTCGTCTGCAACAATTGTTGTGTGCTAATATTCTTAAAATAGAATTATCTATTCTCTAGGTTCAGAGTGTCAAACAGTTTGGATCCTGATGAGACGCCGCATTACGCGGCTACTCATCTGGATCAAAATGGTTTGGAAAGGTAATCACTTTGGCAGTTAAAATTATATCCTCCGCTAGCATGGTAAAAGTTAAATTGAGCAGTAGGAAAATTGTATATCACCAGGGTTCTCGGTTTCCACAAATTTTCTTTTCTTTTCTTTTTCTTTTTTAAGGTTATTATCATATATGGCAGTCTTGAAGCACAATAAGGTGAAGGTCATATATGGCAGTCTTGAAGTACAATAAGGTGAAGGTCATACATGGCAGTCTTAAAGTACAATAAGGTTAAGGTCATATATGGCAGTCTTGAAGTACAATAAGGTGAAGGTCATATATGGCAGTCTTGAAGTACAATAAGGTGAAGATCATATATGGCAGTCTTGAAGTACAATAAGGTGAAGGTCATACATGGCATTCTTGAAGTAACAAAAGGTGATTGTCATTGAGGTCAGTCTTGGATAACAGTAAAGTGAATAGCACAGCCTTGATAAACAGTTGTGGCCCTCCACTTAACTTTATGCTGTGTTTTCACAGTAGAGCCACTGCATAGTGGCAATTCTGAGTAGTTGCATCATAAAGTTCGTTGGAGACATTTTTGGATACTTATTTTTTTTTTTTAAAAGCAGTCTCAGTAATTGTATTACCACTTTATCTGTGATTTTCTTGGTAGGCAGAATTTAATTTCTATGATAAATTTATTTAAAGAATTGATACAAAATTATTGTAACAAGATATGGCTGTAGTTGTATTTTAACCCTTAGCCACTCACGGCTATAGCTCCATATGCAAACAGCTTGGATCCGGATGAGACGCCGAGTAACTCAGCGTCTCATCCGGATCCAAGCTGTTTGACACTCGGACAACATTTTCAGCAATTTTGAGCAACTTTGAAGCACTTTGAAACTTGAAGCAGACGAGAAATATAGCAGACTACAATTCATTTGGCGGGCTAAGGGTTAATGGTTGCTATCATATAACTATATTATCAGAAAGATAACATTTTACTTGTTTTGGTGATTTCAGTTGATGGTATCTTGTCTTTGAAATGCTTGAAACAAGGAATGTAATGAATTAAAGCTAAGATTAACCCTGTACTCCATAGCGATCTGTCTGAATGACCTCTTTATGCAAGTGAGTAAAATAATTTGCTTTATACAGCGCTCCCTCTCCTGCAATAACACCAAAGGGGAGACACAAATTGTGTGTGTTGTTCGGAGGGAGTCGTTATAGGGAGGGAAATGTGCAAACATCTTGAATCCGGATCAGACACTGCGCAACGCGGCGTCTGATCTGGCTTCAAGCTGTTTGTCTTTAGTCATTAAGTTATTTTCTGTCAAAATGTCCGTTACATAACTTTGAGAAAAACAGTAGACCACAGTTTTAAGCAGACGACATAGCAGGTGAAAACAGGTTGGACATAATTGTCTTGTTAAGGGAACTGGGACAATGGTCGTTGTAAGGAGGGGGTCATTGTTGAGAGGGCTGTTATAGGGAGGGAGCACTGTTGTAGTATTTTAAGACTTAACCCTTCCCAACCAATGATAGCTTGTTTACTCTTACTCGTCCCTTGACCGAGAACTCTGTCGTAGGGGGTGTCTGTTGCCGAAAAAGCTGTCACTTGTTTCTACTTTGGTCTGTCTGTCGCATGGGTAAGTAGTTCAGGCATCTTTAGTGCTGTCCATTTTTTGATGTTTTTCGACAAGCTCTTCCGTTGCATCCCTCTTTTACCCCCACCCTCAACTGTGCCTTGCAGGATTGTCTTACTTAGACAGTTGTCATATCTAGTAACATGACCGAACCACTGGAGCTTTCTTCTCTTAACAGTATAATA
The DNA here is from genome assembly GCA_922989275.2 of Gari tellinella. Lineage (NCBI taxonomy): Eukaryota > Metazoa > Mollusca > Bivalvia > Cardiida > Psammobiidae > Gari > Gari tellinella. The sequence continues at coordinate 30,059,439 of OV277860.1, forward strand.
TAGGGTGCAAAAAAAGAAACGCTCAGATTTTCAATAGATGATGGTTTGAGTTGAAGGCAATTGTTGAGTGCGTAAAAGTTGAAAGAAATTTGACATGGCTGTGCTGCCAGTTCAATGCATTTTAAATCATGTTTTGATAAAACGTGGTTAAATTCAATACACTCATCAAGATGAATATTTGCAATAAAACTAGTCGAACCACCTTTAAATGCTTTCCCTGATAAATATTGCCTAAAATCCAAGTACATGTACAGTCAGAATACAGTGAGCGACTCTCTGAAGATGAAATGAGATCGTCAAAAGACTGAGTGACAGTAATTAATGCAGGACAAAAGTAAAGCAGAAAGCTTTGTAGCTTTCTGCTTTACTTTTGTCCTGCTTTAAAAATCCACCTATATGAAAGCTAGACTTGTTATCAATCTTCCTTCGAGGGACAGGTTGCCACAACTATGATGGTATTCTGAGCAGGTGGCTCCAGATAAGAGGGAGTAAATGGAACTAATCCAACACTTTCTTTTTCATTTCAGCCCAAATCCTATGGTGTTACTACTTGAAGAGACGATTCTAATGAGTAGTGACACCATAGGGTTTAAGGCAGAAATAAAGATTTTAGTTTTTGAAATACTCCCCTTATTTGGAGCTCTGTTCAGAGGCCAACTTGATTTTCCGACCAGGAAAAAGGTTGATCAAGCAGTTCTTGATTCCATTCCTGAAGAGGCTATAATTTTGAATTGAAATTCAGACAAAACCCATTTATTATATGAGAGGATCAATATTCATTGGGCATTTGTGATTCAGGATGAAGGATGCCCTTGATGATTAGGTGCACTCAATTCTATCCTTAGATACATTTAAACTATGATTTACTTAGAGTGCACTTGCCCTATGCAAAACTGTGTAGACCCAGATCAGAGGGCTCCTAGCGAAGCCCTCTGATCAGGGTCTGCACTGTTTGTCATTTTGCAATATTTGTTAGAAAAAAAACTAAATTGTCAAAAATGGACTAGACTTAATTGGAAAGTGGATGTTTCCATTAAAAGTTTCAGGGGGAATGAGATCTATCTCTTTCAAAGCTGGAAACCAGTTTTCTAAATGTTTAAACTCATTCCCCATTGAAACTCGAGTCAACATCTTGTATCCAGATCAGATGCCAAATAACTCGACACCTTATCTGTTTGTTGGTCTGATGGTGTTATTAACTTACAAATACAGAGAAGTGATCTTGAAGCAGATAACATTTTAAGAAGATTATATTTTGTTCCATTTTCAGAAGTGTCAATTTGTTAGTATTTCCTTTTCTCTAATCAGCCTGATTTCATGAAATGGAGACAGAAACCTGTTGAAATATTAATGAATCTGTGTCAATTCAGTGGAAGAGCATGAAATGAATATCTTTCAAGAAATGTGATGGCTTGTAACTGGGGCCATCACTGTTTCTTAAAAGCCTCCTATAGGAGCTAGATTACTACTTCTTTTATCCTTTGCTTTCTTTAAGGCTAAGCTGTAACCTGCCTAAAATACTTATTAATGAGTTTATATATATGTTACATGTTATATCTGAGTTACAAGCATTGATGACTATGGACAGTGATGAAAGCATTGAATTATGAAAGTAAAGCAGAAAGCTCCTTCAGAAGCTTTCTATTTTACTTTATCCAGCTTTAAGCACTTTCCTGTCTGTACACTGAAAGCCAGTCTAGTAATGGGTATGATAATTTTTCTATGAAGCACTCTCTCTCTACAACGACACTCAATAGAAGACACATATTGTGTTCATTGTTAGGAGGGAGTCATTATAGGGAGCAGGGCTGGGAATCACGTGATTAGAAATGATAGAGACCACGAAAAAAAAAGGCGACTGCCCTCGCTTGAAGGTGGTTTAAACCAGTGAGTATCCATTCATACAATGATTTCGTGCTAGAAATATAGCGCAAAGTACCCGCTTAACGAACCGATTTTCTCCGCCGCTTGGTGTAATGGTGTCAGATAAACGGATTCTTCAAACACTCGACCACAGTGTTCAGACCAAGCCGATCGCAATTGGATAGATTCCACGAACAGTGGAAGATTTTAGCTCTAAACCCCTTCAATTGGCTTTAAGTTGCTCGATTCGACCAAAAACGGTTGCAGAAAGAATATACAATCAAAGATAAACGCTTTCACAATGTTTTGCACAACACTTGCAAATTTTTTTAAATAGTTGGCAACAATTACGAAATGGATAGGGACCAGGTACAGGGAAAACTTGGATAGGGCGCAGGAACAATTTGAGGAACAGGCTGTGTACACTTCTTTTTTGCAGCAAAAAAAGTGAACGCGCACACTCTCGCGGACATATTCAACAGTGTAAGTATAAATTATTGTAAGACAGTCGACAATGAAGCTCAAGTGGTTATTTCTGGTTTGACTTGAGCGTACAGAGTGATTCTTAGATGCTTGATTGAGTATTTTATGCCTCATGTCACGTATGGTGCATATCCGATGTACAAACTACTCTTAGTAAACTCCCGTCGGTTGCAAACTAAACCTAATATATACTTAACAATTTAAATACGCCACTCATGAAAAGATGTTTGTCATTTATAAACTATTTTTAAATGAGGCGATCATTAATGGTCAAAGAAACGAGATTTAAATTACGTGGCAGTGGTACATATTGTACTTGCGCACGGCCATATTTACTGTTAAACACTGGACTATATTTCATTCGGTTACTGGATGTTTCGCTACCCTGTTGCGTTCGCGCCTTTCAGTTCGCTACCCAGGGTGTTTTTACCCTGGACGTTTCGCTACCCCCAATTTTTTACTACCGAACTGAAATATAATTTTTATGCCCCCAGAATCTATGATTCGGGGGCATACAGTTTTTGTCATGTCTGTTGGTTTGTCCGTCCGTCCGTCCGTCCGTCTGTCTGTGCCAAAAACCTTAACCTTGGCTATAACTCTTGCAGTTTTGTACCTGGACCTTTTATACTTGGCATGTGTCTTTCCTGTATCAAGACCTTTCCAACCATACAAAACTTTTTGACCTTGTGACCTTGACCTTGACATTTGACCTACTTTTGTAAAAATCTTTAAATGGCTATAACATTTGCACCAGTTGGCCCAGGGCTTTCATATTTTGTATGTATATTTCTTGTGTCAAGACCTTTCCAACCATACCAACATATTTGACCATGTAACCTTGACCTTGACCTTTGACCTATTTAATCAAACTTTAACCAAAAACCTTAACCTTGGCTATAACTTTTTGCATTTTTGAACCTGGACCTTTTATACTTGGCATGTGTATTCCTCATGGCCAGACCCTTCCAACCATACAAAACATTTTGACCTTGTGACCTTGACCTTGACATTTGACCTACTTTTGTAAAAATCTTTAAATGGCTATAACATTTGCACCAGTTGGCCCAGGGCTTTCATATTTTGTATGTATATTTCTTGTGTCAAGACCTTTCCAACCATACCAACATATTTGACTATGTGACCTTGACCTTGACCTTTGACCTATTTAATCAAACTTAAACCAAAAACCTTAACCTTGGCTATAACTTTTGCATTTTTGAACCTGGACCTTTTATACTTGGCATGTGTATTCCTCATGGCAAGACCTTTCCAACCATACAAAACTTTTTGACCTTGTGACCTTGACATTTGACCTACTTTTGTAAAAATCTTTAAATGGCTATAGAATTTGCACCAGTTGGTCCAGGGCTTTCATATTTTGTATGTATATTTCTTGTGTCAAGACCTTTCCAACCATACCACCATCTTTGACCATGTGACCTTGACCGTTGACCTATTTATCAAACTTTAACCAAAAACCTTAACATTGGCTATAACTTTTGCATTTTTGCACCTGGGCCTTTTATACTTGGCATGTGCTTTCCCTGTGGCAAGACCTTTCTAACCATATAAAACTTTTTGACCTTGTGACCTTGACATTTGACCTACTTATGTTGAAATCTTTAAATGGCTATAACATTTGCACCAGTAGGCCTAAGGTTTTCATATTTTGTTTATATACTTCTCGTGTTAAGACCTTTCCAACCATACCTACGTTTTTGCCCTTGTGACTTTGACCTTCTTTTGTATAAATCTTTATACGCCTATTACGTTTGAACCAGTAGGCCTAGAGCTTCCATACTTTGTATGTTTTTTGTGTTAAGACTTCTCCAACCATGCCGATGTTTCATTTACCCTATGACCATGACTTTTGACGTACTTTTGCAAATAAGCATTACATTACAGAACATGACACTGGCTGGGGGCATTTATGTTTCACAAACACATTGCTTTTCATCTGATCTTCACCAAACTTTCTGAAAATGTTTGTTGACATAAAATGGAGACCAATTTGGATAACCAGCGGCGCCAATTTATGCTAGGCCCTTTGGAGTAATGGCCCTTGAATTCCTCAAAATGGCACTCCACGACAGTTTCAGCTCTCTAACTCGTACATTCTACATTTGATAGTCTGGATTCCCCTCCCTGTATCATCTGGGGCATTCGTGTAACTGGGACACGCTCTTGTTTGTTAATGTAAAATGGTTATGATCCAATTTGTTAAGTGATACGCAATTTAACCATCAAAACAACCAACATGCAGTGGGGAAAATATCCCAAAGAAAATATAATAAGCCTCATCAAATAATTAATGCTTTTTATGAATGGAGCAAATGTAAATGTAGTAGGACTCTATCAGGCATCCAGGAATCACCCTGTACGCTCAAGTTAGTCGAGAAATAACCACCTGAGCTTCCTTGTCTATTGTCTTATACATACTAATACTTACATGGCTGAATATTTCCGCGAGAGTGTGAGCGTTCCCTTTTTATTGCTGCAAAATGAATTGTACACAGCCCATTCCTCAAATTGTTCCTGCGCCCTATCCAAATTTTCCTTGTACCTTGTCCCTATCCATTTCGTAATTATTGCCAACTATTGAACAGAAATTTGCAAGTGTCGTGCAAAACGTTGGGAAAGTGTTTATCTGCACTTGTATTTTATTTCTGCAACCATTTGTGGTCGAATCGAGCGATTTAAAGCCAATTGAAGGGGTTTAGAGCTAAAATCTTCCACTGTTCGTGGAATCTATCCAACTGCGATCGGCTTGGTCTGAACACTGTGGTTGAGTGTTTGAAGAATCCGTTTATCTGACACCATTACACCAAGTGGCGGAGAAAATCGGTTCGTAAAGCGGGTACTTTGCGCGCTATATTTCTAGCACGAAATCGTTGTATGAAAGGATACTCACTGGTTTAAACCACCTTCAAGAGAGGGCAGCCGCCATTTTTTTTCGTGGTCTCTATCATTTCTAATCACGTGATTCCCAGCCCTGGGGAGGGAAATTGGCTAACATTTGCAAACAGCGTAACGTGGCATCTGATCTGGAATCAAGCTGTTTGTCACTTGTCATTAATGTCAAAATGTTCATGTAACTTTGAGATAAACAGCAGACGACAACTTAAAGCAGACGATATTGCAACAGTAAAAGCGTTAGACATAATTGTCCTGTTTAGGGAACAGGGGCAAGGGTTGTTGTAAGGAGGAAGTGGTTGTTTGGAGGGCCGTTGTAGAGACTGGGACCACTGTATGATTTATATAAAACTTTTCTGGCTCACTCTGATATTGCTATTCTCTACAAATTTGACTTTTATCATATCCAGATATTAATATCTAATATTGCCATAGTGGCTCAAGGGTCATGGACACATTGATCGCACTGCTTCCAGTTATAACAGACCTAATAGAAGTGCTTAATATCCTGACTCTTTGCCATGTTCCATGAGAAAGCTGCAGACTGGTTATCATAGTTTTACCATTAATACTAGTAAATTATGACATTTTGAGGTATGGAATGGTGATAAATGCCAGCAACCAGTCAACAGAGCTTAGCTTTGTGCATTAAACAGTGCATAATGCGGAATTTATGCAGTCAAACACAAGTAACAAATATTGCAGACGATAATTTAATTCAGGGCGCCAGATAAGAGGGAGTAAACTGAACAAATACTACATTTTCTCACTCATTCCAAATCCTATGATGTTACTAAGAGACGATTCTAATGAGTGGTGACACCATAGGGTTTAATGCAGAAATAAAGATTTTAGATTTTGAAATACTCCCTGTATCTGGGGCTCTGTAATTGCAAATAATTTTGATCCAGAATACAGGCCCCACAAATTAATGGTTTGTGGCTAGAATTAGATCATATTTCTGCAATATATAGAAAAAACATAGAACTGTTTTGTAATTTTAGCTGATAGAATACAGAGCAGAATAAATTTATTTGGTATTTAACCCTTAACCCCATAGCCTGTTTCTAGTTTTGAAGACTCCCCTGCGAAATGTAAAGTTATTCTTCATGAAGAGTTCAATAAAAATTCAGGAGTTATTCATGAAGGGAGTTCATGAATTCTTCATGAAGAAGAAGTGAACAGGAAATGGCCCATTATGCAGAAATCTTCATGATAGTTTGTAAATGCATTTTTTATGAAGTGGAAAATGCATAATAAATTCTTCATTCATTCTGAGAAGAAAATCATGAACTCTTCATGAATAAATAATCATTGGAAAACTCATATTCATGAAGAGTTCATGAAAAAAAAAAAAAAAATATTATGAAGAAATAATGAATATTTTGTTCTAAAATAGTATAGGCCATTTTCTGTTCACTTCTTTTCCATGAAGAATTCATGAATTATAATTCATTACAGACTTCATAATAAATCTTTATGAATAAATAATCATAATAAAACTAGTTGTGTGCATCATGAAGAGTTCATGCAAAAAATCTAAAGAAGAAATTATGATTAGTCAGTTAATTAACTTTATAGGCCATTGTCAGTGTTCACTTCTTTTCCATGATGAATTTATGAATGATAATTCATTAATGACTTCACAATACACTTCATTATAAATTAAGTTCTTTATTAATAAAAATTAACATAAAACAAAACTCAAAACTTGTACTAGAGCTGCTCATCTTATATCAGACCTTTCGTTGCAACATTGGATCTACAAGGCATGGTGAACATTTAGAGCTGCAACAATTAGCCAGAATTATCATGATGAATACCATGCAGACAAGGTAATTTTTTTGCATAGAAATGACTGTAGCCGACAGTAGCTTTGAAATGAGCATAGTGTTTCTCAAAATCACGTGGCAACTTTCATCAGTCTCTCTAAAAGAAATCTCAACTCTTTGACTATGAAATGCTCGTTTGTCTGTCTGTCCATCTTGTCTGACCATTTTTCGGTCACACTTTTTTTATTATGACCATACCATCTTGTTTTTCTGAATGTGACAGATAAAGAATTTATTATGAAGTTGATATTCATTATAAACAACTAAAACATTCAAAACAATTTTTCAACGAATTTTTAATTCATTCTGTAGGAACACAATAATGTTTTAAAAAATCATGATTTATTCTTTAAACAACATAATAAGATTTTTTTATGAAGTATTATGTTAAAATATTCAGTGAAAAAATCATCAAAGGTTTAATGAATATTCCATGAGTTTTTCCAATTAAAAACTTCATTATAAATTCTTTGCATTCATCATGCAGTTTTTAAGGTTTTTTGTCAATCTTAAATATCTTCTTAATACCTTCATGAAGTAAGAATTGTCATACTTCATGCAGAAAAATTCATGAAGTGTGTTTAGGAAGTTATTAAGAGATTTGCATGAACAATTCTTAAGTGTTTAAAAAACTCATAATATTATGAATTCTGTCTCGCAGGGGCAGGTGACCACTTAAAGCTGGTTGAAAGTAAAGCAGAATGTGCCGTAAGGCGCATTCTGCTTTACTTTCAGCCTGCTTTAAGCTATTATCTGCTAGAATTAAGAAACAATTTTTACAGTATTATTTTCATGTTTAAATTGGATCTATTTTCTTCAGTGGAGGAATAAAATAAATTGCGCTAAAAGGCACTTCTATGGGGGAATTTAGGGTTAAAAGGCTGATGTTATATCTAAGGGAAGTTATAAACACAAAAATGAGCATTTGGGAAATGAGCTTAACCCTAATTTCCTCCCTGAATCTGATCAAATGGACAATTCAAGTTTCCAGTTGAACTTGAGTCTACCGTTAGGCTCCTAAGTATTGCGACATACAGACCTCGGCAAACCACTAGCTAGTATAGACCCTGATCAGAGCAGTCTGATTAGGGTCTACTCAGGGCTCCAGATAAGAAGGAGTAAACTGCACAAATCTAACATTTTATCACTTATTTTGGCATCAAATCCTATGGTGTTGCTACTCATTAGAATTGTCTCTTCGAGACAATTCTAATGAGTAGTGACACCATAGGGTTTTAAGCAAAAATAAAGATTTTAGTTTTTGAAATACACCCTTTATCTGGAGCTCTGGTCTACTTAATTTGTTTGTCTCTCAGTTTGTACTTTTGGACTAACTACTGTGTTGCCATTAAATGCATCATCCAGCATCTGTGTGTAAATAACAGTGAAAGTCACAATCAACAGGATAAGGGTTAAACACTTTGTTTCCTAGTCAATAGATGACATTTCTCAACCATTATATCCAATCGAGTAGAAAACATTCAGAAAAAATTGATTTGGGTCTCACCTAAATGTGATCTAATAAAGTATATATTTGTAGAAAACCCCCAACTCAGTTGCCATAGCAACCTATAGAAAAAAAAAGATGATGAATTATTCAATACTCTTATGATATGAATAATTGACTACTCCTGTTCTATAAATACAGTCAAACACGTGTCGAATGTTCCATAAAAAGAATACAAGCATCAGGGCTCCAGATAAGGGGGGTATTTCAAAAGATAAAATCTTTATTTGTGCATTAAACCCTATGGTGTCACTACTCATTAAAATCGTCTCCAAGAGACGATTCTAATGAGTACTAACACGATAGGATTTGGTGCTGAAATAAGAGAGAAAATACTTTATTTGTTCGGTTTACTCCCTTTTATCTGGAACCCGTACAAGCGTTAACCCCTAGACTGCTGATGCCAACTTGACTTAATTTTGCAAACAATTTGGATCCAGATCAGACACCGCATGATGCGGCGTCTGATCAGGATCCAAACTATTTGCTATTCATGTTGATGTTTCATAGGTCATAGTTATGCCTTAACCCATTTACCCATAGTCCATTTCTAGTTTTGCAAACAGGTGGCCACTTAAAGCAGGTTTTAAGTAACCCTAACCCTAGGCACATTTTGCTTTACTTTACTGCTTCAAGCTACCATCTGCTAGAATAGAAAATATTTATTATGAAATATATCTATGGTTTTATAAATAAGAACTATTTTCTTCAGTGGAAGAATAAATTAAAGGTGTAAAAAGGCATATTTATAGGGTAATGGGTTAAATTTGACTTAAAAAATTAAAGGAGACCACAATTTAGAAGTAGAAGATATTACAATAGTGAAAAAGTTAACCTCGATAATGGTGAAAATATCTTGCCTTTGCAAGCAGTGTAGACCTATTTCACAGGGCTCCTTTTTGTCATACTGCTATCCTTTAGGAGCATTTAATCCCATTGAGAGTCAAATTAACCTTTTATTTACCTGTTTATGGAAGAATCAATTCGAAAATATAGAGAGAGTCAGATCAGGGGAGTATTTCAAAAAATAAAATTTTGCATTAAACCCTATGGTGTCACTACTCATTAGAATTGTCTCTGAGAAAATTCTAATGAGTAGTAACACCATGGGATTTGATGCTTTATGATTTAGATAATGTTGAATCTGTTCAGTTAACTCCCTCTTATCTAGAGCCATGGGGCCCATTTTACTAAACTACTTACGCAAAATATTTTGCGTTAGTCAAAATTTTAAATTTTAATTTATATTTTTTATTATCACTTGCTAAACAGCAAATAGCCAGATCCAAGGACGCACTTTTAGCGCGTCCTCTGATCTGGCTATTTGCTGTTTGCAAACGTTCATTATCGAAAAATAAGAGTAAAACGATTTTGACTTACGCAAAATTTTAGCGTAAGTTGTTTAGTAAAACGGGCCCCAGATAAACATGTATGCTGGTGTTGTTGAACTCGCTGCATTACAGAATGGTACTGTGAACGGGTTAAGGAACTGTTCAAACAGTTCGCATCCAGATGAGATGCCGCATAACACTGCGTCTCATCAAAGATCCAAACTGTTTGACACTCTGATTCTGTTTTGAAAAGAATTTTCTAAAAATCTATTTTTTGAAAAATAGCTGACAACAGTAAACCATTGTTGCAGACCACAAAAATTACCCAGCATGCATTGAGTTAAATATTGCCATGTGAATTCATTTAGCTAGTGGTTGTAAAAGTGCAAAATTGACGGTAACTTCCTAAATTATGAAAGACTGAGAAATTGAAAATCTTTCAACAAATCAAATAGAAGTGAACAAATTTAATAAATGGTGCTGAAACAGTAAAGTCTGAAGATGATTTGTAAAAATAAAACTGATGCTTTTAGACACTATTATCATGCTAGACGGTTACAAAGTGAGCAAGCTAACCCTGTACTCCATTGACTGTTTCTATTACTTTACTTTCAGCCTGCTTTAAGGTATTACATGCTAGGATATAGAAAATATTTCTTATGATACATATTCATGACTGTATAAATTGGAACTATTTTCTTCAGTGGAAGGAGTAAAAAGGAGTATTTATGGAGTGATGGGTTATTTAAGTAACAATTGGCTCACAGTTGCTGACTGTCGCAGGAAGGGATGCAAGGATGGAACTTTAAAAGTAGCTTGGAAAAGTCAGAAATGGACTGGACTAGATTGAAACTGGAATTGTCCATTTAAAGTTTCAGGGATGAAAGAGTTAAGCTATATTTACCTATAAAATCCTAACAATATGGACACCCTGTGTAAAAATTATAAAATTGTTTTTATCACACAGAAGTGTGTCTAGAAGGTGCAAACTGAATGGCAAACAGTGTAGACCCTGATCAGATGTCTGATCAGGGTCTACACTGGTTGCTCAGGCCATACCGAGTATCTGTCCCAATACTGAGGATGAGACTTAAGTTTGTCACTGTAAGACTATGGTATCAGGTGTGGTTGACTGGGTTATGGATTTCTCAAGAGAAATATGACATACTAGTAGATATTATTATATTTTGTTACCCTTAACCTAACTTCTATGCTGGAAACCAGCTAATGCATAAAATTATAGTGTTCAAACATTATGGTTTTAAAAGTAGAAACAGGCTATGGAGATTAACTGACCAATGTATTATTGTTATGAGTGTCAAACAGTTTGGTTGGATCCTGATCAGACTCTGAGTTACTTGGCATCTGATCTGGATCCAAACTGTTCTTTTTTTGGGCAAGGCAAAATGGGAGAAATGGAGAAATTTTAGGGTAATATTTCAGACTGGAATGTTAGTGTTTAAGAAAATTGGCTGCTTGAATTAAGCAGCCTTAAAATAAAGCAGAAAGCTCCATATAAGGAGCCTGCATTAACCCATTACCCCATAGCCTGTTTTTAATACAGAAGATAGGTGCATGACCTCTTAAAGCAGGTTGAAAGTAAAGCAGAATGTGCCTTATGGCCATAAGGCACATTCTGCTTTACTTTCAACCTGCTTTAAGCTACCAGCTGCTAGAATATAGAAATAATTTCTAATGTCAAATATTAACAACTGTATAAATTGGAACTTTTTTTTAAGTGGAGGGATAAATTAGAGGTGTAAAAAGGTGTATTTATGGGGTAAAGGGTTAAGAAGCCATTTACTGAGGTCAGGATTTGGACACTTACGGTTTCACAAGCATGGTCATGCATACTTAGGCAGGAAAATTATATTCACAAAGATGGCATTGAGATAATAAAAAAAACTTGCAGGTCCAAAAAGTCACTGGCCTTGTATTACTTCTACAATATACAGGCTGTGTGAAAGAAACAGGCAACTTAGTCCAAGGTCTCTTTTTGTGCAAATATCGAACAGTGACTGAGACAATTAATAAATTGCATCTATTATCTGAACAGTTTGACACCAAGTTTCATTTCTCAGTACTCATCGACTTACCAACAGAGTAACTAACTAAGGAACTGCTTCAATTTAGTAATAGAAATAGAGTAGAATCTCTCTTTAGCAACTGTGCACTTAAAGTAACCCTAATTGTTAGTTTTAACAAAAGGTTACATCTTTATTAACCCTTAGCCTGCCACTCACGACTATAGCTCCATATGCAAACAGCTTGGATCCGGATGAGACGCCGAGTTACTCGGCGTCTCATCCGGATCCAAGCTGTTTGACACTCGGACAACATTTTCAGCAATTTTGAGCAACTTTGAAGCACTTTGAAACTTGAAGCAGACGAGAAATATAGCAGACAACAATTTATTTGGCGGGCTAAGGGTTAATGCATGACTAATGTATAAATGCAGAAAGCTCCTTGGTGGATTCTAGTAGCAGCTCAATGTAGGACAAATGTAATACACCAGGGTTTTCCCCAAGTCCTTCGGATGAGACTTTATAAACAGAAGTTCGATGTATCAGTGCTATATACACTGGGCATCCAAAAGAACCAGAGAACTCTAATAAGAGTAGAGCATCACACCTGGGTTGTCTGTATCCGCTCCCCTCTCTCTGGAGAGTCCATTATTAGCCCATAGTTAGCAGAAACAGATGTTAACAAACCAAATCAACCCAGGGTTTGAGTTGACGCTCAAATTGAGTGCCCCTGACACAATTTTTGATCACTTGTAAATCTCAAACATTTTAACTGTTTGTCAATCTTGACACAACTCTGAAAATTTAAGGATTTGACATATTGAAGAGTTTTTCAAAAAAAATATGACTCTGAGCAAAATTACAGGTAAAAACAAATTTTGCTCAGAGTCATGAGTCCTCCGGTCGGGGTCTACACTGTTTGCATAAATATGTACTTTTCGTAGGGATATTGTTGTGAATGACGAGTATACTCGTCGCTATGGGTTACCACCACGTGTTCTTATGTGTCAATTATGACGCAATGTAATAATAATTACGTCACAAATGTTTGATAAAGGATTTCCCAGTTTATATAAATAGTACACTATTTCCCCCCATGATTTATGACGTCATTCTTACAATGTCATTATTGCTATGTTTGTATACAGTGTCGTAACGAATATTGGTTTATGTTGTGAGTTCAAAATTTAAAGATCTAAAAGTATAAGTCAAATATTTGTTGATTGTTTATTGAATATATGTCCAATGTTGCAGAGTTACAGAGGTAACTCATGTAGATCTACTCAGTGCAATACTACCGTATCCTTGGATAATACGACGGTTTTGCACTAAATTGCGGGTCTTAACCTTTCCCCCCAAAGAAGCGACTTTTAGCGTATTTAATTTATTCCTCTGCTGAAGGAGGTGGTTCCGGTTTGTATCCTCGTGGGCAGTTGCCATTACGGATGTTTTATGTAGCCTGGCGGATTTTAGCTTAAAGCAAGCTGAAAGTAAAGCAGAATGTGCCTTGCTTTCAGCCTGCTTTAAGTGGTCACCTGTCTTCAAAACTGGAAACAGGCTATGGGGTAAAGGGTTAATGTGAGAATGATAGAGTCTAATCTGGATAAAGGCTAATATATGTGTTGAACATCTGTTCTGTTCACAAACGCTGTCAATGCCGACCCTGATCAGAGGACTCCTTAGGTAGCCCTCTGGTCTGGGTCTGCACTGTCAGTTTTCGACAAGTACACTTTCCTCCTGTACATCGATAATAAATGACAAGTAGATATATGCTCGTAGATAGGAAGAATGTGTTCTGTAAATATCTGTACAAATGTTTGAGGGCCACAAGGGAGATTAGTTGCTTGTGTGTTCTAATTGTGTTACCCTCTTGAAATAAAGTCTTTCTTATTATTATTATTATTATTAATTTAACAGACATTGACTAGCTAGATCACCAATTCGTCCCAAGTGAGCAGAAAGTTAATCAACACCCCATTAGAGCACAGACACTGTTTTCAGCCAATCCTATGTCAACTCTACTGATGACAAGATTTCTGGAGTTGCAACAAAAATCTGATAGCCAAACTACATTTCCCAATCTCTCCCTACACAGACTGTAGTTTCCTCTGATCTGATAAATAGATCTAGCACTCACAGACACAGGTCTATAAAGTAGGAGCTTTGTCCATTAACCCATTACCCCATAGCCAGTTTCTATACCAGACAAAAAAAACAAACGTCTACTATAATATATACCAGTAGTGCTTTACTTTATTACTAAGCACCAGATCTAAATAAATACTTCATATTTTTATTATACCCCCAACACCTAGTGTTGGGGGCTATATAGGAAACGCCTTGTCCGTCCGTCCGTCCGTCTGTCCTTCCGTATGTCGGTCGGTCCGTTTGTCGGTCCGTCGCATTTTTCCGGGACATTTGCATTTTTCTTTAAAACCATATTCGCTACCATTTTCAAACTTGGTATATATTATTAATGTTATTTGGGGACACTCATTAACAGGTTTCATAACTCTTGCACCAAATTTGACAGAATTATGCCCCTTTTTAACTTGATTTTAGGGTTAGGGTTTAGGGTTAGGGTAAAGGGTTTAGGGTTAGTGTTAGGGTAACCCTAACCCATGCCATTTTCTTGAAAACTATTCATGATATTGTCTTCAAACTTAGTACACATTATAAGTGTTGTATTGTGAGACTTTTCATGAAGTTTGACAACTCTTGCACAAAATTTGACAGAATTATGGCCCTTTATAACTTGAAATTTGCATTTATTCGTTGGACATGTCATTTTCTTGAAAACTATTTATGACATTTCTTCAAACTTGGTACACATTATAAGTGTGATGTTTGCAGACTCTACTTGAAGTTACATAACTCTTGCCAACAAATGACAGAATTATGCCCCTTTTTAACTTGAAATTTTATTCTATTTTCTTAGAACATGCCATTTTCTTGAAAACTATACATGACATTGTCTTCAAACGTGGTATACATTATTAGTGTTGTATTGTGAGACTTTTCTTTAAAGTCTGACAACTCTGGCATAAAATTTGACACTTACTGTTGTAAATATTGGATGTTTACGACAGGTTAAATATCAAAGGAAGGTGAACGTAAAGAACTTTTTGTTTTACCTTCACCGTGATTTAAGTTGTTACCTGTCTTTTATGGAACCAATTCTACTTCTTTATAGTGGTCATAATAGAGAGATTTTACTGTCTATTGTATTGAACTTTCACCAAGGACATATTTTTGACACTTCATAAATAGTACAGCTCAAGATTAGGGACTTGTCTCTTAAGGTGTACCCATCCATCACACAGGGCCATGATGCCAAATATGGAACAATTTTCCCTATACATAGATCTATTACAGTCGCACAATCTGATAGCAGTCGTTTGTAGACGAGAACCAGCTTTCTCCATTAACTCTTTGCATGCTAAGTAACCTTTCCTGTGTTATTTTGTCAGAAACAATGTCTCAGTCAATGACAAATAATATATTTAATCTCAAGTTTTGCAGAAATTGGGAGTCAAGTGTCAAATAGATAGGATATAAATCAGGCCTCCCATGATCTGGATCCAAACTGATTGTAAAACTTATCACAAGTTATAAACTCCGCCATCATTGTGCAACGAGTTAAGGAGATAAGCCTGGGCCATGTTTCTTATCTAATGATAAGCAGAATGGATGTCTGTATGCTAAACAAAGACAATTCAGTAATGGTATACTTGTAAGGCAATACCTCGATCTGCCCGAAGAAGAATTCTACAAGGATCTTCCACTTCATTTCTAAGAATCTTTAGGAGTCAGGTCAAAGTTCTTAAGGATGTCGGCCTGTCTTTTTGAGCATTATGAAATTTCCGAAATATTTTACGAACTCATTTTCCGAAAAATGTTAAGAACACATTTTTGGTGAATGCATACAGTCATAAAATACTATTTTCCCGGGAAAAAATTGGATTTTCGTTCGGGACGGGACTTTTTAAGTTTTATGTCCTATTCATAGTTTACAGCATACACCGTTTCCATAGGTAGGTTGCATTTTGTTACATCCGATTTCATTTCAATTTCTCAGAATATAAGCATGAAATTTTCATTGTAGTACAGTTTTAGTATAAATTATAGATAATTCAATAGATCAAATGATATTTTTTTGAAAAAAAATATTTTTGGTAAAAATACACCAAAAAGTGAAAAAATGAGAAAAAATGGATTTTTTTTAATAAAATGGTCTATATCTTTTTTTGAAGATCCGGGACCCTGTGTTTTTATTTGCTATTTCACTAAAACTTTATGTTTGCAAGGCTAAAATCAACAAATAAAAAATTTGGTATTTAGTTTGCTACAATTTGTAGGGCAAGTTTCACTGTGCCTTTTTCTCCCATTATAACAAAGTGGGTGGGGTAAACTTTACTCCTTTCCGGTGAAATCAAACATTTTTATTGTGGATCTTGAAAAAACTTTATTTTCAGGGTTTATTCTTACTATGGTAATATAAATTAGGATACATTTTGTACAAATAGATTGATTAAATAAAGTTTTAAAATCCGTAGTACAAAAAAGTAGGAGTTTTTGTGAAGCTTCACTTTTAGGGGGTGGCCTTGAAAAATCTCAAATTGTGAAAAAGAATGGCCCGGTACCCCCACTTTTTTCACCAGTTTTGTCATAGAAACTAATTTTACCATCTGTATGCAAAGTTTGAAGAATTTAATAATTACTTTCCAAAGGTGCACCATCCCCCTTAACTCTTTGCTCTTTCTAGCGGGGAATATATCTGCCACAGTGATTACCTTTGCAATCAGTTTGGATCCAGATGAGACGCTGCATCACGCAGCGTCTCATCAGGATCCAAACTGTTTGACACTCTGACCATGTTTTAAAAAGGAATTTAGAAAAATTATTTTTAGAACAATAGCAGACGATAAAATTAATATTGCAGACAGAAAAAGAAAATTGACCCAGCATGCAAAGAGTTAATCCTAAGTAACACTGCCATGACAATCATCATCTGCTTTAAAAGGAGTCAATTCATGGCGACAACCATGATATCTGCTGTCTGCATGCTTTTATTTCTCAAATTTACATTCTAGATACTTTGAATTGAGACCAATATTGTCAAGTGTAAATTCAATTTTTAGCTCACCTGGCACGAAGTGCCAAGGTGAGCTTTTAGGATCGCTGGATGTCCGTCGTACGTCGTCCGTCGTCTGTCTGTCTGTTCACAATTGGTTCGTTAACACTCTAGCAGCTACAAATATCATCCAATCTTCATGAAACTTGATCACAATGTATGTCTAGTAGAAATCTAGGTCAAGTTCGAATGTGGGTCATGTTGGGTCAAAAACTAGGTCACTAGGTCAAATCATAGAAAAACCTTGTTAACACTCTAGCAGCTACAAATCTCATTGGATCTTGATGAAACTTGGTCAGAATGTTTGTCTTATTGATATCTAGGTCAAGTAGTAATATCGGTCATGTCCCGTCAAAAACTAGGTCATTAGGTCAAATCATAGAAAAACCTTGTTAACACTCTTGAGGCTACAAATCTCATTTGATCTTGATGAAACTTAGTCAGAATGTTTGTCTCATTGATATCTAGATCAAGTTTGTATATGGGTTATCTCCGGTCAAAAACGAGGTCACTAGGTCAAATCATAGAAAAACCTTGTTAACACTCTTGAGGCTACAAATCTCATTGGATCTTGATGAAACTTGGTCAGAATGTTTGTCTCATTGTTATCTAGATCAAGTTTGAATATGGGTCATGTCAGGTCAAAAACTAGGTCACTAGGTCAAATCATAGAAAAACCTTGTTAACACTCTAGAGGCTACAAATCTTATTTGATCTTGATGAAACTTAGTCAGAATGTTTGTCTCATTGATATCTAGATCAAGTTTGAATATGGGTTATCTCCGGTCAAAAACGAGGTCACTAGGTCAAATCATAGAAAAACCTTGTGAACACTCTTGAGGCTACAAATCTCATTGGATCTTGATGAAACTTGGTCAGAATGTTTGTCTCATTAATATCTAGATCAAGTCTGAATATGGGTCATATCCGGTCAAATACTAGGTCACTAGGTCGAATCATAGAAAAACCTTGTTAAGGCTCTAGAGGCTATTAATCTCATTGGATCCTTGATGAATTATGGTCAGAATGTTTGTCTCATTGATATCTAGGTCAAGTTGGAATATGCGTCATGCCCAGTCAAAAACTAGGTCACTAGGTCAAATCATAGAACAATCTTGATAACACTCTTGAGGTTTTTGTCAGTTCAAAAACTAGGTCACTAGGTCAAATTATAGGAAAATCTTGTTTACACTCTAGAGGTTGATTGTGGGTTATGTCCAGTCATAATCTAGGTCACTATAGGTCATTTTTGCCATGGTGTACCAGGTGAGCGATTTAGGGCCATAGTGGCCCTTGTTTTTTTATCCCTATCGGATGCCATGTGACGGTATGTGGAAAAAATGCCAGAGGAAAAAATGCCATAGGAAAAAATGCTGGAGGTAAAAATGCCAGAGGTAAAAATGCCATAAGAAAATGGAAAATATGTCATAGGTAAAATGCCAGAGGAAAAAATGCCATAGGTTCATAAATAAAATATGACATATATTGTATTATAATAAGTTTTATCAAGTTATATGAACTTCTGAAGCACCACATTGATATTTTAATTTGATAATTAAAGTGAAACTTTCAAACAAGTTTTATAAAAGAACATGAAAATGGATATAATTGGTATTAGTTTAACTGTTTATGGATCATCCGAATTTTCTATAGGAATAAACAACATCTTTTTGACGTTCATGACGGTATGACTACATTAGCTTCGCAGGGGGTAAATTTTGTAAACGCCCAAAGGGCGTTTTCAATTTAATTTACCCCCCGAAGCTAATGTAGTCATACCGTCATGAGCGGCAAAAAGATGTTGTTTATTCCTTATATTTATATTTTTATTTTCTGTCATCCATTTAATGTGTAGTTTGACCAGATTTGTTTTCATGTATATGAATATACCGTATACCGGCCAAATGGGTTTGATAGATGTAATATCGATGTAATAGCCATTCCAGTTTCTAGATATGGTGTCAAAAGTAGTCCTTACTACATGTACTGTATTTGCATGATAATTTCAGGGTTTTACGCAGTAAACTTTCTCGCTGTGCTTTAAGAACGCTCGTAAGAAATTAAAACAAAAATTTCAATCTGAATATCCATTATCAAAGCATATTTTAAACAATTAGGTGGTGCAAGTTTGTATACACGCTTTACACTTAGCAACGCTGAAATGCGACTACATGTACACAGTCAGCGTGTACACACACCCGCGGCTATCCGTGGCATATCCGATACACATAGGCTAGTTTAAATATGTCATAACGGAACATTACGTTACCAATTTAGTAAGTGTGAATGCATTATTTTGCTTTATGTTTGAGCGACTTTTCTATGTATTCTGGTGAACAAATTGTTTGAAATTGTCAATTTCAAACCGTAATTGGAAGACAACTTGTCTAATCTATAAATAGATCCCTGCTCACTCGGAGAAGGGAGAGAACGCGTACAGCTTTAATGACGGAGTGTAATATGATAACCTCCCTTAAAAACAGCAATTAATTTATTTTTTTATCGCACATTGATTTTAATTGAACTGTCTGCGACTTTAAATAGGGGTTTCGAAATACCTAAACGGATAATCTAAAAGTAGATCCTAACTTGGTCGGTATCTCTCCGCCGTATGGAAGATTTTCTTCGCGGCGGAGACTCCGCCCTCTTTCTAACTGGCTGGGACCGGATTTGATTCGTAGGTTCATCAAGAATTGACCTGCATATTTTTAATACGATTACATAGAGACTTTACAGGTTGAATGTAAATATTTAAAAATGAATGTAACATTGATTGAGAATAAAAATAACTTTGAAAATGACATGCTCATAGTAAACTGTCAGTGTCGGATCAGGATCCAAACTGTTTGGCACAAATACATTTGTTTTTATCATTTAAAAATCAGTTAGCTATTTAGAATGAGTTATGTGTCAAGTGTCATAATCAAGTTGAGATGTCCTGTAGAACTTATAGTATAAACTGACCATAACTTGCTGACTGGTGTTGTGACATGATCAAAAACGTGTTATATAGTTTGGATCATGATCTGATATTGATAGTCTAACATGGACAAGACAATGTCTATGTTATCACCACCTTTTTCAATTTTTATTTATTTATTTATTAGTCCCTTTTTTTTGTTTTAGAGGTTTCAGTCAATTTTCATATTAAAATATTATGTACTCTACAATATAACTTACAAATATATATATTATACAAAATATTTCAGGGCACTCTCTTCTGAATATAAATATAATTCTCAAATAAATAAATCTACCGATTTTGTTTAAATCTACAAGACCACTTCTACCACTTCATAAGTACCCTCAATATGTTGTTTGATAAGTACTTATAACTTTATATTTCATATTACAATACATAATAATTAAAACGAAATTATGGACCTATGGCATTTTTTACTTATGGCATATTTTCTGTTTTCTTATGGCATTTTTACCTCTGGCAGTTTTTCCTCTGGCATTTTTACCTATGGCATTTTTTCCTCTGGGATGTTTTCCTACAATCCATGTGACATGTCATCTGATCAAGATCAAATCTGTAACCATGTACTCGGAGCAGTGAAGGTTACAATAAGAAGGACACTATTTTGAGTGCTAAAATCTTTTTGTTGATCTTCACCAAACCCTAAGTCCACACCTAGCAAGGCCACATTAACTTCATTTCCAATAATACAGTCATAGTTCTTGATAAGATGGGGATTTCAATGTCCCATTTCAATTACTAACAAAACAATTAACTCACACCAAATTCTATGTTGCAACTCACTAGTATTTTCTCTTTGAGACCATTTTAATTTGAAGTCACAGAATACTGTTTGAGGAAGGCTTAATTATTGGGAGCTTGTTCAGAAAAAGTAATTGAAACAATTTAGTATTAGTAACTAAATTGTTGAATTGTTTTTTACTAGGTGATAATGTAGGAGTACACAGTCGAACTGGGGTGATGATATTATGTTGATTGTTGAATCATAGATCAGAGCTGATTTATTTTTATATTGCTTTAACATAATTATTTCTTTGAATTATGATATGAATGGAAAAAACCGAAAGGTATTAAAAAAGTATACTGGGTTTCTAATACCCTTTTTATGGCTACATGTATGCCTAGATAAAACTTTTCCCTTATCTAGTAATTGGAGATATACTGTATGACAGGATGTACATGTCCAATTAGTAATTAGGGAGAAAGAAAGAGAAATCCCAGCGGGGAGGCTGTGTTGCACAACCTAAAGTTTTGATCTTTTATGACAGGAAGTTGCTCATTACAGTCCATCAGAGCTTCAGGCTAATTTAGGGTATATGGGTATGTAAGCGTTAAATGCGTTTAAAATGCGATAAGTGGGAAAGAATAACGTTTTCTCCACTGTATTTCATGAGCCGATTCCTATGAGAGTCAAAGAAACTGCATAGTATAATAAGTATATTTCACTGACGTATGATTAAGCCATTACCAAATAAATACACCTTTTTATGCCCTTTTATTCCACTGAAGGAAATAGCTTCATTCTATATAGTTACAAATATGTACCACAAGAAACATTTTCTATGTATTAGCACATTGTAGCTTTAAGCAGGTTGAAATGGATACCTGTCTTGAAAATTAGAAACGGGCTATAATTATTGCCCCGGCTGGGTAATGGGTTTTAAGCTATTCACAGTCCAATTTCCTAAGGTATTTAAAGCATTTCTTTATAGAGAAACTGTATTCAAAGCAGTGAGCTAGGTGACTGCTATAAGCAGGATAAAAACAATGCAGAAAGCTCCTATAGAAAGTTCCTTTACAGGAGCTTTCTGCATTATCTTTATCCTGTCTTGAGAAGCATACTGTGCAAGAGACCCTGCAGCTAATGAACAGTACAGTAAAACCTCTCTATTGCTACCATTAAAACCAAGGCTAATTGGCCTATATAAGACAATTGACAGCTAAAAGCAACGTAACAGTAAAACAGAACACTTAATATTTTAACCAATTAAGTGGTCGTAATAGAGAGGTTTTCAGAGCACCAGATAAGGGTTGTTTTTCAAAAACTGAAATCTTTATTTCTGAACTTAACCATATGGAGTCACTTATCATTAAAATTGTCTCTTCGAGACGATTCTAATGAGTAGTAACACCATAGGATTTGGGGTTGAAATGAGTGAGAAGATGTTTGATTTGTTGAAATAACTCCTTATCTGGAGCCCTGGGTTTTACTGTATTTAATGGTCACCTGGTACAGGTTTGACTGTAATACTTGGTTGATAGTCCCCACTTGACTATTAGAGAGATGTCTGGAAGCCTATAAATTGAATAAGCCTGCCGCTGACCGTTATTATATTTTAATGATGTCTGCTAGAGTTTTGTTGTTCCCCAGGGGTTTATAATGTTTGTTCTTCAAAGGATTGTTTGGCTAATATGCAATGTCTGCAGCTGTATCATTCTGATTTCACATTTCTAGTGAGTGGAACTTAAAACCTGTTTATTGTTGGATTATTTTGATAGTACAGTGCTCCCTCATTACAACAACACTCAATGGGAGGCACAGGCTGCGTGTGTTGTTTGGAGGGAGTCATTATAAGGAGTGAAAATTAAGACTTGGCATACATTTTCAAACAGCTTGAATCCAGCCTGATTGGCACATTCTGCTTTACTTTCAACCTGCTTTAAGTGGTCACCTATTTTCAAAACTAGAACAAGGCTATATATGGGGTATCATTTCAACCTACCCCTTCATCACTGATGGTATTGTAGTCTGCAAAAAATTGTATGCAAATATTCTGACAATAATATCATTCATTATTTTATATTTACAAAACACAAGGTTCAAATTATATTTCTTATGAGGCCTGATTTGGAGCCAAACTGTTTTTAAAGTTCTTCAATACATGTACATGTAGTTATTTCAGTGTAACATATCATGGTTGTGACTTAGTTACCTCCCTTTGACTTCCATTGATTTTTGTTAAATATTTCTGACACCACTGACCGATGTAAATAATAATGTATTATGCTTGTACATGTGGTAAATGAAAGGCATATTTGCCTATTTTCCTGAATAAAATATATCTATATATATATATATATCTATAACAACAGGCTTAACCTTTTCACTCTCAATGACGCTGTAAAGGGCGTTTGCAAACAGTTTGGGTCCTGATCAGACGCTGCGTTACGCGGCGTCTGATTAGGACCCAAACTGTTTGACACTCGTATCGATATTTATTAAGTCATACAACCTTAAATCTAACTTTGAACCGTGTCTTGCTGACAACCATATTGACGCATACAACAATAAAGCGGTGAAGGGGTAAAAATCTCCATATTGACGCAGACAACAATAAAGCGGTGAAGGGGTAAAAATCTCCATATTGACGCAGACAACAATAAAGCGGTGAAGGGGTAAAAATCTCCATATTGACGCATACAACAATAAAGCGGTGAAGGGGTAAAAATCTCCATATTGACGCAGACAACAATAAAGCGGTGAAGGGGTAAAAATCTCCATATTGACGCAGACAACAAAAAAGCGGTGAAGGGGTAAAAATCTCCATATTGACGCAGACAACAAAAAAGCGGTGAAGGGGTAAAAATCTCCATATTGACGCAGACAACAAAAAAGCGGTGAAGGGGTAAAAATCTCCATATTGACGCAGACAACAATAAAGTGGTGAAGGGGTAAAAATCTCCATATTGACGCAGACAACAATAAAGCGGTGAAGGGGTAAAAATCTCCATATTGACGCAGACAACAATAAAGCGGTGAAGGGGTAAAAATCTCCATATTGACGCCGACAACAATAAAGCGGTGAAGGGGTAAAAATCTCCATATTGACGCCGACAACAATAAAGCGGTGAAGGGGTAAAAATCTCCATATTGACGCAGACAACAATAAAGCGGTGAAGGGGTAAAAATCTCCATATTGACACAGACGACAATAAAGCGGTGAAGGGGTAAACATATCCATATTGACACAGACAACAATAAAGCGGTGAAGGGGTAAAAATCTCCATATTGACACAGACGACAATAAAGCGGTGAAGGGGTAAACATATCCATATTGACACAGACAACAATAAAGCGGTGAAGGGGTAAAAATCTCCATATTGACGCCGAGAACAATAAAGCGGTGAAGGGGTAAAAATCTCCATATTGACGCAGACAACAATAAAGCGGTGAAGGGGTAAAAATCTCCATATTGACGCAGACAACAATAAAGCGGTGAAGGGGTAAAAATCTCCATATTGACGCAGACAACAATAAAGCGGTGAAGGGGTAAAAATCTCCATATTGACGCAGACAACAATAAAGCGGTGAAGGGGTAAAAATCTCCATATTGACACAGACGACAATAAAGCGGTGAAGGGGTAAACATATCCATATTGACACAGACGACAATAAAGCGGTGAAGGGGTAAAAATCTCCACAATAATTTGATCATGACAGGGTTCAACCATATTGACACAGACGACAATAAAGCGGTGAAGGGGTAAAAATCTCCAGAATAATTTGATCATGACAGGGTTCAAGGATAAACAATAGGTTATTTTGGGCATGTGGCTTGGCACTGGTAAAGATAGGAGATTTCTCATGGGTCTGTCCTCTTCATTACTGGAAGTTTCTGTTTTTTGTCTCACAGCAATGATCGACGGATGGAAAGTGAGACTAAGGTGTTGCTTTTCTGTCAGTATCAGTTTCAGCATCAAACATTTCGATATACAGTGCTCCCTCTCTTCAATGGCCCCTCCAACAACGACTCCCTCCTTACAATGACCCTTGCAGCTGTTCCCTAAAAGGACAATTATGTTTAACTTATTCACGACTGCAATGTTGTCCGCTTAAAATTGTCATCTGCTGCTTTTCTCAAAATTACACAATGGACATTTCGACAGAAAGAACCTTTAATGGCAAGTGACAAACAGTTTGAATCCAGATCAGACCCCGCTTTACAAGGTGTCTGATCTGGATTAAGCTGTTTGCAAATGTAAACCAATGCCCCTCCCTATAATGACTCCCTCCGAGAAACATACACAATTCTTGTCTCCCATTGGGTGTCGTTGTAGAGATCGAGGGAATGCTGTAGTTCTGATGAAAGTGGTTGAAATGTGCAAGATAGGCACATTCTGCTTTACTTTCAGTCTGCTTTAAGCTACCATCTGCTAGGAGAGAGAAAATATTTCTTGTAGTGCATATTCACAACTGTTTCAGTTGTAACTATTCTCTTCAGTGGAGGAATAAATAAAAGGCGTAAAAAGGTGTATTTATGGTGTAATAGGTTAAATAAGTTTGATTGTATGCAATATTGAATTATGATAATCATTCTGTGACATTTGATACTCTGTCAGTTTCACAAGTTTCATCCTGACCTAGTGCTGTGAGAGAGGCACATATATATATATATATACATATAGGATAAAATATCATTTCCCTAGTAGGTCTCAACCCTTTAACTCTTTCCTCCCTGAAACTTTAAATGGACAATTCCAGTTTCCATCTAAGTCTAGTCCATTTCTGACTTTAAAGGGTTGTTTTTGTCAATGTTTGGCATTGTGACAAACAGTGAAGACCCTGATCAGAGGGCTCCTTTCGGAGCCCTCTGATCTGGGTCTTCACTGTTTGTATAGGACATGTGTACTATTCACATGTACACTGTTTGAAAAGCACGCCTATATGCGGGACTAGGGTTCAAAGAGTTAATTCTTTGCTTGCTGGGTAATTACTGTTCTAGAAATAGCATTTTTGTAACTTTCTTTTCAAAATGAGGTCAGAGTGTCAAACAGTTTGGATCCTGATGAGACACCACATTACGCGAATAATTACGAATACGCCGGCATTGTGCAAAGAGTTAAACTCTTTAAATTTCCATGCTAGCAGAGAAATTATGATTTCCTTTGCAAACAGCTTGGATCCTTATGAGACCCTGGCTTACACTGCATCTCATCAGAATACAATCTGTTTGCCACTAGTAGCTCTCACCTTATTTTGAAAAGAAATGAAATTTCAGATTTATTTTTAGTGCTCAAAGAGTCATAATTCTTTCTGAATACATTTCTTATGCTATAAAACCCTGTGACCTTAGAGTCTGTAATATTTGTCATATTGCAATACATTGACAAAAAACAACAATATTTCTTGGCCAAATATGGACCAGACTAAGTTGGAAACTGGAATTGCCCATTTTAAGTGTCAGAGAGGAAAGTGATGAAAAAACTTCAGATGAACTTATGTTTATGTGAAGAAATGATATATGGTGGACAAACATTTAAAGATCCTGATCGTGAGGCCATATTCATTTGGCCAGGCCTAATCTTAGATCAACCCTCTTTTCAGAAACCTTCAATACTCATATTGAGTACAATGATAATTTTAGAAATCAGATGAATGAGTCCTTAGTAATGGGATACACATTCTGTAAAAACAACGAGTCCTTGAGGTGAAAAATGAACCCAATATCCCATAACTTATTTCTTACTTTGAAGATAGGTGACCACTTAAGGCACATTCTGCTTTACTTTCAACCTGCTTTTAGCTATTATATAGAAAGTATTTCTTATGTTGCATATTATATAAGAGGAACTCACAGTTCACTTCAGTGGAGGAATATATTAAAGGCATAAATATGTGTAATTATGGAGTAATGGGTTAATAAAGGCTAGAAAAGCTGTGGGTCAATGGGACTCACAACTTTTCAAATAGTGAGTCCCTGGCATATTAAATGAGTATAGGACTCAGGATGCACAGGTAAAAATACAGTCTATAACAGTTTTACTGGTATAAGGTTCTCTAACAGTGTTAATTACAACCAATACGGTATTTGATATGGAGTTTGTACCACCTATATTGCTCATAACATGAGCGCTAGTTACATGTATGAATAATTAATTAAAAGCCGGAATAAAGATCACTTACAGCATATTAGATAAACGTAAAACGGGCAATTAGCAGCGTTATAATGTTACAGTCAAACCTGTGTACTAATTAACAACATTGTGTGCGGGCAATGAACACAAACAACTGCCTAATTTAACCCATTACCTCATAGCCTGTTTTTAGTTAGCTCACCTGAGCTAGCTCAGGGTGAGCTATTGCAATCCTAGATTGTCCGTCGTCCGTCGTGCGTCGTCCGGGCGTCAACAATTTTAGTGTTTACACTCTAGAGGCCACAATATTTATCCAATCTTTCTCAAACTTGCTCAGATGGTATATTGCCATAAGAGTTTGGATAAGTTCGATTATGGTTGAAATCGAACAAATAGGTCATGAGTTATCTACCTTTGAACTGCTGAAAATGGAGCCCCCATCCAAACACTTGTTGTGAAGGATGGGGGGCATTATTGGAATTAGGCCGGAGGCCGAAGATATACAAGCATATCACTCTAGTGATCCATGCAAAGTCGCTACCTTTAAAAATAGATTTTTACCCACGTGACCTAGCCTATATAAGCCGTGCGAGAGCCCGTGCACACTCATATTTTAAAGTAGGTTATGTTGGCTTGAAGTCTACAAAAGATCTTCAGTAAATGTGATCTCGCATCATAAACCAGTTATAATGAAAATAACTCGGAAGATATACAGGGAGGGCAACACAAAACCCCTCTAAAAACCAAGGGTTGGGTGCTTGTATATCTTCGGCCTCCGGCCTAATTCTAATAATACCCCCCATCCTTCACAACAAGTGTTTGGATGGGGGCTCCATTATTTTCATTAGGCCTTCGCCTCAATATACAAGCATCTTTAAAGCAAGACAACATAACTCCAATAATTTTCCCAGAACACATTTAATAACTCATTACTGATTACATTAATGCCCATGTATCAACTACCAAGCTTAACAGCTCAACACAATACTATCTTATCACTCCTTGATAGTCTATTGTCTTCAATAACCATAATCATAATATTGAACCCACATTCATATAGAAAACGTCTATATCATTGACAGTCACCTGTATATATCTTCAACACACTCAATGTCTTCATGTAGCCACTAGAAACTACCACCTCTGTATAGGAACTACTGTCCTAAAACAGAATTACTAAAAACAGAATCTGCACATTCACTGACCGTTTCAATATCTCTAAGATAAAACTTTTTAAAATTCTTTGCCGATTTCCAATCTGCAGCTTTTAGAATGTCAGAAAGTTTACATCCAACTCTAGCAGCAGCAGAAGAGGAAGCACCTCTGAACGAATGAGCTTTATAAATTTCAGTATTAATACCTGCCATTGATAAGACACACTTTAACCATCTGGCAATAGTGCTAGTAGTAATAGCTTTGAAGTTTACAAATGAAACGAACAGTTGATTATCCTTTCTTAATTGTCTTGTTCGGTCCAAGTAGACTTTGAGAGTTCTAACTGGACAAAGTTGTTCTTTATCAAACTTTTTCAATGTTAACACATAATCACAACCTGGTTTACTAGTCTTCAGTTTATCACCACAAAAGAATGAAACTATACCATTCTGAAAGGAACATCTTTCTACATTTAAGGCTTTCAAAGTTTGAGCACGAGCCGCAGAGGCTAAAGCTATTAAAGCTACTAATTTAAATGTCAAAAGCTTCAAAGTCAATTCCTCTGGACGTGCCCAAGATTTTAATAAATTTAAAACCTTAGACACATCCCAAGTAAAAGAATACTTTGGTTTAGAGGGAATTGTAGAATGAAGACCTTTCATAAATCTACATATCAGAGTATGAACACAGTTAAACTTATTATCTATAAGTTTTAAAGTCTCCAAAATCACTACTTTGTGAGTATTGATAACACTGTATGATTTGTTCATATTCTTCAAATAAGATAGATATGACACTATGATTTCTTCAGTCGGCTGAATGGGATCGCAACCCCTGAGACGACACCACAATTTCCATTTCCTCCAGGCTGAAGAGTACTGCTTTCTCGTCCCTTCACGCCAGCTTGCGATGATCGACGAAATAGCTTCTTGCGGAAGTCCTCTGTTCTTGAGCAAACTCCTGAGACTAACGCTCCAATCAGTTGTAACTTCTTCCCCATTGGATGCAGAGTTCCGTTGTGCGGCAGTGTGAGCAAATCTCTGTGTCGTGGAAGTCTGACAGGAATAGAAATCAACATTTCTAATAGTAAGGGGAACCATATTTGATTCGGCCAAAAAGGGCATACAATCAGAATTTTATCTAC
The DNA here is from genome assembly GCA_922989275.2 of Gari tellinella. Classification (NCBI taxonomy): domain Eukaryota; kingdom Metazoa; phylum Mollusca; class Bivalvia; order Cardiida; family Psammobiidae; genus Gari; species Gari tellinella. The sequence continues at coordinate 30,088,663 of OV277860.1, forward strand.
TTGATCTTCCTTTATCTTATTTAGCACCTTTCCTAACAAACGAAATGGTGGAAATGCATATGCTTTGTAATGCGACCAGTTTAAACTGAACGAATTGACTGCAACAGCATATGGATCCTGTTCCCAGGACACATACAATTCTGTCTGAGTATTCAACCTTGATGCAAAAAGATCTAGATCAGGCATAAACAAATGGTTGGTAAGACGCAAAAATATTTGTTTCTTCAACATCCATTCAGTTGAATCAGAAAAATGCCTTGAACAATAATCTGCCTGTAAATTGTCTTTGCCAGGCAAATGGAAAGCAGTAATGAATATTTTTCTAGCAAAGCACCATTCCCATATAACCTTTGCTAAACTGTCCATTTTCTTGCTATGCATTCCCCCATAATTATTGATATAAGCAATTGCACAGGTAGAATCTGATTGTATACCAATATGACAACCAAAGCTATCAGACACCCAAGACTTCAATGCAAAAAATATAGCCAATAGCTCTAGAAAATTTATGTGATTTTCTGATTCCTGCAATGACCATCTACCTCCTGCTTTTTCATTTTTCTGTACACAAAAGGAACCAAAACCTTCATCAGACGCATCTGTTTGGATCCAAAATGTAATTGGCTTTGGTCTTATACTCTTGCCATTCTTGTCTTTAACATTTTTCAGCCACCACTCTATTTCTAATTTTTGAGCTGTCTCAAGTTCTATACAAGAGTCAAAATCAGGAGTAACCTTTAGAGCGCTGACCTTAAATCTTTCTAGAGTTCTATAGTGCAAAGAAGCCTCAGCAACAGCATGGAAAGTACTGATTATAACACCTATAAATGAGGCTAAATCTCTGATTTTAACAGATTTCTTGTCTAGCAAAGATTTTGCAAATTTCAAAATTTTTTCCACTTTCTGTTCTGGTAGAAATATCATAAAAAGGACTGAGTCAATAACAAAACCAGCATAGACAATTCTTTGTGTAGGTATCATAGCAGATTTTTCCTTATTTACTACAAAACCTAGAGTTTCAATTTGATCAAACATAATTCTACAGTTGTTTGCACAAGCTTGTGGCAGAGAATTCATATTGATAGAGTCGTCAATATAATAGGAACACCTTATGCCCATTTGACGGAAAGTGGCGTAGACAGGTTTCAAAACCTTTGTGAAGCAATGTGGAGCTGAAGAAATTCCAAATGGAAGGGCAACAGATGAATACAGCTGATTTTCCCACTTGAATTTCAAAAATTTATGAAAATCTTTGTGAATTGGAATAGACCAATACGCCGATTTTAGATCTAGAGACGTGAACCAATCATTTTGTTGAATCAAATCTAGTACAAATGGAAAAGTTTCTTGTTTAAACTTTTGATACTGAATAAACTCATTCAGATATTTCAGATTGATAACTGGTCTAAATTTCCCGTTAGGCTTTGCAACAAGAAACAAATTTGAGATAAACTCGTCAGGTTCATGTTTAGATTGTATTATTGCCCCTTCATTTAGCATACTTAACACTTCATTATCAACTAATTTCTTTTCTGAATCATTGAATTTGATTGGATTTGGAATTTTATATTGTTGAGGCTTTGTGTCAAAAGGAATCTTGTATCCCTGAACAGTTTCTAATACCCATTTGTCATTTGTCAATACTTTCCATGCATTAAAGCATTTTTTCAATTTTTCAGAATTGCTTACCTGTTTTAGTTTGGGGCTGCACTAACGGTGCATGTAGGCATTGTTCTTCTCTTGTTGTCTTGGTGTCTGTAACCAAACTGACCATAACCGCCCATCCTGGCTTGGTTGTTGTTCGCCCCACGTCCATACGAATTGTAAGGAGTCTGCCTTGCCCTTCCTCTATACGGTCTGCCCCGAATAGGACCAAGAGTTGAGGGTCTATTGAATTTGCCAATCCTGACACTAGTTTCACACATTTTCAGTTCCTTATTGACATCATCCCCAAAGAGATACGACGTTAAAGGGGTGTTAATATTGCAGATGCCTGCGTATTTTTGTTTTAGATATGGCCTCAGCAAATATCTACGTCTTACACTCAGATTGAACTGAACCTGTCCTAGTAAGGTCAAAGAGTCTGCAATAAGAGGTTTCATGGCTGGAAACTGATTAGCAACGGGTTTCAGTAAATTGGCCAGAGACAAAATTGGGAGCATTCCCGCCGTGACCAAATTTTGAGTTTCTCTGATTAACCTATCAGTGGTCTGGACTCTACGATATCTTGCCAGGTCCCCCCAAATCTCCTCATTTACCTTTGGAGCCAACATGAATTCGCAATTGGAGGGAACTTTGTATTTATCTACCGTTTCATTCACAGCGCACATTTTCGTGCATGAGTCGTTAATGAGAGTGGCCAAAGAACCAGTAATTGCCTCCCCTCTATCTGGGGCTTTCAGCTTAGCTTGGGGCCATAAATCATCCCCGCTTGGTTGAGGAATGGGCTCATTACCGTTACCAAACAATGAAGTCTCAAAATTAGTCGCGAACGAACCAGAATTGTCGTTACCGCGTGCAAAATCAAAACCGATATTCGCCTCGTCATCTAAAGACAAAATGTCATTTTCCCTGTCTGAAAACTCTTTTTCATTGGGCAAGGGATCGGGAGCATTTAACCCAAGCAGTGCTCTCAGTTTTGCCACATTTTCTGGCGTTAAATTGTCCATATCAACTAAATTCTGCGAATTATTACCTGACTTGCTTTTTCGCTCAGCTGTTTTCAGGTTCCGGTCGCCATCTTTGTCACGTGACTCCGGCTGACCTCGGACTTTACGGTTATCGCGTTTAGGCGAATTATTCTGGGACGCTACTGTTTCGAACCCAGAAAAAGAACTGTCTGAATCAGTGTCAGTATTTGACGACAAGACTTCGTCTTGTCCCCTCACACTCTTGCGACTTGACATCGTCAAATCTTGATTCTAACTCTAAGTACAAGAACGTACAAAATTGTAGCTCTATCAAACAAAGCAAAGTCGTAGAGCTAAAAGATAAAACAGAAAAACTGTATAGAGTCTAGTAAACACTACTAGAAATACGAATGCGTTGACAACGCAAGAGAAACGAAATTTTCAACGAAAATTCAACACGTGGTCACTTACCTAATGTATGTAACGTACACGAGAAGTGTACAAGCGACTGGATCGCTAAAGTAACTATGAGTGTGCACGGGCTCTCGCACGGCTTATATAGGCTAGGTCACGTGGGTAAAAATCTATTTTTAAAGGTAGCGACTTTGCATGGATCACTAGAGTGATATGCTTGTATATTGAGGCGAAGGCCTAATGAAAATAATGCCATATTTAACAGTGTTTACACTCTAGAGGCCACAGTATTTATCCAATTTTTCTAAAACTTGCCCAGATTGTATATGACCATAAGAGTTTGGATGAGTTTGATTATGGTTGAAATCAGACCAATAGATCAAGAGTTATTTACCTTTGAATTGCTGAAAATGCCATATTTAACAGTGTTTACACTCTAGAGGCCACACTTTTTATCCAATCTATCTCAAACCTGCTCAGATTGTAAATGACTATAAGAGTTCAAATGAGTTTGATTATGGTTGAAATCAGACTTATAGGTCGAGCGTTATCTACCTTTGAATTGCTGAAAATGCCATATTTAACGATGTTTACACTCTAGAGGTCAAAAAATTTATCCAATCTTCCTCAAACTTACTCAGATTGTATATTGCCATAAGACTTTGGATGAGTTCAATTATGGTTGTAATCTGATCAATAGATCAAAAGTGATCTACCTTTGAATTGCTGAAAATGATAATATTTAACAGTGTTTACACTCTAGAGGCCACAATATTTATCCAAGTTCTCTCAAACTTGCCCAGATTGTATATGACCATAAGAGTACAAAAAAGGGTGATTATGGTTGGAATTGGACAAATAGATCAAGAGATATCTACCTTTGAATTGCTGAAAATGCCATATTTTACAGCGTTTACACTCTTGCAACTACAGTTTTCAATGGATTTTGATTATACTTGTACACAAAGGATGTAGCTATACATTCTGGAAGGAGTGCAATTATTGTTGAAATGTAATCATTGTGGCAACAGTTACCTGCCCTTGATATACTTTGAAATGCTAGAAAAAGGCTTCATTTCAGTATTGTTTAGGCACTATAGTTATCTGCCTTTGATGTACTCTACTATACTACAATAGGTCGACAAACTTGAATGGATTTAGAATAAAACGGGTGAAATTCAAAGGTAAAGCTATCAGGCTTCATTACAAATGTTGAGCGATATCAGGGCCTTCAGGCCCTCTTGTTTTGAAGATAGTTGACCAATTTATTAAAGCCGGTTGAAAGTAAAGCTTTACTTTTAGCCTGCTTAAAGATACCATCTGCTAGAATATAGAAAATATTTGATAGAAAACATATCCTTGATTGTATATTGTAAGTGGAGCTATTTACTTCAGAGAATGAATTAATGAAAGGCATAAAAAGGCATATTTTTTTATGGGTTAACCAATTACCCCATAAGTATATATAAGCCTTTTAATGCTTTTAACTTTTTCATTCACATAAACAAAATATTCAACTTTTAATAATAATACAGGCATGAATATGTAGAAATATTTGCTTTATCCTATCAAATAGTAGCTTAAAGCAGGTTTAAAGTAAAGCTGAAGGTAGTTTACTTCTAACCTGCTTTAAGTGGGCACCTGTCTTCAAAACTTAAGAAACAGATTATGGGGTAAAGGGAATTAACATACAAGATGGAAGACTTCTCCTTTAAAGAACTTGCTTACAGTATTATGGCACAACCACTAAAAACGAGACCCATTCAAATGGTGTTTAAAAGATGGGTGACAGCTTATTTTAAAGCAAGATGAAAGTAAAACAGAAAATTCCATTAACAATTTCCTGCTTTAGTTTCAACCTGTTTTATGCTGCAACTCGTATGTAATCCGCAATCAACAATGAATATTCATTGGTTGCATTTATATGACCGAGTACATTTACAGGGCTCCAGATAAGGGGAGTATTTCAAAATCTGAGATCATTATTTCTGCCTTAAACCCTATGGTGTCACTACTCAGACGATTCTAATGAGTAGTAACACCATAGGAATTGGTTCTAAAATGAGTGAGAAATTGTTGAATTGGTTCAGTTTATACTCTCTCTTATCTGGAGCCTCGGACGTATTGGTAGAGGGCATTCTCTTTTGTACTTTTGTGGAGGAAAGGATTAATATGTTATATAGTTAGAACATATTAAGTGAAATCTTAATGATTAAGAAGGGGAGGAACTAGCTTTAGCGAGTGACCCCCTTCTTAACCATTAAGATTTCACTTAATATGATCTAACTAACTTAGAATATAACCTATATTTTGATTGGCTGAGGACTACAATATTCCCACCTATATTGTAAACAAACCTGGCTTATACTGATTGTGAGATCGCCAAATATGGCAGTCTTTACAACTAGTTGCTACGAGGCGGAGTTATCTATACCCCGTGCAGACACCATGCCACATCGAAACAAAACAAATTTTTAATGATTAAGTGCCGTACTTATTGGGGTGCAAAAGGCAGTTTGATTGGTTAAAAATGTAGGTTATATTCTAATATCATTTCTAACACACATATTGCCCACACCCCTATATAAGCGAAGAAGGACCGCCTCGGTGTACGAATTTTCAGTAGAACACTCACGCGTTAAATGTTCTAACGTGACGTCATAATGCGTACACCAAGAAATGTAGCGCCGTTGCTTCGGTGCAAATTTAGGTTAAATTGTGTGTTAGAATCGAAATAATAAATTAATACCAGTGTTTTATCTAACAATCGAACAGGGGTAGTCGTTGAGATGCTTGTAATTAAACCACTCGGCCTAAAGACCTCGTGATTAAATTACTACGCATCTCAACTCCTACCAGTGTTCGATTGCATGATAAAACACTGGTATGAATTTATTATTTCTTGAATAAGGAATGCATCTTAGGTTTAAAGTTGTACTTTCTGTTTAGATATAGTATGTCAAAGTGGAGGGTGAACCCATTGAGAGGCCCATAGGTGTCAGTATGCTGGAGAGGTTTCGCAGCTTCATCGCTGATGCTGCTGCAGCTGCTGCTCAGGTGTCAGGTGACTGTCATGTGACTCGATGTTGTACAGTCATGTGACTTGAGATTGTAGTCATGTGACTAGATGTTGTACTACAGTCATGTGACTTAAGTTTGTAGTCATGTGACTAGATGTTGTACAGTCATGTGACTTAAGTTTGTAGTCATGTGACTTGATGTTGTACAGTCATGTGACTTAAGTTTTGTAGTTATAGTAGACACCTAGATGTTGTGCACTTATAATTTATATCAATGAAGTTGGTAATCAATATTGTGAATAGATGTTGTACAGTCATGTGACTTAAGTTTGTAGTCGTTGTGATTAGATGTTTTATGGCCATGCAACTTAAAGAGGCTCGCAACCGGATTTAGCATTAAAAATAGTAATTGAAATATCGTCGCCTTAGTCTTACAGTACGCTATCTACATTTTTGGAAATATTGAGATATATACATCGTTGTTTTCTTCTAAAAGTGACCTGTCACCAGGTGTAAACAGAAAATGGATTTGGCGCCTAGTTTCAAAGTTACCGCCTCACAACTTGTGCTATCTCCATGATTCTCAAACAGTTTTCAATGATAAACTAAGCTATGTCCTGGAGTTGCAGCACTATAATACTTAATTTATAATCCTAAGAAGCATTATCCAATCACGTTTCAGTCATTAAGCACGTGACAGTTATGTTTACAATCACATTTTGCGGTATCTCCATGTGGGCTAAATATTTGTAATATTACACTGAGCTATCTCCAAACTAAAAGATTGAGCCACAGCTTTCGTTCCACACCATGCCAGGTATAACAAGTGAAGAATACGGGCATAACCGTAAATGTGATCAGAGCATACAGATTTTTACATGATAATACTTAAAATATTTTGAGATATTTGTTGATAGCTCAGTATAATACTGAAAAAAATTAAAATATTTTTTGAATTTTGAGCTATCTCCAAAATAAAAATAAAAATTATGGAAAAACTTTTAGATGAATGAGACTGTTATTGTGTTTGGTTATAGAAATGTGCAAGGTCTTTCATGTTTTTTAATTTAAAAAAAAACAACACGAAGAATTAATGAAATTACACACTTTGAATGTTGGAAGGCCTTGTTCTCGAAACTTTAAAAATGTAGATAGCTCATTATAAGAATAAGGCGATGATATATGTCAAATGCTTATATAAATGGGTAATATCTAAAAAAAACTAACCCGGTGTCTGATCAGGCACCAATCTGTTTGCCACTCAGATTAGAAAGATGGTTAGAAATTTCTAAAGTATTTTTCTACAATCAAGTGCATTGCATTTGCACGGGAAAGAAATATGTCTTTTCTACTGTATGTTACACACAATAAATACAGCTATCAGTATCCCTAGCTGCATGGCTGCACTGAAATGATCGAGTATGATGATCATCCCATTGAAAGATTTGAAATATTCCAATCCAAAAAATAACTTGGCCATTTTAGCAGAAAACACTAATACATGACAATATGTTTAAAAGGAATAGCACACATATTGCTAAAATATTTTAAGAGTTTCAGTTGATGTGGCTAGATTTTGTGTGGTTTATGTGATTTCAGTTTGCAATCATATGATGTATATTTACATTCGCCCCATTCAATTCCATTGAAAAAAATGCTGTTCATTTCGTATAAACCCCATTTCTCGAGAGGGCGGGACTTGTTGATAAGTTTCGAAGGGGAGGCGAGGCTTATGCAGTTTTCATTCGGGAATTAATCTTTGGAACTGGGAGAGCAAACATTGGCGGATTTTTCCAAATTTGTTCTTAACCGATCTATGCCTTCCTATTAGTGGAAACCATGATTCCCGACTGATATTCTTCTTTATTAATGAGATAAATTGCAAGAAAATTGAAATACCTTATAAACAACAACTGTCTGCATTCCGTTATGCAGCTAGCGCAATTCATGGTATTTGCCGATAACTTTCTGTCGTTCATTTTGCTTGAACCGCGAAAAAAAACCCATTCATTTCTTAAGTAGTTACCACTGAAACTTGAAATGTACAATATTCCAGTTTTCAATCAGAGTCTAATTTATTTTTGACTATTTAGGGATCCCCCACCATATTTCAAACAGCGTAAAATATAGGATCCTGTTGATCTTGTTTTACATAGTTTACAATGCGCCAAATAAACTATATAAAAGAACACTCTGTAAGTGATTATTAAGCAACGATGCATATGATTGTCATTATTATAGGACTGCATGCAGTTGGTTATTAGTTTAACTGACTTAAGATGTTGTGTTGTCCATATTTGAGGGAGAAAAACAATCATTATATCTCTTTCTTAGATCTTGATAGCTTATACATGTATATCATTTAAAACTTAAGCAGAAAGCTCCTTAACCCATTGCCCCATAGCCTGTTTCTAGTATTGAAAATAAGAGATCACCTAAAGCAGGTTGAAAGTAAAGCAGAATGTGCCTTCAGGCACATTCTGCTTTACTTTCAGCCTGCTTTAAGCTTTAATCTGCTAGAATATAGAACAATTATGGTTTAATACTTATTTATGACTATAAATTGAAACTGTTTTCTTCAGTGGAGGAACAAATTAAAGGCGTTAAAAAGCGTATATTTATAGGGTATTGGGTTAAGGAGTTTTCTGCTTTACAGTTGTCTTACATTCAGCAGCCACCTCTGTTGAAGACATCATATCATGGTAACTTTCATTTACAACAGCTAGAAGCCATTTAATACAAGTTTGACTGTGAATTATTGGAGATTGATAGAAATCTATGATGCTTCCCAGTTCCAGGAGATGGCTTATGTGATGAGTTAATTATTATATGTGCTGAAATTGGTCACAGAGACGTTTGTCAGTACCAAATGACACCATGCCTACCTTTATCTTACTGGACCCATTTAACCCATTAACCCATAAATATACACCTTTCATTTAAAACTCCTCTGAAGGAAATATTTCTACTTTTTACAGTCATGAAAATGCACAATACGAAATATTTTATATATCCCAGCAGGTGGTAGCTTAAAGCAGGTTGAAAGTAAAGCAGATTGTACCTGCTTTAAGTGGTGATATGTTTTCAAAATTAGAAACTGGCTATTGGGGTAATGGGTGAAGCCTTAAGTGTCAAATTGGCAAACAGTGTAGAACGGTACCTCATGAGACACCTTTGTTAAGCAAAGGGATAACTATTAACCAATTACCCCATAGCCTGTTTCTAGTATTGAAGGTAGTTGACCACTAAAAGCAGGTTGAAAGTAAAGCAGAATGCGCCTTCAGGACCATTCTGCTTTACTTTCAGCCTGCTTTAAGCTACCATCGTTTAGAATATAGAAATCATTTCTTATAAAACATACTCTTAACTGCACAAATTGGAACTATTTTCTTTAGTAGAGGAATAAATCAGAGTCATAAAAAGGTGTATTTTTATGGGGTAATGGGTTAAACTATCAGCCCTCGATCTGTACTTAAAACTTAGTTTTTAGCTCACCTGAGCTAGCTCAGGGTGAGCTTTTGCAATCCTTGAATGTCCGTCGTCCGTCGTCCGGCGTGCATCGTCTGGCGTCAACAATTTTAGTGTTTACACTCTAGAGGTCACAATATTTATCCAATCTTTTTCAAACTTGCTCAGATGGTATATTGCCATAAGAGTTCGGATGAGTTCGATTATGGTTGAAATCGGACAAATAGGTCATGAGTTATCTACCTTTGAACTGCTGAAAATGCCATATTTAACAGTGTTTACACTCTAGAGGCCACAGTATTTATTCAATCTTTCTAAAACTTGCCCAGATTGTATATGACCATAAGAGTTCAGATGAGTTCGATTTTATTTGAAATCGGACAAATAGATCAAGAGTAATCTACCTTTGAATTGCTGAAAATGCCATATTTAACGTTGTTTACACTCTAGAGGCCACAGTATTTATCCAATCTTTCTAAAACTTGCCCAGATTGTATATGACCATAAGAGTTCGGATGAGTTAGATTTTGGTTGAAATCTGACAAATAGATCAAGAGTTATTTACCTTTAAATTGCTGAAAATGCCATATTTAACAGTGTTTACACTCTAGAGGTAAACAAATTTTATCCAATCTTTCTCAAACTTACTCAGATTGTATATTTCCATAAGACTTTGAATGAGTTCAATTATGGTTGTAATCGGATCAATAGGTCAAAAGTTATATACCTTTGAATTGCTGAAAATGATATATTTGACAGTGTTTACGCTCTAAAGGCCACAATATTTATCCAAGCTCTCTCAAACTTGCCCAGATTGAATATGACCATAAGAGTTCGGAAAAAGGGTGATTATGGTTGGAATCGGACAAATAGATCAAGAGATTTCTACCTTTGAATTGCTGAAAATGCCATATTTTACTGCGTTTACACTCTTGCAACTACAGTTTTCAATGGATTGTTATTATACTTGTACACAAAGGATGTAGCTATACGTTCTGGAAGGAGTGCAATTATTGTTGAAATGTAATCAGTGTGGCAATAGTTACCTGCCCTTGATATACTTTGAAATGCTAGAAAAAGGCTTCATTTCAGTTTTCTTTAGGCTTTAGTTATCTGCCTTTGATGTACTCTACTATACTAGAGTAGATCGACAAACTTGAATAGATTTAGAATAAAACGGGTGAAATTCAAAGGTAAAGCTATTAGGCTTCATTACAAATGGTGAGCGATATCAGGGCCTTCAGGCCCTCTTGTTATCAAAATTAATGCTCTAGTTTTAATAAATGTTTATTAAAACTAGAGCATTAATTTTGATAAAAACTGAGTTTTGAGTACAGTGGGCATTTAAGTTTTATAACCTTGGGTCCAGATTCCACAATGATTGATCTTGATCTAAAAATTAACCAGTGTTGATCATCAAATGCCGACATCTGTCTGATGATTGGATTGATATTGGCTTGTCATAAAAAGCAACCAATCAAATGCTGATATCCATAGGATGTTGGTGTGGGTTACCACGGGTCATTGTACATTGGTCATTATGTAATAAAATGGACTGATAGTTTGTTAAGAAAGCCAGCATTGATAACTGGCTGCCTCATCTGGATCCAAGCTGATATTGAAACTTTTCACATAGTTATCTCTGTAATGCATGCTCAAGGTCATCAGAATACATGATTATGAATTATTCACACCACTTAATAGTATTGATTTCAGCACTTTAAATATTTGGTTTTGCTCACGAAGCCTTGTTTTTTGCAAACTGAGTATTTTATCACCATTATAATAGACGGCTTTCAGTATAGAAATGTCCATTAGTAGACCTCACAGACATATTACAGTGTTCCTAGTACAGTTAAGAAGACATACATCAGTGGAACTTTGATTTCTCAAACTTGGTTATAATAGCCCTTTATCCCATAGCCTGTTTCTAGATTTAAAGACAGGTGACCACATAAAGCAGGTTGAAAGTAAAGCAGAATGCACCTTAAGGCACATTCTGCTTTACTTTCAGCCTGCTTTAAACTACCATCAGCTAGGATAATTATGGAATATATTTCTGAAGGTGCATATAACACAACTGTTTAAATTGGAACCATTTTCTTTAGTAAAGGAATAAATTAGAGGGAGTAAAAATGTGTATTTATGGGTAAAGGGTAAACCCAATTTACCTGTATTTCAAAGTTAAAATATGACTACAAGCCACATTTTAATTTGAACTATGGGAGTGTTTCACTTTATTGAACGACTGAAATAATGAAATTTATTTGTAGAGATATTGGTCACAATACTTTGAGTTAAGGGAGTTTGAGAAATGGATGTTTGACTGTAATTCTACCCTTTCTATGTCAAACTTTCAAATGAACTATTCCACTGTTGAAAGATTGACCAGTTTGTAATTTAGAAAATATTTTGGAAAAATAAAATTAAAGTAGACATATTGCAGACCAAGATCAGAGGAGTCACTGTAACTCTTGATGTGTCATTGTTTCGTCTGCAACAATTTGTAGTCAGAGTGCTATTATTCTAAAAGTAGATTTTTTTTCTTCAAAGTTTCTTTTCAAAACAGTGTCAGTTTATATCCTGATCAAGGCTATAAGAGTTACGGAGCCCAAGTGAGGCTAAATTGTAGCCCAAAATGCACAAAAAAGCATTGCAGTGGCACTTTACTAAGTTACTGTACAGTTACTTATAGAAATTTAGCCAAGCATCTAACCTACATGCACGTAAAAGTTGTCGAAAATGGGCCGTACGCATTTAGATTCACACTAAATAAGACCTTAAACTTCTGACTTTTGAAATAGATTCTTCCGTTTACTTAATCATTGACCACTATAAATATATTTGTCCCGAAAATATGACGAGCAGTGCAGACACTAATCAGAGGGATCTTCACAAGTTCTCTGATCATGGTCTACACTGTTTGTAGATGATGGACTATACAACGATCACAAATATCCTTGTCTCCAACATGTGTGAGATCAATTTGATGACATCACTATAACCTCACTTATATCTATAAAGGCGTTTTGACGTCACCGGGGTTCCAAAAAAATGCATATTGCTTAAAAAAAAATAGCTTAAAATCGTTGGTTATGTGAGAAAAAGAATATATGTCACTCGTCGATGTTTAAGACAAGTTGATCTCAAACCAGTCTAGAATAAAAAAGTTATTAAGCTCGCCAAGGCTCACTTAATAACATTTCAATTCTAGATTCGTTTGAGATCAGCTTGTCTTAAACATCGACGAGTGACAGATCCTATATATCTGTTTGTTTTGTAGGTACATCGAGTATTGACATTGATGAGCCTTCGGAAAATAAGCCAGGGACACCCACACGGAAACCAGCCCAGAATGGTGTTCATGGTGCAGAGCAGGGTACCAAGCCTCGGGTAGATTATCCCAGAGAGGGGGACCAGCATAGACTATCGCAGCTGTTTGATGTACTGAGGACACGGAAACCAGACTCTGAACCTAGTCCAAGATCACACACTGAGATCAAACGTGTTACCTCTCGTAGGTACAGTGAGTCTGACAGTGATTCCAGCACGTCTTCAAATGGTGATGAAATATCGGCTAGGAGCTCACCAAATACAGCTCTGTCTCTCACAGAGTCAGAGCTTGATGCACGGAGAAATGACTCCCCATATGGAGGAGACATTCCTTCCCCAAGAGGACTGGGGTCCCCAGAGTCTTCTGAGTCTTCCTTGAGGTTAACATCACCAGACAAGTCAGATGACAGTCCAGAAAAGGAAAGGCAAGGTCAGAAACCAAAGCCGTCTCCAAGGGCATCCCCAAGGGCATCTCCAAGGTCGCCAAGACCAGGTGCACGTCAGAAAGGTCAGAATGAAAACAGTGATCCCGACAGATCACCGGTCAAACTTCAGAGTGAACCCATAGATCCTAATAAGGTAGTTAGACCCAAAGCAAGGCCAAGGTCAGGTGAGAAAGGTTATTCTCAAGGTCAAAGGTCATCAAGAGCTATAACTGAGATTAGTGAAGAGTTAAGTGAGAATGGTACAAGTCTGTCACCTGTTGAAAGTGATCTTCAACTGCATGTGTCAAGGACTAGAGAATCACTGGATAAAAAGCAGGAGTCCCACATGAAACTGAGCCGAACTTCTCTTGATAGCCCCAGTAAGAGTGGCTCAGCGTCGCCTAGTGGAAGTATGCGGAGTCTTAGTGAACAAAGTGCTCGCAGGAGTTCCGATAACTTATCAGTGAGGTCTGCTAGCTCAGACCAGGGAAGAGCTGTGAATAGAAAAAGTGATGAATTTTTAAATGTAGATAAAGTCAGTAGAAGTTCTAGGCAAGATTTAAATGAAACAAGTGTTCAGATAAGAACTACGAGGTCTAGAGAAGCTATTGAAATACTCGATGACACACAGACTTCTGTCAGTCCTGATCCAGATCAATTTAATCAAAATGAAACTCAAATTGCTGATAAAGACCGAACAACCTCAGATAAACCAAGTGATAAAACCCAGACTAAAACTAGTATGCAAATTACTGACGATGAATCACAAGGTTTTTTAACTGCTCCTCGATCTGGCTCACCATATTCATTTTCAATGGAATCTCTCCCTTCGTCCCATCCATCACCGACAACTCGGCGTAGCATCGGGGAGTCAAGCCTTGTGGAGTCGTCGGACACAGACTCGATATCGCGCTACAGTCACCCTGACATTAATGAACATAGTGGGACAGAATCAGCAGCAAGAGATGAGGAAGAGTTTGTCGTGGAGGAGATTTCAAAAGTTCGCTTCAAGACTGTCACCAAAAAAATTGCTCAAATGAATGTGCTGGCCAAGATCTCAAAGTCGCCGAACAGAAGTAAGTAAAGATATAGTGTTGTAAACTTTATTTCCACAGAACCACACAGGGATGTATCAACCATTTCTCCTCTCTTCCACACACCAGAAAAAACCTGCAAAATTGGCACACTGTATAACCCTGTAATTATTCTAATCACAGAGTAATTTGTTATGAAGGTGCAAACTGAATGGCAAACAGTGTGACTCTGATCAGACTGCTGACCTTCTGGAGCAGTCTGATCAGGCTCTACATAGTTTGCTTAGGCCTGTTTGTCTCAATACTTAAGGTCATCATGAGGGTTACCTGAGAACATGGCTATCTTAAATATTATATGCACGCGAAAGAAGAGTCTTACTTAAATGGATAAAAATACAGATCTCAACATAAAGCAGGACAAGAAAGAAGCAGACAGCTCATATAGGAGCTTTTTGCTTTACCATTAGCCTGCTTTTAATGCAAACTCTTACATTAAGCATAGAAACAGTATATTATTATATGTGTTATATGTTTATAGCTGAATTGATTCTGGGTATAGCAGAAAGGGTTTGAATTCTCTTCATAACTGTAATCATGGCAGTTTGAATATTTTTCTATAAAATCTTCTGTTTTACTTAATTTCTGAGCTTCAGCAAAAAAGTATCAAATTGGATTTTAATATTGTAACATCTGAAAAAACAACAAAAAACAACAGGTGTGGGAGGAATATAGATTATTCAACAATTTACCCTGTGACATTTCTTTAATATTCACAGAAGGAACTGATTTCTATAACATAGCAGATAGTAACTTTAAGCAAACTGAAAGAAAAGTAGAATGTATCTTAAGGCACATTCTGCTTTACTTTCAACCTGCTTTAAATATTCAAAACCATGCGGGTAATGGGTTAACCCTTTACCCCATAAATTTACCTTTTTACACCTTCAATCTATTCCTTCATGGAAGAAAATAACTCTAATTTATACAGTCATGGCTCTGTATCCTAAGAAATATTATCTATATTCCAGCAGAAGGTAGCTTAATTAAAGCAGACTGAAAGTAAAGCAGAATGGGCCTTACTTTCAACCTGCTTTTAGTCGTCATTTGTTTTCAAAATTAGAAACAGGCTATGGGGTAATGGGTTAATAATTTACCTATCAGATTTAACTACCCTGTGTTATAAGGCCAGCCAACTTGACCATTATATGCCATTGAGACTGACCTAATGGTAGAGGAAACTTTCAATAATGACAAAATCAGAGAATGTTAACACGGGTGCCATTTCTCCGAATTTTTTCCTAATTTTTTTATTTTTAGCTCGACTTTTTCAAAAAGTCGAGCTATTGTCGTCACCCTGTCGTCTGCGTCTGCGTCTGCGTCTGCGTCAGCGTCTGCGTCTGCGTCAGCGTCTGCGTCGGTTAAGTTTTTTGCTTAAGGTTTTTGTAAGAGTCCATTTCTCAATAACTACCAAAGGTATCCATTTGAAACTTGGAATAATTGTTCAGTATTAAAAGGGAAACTCATTACAACAAGACAGGTAACCCTGGGATTTGTCATTTCAGAGTTATTGCCCTTGTTTTATTTACTTAAAAATTATAAATTAACATATCTCAATAACTATCAAAGGTATCCATTTGAAACTTTGAATAGTTGTTCAGTGTCAAAAGGGCAACTCATTACAACAAGACAGGTAACCCTGGGATTTGTCATTTCAGAGTTATTGCCCCTATTTTATTTACTTAAAAATTATAAATTAACATATCTCAATAACTATCAAAGGTATCCATTTGAAACTTGGAATACTTGTTTAGTATCAAAAGGGAAAATCATTACAACAAGGCAGGTAACCCTGTGATTTGTCATTTCAGAGTTATTGCCCTTGTTTTATTTACTTAAATATTATAAATTAACATATCTCAATAACTATCAGGGGTATCCATTTGAAACTTTGAATAGTTATTAAGTATCAAAAGAGCAACTCATTACAACAAGGCAGGTAATCCAGGGATTTGTCATTTCAGAGTTATTGCCCATGTTTTATTTACTTAAAAATTGTAAATTAACATATCTAAATAACTATGAAAGATATTAACTTGAAACTTTAAACACCTGTTAAGTATCAAAAGAGCAACTCATTACAACAAGGTAGGTTACTCTGTGATTTGTGATTCCAGAGTAATTGCCCTTGATTTATTTACTTAAAACTTGTAAATTGAAATATCTTAATAACTGTCAAAGGTTTTAACTTGAAACTTTAAATACTTGTGTTATAACAAAAGGGCAACTCATTCAAACAAGAAAGGTGACCGGGGATGTGCCATTCCAGAGTTATTGCCCTTGTTTTTATTTACATAAAACTTGTAAATTGAAATTTCTCAATAATTACCATAGGTATTAACTTGAAATTTTTAATGCTTGTTAAGTTTCAAAAGGGCATCACCTTTCAACACAGCAGATAACCATGGGATTTGTCATTGCAGAGTTATTGCCCTTGTTTGACTAAGAATTTGTATATGAAATTCTTCAGTAACCATAGAAAGTTATTAATTTCAAACTTCCAATATATTTGAATACTTGTTTAGTTTCAAAAGGGCAACGCATTACAACAAGGCAGGTAAAGCAGGCAAAGATATTGTCCTTCTTTTGACTTATAGTTTACTTTAAGTGGAATGTAGACTGTCCAAGTATGTTTAAGTTGTTGTTGCTTACAAACTTCTATGATCAATAGGGCATTAAACACCCATACACATTCTTTAAGTTTGAAAAATATAGCCGTCTCAAGTATATGAAAGTCGAGCGTCCAGCACCCGTTTGCGGTGCTCTCGTTATAGCTTCAAGCAGGCTGAAAGTAAAGCGGAATGCGCCTTCAGGCGCATTATGCTTTACTTTCAACATGCTTTAAGTAAACACACTTGAAAAATAGAAAATTTGGAAATCTCTAAGTATTTTTCATGATCAAGTTATGGCAGCCCTCTGTTTACAGAGGGAGCCTCCGTGGCCTAGTGGTATAGTCACTGTGAATTACATCACTAAGCACCTCACCGCTGTGAGTTTGAATCCCAGTAGGGTCGTTCGGATTTTTCATGTGGGGAAGCCTTCCAGCTGGCTTGCGGAAGGTTGGTGGTTCTACCCAGTTGCCGATTCAAGCCTGAACATAAAGTGCTTTTGGTGTCTTCCTCTACTTGTAATTAGCTCGACGTCGTGATATGACTGAAATACTGTTGAAAGGGACGTAAAATCAAAACAAATCAAATCAAATCTGTTAACTGAAGCGGATTGACTGTAGATTAGTTTTGTAGACTGGTGCAGTATCTAGTACTGACAGTTAGTTCCAAGGTGTGGATGTATGGTAGAGTTGTATTGATTGATTGAGATGACTAACTAAGTGATGAGGACATTCATCTGTTTGTACCAGTAGTTCAGAGTGACTAATCACCAGGGCTGTTTTACAAACAGATGGTAGCTTCAAGCAAGCTGAAGTAAAGCAGAATGCGCCTTCAGGCGCACTCTGCTGTACTTTCAACCTGCTTTAACCCATTGTATGCTGGGCAATATTTGGTTGCCATTTTAAAATGTTGTGTGCAGCGGGTATAACTCAAATATTTGCAAAAGTTTTAGCCGTTTCTGATAGAATATTGACTTAGCTGCAAACAGTTTTGATCTTAGATCAGGCCCCACAATTTTGGGCCTGATCTTAGATCAAAACTGTTTGCCTAGAAGTACACCTAAAAGTGTATCAAGCATAAAATGGGTTAAGTAAACACACTTGAAATATAGAACATTTGGAAATCTCAGGATTTTTCATGATCAAGTTATGGCAGCCCTGGAAATGCAATGTGAAACCCAGACTCCCTCCAGTCATTACCTTGATTACCTTGATTATATATAGCCACACTCATTGTCTCATTGTCTCTAATACTCAAAATGGACAGATCCAAATTCCAATTAAGTCTTTATGTCTATTATTGACTAGAGTATAGGGTTGCGTTTTTGGGATAGCCCTGTGTCCATCGTGCATTGTGAAGCAGCAGAGGAATAAATTAAAGAATTAAAGGCGTAAAAGGGCGTATTTACGGGGTAATGCTAGGTTAAAATGAAACATCTCCTTATGGATAGACAGTTAATTGTTTGCTTCCTACAGAACAAATATAATTCACAGGCTTTCTGCATTACTTTTGTTGTGCATTAAGTTACCACCTTATAATCTCAAAGACCACCCATGAATCTAGTCCTTGTAAATGCTCACTTAACTCCTCAATTGATTGTATCTGTCATAACGTCTTGTTAGTGTTGTCTTCAATAATTGATCACTCAGACCGTTTTAACCCTTTCCTCAACAGAGGCCCCTGTACAGCCTTTGTATATGTGAGGAAAATGAATATTTAACTGTAGTGTTAAAACAGGTTATTATAAAAGCTTCAAAAGCAAGAAAAAAGTAAGCAAACTTCTCCTAAAGGAGCTTTCTGCTTTACTCCCATTTTGCTTTATGCAGTTCAATAATCCTACCCTACACAATTAAATATATTTATGGAGTAACGGACGATTTTACCTTTATTGTGCTATAATTGGCTTTTATCTTAAGTAAAATGTTAAACAGTTTAAACAGATAAAATTTTGATTACATGCATACTTTGTTTTTTTTATCTCATCTGTTTTGAAGAAACTACAAGCTATTGTCATCTAACTCCCGTGTCTGCATTGTCGTAGTCCTCGTCCGAAATCGTAACGTTGGCCATAACTGATACAGATGAGTATTTACTTTCAACCTCAGCTTTAAGTGGTAATCTATCTTCAAAACTAGAAACAGGCTATGGGGTAATGGGTTAAGGTTTCATTGTATTAACTCTTTCCTCCCTGAAACTTTAAATGGACAATTCCAGTTTCCATTTTAGTCCAGTCCATTTCTGACTTTTAAGGGTTGTTTTTGTCAATGTTTAGCATTGTGACAAACAGTGAAGACCCTGATCAGAGGGCTCCTTTCGGAGCCCTCTGATCTGGGTCTTCACTGTTTGCATAGGACATGTGTACTATTCACATGTACAATGTTTGAAAAGGACGCCTTTATGCGGGATTAGGGTTCAAAGAGTTAAGTGGAAGCTAGCATAAATAGGACTGTGACCTTACATTGTATTGTATAACTCACATGAGAGGAAGAAGTGCAGAATTAATGGCTTCTATAATTATAAGTCCATAAAATACTGAATGAATTGATGAAACCCACAGGAGCAAGATCTACATGAGGAAGTAGAATAATTTCTCTCTTTTTGTAAAATACAGTAAAACATTTGGATTAGGAGGGCCATTTAACCCTTTACCTAATAGAAGTGACTTTTAGCGTAGTTAGTTTATTCCTCCGCTAAATAAAATAATTCCAGTTTATACCCTCATGAACAATTACCATTATAAATATTTTATATAGCCTAGCAGATGGTAGTTTAAAGCAGGCTGAAAGTAAAGCAGAATAGGGTTAGGGTTAGGGTGCTTTACTTTCAACCTACTTTAAGTGATCACCGGTATTTAATGTTATAAACGGGTTATTGGGTGAAGGGTTAAAAGAAGCCTAAATAATGTTTTTTTTAAGTTAGATTTTACAGCTTAAAGCAGGTGAAAGTTGAACAGAAAGCCCCTATAACAAGCTAGGTATGCTGCAATAACTGTTATTGTCTGCATGCTACTGAACAAGTATAGCTCACCTGAGCCAACTTTGGGGTTTATATAATGCTCAGGATGATCTATTTTGACCGCTTTCGGTCCTTTCTGAACTTTAATGCCATCTAAAATTACCAAATCTAGTGTGTGAATACATCTTTAGGATTACCGATTGTCACATACCACTTTAAGACTGCCTTGACCTCGACCTCGACCTCTGATCTTGAGTATTGATAAACCTTGTCCAGAACATGATTGTGACAGGGTGCTGCAGTGGGAGTATGAAACACTGTTAGTAATAGCTCTAGTTATTATCAGATTCTGTATTTAAAAGCAAGTATTCAAAACTCTTTGCAGGTGCCAGTATATATTCAAAACATGGGCAGTGAAAAGGTTTAACCCATTACCCCATAGCATATATCTAGTACTGATTATAGGTAACCATTTAAAGCAGGTTGAAAGTAAAGCAGAAATGCGCCTTATGGTGCATTCTGCTTTACTTTCAGCCTGCTTTAAGCTATTATCTACTAAGATAAAGAAAAAAATATATGGTACATATATATATATTCATGACTGTATACAAATTAGAAATATTTTCTTCAGTGGAGGAATAAAAGAAAGTGCTAAAAAGGTGTATTTATGGGGTATGGGATAATGGACTTAGGTCAAGGATTAAGAGTCAAATCATTTCTGTCATGCAATACTACAGTCTTCCTTCTTAACCCATTACCCCATACATATGCCTTTTAACCCTTCTCACCAAGTTCATCACCATCTGATCAGGTTCTACACTGTTTGCAAGATATTCAGAACATTGGCATTAAAAAGGGTTTAATCCTTATCATGATATGCAGTTGACTTGACTATAACATTTGCAAACAATTTGGACCTAGATCAGACGCCACATAACATGGCGTCTTATCTGATGATCCAAAATGTTTGTCACTCACATTCAACTATTTTCCAGTTAAATAATTTTAGAAAAAACATTCATAGACGATAAATTTGAAGCAGATGACAATTCAGCTTGATAACTTGATAAGGGATTAACTCTTTGCACCCTAGGGGGGGGGGGGGGGGGGGGGGGGGGGGGATATTATCTGGCACAGTGATTGTCTTTGCAATCAGTTTTCAATCCTGATGAGAAGCCGCGCCTCGCGGCGTCACATCACGATCCAAATTGTTTGCCATTTTGACACTGATTTTAAAAGAAAATTTGAAAATTCTTATTTAGAACGATAGCAGACGACAAATTGTTGCAGACGAAAAAAAATTACCCAGCATGCAAAGAGTTAATGGTGCTGATAGAGAGATAAAAGGTCAAATTATTCCTGACATGCAAACTCGCTATTAACTCTTTCCTCGCCATACGGAACTGCGAAGTTCACTTTGCAAACAGTTTGGATCCTGTCCAGAGGCTGGATTATTGCGGCGTCTGATCGGGATCTGAAATGTTTGACAGTCCCATCGATAATTCTCCATTTAAACTGTTTTAACCCTTTACCCATAGTCTATTTCTAGTATTGAAGATAGATGACAACTTAAAGCAGGTTGACAGTAAAACAGAATTTTAGGCGCATTCTGCATTACTATGAACCTGCTTTAACTCTTTCCTCCCTGAAACTTTAAATGGACAATTCCAGTTTCCATTTAAGTCTAGTCCATTTCAGACTTTTAAGGGTTGTTTTGTCAATGTTTGGCATTATGACAAACAGTGAAGACCCTGATCAGAGGGCTCCTAGGAGCCCTCTGATCTGGGTCTTCACTGTTTGCATCGGACACATATACTATTAACATGTACACTGTTTGTAAAAAACGCCAATATGCGGGACTAGGGTTCAAAGGGTTAAGCTACATGTACCATCTGCTAGAATATAGAAAATATTTCTTATAATTCAATATACATGACTATATAAATTGGACTTATTTTCTTCAGTGGAGGAATACATCAAATGTGCTAAAAAGGCACTTCTCTGTAGGAAAATGTTAAATCTAACTTTGAAATAATTTTTATATTTAAGGCAATTAACAGTTTAAAGCAGACAATAATTATAATGTAATTGAAGGGGCTATTTAGTAGACTATAATTATAATGTAATTGAAGGGGCTATTTAGTAGACTATAATTATAATGTAATTGAAGGGGCTATTTAGTAGACTATAATTATAATGTAATTGAAGGGGCTATTTAGTAGACTATAATTATAATGTAATTGAAGGGGCTATTTAGTAGACTATAATTATAATGTAATTGAAGGGGCTATTTAGTAGACTATTATTATAATGTAATTGAAGGGGCTATTTAGTAGACTATGAAGTTGACCATGAATGTCGTCTGATACTGTTCTAAAATTACAATTTTCAAAATTTCTTTTAAATTTCAGTGTAAGAATAGCAAGCAGTTTGGATCCTGATGAGACGACGCGTTATGCGGCATGTCATCTGGATCCAAACTGTTTGCAAAGGTACATAATGAGTCGACATGTGTTTGACATAAAATGGAGTCTTTTCTAGGACAGTTATGTAGAGTCTTAAAACATTCAGGAGTTTACATTGCTAAATGCTTTCAACAGACACATCCCGAATATGCCCTGGATAGGGTCAGGCGATTACTGAAGATAATGATGTTGATGATGACACTTGTCAGAGATTTTAACCCTTTTCATGCTGAATTATCAACTGCGAAAAATGTATCAACTGCGAAAAATATCAAAATAATTTTTTATATTTTTGTAAACTGAAGAAAAGTTGAAAATGAGTGACAGACAGTTTAGATCCAGATCAGACGCCATTATGCGACGTCTGATCTGGATCCAAACTGTTTGCAAATGTTAGCCAAGTGAAGCTTAGCAGGATAAGGGTTAAAAAAATTGCTCAGAATTGTGTAATCCAAACAAATATTGCTAGAATGGATGGCACTGATAAAATTGCTCACAGCATCAAGTTTGTGATGCAAATAGCATACAGTAGGACTGACCTATATTATGACCACTAAATTAGGTGTTTACGACTGGGGATTGATTAAAGTATAGTGACAGTAAAACAGAAAGCTCCTTTCAGAGCTTTCTGTTTTACTGTCACTTTGCTTCAAGCAAAAAAAGGAGCTTTCTGTTTTACTGTCACTTTGCTTTAGGCAGTCACCTGTCTTATAACCAATCACTTAGGCTTCCTTTTTGTGGTTGTTATAGACAGGTCTTACTGTACATGAATTTTTAGATTGTATACTCCAAATGACAAAAAGTTTGGATCCTAGTCCAAGCTGTTTGCAAATGCAAAGCAATTGATTTTTAGTACTTTGAGATCTTAACAAACCCCATAAAACACCATTACTTGACTTTTGGCATTATGAAGCTAGCAACAGGACTGATGTAACATGTTGAATGACAGTAAGTGGGTCCTAAGTTCCTAACATGACATCATGGTGTTATGTGACAGAGTACAGTAGCTGTTAATCCTGTATGCCATAGCTTATTTTAGAGAGTTTAGGTGGTAGCTTAAAGCAGAGTGCAATTAAAGGTTTTAGAATTGTAGATGAAATTATTGTTGTAGACAAAATATTACTGAGTACTCAGCTGTTACTATTAAGGAGTTATATAGGGCAAACGTAATGCAGAACGTTTTAAGCAAACCTCACTTCTAGAGTATGCTCAACTTTTTTAACCAGCCATGATAGACTAGTTGCCTAAAGTGGTGAATATTTATCCTCATTTGGTGGTCGAAATAGAGAAGGGCTAACGGTAAAATGTCTAAAGAATTGCATACTGTATCCTAAGTTACCTGACAGGCATGAGGCTAATGCAGAACAGTGGCAGCAAAACATGCAGTCTAGCCTGAAACTGAATCCATGTCTTTCGCAATAAACTCTTCAGGTCAAAAGAATCAGTGAAATGGATTTGCATGCAAGTTGCGTGTTGTGTCTTGCAGGTCTTGCATGTCTCTCATGCTGGGTTTCAGTTACATTCTAACCTGTGTTAACAAACCCTTAACTCTTGGCATGCTGGGTAATTTTTTTGTCTGCAACATTTGTCGTCTGCTATCGTTCTAAAATTAGAATTTTCTTAATTTCTTTTCAAAACATTGTCAGAGTGTCGAACGGTTTGGATCTTGATGAGACGCCGCATTATGTGGCGTGTCATCAGGATCAAAACTGTTTGCAAAGGCAATCACTGTGGCAGATATATCAGTCGCTAGCATGCAAAGAGTTAAAATACTGAAGTTATACAAAAAGACTCACCCGTATTAGATCAGTTACAAGTTTATTTTGCCTTTGCATTTAATTTTGTTTAGAATTAATAGGCATGACAAACAGCGCATATCCTGATCAGAGGGCTCCATCAGGAGCTCTGTGATCTGGATCTACACTTTTCGCAAAGAATATATATACGCTGTCAACTCACTGTAAATGTTATTAGCATTCTACTCTTTAAATTTTCATGAAGCTCTTTAAAGACATGTTAATTTGCATAATACAAGACAAAGGTAAAGCAGAAAGCTCCTAGAGGCTATTTCTGCTCAACTTTTGTCTTGCATTAAGTTACAAGTCAACTATATTAAAGAGGAATATTTGATTTTTGTTTAGAATTAATCCATGATTAACCCATAGATTATTTCAAGTATGGAAGGTAGGTGACCACTTAAAGCAGGTTGAAAGTAAAGCAGAATGCGCCTGCTTTAGGCTATCATCTACTAGAATATGGAAAATATTTCTGATGATACATATTCATGATTGCATAATGTGGAACTATTTTCTTCAATGTAGGAATAAATCAAAGGCATCAAAAGGCGTATATTTTAGGTGTAATGGGTGTATGACTCAGGTTATCAGTAGTGTGACTTGCCCATATCACAGATGATGTGGTTTTGTTTGATCAGTATCCCAGGGGAGTCGGAATCATTCACTGACAGCTCAACCCCACACCTCATCATTGCAACTTCACTGATTTGTACTTTAAACATCTGCAACAATTGTCATCTGCTACAGTTCTATAAATAGAATGTCAAATTTTCCTTTCAAAGCAGGGTCAGTGTGTCGAAAGTGTAGCGTCTAACTAGGATCTAGACTGTTTTTGCAAAGGTTATCATGGTTTCATAGCTAGCATATATGCTATTAGAGATAAGTCTACCTGAAATTTGTTATGAGCAAGCTTGCTACAATTGTTGCAAACAGTTTGGATCCAGTTGAGATGCTGAATAATTCTGTTTGACATTCTGATTATATAATCCTTACAAGAAATAATTGACAATGAATCAATTACAGTACTGAACCTTATTAAATTAAATTGATAATCGCAAGCGAATTGCCATCGAATTGCCATCAAATTGGGTGCTTCAAAAGGTGAATCTTACGCTTGAATATTTTTACGCGATTTTTCCGAAGCGGTTGTGACATAAATGGAATCGAAAAAATTAACATAGGCATATTTGCGAATATTTGTGAGATACACCTTTCAAGCAAACTTACCCGAGGGTAAGTTACTATTTTGAATCGCAAGCAAATTGCCATCGAATTGCAAAGGAATTGCAAGCGAATCGCAAAAATGTTAATTTTATAAGGTTCAGTACTGTATGTAAGGTGCTTCTAAGGACTGTCTAAGTTTGCAAAAGCTGCTTCTTTCTTTTCTTGATTTCTTCCTATACTGAACAGCGCCCACTCGGGGTAATATCATACAGAGGCAATTGACAGGTGCACCATGGACCGTTTCATAAAACTTGTCGTAAGTCAGATTATAAAAGTCTCAAGTTTTATTTATTTCTCAATCTAATCCTGTCTTGTGACATCTTTTTGGAATCGTCTTGAAAAGACAATTCCAAAAAGATGTCACAAGACAAGATTTGATAGAGAAATAAGAAATTAAATGTATTTTAAAGTTTTGACTTACGACCGTTTTTGTCGTACAAAGTTTTATGAAACGGGCCCCAGGTCCTCATTGACCAACAAATTTCCAACAAATTTCAACTGTACCAGAAAATTCGAAACAGGCAAGGGAGGAATCTTGCAAAACAAATATTTCCAGATGCATTGGCTCATTTTTCACATTTGACAGCTGAACTTGTGTGTGGTATCCAATGATCAATGGATTAAATATTATGCCTTATAAAGGTTCCAGTTTCTAATTCAGACTCAGTCACCCCTGAAACTTTTAATGGACAATTCCAGTTTCCAGTTCAGTCTATTACATTTATGACTATATAGGGATGTTTTATGTAATATAATGCAAACTAACAAGCATTGGAGACCCTGAAGAGCCCTCTGATCTGGGTCTACACCGTTTCAATAGTACAAAATTAATGTACTCTTAATAGGTACAATGTTTGTAAAAGACAAGTTAATTGATACTCTTGGCCATGGGTTAAATGATCTTGAAGCAAATACTGTCTTAACCCAATACCCAATAGCCTGTTTCTAGTTTTAAAGAAAGATGATCACTTAAAAGCAGGTTGAAAGTAAAGAAGAATGCCCATTTAGGCGCATTCTGCTTTACTTTCAACCTGCTTTAAGCTATTATCTGCAAGGAATATAAAAAATATTTCTTATGATACATATTCAAGTCTATCTTTTTCAGTGGATGAATAAATAATAGGCTTAAAAAGGTGTATTTATGGAGTAATGGGTTAAACCTTACTGTGCAGGATAGAAGTGTGTAAATGAATTTCAAACAGTGTAGTGAAGGAGCCCTCTGATCAGGATCTGCACTGTTTGGCGTATGATTTGAGAACATTACTTTTGTCAAGTCTTAAAGCTGCTTTCGATATCTAAAACTTGCATTTAATTTTCTCTCGACTGACTGTGTATAATTCAATTCTTACTGTCTATATTTCACACCATGCAGAAGGACCTCTGGGAACGTTGGGACTTATGCATATTTTTCACAGTACAGTTTCATTACAGTACCAAAAATAAAACGTTGAAGTAATTTCTGTTAGATAACAGTATTTCTTAACCCATTACCCAGTGGACTGTCTCTTGTATTGAAAATAGGTGACCACTTAAAGCAGGTTGAAAGTAAAGCAGAATATGCCTTAAGGTGCATTCTGCTTTACTTTCAGCCTGTTTTAAGCTACCATCTGCTAGGATATAGAAAATATTTTTTATGGTACATATTCAAGACTATAAAGTGGAAGTCATTTCTTCAGTGGAGGAATAAATTAAAGGCGTAAAAAGGTGTATTTATGGGGTAATGAGTTAAGGAATCATTTACATGGTACTGTAGAAACCTCTCTATAACAACCACTTGTGTTAATTATTAGGTGTGTACAACAGGTGAGTGCTGAAAGCAAGTTAAAAGTAAAACATAAAACTTTTCTGTTTTACTTTCACCTAGCTTTGCCTTTATAGCTGTCACCTGTCTTGATACAGTCAGTTAAAGCCAGTATGTAGCTGTCAAGTAGCCAAAATCGCACATTTCTTAAACCTGAAGATTCAGGTACATACGTTATCTAAACATATAAAAAGAAGTAATCCGCTATGTATGCTTACATACCCATGTTTTTGGTTTTGTGTTTAAACGGGAAAGAATAACATTTTCTCCACTGTTACCTATTTACCATTATTAACTATTCTGTTCTAAAGTAACACAGACAAGTCAGACGACCATGCGGAAATTCTCGGAAGCCGACACGAAGATTTGTTATGTAAACAAAGAGCTTATTTTTCCAACCATCTCGATAAGAAATCGGCACATTTATGTATGATTCTTAAAGAAAGGGGGGCATATGTCAGGCATCTGACAACCGTTTTCGCTTAGTTTTAATACATAGAAAATATACATATATAAGAAATTGCGCATTTTAAACATCCATTTTGGGCGACATTCTGCCTTTAAGGGTACTTGTGGCAAGATTGTTCTGTACTTGGAACAGCTATTAAGGGTACTTGTGGCAAGGTTGTTCTGTACTTGGAACAGCTAAAGGTACTTGTGGAAAGGTTGTTCTGTACTTGGAGCAGTTAAGGGTACTTAATTGTGGCAAGGTTGTTCTGTACTTGGAGCAGTTAAGGGTACTTGTGGCAAGGTTGTTCTGTACTTGGATCAGCTAAGGGTACTTGTGGCAAGATTGTTCTGTACTTGGAGCAGTTAAGGGTACTTGTGGCAAGATTGTTCTGTACTTGGAGCAGTTAAGGGTACTTGTGGCAAGATTGTTCTGTACTTGGAACAGTTAAGGGTACTTGTGGCAAGATTGTTCTGTACTTGGAGCAGTTAAGGGTACTTGTGGCGAGGTTGATCTGTACTTGGAGCAGTTAAGGGTACTTGTGGCAATGTTGTTCTGTACTTGGAGCTGTTTAGGGTACTTGTGGCAAGGTTGTTCTGTACTTGGAACAGTTAAGGGTACTTGTGGCAAGGTTGTTCTGTACTTGGAGCATTTAAGGATACTTGTGGCAAGGTTGTTCTATACTTGGAGCAGTTAAGGATACGTGTGGCAAGGTTGTTCTGTACTTGGAACAGTTAAGGGTACTTGTGGCAAGGTTGTTCTGTACTTGGAGCATTTAAGAGTACTTGTGGCAAGATTGTTCTGTACTTGAAGCAGTTAAGGATACGTGTGGCAAGGTTGTTGTGTACTTGGAGCAGTTAAGGATACGTGTGGCAAGGTTGTTCTGTACTTGGAGCATTTAAGAGTACTTGTGGCAAGGTTGTTCTGTACTTGGAGCATTTAAGAGTACTTGTGGCAAGATTGTTCTGTACTTGGAGCAGTTAAGGATACTTGTGGCAAGATTGTTCTGTACTTGAAGCAGTTAAGGATACTTGTGGCAAGGTTGTTCTGTACTTGAAGCAGTTAAGGATACTTGTGGCAAGGTTGTTCTGTACTTGGAGCAGTTAAGGGTACTTGTGACAAGGTTTGTCTGTATTTGGAGCAGTTATGGGTACTAGTGGCAACGTTGTTCTGTACTTGGAGCAGTTATGGATAGTTGTGGCAAGTTTGTTCTGTACTTGGAGCAGTTAAGGATACATGTGGCAAGGTTGTTCAGTACTTTGAACAGTTAAGGGTACTTGTGGCAAGGTTGTTCTGTACTTGGAGCAGCTAAGGGTACTTGTGGCGAGGTTGTTCTGTACTTGGAGCAGTTAAGGGTACTTGTGTCAAGATTGTTCTGTACTCGGAGCAGTTTTGTTCACTTGTTGCAAGATTGTTCTGTTCTACAACTATAAAGATTCAATGATTGTAAATCCTTAATAAGTAGTTTAAAGCAAGGCAAAGCGAAGCAGAAA
Organism: Gari tellinella; assembly: GCA_922989275.2. Classification (NCBI taxonomy): domain Eukaryota; kingdom Metazoa; phylum Mollusca; class Bivalvia; order Cardiida; family Psammobiidae; genus Gari; species Gari tellinella. The sequence continues at coordinate 30,117,835 of OV277860.1, forward strand.
GTTTCTTAAGGAGATTTAAGTTTTTCTTTAATCTTTATTCAAACAGCCTCCTGCTTAATTTAACACAGAATTTCTATAATATACTACAGGGCTCCAGATAAGGGGGGTATTTCAAAATCTAAAATCTTTATTTCTGCTTTAAACCCTATGGTGTCACTACTCATTAGAATCGTCTCGAAGAGACGATTCTAATGAGTAGTTACACCATAGGATTTGATGCTAAAATAAGTGAGAAAATGTTGGATTTCTGCAGTTAATTCCCTCTTATCTGGAGCCCTGATACTAGTAGATCAACTCTGTAAGGGTTATAGCCCTCATGACTATGGAGGAATAGTTTGCAGAGGTGTGTTGGTATGAAGGTTGGGGGAGAGAAGTAAACCATCTATTGTAGGCTTTCAAATCAGACTTAAGTGAATTGGGATTGAAGGGAAGACATGGAAATTATGTGGAAAATAAATGACACTATTATGGAAATCAGAGTTGTGATGTAGGATATGTAAAATGTAGGGGAGTGATAGATTGCAAGTCATAAAAGTTAGACTCTAGTTTGTGAAATTGACTATTGATTCTGAATAAAGATGCTAATGTACAGTGAAATCTCGTCATGAACCTTTCTCCTGCAAGTTGTTTTTAGCTCACCTGAGCCAAAGGCTCAAGGTGAGCTATTGGGATGGCCCTGTGTCCGTCGTCGTGCGTTGTGTGTCGTCCGTCGTTCGTCGTCCGTCGTCGTTAACAATTGCTTTAAATGACATCTCCTCTTATACCGCTTGACAGATTTCAACCAAACTTTACAGAAATGTTCCTTGGGTCAAGCTCTTTCAAATTTGTTCAAAGAATTAAAAACAATGCAGAACTCTGGTTGCCATGGCAACCAAAGTGAAAAAATAAGGAAATCTTTAAAAATCTTCTTGTCAAAAACTGCAAGGGCCATAGCTTAGATATTTGGCACATAGCATCATCTACAGGTCCTCTATCAATTGTCTTCAAATTATGCCCCTGGGGTCAAAATTGGCCCCGCCCCGGGGGTCACAGTTTTACATAGAGTTATATAGTGAATTTTTTAAATGTCTTATCCTCTGAAACTAATATGGCTAGAGCTTTGATATTTGGCATGGTGACAGTTCTAAATATCCTTTACGTATGTTGTTCAAATTGTTCCGGTCTGTTGCATATCAAGGTCACAGGAGCTAATGAAAACTTTTAAAATCTTCTCGTCAAAAACCACAAGGGCTAGAGCTTAGATATTTGGCATATAGCATCGCCTACAGGTCCTCTATCAAGTTTGTTCAAATTATGCCCCTGGGGTCAAAATAGGCCCCGCCCCAGGGGTCACAGTTTTATATTGAGTTTATATAGTGAAATTTTCAAACATCTTCTCCTTTGAAACTAATATGGCCAGAGCTTTGATATTCGATATGGTGACACTTCTAGATGTCATTTACCTACTTTGTTCAAATGGTTCCGGTCTGTTGCATATCTAGGTCTTAGGAGCTAAAAATAGATTTTTTTCAATGAAAACTTAAAAAAATCTTCTCCTCTGTAACTACAAGGGCCAGAGCTTAGATATTTGGCACATAGCATCATCTACAGATCCTATAGCAAGTTTGTTCAAATTATATCCCTGGGGTCAAAATTGGCACCGCCCTGGGGTCACAGTTTTACGTAGAGTTATATAGTGAAAATTTCAAACGTCTTCTTCTCTGACACTAATATGGCCAGAGCTTTGATATTCGGCATGGGGGACACTTCTAGATGTCCTTTTCTTTTTTTGTACAAATTGTTCCAGTCTATTGCATAAGTAGGTCACAGGAGCTAAAAATAGATTTTTTCAATGGAAATTTAAAAAAAAAATTCTTGTCTAAAACCCTAGTACTCTTATCTTAGATATTTTGCACATAGCATCATTTACAGGTCCTCTATCAAGATTGTTCAAATTATGCCCATCAGGTAAAAATGACCCTGTCCTGGACATAAATCATTATCTCTATTTTGTCAGTTATTCTCAGGTGAGCGAAATATGCCCCACGGGGCTCTTGTTAGTGTTTAACCCATTACCCCATGAATACGTCTTTTTACTCCTTTAATTAATTCATCCACTGAAGAAAATAGTTTCAATTTATACTGTCCCAAATAAAAATCATAGAAAGCATCTTCTGCCAATTAATATGCCATCTTTATCTGTAGTTATGCCTGTTTTAATGATTTATTTATTTATTTAATTTTTTTTTTTTATAACGCAATGATTATGCTTTAAACTATAGGTAATCTTATGAAATGTTTATTTTAATTGTTACTCTCATTTCATGTTTTATTTGTGTTTTTTTTGTTTGTTTTTTTGTTGTTTTTTTAGCTCACCTGAGCCAAAGGCTCAAGGTGAGCTATTGTGACCGCTCACCGTCCGTAGTACGTCTGTCCGTCTGTCCGTCTGTCCGTCTGTCCGTCTGTCCGTCTGTCAGTCTGTCCGTCTGTCCGTCTGTCCGTTCACTTTTACTTCAAACGACATCTCTACTGAAACCCGCCGATTGTAGGGAGAGTTCAAACTGCTTATGATGTTCCTTGGATGCTTCTCTACAGAAGTTGTTCAAAAAAAAGGAAAAAAAAGCACAAACTCTGCTTGAAAAAGCAAAAAAGCAAAAATCTTTAAAAAATCTTCTTGCCCAAAACTACTAGGCCCTAAGCTTTGATATTTGTACAGTAGAATCTCCTGGTGGATCTATCTATAGTTTGTTAAAATGAAATCCCTAGGGTCACATTTGACACCACCCTGCACAGTTTAAGTGCTGCTCTAGGCAGGTTTTACAGTATTTTTGATTTAGGCAGAACTGTATTTACCTGAGTTACCCTTAATATACTATGGGCAAATAGCCAATATTTGCAAACATTTTGGATCCAGATCAGATGCAACATAATCATAATGCTACATCTAATCTGGATCCAACCTATTTGCCACTCATTTACTAACTTAACATTTTCTAAATTGTTTTTTTGTACACTTTTCACATACAGTAGGTTTTAAGCAGACATCATTTCAGTCTGGTAAGGGTAAGCCCAAGCGTTCTAGCCACTGAGGTCAAATATTATGCAACTCTGAACTGGTAGTGGGTATCACAGAACTGGTCATGATCAGCTGAACATGTTGTCTGCTAAAGTTTAGATATGGTTCAGTCTGATTCATACTTAGAGAAACAGGATCTGGAAGTGATCCACTGACAGTTATGTAATTATGTCTTATGCCATATTTATACATATGTTTAATATTGGTTTTGTCAGAGTTATCTGTATGTCTTTTCAATAATTCCACTTTAAACAGTCATGAAAATGTAAGATGCAAAAGTAAAGCAAAGTGTGCATTAACCCTTAGCCCGCCAAATAAATTGTCGTCTGCTATATTTCTCGTCTGCTTCAAGTTTCAAAGTGCTTCAAAGTTGCTCAAAATTGCTGAAAATGTTGTCCGAGTGTCAAACAGCTTGGATCCGGATGAGACGCCGAGTTACTCGGCGTCTAATCCGGATCCAAGCTGTTTGCATATAAAGCTATAGTCGTGAGTGGCAGGCTAAGGGTTAAGACACATTCTGCTTTACTTTCAACCTGCTTTAGGTGGCCACCTATTTTCAAAATTAGAAACATGCTATGGGGTAATGGGTAAAATGAAATTGCCTATTTGGAAAGAGCCTGATGAGAGGAAGTGCCATTTGCAAAGGCCATAACTCTGACATCATTGTTTTTTGAGTTATTTCCCTTTGTGATATTTTCTTGTCAAGAAGACAACTTCAGTTCTACTGATGCTATTGTAATGAAATTTTATGTATGGAAAGAAACTGATGAGAGAAAATGCCATGCACAAGGGCAGCAATATTTAGTTTTTCCCCTTTGTCATATTTTATTGTCAGGAAAATAATTCCAGTTCTGTTGACGCTAGTGAAATAATTATCATTTATTGGAAATGGAAATAGCTTGATAAGAGGATGTGTCATGGATAAGGGTCATAAGCTTGGCAACAAAATTCACTTTTGTCATGTTTTCTTGTCTGGAAGATAACTCCATTTATAGTTATATTAAAATGTTGTCTTGCCCAGTCAACTTAGGTACAAACTTCAATGTCCTCAGGTGAGCGAATTAAGGGCCATGGCCCTCTTGTTTGTTGTTTTTTTTATAATTGTAAAGCACTTTTGAACATATGATCCTGTATGAAAAAAGTGCTATATAAATATGGTATATAATAATAATAATAATAATAATTCTATATTCTAGCAGATAATAAATAGCTTAAAGCAGGCTGAAAGTAAAGCAGAATGTGCCTTAAGGCGCATTCTGCTTTACTTTCAACCTGCTTTAAGTGGACACATATCTTCAAACTAGAAACAGGCTATGGGGTAATGGGTTAAAGTTTAAGTGGTTGCTTAAAGCAGACTGAAAGTAAAGCAGAAATCTCCCTTTGGGAGATTTCTACTTTACTTTCAGTCTGTTTTAAGCAGTCACCACTGTGAGGATGACGGACTAGTTTTACATGATTATATCATTTATCGGGATAAAGTACAATTTAAGGGTTATATGCTGCACAATGCAAGAAAATGTTTTATATGAGGAATAAGCTGAACTGTATTTATTTTAATTCCACCCATTTTGAATATACAGTGCTCCCTCTCTACAACAACACCCAATGGGAGACACAGATTTTGTGTGTTGTTTGGAGGGAGTCGTTTTAGAGAGGGACAATTAAGACTTGGCTTCCATTTGCAAACAGCTTGAATCCAGATCAGACCCCACATAACTTGGCTTCTGATCTGGATTCAAGCGGTTTGTCACTTGTCATTATATTTATTCTTTCAAAATCTCCACTTATATGTAACTTTAAGAAAAACAGCGGACAACAATTTTAAACTGACGATATTGCAGCAGTAAAAGCGTTAGATATAATTGTCCTGTTTAGGGAACTGTGGCAAGGGTTGTTAAAAGAAGGAAGTCATTGTTTGGAGGGCTGTTGTAGAGAGAGAACACTGTAGATCTATCAACTGAACATTGGCTAGTAAAATACTGAACCTTTTTCATGGAACAAGTGCATATGACTTAGGCATGCGACTCGTGTCAGACAGATCTTAATTTTAGACAAGGGCTCCAGATAAAAGGAAGTACTCTGAACAAATCCAATATTTTCTCACTCATACAGCACCGAATCCTATGGTGTTACTTCTCATTAGAATTGTATCGAAGACACCATAGGGTTTAAAGAAAAAATAAAGGTTTTAGTTTTTGAAATACTCCCCTTATCTGGAGCCCTGTTAGACTTTTAAACAATGTTTAAAAAAATGTCCATATATGCTTCTAGTAGGAGAAGGGTTAAGAAAAGTGAGGTGTCACTATATGAAAATTGGCAGACATACATAATGATGAGTGGAAGTCTATAGTACAAATTTGATTATTAGTATAACCTGACCCTTTGAAAAAGTTTGTCCAAAGTAGGAACATTTAGTTAAGTATACAGAACTATATAATTATGAATATTATTTATCAACACATTTTGGACATCAAATTATTTACATAAATTTCATCAAACTTATATTTTCCAATTGCAGATATGATATAAATTTCTTATGATAAGCAATTGTTTGGACTATATAACAAATATTTAATTCCAGCAAAATCTCTCCATAGACAGGAATGAATATGAAGAAATGTTTCATTCCCGTAGATGAGGAAGAAATAATTGTCTAGACTTATATGACATTTATTGTTCATTTATGTCTATTTTTTGAGAGACATTTCTCTTTACTCGTAGTTTTACCAGATACAAGAAGACCCCACTATACTGCAAGTCCTCACTTTAACTGCAAGACCTAACTAATTTTATCACTCCCTATGCCATGTGGTTGCTTAAAGCAGGATGAAAGTAAAGCAGAAAGCTCCTTTAGGAGCTTTCTGCTTTACTTTCATCCTGCTTTAAGCTGCCACCTAGCTGTGTTTAAATTACCAACATAAATGAGGGGCCTTTGTGATGTTGTATGGTTATTTTTGTGGGCAGATCGTTTGATTTCTGTACTTGTATCAGACTTATAGGAAACACAAATTTACCGTTCCAGTAGGACTTCTAAGCTCTTTCAGAACGCTAAGTAATATATATTGCCGTCTGCAACAATTGTCGTCTGCTTATAATGCTCTGAAGTTTGATCAATTTTTAGCTCACCTGAGCACAAAGTGCTCAAGGTGAGCTTTTGTGGTCAGTCAATGTCCGGCGTCCGTCGTCGTGCGTTGTGCGTCAACAATTTCTTCAAACATCTTCTTCTCCAAAACCACTTGCTTGATTGCAACCAAACTTCACAGGAATGTTCCTTGGGTCAAGCTCTTTCAAAGTTGTTCAAAGAATTTGAAACCATGCAGAACTCTGGTTGCTATGGCAACCAAAGTGAAAAAATAAGGAAATTTTAAAAAATCTTCTTGACACAATTAAACCACAAGAGCCAGAGCTTAGATATTTGGCACATGTCATTACCTATAGGTCCTCTATCAAAGTTGTTCAAATTTTGCCCCAGGGGTCAAAATTGGCCCCGCCCGGGGGTCAACGTTTTACATAGAGTTATATTGTGAAATGTTCAAACATCTTTTTCTCTGAAACCAATATGTCCAGAGCTTTGATATTTAGCATGGTATTACTTCTAGAGGTATTTGACTTATATTGTTGAATAGGTTCCGGTCCGTTGCATATCTGAGTCACCGAAGCTAAAAATAGAATTTTTTTCCATGAGAACTTAAAACATCTTCTTGTCTGAAACCATAGTACACTGAGCTTAGATATTTTGCACATAGCATCGTCAACAGATCCTCTATCAAAGTTGTTCAAATTTTGTACCTGGGGTCAAAATTGGCTCCGCCCCGGGGATCACAGTTTTACATAGAGTTATATAGTGAAATGTTCAAACATCTTTTTCTCTGGAACCAATATGACCAGAGCTTTGATATTTGGCATGATGTAACTTTTAGAGGTCCTTCACATATATGGATGAATTGGTTCTGGTCTGTTGCATATCTGGGTCACCGGAGCTAAAAATAGATTTTTTCAATGAAAACTTCAAAAATCTTCTTGTCTGAAATCATAGTACACTGAGTTTAGATATTTTGCACATATCATCGTTTACAGGTCCTCTATCTTAGTTGTTCAAATTTTATCCCTGGGGTCAAAATTGGCTCCGCCCTGGGGGTCACCTTTTACAAATCTTCTTTTCTGAAATCACGTGACCCATCCTAGTGTCACCATTGTCAGGTGAGCGATCAAGGGCCATTCTAGCCCTCTTGTTTTCTAAAGTTATTGAAAAAAGGATCTCAGAGACAAGAAAACATTTTAAATCTGAACCCATTTATGCCCACGATCCCATAACTTGGACATAGGCATACAGTGTAGACTCTGATCAGACGCCACATTATGCAGCGTCTGATCAGAGTCTTCACTGTTTGCTGATAAGAATTTCAATATAAAACAAAATAAAAATGAAAATTTTGACCAGGCATCCCTTTGATAAAAAATAGGCTTATCCAATATAAAACATGGAAGAATGCACTGGGTGCAAAGGGGTCAATGAGACACCAAATTGCTTAGCTTCTCATCTTGATCTAAGTCTTTGCAAAGGGCATCATAGTTTTGCTTTTAAAGCTTGGTTTTACTTTTAACCCTTGACTGCCATGACAACGTTTAACCCATTACCCCTTAAATATGACTTTTTAGCACCTTTAATCAATTAATCTACTGAAGAAAATAGTTCCAATTTATACTGACACAAATAAAAATCATAAGAAATATTTTCTATATTCTAGCAGATAATAGCTTTAAGCAGGCTGAAAGTAAAGCAGAATGCGCCTTAAGGCACATTCTGTTTTACTTTCAACCAGTTCTAAGTGGTCACATTTCTTCAGAACTAGAAACAGAATATGGGGTAATGTGTTAAGGAATTTTCATTTGAACGTATTTTACAGGAATTACTCTTTCCTCCCTGAAACTTTAAATGGACAATTCCAGTTTCCATTTTAGTCTAGTCCATTTCTGACTTTTAAGGGTTTTTGGGTCAATGTTTGGCATTATGACAAACAGTGAAGACCCTGATCAGAGGGCTCCTTTTGGAGCCCTCTGATCTGGGTCTTCACTGTTTGCACAGGACAAGTGTACTGTTCACATGTACACTGTTTGAAAAGGACGCCTATATGCGGGACAAGGGTTCAAAGGGTTAATGGGTAGAGATCTTAAGTGCTTCAAGATAATGTGGAGGAATAAGCAGAGATTTTCCTAGACCCTTTTAAACAAATGTTACATAAAAGCTAATACATCGCTCCCTCTCTACAATAACCCCCAATGGGAATCAAATATAGTGTTTGTTGTTGGGAGGGAGTTGTTGTAGGGAGGGACAATTAATACCTTAATGAGTATGAACTTGCTTACATTTGCAAACAGTTTGAACCCAGATCACACGCCATGTAACGACAGCAACTGATCTGGGTTCAAATTGTTTGTCTGTCGTCCTTACGTATTTTTCTTCTGTTGGACAGTCTGATACATAACTTTGAGAAAAAACAGCAAACGACAATTTTAAGCAGACAATATTGCAGTAGTGAAAGTGTTATATATGTCTTGTTTGGGGATCAGTAGGACGCAAAAATTGTTATGAAGAGGGAATCATTGTTTGGAGGGCCGCTGTAGCGAGGGAACACTGTAGTATCATAGCAGGATGAGAGATATATAAGGCCATAGACATTCCATGTTAACCCTTAGCCTGCCACTCATGACTATAGCTCCATATACAAACAGCTTGGATCCGGATGAGACGCCGAGTAACTCGGCGTCTCATCCGGATCCAAGCTGTTTGACACTCGGACAACATTTTCAGCAATTTTGAGCAACTTTGAAGCACTTTGAAATTTGAAGCAGACGAGAAATATAGCTGATGACAATTTATTTGGCGGGCTAAGGGTTAAATGTGGATGCCCTTTGGGATTTCTTTTACAATTGTAAGAAAAAAATGATCTTATCCCTTTCATATGCTGAAAACCTGAGTTTATGTATAATTTTGCCAAAAAATTTTTTTTTAAAAGACGCTTCCAAAGAGATGTCACAAGATAGGATAAGATAGAGAAATATGAACTTAAATATATGTTTTAAAGTTTTGATTTAATTATGGCAACATTTGTCGTACGAAGTTTTATGAATAAAAAATAGACATTGGTATTCTAGAAATAGGATGTGCCCAACCTGACCTTTCAGAAAAGTCTTCCAACACGATTTGCAAATCATAACTTTTCATTCTACGGAAGCGAAAATGTGCCATAAACGTCAAAACATTTTTATACCTAATGGAAAGGATATAAGAATATTCCTTCTGTTCAAAATCAAAGGGCTCCTGAAAGGTTTGCCTACGAAATACTTTCAACTATATATAATAAACAGTGCAGACCCAGATTAGAGGGCTCTTTTAGGAGTCCTTTGATCTTGATCTACAGTGTTTGCAAACTATCTATATATTCCTCTTTTCTGCAAGATAAATGTTGTTTCAGACCCAATGTTCACTATTTATTTAACTCATTACCCCATAGTCTGTTTGTAGTTTTGAAGATATTTGACCAATTAAAGCAGGTTGAAAATAAAGCAGAATGTGCCTTTTAGGCACATTCTGCTTTACTTTCAGCCTGCTTTAAGTTTTTATCTGCTATAATATAGAAAAAATTTCTTATGATTTTTATTTGTGACAGTATAAATTGGAACTATTTTCTTCAGGATAGGAATTAATTCAAGGCATTAAATTGTGTATTTATGGGGTAATGGGTTAACCCTTTTTGTCACTGTGTTTATTATCAGTTTGCAGTGTTGTAAACACTAGTCATATCATTGTTTTATAATATTCCTTTCTTATCGACAATAATATTACTCTTTTTTATCTACAATAATGTTACATGTACTCCTTTGATTATTTTCAGATCTTCCAGGTTTGTCTAAGATAATAGATCTTCAATCTTTAAGACTAAGCTTAAACCACCTGTAGGTCTTTTTAACCAGTATTAAACTTATTTCATTACTGTTTAGTCATTTAGGTCTTACACTTGTATGCAAACACGAAACTCGGAGAAACCTGTGTTAATCTTACCCTTTACTACATAGATAGGCCTCTTTACCCATTTGATTCATTCCTCCACTGAAGACATTACCCCATAGCCAGTTTTTAATTTTGAAGATATGTGACCGCTTACAGCAGGCTGAAAGCAAAGCAGAATGCGACTTAAGGCACATTCTGCTTTACTATCAGCCTGCTTTAAGTTACCATCTGCTAGAATATAGAAAATATTTCTTATGAAACTTTTTCATGACTATATAAATTTGAGCTATTTTCTTCAGTGGAGGAATAAATTTAGGCATAAAAAAGCATATTGATGGGGTAATGGGTTATCAGAACATGCTTAGAAAAAACCTTTTTCTAGGGGGGAAAAGCTGGTAATTATAGTGGAGAAGACGTCAAACACAGAAAAAATGCTAACGCATATTGCAATAAAATAAGTATATATCTTTTTGACAATTCTTAATTTTCATTTTAATCTGAGTCACAATGCTGAATATTCATTTTAATTTGATTTGCAAACTGTTCGGAACCTGATCAGACAAATTGTCACAATGGATCACCGGGGTCTGATCTGGTTCTAAACTGTTTGCAATGCAAAATAGATTTAGTGCAAATGGGTTTATTGGAAAAGAATAACAGCTTCTCCACTGTAGGTACTCCAATACCCCATAGCAGGCTGTTTCTATTTTTCTAAGACAGTTGATCACTTAAAGCGCAGGCGAAAAGAAAAGCAGAATGTGCCTTAAGGCACATTCTGCTTTACTTTCAGCCTGCTTTAACCCATTAAGCCAATTACTGACTCATATGGACTCATTGCACAACATTCTCATACTGACTCATTTTGATACACTTAATCCTTGTAAAGCTTGTATTGAGATAAGCATTGATAATTCTGTAATCCCTATTGAGTTTATGGGTTATGCTACCATCTTCTAGGATATAGAAAATATTCTTTATGATACATATTCATGACTGTATTAATCAGAAATATTTTCTTGAGTCGAAAGATAAATCAAAGGCATGAAAAGGCGTATTTACGGGGTAATGGGTTAACTGTTTATGGGTTAACTGTTTCCTAGGTTGTGATTGTTTCAAGTGATTGACCTAAATTATACTAATTGTAGCTTTCTTTATTAATGTTTAGTTTAATTTTATTATTTTGTTATTTTGATTTTACATTATTAGATGATACCCCAGGTGAGGTGAGACAGAGAGCTACCCGGGGTAGAGGGAGAGAGGGAGGTAATGAGGAGGGAGGGGCTACCCGGGGTAGAGGTAGAGAGGGAGGTTATGAGGAGGGAGGGATATTCCAAGGTGGAATTCATAGGGTAAGGGGTTACAGTGGGGGTAATGGAAGTAGAAAAGGTTTAGGGAATCAGAACATTATTCCTGGTATTGGTTTTGATAAAGCTGAATGTGCAGAAACTCCGGCGGAACATGGAGGGGCACATGATGACGTGTTTGAGATATCACCTGAAGAGACTTCCTACCTCAAACCTGGTAATGTATACAGTCGGCAGTTGTTAAAGAGTGGTGTGTCTAATATGTCAGGCAATGATTCAAGATCCCTCAAGGAACTGTCATGGTTTAATGAGTTTGAGACTAGCAGTGTTGTGACAGGTAAAGAGAAGAGTAGAGTTAAAACTAAAGCTATTCCAAGACATTTGACGAGTTCTGTGGCATCTGATAAAGACAGGGTTCCATCTGAGGCCGACTCTATCGAAGGAATGATTGATGAAATGGCTAGACCTGTTATATATGAGAATGTGAAACGATCAACTCATTTATCAACAGCCACAACGTCAGACTCTCTAACACCGGTGTCACCCATTGATTTCTCACCTGTGTTTTATGAGAAGAGAAATGCTAACTACAAGTTTGCCTTTGATATGTCAGATGATAACCTGGATTCTGCTGACGATGTTCTTGACAATGTTCTTGATGAGTCTAATGACGGTTTAGAAGGTAGCAATGTTGCAGAGGTTTCTGTAAATGAACAGTGTGTAGATGAAGTAAAGAATGAAAAGACATCTGAATTCAAGAAAATGAGCTCTTTAGATTCTTTGATTAGTGAGAATAATGGAGACAGTGATATTGAAAAAGAATTTGAAGAAGCTTTGAAATTAGCAGCATTAAGAAGTCGAGATGTAAGTGATGATGATGATTTAGAAGAGAATCCTCAGAACAAAGAAGCTATTTATGATAAGAATATTGTAAGGGAAATAGCTCTTCAAGACAAAGTGACACATGTTGAGACGCTGCCTTCTTTTAAAGCTAAGCCACCGTTAACAGCTACAAGTTCATTAGATATACTTCTAAATGAACAAGGTGACAATGTTGACATCACAATGGAAAGAGTTGAACTGGATGAACTTGTAGCTTCCATAGAAGAACAATTTTCCAATTATTTACAAAGTGAAGTACAAGCTGAGCCAGAGATTAATCCAGTCAAATTTCTAGATGTACAAGTTCAAGGCAGTCCTGGTACACTGTCACTGTACCATAATAAAACTAGTCCAGAAGCTGATGTTTCTAATGCTGAGTTTGATAAAGTGTTTGGAATGGCAGGTGACCATGTAGACTCTGCCAGCAAGAAAACAGGGCAGAAAGAGTCGAGTAGTGAGGCTAAGAGTAGGAAATCAAAACCTTTGCCACTTGGATATGTAGCACTGAAAGATTCATCGGACAGTTCAGACTCTGACATGCTTAGTGTGATTGACGAAGAGGATGAAAGTGTTGATGAAATGGTTATCAATCAAACCAACAATAAGACGTCAAATAGAAATGATACTACTGAAACAGCAGCAGCTGAAGTAAAACCCATATTACCACCAACTGAAGATGTCTTATCAAGTTCACAAAGTGACAAAGGCAAGCCTGAGAAGGGCAGAATCTATAAGAAAGTACAGCTTATGGAGGAGAAGGCCAAGGCCAAAGGTAGTCTACAAAAGTCTGTAGTGAAGAAGGCCATAGAAAAGAAAGGAGATGTGAAGACCCAGGAGAAATATAAGCGGCTGAAAGAGCGTTGGCAGGCAATAGAGAGACATGAGGCTGATTTGTTAGACTTGGACAATCAGGATGAAGAGACATCTACAGGAGAAGTTCGTGTGTCAGATAACAGGAATGAACTAGTTAATAGTGATATAGCTTCTAACAAAGTAGATAAAAATGTAGTGGCAGAATATAAGGTTGATTCCAGTACTGTAGCTTGCAGTTCAGAGTCTAATATTGATGACGATAACATGGTTTACACAGCATCAGAACAACATAAGGAAGACATTGACACTGATATAGATCTTATAGTTGAAGATATGTGTTATAAAGAAGATAAAATCAGATGTGTTCCACATACAGATTTCCTCATTTCAAAATTGCAAGCAGTCATTGGTAGTGCAGAGAACAAATCAATCAAGTCTTTTATACAGAAAGAAAGGTCAAATGTAGAGACAGGATTTGGCACTGATAAAAGGGCCAAAGAAGCTTCAGAAACTTTGAATCTAAAATTTGAAAATACTCCAGAATCAAGTTTTAAAGAAATGTGCTCCAGCTCAGGTATGATGTCTAATAATTTGAACACTAGTCAGTTCAATATAACTTCTAATAACAGGTCTTTACCCTGTGAAACAAAAGCAGAACAGGAATCTAAAGTAAAACGAGTCAGTGGTGCCAATACAACACAAGATTGTTCCGATGGAGGTCAGCTGAATGTTGAGTCTATGGATGCCAGCCCTCTTTGTAAGACTATCAGTGAGGACAAACCTGATCAGCTGACAGAGACAGTAGGACAAGAGCTGGGTACTGGCGATAACAAAGTAAAAGACTCTATTGACAGTAGTCCTCTGTGTAAAAGTATTGCAGAAGAAGATCGACCTACAAATTGGGTACCAAACTACAACACATGTACTTATTCCAAGCCTGGTATTGCAGTACAGAACATTGATTCCATCATGGATAGCAGTCCTTTGTATCAAACAATTGCAGAGAAGGAATCAGAACTTACGTCAACAGACAAACCTATTGATGACATGATTTCTGAACGGAATATCCTTTGCCAAAGCATTGCTGAACTTGAACCTGAGTTCACTCCTGAAAATATGCCAAAGGTTCTTGTTGAAGGATGGGTAGTTGATATGAGAGACAAGAATGGGAATTATGGTCAGGATGCCGTGCAGTCTAACAAGTATCTAAGTATAAGGTCTGAGGTTAGAGAGTGTAAGAGTATAGCGGTAGGAGAACCTGATGATGTGTTCTATAATGTTGCAAGTGATGAAGACACTTGTAAAAGTATTGATGAAGATGAAGCAACCTCACATCAAGTAATAAACTCTGTTAAAGACAAGAAAGTCAAGAAAATGTATCCTGCAAATGTAAGCCTTAGTATTCATAAAGGAAAAGATGATAATGGTGAGACTGATAATAAACTAATACCTCTGACACGAGTTTCAAACATGAAAGGTGCTGCACCTAAACCTGAAGTACTTCCAGAATCTAGCCCTCTCTTTAAGCCAATTACAAATGTTGGTGGGGATCCCCAGACCTCCTCTTTGCCTCTCTCCCATCCTGAGCCCGATCCCTTCAAGCCTCCAGTGGCTCCACCTAGAGCTAAACGAACCCCGTCCTCTGTATCAAGTAGTTCGGACAAATCCACTTCTTTCTCTAGTGAAGCTATGGACTTATCAGTGACAGGTATAAACTACATTTCAAGTAGATTTATGCATCTGAAGTAGAGATAATATTGGATTTTAATGACCAGATAATTATGTTTTACAGTAAAACCTCTCTATTACGACCACTAAATTGTGTGAATTATAAGATGTTTACAAGAGGTGACTGCTAAAATCAAGGTGACAGTAAAACATAAAGCTCCTACAGGAGCTTTCTGTTTTACTGTCACCTTGCTTTAAGCTGTCACCTGTCTTTTATACAAGCAATTATCCTGCGTTTTAGTGGTCGTAATAGAGAGGTTTTACTGTAGTAGCATCATGTGTAAACAGTATAGCAGAGCAGATCTGTATAGGCTTATCAAAGATTGTTCACTTGAACAATTAGAGAGGAACACATTGTGATCAGTTTTGGCAATTCTGAAAACCATTCTAGCAGATGGTAGTTTAAAGCAGGCTGATAGTAAAGCATAATGTGCCTTAAGGCGCATTCAGCTTTACTTTCAACCTGCTTTGAGTAGACATCTATTTTCAAACCTGTAGAGGGTCAACTTTGCTAGTTGAAAGCAAAGTAGAATGTGTTGGAAGGCACATTCTGCTTTACTTTTAGCTACTTGATATGTAAAGAAAACATTTTGGATTCATATTGTGCATATTCATGACTGTATAAACTGGAACTATTATCTTTAGTGGAGGAATAAAAAGCATAACTTTAGGGAAAGGGTTGAAGTCTGCCAATATCCATCACCTTTTGAATAATTCCTGAACTCAGAATTGTGAGAGAAAAAAATCAAAATTGATAATAAAAATTATCTAAACAAGGTCATTAAAATCTGTATAGAGGGTTGCCTGGGTTACCGTTTACTCCTTGGTAGTTTTACATAACATGTTATATATTTCTAATGGAATCATGGATTCACAGTAACTGGAGGGCTCCAGATGGCAGCTTCTTGCGCAATGGCTTCACCAGTATTGCACTTGCTTCTATAACTACCTCTGGGATGGTGCATGCTCTCTGTCTCACTGCATGTTGTTTTAACCCATTACTCCCATAAATATGCCTTTTTACACCTTTAATTTATTCTTTCACTGAGGAAAATAGTTCCTTGATCTTCATAAAGTTATGAGTATGTACAATAAGAAATATTTTCTATATTCTAGCAGATTTTGCTTAAAGCAGGTTGAAATATAAGCAGAATGTGCCTTAAGACACATTCTGCTTTACCTTCAACCTGCTTTTTAGTAGAAACATGTTTTCAAAACTAGAAACAGGCTATGGGGTATTGGTTAATAATATTATATTAGCTACTGTACATATTTTAACAATTGGAACACCTTGTATAACTTATTGTTTTTATTACAAATTGCTTTTATCACACAGTTGATTTGTCCAAAAGGTGAAAACTGAATTGCAAACAGTGTAGACCCTGATCAGACTGAGGAAGCAGGTTGATCAAGGTCTGCTCTGTTTGCTCTTGCCTGTCTCTTCCAATACTTAGGATCAGTACCTTTTAATTGTCACACATAGTTTGAAAAATCTATTGTTTCAGGCACTGTGGCTGGAAAGATTGCCCTGTAATAATCCTGACTCTGATTCTATGCCTTTAACCCATTTTATGTGTGATAAACCTTAGTTGTATCTCTAGGAGAACAGTTTTGATCTCAGATCAGGCCCCACATGGTGGGGCCTGATCTGAGATCAAAATTATTAGCAGCTTAGTCAATATTCTATCAGAAACTGCTAAAATATTTTGCAAATATTTGTGGTATACCCGCTGCAGACGACATTTTAAAATGGCTGCCAAATAATACCCAGCATACAATGGGTTAATGAAAGCTTTATGGTTTTATCAACTGCTCATTATTAAAATTTTGCTTGATAGTCACCAAAATTATTTATCTTACCGTTACTGTGCTAAAATCTTGGTTGCTTTCAAAACATAATTTAAGACTTTTAATTGTTCTTAAAATCCCTTTTATGTCTGTTTAAATCTAAGAAACTTGGATATTTCAGTATCAAACATTTTAGATCCAGTCCAAGATGTGGAGTTACTCAGCATGTGGTCAATTCCACTCAAGGGAGAATGAGCACAATCTCAGACTCAGAATTCTTTATAAGCACCAATTTCCAAGTTGTGCTCAACATTGAGCACAAATATCAACCGTGAGTCTGAGATCATACTCAGGAAATGTTTATAAGCACGGACCCTGGGGAGAATGTTTTCTAAGGATTTGTTGCTAATTGTTTGTATTGATTACGCAATATGCTTCAGTGGGTTGCTTTACATAACAGGAAATTAGACTATTCAGAAGACTATAATGATGAGCATTTATTAAATAGACAAAAAGGTTTATATCAGCAGCTAGCTACTTTGATCCCAATTAAACAGTGTACAGTGGAGAATCTGTTATTCTTTCCCAATAAACGCGTTTACGCTAAAACTATTATTTGCAGTGTAAACAGTTTGGAGCCAGATCAGACACCGGGTAACCCGGCGTCTGATCAGGCTCCAAACTGTTTGCCACCAAGATAAAAATGAATTATCAGAATTGTCCAAAAGTTGCTCTTTTCTACGTTTTAGTGCTTTGCGTTTGCGTACGTTTGCGTTTAAACGGGAAAGAATAACGTTTTCTCCACTGTACAAGAGAAGAACGCACATGTCCTATGCCTTCAAGACACCACCTCTACAAACTCCTCAACATATTAAGTTAGTAACCACATTTGCATCTTGATTTATTGTATTGAATAAAGTTGCCAGCTTAAAGAAAGATGTAAGTAAAGCAGAAAGCTCCTTCTTTAAGAAGGCATCTACCTCTCCATAAATATGTCTTTCTTGCGTTTAACTTAATTATTCCTCCATCTATGATTGAAGAAACTAATTCCTTTTTATAGGGTTATGAATATGCATCCTAAAAGATAAGAGGAAAGGGTTAATTATAACCAAACTTTACCATACTAACATTTCCAAAGGGCTTGTGTCAGTGGCTATACAGATGGATGGTTTTCTGTCCTAATGTATAATACATGTACCTATAAATTTGAAAATATCTATAACTCTGACAATTTTTAAGCAGACAATATTCTTACAATGAAAAGACTAATTGGGCCAAAATCTCACAAGATACATATACCTCAGCTTTCCCTTCAAATTAAACTGTACAAGACGGGCTATTGCTATACCCCTGGCACAGTCGTTGTTGTTGTTGTCGTGAAGGGCGTAAACAATTTTAAGTAAATGCTCATAACTTTTATGTCCATTGAGGTTTTTCTTTCATATTTGGTATGCATGTGTTTATTGCAAGACCTTGGCATGCACACAAATGTTTGACCCCTGTGACCTTGAACATGAGGCCTGCATTAAGGTTTCGAAATCTGCGTTTAGGTTTCCTAGTTCCTTGAGGTAATGTCTTAATATTTGGTATGCATGTGTATCTTATGAGACAAACTATCCGTGCACACACAAATTTAGATCCCTGTTTCCTTAACCATGAACTTATGGCCCGCATTCAGGTATCAAAATCTGTGTGTTAGGGTTTGGAACAATGACTGTTACTCCTGTGTCCCATAAGGTATTGCTGTCATATTTGGTATGTAAGTGTATATGGACAAGACCTTTCCATGCACATAAAAAGTTTGACCCCTGTAAAATTGACCTTGAACTTATGGCCCTAGTTTATGTTTCTGAAGCTGTGTTGAGGTTTTGAAATATGCTTATAACTTCTAAGTCCCTTGAGGCAATTGTTTTCATATTTGGTATGTTAATTTGTGTATTATATGGATAAGAACTTTCCATGCTCACAAAAAAGATACCTTGATCTTGAACTTAGGGTCTGCATTTAGGTTTTAAATATGTGTTTGGGTTTCGAAAAATGCCTGTAACTTCTATGTCCCTTGAGGTGTTTCTTTCATACATGTATTTGATCTGCATGTGTACATGGACAAGACCTTTCCATGAATGCAAAATCTTTGACCTCTGTGACTTTGACCTCAGACTTTGCTTCAAAATTTCGAAATGTGCAGCCAACAAGCTTTGTTGTCTTTCTCACCAGACAACTGTTAGATTAGACATGGAACATTATCAGTTTCTCTCTTTAAACCATACATGGTTTCTAAATGATAAACAATTTTAAACAAAACCCTCACTTGGTGTTCCAATCTATTTTAGATGAGACTCTTTAAAAGTCTCCATCTTTAAATCATAGTTAATTTACTTCATTTCCATATGCATGCTGGGTAGTTTTTCGTCTGCAACAATTGTTGTCTGCTACTATTCTAAGGATAGAATTTTCAAAAGAGATTTTGTCAAAATACTGAGTCAGAGTGCCATGCAGTTTTGATCCTGATGAGAAGACTCACCACACAGCATCTCATCAGGATCCAAACTGTTGTTAAGGTTGTCATGGTTTCACAACTAGCATGCTAAGAGTAAAACGAAAGCCTCTCTAGGTATAGTGGCTCTGATGGAATAGTCTTCCCTGAGCATGATTATATTCTGTTGTACAGTGCTCCCTCCCTACAATGGCCCTCCCAACAACGATTCCCTCCTTACAACGTCCCTTGATGCTCTTCCCCAAACAAGACACTTATAGTTATGTCCAACCTTTTCATGGCTGCAATACCCTCTGCTTAAATCTGTCGTCTGCTGTTTAAACCTAGATGCTAGCCTCTCTGCTTAAGAAGTTTGAAAGTAAAGCACCCCTGTAAAAAGTGTTCAAGAATTTTAGAATATTCATTAACGTAATATGATTGCTTCTAGAATTGTTCTAGAGCTTCAAGAGTTATCTTACACATTCGACAAAAAGAGTTCAAGAAAATTGTAAATTGAAATTGTAATTGGAGAACAATGGTTCTAAAATCTTCAAATATCTAGAATTTTTGCAGAATATTCATGAAAGTTAAATGGCCGCTTTTAGAATTGTTCATGAATATTCAAGAAATTAATCTGGAATAGTTTTTCATATGCCCACCTCTAAAGGTGGTCATATATTGGCATGGCCGTGTCCATCCGTCCGTTGGTCCGTCCATTTGTTCGTCAGTTAACATTTGGCTTGTCCAGAGTTTTTCAGGAAAACTGTTTTGAAGGATATTAATGAAACTTCACATAAATGTTATACAATCCAATATCTAAAGCTAAGTCAATATTTAGGTTCATTCAATTTGTCGTTACACTGAGTTATCTGCCCTTGATAATATACTTAGATATACTATAAAAGGCTGCCAGTGGGTGTAAAATGTACAGTTTGCGGTGCTCTCATTAAATAATTCAATACCTGATCCCACAGGGGCAGAAAGCTTTACTTTCAGAAGTTTGCTTTAAGAGGACACATGTTGCTTAATACTCTTATTGTTTCTCATATTGAGTGGATTTTATAGGGAGTTAAATAATTGAGCCCTTAGTGACGCATATATGCGTCATTTACCAAATGTGTACCTGTGAAGAGTTTACTTGTCCTATGCAAACAGTGAAGTCCCTGATCAGAGAGCCCTCTGATCAGGGACTTCACTGTTTGACATTTTGCAATTTCTTACAAAAACCACCCTAAATAGTCTAAAATGGACCAGCCTGTATTGCAAACTGGAATTATTCATTGGAAGTTTCAGGGGATAATGAGTTAATTGTATAATTATCTGTACAAACAAAAGGGCAATCATAATAAAAAATAGCTTCTTTTATGTCAAGATGAAAGGCTTTTATTATTGAAATGTTTTTGATAAGAAAATGATTAAAAGCATAATATTGGTACAATATCAATAATGGATAATGACTGCTTTCAACTGACTCATATTCAGTATGCATCAGTAGTTTTAAATGAACTGACATTGATTTACGGTGACTAATTTGTAAGTGAGCTCTAGTATGGTTTTGAATGAGGCTTTAATTTATTATGCCATGATAAATGTCAGTTTTGATTCATCAAAACTTTATTGCATGCCAGGTATACAAAGTATACTTATCCTTTGCAAAACAGTGTAGACCCTGATCAAAGGGCTCCTATTAAAGCCTATTAGAGCCCTTTGATCAGGGTCTGCGCGGTTTGTCATAGTCTCTTTAGTGACATATTATTCAATATATGCATATATTAAATATTTATATAAGTGTTTCCGGCATCACATTGGGAATCAATGTAAATTAATTATTTAACAGGAAATAGAAGATTCAAATTGAAATTTTGGAATTGTAAGGGCTGATAAGGTATCTGTTTATTCTGAAAATAAATTCCTCAACTTGAGTGATTGATTGATTGATTGATTGAGTTCATGCTTACACACCATTATTTGTTTGTTTTAGCTTAATTCTTTCTTTGCATTTAAAATATATTAATTTTGTTGTTGCTCTTTCATTTTGTAGCTCCTTGAAAATAGTTTTGTTTAATTTTACTTGCATTTTCATTTTGTTTTCAGAATTCATTTGCTTTAAAGTTTTATCCACAGTTGTGTTTCCTTTAGCCCTGTCATTGTTTAACCGTTGTGTTTACTAATGTTTACACAGTTTAGCACTTTGTATACAGCTTTGTTTATCTAAGTTTGCATTTTAGCCCAATATGATATAATTTTGTGTTTGAACTGAAGCTTTAGGATTTTACTTTTTGTCTAAAGTGTATTAAGGCTCAAGGTAAGCTATTGTGATGGCCCTGTGTTCGTCGTCCGTCGTCGTTAACAATTGCTTCAAATGACATCTCCTCCTATACCGCTTGACAGATTTCAACGAAACTTTACAGGAATGTTCCTTGAGTCAAGCTCTTTCAAATTTGTTCAAAAACTTAAAAACAATGCAGAACTCTGGTTGCCATGGCAACAAAAGTGAAAAATTAAGGAAATCTTAAAAAATCTTTTTGTCAAAAACTGCAAGGACCAGAGCTTAGATATTTGGCACATAGCATCGTCTCAGGTCCTCTATCAAGTTTGTTCGATTTATTCCCCCTGGGGTCAAAATTGGCCCTGCCCCGGGGGTCACAGTTTTACATAGAGTTATATAGTGAACTTTTCAAACATCTTCTTCTCTGAAACTAATATGGCCAGAGCTTTGATATTTGGCATGGTGACACTTCTAGATGTCCTATACCAAAAGTGTTCAAATGGTTCTAATAGGTTGCATAACTAGGTCACAGGAGCTAAAAATAGATTTTTTTTCATAGAAAACTTAAAAAATCTTCTTGGGCCAGAGCTTAGGTATTTGCCACATAGCATCGTCTACAGGTCCTCTATCAAGTTTGTTCAATTTATTTCCCCTGGGGTCAAAATCATAGGGTTTGGTGCAGATAACGAGGAGAACATGTTGGTAGAGCTTCTTTCACTCCCTGTAGCTGGAACCCTGAATAAACCATAGCCATTCCGTTGAAAGAACACATGAGTTTGAAACCATAACAAAGCATGTCTTTGATGCATTATGAATTGCCTTTACATGTGTGGGTGTAATAATTCATGGGCTTCACACAGATTCAGTCAGACTACAGTAAAGCCTCATTTACATCTGGATACTAAAACCTTCAACCATAGCGAGGAGCATACTTGTCTTAACAATGTACCTATGAAGAATACTAAGTGTAGATCCTGATCAGAGGGGTCTTTCAGAAACCCTCTGATTATGTTCTGCACAGTAATTGTAATGTTAATAACAACCTAGCACATAGTAAACCAGAAATGGGTGTCAAAGCCACCTGATGCTCGCCTGCTTGAACTTTCAGTCTAAAAACATCTTGTATCCGAAGCAAATCAATTTTCAGTTTAGAAAGATTGTTAAAAGAATGATGAGTCTCAATCTAGTTAAATTAAAACATCATAACATCAATGTAAATTGACTCAAAATAAACCACCATATAAAACTTCAGCACTGTAGCACAAGTATTAAACTTTAAAACAACCCGTCCAAAAAACTTTAACCTGGGGTTTTGTAGCCAAAAACCTAAGTCCAAAACATGTTGAAAATTGAAATAAATTAAATTATATTTCAATTCAAACTTTATAATATCAATATTTGTTCCCAAATGAAGGTCTATACAAAATTCCAGCACCCTAGCACAAGTATTCAACTTTAAAACAACCCGTCCAAAAAACTTTAACCTGATGATTTATAGTCGAAAACCTAAGTCCAAAACATATTGAAAATTGACAAATATTAAAATCATTTTTAAATTCCAACTTAATAATATCAATGTTTAACCCCAAATGAACCTCCATACAAAATTTCAGCACCCTAGCACAAATGTTAAGCTTTAAAACAACCCGTCCAAAAAACTTTAACCTGGTGATTTGTAGTCGCAAAACCTAAGTCAAAACATGTCGAAAAATTGACAAATATTAAAATTATCTTTAAATTCAAACTTTATAACATCAATGTTTAACCCCCAATAAACCTCCATACAAAATTTCAGCACCCTAGCACAAATATTAAGCTTTAAAACAACCCGTCCAAAAAACTTTAACCTGGTGATTTGTAGTTGAAAAACCTAAGTCCAAAACATGTCGAAAAATTGACAAATATTAAAATTATTTTTAAATTCAAACTTCATAACATCAATGTTTAACCCCAAATGAACCCCCATACAAAATTTCAGCACCCTAGCACAAAAATTAAGCTTTAAAACAACCCATCCAAAAAACTTTAACCTTGGCCACGCTCACGCTCACTCACGCCCACGCTCACTCACGCCGGGGGTATGACATTAGCTCTGCTGTTCTACGAACAGGCGAGCTAAAAATGGACTCGCCTTAATTTGAAATTTGAATTTTCATTTAAAGCTTCTGGGGTGAATGAGTTAAAGCAGGGTGAAAGTAAATTAGAAAGCTCCATGACTTAACCTAATCCATTACCCAATAAATACCCCTTTTATGCCTTTACTGTATTCCTCAACTGAAGAAGATAGCTGCAATTTGTACAGTCATGAATATGTATGGTAAAAACTATTTCTATATTTAAGCATACATGTATGTTGGCTTTAGGCAGGCTGAGAGTAAAGCAGAATGTGCCTTAAGGCACATTCTGCTTTACTTTCAACCTGCTTTAAGTGGCTACCTATTTTCAAAACGTCCGAAACTGGCTGTGGGGTAAATGAGTTACAATACTTCATGATGCTAATTGATAATATGGAAGACAGGTGACAGCTTAAAGCAAGGTGAAAGTAAAACAAAAAACTTCTAAAGGAGCTTTCTGTTTACTTTCATCTTGCTTTAAGTTGGTTCGCGGGTCAGCTTGTTCTGTGTCAGAATTCTTTGAAACCTTGATTAAATTGAAATATACCATATGGAGAGTGAAAAATCGTTAAAATAAAAAAAAGTTACAGTGCCGGTTTTTTCTGACAGGACCTTTTGTCGAAAAAGCTCTATTTTTAATAAACAGGAATATTTTCTTTATAAAATGATATAACTCAATAATTTCTGTACATTCAAGTAAACTGTACATAGACTATAAGATATTGGGCAAACAAAAGTATTTCATAACATATTTTCTGGAAATATCAATATTTTAAAAAAGTCAAATTCTGAAAATCTCAAATTACAAAAAAATCTAGCTGTTTAACATACACTAATTTTACTCTTATTAGATAGATATAACTTAATTCTACTAGTCACAAAAATTTAATGAAAATCTACAGTAGAATTTACATTTTATACATGATTTCCTGAAATTCTGACAAAATGTTAACACAAAACGAGTAACCTCCCTTGAGTTCAACTTTAAAATGCTGTCAGCTCTAAATAATACCATAAGTCAAACCTGTAATAAGGAACTATTGAATACGGTAGCCTGTAGATCTTTAAAGGCAAGTGACTGCTTAATGCATAACAAAAGTAATGCATAGAAGCTCCTTTAGGATCTATCTTTTAGCATTACTTTTGTCCTGTGTTAAGCTGCCATCTGTCATCTAGGCTATCAATCCTCACAAATTTAGCTGTCACTTGACTATACATGTACTTGCATCTGATATTATTCATTATTACGTGACTAAACATAGCCTGTCCTTTGATCACTGCATTATGAATTGACTAGTCACTAAAATCGGACAATTTGTTAAAAAAAAAGTTTTGAAGCGAGTGGGAATCGAACCTATAACCTTTTGATTGCAAGTCAATCACCGTACCAACTGCGCTAACAGAGAAGACACTGCATGAAGCAGACCAAACTTTTCTTTATCTAAATTTTCTACTATAAGCACGTGCCGCAAAGGTCAGGTGAAAGTCATCAGCATTTCCGGAACTCGAGATGCGGGCCGCCCGCTGTCGAACCACCTTAAGCAGCCATATGCCTTGTACACCAGTCCTGATAATATATAATTTTGCGGTCACAATAGAAGGCCTTTCCTGTATGCAGACTATCCTAGTAATGCCTTGCATTCCATAGAAAGATTGTGTGCAAATAGCATGTAGTAGACACATTAATTTTCAAAAAGGAAGCAGATGAAAGAAGATATTAGTTAAGTATATGTATATACATGTATAAGATTTACAGATGCATATAGTTAGAGTTTTAGTTTATCTTCAACTCTAAAACCATGACAACCTCTGCAAACAGTTTGTATCCTGATGAGATGCCGCTTAATACATCCTCTCATCAGGATTCAAACTGTTTGACATTCTGATGCTGTTTTAAAACTTATTAATATTTGAAAATTCTATTAAATTTTATAAGAAATTTTTTCTAAATCCTATCAGATGATAGCTTAAAGCATTCTGCCTTACTTTCAAGCTGCTTTAAGTGGTCACCTAGCTGTTTTCAAAACTAGAAACAGGCCATGGAGTAATGGGTTAAGAGCTGTGTTAACCCTTTCCCCCATAGAAGCGACTTTTAGCGTATTTAATATATTCCTCCGCTGAAGAAAATAGTTCCAGTTTAAACCCTCATGAACAATAACCATTATAAATATTTTATATAGCCTAGCAGATTTTAGATTAAAGCAGGCTGAAAGTAAAGCAGAATGTGCCTTAAGGCACATTCTGCTTCACTTTCAACCTGCTTTAAGTGGTCACCTGTTTTTCAAAACTAGAAAGAAGCTTTGAGGTATTCTGACTTTCTGTTATATGAGGTAAAGGGTTAAAGATGGATTTATTGTAATATGAACTAATACCTTGAGATATTGACAAAAAGGCAAAATCTTCCAAATCCCTTGACATAGGTCCAACATAATCTCAGAAACAAGATTTTCTCCTGTTTACTGGTCAGGGACCAGTCTGATTGGCTACTGCATGAGACAGTGTCTTCAGCAAGCAGACTGATAGAAATAATTGTAAATATAGTTTTTTTGTTCTCCATGCACAAACAATTTACAATCTCTGCATGGGTTCTGTTGCTCCTTTTTGGCGCTTTAGCGAAAACGGCTGTCTTTGCAAACAGTCTGGATCCAGATCAGATGCCGCATAATGCAGCATCTGATCTAGATCCAATCTGTTTGGAACTTGTATAGAAATTGCTACAGCTTACCGTCTTTAGCTATGTATTGTGCGCACTTTTATCATAAAATCTTTTTTCTGCAATTTGGGGGTGCGTACAATACAGTGGAACAAGACTCTAAAGCCTACCTTGACCAACGGTTAGCGCCCGTAGGCTGATGTGTTAAGATTGCGCAATACGCTGCAGGGCTTTAATTGACACCTCCCATACTAGGCGGCCGGGGATTAGGGCTGTTTATTGGAGATGACACGCTAGTGACCCCAATTATAATCAGTTATCCGGGTGTAAACTTTTGATGTTATGACACATACTTGATTGCTTATAAGTTATTAAAATTAGTCTCCGATCTGAGAATGCAAGCCCTCATTATTTGAAGCTTCTTTCGAGGGAGCACGTTAGTCGTTACGTACAGTATCTAATACAATCTAAATCGGTAAGGCATTTTGAACTGAGAGAGAAATAAAGTAAATAAACAAGTTGTTATTCATAATTATTGCCTGAAATCGCTCAAAAGGAAGTAAACTTTGCTCTGGTTGCATCGTAGAAACAAAGCGTCACTGTATAAACACCCGCCATTTCCGGGCCCGAACTGCGCATAATCGAATTTACTATTTCCGGATTATTCTTTTGATTTGCGCCACTCGATTTTCAGAGCGAAACTTTTTGGGAACATTCGTATTCTACAGTATTTTTTCATAATTCAATAAATGCTAGTGATGAAATAATTAGATACAATAAATGTTTAGTATTTATATATTTTAATCCTAATAAACGCATCTACAAACTTACACAGAATAATGCGGGGTGATTCTAATCAGGAACATATTCTGTTCCTGTTCTAATGTGACGCTAGAAATGAAAATTAAGTATGCCCATAAAAATATGTCTGGTTTCATTTCCAGCATTTGAAACACAGTCGCATCTTAATTTTTGGAACTTCGAAGAGCGGATTTCACCCCTGACTATCAGAATACTTGTAATTATCACATATTTAACGGATTTTCTTGGTCCTAAAATATGCCTACGGAACTCTCTTCATTTAAAAACAACTGGGTTCAGCAGGAGAAATCGGGCGTACGACGGCTGACCAAAACCTTGGGAAAAGTTTTTTTCCCAGACATTTAACCCTGAAAATAAGGGTGCGTGTTATACACGGATGCGCACAATACTCGGGAAATGACGGTATATATTTGCCGGAAAATTTACTTTGAAATGCATGTAATGGCAATAGTGTTTAAACCCATTACCCCATAGCCTGTTTCTAATAATGAAATAGATAATCATTTAAAGCAGGTTGAAAGTAAAGCAGAATGTGCCTGAAGGCACATTCTACTTTACTTTCAGCCGGCTTTAAGATCTTATCTGCTAAGATATAGAAAATATTTGTTATGAACTCATGATACATATTCATGTCTCTATAATAGGGAACTATTTTCTTCAGTGGAGGAATAAATAAATGGCGTAAAACGGCTTTATTATGGGGAATGGGTTAAGCAGACAATGTTTTATTAGTAAAAGGTAAAAGCAGACAGTAACAATTGGCTGTCAGTAAGATTTACGTATACAAGAGCTTTTTTCTGGCCTGCATCCACATTGATGATACTGTGGCATCAATCATTTCCTCTGCCCACAGCACCTGAATTTGACACTGTTACAATTTTTTGGTGATTTTGTGTAGTTTTGGAAAATTGCTCAAAGCAGACAAGCAAAGTCATTTTTTCATCAATTTGATACTGCTTTAGCGCATTATAATACTCCATATAGATCCGCATTATGGCTACGATCTTATCTTCATTAAACTTGGTTAAAATGTTTACTTTATTGATGTCTAGGTCAAGGTTGAATGTGGGTCCTGTCGGGTAAAAATATAGCTCACTTAAGGGCAAATCATAGAAAAACCTTGTTAATACTCTAGAGGCTACAAATCTCATTGGATTTTAAGGTACTTCGCATATGCGCGTAGTTTCCATAGGATTGTTATGAAACTTTTCATGAAGAATGATAATAGCCTAAGAAACAATGTGGGTAAATATAGGCAAAATTTATCGTGTGGTTTGTCTTTAAGGTCTTTTTTCTGACAAAAACCTAGAATTTTGATGATTTTATTTTTCTTAAAAATGAATAAAGCTAATGACTATAATTCTCGCCCAATAAGTAGTCCACAACATTCATTACAAGAAAAGCTAAAAACATTTTGAATAAAGGTGTTCAGAAAGATGTTATCAGCTATTTAAATTTTGCAAAATGCTAAAAAATTGAATTACAAAAAACTGACTCATTCAATGTATATTTGTTTTCATTTTATTCAAATATATGGTTGATGAACTAGTCAGTCTGAAAAAATTAGAAAATATTACAGTCAGGATTTGTTGTTATAACATATTTTCTTATTAAAATGTGGGATATTTGTTGTTTAGATACAGTTACCTACCTTAGAATTAAAACTTTGTCATTAAAATGCATTATTGTTTATTCATGGACTTGCATACAAGGTTTATTATATTGTTTGAACATAATTATAATGAGCAATATTGATCTTGAAAAGGTTAGCGTATTGATAAGCTTCACTGTGTGGCTTTATAGTTCGATCAAATCGTTTACATGTATACCGATTTAATTGACTTGTAAGTCATTAAACTAAAACGTACAGGTAAGTTGACATATACTTGGACCGTAAACATCACTAGTACTAATCAACAAAGACTAAACATAACATGTCTCTTGATTACTGCGTTATGGATTGACAAGTCAATAAATCGGACACTTAAAAAAAATATTTGGATCGGATGGGTCTCGAACCTATGACCTTTGGATTGCTAGTCAACCACTGTAGTCAACCACTATACTAACTGCTCTATGAAGGATTATACTAATTCGTATCAATATTTCCTTTATATAAATTTTCTTGTATAAACACGTGCGAAAAAAGTCTGTGTCGTCCAGACGCATATCCGCTCGCCCACAAGACCGACTTCCGGTAGCGAAAGGCCTTAATGCAACTTAGTCAAAATGTTTGCCTAATTGGTATCTAGGTAAAGTTTGAATATGGGTTATGTCCGTTGAAAAATTAGGTCACCAGGTCAAATAAAATAAAAACAGTGTTAGCCCTCTAGAGGCTACAAATCTCATTATATCTGACTGAAGTATTGTCACAATGTTTGTCTACATCAAATCTAGGTCAAAATCAAATGCGGATTTTGTCTGGTCTGGACTTTGTCTGGTCAAAAACTAGGTCACTAGGTCAAATCATAGAAAAATCTTACTAACACTCTAAAGGTTGATTGTAGGTCATGTCAAGTTGTAATCTAGGTCATTGTAGGTCAAGTTTTACATGGTGTACCAGGTGAGCAATTCAGGGCCATGTTGGCCCTTGTTTAACCATATTGCTTGTTCAATGGGTTAATACAAGCTGGACTGTAAGGTGAAGTAACCCATTACCCCATAAATACACCTTTTTACGTCTATAATTTTTTCCTCTACTGATACAAATAGTTCCAATTTATACTGTTATGAATATTCAGCACAAGTCATATATTCTATATCCTTGAAGATAGTAGCTTAACCCTTTGAACCCTAGTCCCGCATATAGGCGTCTTTTCAAACAGTGTACATGTGAATAGTACACTTGTTCTATGCAAACAGTGAAGACCCTGATCAGAGGGCTCCGAAAGGAGCCCTCTGATCAGGGTCTTCACTGTTTGTCACAATGCCAAACATTGACAAAAACAACCCTTAAAAGTCAGAAATGGACTAGACTAAAATGGAAACTTGAATTGTCCATTTAAAGTTTCAGGGAGGAAAGAGTTAAAGCAGGCTTTAATTTCAACCTGCTTTAAGTATTCAATTTTTTTCAAATCTAGCAAGAAACTATGGGGTAATGGGTTTAAAACCAATCTAATATGGAACAATTGATATTATTTCTTGTAGGTCGAGTTGGGGAATACATTAAACATTATTAGATAGAAAGCGGGGTCACATTGAAAATGTATAGATTCAGTATTCATTGAAATGTTGGAGAGTACAAACAATTCCAAAATGTATTTGTCACTCAAAACTTTTAACTTGCTATTATTGTGAATGATTCAAGTATTAAAACATTTACTCCATATAACCTGTTCTAAATTTGAAGACGGATGACTACTAGTAAAGTCAATTGGAAATTAAATTTAAGCAGACTGTGCCTTAATATGCATTCTACTTTACTTTCAATCTGCCTTAAGAGTAACCATCTGCTAGGATTATACACTATTAAAATTTCTTAGTGTACATTTTCATGGCTGTATAAAGACTTTAAGTGGAACTCTTTTACATTTTCATGACTGTATAAAGACTTTAAGTGGAACTCTTTTACATTTTCATGACTGTATAAAGACTTTAAGTGGAACTCTTTTACATTTTCATGACTGTATAAAGTGGAACTCTTTTCCTCAGTGAAGGAATGAATTGAAGGTGTTAAATGCATATCTATGGAGTAAATGGTTAAAGTTAGAGTCAAACTCATGCATGAACAATGTAACTTTTTTATCTATTACAAAATTAAACTCTTACCATGCTAGCGGTGGATATATATGCCTCAGTGATTACATTGCAAACAGTTTGGTGGATCCTGATGAAACCCCGCGTAACACGGCGTCTCATCAGGATCCAATCTGTTTGACACTCTGACCCTGTTTTGAAAAGAAATTTAGAAAGTTCTAATTTTAGAACAGTTCCAGAAGACAATCATTGCAGATGAAAAATTACCCAGCATGCAAGAGTTTAAATCTGTGTCTGAGTGTACAGTGTTCATGCAGTAAGGGATACTGATGAGACACTGAGTTACTTTGCGTCACATCTGGATCCAAAACTGTTTGCAAAGATTATCACAGAGCGACTTCATCGGAATGGTATATAATGGTAAAGGTTAAAGATATATTTACTGAAATCCCAGAATCCATTCCTGATCTGTCAGTTTCCTTGATGGGATTTTAAACTCGTCAATAACCCCGTCTCCAGGAGACATTTACTTAGAAAATAAACCCCCATCTAGAAATCTAAATCTCATTTATAAACAATTATATAGCTAGAGTATTTCAGGCCCCTTACATTGCGGAGATTCAAGTATATACAACCTGTGCAAACAGTGTAGACCCTGATCAGAGGGCTCCGTCCTGAGCCCTCTGATCAGGGTCTGCACTGTTTGATAATTATGGTTTTGAAATATTTTGGGACAAAATCCTAGAAAATTTATATGTACTTGTCATTCTTCAGAAAAAAGAAGAAACCGTTTGAAAGTTAAGCATCGAAAGAGTTAAAAAATATGCTGTGTTTCCCCTGCAAAATAAAAATGTCAACCCCCATACAATTGATAGGTTTTATTGTCAGATGATATCAATTCTTCTTTTGTTTATATAGATTTAGTGGTACAGACTGAAGACGTTAATCTTTACCACTGTAAACAAGTGTGAGTTATATATAACCCTTTCCCTCCATAGTCCAAACATGAAATAAACAATATATCAACAGTCTTCAAAGCAAGTGACTGCTTTAAAAGCAAGATGAAAGTAAATCAGAAAGCAAGTGTGAGTTTACATACCCTAGCTGTCCTCCATATACAGAAGTTAAAATTAACAATATCAACAGTTTTCAAACCAGGTGACTGCATGCTCAAAGTAAGATGAAAGTAAAGCAGAAAGCTCCTTAAGGAGCTTTCTGCCTTACCTTCATATTGCTTAAGCTGTGAAATGTATTCAAAACAATCACCAAATACTACGAGTCATTTTGTGTTAATTGCTACCTGTAGTGTACTTGTTAGAATAATAGAGGTTTATGTAGTGTTTTTCCACCTGTAATTAGCTGGACATCGCGATATGACTGAATTAATACTGTTAACCCTTTACCTGATAGCCTATTTATAGTACTTAAGATATATGACTACTTAAAGCAGGTTGAAAGTAAAGCAGAATGCACCTTAGGGCGCATTCTGCTTTACTTTCAGCCTGCTTTAAGCTATCATGTGCTATAATATAGAAAATATTCCCTATAATACATATTCATTACTGATTAATTGGAACTATTTTCTTCAGCGGATGAATAAATCATATCCGCTAAAAGGCGCTTCTATTGGGTAAAGGGTTAAAAGCGAAGAAAATCATAACAAAATAAACAAGAAATATCTTTAAAAAAGATATTCGGCGGTATGAGTGGTTGAACTAAGGCTATATAGATGGGTGTGCAAAATTGAATTAAATTGAGGTTTTCAAAGAATATATATCTAATGGATTGAAAAGCAAAAAATACAAGTATTCAATTGAAACAGTAACTTTTATTTAAAATGCAAAACTATCATGTACAGAAATGCAAAACAAAACAATAATTTAACTCATATCCTAGCTACTGGTAGGAGATCCTCACATTAATCTATTGTTCCATTCATAGAGTTTCTTGAAACAAACTATAGCATACACAAATGTACAGATACATGTACAACAATCTACTGTACTTCACTCTTGTAAATAATGATGAAACAACACAATTGTGTTTAACTCACTTGAGGCTATTCATATATAAAATATTGCTTTTAATGTATGGCAAATGTGTACAAATAGTTAACAATTAAAACAAATTGGTTGTAAACAATTACGAAACACCTAGCTTCCTCTGTATATCTATAAATAGATTTCAGATCATATCTTAAAATAGAAGCATAATTTTGTCAACAGTGGAAACTTCTGTGGCCTAATTCATCAGACCAGTGTTGTAAACAGCCAACCTGTATCTCTAAATTTTACACCCACAGTCCACATCATGTAAAACTGTAATGGGACATAAACCAGCCTACAGGGCTCCAGATAAGAGTGAGTAAACTAAACAAATCACATTTTTCACCTCTTTTAGCACCAAACCCTATGGTATTACCACTCATTTTGATTGTCTTGAAGAGACAATTCATATTTATAGTGACACCACAGGGTTTAATGCACAAATAAAGATTTTAAGTTTTGAAACAATTCCCTTATCTGGAGCCCTGGCGTGTGGCCAAATATAAAGTGTGTCTAAATAGAAAACAGTCAGCTCCACCGAAAAAAATCAAAGGTGGCCTTCTTTGGAGGAAAGGGTTTAAGCAATAATGTCCATTGCAAATAGTTTGGAGCTTGATAAGGCTCAAAACTTAACAAAAATATAAGATATCAACGATAAAAGTCACTTGTCTACTTTTTTCAAAAACAATAATTGTCGTCATTTTATAGTAGTGCATTCGGGAGCATTTAAACACACACTTAAGTCTTTTTTTGGTTTTGAAGATATTTATAAATCACTTGTAAAAGCAGATTGAAAGTAAAGCAGAATTAAGGTGCATTATATAAATCTGCTTTACTATCAGCCTACTTCAACTTTATACCATCTACTAGAATATTGAAAATATTTCTGATGATTTTATATTCATGACTATAATAAGAACTATTTTCTAAAGTGGGGGAATAAATTAAAAGCATAAAATTGCATATCTATAGAGAAATGGGTAAACATTAACTAGAAGGAATAATGTTCTCCATTGTCATTGTCTCACATTTAGTAGAGCTTAACCCATTACCCCATAGCCTATTTCTTGTTTTGAAGACATATGATGACTTAACCCTTTGAACCCTAGTCCCGCATATAGGCGTCTTTTTCAAACAGTGTACACGTGAATAGTACACTTGTCCTATGCAAACAGTGAAGACCCAGATCAGAGGGCTCCAAAAGGAGCCCTCTGATCAGGGTCTTCACTGTTTGTCATAATGCCAAACATTGACAAAAACAACCCTTAAAAGTCAGAAATGAACTAGACTAAAATGGAAACTGGAATTGTCCATTTAAAGTTTCAGGGAGGAAAGAGTTAACCCATTACCCCATAGCCTATTTCTTGTTTTGAAGACATATGATGACTTAAAGCAGGTTGAAAGGCGCATTCTGCTTTACTTTCAGCCTGCTTTAAGCTTAGCTGCTAGAATATAGAAATACCTATGTTAAAGTTTTGAATCAATTTGAACTTTTGACCTCTCTGACCTTTACCTTTGACTCAACATGTGCAAAACCGTCATATTCATATAACTCTTCATATGGGAAACATATTTGGCATGTATTGAGTGTTTCTGGTTGTAACGTTCAAAAGTTATCCCCAATATTAAAGAGGCAGACAAGCAGGGCAAAAACAATATGTTTTCTGATCATAGATCTTGGGGATTGGTGGGAGGGGCATACAGATTGAGATAAGTGTTAATATACGCTACTAAGCAGGAGAAGATTTAACAAATCGGCCCATATATAAAGCACCAGCAGTAGAAACTATTGTTAAAAGTCAACAACCACACAAGGTTATTATTGAGCGCCAATTGGCCTCCAAACAAAGATTGATGAGGTGGTATTGAAATCTGTCAAGTGAGGGTTTAGAGATTATTTCCCTCATTAACCCTTTACCTGCTGCATCATCTTGTCTGCTTCAAATATTGTATAATAGTCTTAAGTCTCTGCATGCTGGCTAATTTTTTCGTCTGCAAAAATTGCTGTCTACTACTATTCGAAAAATAGAATTTTCAAAATTTCTTTTCAAACCTAGGTCAGTGACAAACAGTTTGGATCCTGATGAAAAGCCGCATTACTGGGCCTCTCAACAGGATCCAAACTGTTTGCAAAGGTAATCACTGTGGCACATGTATCCCCGCCTATTATGGCATATTATGTGGCATCTCACGGTCTGATCAGTCTACACTGTTTGCTGATAGGAATTTCAAAATAAAACAAAATGAAATAAAAAAGTTTGAGCAGGCATCCCTTTGATAAAAAATGGACTAATCCAATATATAAACACTGTGCACAAATGGGTTAATTTGACCGAAAATAGTACAGCACACTATAAATAATTATTGTAGTCTGCAAAAATTATTGTCTATACTACAATTTTCTGAGTTGATTATTCTGTGTTTCCTTTAACCCAATACCCCATAGTCTGTTTTTAGTTTTGAAGATAGGTGACCACTTAAAGCAGGTGAAAGGTAAAGCAGAATGCGCCTTAAGGCGCATTCTTCTTTACTTTCAGCCTGCTTTAAGCCAACATGTTCTAAAATATAAAATACATTTGTATTGTACATATTTATTACTGTATAAATTTGAACTATTTTCTTAAGTCGAGGAATAAATTAATGGCCTAAAAATATGGTGTAATGGGTTAAGAAAATGTCATCAGAGTGTCAAATGGTTTGGATCAAGATGAGATGCCAAGTGTGTCAAAGTCTTATCTTGATTTGAGCTATTTGTGATAGAATAGTTATCGCTAATTCCCTGGTAGTGTGCTGAAGGTTTAGAATACTTAGGGCAGTTTTGTCTGCATCAGCAATTCTTAGTTTGTTTATATAATTACCACCATAGATTTTACAGTATCAAAACGGTTGACATTTAAATCTGGTGTTGAGTTGCAATGAGTCTTTTCTGCATCCAAACTTACCTGAAATAGTTGTCACTAATTCGTTTTTTTTGTTTTTGCTTGTTAACGTTCATTTCTGCCATCTATGGGCTAATTTGGCACCCCAGAGAGGGGAGCGGATACAGAGAACCCAGGCGCAATGCCCTACTCTTATTATCTATCTTATTATCGACAGAGTTCTCTGATTCTATTAGATACCCAGTGTAAAGCACTGATACATTAGACCTCGGTTTATAAAGTCTCATCCAAAGGACTTGGTCCGGCGGGGATTGAACTCACGACCCCTTACGTTGTAATCGAGCGCTCTACCCCATTGACTACGTTCCCCGGTCACAAATTTGATAATAGCATGCTGAAGGTTAAATAGTTAAGCTGAGAAAGTAATGACTTTATCTCTTGCATGCTGGGTAATTTTTTCATCTACAAAAATTGTCGTCTGCTACTGTTCTTAAAATAGAACTTTCAAAATTTGATTTTAAAATTGGGTCGGAAATGTCAAACAATTTGTGTCCTAATATGATAGGAGGTATTTTTATACTCAACATCTCATCAGGATTCAAACTGTTTGCAATGGTTACCATGGTTTCACTGCTAGCGAGCTAAGAGTTGAGCTCTCAGAGAAATTGGTATTGTTACGATCTATGATTATTTCAAATCTTTAACTGAGGTTGCCAAGTTCGTATTTTGTCCTTCAAAACTTTGAATGCGTATGGCCATAAAAATAATAAATATTTCAAAAGTTTTATG
The DNA here is from genome assembly GCA_922989275.2 of Gari tellinella. Classification (NCBI taxonomy): domain Eukaryota; kingdom Metazoa; phylum Mollusca; class Bivalvia; order Cardiida; family Psammobiidae; genus Gari; species Gari tellinella. Next base: position 30,154,160 of record OV277860.1, read on the forward strand.
TGTGTTTTGGTTCTTAGATGTCACATGATGCATGCAGCATCAAAATAATTACTAAACCACTGCTACATATTTTTTTATCAATGAACAGAGAGTTTTTAACTCCTTGCACGCTAGCGGCAGATAAAGCTGCCACAGCTAGGCATAACCTTTGCAAACAGTTTGGATCAAGATGAGATGCCGCGTAACACGGCGTCTCATCAGGATCCAAACTGTTTGCCATTCTGATACTGATTTTAAAAGAAATTTTGGAAAATTCCAATTTTAGAACAGAAGCAGACGACAATAATTATTGTTGCAGACGAAATAATTTCCCAGCATGCAAAGAGTTGAATCTGTGTGATGGAGCATTTTCAAGGTTTTACTGCTGTATGTCTTGGAGTAAATTATTCTTTTATGACGACAGGCTAACCTACGTTTAGCAATCTTCCGATTAAGAACCGCGATAATACCTCAATATAGTGCCTGCTAAATGCAGCACATAAGTAATTCAGAAAGCTCCTTCAGGAGCTTCCTGCATTACTTTTGTGCTGTATTTAGTAGCTACCCAATTTATGAATGGCATTTGATATTTTGTTGCATGTTTGTTTGATACAAGTTAGATGGCAATTCTAGATGGATATATCTTGCTTGGGAAATAGGGCTCCTGATAAGAGGGAAGCGCATTAAGTCATCTGCACAAATCCAACATATTCTCACTTATTTTAGCAATAAATCCTATAGTGTTACTACTCATTAGAATCGTCTCTTCGAGAAGATTCTAATGAGTAGTGACACCATAGGGTTTAAAGCAGAATTAAAGATTTTAGCCCTGGGGAAAATTGATGTTTCAATCCTATGAACAAATTGACTTTTAAAACTGGAATGAAAGAAGATGGAATGATTGTTTTGAGAAATAATTACTGTAAAGAGAAATAAAGAGAAAGTAATTTAAGTCTTAGATTGTTTTGTGTTCATAGTAAATCTTATAATTACTTAGTACAGATCTTAGAAAATGAGATGAATAGAATAAAAATGTCATTATGATGGATAGTGCTGTTGTTTACCAATAATCAAACTTTTTCAAATTGTTTGAAGTTTTTATTGGGATGTTTTGCTCTAATAGGTAAAGTAGAGCACGGTTGTCCAGTGGTAGAGCGTCTGACTTGCGATCTGAAGGTACTGGATTAGAATTCTGTGACTAGCTCAATGTGAATTTTTCAGGGCACAAGAAAACAACTTAACCCATTACTCCATAAATATACCTCTGATCGTCTTTAACTTATTCCTCCACAGAAGGATATAGTTTCCAATTTATAAATTTATGAGTATGTACCATTAGAAATAGTTTCTATATCTCAGTAAAGCAGGCTGAAAGTAAAGTAGAATGTGCCTGCAGAATGTGCCTCCAGGCACATTCTGCTTTACTTTCAACCTGCTTTAAGTAGTCATCTGTCTTCAAAACAAGAAACTGCCTATGGGTATAATGGATTAAGGTTCCTCTTGACCAAGTTTTGAATTGATACCCTGATCAAGAGAGCAGTGGCTGAGCTTGTTCAAATTACCCTGACGCCAAATTCTGTCAACTGAAATATCTGGGATTTGGAATAGTCTCTAAGACTCAAATGAATTAATTTGTTTAATAAGTAGCCGAACCCCATGGGAGGTTGAGTGTCAGAAGCCCTCTGAGCAGCACCTATATGCATTGAAACAGACTCCAAATCACAGACATTTAAAAAATATACATATTTATTTATGCTTTTCGGTGGATTACCGGGAAAAAGCAGTGGATTATCACTTTACTTTCAACCTGCTTTAAGTGGACATATTCAATACTAGAAACAGGCTGTGGGGTAATGGGTTAAATCAGTTTATTGGATGTAAAGGAAGAATTTACCATTAATGAAAACAAACATGATATAAATTAAATTAAGTTGTAGCAATATACTCAGCTAACCTGATTTAGATTTACATTATATTCCTTTGAATATTTATATACACTCTTTAAGGTATTTACAGTCAAACTTGTGTTGAATGACCACTGAACCAAGATGCATTGTAGTCTTTAACCCATTATCCCATAAATACACCTTTTCACGCCTTTAGTTTATCTTTCCAATGAAGAAATAATTCCTTTTTAAACAGTCATGAATATGCATCCTAAGAAATAATTTCTGTCTTCTAGTATTTAGTTGCTTAAGGCAGGCTGAAAGTAAAGCAGAATGTGCCTAAGGCACATTCTGCTTTATTTTCAACCTGCTTTAAGTCTGGTCACATGTTTTCAAAACTAGAAATAGGCTATATGGGGTAATAGGTCAAAGATATGTGACTGCTTATTGCAGGGCAAAAGTAATGCAGAAAGGAGATTGCGGAGATCTAAATTACTTTGGTCTTTGATTGCAAAGTTGACTCGGGGCTCCAGATAAAAGGGAGTAAACAGAACAAATCACTCCTTTCAGCACCAAATCATATGATGTTACTACTTATTGGAATCGTCTTAAAGAGACGATTGTAATGAGTAGTGACACCATAGGGTTTAATTCAGAAATAAATATATTTAAGTTTTTGAAAAACTCCCCTTATCTGAAGCCCTGTAATGACTGTAATATGTATATTACCACTGAGAATGTTGGTTCCATGCTGATTGTTTCTTATGACGCAGATAAATGTTTGCTTGGAGTTATGAAAATCAATCAAGATGTATATATTATTGTTTTGCGCATGTTGCTGTCATAAAGCGAAAGTGAGATACATTGTAATAATAAATGTTTGCCTCTGGTTGTCATTCATGTATTCTAAGCTCCAAGTTGGTCATTAAGTTTTCATTTTAATTCTTTGCATGCTAGCGGCAAAAAGGTGTTTACCTTTGCAAACAGTTTGGATCCTGATGAGATGCTGCTTGATGCAACATCTGATCAGGATCCAAACTTTTAACACACTTTACAATATTTTTCAAGTCAAAATATTTAAAATTTAGATATGAGAAATAAAAGCAGACACCAAAATAATTCTTATATTTCAAATGGCGTCATTGCAATGAAAGGATTAGATACTTTTTTCTGTATAATCGATATTAATTAATGTTATCTTTTAAAGATATAGATTTACATAAAATTATATTTCTTTAAATATTCTTGATTATATTTTTTTCAGAGAAGCTGGGACCCAGCCGTGAATCACCTCAGACAATATCAGAGTGTTCAGGAAGCCAGGATGATAGTGGACATGTCAGTGGCGGTTCCCGTGGGAACACACCGGAGCACAGACGGACAGAGAGTAGTTACAGTCAGTCTTCTCTGCCTTCTACACTTTCCACAGTAACTGATGTAAGTTTGAAACCTGATAAGCATGTTTCTTAAAGATACGATAAAATCTGTCTCCATTCCTGTTCTAAGGGTAATTTTAAGAAGGAAACTTAATGCAGGGCTCCAGATACTAAGAGGGAGTCAACTGAACAAATCCAACATTTTCTCACTAATTTTAGAACTTAATTCTATGGTGTTACTATTCACTAAAATCGTCTAAAAGACAATTCTAATGAGTAGTGACACCATAAGGTTTTATGCAGAAATAAAGATTTTAATTTTTTTAACTACAAAATCTTCCCTATCTAGATCACTGTTAATGCAGAACTGCATTACTTCTGTCCTGCATTAACCCTTAGCCTGCCACTCACGACTATAGCTCCATATGCAAACAGCTTGGATCCGGATGAGACGCCGAGTAACTCTGCGTCTCATCCGGATCCAAGCTGTTTGACACTCGAACAACATTTCCAGCAATTTTGAGCAACTTTGAAGCACTTTGAAACTTGAAGCAGACGAGAAATATAGCAGACGCCAATTTATTTGGCGGGCTAAGGGTTAAGCAATTAACCTTACCTTTGATATCTGGATCAATGCTTCTTCAATGAACTGCAGCTCACGGAAGCATTGTTTATTAGTATTGATGCTACTGTAGTTTAGTCTATTGCATGTAGTTGGACTCTTTTTAGTTGTTTGAAAACTGGACTTAGTTTAAGAATGTAGACTCAAATTAGAGGAATGTTGTCCTGGTTTCTTTATAAGGGTCTGGAGCCATTTCATAAAACTCTTTACAACAAATGTTGTCGTAAGTCAGATTATAAAAGTATCAATTATTTTTTATATCTCCATCTACCTGTCTTGTGACATCTCTTTGGAATCCTCTTGAAAAGACGATTCCAAAGAAATGTCACAAGACAGGATTAGATAGAGAAATCAGAAATTACATGTATTTTAAAGTTTTGATTTACAACCTATTTTGTCGTACAAAGTTTTATGAAACGGGCCCGTGCTCAGTCTGTAAGACAAAACTTTAGCTATGACACTATTCAAATTGCAGGGCTCCAGATAAGGGGAATATTTCAAAAACTAAAATCTTTATTTCTGATTTAAACCCTATGGTGTCACTACTCATTAGAATTGTCTCTTCGAGAAGATTCTAATGAGTAGTAACACCATAGGATTTGGTGCTGAAATAAGTGAGAAAAAGTTGTATTTTAAAGTCCGTTTTATCTGGAGCCCTGAGAATGTTTTCTGTGTAACATGTACATGTACTGTACCACAAACTGTAGTTTCAACAATGGCAATCAGAATTAACAGGAATTAATAATGCATGTAACCAGGAGAAATTTATACAATTATAATTTCCTATTACTATCTCTCAAACGATTATTCATGTTCAGTTTATAAGCTAGACGCTAGTTCAACCCATTACCCCATATAGTCTGTTTCTATTTTCGAATTATATGTGACCACAAAATTAAAGCAGGTTGAACATAAAGCAGAATGCGCCTTAAGGCGCATTCTGCTTTAAGTTCAGACTGCTTTAAGCTACAGAATTCTAGTATAATAGACAATATTTCTGATGGTACAATTATTGATGGAAGCGTATAAATTGGAACTATTTTCTTTAGTGGCAAAATGAAAGGTGTAAAATAGCATTTGTTGGAGTAATGGGTTAAACACTGCATGATCTTACAAACTCGCGATCATGCTCTTTGTGTGATTGTGAATGCAGGATTTTAGTTCTTTCTAACATTTTCAGTTTCTTGCATCTGTTAGCAAATAGCTTTATAAAGCACTACTGCATTATGGCAGTTTTACAGGTTCTAAGTTACACATTTTTGTTTGATCTGACTGTTTTTTAGAGCTACAAGCAATGAAAGTCTCTTGAACAAAGTGTTTGTTGGGCTCTGTATTGATATCAAACAAACTTACAATCACTAATGATTAATAGCCTCGTTCTACAAGTTTTTTGCCGGTGCGTGTTGTATCTCATCTGCCTGTGTTTTAAAGTTACATCTGTATTATGCCAATACACTTTTCCATTTTGATATCTCATAATTTGATATTTTGATATCTCATAATTTGCTGCACATTATTAGTCGGTGCCAATTAATACACTTATCCATTTTGATATCTCATAATTTGCTGCACATTATAAGTCTGTGCCAAACACTTATCTATTTTGATATCTCATAATTTGCTGTACATTATAAGTTTGTGCCAAACACTTATCTATTTTGATATCTCATAATTTGCTGTACATTATAAGTTTGTGCCAAACACTTATCTATTTTGATATCTCATAATTTGCTGTACATTATAAGTTTGTGCCAAACACTTATCTATTTTGATATCTCATAATTTGCTGTACATTATAAGTTTGTGCCAATACGTACATTTATCCATTTTGATATCTTATAATTTGTGCCAATACACTTATCCATTTTGATATCTCATAATTTGCTATTTTGATATCTCATAATTTGCTGCACATTATAAATATGTGCAATTACATTTATCTATTTTGATATCTCATAATTTGCTGTACATTATAAGTCTGTGCAAATACACTTATCCATTTTGATATCTTATAATTAGTGCCAATACACTTATCCATTTTGATATCTCATAATTTATTGCCAAATTGCCAATACACTGATCTAATTTGCTGCACCTTAGCAAGGACTCCCCGCCACTCTTGCCCTTAAACACTCTTAAATACGCTGATTGATGTCTAGTTTGATAAACATAAATCTACTATATTAAGGCCTTTCGCTCACGGAAGTCGGTCTTGCGGGCGAGCGGATATGCGTCTTGACGACATAGACTTTTTTCATACGTGCTTATACTAGAAAATTTATATAAAGGAAATGTTGATACGATTGAGTATAATCCTTCATAGCGCAGTTAGTATAGTGGTTGACTAGCAATCCAAAGGTCATAGGTTCGAGACCCATCCGATCCAAAAAAATTTTTTAAGTGTCCGATTTATTGACTTGTCAATCCATAACGCAGTAATCAAGAGACATGTTATGTTTAGTCTTCGTTGATTAGAACTAGTGATGTTTACGGTCCAAGTATATGTCCACTTACCTGTACGTATTAGTTTAATTTAATCGGTATACATGTACACGATATGATCGAACTATAAAGCCACGCATTGAAGCTTATCAATACGCTTACCTTTTCAAGATCGATATTGCCCATTATGATTATGTTAAAACAATATAATAAACCTTGTATGCAAGTCCATGAATAAATAATAATGCATTTTAATGACAAAGTTTTAATTCTAAGGTAGGTAACTGTATCTAAACAACAAATATCCCACATTTTAATAAGAAAATATGTTATTATAACAAATCCTGACTGTAATATTTTCTAATTTTTTCAGACTGACCAGTTCATCAACCATATATTTGAATAAAATGAAAACAAATATACATTGAATGAGTCAGTTTTTTGTAATTCAATTTTTTAGCATTTTGCAAAATTTAAATAGCTGATAACATCTTTCTGAACACCTTTATTCAAAATGTTTTTAGCTTTTCTTGTAATGAATGTTGTGGACTACTTATTGGGCGAGATTTATAGTCATTAGCTTTATTCATTTTTGAGAAAAATAAAATCATCAAAATTCTAGGTTTTTGTCAGAAAAAGAGACCTTAAAGACAAACCACACGATAAATTTTGCCTATATTTACACACATTGTTTCTTAGGCTATTATCATTCTTCATGAAAAGTTTCATAACACCTTGTATGGAAACTAAGCGCACCTGCGAAGTACCTTAAATACTTGCAAATTTATATTGGTTTACACTGTTTGTATGATTTAGTTTGTTGTCATTACTTAACTCTTTCCTCCCTGAAACCCCAGTCCATTTAGTTTGTTGTCATTACTTAACTCTTTCCTCCCTGAAACCCCAGTCCATTTAGTTTGTTGTCATTACTTAACTCTTTCCTCCCTGAAACCCCAGTCCATTGAGTTTGTTGTCATTACTTAACTCTTTCTTCCCTGAAACCCCAGTCCATTTAGTTTGTTGTCATTACTTAACTCTTTCCTCCCTGAAACCCCAGTCCATTTAGTTTGTTGTCATTACTAAACTCTTTCCTCCCTGAAACCCCAGTCCATTTAGTTTGTTGTCATTACTTAACACTTTCCTCCCTGAAACCCCAGTCCATTTAGTTTGTTGTCATTACTTAACTCTTTCCTCCCTGAAACCCCAGTCCATTTAGTTTGTTGTCATTACATAAATCTTTCCTCCCTGAAACCCCAGTCCATTTTTGACATTTTAGGGTTGGGTTTTTTACAATATGTGTCAAAATGACAAACAGTTTAGACCCTGATCAGAGGGCTCCTTAAGGAGCCCTCTGATCGGAGTCTAATTTGCACTGTTTGTCATTTTGCAATATTTTGCAAAAGTCAACCCCTTTATAAAAAATGGACTAAACTTAATTGTAAACTAGAATAGTCAATTAAAAATTTGAGGGATGATTGAGTTAAGGGTTTATATACTTAGTCTTAGATCATTAGTCATGCCAAAGATTTATCAAATGCTTACTTACGTAGTGCTATAAATCTGTAGACCAAGTAACTATAATGTCTAGAAAAAGGAAATTGGTTCGGAAACAAAATTGTATACAGGCCAAACAACAGTGCCAGTTCATATAATACCCTAATTTCTCTATAACACTATTATTGAGCATTTAGTGAACTGTTTCTAAATAATGATCATACCCCAAAGGTCAAGGTCATCATTGTTATTTCTCAAAGTCTCTTTATCATTGAGGTCGTATCAAAATGACCAGAGGAATAGTACATAAAAAAAAGTCTGGTTCTTTTACAAGTCAATGAAACTCACTAATGAACAATTGTATTTTAATGCATTTACTCCATAACCTACTTTTGAAGACAGGACTACTTAAAGCAGGTTGAAAGTAAAGCAGAATGTGCCTTTTAAGGCTTAAATTATCACCTGTCTTCCAATCTGGAAACAGGCTATTTGGTAGGGAGTTAAGCACTCGTTGTATAAATTGATGACTAGGTTAAAGCATCGGTATTCATATTTGTTCAAAACAGAGTTCAAGGAAATGTTGGAAGCTGTCCTAGTATTCCAGACAGTATCATACACTGTTCTGCCTCTCATTGGGTTTATATAATTTTAACTGACAAGTTAAATATATTCACAGTGGAGACATTTCCCAGACCCTGTTCCAGGCTGGCACCGCCATTGTCTGTGAACTATAGTGGGGAAGAATTTAATATATCCCAATAAACACATTTCTCCTCAAAATGTGTACAGTAAAACTTCTTTGTTACAAACACTAAATTGTGTTATATATTAGGTGTTTATGACAGGTGACTGCTTAAAGCAAGGTCACAGTAAAACAGAAAGCTCATAAAGGAGCTTTCTGTTTTACTGTAACCTTGCTTTAAGCAATCACCTGTCATTTATACGATCAATTATTCGCTGGCTTGCGGAAGGTCGGTGGTTCAACCCTGTTGCGGATTTGTGCCTGAAACAGTGCATAAAGGACTTCTGGGGGTCTTCCTCCACCTGTAATTAGCTGGACGTCGCAATATGACTGAAATACTGTAAAAAGCGACGTAAAAACATAACTAATCAAAATCAAAATCCTTCATTTAGTTGTTGTAAAACAGAGAGTTTACTCTATGCCCATTGCAAACAGTTTAGTGTCTGATCAGAGGCCGGTGACTAACCCGGCTCCAAAACCTTTGCTGCTCAGATAGAAAAATTAATTGCCAGAATTATGAAAAAGGTGGAATTTTCTTTTTGTTGCAGTGCGTTTGTATATACAGTCGAACTTGGATATCTCGAACTATGTTATGTCAAACATACCTGCATTTCAAAGTTAAAACGTGGCTAAGCCATGTTTTAACTTTGAAACAAGGATTATGTTCAACTTACCCAGCAAGAAGTAGTGTAATTCAAGTATCGAAATACCGGATAGTTCGAAGTAAGCAAGTTCGAAGTATCCAAGTTTTACTGTAATTCTGTTTTAACAAGGAAATATATATATAATGTCTTCTCCACAGTACATTAATCAGGAAATAAAAAGAATCCCCAATGCTCAATATTTATAGTCATAACAGATTAGCTGTCATCAAATATTTAAGATTTTACTACCAACTTAGGAACAAAATTAATTCTAACCCATTCCTTTTTATGCCTCTGATTTATTCCTCCTCCAAAGAAAATATCACTTTTTACAGTCATGAATATGCACAAAAAGAAATATTTTGTATATTCTAGCAGATGGTAGCTTAAAGCAGGCAGAAAGTAAAGCAGAATGCACAGTAAGGTACATTTTGCTTTATCACGTCTTCAAAACTAGAAATAGGTTCTGAGTAATATATGCCAATTAAGTTAATATTCATTTACTGCTATGTGAAATGGAGCACTTGTATGTGAATCAATTTGGATCCAGATCTGTTTTATTGCCATTTGATCTGGAGGTTAAATGTTTGCAATTATTGTCAGAGCTAGATTTTATGACGAAAGACTCAAATTCTCTGTGCTTAAAGGGTTTATTACTCAACAGAGCTATGGTATTGGTTCTTGGGTAATTGGACTGGGAGACACCTTACTGGCCCCTGATATGTTATGGCAATATTCTAGTGCTTACATGAACAGTTTCATGTGTCTAGGTCTGGAATAGGTCGTGCTGGCTGTCTATAGTACTGTATATTTCTTGTATTGTATATTTCTGACATTTTGGTATATAAAAACAATGCTTATTTTTGTGTGTGTTTTTTGCCGCCTGATGATAAAGAGGCAATAGCAAAACTAAAACTTACCCCGGTGGCGATCAATTTAAATAAGGCAGCACAGACTGTTAGATTTTGGTCCAGACTTAACCATTTACCCCATAACCTCTGAATAAACATGAATAAACATACAAAAGACAGCCCCCAAAATGCCGATCACGTTACCCCATCAATCAATTAGCAACAAAGGAAATGGCTTCTTTATGCCGACTGATAGAAATAACAGTAGAACGCCCAATGAAGGCCACTAAACATACAAAAGACAGCCCCCAAAACGGTGATTGCATTACCTCATCAATCAATTAGCAATGAAGGAAATGGCTTCTTTATGCCGACTGATAGAAATAATAGCAGAACGCCCAATGCAGGCCGCCCAATGTAACATAACTAGGAAAAATAGCATGCGACAATAACTAAAAATTTCTAAAGCGGTGGAATTGTGTTTTTCTTAGAACAAACAATTGAGATCCTGACGAGACGCCGTATAACGCAGCATCTTTTCAAAACTTCTGAATTTTTTTTCCAAAAGTCTTTATTTTGATTCGTAGCAGACGACAATTGTTATAGAAAAATTACCCAGCTTGCAAAGATTTATAGAAAGTATAGACTGATGTATTTTCAACTCAAAGTTTGAATCTGAATCGGATGCCAAGTAACTTTAAAAATTAACTTTCACCAACATTGAAACAGTTTTACACCAATATCAAAAAAAAATTCAGTAAACAAGATTAAATATTATATTGCATTAATTGAATAAATATTTCAGACAGGAATTTTAATTTAAAATAGTATCATGGTCGATTAATAAAATGATAATACAGTCTAATTACGATCCTTTGGATCATGTTGCTTCATAATGACAGCTTAGTTCGGATTGGTTTCGTAGTCCTGTTCTATCTCTATGCATTTTAAATGTAGATAAAATGTGACTTAAAATGTTCCTACTTCTTGACACTTGTGGATACATAACTCTTTACCTCAAAGCCTGTTTCTAGTTTTGAAGACAGATACGTTCTGCTTTGTTTTCAACTTGCTTTAAGTGGCCATGGGCACTTAATTAAAGCAAGTTGAAAACAAAGCAGAATGTACCTGTTTTACTTTCAGCATGTTTTAAGTTTCTGTCAGCTAGGATATAGAAATTTTAATATTTCTTTCAGTGCATACATACTTTATAAAAGTGGAATTGTTTTCTTCAGTGGAGGAATATAATAAAGGGGTAAAAATACATATCATAATCAGTGGAGTAAATGGTTAAAATGAGGCTGAAAGTAAAGCAGAAAGCAGAATGTTTGAAATATTGGCCAGATTACTGTGGCCAATACCTTATTCTTTCCCGTACAAACGCAAACAAAACTCAAACGCATTGCAATCAAATGAAAAATGTACAAAGAAACATTAAAACAAATATAAAAAAATAACAAAGAGGCAAAATATACTGAGGATTTAATGATAAACAGACAACATTTATTAGTAAAGTGAATGATAGAATGCTGAGGTACCCAAAACATCGCAAACAAGCACATGTGGAACACCAAACACAAGTAAAGTGGTTGAGATAAAAATGACGAACAAAAACCATGCAAACAGGCAAATTCATGACAAGTTGTGAAAGTTAAATTTACAGGGCATATAAACTAAATATGTGTACATGCAAATGAATTATGAGGTTTTTATCACATAAAATCCTCTGTAGCAGTGGAATAAAGCCATGCATAATTTTCGATATTACACTAGACTGTATTGTAGTGTTTTTGGCACTGACCCAATCCAGTTGGTCCAAGAGGGCTCCATGAAAATGTCAAATTTTGGTACAAAAGGTGCTTGGTGGAAGAACTGTGTTTTCTGTTAAATTGATTAAATAGCCATTTAAAATGTTTATGTAATAAATAGAATATCACACTCACACTCATTAGTTATCTATTTTTGATCAACTCCTCAAGGCTAACATCATATTATTTTAGGCAACACATTTATTACTCATGTAGACCTCTATCAACACACTCAGTAAAAAAACTACTACCATAATGACCCTAGGACCTGAGCAGACAGTGTAGACCCTGATCAGACTGCTCCTGAGAGAGCAGTCTGATCAGGTCTACACTGTTTGGCAGTCAGTTTACACCTTTTTGGCATATTACTGCAAGATAAATTAAAGCAATCAATTCAAGTTTTAGGGGCCTCCGTGGCCTAGTGGTACTGTGACTTATATCACTGAGCTCCTCACTGCTGTGAGTTCGAATCCCAGTAGGGTTGTTTGGATTTTTCATGTGGGGAAGCCTTCCAGCTGGCTTGAGAAAGGTCGGTGGTTCTACCTAGTTGCAGAATTGTGCCTGAAACAGTACATAAAGGACTTTTGGGGAGTTCCTCCACCTATAATTAGCTGGACGTTGCAATATGACTGAAATACTGTTGAAAGCGATGTAAAATCATAACAAATTAAATAAATCAAATTAATTTATATTTTTGGATAATTACAACAGTTATACAGGATTGCACGATTTTTAGGATTTATGTGGTATTAGCCAACAGGTTATTGATTTCTTAACCCTTTAAACAAATGTAATGTTATCATTGCTTGAATCTCTGTGAACAGTTAGATCATTTGTAGAAGTAAGTTCACAATTAAAGCAGGTTGAAATTAGTAAAGTTGCCACATATCACATTTTGGGTGGTGGCTTGATACTGGTTTCACTGTTGTAGATTTTAATTATTTATAATTGATTTATGTTTTGTCTAGCACTTGCTTTCAGTTTAGAAACAGATCAATGAACGCAATTAATTTTGTATGATAAAGATCTATGGTGTCTGTCAGGAAACCAAATTGCCTGAGCAAGCCTTTGCAAAATGCAAAGAAAAAACAACATGCAGTAATTAACTCTTTGAATATGAGAGGCGAGTTATTTAACAGTTTGGACCCATTAAGCCATACTTACTATATTGACTCATTGCCCAATAGACTCATTTTGACTCACTTTAATCCACTAGCTTGTAATGAGATAAGCATTGATAATTGTTTATCGCTTATGAGTCAATGGGTTAATAAATGCAGAAATGAATATTTTAGTTTTTGAAATACTCCCCTTATCTGGAACTCTGTTTTATGTAATATTTAAAATGTTAAGGGGAGCTAGGCATAGGTATTTTGGGAACACAGTTCTGTTCTGGTTATGGTGCTGCAGGAATATATCTGTTACCCTAACAAAACTGTGTCGTTAAACATAATTATGCATAGGGGCAACCCAATTATAAACCTTTATCCAATAGAAGCACCTTTTAGCGCATTTAATTTATTCCTACACTGAAGAAAATAGTTCCAATTTAAACAGTCATGAGCATGTTCCAAGAGAAATGTATTCTATACCAGAACAGAACAGAACACCTTCAGGCACATTATGCTTTACTTTCAATCTGCTTTAAGTGATCACATGTCTTCGAAACTGGTAACAGGCCATACATGACCCTTTACACCATAGCCTGTTTCTTGTTTTGAAGACAGGTGAGATCAACTTTAACCCTTTGAACCCTAGTCCCGCATATAGGCGTCCTTTTCAAACAGTGTACATGTGAATAGTGCAATTGTCCTATGCAAACAGTGAAGACTCAGATCAGAGGGCTCCGTAAGGAGCCCTCTGATCAGGGTCTTCACTGTTTTTCATAATGCCAAACATTGACAAAAACAACCCTTCAAAGTCAGAAATGGACTAGACTAAAATGGAAACTGGAACTGTCCATTTAAAGTTTTAGGGAGGAAATAGTTAAGCAGGTTGAAAGTAAAGCAGAAGGCACCTAATGGTGCCTTCTGTTTTACTTTCAGCCTGCTTTAAGCTACCATCAGGTAGATACTTAAAATATATCTTCCCATAATTTCTCATGACTGTAATAAATTGAAACTATTTTCTATAGTGAAGGAATAGATTGATGGCGTATAAAGGTGTATCTATGGAGTAATGGGTTAAAAGGCTAAAGGGAATTTTGGCATGGATATGTTGGGAACAGTTCTGTCCTGATCATCTTTCATCTTTTGCAGCGCTGTAGGAGTAATTATTTGTTTCCCTAACAAACCTGTAGTAAAATCTATCCATAGGGGCAACCCAATTAAGAAAACACAGCACTCTAAAAGGATAGATGACTGCTTCATGTGGACAGAAGTAATCATACAGAAAACTCCTAAAATTTATACATTCTGTAGGGCTGTAACAATACACTCGAATATTTGAGTATATTCGAATATTAATTTTGGTGAATACCTATCTTATTAGCATGTTCAAGAACCGAATATTTGCCAGAACAAAAAAAAAAACTTCAAAACAACTCAAAGGGGTGAAAACTGCAGCTTATCAACATTCTCCAGTACCATATTAGTCCTGAAAACATTTGCTATGATGATTGCAGGGTTTATCTTGACCTAAACCACTAACACAGAAATTATAGAAAAAAAACCATTGTGCTTCTAAATGCTTTCATTTTAAAAGATAACAAATAAATGAAAACAATGTTACAGGATAATCAGTAGTAATGAACTATTAGAAGAGGTTTCACATAAAGATCTACAAAGAAACTATTGCATTCTTATTCGTGAATTATTATTATTCGTCACCATACGTATACGTATATTGTGATGTGTATTCGTATTCGTTACATGGTGTATTCATTACAGCCCTAACGTTCTGTATTACTTTTGACCTGCACTCTGCACTGAGCTGCCACCTTAAGTTTATGCAAAAAGTGTAGACTAGAGGGAATCTAGACTAGCTCTTATCTTGGTCTGCACTGTTTGTCATTTTGCAAAAGTTTGCCAAATAGTAAAAAAATAGACTAGACTTAAAAGTAGAAATGAAATTGTATTTGAAGTATCAGGGGTTTTGTCCAGCACACACTTAATATTTATTCTCTTCCTGGCTGCTACATTATACAGATGCCAGTTTGTACGTCAAATAATTAGCTTAGATAATATCCTGAAATCAACTTCAGTTTTATAATAAGTGTTCCAATAACTGCACAATAATGGAATGTGAACAGATATGAATATTTCCTCCACACTTTTATGTTTGCTTCCGATGTATAACATTGTCTGAAAGACCTGTAGATATAGGATTACTTAAGCTGCAGACTTCCAGACAAGTGTGCTCTTTCCCTAGTGGCTGCAAACTATAATCTGATACCTTTGTAGTGCTCGGACCGGATATTGACCTGATTTACAAACAGTGTATATCAGAGGGCTCTACACTGTTTGCCTTACTTTACAGTGTTTGGAAGAAAAAGGCTCCATTGTAACTGTAAACATGGTTGTTCAGAATGTTTAAAATCTTTAAATTGCTACAAGTAGTGACAATGTTGCAACAGAAAACATGATTTATTAGGTGCTCAAAGATTTCATTCTACTTTTATTTTCATAAGCAAATCTGTTTCCCCAAAGCATATTCCCCGTCATATATATAACCTGCAACAAAATCGCTTCTACTTCAAAATATTTAAATTCTGAAATTGATCAATTCTTAGATACCATAATATATTTCCAGTAAAAATAATACAATTCAAAAACAGTTTAGACCCTGATCAGTTGTCAAGTTAAGGATCCAAACTGTATAGAAATGTGGGTCAATTTCAACTCAATATTCAAAGGGTTAATGCTGTTGAGAGATTCATTTGTGCATGGCTAATTATAGTGCTAAAGAAATGCAGACTTTATGATACAATATTCTTTTACTGCATGCTAGAAATTAGTTATTTACAGTTTAAACCTGATACCTCGAACTCTGACTTAAGTCAACCTGATCCATATTGTCTAGTTGAGCTAACCCATATTTCTCTAATTCAAATTGAAACTAAAGTGCCTAGAGTATGTTTTCACTTTAAACCTTTATATCTTAGCCTGTTTCTAGCTTTGAAGACAAAATTAATGACCAATTAAAGCAGGTTGAAAGTAAAGCAGAATGTGCCATATTTACTTTCAGCCTGCTTTAAGCTACCATTCTCTAGGATAGAGAAACTATATAATATGGTACATATTCATGAACATATAAAATTGAAACTTCTTTCTTCAGAGGAGAAATAAAATGTGTATCTATGGAGTAGAGGGTTAAATATGGTTCAGTTTATTTCAAACAGAGTTCTAGTTGTTTTGCTCATGATGTTTTAGTTAGTTTCTACAGATATGATTTACCAGTTTAACTGAGACTGTCTGACATGTTGGTCAATGCATTTAACATCTTGGCTATGTATTTTGTAAAGCATAAATGCATAATTTTTAGTGACTTTCAAACGACTGACACTTTTTTTATAAGGCTGGATATTGCGCTTATTCTAGGGTTTTATAAGGCTCAATATTGTGCTTAGTCTATTAGTTGTAAAAGACTGGATATTGTGCTTATCCTAGGGTTTTATAAAGCTGTATATATTACACTCATTCTAGGGTTTTATATGGCTGGATATTTTGCTTATTCTTGGGTTTTACAAGGCTGGATATTTTGCTTATTCTAGGGTTTTATAAGGCTGGATATTTTGCTTATTCTAGGGTTTTATAAGGCTGAATTTGTGCTTATTCTTAAGGGTTTTACAAGGCAGGATATTGTGCTTATTCTAGAGTTTATAAGGCTGGATATTTTGCTTATTCTAGGGTTTTATAAGGCTGAAAATTATGCTTGTTCTAGGATTTTACAAGGCAGGATATTGTGCTTATTCTAGGGTTTTATAAGGCTGAATATTATGCTTGTTCTAGGGTTTTATAAGGCTGAATTTTATGCTTATTCTAGGGTTTTATAAGGCTGAATATTTTTTCTTATTCAAGGGTTTATGAATATTGCGCTTATTCTAGGGTTTTACAAGGCAGGGTATTGTGCTTATTCTAGGGTTTTATAAGGCTGAATATTATGCTTATTCTAGGGTTTAATAAGGCTGGATATTGCGCTTATTCTAAGGTTTTATAAGGCTGAATATTCTGCTTATTCTAGGGTCTTATAAGCTTGAATATTATGCTTATTCTAGGGTTTTATAATGCTGGATATTACACTTATTCCAGGGTTTTTATAAGGCTGAATATTGTGCTTATTCTAGGGTTTTATAAGGCTGGATATTCTGGGCTTATTCTAGGGTTTTATAAGGCTGGATATTACACTTATTATAGGGTTTTATAAGGCTGGATATATTACACTTATTCTAGGGTTTTAGGGTTTTATAAGGTTGAATATTACACTTATTTTAGGGTTTTATAATTATGGATATTGTGCTTATTCTTGTTTTTTTAAGGCTGGATATTACGCTTATTCTAGGGCTTTTTGCAAATTTTATACAATGAAATGTGTGTACAGTAAAAACAGTATTATGAACACTCAAACAAACAGGTTTTTAGTGCAAAATACAGTTTGCAGTATAGTTAAAAGAAATATTTAATACCCTTCCCTCAAAGCTAATATCATCAGTATTTAAGGCGTGAAAAGGCGCTTATCTTATAGGGAAATGGATTTAAAAGGGAAAAATCAAATTTTTAAGAGGCAACCTGACATCTCAAAAGTAATTTTAACATCATTTTGAGTGTCATAATATTGGGAATTTACATTACTTTTTATGCTTGCTGTTGTGAATTTCAAAATAGTTTAGACTGTAAATAAAAAACTCTTAATAAATATAGCATTTGCAATTGAACAGTGCCAGACAGGGCTCCAGATAAGAGGGAGTAAACTGAACAAATTCAACATTTTCTCACTCATTTCAGCACCAAATTTTATGGTGTAACTACTCATTATATTTATTGTTTCTTCGAGTGGATTCTAATGTCAAGTAGTGACACTTTAGGGTTTAAAGCAGAAATAAAGATTTAGTTTGTGAAATCCTCCTTTTATCTAAAGCCCTGAATGAACGAAATGAATAAATGAATGACTTTATTTAATGAGGGTGACTAAAAGTATTACATACACATATCTTCTATAGATCTATAAACAGAACAAGTTACAACAGAAAAGAAAGTATATTTATACATGTACACATGTCTCTTGCTGTCAGATTTAGATAAAATTAACTGTTGATTCAGATTCCAAGTTTTTTAGGATTTTTATGGTATCTTTGGCTCACTTTTGATTTTTCCTTGCCGAAAGAAATCCAAACCTTGCAGCCTGAGTCTTATTGTGTACAATTAAATACTCTTACATTATACTGTTTGTAATTAGCAAAAGTTTTAAAGTTTGTGGAAAGTAGGTAATTATTTCATAAAAGGAAAGTGTTTCTACATTATTATACTTTGTTGCTAATTTTAGAATTGAATTTTCTTTTTGGTTGCTGTGGTTTGCAAATAAAAGATTTAAATAGAGTGATTTTATTAATTGTCATACATTATAATTATATCAGGTCTGAGTTACATAGTTCAGAATATCCAGTCTTCTTTCATGTTATGAACTGCAAGCAAAGAGATCAGTAAAATTCAATTTCTTACAATTCAGATATAATTCTTCCCTTTTGTCCCATTACCCCATAAATATGCCATTTATTCATTCCTACAATTGAGAAATATTATAGCAAATATTTTTAGCGTAAAGTAGGCTGAAAGTAAAGCAGTATGCGCCTTATAAGGCGCATTCTGCTTTACTTTCAGCCAGTCAGGCTTTAAGTGGTCATATATCTTCAAAACTAGAAACAGGTTATGGGGTAATGGGTTAAACAAACCTAATTAGTGCAAATATGCAATGCAATAAGGTATAAAAAATGAGAGAGTTCTGCATAAATATTGATGATAAATACTGTTTACTCTGGCAAACAGTTTGGAGCCTGAGCAGACACTTAGCTGAGTTTACTAAAATTTGCATCTGATCTGGTTCCAAACTATTTGCAATTAACAGTATTCTTGTAGCATAAACATGTTTGTACTGTATTTTATTAACCCTTATCCTGTCATAATATCTTCTGCTTTGAAATAATTGTCATCTGCAAAAAACATTCAATTACCATTTATTCATTTTTTTTAATGAAACAAACTTAAAAATGTCGAATGTCAAATAGTTTAGATCCAGATCAGATGCCCCATTATGAGGCATCTGATCTAGACCTAGACTATTTGTAGATACCCGGAGTCAAGTTGAGATCGACAGGATAAGGGTTAAATTATGTAGCAAAGTGCAATATTGACCAGTTGCAAAACTTGCTATATAAATACAAAGTAAAAAGTTCAGTAAAGGCTACAAGCATGTTGTCAGTCACAGATCGCAGACAAGAGAAAGATGATAAGCTAATGAAACTTCCTCTATATAACCACTAAAAAAAGAACCTTTGAAGATGCTTGATCTACAGGTGTTAGCTTACAGCAGGATGAAAGTAAAGCAGAAAGCTTCTTTAGAAGCTTTCTGCTTTACTTCCATCCTGCTTTAAGCTGTCACCTGCTTTAAACATTACAATCATTTATGTCAGTGGCTGGTATAGGAGGGTTATTATTGTTTACTACAATCAACCAACCCTAGGGCAGTATGTTTTTTATCTTTCCCAGACGAATTCATTTAGACTGGTAAAATATAATCGGTAGTGTTCTAGAGCTAGACAATAGTGTTTGAGGGCATTTTGATGACAGCATCTGCAAATGAATAAGACCAGACGTGTAATCCCGTCTTTCTGAAAAAAATTTGGCAGGCCCATTAGTTACTTTATCGCCTGCTTAAGCATTTCTTTACAAATATAGACAATGACACTGCAACAATATTTTGGTTATTTTTTGCATTTTGAAAACTTGACCTAAATGTTATGGTGTTGCATATATCCAGTTGTCAGTGTTTGTCAATTTGGTTTCTAAATGCCCCAAGTTTTATATGCCCATCCCTAATTTAACCCTAACCCTATTGCAAACATTTTTAGCTCACCAGAGAGCCATGAGCTATTGTGATCGCATTCCGTCATCCAGTGTCTGGCATCCGTCATCCGTGTCCGTCGTCCGTAAAAAATGACCCCGCCCTTTGGCTTCTCAGTTTTTCATAGGAAAACTCTAAAAATCTTCTGCTCTGAAACCATGATAATGCCCAGATCATTTATATTTAAAGTGTAGCATAAAAAATATCTTATGGTTCTTTACGATGATTGTTCAAATTATGACTCCTGGGTCAAAAATGGCCCCGCCCTTTGGCTTATAAGTTTTACATGGATTTGTATAGAGAAACCTTTAAAAATATTCTACTCTGAAACCGTATGACCCTGATCTTTAATATTTGACATATAGGTTTGCCTTGTGGTCCTCTACCAAGATAGTTCAAATTATGACCCCTGGGTCAAAAATGGCCCCGCCATTTGGCTTATCAGTTTTTAATAGGAAAACCTTTAAAAATCGTCTTGTCTGAAACCATAAGGCCCAGTTCATTTTACATTTGACATGTAACTTTGCCTTATGAGGCCTCCTAAGATTGTTCAAATTATGACCCTCGGGTCAAAAATGGCCTGCCCTTGGGCGCCCAGTCAGCTTAGGTACAATGTTCTCAGGTGAGCAAATTGTGGGCCATTGCCCTCTTGTATCATATAAGTATTTATTCACTGGTATATTAAGAAGGTTAAGGTTTTTTGGTGTATTTTAGACCAGTGGCAGACCTGTCATAGCATATTTAGCCATCAAACACTATTTATGTTAATAGTTCTATATGTTAGTCTCACTGTCACTGTTGTTATCTTGTGTCTTTGTTGTCATTGTTGCCATAGCGATCAGAGGAGGAGGAGGACATCGACAAAGTGGTTGCTATGCACAACCAATATGCTGGTAGCCGTGGTAACCTTCTCTCAGTCATAGGAGTAAGTCTTGTGTGCACATTAACAACATAGTACTCTTTCTTACCATTCTAACAGTGTGTAACCTTCAAACATTTTACTTGTGTGTGTATATAAATAATGCCAGTGTTAAGCTACTATTCATGGTGTGATATGGACAATCTTTAGTTAATTTAACAGGACTCCAGATAAGAGGGAGTAAATTGAACAAAAACAACATTTTCTCACTTATTTCAGCACTAAATCCTATGGTGTTACTACTCATTAGAATCATCTCTTCGAGACGATTCTAATGAGTAGTGACATCATAGGGTTAAAAGCAGAAATAAAGATTTTTAATTTTGAAATACTCCCCTTATCTGGAGCCCTGTTTAATGAGACAAATTGCAGCTTGATGCAGACTAAATGTAATGCAGAATTTTAATAGCTCCTTTAGGAGCTTTCTGCACTGCTTTTGTTATGTATTTAGCAGATGCATGTCTTTAGAATTCTAAATGTTTCTTTATTGAATAGTGACTTAATTGAAGCTGGTTTGATCGTATTTTCAATTAACATGTGCCTTATATTAATGGTTTTCCTTGCAGTAAATGTTTTCTGTGTTTCACCCTTATTCTCCCATAAAAAAAACCTTATGACACTTTAACCCGTTACCCCATAAATATGCTTTTTTCATATCAATCCAAAGGAATTGATTATTCTCTATATATACACCCCTTTAGTCGGTAATAAACCTTGTCATTTAGATCAGTGGTAACAACCATTGGTAATATATCTGGGTATAAAAATGGTTTACGACAGTATATTTTATGTAATATCAAGTCATATAAATGATTTTAGATAGTGTATATGGTATGTATTGTATATTTTAAGCTTGTTATTTTCATTTCAGTCATTTAGGGTGAAGGTCACAATTTCTTAAAGTCTTACAACGTGAGGATTGAAAAATGTTGCAGCCTTTGCAAGCGTGTAGACCCAGATCAGAGGACTCATTCAGGAGCCCTCTGATCAGGTTCTACACTGGTTAAAAAAAATGCCCTATAAGTAATTAAGATGTCTTTGGACAGTTACAATCATTGAAACTTTAAATATGCTAAATCATATCTTATTTAAAGTATTTTGGATGTGGGAAACAAGTATTTTAAGCTCTTTAAATACCAGACATTGGAAGTGGTCATTTGAATAATATTTAACTGAATATATTGGATGTTATTGCTTAGCATATTTATTCAATTGGTATATATTGTACATGTTATTAATCAACCCCTTCACCCGGGCTATTTATCCGAGTACAATGGCTATTTCGAAATAGTTTGGACATTGCGTTATGCAGCATTTTATCAGGATCCAAAATTGTTTTAACATTATCATTAAATCCACATATTACTTTTACAAATTTAAATTCGTAGAAATAACAGTAGACAATTCAACAGTTGTTTCACACAAATGATATTAGATTGGCATTCCCAGACGGGGTTAAAATTAGAATGTCCATTTATGAATGCTTGCAATTTGCATTTTTAGTGGTCGTAAAAGAGAGGTTAAACTGTAAATGTTTTTGTGCTTGAATTTTGTGCAATACACTGGTTGATGGAATCATATTGTATTTAAAGTATTTTGGATGTGGGAAACAAGTTTTCTAGGCCTCTGCAAGTTACATATTCCCTTACTGGTAGTGGGGGCTGTATAAACACTTTGAATAGGAATCAAAATACACTTTAACCCATTACCCCATAGCCTGTTTCTAGTTTTAAAGAAAGATGGTCATTTAAAGCAGGTTGAAAGTAAAGCAGAATGCGCCTTTAGGCGCATTCTGTTTTACTTTCAGACTGCTTTAATCTATTATCTGCTAGGATATAGAAAATATTTCTTATTATACATATTCATGACTGTTTGAAAGGGAACTATATTTTCTTCAGTGAAGGAATAAAATATAGGCATAAAAAGAAGTATTTATGGGGGAATGGGTTAAATAGACTAAGAATTTTA
The DNA here is from genome assembly GCA_922989275.2 of Gari tellinella. Classification (NCBI taxonomy): domain Eukaryota; kingdom Metazoa; phylum Mollusca; class Bivalvia; order Cardiida; family Psammobiidae; genus Gari; species Gari tellinella. Next base: position 30,176,946 of record OV277860.1, read on the forward strand.
GCAAATAACATTTTCAATAGATGACAGTTTCAGGGTTCAATCAATTTCAACTTCTTTTCATTTCAAAATTGAAACTTGATACTACAGTGGAGAAAACGTTATTCTTTCCCAATAAACGCGTTTACGCTAAAACTATTATTTGCAGTGCAAACAGTTTGGAGCCAGATCAGACGCCGGGTAACCCGGCGTCTGATCAGACTCCAAACTGTTTGCCACCAAGATAAACATGAATTATCAGAATTGTCAAAAAGTTGTACTTTTCTACGTTTTAGTGTTTTGCGTTTGAGTACGTTTGCGTTTAAACGGGAAAGAATAACAGATTCTCGACTGTATATACAGATGTAAAGCTTACCTTAAAAATCCTAAAAAAATGGACACCCTGTAATTAAGAGCTGTTATCCCAAAAATTTAACTAATTGGTTTTTATCACACAGTAATTTGTCCAAAAGGTGCAAACTAAATGACAAACAGTGTAGACCCTGATCCGCTCATCTGGCGTAATTGCTCCAATACTTCTAAAAGTCATAACGGTAGTCAATATATTTGATATAATGTTAAACTAATTGAGATGACCTTTCCCATGAGGAAGTATGGACATTTGTAAATGATTGGTAAATCCTGCTGAATGCAGAATAAAAAGTGTTTTAATTCTAATTGCAGCCCCCTATATCAGTAGATTTTCATTTTACTTTCAATCAGATAAATACATGCTTTTAGCAGCCAAATGTGTTAAAAACTGAATTTCTTCCCTTAGAAATAGAAAAAACATTAATATTTCTCCTATAAATTTAAGGACTCTACACCACTTCTTCATGAGTGAAGAGGCCGGGAAATTGACTGAAAATATAACTGGAGCAATTAATTATAATATGCATGTGCCCTATAATGTTCATAAATTATGTATAGTATTTGAGACAAAGCGTATGTTCAATAGTTTCAAGAATAAGTTACAAGATAAAATTGATATTCTATATAAAACATTATAATTTGATATGCCACAGGATATAAACTGACAACTAATGTCAAAGATTATAATAGCCATAAAGTTGAATATTAATCAGATCCTTCCATATACAGTTAGACTTGTGTTATTAAGCAGCCGCTCATTGTAAAAGCATAGAACTCTCTAAAGACAGACTGGTGCCAGTTTGATGCAGGAGAAAAGTAAAGCAGAAAGCTCCTTCTGAACACTGTTTACATAGGACAAGTGTAATCCTCACAGGTACACTGTTTGCAAATGAAACATATGTGTGACTAGGATTCAAAGAGTCAATGCGGGTGTGACTCACAGTGCCTGTTTGTATTTTAAATGCTCTGTATAAAGCTAGTTTATTATATTGATGTTTGCTAAGTCATTATTTTACTGTGATTTATTTATAAGCTTGACTTCTATATAAGCTGTGTTTATTGGACCATTTGAGTGGATAACTGGCAATGAATTGGCAATAAACATTCATGAGTCTGCATAGTTTGGTAATTGCCTGTCAATGGGTGTGTTTTAGTAGTTCCATAACTCCTTGTCATTTTCTGTGTTTCATATTTCCCTAAAACTTGCTATGTTTCATAATTCTTAATGAATGTGTTTTAGGAGTTTCACAATTCCATGTCCATTGCTATTGTTTTAGGAGTTCCATAACCCAATGTCATTTTCTGTGTTTCATAATTCCCTGTAACTTGCTATGTTTCATAATTCCCTATCAATGGATGTGTTTTAGGAGTTTCAAAAGTCCATGTCAATTTCTGTGTTTCATAATTCTGTGTCAATTGCTGTGTTTAATAATTCTGTGTCAATTGCTGTATTTTAGGACAGCCGTGAGAGTATCGCCAGCTATTACAGTGATGCTGGAGACATTGCAGTGAGCACGGTGCCAGTGTCTGGTGAGATCCTGTTTGGCCTAAACTATAATTACAAGACGGGAATGCTAGAAGTGGCTATCAAGCAGTGCCGTGAGATTGCCATAGCAGACACTCGGAGACATAAAACTGACCCGTATGTACTTACCTGACAATCAAAATACTGGAAAAATACAATCAGACTTGTGTTAAGTAGCCACTTTTAACCCATTCTCCCCATAAATATGCCTTTTTACGCCTGTTATTTATTCCTCCATTGAAGAAAATACTTCCAATTTTTACAGCCTAGTATATGTACCATAAGAAATATATTCTATATCCTTGCAGAGAGTACATGTATCTTACAGCAGGCTGAAAATAAAGCTGAATGCGCCTTAAGCTTTACTTTTAACCTGCTTTAAGTGGTCAAATATCTTTAAACGTTAAGAAACAGGCTATGGAGTAATGGGTTAATTGAAATGATAAATTAGCTGACTGTATAGCAGGTATCAAGCTCCAATAGGAGCTTTCTGCTTTACTTTTGTCCTACATTTAGCATAATAGCATCTGTCTTAAGAGATCTTGATACATTTACTTAGATGTTGTTGTTGAAATAGGTTTTAAGTCACTCTGACAGTATTTCATGTATATCGCAACTCCAGCAGACTTGTTTAGTTGCCAGATCAACATCTCATTTACATCGATCTTAAAATATGAGGTAGTGATCTAGAAATTTGAATACCAGAGTTTACATATATTCTGGATTTAACCTTTTCAGTACATGGACTTACATACAAATACATAATTATATGATAGATTTTTCCATCAAACGAATTGCTGAAAAGGTTACATCTTTTGGCAGCCTTCTACTGTATCATGCCAGGCTATGGTAGTGGTCCCCATTCTTTTCTGCCAGTTGACCAAGCTGGCAATTATGCCCAAGAACCACATGGGGTTAGCTTCTACGAGGGGTGTTCCATAATTAATGCAACTCCATTAATAACTTTGATATAATAATTGTAATATGCATGTGTGATATATCCTTGGAAAGGGCAATTCCTCACCTACACGATGGTATAGTGCACGATAAGATCACATTACGAGATAAATCACAATACTTATCTAAATGACCCCTTCTCAAGGGCCATAGAACATAGCACTTTTCAGACATTACTTATTGACCTAATAACTTTTTTAAAAGTAAAATATCCATACTTTGTTTTTGAAATATATCAGTTTATGTCTGAATTTTAACATATATAAGATTTCATTAAAATTAAAAGGCTCACCTGTTTTAAATCACAATTTGTAAAAAATAAATTTTCTCATTTTGCTAATGAAAAAAGTTGACATGAATTTTCGAATGCTATGAAATTTTTCTAGATTCGTATATCTATAATTTGATTTTAAAAGGTAAACATATCTACTTCATTTGCTTCAATTATTATATACTAGCCCGGCTGTACTTTTTCCAAGGTTCAGTGTAAAATTTCCATGGAATATGAATAATTTACGTGGAATTTACATGGAATTCTAAAAGTTCCATGGTTATTCGTAACAATTTCCAAGGTTTTTGTTTAGTCACCAAAATTTCCATGGTTTATGCATGCTTATGAACAAAAAAACCACGTAAATATCAAGAAAAAACCTTGGAAACTCTTAAAACCTTGGCAAAAGCTCGGAAAAATTGGACTTTGGCAAAAATAAACACGGAACAATCTCGGAAATAAGAACTTAACCATTTTTTAGCACGGAAAATCCTTGTAAAATAATAACTTAAACAATTTGCACCTCGTAAAAATTGCACTTAGACATTTTCCAGCACGGAAAAACCTTGGAAGTACAACTTAGTGAATTATAAATATAAGAAATATTTGCTACAATTGTAAGTTTCACAAAACAGTGAATATTATACACACCCAGGACACCAGCTCACAACAATCAGAGGTCAGAGATTTAAGTTGTCTGTTTATCTATACTTTAAAATGTGAATGTGGCAAAAATTAAAGACTCCAAACCAGTTCAGACTCCTGACAAAAGATTCATGGTAAGTTACATAACTTACATAAATACAATTTTATCATGATCATAATATATTTTGGATATTTACATGATACAAACAAAAGCATGTGGTACCCCACCCACTAGTAGTTAACTATTCCTCGTATATATATACTTTTCCATGGTATTTTGTCGAAACCACGTAAAATGGTTCTAATATTTCCATGGTTTTTTCCTAAATATTTTACAAGGATTCCTCGTAAACTTTTCCGAGGATTTTTTGTTTCCGTGGTTTCCTTGGAAATTAAATATTTTACAAGGATTCCTCGTAAACTTTTCCGAGGTATTTTGTCAAACCATGTAAAAACCAAGGTCTTGTATTTTCTAAGGTTTTCTCGTCTTTTTTCCAAGGTTTTTGTAATATGACCGTCCGAATACTCCGTGGTTTTTTCCATGGTTTTTTTTCATAAAACCTAGGAAAAAGTACAGCCGGGAAGCTGGGTTTGATGTAACAAAATGTGTTAGATTTCCACAAAACCTCTTGAACATAATAATAGTGTCATGTTTTATGATATTTTCAGTAAGCGTAAAATATTACCTATATTTTTGTCATTTTGTAAAATAATTTAATTTAAAATTGCGTAATGTGTGTATAATTGTCTGATTTAATTTGACCGAAGGTTTCATAAAATGATTTCAAATAATAAAACCGTTATGGTAATAATAGTATCAAAATTTGTACGAAACATTACCTCAAAAATACACAAAAACGGTCCAGTGCCCTTGACTTGGGGTCATTTAGGCTTGTGGTGCGACTTATCTAGTTATGTGATCTTACTGTGCATTATACCATTGTGTAGGCAAAGAATGGCTCTTTCGAATGATATATCACTTAATCATTTTGCACGTATATATATATATAAAGTTATTGATCTAGCTGCATTAATTATGAAACACCCCTCGTACTAAGAGTCCCCATTATAAATCACAAGTTTGCTCATATTGATCCTTATATTAAAACCTTCTTGTACTAATCATGAATTTGCAAACAATTGGGAATCAAATCATAATATTTACATTCGCCCCGCATTGTCCTTATATAACACTATTCTAAAAAGAGACTTGCATATTTCACTGAATGCTCACTTAAAATCCAGTTAGCATAAGCTGGCTGGTTTAGGGGCGGAGCTATACTGATCACTTTCAAATCGATACAGAGAAGTCTGTAATGGTAGGCGTGGTTAACGCGGAGTAATCAAGTATGGCGTGTGAGTAAATCAGTTTTAAAAAACGCGACCTAAATTTAAGATGCTTATAATACAAATATTTCGTAAATTCGTGTGCTTTTAAATGTCTCAAAAGGGGTTTTAAACATAACGAGAAAGTTTACGGGTTAAAAGTCTAAATTTATCCAGTAATTATAATATGTGATTGGGACTATTTTCAGTCCATATATAGATATCGTACTACGATTAGCAACGCATAGCAACGGGCAAAGTGTCTATTAGTACGGTTATGTTCATTTGTGGTTAATTTCTCGGCTCACAATGGAATATAAATATAAGAAATAAATTGCGTACTTCCGTTATTCATGAGCTGATGGCACTTCAATGCTTTTACTAGCAAAGTTAAGCGAGAAGCCCTTCGGGCTTCACACACTTTGCTAGTAAAAACATTGAAGTGCCATCAGCTCATGAATGCCGGAAGTACGCAGTTCATTTCTTAATTCAGGATAACTTAATCAGTATCCAAAATGTTTGATATGAAACTTAACAAATTTTGCAGATTTCAGTTTTGAAGCAGTGGCTATATTAAGCTATTGGATAGAAGTATTTCGAAACATTTGAATTTTACTTTTGAAAGATGTTCTTAAATGGCTACACTGTAATATGCTACTTAAAACAATTTATTGGATGAGACATTGAGAGATTACAACTTGTTATTTAATGGATTATTTCCTAGAAACAGACTCATATTATATTAGCTGTTAAATTGCATGCTAACCATTAGATAGTGATCACCTAGCTGCCATTAACTGCAAACAGTTGGGATCCAGCTGAGATTAAGAGTAATTTGGCACCCCATCAGGATCCAATATGTTTGATACTCTGAATTGGTTTAAGAGATTGATTTAGAAAATTCTAAGCTTAACCCATTACCCCTTAGGAACTCATTTTAACACACTTGATATAATACCTACCTGGGTCTATGCATTTTGCTTAGGGCAAGTATACTCTTCACAGGTACACAGTTTGTAAATTACTTGCATACCCGATGCTAATGTCCAATAAGTTAGAAACGTTTTACATTGATTTTCTTACTTTAAAAATTTATATTATTGCATGACTCAGGGCTCCAAATAAGAGGGAGTATTAAATTGAACTAATCCAACACTTTCTAACTCATTTTACCACCAAATCCTATGGTGTTACTACTTATTAGAATCGTCTCTTTGAGACGATTCTAATTAGTGACACCATAGGGTTTAATTGAGAAATAAAGATTTTAGTTTTTCGAATACCCCCCCCCCCCTTATCTGCAGCCCTGTGACTATTGAAAATTCCTCTACTCCCTCCCTGTGAGTGAGTGTTTCCCCTGCTATATGTCACTGGACATTAGTACTTTATGATGTAGCATGAATAAAGAACTGATCTGTTATATTACAGGTATGTTAAAAGCTACCTTCTTCCAGACAAAACTAGAAGTGGAAAGCGGAAAACTAAAGTGAAGAAACACACTACAAATCCTGTCTTTGAAGAAACTCTGAGGGTATGCATAAAATTGTTGATAAGGGACATAACTCTGCATGATTGGTTTGTGATAGTAATGAGATTTATCTTCCTTCATGAAAAACATGTGTGTAGCGTTTGATCAGTATTATGCTATCCAAACTGTTTGATGACCATTGTAGCATGTGTTCAGTATTGTAGACAGATGATTGCTTAAAGCAGGTTGAAGTAAAGCAGATTGCGCCTTATGGTGCATTATGCTTTACTTTCAGCCTGCTTTGAGGTTAGTAACCATCTGCTAGGGTAAAAACAATTCTTATGGTGCATTATGCTTTACTTTCAGCCTGCTTTGAGCTTAGTAACCATCTGCTAGGGTAAAAACAATTCTTATGGTTCATTATGCTTTACTTTCAGCCTGCTTTGAGCTTAGTAACCATCTGCTAGGGTAAAAAAAATTCTTATGGTTCATTATGCTTTACTTTCAGCCTGCTTTGAGCTTAGTAACCATCTGCTAGGGTAAAAACAATTCTTATGGTTCATTATGCTTTACTTTCAGCCTGCTTTGAGCTTAGTAACCATCTGCTAGGATAAAAATAATTCTTATGGTTCATTATGCTTTACTTTCAGCCTGCTTTGAGCTTAGTAACCATCTGCTAGGGTAAAAACAATTCTTATGGTTCATTATGCTTTACTTTCAGCCTGCTTTGAGCTTAGTCAACAATCTGCTAGGGTAAAAACAATTCTTATGGTTCATTATGCTTTACTTTCAGCCTGCTTTGAGCTTAGTAACCATCTGCTAGGGTAATAACAATTCTTATGGTGCACATTAACCCTTAAAAACGCCTTTTTACGCCTTTTTACGCCTCTATTTATACCTCCACTGAAGAAAATAGTTCCAATTTATACAGCCAAGAATATGTACCAGCTAGAAGAAATATTTTCTATATCCTTGCAGATGGTAACTTAAAGCAGGCTGAAAGTAAAGCAGAATGTGCCTTAGGGCACATTCTGCTTTACTTTCAGCCTGCTTTAACTCTTTGAACCCTAGTCCCGCATATAGGCGTCCTTTTCATACAGTGAACATTTGAGTAGAACACTTGTCCTATGCAAACAGTGAAGACCCAGATCAGAGGGCTCCAAAAGGAGCCCTCTGATCAGGGTCTTCACTGTTTGTCATAATGTCAAACAATGACAAAAACAATCCTTAAAAGTCAGAAATGGACTAGACAAAAATGGAAACTGGAATTGTCCATTTAAAGTTTCAGGGAGGAAAGAGTTAAGTGGTCACCTGTTTTCAAAGCTAGAAATAGGCTAAGAGGTAATGGGTTAATTTTATGGCTTTATAAATTGAAACCCATATTTTTCAGAGAAGGAATAAATTAAAAGTGTAGAAAGGCATATGTTACATGGAGTAATGGGTTAATATTTATGACACTTTTGTTTTTTCAGTACTCAATATCAAAGAGTGAGCTAGAGAACAGAACCCTGTGGATCACAGTGTGGCATAATGATAGATTTGGTCGGAACTCCTTCCTCGGTGAGGTCACCATCAACTTTGATTACTACAAGTTTGGAGACCCAACACCCATCTGGTACCTGCTACAAGAAAGAGTAAGCCACTTATTTCATTACAACTTGTTGAAGTTTGAAATGTGGGTCATTTTTATAATGAGATTTGTTTGTTAAACACTATGCTCCCCTGATATGACTATGACCTCTAAGTGACCTTGAACTTTGTTTGACATGACCTAATTTTACTGAGCTCAATGGACAATTTGTATGGGTACAATGCCTGATATATGAAGCCTCTATCATGACATTGTGTAATTCCAAAGTTACGATCAATGTTAATTTCATCCTAAATGACCTTGACCATTCTCTGGCTTGACTAAATGTGTACTGAGCTCCAGGCCTTTTTGAGTGAAGTATAGATGCCAAACATGAAGTTTCTATCACCAGAAGCTATAAAGTTATGGCCAAAGTTAAAAGGTTTGGACTACAGACAGCCAAACAAACAACAGACAGTACAAAACAAATGTGCCTTGACTTTATTGTGCAGGGGCATGAAAAAGAACAGTTACTGTATGTCTGCACTATTATAAAGCTTCATAATCTATAACTTAGCCACAAACAAGGTTAGTACAGTGCTACCTCTCTTAAACAGCTCTCCCAACAATGACTCCCTCCTTACAATGACCATTGTCACAGTTCCATAAACAGGACAATTATGTTTTAACGCTTTTACTGCTGCAATATAGATCAAGTCTGCTTAAGTTGTCGTCTGCTGATTTTCGCAAATGTACATAATGGACATTTTGACAGAAAAAAACCTTAATAATGAGTGACAAACAGCTTGAATCCAGATCAGACACCGCCTTAGGCTGTTTGCAAATGTAAGCCTGTTTGCAAATGTAAGCCAATTTCCTTCCCTGTAAAGACTCAGAATCTCCCTCCGTTAAAGGCACACAATTTTTGTCTTCCATTGGGTTTTGTTGTAGAGAGGGAGTGCTGTACTACTTTTCAAATAGTTTAATCCTCATGTCTCCACCAAACCTATGTTGTGACTAATTATTAGAATCATCTTAAACAGGCGATTTTAATGAGTCACAACACTGTGAGACTAAGGATCAACCCATTATTCCATAGATGGTTTTCAGCATTGGTTACAGATCATGGTTGATCAAAGCAGGCTGAAAGTAAAGCAGAATGCTCCGATAGGTTAAGTAATCACTAATAGAATTTGTGTGTCTCTGAATACAGGTGATTTCTTCAATTCAGGATAAAAAATGCATAAATCTCTTACAGGCACTTTCTGCATTACATGTACAGTGTACTTATATCCTGCATTAAGCAAGCACCATCTTTGAAATTGGTTGCTTAACTATTACCCCTTAACCTGTTTCTAGATTTTAATATAGGTTACTACTTAAAGCAGGCTAAAAATAAAGCAGAATGCATCTTAACCCTTTCTTTGATAGAATCACCTTTTAGCGCATGATAAAGAAAATAGTTCCTATTGAAACAGTCATGAATATGTATCATAAGGAATAATTTCTTTATTCTAGGAGATGGTATCCTTATTGCAGGCTGAAAGTAAAGCAGAATGTGCCGTAAGGCGCATTTTGCTTAACTTTCAACCTGCTTTAAGTAGTCATCTATTTTCAAAACTAGAAACACGTTATGGGGTAAAGGGTAAAGGTACATTCTGCTTTACTTTCAGCCTGCTTTAAGCTACCCTCTGTTAAAATATGGAAAATATTTCATATGGTACAAAATATTCATGACTGTATAAATTGGAACTATTTTGTTCAGTGGAGGAATAAATTTAAGGCATAAAAATTGGGTAATGGGTTAATAAAAAACTTTCTATAGTCATCTTGAGCTTTGATAAACTACAGTTGAACTTGGATATCTTGAACTCGGTTAGGTCTAACATACCCATATTTGGAAGTTAAAACCTGGCTAAGCCAAGTTTTAACTTTGAAATATGGATATGTACGAAGTAATGGAGCATGAAATAATGCAATTCATGTGTTGACAAATCAGATACAGTGGAGAATCTGTTATTCTTTCCCGTTTAAACGCAAACGTACGCAAACGCAAAGCGCTAAAACGTAGAAAAGAACAACTTTTGGACAATTCTGATATTTCATGTTTATCTTGGTGGCAAACAGTTTGGAGTCTGATCAGACGCCGGGTTACCCGGCGTCTGATCTGGCTCCAAACTGTTTGCACTGCAAATAATAGTTTTAGCGTAAACGCGTTTATTGGGAAAGAATAACGTTTTCTCCACTGTAGCTCGAATTAAGCGATATATTGAAGTTGGACTCTATGGTGTTGATTATAAAACTTGCTGTATTCATCTCGAGCTTCTTTAATAAACTGTGGTGTTGATTATATTACAGGTAGATTCTACTCCTTCATCCATGATGGTGTACAAAGGTGATATCAGCATGCGAATACGTTATGCTCCATCAGACAGAAATAATTCAAACTCACCTCAAAAAGGTTTGTTTCCCAAATTAGAACATTGATGCATCATTCTATTTAAGCATGGGAAAAAGACAGATAACATGACTGGTTAAAAAGTATATGGTCTTTAAACATTAGCTGTACAAAATGATAAGGAATGAATGCATGACATCACATCAAGTCTTTTTTCATGATAATTTAATTGCGGCTGGAGTGTGGCGGGGAAGAGCATTTATCAACATCTCAGATATATCACGATGAGCTTCCTTTATTTGTATAATGACAAAAGCATGTGTCATGTTAGTATTGTATATCTGTGATATTTTCATAGCTTTGCTTTATATCATGTTTTATTAACCCTTTAACCAATAGCTCGTTTCTAGTTTTGAAGAGAGGGGACCACTTAAAGCAGGCATAAAGTAAAGCAGAATGCACCTTGAGGCGCATTCTACTTTACTCTCAGCCTGCTTTAAGCTACTATCTGCTAGAAAATAGAAAATAGTTCTTATGATACAAATTCATAACTGTATAAATTGGAACTATTTTCTTCAGTGGAGGAGTAAATTAAATGCGCTAAAAGGCGCTTCCATGGGAAAGGGTTAAACTACTCTCTCCTTCATAGCTGTTATTTTCTGAGTTGAAAACTGGTTATTGCTGACAGTAAAGCAGAAATGTTCTTTATGAGCTTTCTGCTTTACTTTAAGCCTGCTTTAAGCAACCACCTGTCACCTAGGATCTAGTATAAGTTTCTTTGACTTTTTAATCAGGACATGGTAGTATCATTGATGAATATATGTTTATTAGGAATAGGTACATTTGAGGCATGAAAAGGCATTTTATAGGGATAGACAAAGATATGAAAAGGGGTTACTATAGAGGAAAGGGTAAAGTTACAAGTATTGTCATGTTTGTATCATTCAGGCAAGCACAAGAAGGAGACGGCCGGTAAAGGTCGCCTGGAGGTAATGGTGAAAGAGGCCCGTAACCTTACTGCTGTCCGCTCAAACGGCTTCTCAGACCCATTCTGTAAAGGGTAAGACATTGATGTTCACACTTTGATATACAGTTACTAAGATCAATTAAAAGAATATTGATGCTTGATTAAGAGACATGTGACAGATTAAATCAAGGATTACAGGAGCATTCTGCTTTACTTTTAACTTGCTTTAAATTCAATCTTGAAGGATACTGGTAACGGATTCTATATTTTATTTTCAGACCAAGTAAGAACTTTTATCCTCAGTGTAGAAATGATTAGAAGAATAAAAAGGTGTTTTTACAATGTAATGGCTTAACTCTTTGCATGCTGGGTAATTTTTTTTTCTGCAACAATTGTCGTCTGCTTTTTTAGCTCACCTGGCACAAAGTGCCAAGGTGAGCTATTGTGATCGCCCTGTGTCCGTCGTCGTCGTCCGTCGTGTGTCGTCAACTTTTTCTTTAAAGATCTTCTTCTTGGGAACTACTGGGTCAATTTCAAACTTCATAGGACTGTTCCTTGTAGGGTACTCTCTCAGATTTCTTGAAATATAGTTCTTCCAATTGAAATTGTGGTTGCCATGGCAACCAATTGAAAAAACTTTAAAAATCTTCTTGTCAAAAACTACTGGTCTGAATTAAAAATTATTTTACCCAAAATTGCCATTGGTGACCCTCTATAAGATATTATAAAATAATGTTCCTATCTTAAAGACTGGCCCTAGCAGCGAGGTTTCTACAGCCAAAGCTATTTACCATGAGGCTAGACGCATTGCCAAGCATGCTGTTTGGCATGCGAAATCAGAGGCTGAAAAGGACAGGTTCGTGAACGTCTCTCCAAATGATGGAACCATCTTCAAGCTTGCAAAGCAAATGGACAGGCAAAATCAGGATGTTGTGGGAGAGAAGTGTGTTAAGAATGACAAAGGTGAACTATCGCTCAGTGACGAGGAGAAGATGAAGGCGTGGGTGGAGCATTACTCTAAACTGCTTAATGTTGAGTTCGAGTGGCAGAGTGACCTTCTTCCAGAAGTCAACCCAACAGAGGGTCCTCCCCCTCCAATTACTTCGAATTTAATTCGAGAGGCTCTCGGTAAAATGAAGGATGGGAAAGCTGCAGGTCCTTCGGGCATCATTGCCGAGATGTTGAAAGCAGCAGGGGAGGAGGGAGTTGAGTTGCTGAGACAACTGACGGAGGCAGTCTTCACTAGTGGTGTAATACCCAATGATTGGGAGGAGAGCTACATCCTTAACCTGTACAAGGGTAAAGGTGATGCTCTTGAGCGTGGGAACTACCGTGGCCTCAAGCTAACGGACCAAGTGATGAAGTTACTGGAGCGGGTACTGGACACTTTTGTACGAAGGATGGTTGACATTGACTCTATGCAGTTCGGCTTTGTTCCTGGGCGTGGCACCACTGATGCGATCTTCATCATCCGCCAGCTACAGGAAAAGTACATTGCAGCCAACAAGCCACTATATCTTGCCTTTGTGGACCTTGAGAAGGCCTTTGACAGAGTGCCTAGGAAAGTCCTCTGGTGGGCATTAAGAAGTCTTGGGGTTGACGAGTGGGCTGTGCGTGTCATTCAAGGAATGTACACTGATGTCAGAAGTCGAGTGCGCATCAATGGGCAGTACAGCAACGAGTTTGGAGTCGGAGTTGGAGTGCATCAGGGTTCGGTCCTCAGCCCTCTGCTTTTCATCCTTGTACTTGAGGCGCTTTCACGCGAGTTTCGTACCGGCGTCCCTTGGGAGCTTCTATACGCGGATGATCTCGCCGTGGTTGCAGACTCACTTGAGGAGTGCATTTCCAAGCTGACAGCTTGGAAAGCAGGTATGGAAGGTAAAGGGCTGAGGGTCAACATGAAGAAGACCAAGCTCATGGTATCTGGCCCAGGGCTGGATCTTCTTCGTGACTCGGGGGCATTTCCTTGTGCTGTGTGCCGGACTGGAGTTGGGGTGAATTCCATCAAATGTTCCCAATGCATGCTGTGGGTGCACAAGAAATGCTGTGGCATCAAAGGCAGAATTGCTGACGACCCGGACTATGTGTGCCCCAGGTGTCAAGATTTGGCGCGCCCTATTGATGGTAGGCCAATCACCCAAGTTGTCGTGGATGGTGTTCAACTCGAGGTGGAAGCCAGTTTCTGCTATCTAGGTGATACGCTGTGTGCAGGGGGAGGATGTGAGCTCGCCATCATCACCAGATGCGGTACGGCCTGGGGAAGGTTCAAGAAACTCCTGCCTCTTCTTTCATCTAGGCATGTGTCCCTCAAGGCTCGTGGGAGAGTTTTTGATGCTTGTGTGCGCTCTTCGCTACTACATGGAAGTGAAACCTGGGCACCATCTGCCTCAGATTTGCAGCGTCTACGTCGGAATGACAGAGCCATGGTCCGTTGGATCTGTGGTGTCAAGTCCCAAGACGACATCACTACAGATGCACTGTATGCAATGCTGGGGATTCAGGAAGTGACAACGGCCCTACGCACAAGGCGTCTGAGATGGTTCGGACATGTATCCCGTGCCAAATCATGTATCAACTCGATGATGAGTATGGAAGTGCCGGGATCCAGAGGGCGAGGGAGGCCAAAGAAGACTTGGTTGGAATGTGTCGAGGCTGACATTAGGACATGCAGCCTCGACGGCATTGATCCGCAAAATAGAGAAGCCTGGAGGTTAGGTGTGGGAATCTCTAGCCGCCTGCTGCCTACCCCTGTAGGGACACCCGCAGCAGTTGAAAAATAAACTCAGGATTTAGTTAGTTAGTTAGTTAAAAAACATGGCCGCCAGTGGGTGGGGCAGATTTTCCTTATATGGCTATATAGTGAAAACTTTAAAAATCTTCTCGTCTGAAACCGCTGATCCAATTTGAAAATAATTTCACACAAATGATCCATGGGTGACTCTCTACCAGAATTCTTGAAAGAATTTTGATATCTTTAAAAACATGGCCGCCAGTGGGTGGGGCACGTTTTCCTTATGATACTGTATAGTAAAAACTTTAACAATCTTCTTCTAGGAAACTACTGGTCCAAATTGAAAATAATTTTACACAAATGATCCATTGGTGACTCTCTACTAGATTTCTTAATATTATTTTGATATCTTAAAAAAACATGGCCGCCAGTGGGTGGGGCACGTTTTCCTTATGATATACTGAATAGTTAAAACTTTAAAATCTTCTTCTGTGAAACTACTGGTCCAAATTGAAAATAATTTTACACAAATGATCCATGGGTGACCCTCTACTAGATTTCTTAAAATGACTTTGATATCTTAAAAAACATGGCCGCCAGTGGGTGGGGCAAGTTTTCAAAAATCTTTTTCTCTGAAACTATAGGTCTGATTTAAGAATATTTTTAAAAAAGTAATGATGGGTGACCCTTTACCAGTTTTCTTCAAAGAATCTTCCTAATTAAAACAACATAGCTGCCTGTGGGTGGGGGTTAATTTATCGGTGATGGCTTATAGTGGAATTTTATCATTACTGGTCCATTACCATGACCGTAAACATGGGTACCACAGGTGAGCGATTTAGGGCGGCATGCGGCTCTTGTTTCTAAAATGTGAATTTTTCAAAATTTCTTTTTAATTCAGGGTCAGAATGGCAAACAGTTTTGATCCTGATGAGACGCCGCGTTACGCGACGTCTCATCTGGATCAAAACTGTTTGCAAAGGCAATAACTGTGGTTGGTATATCCGCCGCTAGCATGCAAAGAGTTAATACAAACGGAAGTGTCATTCAAAAATTCAGACTTGTAAAGATTTTCATGGTTTTACGTCCTATCTGTTTGTTTTTTAGATACCTTTTACCTGAGCGTCACAAGAGCAGCAAACAGAAAACCTGTGTGATAAAGAAGAACTGTAATCCAGTGTGGAACCATACATTTGTATTTGATGATGTCAGTCCCATAGAGCTACGGGAACGCTGCCTCGAGCTGACTGTGTGGGACTATGAGAAACTCTCCAGTAATGACTTCCTGGGTGGAGTCAGACTAAATCTCGGGACAGGTAAGCCAAGCTGTTATTAGTAATATTTCATTTCAGTTTTTTGCCTTATTACTTTATGTTATCAAAATAAGATAAGCCCAACACTAAAGCAGGCACATCAGTCAAACAAAATGTCATGGGACATACCTATTGTGTGAAACCTTGGAGCAGGCTTTCTGGGCAGCTCAAAAAGGTTACGGATGATAAATTTACCGGTATACATTCTTTTTTATCTATATTGTAACAAAGATTCATATTTAGCTTTTTTATCGTACATGAGAGACAGCTAGCAGTGCTTCAGATAGTAGGGTGTAAACTAATCAAATCCAACATTATATCACTGACTTCAGCACCAAATCCTATGATGTTACTACTGATTAGAATCGTCACTAAGAGAGGATTCTAATGAGTAGTGACACCATAGGGTTGAATGCAGAAATAAATATTTTAGTTTTTGAAATACTCCCCTTATCTAGAGCTCTGAGCAAGTGATTTTGATTAAGACCCTATGAATATTTTTGCATATTTAGATTTTTTAAAGGGTCCTGTATCTGGACAATATTACTGTAGTTGTGTATATCCAAGGCTCCAGATAAGGGGAGTATTTCAAAAACTAAAATATTTATTTCTGCTTTAAACCCTAGAGTGTCACTGCTCTTTAGAATCGTCTCGAAGAGACGATTCTAATAAGCAGTAACACCATAGGATTTTGTGTTGAAATAAGTGAGAAAATTTTGGATTTGTGCAGTTAACTCCCTCTTATCTGGAGCCATGATATCAATGATTTATACATGTGTATTATTTCTGTTTGCCAGGTGTTAGTGCAGGTAAGCCTGTAGACTGGATGGACGCGAGAGGAGAGGAGATGTCAATGTGGCAGGCCATGTTAGACCGTCCCAACCTGTGGATAGATGGAGCACTCATCTTACGTCCAAATATGGAAAAACGCAAATTCTGATATAACTCATGTACCCATAGAAACCATGTTGATATACCCACTCAATTATAAGTTCAGTTTATGGTGTTTAACCCGTTACCCCATAGCCCATTTCTTGTTTTGAAGATATGTGACCGCTTAAAGCAGGTTGAAAGTAAAGCAGAATGTGCCTTAAGGAGCATTCTGTTTTACTTTCAGCCTGCTTTAAGTTTCCATCTACTAGAATACAGAAAATATTTCTTATGATACATATTTATTACTATATAAATTTGAACTATTTTCTTCAGTGGAGGAATAAATTAGAGGCGTAAAAATTCATTTCTATGGGGATATGGGTAAATCATAACTATCTTGGTTCACCATAGCATTTGTTGTCGAGAGAGCATAATTATATAGTACAGTATAGTAGACCCTCTTTATAAAGATACTGGATAGTATATGGAATACCCAGCATAAGACATGAAATAACAAATTAATAATGGCATTACAGACAAGCTTTTCATCAACAGAGTTATTTTCATTATTATACCCCCACGGACATAAGCCCTTTCAGAGCAGGGTCTACATAACTGTCTGTAAAGTGTTGTTAGAATTTAATTAAAAGTTAAAACAGACACCATAATGAATGAGACACCTTGGTTTACAGACATCCGGGCCTGTTTTAAAGGACAAGTCTTGAATACTGAAAATAAAGATGTTTATATCAATGCTCACTGTTTCTTCTTCCAGAATATTCAGTTTGATGTATATATTTAGGGCAATTACAGTCGAACTTCGATATCTCAAAGTCGGTTTTGTCAAACATACCCGTATTTCAAAGTTAAAACGTGGCTAAGCCATGTTTTAACTTTGAAATACCGGTATGTTCGACTTAACCGAGCACGAAAAAATGCAGTTCATGTGTCGAACTATCGGATAATTGGAGTTAACGTGTTCGAGATATCGAAGTTTAACTGCATTATTTCTAAAACAGTCTCTTCTGCTCTGTATGTCTACTTGAAATTTTGAGATGAAAGACCCCCAAATTTTATCAGTTGTTTAGCAGCAATGATAGACATCAGCGCTCCAGATAAAGGTTCGACTCAGTATTTCAAAAACCAAAATCTCTATGGTGTCACCACTAATTAGAATCGTCTCTTTGAGACGATTCTAATGAGTGGTGACACCATAGGATTTGGTGTTGATATAAGGCAATGATTTGACTTTGTTCAGTTTTTTCTCTTTTATCTGAAATCATGGTCAGATTTATCTCTAGAGAAATTTAAATGTTGGCATTTGTTGATCACATAAAATTAATAGAAATGCTATTGTGATAAATCTTCTGTAGAAAAAAGCTTGTTAGAATCGCTTCTAAAGTCTATAGAAAAAATAGAGATAAATATAGTGTTATAGTTCTAATTAGGTTAGTAAATTTTGTCAAAGCTTAGGTGCTGTTATCTCTATTGAACCTCTCCTCCATGTCTATGAGTACAAATCTCAAATACAGTCGAACTTCCATATCTCGAAGTCAGTTTTGTCGAAAAGACGTATTTATGGGGTAATGGGTTAAACACAGATATACAGTAGAATTTTTATGCTGTTTCAACAAGATACAGTGGAGAAAACGTTATTCTTTCCCAATAAACGCGTTTACGCTAAAATTATTAATTGCAGTGCAAACAGTTTGGAGCCAGATCAGACGCCGGGTAACCCGGCGTCTGATCAAGCTCCAAACTGTTTGCCACCAAGATAAACATGAAATATAAGAATTGTCCAAAAGTTGTTCTTTTCTACGTTTTAGTGCTTTGCGTTTGCGTACGTTTGCGGGAATAACAGATTCTCCACTGTATAGGTGATTTGTAATGATGTCCATTGAGGAGAGGATTAAGTTAATAGAATGAAAATGTTGCACATGTTGATACAGTTGAGAAAATGTTATTTTTTCCCAAGAAACGCGTTTACGTTAAAACTACTTTTTCCAGTGCAAACAGTTTGGAGCCAGATCAGACGCCGGGTTAGATCAGGCTCTTAACTATTTGCAACTCAGATAAAAATGAAGTCAGAATTGTCGAAAAGTTGTCCTTTTCCTTGTAACATTTTAGTGTTTTGCGTTTGCATTTAAATGGGAAATAATAACATTTTCTCCACTGTACATTGTAATTCTTCACCAAGTCACAAATGTGTTTCAGCATTATAAAAAAGAGAAAGAAAAGTTTTTACACAAATAGGGTAGGGCTGAATCTCAATAAATCAAAATCTCTTTAGTCAAACATACCCGGCTTTCATGAAACAAATCATAGCTAATATAACCCAGTATCCCATAAATACCCATTTTTATGCCTTTAATTTATACATCCACTAAGGATAGTAACAGTCATGAATATGTACCATAAGAAATATTTTCTGTACTGTAGCAGAATTTTGCTTAAAGCTTAAAGCAGGCTGTAAGTAAAGCAGAATATGCCTTAAGGCACATTCAGCTTTACTTTTAACCTGCGTTAAGTAGCAACTTGCTTTCAAAGCTAATAATAGGCCATGGGTTATTGGGTTAAATCCTAACAATGCTGGATCCAGATATATACAACCGTTGCAAATAGTGTAGCTAAATTTCAGAAGGCTCCTGAAGGAATACATCCTCTGAAATGGGTCTTCTTTGTTGGTTATACCATACTTAGAAATATTTCTGGGACATTGTCTAAGCTTGTTTTTTGCTAGTAAATGGACAATTAAGTCCATTTGAATCCCAGCATTGCAAGGGGTAGAATATTGGTATGTTTGCCTGAAGCAAGTTTACAGCTGTAGATTCTAATTAACCCTTAGCCTGTCACTCACGACTATAGCTCCATATGCAAACAGCTTGGATCCGGATGAAACGCCTAGTAACTCAGCGTCTCATCCGGATCCAAGCTGTTTGACACTCGGACAACATTTTCAGCAATTTTGAGCAACTTTGAAACTTGAAGCAGATGAGAAATGTAGCAGACGACAATTTATTTGGCGGGCTAAGGGTTAATAATAATTATTGTTTAACCCTTTCACCCTCAATGGAGCCATAAAGCGTGTTTCGCAACCAGTTTGGGTTTTGATCAGACCTCCCGTAACACTGCGTCTGATCAGGACCCAAACTTTTTGATACTCTTATCGATATTTATTGAGTCATACAATCTTAAATATAACTTTGAAGCAATACTGATGCAGGCAACAATAAATTGGTGAAAGGGTAAAAATCTCCCGAATTATTTGATCATGAAAGGGTTAATAAGGATGATTTTGATTAAAGCTTGTTCCTGTTATTAAAAATTGAGAGTGCGGCAGTATATATACAGTCAAATCTCAATAACGAAACTAATTAACTAATTAAATTACCCCATAGCCTGTTTCTAGTTTTTTTGACAGATGACCACTTAAAGCAGTCTGAAAGTAAAGCAGAATGTGCCTTTAGGCACATTCTGCTAAACTTTCAGCCTGCTTTAAGTTATGTTCAAATAGGATATGGGAAATATTTCCTATGTTGTACATTCGTTACTGTACGAAAAAGAACTATTTTCTTAAGTGATGGAATTAATTTAATGTTTAAAATGGTGTGGAGGAGTTTATTAAATGTTTAAAAAGGTGTGGAGGAGTTTATTAAATGTTTAAAAAGGTGTGGAGGAGTTTATTAAATGTTTAAAAAAGGCATTGAGGAATTAGTTAAACGTTTAAAAAAAAAGGTCTGGAGGAATTAATTTAATGTTAAAAAGGCATGGAGGAACTAAATAAAAGTTTTAAATAGGTGCGGAGGAATTAATTAAATGTTTGAAAAGGGTATCTATGAAGTAAAAGGTTAAACAAGTTTGACTGTAAATATTGTTTGTTGAATGATAAATGAATGTATCAAGGAGATGTCTAGAGAAAAAACAGTATAACTAGTACATAAACATAGTAAAACCTCTTGAAACTGACCATCTTACTCCACTGAACCTTAGTAACACATAAACACGTCCTTTACCTTCAATGTATGTTCTATGCAAACAGTGTAACCCCTGATCAGAGGGCTCCTTTTAAGGGCCGTTCTGCTTTACTTTCAGTCTGCTTTAAGCTACCATCTGCTAGGTTGTTAAAAACAATGATTCTTATACATTTTCATGGTTATATAAAATTGGACTATTTTCTACAGTGGAGGAATAGATTAATGGTGTAAAAAGCATATTCATAGAGTCATGAATAGAAATGTATTAAGCTCCTGAAGAGAAGTAATTTCTGTATTTCTTATTGCTGTGCATTTAAGCAACCACCAGTCTTCAACAATGTATATTCCATGTCACAAGAGGTCATTGGGTTAATTTTCTATATCCAAAATCTCAAAAACAGAGCAGTCCAGAGGGGACCAGTTTTACAGAGGTTTTACTGTTCTTATGTTTAATATATGACCAATATATACATGTATATATGATCCATTGTGTAATATATTATATATACATACTGCTTTTATACAATGTACATTAATTTGTAACTACACACAAATATATATGCTAAGATATATAGGCCAATAACTGTGCAATCTGTTTCATAATTATAATATATACATTCTCAACATTAAATTTACCATTAAACTGATGTTAAGTGATTAATCCTTTACTCCATATCCTGTTACCAGTTTTGAATACAGATGACCACTTAAAGCAGGTTGAAAGTAAAGCACAATGTGCCTCAAGGCACATTGTGCTTTACTTTCAGCCTGTTTTAAGCTACCATAGAAAACATTTCCTTTGTTACATATTCATGACTGTATAAATGTGAACTATTTTCTTCAATAGAAGAATACTTTAAGCTACCATAGAAAATATTTCCTTTGTTACATATTCATGACTGTATAAATGTGAACTATTTTCTTCAATAGAAGAATACTTTAAGCTACCATAGAAAATATTTCCTATGTTACATATTCATGACTGTATAAATGGGAACTAGTTTCTTCAGTGGAGGAATTAAAGGCGTTGAAAATGCATAATTGTAGAGTGCTATCATTTAACAGGGTTTAAATGTATTTTGAAAATTGGCATAATCATAATTATACAGAGGGGAATTCGTTATTCTTTCCAGTTTAAACTCAAACGAAACGCAAATGCAGTGTAATAAAATGAAGATTTCAACAACTTTTTGACAATTCTAAACTTTCATTTTAATCTAAGTGGCAAACAGGTTGGAGCCTGACCAGACGCAGGGTTACCTGGCATCTAATCTGGCTCTAAACAGTTTGCAATGGAAATAACAGATATTTAGCGTAAACATGTTTATATGAATAACGTTTTCTCCACTGTATTCAGCTTTTATCCATTATTGCATTTCTTCTATCATGTACAATAGCAGATAGTGCAGACTCGGGTTAACCACAAAAACTTACTGCTTTTCATTACAGTTTTCTCTCTTTGCTATAGGAGCTCTCTGGTCTGGGTCTTCACTGTCTGCCTAAGCCAGAATGTACTCTTTATAGGTATACTGTTTGTAACTGAAGTATATTCTTTGTGAGGGCTCAGTGAGTAAAGTAGAAGAGTAACAGTTAACTATTTCAGCATCATAGACCTGTTTAAATTATATTCCTTACATTTGCAAACAATGTAGACCCATATCGGAGGGCTCCTAGTGGAGAAATGTTATTATTTTCCATTCGCAATCAAAACGCAAAAACGAAACACTAAATTGTTGAAAATGGCAATTTTTTTTAAATTTCCAATATTCGATTTTAATATGGGTGGCAAACAATTTGGAGCCTGATCAGATGCCAGGTTACCCGGCATCTGATCTGGCTCCAAACTGTTTGCAAAGGAAATAATAGTTTTAGCCTGAATGTGTTTATTGGGAAAGAATAATGTTTTCTCCACTGTACAGAGTTTTGTTACCTAACCTTGTTGACAAAAGAAACCATGATAAGACACAGAAACTGGAATTCGTCTACACTGTTTTGCCATGGAATCAGGGCTGCCATTTCTCTGGATTTTTCCTAAATCTTCGGATTTTTTTCTAGTACATGGTAGCTTAAAGTAGGCTGAAAGTAAAGCAGAATGCACCTTAAGGCGCATTCTGCTTTACTTCCAGCCTGCTTTAAGCAGCCACGTGTCAACAAAACTAGACACATGTGATGGAGTAAAGGTACTGTTCGTAAAATCGCACTTTAAAAATGCAAATTTGGAAATCTAAGGATTTTTTATGTAAAATTATGGCAGCCCTGTGGAATGAGTCATTGTTGAATGGTTTTCTCGTAGCATGGCTTATGCATATATATTTTAACCATGCTATGAAATTAGGTAACTTCACAACATTTTAATCACAGACCAGCCTCCTTGTTTAGCATATTACCCCGTAACCTGTTTCTAGTTTTGAAGACATGTGGACACTTAAAAGCAGGTTGAAAGTAAAGCAGAATGTTCCTTAAGGCGCATTCTGCTTTACTTTCAACCTGCTTAAAGTGGTCACCTATCTTCAAAACTAGAAACAGGCTATGTGGTAAAGGGATAATGTGTTATATACTTTGTACTATATACTATATTGCTGAATACAACTAAATGTGCTTGTGATATAGTTTGTTTTTCTATAGAACTGTTCTCATGCAGATCAGCAATCCCATATGATGCCAGAATTATGTTAACGACTTTGCAAAACAGCAAAATATTTGGTTCCACATAAAATGCAGAGTAACTTGGAATCCAAACTGTATGACACTCAGACTGTACATTTACATCAGGCTGGATGGGGAAGGAACTTTCAATGACAGAAAACAGCATTTCCAAAGAATGTAATTGGATAGCTCATTGACGTATGACTGTGTGAATGGGCACTTTCAGTTTACTACTCAACCTCGTCCATTTTGCTACTACTAGAAGTTGCTTTTGCTACAGTGGAGAAAAGGTTATTTTTCCCGCTGAAAAACAAACAAAACGCAAACGCATTGCATTAAAATGTCGAAAATGACAACTCTATAACAATTACCCGGCCTCTGGTCATGCTCCAAACTGTTTGCAATTGAAATAATAGTTTTAGCGTAAACACGTTTATTGGGAAAGAATAACGTTTTCTCCACTGTAACAAACTGAGTTGCTGTATATTTCTTTTGGTTCTGTGCACAGGTACTTGACACATACTTTATTATCTATTAACCCCCCCCCCCCCCCTTCTTAATTTTTTTTAAAAAAAAATACACCTTGTATCTATAATAGAAGTAGATCTAGAATCTAGAGTAAAAAAATATATATTTTTTTTTATTTCTTAAAAAAAAAAAGGGGGGGGGGGGGTTAATAGATAATAAAGTATGTGTCAAGTACCTGTGGTTCTGTGCTGTTTTTAAAGTTTACCATTAAGTTGACTAAAATAAATCATATACTTATCAATCTATAGACATACCCTGCCAGTAAATTGAAATTTATGGTAAAACACTTGGAAGTTTGTGTAATAAGTGTGGGCAACAAATGAGTTCATAACGTCATAATACATTAGAAATATGTATTTAACAGCAGTTGTTTATTCATAAGCCAGCCAATCTATTTATAATTTTTAGTTGGGCAATAGGTAAAGAAGTCTGCATGTGAGATATATGTTTATGTACTCTGCTACATTATGGGAGATGTTATTCAAATACAGTAAAACCTCGATAACTCGACCTTTCTTAACTTATTCAACCCCAACAACCATTTTACTGATAATCAATGAACCGTTTACCAGAGAGGTGTACACTTGTCCTTTGCAAACAGTGCAGACCCTGATTAGAGGACTCCTGCAGGAGCCCTCTGATCAGGGTCTACACTGTTTGTCATTTAGCAATGTATTTTACACACAACCATAAATAGATAAATATACACAAGACCTGACTTGAAATTGGGATTGTCCATTTAAAAATTTAGGTGTCGGTGAGTAACAGTGAAGAAAAAGTTATTCTTTCCCAATAAACGCGTTAATGCTAAATCTATTATCTCCGGTGCAAACAGTTTGGAGCCAGATCAGACGCTAGGTATTCCGGCGTCTGATCAGGCTCCAAGATGTTTGCCGTCAAGGTCAAAATCAACTTTTAGAATTGTCAAAAAGTTACCAATTTCTACATTTCCTGCGATGCGTTTGCGTTTTGTTTGCATTTAAACGGGAAAATATAACGTTTTCTCCACTTTAAGTCTAACTAACCAGTATTTCAAAGTTAAAACATTAATGAGCAACGTTTTGAATTCGACATACTTGCAGGTTAGACTTACAGGAGTGAAAGTTACCCAGTTTTAACTAAAGACAATTGTGTACAATTTCAGCTGATATCATTTGTTATTTCGTGAAGTGAGTTCAATTTCTAGTGAAGGAATGCGGTTAATTGTAAGTTAAGTGAGTTCTAGTGTTCGAGGCCTGGCTCCTGGCTATATGTTGCTGCATGTTTTGTACTATTACTCTTGGCATAACATTCCTTCCCTCTTTTTATATTGACAGCTTATTTGTTAATAAAAATATTATATAAAGAAATCGGTCTTCTGTTGTTTATGTTTTCAGTAGGGAAGACATTATTCTTTCACGTTAACCCTTAGCCTGCCACTCACGACTATAGCTCCATATGCAAACAGCTTGGATCCGGAGGAGACACCGAGTAACTCGGCGTCTCCTCCGGGATCCAAGCTGTTTGACACTCGGACAACATTTTCAGCAATTTTGAGCAACTTTGAAGCACTTTGAAACTTGAAGCAGACGAGAAATATAGCAGACGACAATTTATTTGGCGGGCTAAGGGTTAACCATTTCATGATCAAATTATTCGGGAGATTTTTACCCCTCACCGCTTCATTGTCGTCTGCTTCAGTATTGTTGTCTGCAAGACACGTTTCAAAGTTAGATTTAAGTTTGTATGACTTAATAGATACGAGTGTCAAACAGTTTGGGTCCTGATCAGACTTCTAAACGCCATTGAGAGTGAAAGGGTATAACGAAATCGAACGCAAACTGAATACTATGTGTAGAAAAATATTCCTGAAATGTTGATTACTGGTATTAATAGTAATTTAATACATTGTATATATATATAAATGACAAACAGTTGGGATCCTGATCGAACGTCTAGTTAGATGACATTCTTGTTTTAGCCCAAATGGATTCATTATGAAAATCGTCGCCTTATTCTTATAATGAGCTATCTACATTTTTACAGTTTCGAGAAAAACGCCTTCCAACATTCAAAGTGTGCTATATCATTTATTCTTCGTCTTTTTTTTTTAAATTAAAAAACATATGAAAGACCTTGCACATTTCTATAACCAAACACAATAACAGCCTCATTCATCTAATAGTTTTTTTCATAATTTAAATTTTAATTTTGGAGATAGCTCAAAATTCAAAAAATATTTTATTTTTTGTCAGTATTATACTAAGCTATCTGCAAATATCTGGAAATAGAGTATTATCATGTAAAAATCTGTATGCTCTGATCACATTTACGGTTATGCCCGTATTCTACATTTATTATACCTGACATGACGTGGCACGGAAGCTGTGGATCAACTTTTTAGTTTGGAGATAGCTCAGTGTAATATTACAAATATGTATCCCATATGGAGATACCGCAAAATGTTATTGTAAACATAACTGTCACGTGCTTAATGCCTGAAACGTGATTGGGTAATACTTCTAAGGATTATAAATTAAGTATTATAGTGCTGCAACTCCAGGACATAGCTTAGTATAACACACAACAGTGTCTAAGAAACATGGAGATAGCGCAAGGTGTGAGGCGGTAACTCTATAATTAGACCCCCGATCAATAAAATACAAGCACCAGGAGATAGATCTCTGTGAGACGAATCCAGTGATATAAATATCTCATTTTTGGCAAAAATGTAGGTAGAGCACTATAAGACTAAGGCGACGAAATGTCTTCTCCACTGTAGCACCTTAGCCATCCCCAATATATTGTTTAAAGGTACTTAAAGCAGGCTGGAAGTAATGGAATGTTATACTCCTTAACCATATCCCCTATAGAAACGCCTTTTAGCGTATTTAATTTATTTCTCCACTAAAAAGTAGTTCCAATTTATACAGTCATAAACATGTACCAATCAAAAATTGTTTCTTTATCATAGAAGATGAAGGCTTAAAGCAGGCTGAAAGTAAAGCCTAATACGCCTTCAGGCGCATTCTGCTTTACTTACAACCTGCTTTAAGTAACCACATGTCTTCAAAACTAAAAAAATACTATAGGGTAAAGGAGCATTCTGCTTTACCTTCAGACTGCTTTAAGATATAGAAACCATTTATTATTATGCGTATTTATGATTGTATAAAGATTAATTAATTTCTTCAGTGGAAGACTTAAAAAAGGACATATCTATGAAGTAACGTGTCAAATGATTGTTTGTTACAGCAAACAGATAACAGGCTTGCAACAGCCGAAATTGTAGCAAATTAAGATGAGAGCTGATAACAATAGCATTGAATCATAAACGGATTGAGACCGAATCAAGGAAGTTTTATATTTAGATGGTTCTTAACAAAGCATTGTCACTAAATACAATGGGCTATTTCTGTCATTGTTGTATGTCTGGGGTTAAGTTGGTTTTTAACCTCTTGTCAATTGTTTCGATTCATAGCATGTGTTTGATGACTGAAACCTCAAACACGGAATTATGTCAGTGTATAATTCTGTGCCTCAAACAACGATAGCAAAGATCAGCGTCTGTTTGCGGCTTGTTTTGTGTAGCTTCCATTATTTCTTTCCCGTTTTAAAAGAAACGAAATGCATTGTAGAAATTGACCATATTTAAGATATCGACAATTTCTCAACGTCCGATCTTGCGTCAAAATGTTTGCGATGGAACCCTGTTCATTGAGAACGTACCCATTTTGTAGCCTTTTCCACTCATGTACAGTGGAGAAAACGTTATTTTCCCCCCAATAAACGCGTTTACGCTAAGGCTATTATTTTCATTGCAAACCGTTTGGAGCCCAGATCAAAACGAATAGTCATAATTGTTAACAATTTATCATTTTCTGTGTTTTATTGCAATGCGTTTGCGTTTCGTTTGCGTTTTAACGGGAAAGAATAACGTATTCTCCACTGTCTATAGCGCTTAGCGTCATGTAACTTGTCATCTGCTACTGTTGTAAATTTTCAAGAATATTTCAAATCAGTATCAAATTGTCAAACAATTTGGATCCTGATGAGACGCCGAGTCACTCGGCGTCTCATCAGGATCCAAACTGGTTTTAAAAGTAACATCATCAGAATTAATTTCGCGACGAGAATTAAATCTATATATACGTTTCATGTCCAGATGAGACCACGAGTAGCATGGCATCTGATCTTGAGCAAAACCTGTTTCTCCATTTTATCATGTTTCAGCAATTAGATACATTAGGCTAGTATTTTTGTCAGATTTTATCATATCAGATCACATATCAAGCAGACGACAGCCATAACCTTACCATTATTTCTTATTTCTTCCTTTCCGTATCCATTTGTAAGTCTTTGTTTTCATACAGTGGAGAGTACGTTATTAGATCTATAATATTTGTAGTATTTAAACGCGTACAGAGTAGATCTATACTCAAATATGTCAATTGCAAACAGCTTGGAGCCAGATCAGACGCCGGGTAACCCGGCGTCTGACCAGGCTCCAAACTGTTTGCCATTCAGATTAAAATGATTCTTCAAAACATTGTCATTCGCTAATTTTTATTGCATTGTGTTTAGTTTCGTTTGAAAAAATGACAATGATAATTTCTTTGCCACTCTACTACATGTATCAAGAGAATAGGCCAAACGTTGTTCTACCAAACACCTAAAGCATAACATTTATGTACTCCAAGAATGCCGGGATATCTACCGCCAAGCTAACGCTAGACCAGACGTGGAGTGCAGGTTAATATGTACATGTATGTGGTCGTTTCTCGGTGCCATGTGACTATTTTATGTGTAGCGGTGCCGAAAAAATCCTAAAATCTTAACCTTATCTATTCGGCTACAAATTGTTTGCAGTGAGCGTAGATCTAATAGTTTTAGCACAAACGCATTTATTCGGATATATTTGTTTCCACTGTACATGTACCTTTGGTATTTGGGGTTGGCAAAGTTTGTTACATCAGATATCGTTATATATTTTATTCCTGCATGATGCTGACAATTCTATTACACGTCTGTGAATTCTTCTAAACATTAGACGTATGTTAAGGGAAAACAGTAGACCCAGATGTCTGACCAGGGTCTGAACTGCTTTCTTACATGTATCACATCGGGACTTAACTTTGTCTTGCCGGGACACTTTTCCTTCTTTTATTAGCCAATGTAATACGTGTAGTCTAGGTAACTAGGGCAGTTGTTTAACATGAATATTCAACGGGAGAAGGATACGTACATGTAACCCTGTAGGCCCATCCCATAGCCTGTTTCTAGAGCTGAAGATAGGTGAACACTAAAAACAGGTTGAAAGTAAAGCAGAATGCGCCTTCAGGCGCATTCTGTTTTACTTTCAGCCTGATTTAAGCTATCATCTGGTAGGAAATATAAACTATTTCTTATGGTACATTTTCATGATTGTATAAATTAGAATATTTGTTTTCAGAGGAGAAATAAACTAAATGCGTTAAACGGCGCTTTTATGAGGGAAGGGTCCTTAATAATTCATCGTTAGTGTCACAGAAAGCGATTGAAATATTTATAAGTTTACTCAGAGACACTTGGATATTCATAATCATTGTCTGTAGCTTCATAGCCTTGGCTTTCATATGAACCCGGCATGCCATATTCATTTTCAATAACAGGAGCTCTTTTAGCGTCATTCGAGCCATTGTAATGGCTTTCACTTGAATCTGCCATGCCATATTCATTTTCGATAGCAGGAGTTCTTCTAACATCATTGAGATTGTTGTAGTGGCATGCATCACTGTCTGACGTATTAGTCGCCGCAGCCACGCTGTATATGTTCTCCAGTTGGGGCTTGACGAGTACGTCATTCAGATGGTTGTACTCGCTCTCTTCTTCTACTTGGCAATCTTGATTGGAGTGTCCAGAAGCTACACTGGCTACCTTAAAGCCAGCATAGCCTGTGTCATCATGCTGGTTGGTCTGTCTGCTCTGGTGTCTGTCTGTCTGAACCTCACACCGACTGTTTGAAGGGTTGTATGCAACGGCGTCACTGCTTATAGACACCAAACGTTTTCTAGAAAAGTGCACATGGAAAATTAAAATATAAAACAAACTTAGTAACCAAATTATTACAAACATAAGAATAAATAGAGTACAATGTGTTCGTTTTCTTGAGTAAGGTTCATTTCATCCAGGAATATGTTTACGAATTGCATTTAATTCGTTTTTTGAAATTGAACGTATGATGTTCACAGCATAACATATAAAACTAACACATGTTCTATTTATTTCGTGATGTTTCCTTTTATCGATATAATACCCCTGGCGAAATAGAGCTTTATAACTGTGAAATAAAATTCAACTGTTACTTTAAACCGGTAAAATTAAAAGATCGCTGCCACAAGTCAAAACTATAAGTACTTAATTTGTTATAGATATTTGGCAGCTAACCCAAACGTTTTTATAGGATATTTTATTTTCCATGTACAGTAGAGAGGTCGTTATTGTTGCTCGATTAAACGAAACCATAAACACAGTCGCAATGCAATTACATATATAAAATGAATAGCTGTTGAGAAATGTTCGCGATTTTTTTAAAAAATCTGAGTTGCAAACATTTGGAGTGTGGTCAAGAAGTGCTCCAAACGGTTTATCACTGATTTAACTGTTTTAGCACACAGTGCGTACACTGAAAAAGAATAACGTCGTCTTTGCTGTAACAAGAAAAGTTGTGCAATAACGGAAGGCCATTGCTGGTGTACATGTACGTATTTGCAAAATACACGCATATCATCAACGCCACTTGGCCATTGGTATTGTCCGACAATATTGACCTGACGTAGGTGACCTCTATTAGCATAATTTCACACTTTGTTGCATTTCTAAATATAGCTACGGAACACTTAATTATCATTTATACGAGAACGCACATTGTAACCACATCGATACCGAGAAAATACAGCATTGCCCGGTTCCACAAATATCGACAGATATATAGCGCAAGTGGTAAGGCAGACGACTATACATTATTTTCCCGTACAGTCATTGGTTCGAATCCCATGCAATACTCATACATTTTTTCACACTTTTTTTTTAATAATTTATACTGTTTCCTTTAAGTAAGCATACAACATCTATTTCGATTGGAACACAATTGTTTTGTTATTTTTAAAACAAATATTATGTCATAGCGTCTGTTTGGTCTATAAAATAACATTTTATAAAATAAAAATAGTCTCCCCTCTATCGGGATTCGAACCCGGAACTTCGATGTTACAAATTTCTTGCTCTAACGACACACCTATTGCAGATGAGTTACATCTGAGGGTTGTAAATTAGGTATATATTGGCAAGAGTCGCAGATGAGGACATCGATGATCTTACCTGAATTAAAACCCACTCGAAAGCGCAACATGATGCGTTTTAGTAGATACGATTATACTAGGAGACTTGGGAATAATAGTTAACAACAACTATTTGAACTTACTCAATGTGGAGTGTTAATCCACTGAGGATCACAACTGTAACAAGATTCACGTAATAACCCGGAACAACCCGATTCGCTATCGATTATTGATTTATACTGCGTCATCTCATTATAATTTATTCATGCATAAACGTCAGGTCAATATTGTCGGACAAAAAGACGGAGTACTTTGTGACATCTACATTTGGTAATCTATATTTTGTAGATATGTTACCTTATTGACCCATGAAACTTAAAACGGACAACTCCAGTTTCTAATTAATACTAGTTCATTTTTCTCTAGTATGTGCGTTTTACAATAATTTCAGTGAATTATTAAATGACAAAACAGTACGGACCCTAGTTTGGACTACATGGTTTGCATTGAACAAGTGTACTCTTTAAAGATACATTGTTTGTCAAGGACGGGTTCTTTTGTTGTCGCTAGGGTTCAATGGCAGACAGTCCTTTTGTGAATGCTTGAAAGTAAGTCAAAGACCAATGTTACAGATTGTTGCACTGCCATGTCGTTCGAAAACCCAGGTACACATGTGTTTTCTGCGGACACTCCCGTTTTCTCCCACATACATGACCAAATGCGCCACCATTCGAGCAATCAAAAGTGAATTGTTAAAGTTACTGTAGCTTGTTTCATAATCGATGTAAACTAAATAGTTGTAACTTTCTGTTTTAGAAAACTCGCATTTTACTACAATAAGCAATACGTTATTCTGTCCTTACTACATGTAACCAACACGTTCGTATTCTAGTGATTGGTTGTAATTTGTTGTATATTTAGAAGGTACATGCATACAATGACAAAGATACGTAAAGCAAATAACCAGAATACAAAATTACACCCATCCAAATACCTTTTATAAAGACAAACTCCGATAGAAATCGAAAGAATTACCACTGCTACTGTACATGTACCAGCAATAGACCCAATGGGAACTCCTGTAAATATTAAAGAAAATTCGTTAATGAGTTCCTTGCTTGAACATTGTCTGGTCAATAATTGTCTGTATCTATTCTAAAGATATATATTTAGATTTGTTTTTTTCCAGAAGAGTCACCGTTACGTGTGTCATGTATTTTAGACCCTGATCAGACGCCGAGCTACTCCTCGACAGTCACTGATCTGGGTCCAAACTGTTTGCAATTGAAAATGCCAGTCACATGGCGGTCACCATTCAAAAGATTAAGAATTTCATATACATGTACTCATAATCATACACTATTACTCGCATTAAATCAGAGTGAAAATACAACAGAAAGACCCAAAACCACGAATAAGCCTCTGTTACTTACATGTTAATTTGTTCACATTGAAGACCGTTAGCCCGATCTCTGCTTGTATTTGCGATTAGATTACACATCCTGATTCCGACCGGATATGGCCCCGTTCGGTAAATCGAAGTGGACTGCATATCAACGACGGACGAAACCATTATATTTTTCCTTTTTTGTGCTATCCTTGGTTTCTAGTGCGCATTACATGGCTCTTAAATGTTTCGCTTTAAATTATGGTTTGCCATGTTATGTACACTTTTTACCGAAATAAATCTATCTATCTCCTGAGGGAGCGTTTTGCATTATTTCTATCCCATAATTAGCTGTCTTCTGATTTTAATTACTTTCATATTTTCTCAATAACAGGTTGCTCAAAACTGCAGATCGATAGATGAAGTCGTGATTGTCCCGGTGAAAGCAAGAAACTAAATACTAAACTTTATTGCATGTATAGTAAAACATACCCGTATTTATTTTAACTTTTAGCACGTTATTTACTTTGTCGTCTGCAAAACTGTCTTTTGCAACAATTTTCTGATTAGGTTTAAAGTACTAGTACCTGCATTTTGCTTCAATAAACATTATCAGGGTATCAAAAAGTTTGAATCAAGAAGAGTCGCCGATTTTATCAGTGTTTCACCTGGGATTTAATCTGTTTGTTACAGACTATCTCATGTTATTATTTATGTCTTGCTTATATCAAATGTTGATGTTGTCGCATGCTGATGTATCCTGTAACGTGTTATGCGGGACTTGGCGATTGTTATCAATAAAACTTGTATTATGAATGTGCCCATAATATGCAGATGGTTACGATAAAAAACTAAGTTTGCTCACTTCAGTACACAGAAGGTATGCATATGAGAATATAAAATATGTATTTACTTCCTTATATACACATAATTTTATTCTATAAGACTAATTTTATATAGTTCATGTAATGCACAGGCAAATCTCTTAACGAAAGAATATTTCGGTACATTTAAATTAGATACATGTAGCATGCTATTGTTTGCTTACCATTATTGCCAGAAGCTGAACTGCCCGGTTCCTTGATAAAGCACGCAACATTGAATTGCACAGCTCGAACGTCTTGAAGAACAAACAAAATAATTGTGACAGCACACATAAATGACGTTACTTTTTCACAACCATTGATTTTCTTTGTTTAGAAACCTGCAGGGGCGAACTATCTTGAAAACGGTTGTTTGCAGTTTTGCTTGTAAATAATAAACATGTATAAACTTGTGCTAAGATTAACAGAGGGTAGAAGCCTGGAAGTGTCTTTATGAAAGCAGTAATAAATGAAAAGCTCCTATAGGATAAAATGCTTATGTAAATTCGGATTTGTTTTTGTCACGTAGATAAACATATACACAACAATAAATAAATACGAAAGACTCAAGCAGGAAACGCAACACAAACAATACACCCACTTCTCAAGCAGAACACACACACAGTCATACCATAACAAACACACACACACACATACACACACGCACGCACGCACGCACGCACGCACGCACGCACGCACGCACGCGCGCGCACGCACGCACGCACGCACGCACGCACGCACGCACACACACACACACACACACACACACACACACACACACACACACACACACACACACACACACACACACACACACACACACACACACACACACACACACACACACACACACACACACGCACGCACACGCGCGCGCAAAACCATTCCTTCATCTACACACTAAATAGAAAACAACATGCACGACAAACATAAAGCAAAGTGAATATAGGAGCCCGCCTTGGTACGGTCAGTAGCAATTAATGATTAATTATAATTTAATTATTAACAACCACTGGGGGTTAAACCTGGGTTTAGGGGCGCCCAACCTCACTCTTATCTCCTATATTCACCTATAAAGACGAACAGTGAACATAAAATATAAACCTTGTTCAACAACCTTACAACCAAAAAGACCACCAACACAGTAAGTAAATACATGTAAAAAATCTAACAAAAATTATATGACAAGAAGATTATTAGTAACACGGTAAAATATTAAACATTCAAACCCGTGTTAAAAATAACCCACTATGGCAACAGTCAAATTGTACTCAAGCGACTAGTCCGTCGTCACGAGTAACTGTAAGATATAGATGGGTTCAGGGTACGACAGAGAGGGAGAGAAAAAACAAAGCACGAAAATCCGACATAAATCTCCCTTTACAGTCACAGAGTACTTTCTCCAATATTCCAACTATTATTTTACCCAGATCAGATAATGATCAGTATGTAATACTTGTATTAGTATTTCTTGTCAAAATGCATCAAATCCAAATTTGAACCAACAGTGCAGATGACGATTTTAAACAAGACAACAATACCTCTGCGAAAGTGTTATGTTTAACTCCAAATGGACATGTACTTGTATATTAAATTGTAACGTCTATGTATATCAGACCTGGGGTAATTGAAATTGTAACTGTATTTAATTGTAATTTAATTACATTTTGGAAGTAATTGAATGTAATATGTAATTAGGGTAAATTCAATTACATGTAATTGTAATTTAATTAATAACATCTATATTTTGAGGTGAAATTGACAATTACATTTCAACTACTTTGAATTACATTACACCTACAGACACATGAACTATATAGAAATATATATTTATCATACATTATACAAAGCTATTATAAAATTAAAATCTGTGACCAGTGTATCAATCAAATAACATTATTTTCTGAATATGTGATATGTTTTAGTGATTTATAGTCCTGTGTATAGGATGGCAGCTAAAACTTGCATTTAAAAGGTTAAGTACAAATGATGAAACTTTAATATAGGATGAATTGAACTATGACAAGCTTTGCAACTTAATAGCTTAATAAACTTGCAGCTTAATAAATTCAGGAAACTATTGCATGTAACCCTTTAAGTGCTCCTGGTGACTCAAGTTTAATTTGGTAAATAAATTGGATCCAGATTAGTTGCCAAATAACTAATAACCTGGTGAGAATTCATACTGTTTGACACTTTGTGTTTCTGCTAATATAGAAAAGATTGATGATTTAATAATTTTGGCAGATGATATTTTGAGCAGACTGTATGTATCAGCATTCAAGGGGCTAATCCAAATCATAGCCCCAGGTGATATGCATGGACTGTGGACAAAACAACAAAGCTAATTAGCCCTTCTCCTGTTCTATATGATTTGACTGACATTTGCAAACAGTCTTGAACAATTTAAGATGCTGAATAATATCAGGGTCCACACTATTTGACACCCCTATTGATGTTTCTCCAGAAAAATAAACATATTCTTGCAGACAACAATTTAGAAGTAGACAATAGTTTGCATAGAGAATGACTCTCATGACACGCCTGAAAGACCACAATTAACACATGTATTGAAAGGATGAACAGGCAATTAACCTTTAAACACTAAAAAAGTGTTAGCTACCCAAACTGTAATAATGATGACTGCTAAAATTCTAAAACTAATTCTTCTATTGTTCTTTATATTTGCAGAAATACAGTCTGAGTTTCAAACAGTTTAGATCTTGACCAGGCACTATGATCTGGTCTAGATAGTCTTTTTGGCGAAATATGATTGACACTTTTATTTCACATACAACCTATGTTTGATTCAACTTAAGTTTTTTTTATTACTGAACAAGAAATTTGAAACACTTACTTTTCACAAATGAAACAAAAACTATGTAAGCAATTAGAAACAGATTATCCTTTACCTCATAAATAAACCTTAACCCATGACCCCATAACCTATTTCTAGTTTTGAAGATTGGTGACCACTTCAAGCAGGTTGAAAGAAAACAGAATGTGCCTTAAGGCGCATTCTGCTTTACTTTCAGCCTTCTTTATAAGCTGTAATCTGCTTGAATATAGAAAATATTTCATATGATACATATTCATGACTGTATAGAAGAGAATTATCTTCTTCAGTGGAAGAATTAATTATAGGGGTAAAAATTGCATTGAGGGGTAATGGGTCAAAGCTTTTTTACCCTACTCCCCCACATCCGCGTGACCTAGTTTGGAGGCATATTATCATTACCCGGTTTGTCTGTTTGTCTGTCTATCCACAACATTGACAATGGCCATGACCTTACAACTACATGTGATAGAGATCATATTGGCCATGTGTAGGCAACTTAAGAAGCTTTTGAGCTCAGTATAACTTCAGTCATGTTCAACAAAGATCAAGGTCATTAAGAGGTGAAAAAGGCTGAAACTAACCAGCTTGGCCTTTGAACTACATGTGATTAAACTACAAATTTGCATATGTGCTCAACTCAAGAAACTATTGGGCTCAGGACAAGTTTGGTCATATCAGACAATGTTCAATGTTATTTTAACCCATCGATTATCCCATAAATAAGCCTTTTTTTACGCCAACACTGAAGAAAATAGTTCCACTTTGTACGTTCATGAATATGCCTCAAAAGAAATATATTCTATTCTTGCAGATTGTACCTTAAAACAGGTTGAAAGTAAAGAAGAATGCACCTTATGGTGCATTCCGCTTTACTGTCTACCTACTTTAAGTGGTCACCAATCTTCATTACTAAGAAATATACTATGGGGTAATGGGTTAATTAAGGTCATTGGCATATCAAGGGGCATAGTGTTTCACAAACCCATCTTGTTAACACCTTCTCAAACAGTATAATGTTGCAGTTTCAAAGTAATTGTAATTTAATTAATAACATTTACAAAGTAATTGTAATTTAATTAATTACATTCTCAATTCCCTGTAATTGTAATTTAATTGAGACTTTTGACAAGTAATTGTAATATAACTAATTACATTTCCAAGTAATTGAACCCAGGTCTGATGTATATACGAACATTTTAAAAAATAAGTATTCTTACGGACTAGTGCGAAAAAATAAACTTTGTATGAATATATGAATTCATCAAACTTAAATTATCTTTAGCATCTATTGATACATTCAACCCTGGCGACGCGTATATTCGTCATTTAAAAATTGTGTACCTGAGAAGAGTACATTCAGTCTTGTCATATGCATACAATTTAGGCCTTAGTCTGAAGGCTTCTTTAGGATCTGCACGTTTTACCCTTTTACAAAATAGTACAAAATGGACTAGACTTAATTTCAAACTGGTGTCTTTCATTGAAAGGCGAATGCCTCTTTGTATGCTGTGTATATTTGTATTCGTCTGTATTTATTGTCGTCTGCTACCGATCTTAAACAGACCTTTTAAAAGCTCTTTTCAAAACAGGATCAAAGTGTCAAACAGTTTGGATTCTAATGCGACTCCGCGGCTTCCCATAAGAATTCAAACTGTTAGCAAAGGTTTTCATGTTTTCATCGCTAGCATTTAAGTATTAGTTTTCGTACCTGAGTATATCCGGTAACACCGGCATTGGTCATATGTAATTGTATTGCTCAAGGTAATTGTCGTTGACAAATCATTTTTAAATTTATCGAAGCCCGATGCAGTTACAGCGTCGACGTTAAGCTCCAAACTATCTGGATTTGGTGCG
The DNA here is from genome assembly GCA_922989275.2 of Gari tellinella. Taxonomy (NCBI): domain Eukaryota; kingdom Metazoa; phylum Mollusca; class Bivalvia; order Cardiida; family Psammobiidae; genus Gari; species Gari tellinella. The sequence continues at coordinate 30,214,727 of OV277860.1, forward strand.
AATTTTTGTATTTGGAACTCGACAGGTGTAGCAGTTGTCAATATACAGATACATCTTCCTGAATGGCTGCCTGGTGCTCCAACTGAATCCACCATTAAGTCTATCTCGTTTCCACTCACATTGCCTTCTCTACACATTGTAACTACAAAATACAGTCAAAGCAACAACATTATGGAGGACAGATATTGATCTTATAAATGGGTGACCGCTGAATGCATGTCAAAAGTAATGCAGAAAGAAAGCTCTATAAGGAACTTTCTGCATCACCATTTCCTGCATTAGGCTATCATCTGTTACTGAGGCTAAACATGTGCTATATTGTAGTTGCCGCCTAATATACGCTTGACTAAAGTGTACAGTAAATATATAGGATATAAAACACAAATGTAAGCTCAAAGCAATTTTCAGCATACACGTTTATTTTTGCCGATTTTAGTGTACTTTATACGGAATATACAGCGACAAAAAAAAGTCATATGGGGCGAGGCGAGGCGATGCTATGTAACATTTGTGTTAATAATTTATTGGAATTATGAACACTATATTTAATAGAATAAAGTATAAATTCTGTTATGCATTTATAGAAACTATGTTAGGAACAAACAAACTTATTTATTCTAAATTGGAGAAAACAAAAGTCTGTAAAGCAAGGGAATTAACTCTTGTAAAAACCTGATATTTTGCTCACCATATTTGAGTTTTACAGGATTTTCGCGTGACCTTAATTTACCAATTGAATGACTAGAATTAAGTAGGAGGTAAGATAATAAAGGATATATGTACATTTTAATCGGGTCGAAATCAGGTCGCAAACAGGTCGCAAACGTGTATATTATTTCAAATTATACACATGTCTCTCATCAATATTGTATTGTTCTGATCAAATGTTTACCAACAACACAGTCTACTTTGTGTCATGTGGATATTTAATAATAGATACAGTATGCCACAATCTCTAACCACAAATGACTGCTTATTATTTCATGCTTTTCGGTGGTTAACTGGGAAATAATTGTAGTAGATAAGCACTTGATAATCTTACTGTTTCAAAATGTTTTAAACTATTGTAAATGCCAATGATGGCACGCTGAGCAATGAAGGGTAAAATAGCTATTTGAACCGTAAGTAATATTGTCGTCCGTAACATTCGTAGTCTGCTTCTGTTCGAAAAACCAGAACTGTCAAAATTATTTCAATCCAGAATCTAGCAGAGACACACATTCGTCGTTAGTTCGGCAAATGGCTAGGTTCCAAACTGCTGTAGATCCATATTTAAATAAACAGTCTAGCTTGTCAAAGCAACTTCTATATTTTTTAAACTAGCGTTTGCGTAAGATGGTTTAAATTACATTTTTACATCGCATAACAAGTTTTTCAACTTTAATGTATTTTTATAGCATTTTCCTCTTGCCATATTGTCATCTGACATTAAACATTTATTTGGTGAACTATCGAGGGATACGGAAAAGCTATATACTGGCATACATAGACCTACCCGTGTTTGGACCTTGGCACTTGTCACTGCTTGTAGTTGTAGTTACTGCAAAATGACATACATATATATAAACTATTCTATTAGAAAATAAAATGCAATGCATATGTGGTGTGGAAAAATTACACTAAATGCTTTTAACATACTTGAAGCTATACATTCTCTATTAATACCGGTCCACGCTGTCACCTCTGCCGTAGACTAAACTCTGCTATTGGCCTAGTATTCTTAAAATGTAATTTATGATGTAACAGTCTCTGTCAACTTCTTTTGTTAGAACACGGTCCAAAACAGATTTAACAAGAACTGTCACAGTGATATAGGTCACACAAAGTTTATTGACAACCAAATGCATTTGGTGTTCTTTGCAGACGTGTAAATAGACTCATACACAACATTTGTAAATGATTCTGGACACTCTGTCATTCTAAGATGTACTTTGCGTCCCAATGTCTGTATCTCCGTATATAAAAAGAGTGTAGTAAATATGCCTCTGACAAACTTTTCCATGATTGAAATCGAAGGGGAGCAAGGCCATAATGATCTCAGATGGTGTCACATTCCGCTATTCCTAGATGCAAACAAAAAAAGATATAGTATAAGATATTTTTCCGGACAAGCTTGTTTATATTTTAGTCAAAATTCGAGTCAAAGTCACAGTAACCTGAAAATGGTACACTGCACTCCACCATTGCAAGATGAATCCATACACCAAAGTTTGTATCCCTAGATGATAAAGTAAATGAACTCTACTCCCTGAACAAGGTATTTTTATTTGAAGTCAAAGGTCATTGTCAAGTTCACTGCAATATGAAAGTCATACGCATTTCAAAGATGTACTCACACACTAAATGTGCTTTCCTTTGCTGATGCGATATAAGAAATATGAACCGGACAAGCATACACTATAACTGAAGCCGCAGGTCAATATTAAGGTCACAGTGAATTGGGGATGGAGGTGGGGGCATAGTTCATTTTGTGTACACACTTTAACTAGAGGGGTCTGGGGGCATGCTACCCCGAGATTTTTTTATTCCTAGATAGTCTCTGGTGCGTTCTGAGGGCGTTTCAAGCATTCTAAACGAGTCAAAATAAGCCAAAATATTTAATTTAGGATAATTTTTTTTCGACAGGTTGCCTTCTCGCTACTAATTTCTAACCCCTAGCCTACACTTCTATTAGTGTACGCACTCTTACTAGGGGATTCCGGGGGCATGCTCCCCGGGAAATTGTTTATTCCGAGATGATCGCTGGTGCATGAGGGACTTTTGCGCATTTAGAACAGGTTAAATACTTATATAAATCTATGTACAAATACAAATCTATGTAAATATTTCACTCGACAATATATTTTGACTTTTTCTTCTGGCTATTAGCCTAAAAACGTACCCCTACCTGCTCCGATTAGCGTGTGCAAACTGTTTTAGGGGGTCCTGGGGGCATGCTCTCCCGGGAATTGTTTTATTAGATGGTCTCTGGTGTGTTATTGGGGCTTATTTCACATCTAAAACAGGTAAAATACTAACATAAATCTGTGTAGAAAATCTGCGACTAATATTGGCAAAATTATTGGGTGGGCACCCCTCCCCGTGCCCACCTGTTCCTACGGGCCTGGATGCGATATAGGAAATATCATCCGCACACATATTTGCTATAGCTAAGGGAAAAGGTCAAGAAAAACAACCACATGGATCTTAAAATGAAAGTCGACACTCCGCTATCCCAAGATGTAGTCACATTAATATTTTGGTTCCCCTAGCTGATGTGGTATAGGAAATACCGTATGACCGACAAGCTTTTCTCTAATTCAAGTCAAAGACAAAGTATCAGGGTAACTGAAATAAATCGTATGCAGCACTCTGCCATCTTGAGATATACTTTCACACGCAATTTGGCATCCTTACTGATATGATATAGGATATTTTCTCCGGACAACTATTTTCTTAACTCCAAGAAGTAATGTCGAGATCAACTAGTTTGGACGCCACACTGATGTTGTCTTTATTGTAAAACTTAATACAGAGTTGCAACAGGATAACAAATAGAGCCAATATCATGATGCAACATACATATGGGATCACTGTGCAAAGGACATTGTAATTTGATTAGTGACATATAAATGAGACGAAGAAAATTAACTGGATTGCATATAGTTTAATTACTTGATCGCACTTATCTAAATCATGCGCAGAAATAGTTGCTAGGTAAACTTAATTACTGTTACTACAAATCTCATCAGATTTTGCGGTAATATAGCCTTTTTTATTAACCACTGAAGAAAGCAGTTTGCTGTTGAGTGTGTCCAACTCCGACCTCTTGAAGGTGTCGGTCTGGTTAGGAACCACTTCCGGGTCGTTGTGGTCTTGGAAGTAGTATCTTGAAAAATACAAATTCACAGATTTGCACTGTTTAGTGTTACCTCCGGGGGAGTTTGAATGGTTTTCTTGCTGAAAACTGGTTATTTGTGGTCATTCCCACAAAAATGGCATTGTTTTAGGGGTCTCATTTCAGGCGGATGCATATGGATACACAGTGAATGGGATGGAAATGAAAGTTGTTTACCTTTATTTTGACAGTGACCTTAGGAAAGCATTGATAGAAAAAATGTAATCGCTGATGTTATGGGTTAATACAAAGTTATACTCAGCATGTTCTCAGACCTCATATTGATTCTTTAAACGATCACAAAAGATATTTCATTAAGGTCCCTTTTATAAATAAAGGTATTGATTTTATAGATTTACAAAGTATTCTCCGAAACAAAAATGTGATGAATGCTGTTCCAAATTATTTCAAAAATCTTGAACCACTTATTATTTGCTATAAGTATAATAAATCTGTAAGAGGGTTAATTTTTAACTACAATAAAATTGATTCTGATCTTAAAATTCTCGAAAATTCTGTTACGCTCCAGTGGGTCATATAATAACAGGCAATTTTGATATCATTAAAGATAAACGCATCAGAACGCTTTTGAGTAAGGGACCTAAATTTAGATTACCTGCTTTAATTGATTTCGATACATGCCGCACTCATATTTCGGAAGCTTTGAATAATTATAGTACCAACTGGTGCCGAAGAGAACATGCTGAAAATGACGCTCTTTCTAAATGGAAAGAACTAATTTTTGATATTATCGATACCCGGATTTCGTTCTATTTATCCAATAACCATCTTTTACCACCTAAACCTAAATTTAACATTCGTCACTTAAAGAAGGGCATACAAGACTTCCATTCCAAGTATGTACTCGTTCCTGCCGACAAAGCATCCAATAATGTGATAATTGTATGTCGATTACATTATGTTGATACTTTAAACCAGGAACTTGTGAATACCAATTCATATATATCTACCAATTTAACGGAGCGTAATGTAGTATCTGATCATCTTGATACATGTAAACAATTAAAAGCTGATGTCAACATTGCATGTCATAAACTTCCTACAATGTACTGGATACCAAAACTCCACAAAACACCTTATAAGTCTCGTTTTATTGCTAATTCAAGTGCATGTACTACTACTAAGCTTTCCAAACTTTTGACATCGTCTTTAATTAAAATCAAAGAACATGTTCAAAGGTATTGGGACAATACTTACGAAAATTCTGGACTTAATCTGTTTTGGTCTATCAAAAACTCGAATGAAATTTTGGCGAAACTTGAATATAGAAAATACCAAGCTTGCAATATAAGTACGTATGACTTTTCAACACTATATACTACCTTACCTCATAATCTAATAAAAGCTAAACTTATACAACTTATTGAAAAGACTTTTGCCAGAGAAAGGAAGCTATTTCTGGCGTGTAAAGCTGATCGTGCATTTTTTACAAATGACAGGGTTAAGCATTACACTATGTGGACTTGCACCGATGTCTGTGAATCACTATCATTTCTTCTGGATACTATTTATGTACGTTTTGGGAGTGCCATATACCGCCAAATGATTGGTATTCCTATGGGTACAAACTGTGCGCCCCTTGTCGCAGACCTATTTTTGTACTGTTATGAGAAGGACTTTATGCTTAGTCTAAAACCTGATACACGGGCAGATATGATCGAAGCCTTTAATAATACATCGCGCTATCTAGATGATATTTTTAATTTAAACAACCCATTTTTTGATACGTTGTTTCCTTTTATTTACCCAAAAGAACTACGCCTTAATAAAACTAACGAGTCAAATTTGTCGGCACCATTTTTAGATTTGGATCTTTTATAAATAACGGAATTGTTTCTTCTAAGATTTACGATAAACGAGATGATTTTGATTTTAGTATTGTAAATTATCCTCATCTAGATGGCGATGATCCCCGTTCCACATCTTACGGGGTTTACATTTCACAACTTATTCGCTTTGCTAGGGCCTGTACCTCTGTTGAGGACTTCCACATTCGTAATAAAACTATTACTGAAAAGCTTCTTAAACAGGGGTACAGATTTCATAAACTTCGTAAAACATTTTCTAAATTCTTTTATAGAAATCTTCCTCTCATTAACAAGTATAAATGTAACTTAAAGTCTTTTCTGCGGCAAGGTATTTCACATCAGGAGTTTTATGGTGATGTGATTTACAGACTTCGTAAGATTCTTGGACATATACATTTTCAAATAAATACGAAAGAAGACTCAAGCAGGAAACGCAACACAAACAATACACCCATCTCTAAAGCAGAACACACACACACAGCCATACCATAACAAACACATACATACACACACACACACACACAAAACCTATTTGTGAAACGTATTAGATTTTTCCTCAAAACAGATTATGATCCAACTATATTGCTGCGCACTTCACGTTTGGTTATCGATCAATCTACAATTGATAACTATGCTTTCCTCTTTGGTTGTGCGACGACAGACAGGGCTTAGCACTACATGATGATGTATCTCTAAAGCCGTCCTTAACCGGGAGAGTTATATCGGATTTTCGTGCATTGTTTTTTCTCTCCCTCTCTGTCGTACCCTGGACCCTTCCATGTCTTACAGTTACTCGTAACTACAGACTAGTCGCTTGAGTACAATTTGACCGTTGCCATAGTGGGTTATTTTTAACACGGGCTTGAATGTTTAATTCTTTCCCATGTTACTAATGATCTTGTCATAGAATTTTATTAAATGTTTTACATGTATTTACTTACTGTGCTGGCGGTCTTTGTGATTGTGAGGTTGTGGAACAGGGTTTATATTTTATGTACACTGTTCGTCTTTATAGGTGAATATAGAAGATAAGTGTGAGGTTGGGCGCCCTTAAACCCAGGTTTAACCCCCCAGTGGTAGTTAATGATTAATTTATAATTGGTTATTGATTGCTACTGACCGTACCAAGGCGGGCTCCTATGTTCACTTTGCTTTATGTTTGTCTTGCGTGTTGTTTTCTATTTAGTGTGTAGATGAAGGAATGGGAGTGTGCGTGTGTGTGTGTGTGTGTGTGTGTGTTTGTTATGGTATGACTGTGTGTGTGTTCTGCTTGAGAGGTGGGTGTATTGTTTGTGTTGCGTTTCCTGCTTGAGTCTTTCGTATTTATTAATGGCCTCAATCAACAGGGAAATGTCCATAGAATTGAAGGGTATGTCTTCTATAGCCTAGATCCGGTTTTGGAGGGAGCTGTTGGCTGTGAAAATTAGGCACGGGCCGACACCTGAAGGAACTATATGATCAATAGAAAATAAATAAAATAAGATAAATCTTCTTTTGGAAGCTTTCTGATATATGTCCTACCTTAGTTTACGAAACAACACGCCGCATGCTTGTAAACTAAATACCGTGGCCTCCTTGGTAGCCGCCACTCCGCTATCCCAAGATGTAGTCACATTAATAGGTTTAGCACGAGTAAAGCGGAAAATGTTCTGTGTGGACTGCTTTACTTTGCTTTACTTCTGTACTGCAAAATGACTGACATCTTTATTTTATTCTTTCACTGTCTGATCCGGGTGCAATTGGTTTAACGCTGATGAGGTTTTTTTTTGTTGACACTCCTTTTTATATTTATCATGTCAAAATACCGAACATTTAACTTGGACAAATAACGATAAGTACGTTAAAGCAGATACCGGAGTGACAGTGAGGGGTTAAGTTACTACTGAAATACATGTATTGCTATATCAAGAAGCAACAGGGTCTCTTAAGTTTTTTTTAACGGTAGTGTATGGGACACCGTTATACTATTTATTCCCTTTTGGTGATATTACTCATTCCAATAGGTGATGTCACCAAATGGGAATAATAAGTAAAACAGTGCCAAATAGCAGTACAACTCGTAAGACGGCTGCTTTACCCTTATCCCGCTCAATATTCATATATAAAGTACCAATCATCTGAACTATTACATTGGCTAACAAAATAAGCAACTACAATGAAAGAGTGCCGACTCATGTCAGCCACACCACACAGGAATGCACACCCTCATCACTAGTCATCAGGCAGTTCCCTTATGAGCTGTCTGATATATTGTTTTCAAAGGCGTCAATATCCGGTAAAAGTAGAAGAGCTACGAGAAAAGGGACACCAGCTAAACCAATGACACTTGGGTTTGACACACAGTGAATCTGTATTGAGCGACAGTGGAGAAGACGTTACTTTCCAAACAAAACGCATTGATACTAAAATTCTTATGAGCTTTGCACCACACATTTTGTCATTCAGATTAAAGTAGGTCGTCAAAACTGTCATTTTCCCTATTTTATTGCGTTGTGTTTGCGTTTTGTGTGCGTATCCTGTTTGCGATGACAGTAGAAAACTTGCTGATGGCTTCGATGAGCGTTTGTTAGGATTAACATTGAATTTGCCGTGATTCCAATATTCATTAGTTAGGTTTTATCACGACGTGGTATAGATGTACTGCGAAGAAATTGTTATTTTCTCCCGTCTACACAAACCCAAAGTAAAAGACAATGCAATGAAATTTGGCAAATGATAACTTTTATTTTTATCAAATTAAGTCAAGTCCATTTTTCATACTAGGCATTGTCTTTTGAAACGCATGAACATTGCAAAATGACAAAGAGGCAAAATGTACATATACATGGCGTTTGCCTTTAGTTAAGAAATGAACTGAATTTTTCAGAGTTTATGCAAACTAAACGACAGAATATGATCGGCAAATTTGCCGATCATTTTCTGTCGTTTAATTCGCTTAAACGCCGATTAATTTCTTATATTTTCATTATATTTGCTGTAATTTCAATTATTAAATGAACATTGTATTAGTAAGCACGTATATTTAATCCATATCAGAGGTTGTTAACTCGAATATTGTGTACCCTGAAAGGAACAGCCATTACTGCCATTACTGCCATTACTCAGGCAACGCCAAAACATGTTCTCGGGGTGCAGACCATAAGCTCTGCCTCCACCGCGCGGATATATACACTGAGGTCCGCCCCTAGACAAATTACGTTTATACGAAATAAACGTCAATTGAATAGGGTGAATGTAAAAAAAATATCCCCTTTACTGCAATGACGTCGTTGGCTTTAAACCAGTGTCGTCTGCTTTTATTTAGCAACATTTCAATTTGAGGTATTTTGACTGAAGAAATATAAATTGAGTGTCAAACAGTTTGGTTCCTGATTAGACACCGCGAGACGCGGCGTCTGTCGGGGTAAAGCAATGAAGAGGTTAAACGGGATGACCTTTCTACTGTATTAATAATAGTATGGGTTTGTAGTACAGTGTTCCGTCCCTACAACGGCCCTCCCAACAACGGCTCCCTTCTTACAACGACCCCTGTCGCAGTTCCCTACACAGAACAATTATGTCCAACATATTCACGACTGCAATGTCGTCTGCTTAATATTGCCGTCTGTTGTTTTTCTTAAAGTTACATAATAGACAGTTTGAAAGAAAAAAGCTTAATGACGAGTGACAAACAGCTTGAATCCAGATCAGACGCCGCGTAACGCTGTTTGCAAATGTAAGTCAATTTCCCTCCCTATAACGGCTCCTTCCTAACCACACACACAATGTTTTTCTCCCACCAGGTGTCGTTGTAGAGAGAGAGCGCTGTAGATCTATATCTAAAACTTACCTCTGCAAACATGGAACAAATGTAACAACACTATCAACATGTTTCCCAACTCCATTGTAATACAGAATTGCATTACGCTCATTTGATGTAATGTCAATAATAACTGACAATATTCAAACGGAAGAGAAACCACAGCTATGAGATAATTATAGTCTTTACACATTCAGCTTTATCATGAAGCTGTCTGTAAAAAATTCTCTCAGTATCCTTCACATTTGAATATATTTTCAGCAATATAAAGGTATCCATTGTTTTTCATAAGAACAATGGCAAAGAGAAAAAAGAACTTATCTATAAATGAAGCGTAGAAACAGTATCTATTTTGGTAAAATCCTTTTGAAGGATCACAAAAAACAAAGCTCACATCAGCAACAACAAATGCCACTGTTGCAATTACCACCACCACCATTTACTTCTACTACATGTACTACTATAACATGTATTACATGTATGTACTACATCAAGTAGTACTACCACTACTACTACTACTACTATTATCACCACTACTGCATTGTTATACTGCTATATTGCTGTTACTCCTTTTACTACTACTGCCGCTACAACAATACTACATACTACATAAACTGCTACTACTACATGTATCATTACTACTTCTACTGTCACTATTACTACTACTCCGTCTACTACTACTACAACAACTACCTTCGCTTCAACTACTACAACTATAACTACTTGTTTTACTACAACTACTACCACTACTACGTATTTTACTACTACAACTTCTCCTACTATTGCTACCACTACTTCTACTACTTTCAGTTGGTACAACTTGTGGCCCGATCCTCTTTCCTCTAAACAACTTGGAAATAAAATATGTTAAAACTACTACTACTTCTACTGCAACTACTACTACTACTACTTCTACTGTTCCACTACTGCTACTATTGTTGCTTCAAATACTGCTACTATAATAAGAAGGAGTAATAGTAGTACTATTACTGCTATTACTTTTATTAGTAGAAGTATCAGTAATAGGAATACTACTACTACAACTTCTTCTTTTTCTACTACTGCAACTAATGCTTATGTTTTGCTATAATTATGTTGATGCTACTACTTCTTTTAGTATAACAACACATACTGCAACGACTTATGCTGCATGTTGTCTACTATTACTCTATAGTGACATACATTCATTCAGAGACAGACAGACAGACATGCAGACAGACAGACAGACAGACAGACATGCATACAGACATAGACAGGGAGAGAGAGACAGAAAGGGAGACTTACAGAGAGAGACAGGGAGACACAGAAAAACAGAGAGAAAAGGAGAGAGAGATTTTGAGAGTGAGAGATTGAGAGAAAAAACACGCAGTCAGTGAGAGAGAGATATAGTGGGTGTGTAAAAGAGACAAACAGGAGCGGAGCGGAAGATGGAGATCGAGTGAATGAAAAAGAAAGAAAGAGAGAGGTAGAAGAAAAAGAGAACGAGATAGAGAGAAGGGAGAGAAAAATGGCCATACAGTGGGTGAAAGAAAGAGAGACATGAAGATAAAGAAGCGAGATAGAGCAAGACAGAGACTGAGAGAGAGAAAAGTGAGCAAAAAGATAGATAGAGAAATAGGGGGAAAAGGTAAAGACAGAAGACTATAGATATCTTTAAATAACATTTATCCGCTATAGGAGGTACGCAACGATTTCAAAGGGAAATGTTCAAATTGGCCCCGATTTGAAACGTTCAAATTCCTTAAGAGAGACTATTGGTAAGTTTTAAGGTAGTTTTGAATATGAAACAGTTTATTGTAGGGAGTGTGTTTGGGGGGGGGGGGGGGGGGGGGGGGGAAAGAGGGTGCATTCATATTTTTGGGCACGATTTTAATAAAATGCGCACTGAGAGGATGACGTTTTGTAGTCAGATTGGTATAAGATGTGGGCAGTCTCGAAATCAGTGTTTCGGGCCAAATAAGTTGAGGATCAGCATCATTTTACTGGTGGGTGCAGACACATTCAAAATGTGAAAATTCGAGCTTTAATCCCTTTTTGTTTGTGCTAGAAATTCTAAAAGCAACAGATTCAAGGAGAGTCAGAAAATACCTTTCACTAAGAGATTATCCTAGACGATCACTTTCGAACTTGCTGTTTTGTCATGTGTTTTCGCCACCAAAATAAACTTTAAAGGACAAGGTTCACGAAGCCTCTGTTTTGGCCCTGTAAAAATCTTTTTTTTTCAAAATTATCTTTTAGCCATATTTTCTCTTTATTTGTCAATTTCAGATATTGATACTTCATGTAAAACACAAAACTCAATTCAAATTCAAGTTTTGACAACTTTAAAGTTTCTTGTAAATGGACCACGAGGCCAAAAAAGGCCAAAAAGGCAGATTTTTGGTACAATTCAGGGTATAAATCATAGAATTAAACAATGAAGGCACTAATGCGACACAAAGATATTTTAAGTACACAATAAGTATTTAAGTTGTAGTAACATATAAAAAATTTGAAGTGTCGCATGCATGCCTTCATAGTTTATTTTTAGGATTTATACCGAAAATAGTACCAAAAATCTGGTTTTTGTCTTTTTTGGCCTTTCGGCTCATTTACAAGAAACTATAAAATGGCCAAAACTTGACTTTGGGTCGTTTGCGTGTGAATTATGGAGTATTAGTATCTGATATTGACAAATAAACAGAAAATAAAGATAAAAATCTTTTTTGGAATTTTTTTTGTTTTTACAGGGCCAAATCGGAGGCTTCGTGAACCTTGTCCTTTGTCCACAGAGGTATTTGAGCATGTGTTTAAATGGAGGGTTTATGCTGTTTTGTTATGCATAGGGACGTTGTTACTGATAAAGGACTAACTGTTGATTCTGGTTAGCGCGTGAAAGTTATGAGGGGATAAATAGTTGTCAAGGAGACCATCGGCTCGGACAGATTTAAGACAAAAACGTTGTGTGCATCCATAGGCCAATCAGCGATGGTCATCGAGACGTCATTATGGTGGGTGTATAATAATGGTTCGGTGCGAGTCGTATTGCGGTAGATTGATGACGTTATTTGTCGTGCGCAGATAATCCCTTCTATGTTGACGGTGCGTCATTGACTCCAGAAGTTGCTAAGAACCTTTCAATAGTAACTTCGAGTAATAGATGATATAAGTCAGTTAAATGGAGTTACCATCGTTTTGTGCTGATCATCATTTTACCGTGCATATGGATGTAACAAGTAGGAATATTCATTTTTAAGGGTGTATCAAACCCATAAGCGATTTTTTCAAAGAATTTAACTTTTTTTCTATCATTGTTCTTTAGGAAGAGCTATTTATGATGAATGAAAAAATGAAAAAAATATATATATGGTGGTGTCCTTTTTTTGAGCTACAGCCATTTGAAAAAGGTACGTCAAATTTGGACTTTTTTTCAAATTCTTCCCCTTCAGAGTACAAGCTTCAGTAAAATCTATTTCAAAACCAAACAAACATGGTAATTTGGGGTTTCTTTATTTATTTCATGTCTATGGTGGTATTTTCACATATAGAAACCAAATTTAGACCAAGCAGGCACCAGGTTTGAACGATATGGATACGTGAATATAAAAAATATGCTTTTTGTAGGGCATGATTTTATTAGATTTTTTATTTTATGATAAAAAGTATAACAGTTTGAAAATGAAATAGTTCTAGTATTTAACTTTTTCTTATATTCTACCAGATGAAAGCCCATGCTAAGGCAGTTTAAAATATGAAAAGAAATTGAAAGGTCACTGTGGAAAGTAAAAAGAGTTATCTCCCTTTACAAACTTTACAAAAAAGCACCATATCGATGATATTTAGAGCTTTATAAATTTCACATTTGGTGCCTGTTTTCTCTTAAATTAGTTTTTGTATGAAGAAATACTACCATAGACAGAAAATAAATAACACAAAACCAATTCATAATATTTATTTTCATTTGAAATGGATTTTATTGAAGCAGGCTGTTTGAAAAGGACAAATAAGAAAGAGTGGGTGGGGTAAAATGTACATGGCCGTAGAGTCAAAAGTTGTTCATCAAAATGTACACTTTTTGTATTTTTTCATTCATCTTAAAATAGTTCTTCAATACAAAACCATCATAGAGTGTTTTCACATACTTTGAAAAATTCCCAAATTAATGACTTTCATACACCCTTAAATGAAAGTTAAATCATAGTTTGTCTCCGGAGCGAAAGTGTATGATATATCCACCAAAATGGCGTTTTTCTGACCGTCGCCCAAATGCGATCTTAGTTAGGTTTTAGTTTAACCATATTTTATTATAATTTTTTCAATATTCCAGATAGGGAATTAAATTAATATTAATATATATACTGCTCTTTTCTAATATTTCGACCTCTAAGGGCCTTTTTCAAAGAAAATCACGTCAAAACACACGTCACATTTTTGTTACATGCATTCAGCCATAAAATCAAAGAGAATAATGTTAACAACATTGTTTGTTATTGCCGTTGTCATGACGTCGTTATACCATCAAAGACAAATATAGATAAGATAAAATTGCTTTCAGATCTATCAGAATGGGAAAGACAGATGAGATTGAGAGAATATTATTTTGAAAAGGATAGCGTAGTTGCTGAAGATAATGAAAACAAGAGTGATAATTTTAAGTTAAAGAAAGATAAGGGGTTTACACCGAATTCAGGTAGAGACAGGCATCTTGATCTGTACATAGAATTAGTTAAGAATGATATAGTCAATAGTTTGAAAAAGAAGTGTCAGCTGAATATTTCTAAAGATGAAAAAGAGGCATTTCATGAACTTTTGCACAATGAAAATATAGTGATTAGACCAGCAGACAAGGGCTCAGGTATAGTTATCATAGATAAAGAAAAGTATATACAATCAATAAAGAATGAGATTTTAACAAGTGATTCATATGAGGAAACTACTCGTGATCGCACTGAGTCAGGTCTGAAGGAAGTTAAAAAACTAGTTAATAAAATGTTTAGGGAAGATGCTATATCAAAAGACATGAAACAGTATCTTATCCCAAAGTACTCTAGACCAGGTAAATTGAAAGGTAACCCCAAGATCCATAAACCAACTGCTCCTTTTAGAACGATAGTTAGCGGCATAGGTACTGCTACTGAAAAGTTAGCTGAGGTTGCTGAACATGAACTAAGCGAATTTGTCGAAACATCACCAAGCTACATTAGGGATACTACTGATTTTATTAATAAATTAAAAGAATTAAAAGGTCCGTTTTCAGATGATTGCATTTTGTTCTGTTTTGATGTGGCTAAGTTGTATCCGTCAGTTCCTAAAAAAGAGGGACTAGATGCATGTAGGGAAGCCCTTGCAAGCAGGAGGGATCCATTAATAGGAACTGAACATGTTCTGAAGATGATTCAAACAGTTTTAGACAACAACACGTTTTGTTTTGGTGATAGTACATTCATACAAAAGGATGGTATAGCAATTGGCTCAAAACTAGGAAAAAATTTTGCTTGTACATACATGAGGAAATGGGATGAAAAGTTAATGGCACACAAAAAGTGCCATTGTTTTATAAACGATTCATAGATGACGGTTTTGGGATTTGGAATGGTACAGTGCAAGAATAAGAAGATTTTACCAAACATGCAAACAGTATCCACCAAAATATCAAGATAGAACTTAGATATGGTTTGGATAAAATAGAGTTTTTGGACACTTTAGTGAAGATGGACAATGGTCAGATATATACAGATCTTTATGTTAAGCCTACAGATAAACAACTGTACCTTAATAATTCTTCTTGTCATCCTCCCAATACAAAGAAAGGCATAGCGTATGGTTTGGGTTTAAGAATTAAACGTATATGTGAAAGAGAGTCAGACTACATTAGGGAAAGAAGTAAACTTAAGGGTCAGTTGAGAAGGAGAGGGTATAGCGGTAGGATGATAGAAAGTCAATTAGTACGGGTTGATAAGCTTAATAGATCAGATACTCTTCTCAAGAAACAATCAGATAATAGGAAATTGAATAGGGTTCCTTTAGTTTTGACTTATTCAAACCTACTGCCAAACATACACGACATTGTACAAAAGCACTCAAAAGTTTTACACAAATCTGAGAGGCTGAAAGATGTATTTCAGGAATTACCAATTGTAGCATTCAGGCGTGATAAAAATCTCTGTGACACACTGGTACATTCTAAGACTAACCGCATTGTTAAACCTAACAATGTGGTTTGTTCACAAGAATGTGCTACTTGTAGTATTCTTGAAATGTCAAGTGTTAAAGACACATATGAACAATAAATTTTCAAGGTGTGTACTAATATTAACTGTAGGGAGAGAAATGTCGTGTATGGAATAAGATGTAGTAAATGTAATAGGATGGTGTATGTAGGCGAGACTGAGAGAGAAATCAGAGAGAGAATGAAAGAACATTTGAGTGATATAAGGCATGAGAGAGAGAAGCCAATTAATAGGCATTTTGGAGTCGGAGGACATAGTAGTGAAGATGTTAGGTTTGCCATTTTGAAGAGAATGTTTAATGGAAGTAGAATTGAAAGACAGATCTATGAAACCGATTGGATTTGGAAGCTGAGAACGTACAGACCATTTGGCTGTAATGTCAAGGAGGATAATGCGCTAATGCATGCATGACGCCATTGCACACATGACGTCATGAAGATGACGTCATAACGACGCCATGACAACGGCAATAACAAACAATGTTGTTAACATTATTCTCTTTGATTTTATGGCTGAATGCATGTAACAAAAATGTGACGTGTGTTTTGACGTGATTTTCTTTGAAAAAGGCCCTTAGAGGTCGAAATATTAGAAAAGAGCAGTATATATATTAATATACATATTTTATTTTCAATGAAAACGGGTCGGGTCACAAGAAAAATGAGATAGAGAGAGACAACGAGAGAGAGAGAGAGAGAGATAGATAGAGAGAGAGATACAAATAGAGACACACACAGAGACATAGAGAGACGGGCAAAGAGAGATATGGGTAGACAGAGAGCCAGACAGAGACTGAGACACAGAGACAGCGACAAAGATAAAGAGACAGATAGATACACAGAGACAGAGAGAGACAGAAAGATAGAGACAGACAGCGAGACAGAGAGGAACACACACACATACTCAGAGATAGAGAGAAAATATGGAGACACAGTTAAAGAGACAGCCATAAGACATACATATAACAGTGAACCAATGGCATAGAACAAGACAGAGACATAGCAAGAGAGAACAGACAGACAGAAAACGGAAGTGATTAAGGGGGAAATAGTGAAAAATGAAAGTGTAATAGAGAGCCGAACAGGCGTTCAGCAGATATACAGATAGAGTAACATTTTAAATATCTTACACACATTTACATACATCAACAACTGCACCTACTAAATAGAGAAATTTGTAACTACAGGGCAAAAGTCTCCGGAAAATTTATTAAGAAAACCCAAAAACAAAATAAATAAAACCAAGAAGAACAAAAAACGTTTATTAGAAGAATAAGCAAATTTGACAATATTATTAAATGTTAACAAACAAGAAATTTGAAGATATTTGCAATTAATAATACTGAAGCAATATGTTCGTTTGAATTACTTACACATTACGGTATTTAAACTACATATTTCACCATTAGGCATAACATTAGGCACAACATTTGGAAGTCTATCCTGACTGTCATTCATTTGTGCAATGATTTTGATCGCCGTTAATATTCTAAAATAAGGAACATCATGTATAACTATTGTGGCTTTATTAAGGACCATCGCTCCACTTTAGGGTTTTAACGGTCAATAGGAGACGACTCATGCAAAATATTTGCATAATTTACCTCCCTTTGACCATTACTCTATGATTAATGTTTATATGCGTATTTTTATTTTTTCTATCTCAATAAGTTAAATAATGCGATCATACCTGCATTTGGCGACCACGATTAGAATAATGATATATTGTTGTTGATTGAACTGTATGGATTTGGATCCATTTAAGCATTTTAGCATCATAGAGTATTTGTTTATAGCCCTATGTATTTGGATTTATATGTTTACTCCCTATGAAGCCATTTAATTATTGTAGAACATCTAAGCCCGGTACCTGTATTTTTTATGTGTGATTTCAGTGAATGAATGCTTAAGCAATATTTGTGGAAAATATAAAAATCTGAATGTAAAACCGAGAAGAAAAAACTTTGAAAAATAACTATTTTATGTTTTCCCTTTTTTGACGGATAGTGTGCTGTTTTCATGTGTTGGTGCTACTTGCTCCTATTTTTTACTTTATATTTTATGATAAAATATGTATAACTCAAAAAATTAGGTAAATTAAAAAGCTGAAGATGGTCTGAGATTTTATTATCAAAACACGTGTCTCCGGATAATTTGAGGTATACCCAACAATAATCTATTAAGAACAATTCCAGTTCGTGTACCCTCTATTTTAATATCATATTTTTGCATAACAGGGTATTTACTAGCAACATGCAACATTTTAAAAAATCTGAATGCGATGAAAATTTGAAGAAGCTGGCGCGATGGTCTTTAAAGCTTTTTCAATGCCCAACTATTTGTCCAAACGATGCCGACTAAATTGCAAACAGTATAGACCCTGATCAGACTACTTCTTCAATTCGATATTTCCCTAAGGATCATTACGGTTTTCCGTCTCCGATGATTCATTCACCTCATTGTAAACGTTTTCTGTCTTACTGTCAGTTTTCCTATTATCGAACGATTGGTTCATATGTTCTTGTGCGTCCCTCGGCTGATTTCCACCTGCATCTGTGTTATCATCTGTATTGCTTTCTTGCAGTCCCGCGATTGAGGCACCAGCGGTGTCGTAGACGTTGTCTGACTTAGACTTATCTGTTACTTCATGAAGATGGTTATATTCGTCATCGTTCGACTGCGTGATTGTTTCAGATGCCTGAGGCTGTCGGTAATGCTTATTCACAACAGAATACGATACTGCTTCAGACTCTTGAGGCTGTCGGGAATGTTTATTGGCCACAGAATATGTTACTGCGTCAGATGATTGAGACTCTACGGAATGATTATTGACAACAGCGTACGATACTGCCTCAGACTCTTGAGGCTGTCGGGAATGTTTATTGACCACAGAATATGTTACTGCGTCAGGTCCAGTGACTGCAAATGTTGGTTCATTAGTCGTTGTTGTTTCACGATGACATGTATCGGCTGATACATAGTTTCTATTCACAGTCATGTCATAGTGTGTGTCCTTTGTACCATTGGTTGAATAATCTCCACCGGCAGGCATTTCATTATATCGTCTTCTGTGTAACGAAATAAGTCAAATATAAGACCCTATTAAGACCACCGAATTGTGTGAACTATTAGGCGTTTCAGGCAGATGACTGGTTAAAGCAAAGTGAACGTAAAATAGAAAACTCTTTTAGGAGCTGTGCGTTTAAGTTCAATCTGCTTTAAGCTGTCGCATGTCTTATGTATAGTCAATTAGCACTCTATACAGAGGTCGTAAAAGATAGGTTTTACTGTAAGTAAAAAATGTAAATATCGAGGGTACACAGGGCGAAGACGTTTATATATCCCGTTTGAAAGGAATGCTACTAAAATACAGTGCCATAGTTTAAAAAAGATGAAAATTGTTTAAAGTTCTTACGATTTATTTTCTATCTGAATGACAAACAGTTCGGAGTCTAAACAGACTGTTACCAAGCGTTCGATCGGATAAAGCCAAGGGACCCGTGTTATGAAACGTCGTCCGAAAAATTGGTAGTAAGTCAAAACTTTAAAATACAATTGATTTCTTATTTCTCCATCTAACTCAGTTTAGATGAAGAAATAAATAATTATTGATAATTCTAGAATCATTTTTGTCGTACGACAATTCATAAAACGGGGACCAGAATTGTTTGCCACTTTCATTTTAAATGAGTCGTCAACTTTTTAAATCGTTGACGTTTTGTACATTTTATTGTTTTGCTTCTGCGTTTGGTTTAGTATAGATTGTTAAGTAATAGCTTTTCTCCAATGCAGCATTGATGCAATCACATCTTTAAAGTCCCATTGTGTTTTCAGACCTTTTCTTAATGTCTGAAATACAATACCGGTTAATAATAATGTTTGAACATTATTATGGGCCAAACTGATCTATGAAATGATGAAGACGGACCTAAATCACCAAAAAGGGCGATTTAAAATCATAACAAACCGAAAATAGAACGTCTCATATAAACATTGCCACACGGCTTAGTATCACGTGATACAGCCGGAAAAAACTTCACCGTGTGCAACCGTATCTACCTTCGCCCGTCCATCCATCAGTCAGTTAGACTATCACACTTTTTTGTCCGCTCTCTATTTCGAATATTTTTTATCCGATCTTCCACAAACTTGCTGAAAATGTTCATTGATATAAAATCAAGGTTTAGTTTGATTACTACTAAAATCGCATAAGGTGTTTTTGAGTTATTGCCTGTTAATTAATAAAAAATGACTGTTTCAGTCATTTTTGCACTCTAAAACAAACAGTTTTTATCGGATATTCACCACACATGCTGCAAATATTTATTCATATAAAATTTAGGTACAGTTTGATTATTACTAAAATCGCATGTGGCATATCTGAGTTTTTGCTCTTTATGTATTCAAAAATGACTGTTTTCAGCAAGTTTTGCTCACTAATATAACTACGTTTTATTGGATCTTTACCAAACTTGCTGAAAATGTTTACTAGTATAAAATTAAGGTTAAGTTTGATTACTACTAAAATCGCATGAGGTATATCTGAGTTAGTGCCTGTTTATTAATAAAAATGACTGTTTCAGTCATTTTTGCACTCTAACACATACAGTTTTATCGAATATTCACTAAACTTGCTGAAAATGTTTAATTATATAAAATTTAGGTATAGTTTGATTATTACAAAAGTCGCATGTGGCATGTCTGAGTTTATGCCCTTTAAGTATTAAAAATGAATGTTTCAGCAATGTTTGCTTTCTAACACATGCAGTTTGTATCAGATATTCACCAAACTTGTTGAAAATGTTTATTAATATAAAATCTAGGTTAATCATCTTAACTACCAAAATCGCACAAGGCATGTTGGAGTTATTGCCCTTGAATGACTAAAAATTGACTACTTAAGCCTTGTCAGCTTTCTGACTCAAACAGTTTTAATTGGATCTTCACCAAATTTACTGAAAAAAATATTTGTATAAAATCTTGGTCCAGTTCTATAAATACCCAAATCGCTGAAGGCATGTTGGAGTTATGGTTCTTCAATTTAAATTTTTGCTGTTTTATCCTTATTTTTGCCCTGTCCACTCTAGAACAGGATACAACTCTCAAGGATCGTACACAATTAGAAGTGAAAGATGTTATGGAGTTATTGGAGTTCATTCTCACCACTACATATTTCCAGTTTCGTGGACAGATATTTCAACAAAAATTTGGCACGGCGATGGGTTCTCCTGTTTCCCCGTTGGTGGCAAATCTTTTCATGGAATGGTTAGAACAAGAAGCAATAGCTACATCACCTCTTACATGTGCTCCTAAACTCTGGAAGCGATATGTAGATGATATCTTGGAGATCATTGGAAAAGGACAAGTGAATAATCTAACCGAGCATTTAAATACAGTTGATACAACGAATAGTATCAAATTCACTAGTGAAGAGGAGAGTGGGGGTCAGATTCCTTTCTTGGATACTTTGATTGTGCGGAAGGAAGATGGAACGGTGAAGTTACTAGTTTATCGAAAACCTACACATACAGACCAATACCTGCAGTTTAATTCGCATCACCCATTAGTGCATAAACTCAGTGTTATTAGGACGCTTATAGACAGGTGTTTTTCGGTTATAACAGAAAAAGTAGACCAGAAGAAGGAGATTGAACACATAAGTGACGCACTCAAAGCATGTGGTTATCCACAATGGACCATTAAAAAGGTGAAAAATCAGGTAGAGAACAGGAATAGAGACAAACAAAGGAAGTGTAATGGGAGGAGAGAGGAAAAAAAGTATAAAGGGAATGTGGTTATCCCATATGTTAAAAATGTATCAGAGGCGTTGGCGAGGGTGTTTCGTAAACATGATATAAGTGTGGCTATGAGGCCCATAAACACCCTTAGGAAAGCACTGGTGCACCCAAAAGACAAAACAAAAACCGAGGAAGTATGTGGATGTGTTTATCGCTTACCGTGCAAAAACTGTAATGCGGCATACATCGGTGAGACAGGTAGAAAGCTCGAAACCAGGATAAAAGAACATATAAAAGACTCGGATAATTGTCCACAAGTGTTCACAAGGGCAGAGCACAAGGCATCCCAGTCTAAAGAACATGCGAGTGCAGTGACTAATCATATTGCCAGACACAACCATGTTATAGACTGGGAGGGTGTAAAAGTGATAGACAAAGAGAATAATACATCCCTGAGGAGGTTAAGAGAATCGTTATGCATTGTACAGGAGGACAAAGTCATGAACAGGGACGAGGGGGGGATATCTAATGAGCCCCATCTACCGGCCGCTGTTTACTACGGGAAAAATGACCAGTAGTAAACAAAACTCATGACGTCACCAACGGTATAGTTCACAGTCTGAAGAAGGCACTCCAATGGAGTGCCGAAACTGTCATTGTAAGTAAAAATATTTGGATATGCGAGTAGAAAATTATTGTATAAGTTAACATAAGCTATCCTGATGAATTTCTTTCGTGGTCTTAAGGTTTGTTTAATTAAAACAATGCATACATCTAAACTGAACAAATTTTGCAGACGACAATGTCAAAGCAGACGTCTATGCAGCAGAATAAGGGTTAACCAGATGTTCCAGGTACACATGAAGGCGGGAGTAATCTGAACTAATCTAACATTTTCTCACTCATTTCAGCACCGAATGCTATGGTGTTACTACTGATTAAACCGTCTCTTCGAGACACTTTTAATGAGTATGACACCATGGGGTTTAAAAGCAGAAATAACGAATTTAGTTTTCGAAATACTTCCGTTATCTGGAGCCCTGTATTTACAGAGTTGTCCTTCTTTCCATTCACATGGTTAAACTCTATTCTGGATATAATATCCATAAATTAAAAAAAAATTAAAACGCGAATTTCTTAGATAAAGCCGCTTTTCATGGAAGAATTACGTACTATGTAGTTCAAATGGGATCCCAAACAACCGTTTTAGGCAGGTTTCCCCAAAACACAATGCGGCTTTAAGGTAGTGTGCTTATAAAGAGCACGGGTTAATCTTGGTCAATATTGGTACTTTACTGTCTGTAAAATGATCGGACCGTCTCGACCGACATTGACTCGATCTCGTAAAGGGTGACTACCTTTAGGAGTAATCGTGGTCCTACTTACCTCTTACAAACAACGACAATAACGATGACAACAATTACTACTACTACAAGTCCCCCACTGGCTGAACCTGAGAGTATCACTGAAATAGATAGATAATCAGGATGATGAAAACTATAATGTCCAACAGAACGCGTTTTTAACATGTACTCTGAGAGCAGATATCCATAAAAAGCAAATCGGAGCAACATCGCGGGCCCTTTTCATAAAACTTCCTAACAAAAACGGCCGTCAGTCAAAACTTTAAAATACATTTAATTTCTAATTTCTCTATCTAACCTTGTTTTGCAAGACGAATCCAAAGAGATGTCACAAGACAGGATTATATGGAAAAAAAATAATTGAGACTTTTATAATCTGACTTACGACAACATTTGTCGTACTAAGTTTTATGAAACGGGCTCCAGAGGCCGAGTATCGCCACGTCTGCTCTTACCTCAAACTGCGTAACACTAAGATAAACATGCTCTATTAATCTTGAAACGATTTTATATTTTATCATATTATTTAACCATTTCGCTACCACAGGCGACTTAAATCGAATTTGAAAACAGTTTGGACCCAGATTAGACGTCGCGCATCGAGTCTTGTCAGGATCCAAACTGTTCGGCACTCGTATCGATAGTTGCTCTGTTAAAACTGGAATTTGTCAAACATTGCAGATAGTAGGAGATCGTTTAAAATTTTGTTATACGCCACAATATGTAGTTTTTATAATTTATCATTTTAACCCTTATCCTGCTGATCGCGACTTCACTGGTACTTTCAAACTGTTTGACACTCGTATATATATATTTTTTAGTTAAAAGGTGTTTAAATCTAAATTAAACAAATTTTGCAGACGACAATTTCAAAGCAGATGACTTTGCATCTGGTAAGGGTTAACATTTTATCAGTACCACGAGCTTGTTATGTTGTAGAATCATCTTTAATTCTATTTACATTTGTTTCGAAAACAAAATGAACAGTAGGACCACGATAACTCAACCTCGCTTTATTAAAACATGTCCGTGTTTCAAACGTAATGTTTATATTTATGGAGACAAAAATGTCATATTTGGGATGTATATAGTGTACTTCCTTTTAATCATTCACCCCTTAAAGTTTTAATGAACAAATCGAGTTCAAAATTAGTTCTATATGATATTTTAGGGGTTGCTAAGACAAAGCTCCTACAGGGGCCCCTGATCTTGGTCTTCACTCTTTAAATAGGACAAATGTACTCTTTACGATACACAGTTTGTGAATGACGATTACACATATATACCTATGTCGATATTATCTTTGTCTTTTACTTCTAATGGCGTTGCTGTATCTGTTTCAGATCTAGTTGTCCCTTCGTCAGTCAATGGGTTGTTTACTGTTGTCGTTGGGTTGTTTACTGTTGTCGTTGGGTTGTTTACTGTTGTAGTTGGGTTGTTTACTGTTGTCGTTGGGTTGTTTACTGTTGTCACTGTGTTGTTTACTGTTGTCGTTTGGTTGTTAACTGTTGTCACTGTGTTGTTTACTGTTGTCGTTTGGTTGTTAACTGTTGTCACTGGGTTGTTTACTGTTGTCTTCAGGTTGTTTACTGTTGTCTTTGGGTTGTTTACTGTTGGCATTGGGTTGTTTACTGTTGTCGTTGGGTTGTTTACTGTTGTCGTTGGGTTGTTTACTGTTGTCACTGTGTTGTTTACTGTTGTCGTTTGGTTGTTAACTGTTGTCACTGTGTTGTTTACTGTTGTCGTTTGGTTGTTAACTGTTGTCACTGGGTGGTTTACTGCTGTCTTCAGGTTGTTTACTGTTGTCTTTGGGTTGTTTACTGTTGGCATTGGGTTGTTTACTGTTGTCGTTGGGTTGTTTACTGTTGTCGTTCGGTTGTTTACTGTTGGCGTTGGGTTGTTTACTGTTGTCACTGGGTTGTTTACTGTTGTCGTTGGGTTGTTTATTGTTGTCGTTGGGTTGTTTACTGTTGACACTGGGTTGTTTACTGTTGTCGTTTGGTTGTTTACTGTTGTCGTTGGGTTGTTTACTGTTGTCGCTGGGTTGATTACTGTTGTCGTTGGTTTGTCCTCTTCCATTGTTGTCTCTAAATCATTGCAAGGAAAATAACCCGTCACTACCATGACACCACCTACGTTTATTAAATCTTAATTTCAGGTAAATTGTCTAAAATAATATCGTTACATGCATGATTGTCTAACAATTAGGATCCTGATCAGACGCCGCGTAGCATCTGATCAAGATCAAATCTGTTGGCAAATATCCATGGCACTGGGTGTAAGGCGGTGAAGGGGTTGACTTCTTTCATAAGGAATGAATATCAGTGATTTAATAAATGTTTTCCTTTCCATAGTCTGTCTTTCTCCTAGCAGACACTCCGGGTTGATAAACTTGCCCAAATGCTGAAACAGGATCATATTCATATGGGGCCCGTTTCATAAAACTTCGTAAGACAAAATCGGTCGTAAGTCGAAACTTTAAAATTCATTTATTTCTGTTTTGTAACATCTCTGTGGAATCGTCTTGAAAAGACGATTCCACATAGGTGTCACAAGACAGGATTAGATAGGGAAATAAATAATAAATGAAACTTTTATAATCTGACTTACGATAACATTTGTCGTACGAAGTTTTATGAAACGGGCCCCAGGTTCTGTACGGTTGGAAATATGTATTTTTCCCGTTTGAATCTTGAAAATGTTGGCGATTACATGGGTGCCAAACTGTGTAGGTTCTGATCAGATGCCGAATTATCTGGCGTCTGATCTGGATCAAACCTGTTTGCAATGAACATCCGTTATTGATGTGTATACATATGCGTTTACTGAGAAAATACGTTTTGGCGCCTGTACTTTATCTTGCTAAGGCCAAATAAAAAAGTACATGTGTTTCCTATTACATGCCCAAAAAGATTAGGGACGGTAGGTCGGAACATCTTTATTTTTTTTACTTTTATTTTTTAAACGCATAGAACAATACATTTAACTTTTGGAGTATTTTATATAGTTATATCAATATATGAAAATAAAATAAAGTTATCAATTGTGCAGAGCCCTGTGGTTATTCAAAAAATATCATAAATATTCAAATTGTTATTCTATTGGTAGGGCCTATTACCAAAATTACCGTAAAAATCAACTGGTATCGTTCTTGTTCAATATTGGTGTACCAAAACAGCAAAATAGTGACATAACTGATAGATGGAGTTAGTTATGTTTTGAAACGTGCTGTATGCTTGTCAACTGTGTAGTGCAGTGTATTGTCTGCATGTTGAGTGTGTCAATGGTTACTTCACTAGCAGATCATATATACAAGAAACACATTTTTAAGACAGATCTAAAGCAAATTAACTTAGATAATTGCTAAATCTTATTTAACAATCAATTTTGATCACTTAACGTCTATAAATTGGCTTTTAAAACAAAAAAGTGGAGAATGCTTCTATTTAACGCTCCCCCAGAAAGACTGTCACAAGCGCCCTAAAACATTAACGACATTCGCTGATGTATTTTTGCGAAAATATGAAAACAAAAGTTTAGGGCCGGAGGGAAAAGCTAGGGTCTGTCGGGTTTCCGGAAACACAGGTTTGTTTTTTTTTTGTTTTTTTTTGCATATTTAAACTTTGTAACATTTAAGATCACAACTGCATCACAAAACTCTGTAACCAATATCAATTCTACAAACACCAGTATAATCCCTTCACTGCCATAAAATAGTTGGCTTAAAATCTTCCCTCTGCCATTCCAGTTTCAAATATAGAAACCTTGCATCAGGGAGGACACGACTTACACGGTATTGAGTATTGTAAGAGAGACAACTATGTCGATCGAAAACAATAACGTCAAAAAAGTGTAGCTGCAGTTACTGTCCATATGTTGCCACATGTTTTTAGTTTGTTAATGCACTGGTAAAGATAAATCTTGGCACGAGGAAATTATCAATTGAAAACTAAATTATTATCTGCCAATAAACGCGTTTAAGACAAACTCATTATTCACATTGGCGCCAGACCCAAACTGATGCAAGTGATCGACGTTTGATTAAAGGCTTCAGGCTGTTTACTTTGCGGCATTAAGTCTAAATGTAAACATTTTCAAAAATATGTTACATTTTATTTTGTTGGGACTGCGTTCATTTCTTTTAATCGCGAAGGCAATATTTTCTTCACTGCTACACGTGCTTCATGTTTGAGATCCTAGAAATGATCGCTTTTCCGTATCCATATCATGATCAAGTTTCCAACGATACCAGTGGAAATTGATATGAAGCGAAATAACACAGGTGTCAAAGAGGTATTCTTTATAATTTAAAAAAAGATAAAGGCAAACGCATTGTAGATCTACTAAAACGAAAAAATTAGCAGTTAATTGAAAACTTTAGAGTATACCTTTTTAATCTAAGTGGCATACAGTTTGGAGCTTTGTCAGACGTCGGGTTACATGGCGTTTTATCTGGCTCCCAATTGTTTGTAATGGACGCAATAGTTTCAGCATACATGCGTTAATTTGGGAAACAATAACGTGTTATGTTCAAAATAACAAAAGTCTAATAAATAAAACAAATACTTTAACTAATTTGTCGCTTGAACCATACTTTGTGTTTACCCATTCAACCCCATACTGGTACTTTTTAAGTTTGAATATTAAAAGCAGCTGAGACGAATGCATCCTTGCAGAGAAAAGTTAATACAGTGACTGTAAAATGTTAACATAAATCATACCAGATGTTCTTAGATTCGACTCAGTACTGTGTTGTTTACTTGAAGTCATAACAGAAACAATAAAAAGTAAATCGACATGTAGAGACAAACCGCGAAACCGTTCGATACTACAGTGTAAAGCCATATTTAGAACTATAAGCATGTAATCTGTTGTCTTCACAATTTCGAACCGAAATTCTTTAATTTACTGCTCATGTAAAGAAGTGTCATTATTGTGTCAAACAGTTGGGATCCATTTAAGACGCAGCGCGTAGCGGCGTCTCATCCGGATCCCATCTGTTTGACAAAGTTATAAAAAATACTTTTAAAAGCATGCTAAGATTTAACACGAAATAGGTTAGATAGATTGTGGTCATGTCAGATACATGATAACTTAAAATTATAAAAGGAGTGTAACAAGGCATTGTGTACACCCTAACCCTGTGTTGTTTTTCGTGTCTCAAATATCGACAGTACTAAATTAAAAGCTTAAGTCGTTGTATCATGGGGAAGAGGGAAATAATTTCAACAATGACACAGTCGGCCTCAACTATGGTCATGGGGAATACTGCAAACTGGTATTGATCCAGGAATATACTACATTTCTATGACATTATACGAACCTAGTATTTTAACTGTACAGATCCATGTTGCAACGATGTAGACTTTCTTGTTTAAAGGTAATTAAAACTCAAAACTGTATTGTAGAGAAATACATTTTCTTAATAAGTCTACCGATTTATCTTAATTTGATTGGAAAAATGTTTGCAATGAAACAATAGTTTTAGCGTAAACGCGCTTATTAGGGAAAAATTGCGTCGTCTACTCCTTTGTTATACCTTCAGTACGCCATAGTATGCCTAAATAATGCTGCAAGAAACGTAGGCATCAAAATAGTGTAATCGAAAGAAAACCAAAACGTAACAAGAAAATTGTTCTTTACCGTTTACTAGAAATCGAACCTTTACGCAAACGTTATGCAAAACTGAAACTATGCAATGAAATGTTGGGAACGAATCGTTAATGAAAATGTTTCGAGTTGTACAGAACGTTTTTGGCGTCTGATTAGCTGTTTACCATGAACACACATGTTTTAGCAGACATGAGTTTAATAGCAAACGATGACGTCTTATCCAATGTTACATACCTGATGTCGTCGAACTGTAACTAGAACTAGTTGGTGTATCGGATGTCGTCGTTGTTGAAGTGACTGAAATCAAAAGTCGTTTTTAGTTTAATAATATTTTATTGTTTAATAAGTTTACATATTCACACAAGCATCATGTACAGCAAAGTAAATTGTTCTCTTGCTCTTGATTGTCCATACTAGCAAATAATCCATTAACTCAGAGCAATTTTTCATACTTTGGATATTTCGGCTTTATCACAAAGCCTTCATCAACACACTGAGATGAAGTCAGTGGGTATCACGTGAATTTGAGTCGTCACGTGATACCGGGTTCTAACCACATGAACTCCATAGATGAGCACATCAAGTTCACTTCCGAATCGGAGGAGGATGGCCAGATACCATTTTTGGACACATGCATCCATATCAAAGACGATGGGTCCACCAAGGTTACAGTCTACAGAAAACCCACACATACAGACCAGTATCTCAATTTCGATTCAAACCATCATTTAGAGCACAAGAGATCTGTTGTAAGGACATTGTTCCACAGGGCGGAAACACTGGTAACCGATGACTCGGATAAGACAAAGGAGAAAGACCATGTGAAGGGTGCACTGAGGGCAAATGGCTACCCAGAATGGATGTTTTCGATCCCTCAAAAACCAGCTAAGAAAGACAAAAGAACACAACAGCAACCCGGCCAAAGAAGACCCAACATTGGCATCCCATACATCCGGGGATTTTCAGAAACTCTAAACAGAATATTCAAAAAGCATAATGTCAATATGTATCACAAACCTGTCAACTCAATCCGCTCACAAGTCACCCATGTGAAAGACAAGACAGAGAAATTAAAGAAATGCGGAGTTGTTTACTACGTGAAATGTGAAAAATGCAAGAACGATTATGTAGGTGAAACAGGAAGGCCGCTTGAAACAAGGATGAAAGAACATGTGTCTAGAGCTAACTCTGCACTTCATGAACATTGCGAAAACACAGGACATCACATAAACCCACAGAATACTAAAGTATTGATTTCAGAAGACATGCACATAAAACGTAGGGTTAAAGAAGCCATCCTCATTAAGCAACGGCGACCATCTCTAAACAGGGACGAGGGGTTGGAGTTGCCGGCGGTTTACAGACCAATCCTGGTATCACGTGACGACTCAAAGTCACGTGATACCCACTGACTTCATCTCAGTGTGTTGATGAAGGCTTTGTGATAAAGTCGAAATATCCAAGGTATGAAAAATTACTCTGAGTTAATGGATTATTTGCTAGTAAGCGTCATGTAGTTTGTTTAATACATGTATATACAAAAGGGTTGTGCCACAAGTTATTGCAACATTAGATTCGGCCCTTCCCATGCAAGTCGTTAATGCTATATGATATTTATCGGAACAAAAAATGCAGAATCTGACATGGATCTGTACACTTTTTTGCAGCATGGTCATGTATCACCTAATTTTTCTTATGTTGTAAAATGTTAAGAAGAGTAGAATAATAAAATCACCGAATAGCATGTAAAAAACGAAATACAAAATTATCTGTCATTTTTAATTGGATATAAGTCGTAGATTTAACTCGTATGCGTGCGTGTGGTGATATGCATGTACAAAGGAAAACAGGCCTCTTCATGATTAATTAGAGATGGCTCATGTTCTTGAAATAACAGATTCTCCACTGTATATCAATATCAGCAAAAGTGTCTTTGATGATGCATGCCCTGTCATTGCCTGAATCTGATATGGATCTTCCTTATTCGGATTTTAAACCACAGATAACTAAATTTATTTTAAGAAATTGGCAGGAGTCTTGGAGTGGGGAAACTCACAACAAACTCCATGCCATTAAACCTGTATTAGGTGAAAGTTTAAACTCATGCCGGTCGATTCGCCGAGATGAGGTAGTTTTAGCTAAGAATTGGACATTCTTATATTACACATTCATATCTTTTAAAACGTGAGGTTCAACCAGAATGTTTATTTTGTTTTGAACCTTATACAATTCAGCACATTCTTATTGATTGTGCTGATTTAGCTTTAATTAGAAATAGGTTCTTTCAGGCAGATTCCCTGCGGGAACTGTTTGAGTTTGTTGATATTTATACAATACTTGAATTTTTAAAAGAGATTAATTTATATTATAAAATTTGAATAAAATATATATTTTAAAGATACTTTTTTGTATGTCGATTATGTTTAGTCCATATTTTGTTTACTTTCCCGTTGATCGGGACTGACATTGACGTAATCTATAATTTGATATTGTTTTAAATTTGATATTGTAATTATTTATTCGGCTCTAAATGACCTTTTTGTGTCGATGGGCCGTAAAACACCATTCATTCATTCATTTGATGATGCAGCTGGTCTTGATATACACTGTTTGCAATGTTATTAGTATAGTTTTCTAATGGCTCAGTTCATTTATGTATAATGAACAAAATAGAAAAAAAACATTTGTATAATACCCATGCAAGGTAAACTGTGAGGTGGATGGGGGAGTAATGCACATTGATTTAACTTCACCTAAGTATACGTGTTTAGTAATACCTCTCTATTACGACCACTATAACGTATGCTAACTGATTGAAAGAAAGACCGATGGCAGCTTAAAGCAAATTGAAAGTAAAACAGAACGTTACTAAAGTTGATTTCGTTTTTACTTCCTCTTTGCATTAATTTGGCTGTCAAAATAGAAAGGTTTTACTTTATCAGTGTCTAGACTGTGAATATCAGCCATCTCACTTTTTCGTCTGAAGAAAGTATCAACAAGGCTGTCACTATCAAACGGTCTCTGTGGGTGTGAATAAAAGACTTGACACAATGTCAGTCGGCATCGTAGGCCAAAGGTATGTTTTCAGTCAACGAAGGCACTGATAGAACGTTAGGTCGTTGTGGTTAAAAACGGCATCGACAATGCGATCAAAAAGTTCAACTTCTAAATGATCGAGAAATGACAGACACAGTCATGTTCCTTTTCCAGTACTCTGAAATGTTTCTTTCCGGCACAATCTATCAGTTTTGTAGAAATGAAGCGACCCGTGGCCTTGTCGACTCGACATCTGCTGAAGTGGCCATAGCAATAGTTCTAGCATAGAGGTCGCGCCACATGGCATCATCGTTGCGCTTTTTTTGGACAGGTTACGAAGAACACTGGCTTCTTTCTATGCTTAAACAAAGTAACTTGCATGTCTGTGTATGTAACCTTTTGGAGAGGGGAACAAGTTGCACAAAATGAGTTCAGTTGCCACCAGTGTAACAATGAATCTAAATTGTTAACTGAACTAGGTTTCGTATCACCGTAGTTATTTCTCACATCATATAAAGCCTCCAGTGCAGTAGTTTATGAGCATCTTAATGTGCGCAATGCATCTGCACGTGCAGTCCATCTTGTTTCACACAAGGGCTGTAGTTTTGGCCATATTCCAATGGCAATTCTTCTTTGCAGGTCGTTTTTCAGTGCATCCAGGAATCTTAATAACCTCTTTGCGGAGTCCTTAAAAACAATACCACTTGTTGTACCGTGTGCATTATGTTACGCACCAAGGATTCGTCGGAGGCACACTAATCTGCCGAACTCAAGAAATAAGCCCGGCAATGGGTATTCATTGCTTGCAGCTTTGCTTCACGGATTCGGGCCTGCACGCAACATAATTTAAGCCAATATATTTGAGGCGCAGGCATGTCTCTAGCCTCTAAGTCTGTCTAGATCAAACCGGCATTACTCAGTTGTCTCAGAAATGTATTTGAAAGTGGCTCGCCGGTTATGTCTTTGTAACGTGCAAACCGAGCAAACCCTGTCGATGCATAGCTTATGCTCACACTAAGAGGTATTTTGTTTCGTTAAATATATTAACTCCCAATAAACAAAAAATTGGGAAGCCTTATTTGCATATACCAACGTTACACAACTATCTCTCCATCTCGCCCCGAAACTTGGATCCTGGTGAATGTTGGGTAATGCACTTACAGTCAGGCAGCTGTCCTTATCCCATCGCTACCACCATTTATAAGTGCAACACGGCAGCAATAAACCCTGTTAATGCAAAGTTTAAGCTTACAACAAGAGGTGTTTCTTGCGCTATATATATTACAGTCAATCTGTGTAATCATTAATTTCACGTAATGGCTAAATATTCAGTCATTACGTGAAATGACTGTTTAACTTGGTAATTTCACGAAATGCCTGAAATTTTCAGTAATTCCGTGAAATGACTAAAATTGACAGGCCACTTCTACAAAATTGGCTAGAAACCTTTAAAAGGATTTGGGCAATGCGTGAAATGACTTTTATTTAATTAATTCAACAGGAGTTGTCCATTCATGTCTTTCAATATGCATAATATTGTTTAAACTTAATATCTAACAATTATTCCAGAAATATTGAACGCGTTTCTTTTAAAGATTAAAGAGGCTTGATTTGTATTAGATTTAATATGCATGTATTGTTTCACTGAAAATTTTAGGCCTTTCATCAAAAGTAAAACAGTCATTTCACGTAATGACTAAATGCATTAGTTATTACGTCAGATGACTGATGGCACAGATTGACTGTAACATATATGTGACCCGCCACGCGAAAAGGGCCCTTCAGGGTGAAAAAATCAAAATTGACTTTTTGTTTGTAAAACGTAGACAAATTCTTCCTGAATCTAAAAATGTGATTCATTTTGCTGAAATCAGTACCTAAACGTCATTTTTTTTCGATTTTGTTTACCCCACCCACCACGCAAAAAGGGCCATTCTGGGTCAAAAAATCAAAATTGACTTTTTGTTTGTAAAACGTAGACAAATTCTTCCTGAATCTAAAAATGTTATTCATTTTGCTGAAGTCAATACCTAAACGTCATTTTTTTTCGATTTTGTTTACCCCACCCACCGCTTTAAACATGAAATTTTCAATGGCTCGATATTGATGTTTTTGATTTAATTATAAACTTAAATTGAAACATAAAACACAACGTTTAGGTTTTATATTGTAGAAACTGTTTTACCACTTTCTAATTCTGACATTTGCTTTACTTTGAATTGTCCAATATTGTAATTTACCCCACCCACTTCATTTAACATAGAGAAGTACAAGTCCTGCGATTGTCATGGTACACAGTTTCTCATTACCCTATTTAATTTGTGGTGATATATTATTCATAAGGTTATTGACACTTTTATAATACTGAAAATAGAGAACAAAAATTATCACAACAGTATGTGTAATGTGGACGATGACGTCACTATGAAATGTGGACAATGTTAGACATGTTTCGTCGTCCAAAGGAACAGGTTTTTTTTTACTGTTGTGACGAAGTTCATTTGTAGAGGTTTTCGGGTATCACATATTAAAGGCTACATATATAATTATGATAAATAGTTTTTACTTAACTGTTGATGTCATAGTGCTATACAATTTGTTTTATCCATCCAACAATAAACTTTATAACAACATCTAGATCTATACTGGATGCTCTATTTCTAAGAGTCATTAGAAGAGAAGCTATTAACCCTTATCCTGCGGTGATATCGTCTGCTTCGACGTTGTCGTCTGCAAAATTTGTTAAATTTAGATTGATACATTTTTTAATTAAAGAATCCTAAAGATGAGTATCAAACAGTTTAAATCCAGAACAGACGCCGCGTTACGCGGCGTCTGATCTGGATTCAAACTGTTTGCAAAAATCAATAAAATCGCGATCAGCAGGCAAAGGATTAATATGATGTGTCAACTGTCAAACAGCATTGGTCCTGATCAGACATAGAACTGTTATGAACAATGCGCTCTCCTTAAAGTCGAGACGAAAACAGTTCATAAACAGCATATTATAAGCAGATTAAAGAAACATTAAGTAATCATGACATCACTTAAGCGTACGTCGTGATGTAGACATCATGACGTCATAATGTAGAAATTTCCCACAGTCATAATCAGAAAATACAGAAACACCTCTAAAAACCGGAAAGAAGTTCAACCAGTTCCACGACAGGTTTTCACTCAATACAGCAGGATGGTACCGCCGATAGCTCATATAAGAGCTCCCAGTAACACCACCGTAACCCACAACGTAACATTCGTCATTACAGCCCTCGTTCAATTAACACAAGTGTCCGGATTTCAGAGGTATAACTGTAATACGGATCAAAACACGTCCGGGTTCCAAATAAAAGAAGACGACAGACCACGGTTTATGCAAACAGTTCACAACCACAATTAAGCCCTGAATGTGTAGTTATACTAAGCTGTAGTTATACAAAAACAGAATGAAAAAGAACGATCGCCACCGTCTTCAAATATAAGCAGCCCAGAACTAATAAATGTCACAGTCCTAAGATACATGTATACAAAATGGCAAATTATTTTAACCCTTATCCATCTGTGATATCGTCTGCGTTATAATTGTCGTCTGAAAATTTGTCAAATTTAGTCTTATATATTTTTAAATACAGAAACCTTAAGATGAGTGTCAAACAGTTTGGATCCAGATCAGACGCAACATTACACGGCGTCTGCTCTGGATCCAAACTGTTTTGCAAAAATCATAAAAGCCGCGATAAGCAGGCAAAGGGTGAATATCATGAACAAGAACTTTAAAAAAACACCAGCAAATAAGATCTAGCTGTACATAACACCAATAATAGCAAAATTGAAACACTATCTAAACTAGAAACGCTAAATCCATGCTAACTTATCAGGATTAACAATATCGCCTATTAACGGCAACAAACATTATGTACAATCAACCTTCGATGTTCCGAACTTGTTTAAGTCGAGCATATTCGTACTTCAAAGCAAAACATGGTTAAGCCACGTTTAAAATTTATAATACGGACATGTGTGACTCTGTTATACTATTTGAGAATCAATCGTGCCAAAAGGATTTGGAAAACATTATGGATAGTCAAAAGTGCAATAGTGGTCTTTTTCCGCATAAGCTTAATTCATTATTCCATAATACGTTTTAATTCATTCCTCCACTAAAGAACCTTATCGTATACAATCATGTTTATACACAAGTATTATCAATAGAAATGTATCCTATTTTCAAGCAGATGGTAAGTTAAAGCAGGCTGAAAATGAAGCAGAATGCGCATTCTAATTAACTTTCAACCTGCATTAAACAATCACATGTCTTCAAAACGATCCTGGTTGAACTGTTAAAGCCCTGTACAATGATACAATTAGTTTTTTCTTGTTTCCTGTTTTTTCTCCTTTCTTTGAGGACTGTCTGTTCTAAACACTTTACTGTCTGTGCATTTCTGAACAGTTACTGTTGAAGCTTTAGCTGGCTTTGGAACAGATGGTTTGGGGCAAGACACGTCCATATATACATCCTCACAGTGCCTGCGAACATTATCATAAAGGTACCAGGCTCTCTCTGCTGGTAAACCAGGTGGAGGAATCACTACAGGGCGACAGGTTGGTTCGGGAATATCTTGTCCACGTTTCAACATCTGGAAGCACACTTCTGGGGACGATGGGTATTCTCTAATGTACACACAACCTGGGTTTTTCTGTGTAAATCTGAAATGATGGTACTGGCTAATATTAGGAATAACGTGGAAGATACCCGAGAAAAACTGCTTCCAGTTATACGAACTTACGAGGACCTCGTTTGTCGTCGGGTCTCTGACCAACTGCGGAATGTTGATGTTCTTTGTTGTTGAAGACTGAACAACTCCAGCTAACTGAGCCATTGATGAGACGTAACTACGCCGGTATTTCAATTTTACTAAACCGAAGCACCAGTCAGGGCCAAAACGTGTATGATAGGCCAACATAAATGAAACCTCAATGTCATCACTAATTTCAGTCATTATTCTCCAACACATGTACTGCATTAAAAAGTTGTTCTTGTTTTGTCCGCAACAGTTGTCACAATGAAATCTGAGTACTCTTGCTTTACTCAAGTGGTTGATCAGATAGTGATCCAAGTAACTGATGGTTTCATTTGCCCCTTTGCCAGTTAGATCAGCCTCATCTACTAAGTAATTCACTTGCCTTGGAATGTATTCTGTACATATACCAAAAATGGTACATTTCCTAGGGGTTTTAAAGTAAATTGGACCAACTTGTTGTGGTGAATGAGGAAACATTAAGTTCTGAGCATAGTCAAACGACACATGAATTGGTCCATTTAAGTCACTGTTTTGTTCACTTTCACAGAGAGAGTTCCAGTAATCGTTTGCTTCCTCACATTGTTTTTTATAATAAGCTCTACATTCTTTCGCCAGTTTTAAGTGAGCTTCTTGTGTTTTCAGTCGTGCACACTTATCCTCCTCATCACAGTTAGCCGATTTCATAATAAGGCTGTTGTTATTCTGACATGTGTCGCAGAGGTCTGAGGAAATTTTCATTACAGCAATGTCTGGTAAATATCTTTGCCACAAACTCTTAAACTTTGATTGTCCAACAGCTTTGATTCCTGTCTTGGAGCAGCTTTTTACATATTCTCTCCATATCTGAACTTTGCTGCGGTCACTCGGCAACATCATGACAGAATAATCTTTCATTTTCGGCATTCTGCCTGGCAAGGGAAGACCGTTAATATCAGCATATGCACGTATGAAATTAATGGCGCATTCTTCATCTTGAACTGTCGTGGTGTTGTGTGGCAGTTTCCCTTTGTTTCCGTGAGGACGTAAAACCATACCATGGCTGTCAAAATGTTTACATAAGTTTTTGTATCTCTTCTCACCGATGCCGTATGCGAAGAGAAAGGCTGTTTTGCACATTTCTTTTCCACGCAAAACATACTTATTTGATGATCTTTTTCTCGGCTTAGATATGGAATGTGATAGAGTTTGTTTTGTGACCGCAGATGTGTCTCTGGTTTGATTTATCTGAGACAAAATCACTAAGTCCAATTCATCTTTTGTCATATCTGCGGAAGCAAGTCTATTTAATTCTATGGTGTCCAAGCCAACGACTTCGCAGCAAGGTTTGTCTACAAAAGAAAAATGAAGAGTAAATGTACGTTATTAACCGGTTCCATAAAACATTACCCTAAATCCTTTTCTTTTCAAGCTTGGTCTATCGTCAACCAGTTTGAATCCGAATTGGACGTTGTGTCACTAGACGTCTCATGAGGATCCAAACTGTTTGCTTATGGTACTAATTGGGTAAGATGGTAGGGTAATTTGCATTTACACAATTAAGGACATCAAACGTTTAATAATCGGTAGTAGGCCCCTACTACAAATTTCAATGCTTTAACCAAAAAAATGTCAGAAGTCATTGTTTTAGTCTTGGAAAAAGATGCAATTGCTTTCAAACAATTAAAAGAGAGGAAAAAAAACATTTCGTCGATAGTAAGATTAGAACATGCAACATCAAGCTTTAGAGTTAGGTACACACACCAATACGCCACGGAGCCCGCTTACTACCTCACTTCAAATTTACGTATTGACTTTAAAACTCACGTTTTATTTATTTTTTCGCCGAAACAAAATAAACTTTTACGTTTTTTTTTCTCCAATTTCGTTATGCTAGTTTTTGTTTCCAATGAAAAGTGGAATCTGCACATAAATTTGAAACAAAAAACATATTTATTTAACGTGTGTAGATCAAGACTACCTAATCTAAAAATAGATCGATAACGTACCATATAAATGGCTGCATCCGCATCCGTCCTTTCTAAACTTCGCCACCTCCAAAAAATAATCTGAGTCTGTTTTATTCCACTCTGCATCCACACAATCCTCATCACTGGAATCACACTGGTTGTTACAGTCCACAGAAGTGGGATTAAAATAGTCATTATTCACCTCAGTCACCAGATCTAACGTGTCTTCATCGTCATCGTTTAAATTCAGAAAACAATGAGATGGCAGCCGATCTTTTACAGAAGACGCTAAACTAGCCTGGCTAGCCATGATCAAAACAATGATCACATTCCACTATAGGTTAGATCTACATTTTTTCTGTAGATAGATCTACTTTCAGAACGATCAGGTAGAATGAATCTAGATAATTATAGACTTTTGATATAATAGATAAATACACTACATTTGATACACTATATAGATACGACCTTCACCGATAAGTGCCAGTTTTCGACAGGGTATTGCGACAGTTTAACGTGGACAATTGAGCTGTTTTTTTGTTTAAAAAATAGTTTGGATGATTATGAGTGCCACACGTATTCAAATTCTGATCATAGCGTCAACTGTGTGATATTTGGAGTTGAAACTAATTGTACTTCAGTCACAACATATAATGTAATTGAAATCGAAAGTGCGCAAAACGACGTGCAAACTTTGACGTCGTTTTATCTCCAAATGACGTTCTCACCCTGAAGGGCCCTTTTCGCGTGGCGGGTCACATATATATAATCCCATTGCACAACATGCAATGATTTGGGAAGCCTCATCTGCACATACCAACGTTTGACTAACGTTACATCTTGTTTTCGACTTATTTCAAATAGTGACTATTTATCTATTCAGTCTTTATTAAAATGAGCGATTCAAACCTGACAAAATATGTCAGAGCAGATCTAAAACGCCTCCATTCACATTTTACTTTTGAACAGGGACATTTTTAGACCTAACCCTGGTGACACTGATTTATTTTTTTCATTTTTCAGCTTGTTAGACTTCTTTATTTTTTTACTTTCAAAATTTAAAGAACGCAATTGCGTACTTTGCGTATGTCATATCAATTCAAAGAAATAATTTATTATTTTGTTAAATATATACCTTTCAGTGACTTTTAACAGAGACATCGGGCAAAGAAACGAATTGACAGAAAAAGATACAGAAAACAGAAAGACAAATGTAGTCACAACCTTCTGTGACCCTTAGTGTAGTACGCTTCAATACGTCCCTACAGCGCTGAATTCCAAAATCCATAGGAAGCAAAGTGTTTCGTAAGTAAAGCGGTAGATGCTTGGTATAATAATGCATTGGATCTTTGTTTGGGAAATTGTGATTGTCTGCATAGCTGCATTATTTTCTTGGAAATGACATAGCAAAAGGCTTCCATATTGTGTCACTGCAAAGTAGAAGGCATTGACCTAGAGACAAATCGCGATAAACAAAACCGTCATGCACGGCAGTGTCAATATGTATTTAGAACTAAATTAGTTTGTGCAAATTTGTCTGCAGATATTTGAGTCGGTTGCTTTAAGTATATGTATTTACTGTTTATTTTTGAATTTGTAGATATAACACGTAATCACTTGTGTATGTCCTGTCATATTGGTAAAGAAACTATAGTTGACTTGAAATATAGCATATAGAGAGTGAAATCATACTTAAATTAGACAGATACGTATCACGCCGTGTTTTTCTGACAAGACAAGTAAAATATCCTATTTCGATAAACAAGAATATCAATGTTTTAAAACAAACTTTCCATGGAATGAAGTATACTGTCCATACACTACAAGCTACTGTCAATAAAAAATAATTTGTGACATGTTTTCAGGACATAACAATGTTTATAGATTGTCACCTCTGAAAAATCATCATATATAATAGCATCTCGAACTGTTACATACATATTTGGTCTTATTTGACGAGTCAAAAGTAAACCTGTTACATGTACTTTCAAAAGTACCATAAAAATACAAGATTCTTTGCACTCAGGTAAAAGGTTGAAAAGAAGTGACAACGTATGTTTCGGTCCTACTGTATATCGTTATCAAAATAGTAGAGTAACTGTTTCGTATTAGTGCATTTACTTTTGTTGTTAGTAAATTTTTTGTTTTTTGTGTACAGCGACGTCTTAGTTGGCTTCGTACTGTTTGATAAACACGTGCTAAAGATTTAACACAAAAATAGAATTGATAGATAACTGCAGGTTATATATTAATATTAACTTAATTCCCTATCTGGAATTTTGAAGAAAAAAAAGTTGAAAAAATATTAGCATTATAACTCTTACCAAATCAGTGTGCCGCCATGTAGGTCTTGTGCTTTAATTATCCGATAAGATCAGATTAATTGATATGCTTATCACGCACTATGATGGAGGAGAAAATCGGTTTTACATTTGACTCAAACAATATGAAACAAACTACTAAAACTACTGAAGCAAATTTTCAGCTTTCCTCTCAGTAAAGAGAGGATTGATTATGTATGTATAGAGATAAACAAGTAGTGGATATAACACAATGGTAAAAATAGGATACGTACTTAGATCTGGTATCTTTGTGGTGGTGCCTTGCGTTGTTCCAAGTGTACATTCTATATGCAACTGCACAAGCTGCTTGTCTTTCGTAACTGAAACTGAAGATAAAAGAATACTGATTTCGATTCTATTAATATGTGTTGAGACCGGATGAGTTTGAATATATTGTCTAAATACGAACGCTAAAGTTTGCAATTAACTTACAATACTAAAGAGTATATAAAGCACACTTTTGTTAATTTGTTGCATGTTTTTAAGAAAATGAACTAGAGGTCATATCAGATGCCGAGGTTCTTGGAATCTGATATGGTTTTACACTGTTTTCAGTGAATGCACATCTTATTCGTTGGAAAAGTATAGCATTTACCTTACCGCTGTAGACAGTATATGAAGCAACGATTTATTGTTATTGTTGTATATTACAAACATTGAATGAGAAAGACTTTCGACCAGACTAATCGCAGATATTGGTCTTGGTAAAAATAATTAATATTTGTACAAAGAACTATACCTTTCATTGCCAGCGTTATCGTCTAATGTACCTCTTTCGCCGCCATAATATCGTCGGTTTTAATACTGTTGTTTGCAATATATGTATTGTTTCGAAATTGGATCTGAAGCAGTGTCATCATATGTTTCTATATACGAGTGTCAAATTGTTTATGAATACGCTTGTTTCGATGCAACATTATTATCAAGTTGCTTTATGGTATTTCGGATGGATACTTTGGCAAAAATTCGGCAAAACAACATTCTTAGATAAAAGAGTAGATCTTTTTACACTGCTAAAGAAAAGTATTTACACAGACAGTTTAAAAATAACTACTCTTATATGCATCATTCCTGCTAAATGAACATATTCTCCAACATTCTTAGTTACTGTTACCGCCTTATCGTATTGATAAAGGTCCTACCTTCTTGTATTTTGAAGCACTGATCTTGCTCTTTGTGTGTGGTTTTGGAAAACGTAATTCTAATTCTGTTGTTGTACTGGAATGTAGCTATTGCCCCGTATGACACATTGACAACCATGTCCTCAACGTTAAGTTTGAGGTAACCGGAACTCTTCACCAATGCAGTTGCATTTATAGTTAAACCCTGGTTCGAATGCTCAGGTATTTGAATAACACAAATACAACTTATCCTTTCAACACTTTGGCCTCCTCCTGCATCAAGGTGGACAACATTTCCTGTAGACTGAGACATCTGACATAACTTTGCTACTAAAATAAAATCACAGAAATGAATTACATGTATAGAAATGTATCGATTTTTTATAGTAAAGGTCGTGTTCGCGTGTTTAAGTCTTAGAGATTAATAACCCCGTGTTCGGATGGGCAACAGATGTACCTCTCACGTACTGCCCCGATCCGGGATCGAACCCGGGATGCATTGGCGAGAAGAAGATGCACTAACCACTGAACTGTTCAAACACTTATGTAAGAACGTGTATAAACACACATTGATTATAATCTGTGACACAAATAATTTGAAGTCCGACTAGACATCAACCTATTCGGCGTCTGTTTTGGCTTTCAACTGCCCGAATTGGCATCGTTTATTTATAAAAATACACTTGATTGTAAATAAAGTGTTTTGACCAGTAGCATTGACTATATTAAGCGTGCTATGACAAACGTATATATATATTGCATTGCAAACAGTGTAGATAAAGTCCAGTCGCCGCGTGAAAGACGCGGCGGCTGGTCTTGATCTAGACTGTGCATGTAAAGCATTTTATGTAGCTGTATTATATACTGTATTTAGCAGTGTAGACCAAACTCAGATACAGAGACAGGGATGACAATGTATAATGGTGCAATGCAACACAGCTCAATTATGTTTGTAAAATACTGTGAAAAAATGCCATCTATAAATATGTGTATGTGTAAAGGATTTAATCAAGAACTGGATTTAATTAGTGACATATGCCCACCTAATAATTATTGACACTGGATTGTTTTTTAATGTATGCAGAGCAATAAATGTACAAATATAAATCCTTTGAAAATATTACTTAACACTGTACATATTATCCCTAGCTGTCCTTGCATACAATTTATGTTTCTTAATCTTATAAAGAAACACATGGACACGCTCTTGTTTTCGCGGTGAAGCGGGTCGAAAAATATATACATGTATTACAAATTCAAATATCGAACAAACCTAACAGCAACAAAAGGTCCACACTTGTATTGTAAAGAAATGACTAGACTTTAAGACAGAGCCTACTAGATAAGCCTTTTTAACACACATAGTTTAGCTTTATTTCTTCTTTATTTACACCAACAACGTGAATTAAAACACATTTTACCCACGCCTAGTTACAACCTTGTGCAATACTATCACATAATTTATTTATCACTGTTTCTCAATAAAAAGAAACACGGCAGCTATATAGATGTCAAAAATTCAACTTCAACATATACATATGTCCTATTGATTTTACCTTAAAGAGTTATCTCAGGAATTTGTATCTAAAATTTTGAATGCACATCTTTTATGGTTTTGATGTAACGAATGATTATCTATCTACACTAGCCAGGGATTATGGAAAGAAAATCATATATCCGTTATTTGCATATTGCTAAAACGGCATATGTGCTGTAGACCAAATGCAAAAAATAATACTAAATTCGTGTTCCACATGTTTCAATGTATCCAAACTTAGAAATAATAGCATGGATTATCACATGGAACTAAGTGTATTTTATTTTTTGGGTGTAAAACTTGTAGACAATTAAAGATATTTTAGTATTTCAGAAATTCTAAATCGAATTATTTTTTACTTTAATAATATTTTGTCTAAACTTCTTACTATCTTGTGCATGTTGTTTTAATTTTGGAGTCGATATTTACACAAAGGTCATAAGTAAAGCATAGAAGACTAGAGATTGTTTTTGAGAAAAACACATGTCTCCCCCCGGTACCCCGCCCCAGCACCCATAAGAGGAATAAATTCACCCCTGGCAACCTCCACTCTGGCACCTATAAGAGGAATAAATTCATATGTCAAAATACTGACATTGTAAATTGTAAGCAATTTATTTTCAGATGAAAATTGTGTGTATACATACTGTGTGACTTTTGTCATAATTGTTGCAGCCCATATGCCTATCTACATGACCATCCTCACATATAGCTGGTTCATATGTAAACGTTTGAATGAAAACTCTTACATAGTATAGGAGGAGTTAGCTGCAGAAGACGTTTTGGCTATATAATCTATATAAGGAAAAACTCCAAAGGGCCATAACTTCTGTCAAATTTGTTGGAGTCAAAATTTCAAACCACATGACCATCCTCACATATAGCTGGTACATGTGTAAAAGTTTGAAGTAAATCCCTCAAATGGTGTAGGAGGAGTTAGCTGCACAAGAATTTTTCGCTATATACTCTATATAAGGAAAAACTCCAAAGAGCCATAACTTCTGTTAAAATTGTTGCAGCCAAAATTCCAAACCACATGACCATCCTCACATATAGCTGGTTCATTTGTCAAAGTTTGAAGTAAATCCCTCATATAGTTTAGGAGGAGTTATTAGCTGCACAAGAATTTTAACAGACAGACGGACAGACGGACGGACAGACGGACAGACAGAAAGCACAACACCAATATGTCTCCCTTCCCTAAAGGGGGGAGACATAAAAAATAGCAGGTTCGGTAACGGACATTTCAATCAAAAACTTAAACTGTTATAAAATCAATGATGCCATACATTTTTATTTTAGAAACAAACTAATATGTTTAACAGATATGCACGCTGGATTTTTGTCTTTGTTTTGGCAC
This sequence comes from Gari tellinella, assembly GCA_922989275.2. Lineage (NCBI taxonomy): Eukaryota > Metazoa > Mollusca > Bivalvia > Cardiida > Psammobiidae > Gari > Gari tellinella. Next base: position 30,259,296 of record OV277860.1, read on the forward strand.
CATTTTGTCTCTGGAAAGAATAAATTTCCGTTACCAAAAACAAAATTCCGTTACTAACATGGAACATGGTCTGTGTGTCAAACTCAATACACAACTTTGTCACCTTACACTCGTTTTGCCCTTGTTTATTTAAATAATGTCAAAAGAAACTCTAGTAATGTTATGTTGGAATGTAACAATCTTTCAACAGAACATAAATGACCTATGTTACTGCCAAAAAAGCAACGTCAACGTTGAACGCTCTTATTTATAAACCCAGTTTATTTTTGCGTCAATGTGTCAGCAATTTAGCACAAAGTAGAATAAAAATTTACATTCTTCTGCATTAATGAGAAATGCAAAGGAATTTTGATCACGGAAATTTGATCACGGAAATTTATTTTTTGTTATAAATACCAATTTTAGCAATTAAAAAATGAGTTGATATTTGGTAAAGGCTGCTTGCTATAATCATTAGTGTTCTTTACATTGTGTTTAATAACTAGAATACCCAATATCCCAACAGAATGTTCGTAAATAACGGTACGGATATTTTAGGTTTGTATAACAAAATGACCACACTTCACTTTCGGCAGTTATAGATCGACAACATTTAATAGCAGTCAGCGACTCTATCACCTATATGGTATAGCAAGTTAATATACTTGTAAATATAGGTATTTCTGTTATTTGACCATACACAAATATGCGATAACGGAGATTTTTTACAAACTCAAAAGTCCGGGGACATCTACTTCTTTAATATTATTTTTACAATCTCTGGTTTCTTGGTGTGTTAGGCTTGGAGCAAAGTAACTACTCATATAAATGCAAAAAGTAAGCCTTAATTTAGATGCTTACCATTCGATTTTATTATCAGAAAATGCTTTACAAAACTAAATTTTAAGACGCAGACAGTAGCGGAAAATTGATTTTTTTCAGGTTAAAAATCGAAAAAATTTCTTACATTGTGCTATAAATTGACAAAACTCTATTTAAGTATCTTAAGTCATGTGAAGCTACCATAAAATATTTAAAATTCAAATCTGGAAGGTAAAACAATTCTTACATGTGAAGGAACATGCAGTGTTCCTATTTATTGAGAATCAGTGAGTACCGGTAGGCGTTATGTAAAGCAAGCAAAATTTATTAGTGTCGAGATAGTCTAGTGTTCCACGCGTACGACGGAGAAGAATTACTATTAATTTTAAACCAAGTCAAGCTATTGTCGTCTGCGTCGTGTTTTTTATATATAGATTCACTGGAAGACAAACATTTTCAATAGATATCTCAGGTATCCATTTAAAGTTTGGAATACTTGTTCAGTACATTGTATTCTGAGGACTGACATCAGGTCATTCACTATTTTTCAAACGGCAAAGTGTACCGTAAACTGTACACTACATTCATTTTCGAGCATGCCCTATGGCCATGTGAATGACATCTGGTTCCAACGTTGTATTGAGTATAAACAAAGCACGACGGCGGAAGACTATGAAGAACGGACGACCATAGCAACAATGTGCTCACAATAGCTCACCACGGTACTTTGTTTGAAGACTCAAAAATCCGCCAATCATATTTATATTAAGGTCCAAAGGATATGGCCAAGGTAACACTCACCTGCAAATTGTAGGTTAAATTACGCCATGCTAAGATGTTCTCACCTGTCATATTAGTTGTATGCTGTTGATCAGATATAGGAAAGGTGTCAAACAAGTTTCTTCCATAATTGAGATAGGAGGTTAAGATTAAGATCACAGGCACAATTTTATGACCCGAGACACTACGGCATCCGAACTATACATTTACTATTGAGAAGAAGTAAAATAAAACGAAGGTATTTCTTGATTCTAACACCACCAAGGCATCAGACGGTACACACAAGACAAAAGTATTCAGCAAAGGCACACATACGGATCAATACTTAGACTTTAGTTCTCGGAGGAGGTTGTGAGAACTCTACATCATCGAGCAGAGATAGTACAATACGAGAGAGAGGACATACACGCACAAGGACACCTTATTAACAAAGCACTGAGTGTGTGCACATATTGCAAAAAATGCGCCATGAGAACAGTCGCTAAGAGCATTAGTAACAGAAAGGAGGAGAATAAGAAAGAGAGTCACTAAAAAGAGCAATGTTCTACCATATATCATGGATAAAGCTGAAACACTGACCAGAGTTTCAGGAAACTCACTGTTTGCTTTAGCCCCTCATAACTCTCTGCCAGTTCTTAGTTCATCCAAAGGTCAAACTAATAAAAAAGAAGTGTGTTGCCCAATATATCACAATAGGGTAGTTACAGTTTTCGGTGTGAGGAAGACTATAAACAGAAACAGAAAATAATATGATGGCAAGGTTCATTTAACATAAGATACCAAGTTCCAGCATGAGCGAGGTCTCACGACACATCAATAAAGAATATCCTGGACATAATATAGACATAGATCCTATAAACATTCTAGACCGGATACCGTAGTGGTTTGAGCGAGGTATAAGGGACTCTATTTACATTCAAGTATACCAGCCGGCATTGAACAGGACAAGGGCCGATACAATCTCGCGCACATCTGGAAGAATACCATAACATCGTTCACAAACCACAGCGGTTTTAATGCTAAGTAAGTGACACAATGCAACAGAGCTGATAAGGCCTGAGGTAGTCAGGTGAAAATTCCTAGGTAATAGTTTTTGATATCGTGGCGTTATTTGAACAGTTAAAGATATTTCAATAATGATTCAAACTTGATGCAAACCTTAATTTTCTACTTAACACATTAGATACATTATATATACATTAATTCGTGTTGAATCATTGAATGATGCTTGACAGATATTTACAGCGCTACAGTACAAACATGTACAAACAAACAAAACAATCTGTTTTTCATTGTTGTGTTTTCAACATTCCCCGAATGTACAAAAAATAGCCTAGACAAGTTTCTTCTATAAATGAGTCAAACGTCAAGCTCAATGCCATAATGATCTGATAAGTAATCTCCGCTGTCCACCGATGTACTCACACAGCTGACACATTCTGGTACCCCTAGGTGTTTCTGTATAGGAATTTTCTTTCAGAAACACATTTTCCTAATTTTAAATAACTGAGGTTAAAAGTAAAGGTTATGGTTACAATGACCTAAATTTGATACGGGACACTACACCATCCCACGATGTACCAACACACCAACTTTTATATCCTTATCGGATGTGATATTGGAAATATGCTACTGACAAGGGGACACGGGCGGACGGACACATAGTACAAGCACCATGTACCGAAAGCTAAACTGTGTGGGTCAAAAGCCAAACCAAAACAAATCAACGTACCATTATCCGGATTAAAGGTGTCACAGCTCTGTGCATCGATCCGCTCTGTAAGCAGAAAAATTTCACAACCTCTACATGAATTGTTGTTGTTATTATAAATCGTAATAAATTAGCACAAGTGCATTAGGCTATGTTCATTACAAGGTTTCAAAATACGTTTCATAATGCAAGCGGATATTTCTAATCTACTTTCCGGCTACACAATTTTGTATCTCATTCAGTGGTTTAAATCAAGTAACATTTACAACTTAGTTTCATTAAAAGTTTTTTTCTTTTTATTTGAATACGAAAGGTAATGAAACGAAAATTATAATTAAAACCAGGGGTTGCCCCTTAACCCAGGTTTAAACCCCAGTGGTTGTTGATAATTAATTTATAATTAATTTATAATTAATTATTGATTGCTACTGACCGTACCAAGTCGGGCTCTTATATTCACTTTGCTTTATGTTTGCCTTGCGTGTTGATTTCTTTTTACTGTGTAGACGAAGGAATGCTATTGCGCGCGCGCGCGTGTGTGTGTATGTGTGTGTGTGTGTTTGTTTGTTATTGTTCTGCTTGAGAGGGGGTGTATTGTTTGTGTTTCGTTTCCTGCTTGAGTCTTTCGTATTTATTTAAGACCGTCCTTCAGGTTAATTTGATAAAAAACTTGCCAATGAATGCTTACTTGGTTTCCGTGTCTCAGACTTTTTTTTAAATACTCTCTCAATCGTTAGGTATGTAACTTCAAATACTTTTTACCATTTAAAGTCGGCTTTTTATTATTCAACACTTTGCTATAAAGGTTGGAACGAAGTATCGATGACACAATCTTTTATTTGCTTTAAACCGCACGAAAATCCTACCCAACTGTGAAATATATGCATGTTAAAGGTCCCCTTTTTTCAAAGTAGGAAGTGCCGAATACGTCAATTAACAGTTTGACTTGTCATTGTGACGATATGACGGACTGGCTGACTGTAAATATCCCCTTTATTTCATACGAAGCTGTGACATGAAAATGGTAATATTGTACCGAGGCGTTTATGTATAAGATGAGGATGAGGAACGATTTCAGGAAGATATTTGACTAATCCGATTCGATGTAATACTGATGACCGGACTTGACAGGAGGTATTCTTCTCGCTATAAACAAAACAATCTCAATGACAATTAAACATGAGAACCGCCGAATGAACTAGATGAACGCAACAAAATAAACTCAATTGTTAACAATTTATTTCATAAATTTGTCAGTTTGGACTGAAAATGCCAAATTGACGTCACTTTGGTATGGTATCAAATATTGTAAAGTCATTGTTCAGTTTAGGCATACATTGGTACAGACGAATGTTGTTGTCAAGGTTGTCGATTGTATTGAGAACTGTCTGTTGTGTTTAAAATCTACGTTAGGTAATTATGGATTCGCTAATTGTGAGACAACAACAGATTAGTTTGTACAGTGCAGATCGAATTTGCGCCAAATGTCTGCTGCCCGACTTCAATAATAATCGATTCGCGATGAATGGATCAGAAAATAAGCATTGTCTACGCTAAGGGTCATCTTTTTAAATCCCGCCTTCTCGTGCAACTGCATTTTAAAAAATATTTGCGGAATGTACGCCATTTTTTTCAATGGAAATGACAGGGGACAAATGAACATAGTGGTCTTTAACACATTCTGCATTGTTGAAAATGAATGCACCGACTTTTGAAAACAGTGTAGATTCAGATCAGACGACGAGCACTTTGACTCCGGTCAATATTAAAACTGTTTGACAGATATTCCAAATGTTAGGTTCGCTCAACATGCTTAAATTCATACATTGACCAATAGAAGCAGACGACAATTTTTTTTTTATCAGACGCTACCCTGGTAGTGAATGGGTTTAAAGCAAGATGATACCCATCTAGCATCGACCTAGCGACGGCTACCTAACCCAACTAATTGTATACTCTCTAACGGCGAAACCGCGATTACATTTGCAAGCAGTTTGGACCCTGATGGGACGCCGAATAACCCGACGTCTCACCAAGGCCCAACATGTTTGACACTATCAGTCTATTTTGGAAATATTTTTTGAGCAATCTGATTATATGATCGATAGCAGACGGAAGTTGTTGCAGACAAATACTATCTAGCGATCGTATAATTAAATCATCAAAATTGCACGCGTTCTCTATAAAACACTGCTTCCTAACCCAGATTGCACTGTTTTGCTAACATTTTTTATGATATTATCATCTTAACTGTTTGATATTTTTGTTTCTTCAGTCATGCTTTTCAACATACATGTATGCTATTAGTGAAATAAGAACAGACGACAAAGCGTAAGTCAGACGATATTTTGGTAGGGGTATTGTGAATAATTACAACTTACGGGCATTAACAATCCAAATGAACAAGAGCACAAAAATACTTATTCCAGCCATAGAGCATTATATGCTATCCAACTGTAGCAGCGAACTGACATAAGGCCATGCAAATATAAACTTATAATTCACTAACCAGGAAGAACTGAAGGTCATAACAAAGAAGTCCTAAAATACCAATTTTATAGATGAGTATACACACCCGCTCGTCTGTTACGAATAAAGTGTAAACCGTATGTGTTTAAAGAGGATACATTTCACCTTGTGCCTTTCTAAGTTAAAACAATCTACCTATATATTTGAGAATACGTTATTCTTTCACGTGTACTCGAAATGGAACATAAACACAATGAACGTAAAGGAGCGAAATTAACAGTTCTCGAAAATGAAGAGGATTCATTTAATCTGAGTGGCGAATAGTTTGGAGCCTGATATGGTTAAAAAATATGCAATGAACGCACTTGTTTATATTTAAACGCGTTTACTTTGGTAGATTAACGTGTTCTTCACTTCAGAAAAGCAAAATAAAGGACAGAAAATTATCGGCAAATTCCATGAATCATTTGGCGATCAATTTCTGTCTTTAATTTCGCTTAAAAGACGAAACCAAACCAGTTCATTTCTTATATTAACATTATATTTGCTGCAATTTACAAAATTAATGAACAGTTATTTGGTATGCATGTTTGTTTAATTCATATTTGAGGTTATTCCTGGTTTTAACATGAATAAAGTGTATCGTGAAAGAGTCAGCCATAACTGTTTACTATTCGAACGCAACAAAACATGTCCAATTATAAACAATAAACATCATTAATGTGAAAGTTTGGCGCGAAAGTGTCGATTTTACGTAATGTTTAAAATGACATTTGTTTAGATTAGGATAAATATATTGATTATGTTTTAAACAAATACAGACTCAATTACGCTGTTTATAAATTTTCTTGACATTTCTCTAATTAATAAGGAATAATTTTAAACAATAATCATGATGTCCGCTTATAGGAAGGCATACATCGGTTCAGAAGCTCATTTGAACATTCCGCAAAATGTGTGGTGTCCGAGTTTGCTAAATCAATTCGCATATAAAACATACATACAGTGGAAAATCTGTTATTCTTTCCCAATAAACGCGTTTATGCTAAAACTATTATTTCCATTGCAAACCGTTTGGAGCCAGATCAGACGCCGGGTAACCCGACGTCTGATCAGGCTCCAAACTGTTTGCCACCAAGATAAGAATGAATTATTAGAATTGTCCAAAAGTTGTACTTTTCTATGTTTTTAAAGTGCTTTGCGTTTGCGTACGTTTGCGTTTAAACGGGAAAGAATAACAGATTCTCCACTGTAAGTCCCGCATTCGAGAGCATTTGCATTTTTCTAATTAACCGCCAATATTTTTAATGGAATTAAATGCGGCTAATGCCAATATTGCACTATAGTTTTCATTTACTGATTGTATTGTATTAATTCACTTATCGTTATATAAAAGCTGTGGTGAAAACCGCTCTGAACTTGCTTAATAAAAACATACATACAGGCAGATAGAAACATACAGAGACATACATAAACAGAGACAAACATAGACAGAAAGAAATAGAGTCAGAATGATGCATAGAGATTGGGAGGCAGACATAATTATAGACAAAGACAGCAATTGTTATAGACAGAGACAGAGAGAATAAGAGACAGATACACATCTAAACTAAAAGGTAAAAGCAGAGACAAATATATGAGCGAGAGAGAGCAAGAGAAAGAGAGAGGAGAGAGGCAGCGAGGGAGAGAGAGAGAGAGAAAGAGAGAAGAGAAAAGAAGAAGAGAGAGACGTATGCAACATACTGGTATTCACTGTTAAAAGTGCGCAGTAAATTCTACTTTTTAAGTTTACATAAGTTAAGATGAAAAAAGACTAATGGAGGAACTCTGCGAACATGTAATTTATTGTTAGCCAAATACACTAATTTGCTGAGCCGGATTTATTAATATATTTACCACCAAATGCGACTATATCAAATTTGCAAACAGTTTAGATTCAGATGTGACACCGCGTAACGCGCTTCTAAATGAGAGTCCTACTAGATCTACTTGGCAAAATATATTAATATTTCTTCAGCAAAACTTGAAACAAGTATTTTGGCATGTAAGTTACAGACGACTGAATTTAGCAGACGATACTCTATTTTATTATATGCCTTTGCATGATATCGAGCGTTTCCACGTGTATTTGCACAGTAAAATACAAGAGTCTGTATCAGCCACCTTGTATCAGCTACTTTGTATTTTACTCTAACATCGCTTTCGATTTAACGTGACGTCATTTACGTACGTGTACAAGTTTCCGCGTTATTCATTGTGGCAAACAAAAAATCTTGTTCTGCTTCAAATAACTAATAAATTTTGGCTATAAAATGATTTAAACAACTATTTAATTGTTTCTGGTGTGTATTCAAGGCATATAATAAACACATCACCAGTTGGCAGTGCGCAACAGAGTGTTGCATTTAGCTCTCGACGTTTTTGGCGGAAACAACCGATCAGACTCGCGCCAAGGCGCTCGTCAGATCGGCTATTTTCGCCAAAATCGTCTCAATCTAAATACATCACTCTGTATCGCACTGTCAACTGGTAATGTGTATTTATACAAAAGCGCTAAATCCAGCGATTAAATTTCGGGGTGAGAGAGTTAACCCTTCCACCGCCAGAATCGCCTGAAGTCGAATTTGCAAACAGTTTTGATCCTGATCAGACGCCGCATTATGCGGCGTCTGATCAGGATCAAAGCTGTTTGACACCCGTTTCGATAGTTCTTATGTCATACTCTTTAAATTCTAACTTTGAAATGATATTGCAGACAAATATATTGAAGCAGACGACACAATAACGGTGTAGGGGTAAACAATTCAAAAATAATTTGGTGGTGAAAGGGTTAAAGGTTAACTACCTAAAGTAGCAAAATCAAAATTCACAGCAGTTGTTGTGTGACAAAACCAATCATCTTAATTTATTCTATATTACGAAAAATGCAGTTGACTTTAGCATGTTTATACTGTATAGCAAATCTTAGATTCTAACATGACATGTAATTTTATCAATATAAAAACAGAGGAAGCACACCGTGATATATCTGAGACGTTTTACCTTCGGCCTTCGTGGTCAATTCCTCCGTATCTCGGATGGAGGAGGATTAAACCCATATGACAATGTATAGATTATTACGTTACTTGCGATGATTGTCCAAGAAGATTAGAAGTGCATACTTATTATGATAATGGTACGCTGCTGCCGCCCTTTATTACCTATCATTGCAACACTCTACTATATACATTTATAATGTTTGCCAAATGTATTTTGGTTCAGTTTTTTAAAGCAATTGTATTATACCCGTCATGTCTTGATAATGTTTTAAATTGTTTATGTGTACTGTACTGGTGTGTATTTGCTATCCTTATGTATATATCTGTTTAAACTACTTATTTCCTTAACCTATTCACTGCCTTTCTTCGAGTGCAACAATTATTTAATTTTGTTAAACGTTTGGATCTTGATCGGACTCCGCGTATCGTGAGGATTGATCAAAATCAAAACTGCTTGGCACTAATTTCAATATTTCTTAACTAAACTGCACAGATGTGAAATTTGAGAAATGAATGCACGCGACTTTTGTTTGAAGCAGATGACGTAGTGGCAGTGAAGTGGTTAAGGAAGGAAATATGGTATCGGGTATCAATGTCTTCAAACATTAGCTTCACCCTTCCACAAGAGCTTATACATGTACATAGGAGGTGGCGATCTATAACTTTCTGTTTAAACTGAAATAGTTGCAAAGGTTATTCAAGTAAATGTATAAAATGACATTTCCTTGATATGTTTCATTGTTATACAAAGTGACAAAGAGTCTAGAGTAGTCCGTAAAGAGAACGTTTGTAAAGTGTTTGTTTTTATCCGACAATGTTAGTACCTGTAGTAGCTCTCCATTTGACTTGATTTGATTTTGGAGTACGTTTATTTGTGTGGCATAGTAATGCCTCCTTCTTGTAAACATATAAAAACAACAGATACAATTTTAAAACATATTCGCAAAGTATTGTCAGCAATATAAAGGTTTTGTTATTGAGGGGGTGGGGAGACAGAGAGACAAATAAAGAGACAGCGAGTCAGACGCACAGACATAAGAGAGAGGGAAATCGAGATAGAAAAAGACAGGGCTAAAAATATAAAGATAGAGAGAGACTGGGACAGAGACAGACATAAAGACAGCGAAACATACACACATACAGAAGGACAGTAATTGACAGGGACAGACACAGATACAGACTGACAGAGAAGGTGCACGCGCGAGAGACATACAGAGAAAGAGATAGAGAAACATACATCAAGACGGACAGACAGAGGTTAGGACAGAGTGATAAAGACACACACACACAGACACATATAGGGACAGACAGACATACACACTTACAGACAGGCAGATACACAGACACACACTCATAGAGGGGGTTCTTCAGAAGAAATCGGGAGAGAGAGAGAGAGATACAGAGAACGAGACAGATAGGGAATGATATATAGGGAGAGAAAGATCGAAACGGAGGAACAGACAGAGGGGGGAAAGAGCACACATAGAGAGAGATTGAGGGAAAGATAGTGTCAGTGGGATAGAAAGACACAGAAAGAAACATACAGACAGATAAACAGAGATAGAGAGACAAAGAAAACGCATTATCCTCTTTGTTTTTCAAAACATATTTGTTAAATATACATAACTTTAAGATAGTCTGGATGAATCATACAAACACTTGACACACGTAACCCTTTTTCCTTAATTCAAAATGTCAAAAGATATACCATGTTACATATAATTGCAGAGGATAACTTTTAAGCTCTCTCTAAAGTTCAACGATGTATGAAATACGTTTTTTGGCAGTAAAGTTGTTAAATAAGGGTTTCGTCTTAATAATTGGAAATATCCTGATATGCATATCATTATTCTGTGACTTTCTTAGTATTTTACATGATAGAAAAAGGTTGCTATAACACTAATATGCTTTGTTTATGCATTATTAGGAGTAAGTAAATGTAAAACAGGGTTCCGGATGAAAGGAAGTTAACCGAACAAATGCACCATTTCACACTAATTTTAGCATAAAATGCTATGGTGTTACTGCTCACTAGAATCGTATATTCGAGACAATGCTAATGAGTAGTGACACCATAGCACTTATAATGTGGAAAAATAAAAAAATCGATTTTGAAATACCTCCCTTATCCGGAACCCTGGTATAATATTAACTGTCTGTGTCCATGTTTCCATCCACTGTAAACGCAGTTACTTTAACCCTTTAACTGCCTTACCCGAGTACAATGGTTTTTGGATCCTAATTAGGCTAATCGCAACGCAGCGTCTGATTAAGATATATACTTGTTTACACTCAATCTTTAATTACCCAAATTCCAAAAATATGAAAAATGAAGCAGACACCAATGAATTTTTAAAAACGGATGCAGTCATTACAGTGGCGGGGTTAAGTCGCCCCGTACTTCATTCTCAGTGTTGTTATACTTTCTGGTCCTTTGAAATCATTGATTTCAGCGCATTTACAGTTGAAAGTTGAATTCCGCTTAAGCTGGTGCTAGGGGGCGTGAGCACTTGCATATTTCAGTACTGCTCATGAACAGACTCAATTAAACCGAGTCTGCAAATTTCAGTATTTGCTTTGTTTTCTGTGCTTTCAAAGGATCTCCCCTTATTTAGATTTTAAATGTTCCCATTATCAAGTGGGTTTTACCACGCGTTCCGCTGCTGAAAATCACCTATCTGCCTTGTCCACGTGCTGTCAAGCGATGCATGTATCAGCAGCGTTGTAGAACGTTGTCTGGTCTGGTAATGTTCAGGTTCACTACTTTATGTTTGCGATTATATCCGTCATCGTTCAAGCTTTGAGACAGCTAAGAATGCGTATTGACATATAGTAGTTTCAAAGATTCTTTTCAAAATAGTGTTTGAACGTCGAACATAATGCGGCGTCACATCTAAACTTAAACTGCTTGCAAATATGATTAGTAACAGCGCTAAATCTCAAAAGGCCCTTATTTATTAATGCTTGCAAGTGGAGATTCAGACAATTTCTAATGGTTTGTTTTTATAGTAAAGACCTTCCCGAGTTATGAAAGGCCTCACAAGGCTGAAAGTGGTCAGGGACATGTTTACAAGGGCGATAACTCTGACCTTCAATTATCAAATTTTCGCCATAATTATATTGCATTATAACACTACTTGTATATTTCCTTTACCACTTTAGCTCGGGACACAAAATTTATTGTGTGAGTACATCTAGGGATGGCGTATGTCGCGTGCTACATTAAGGTCACTGTGACCTTGACCTTGGACCTCAAATTAAAAAAGGCTTGTACGAAGCATATCTTCTGTACCGTATCAGCTAGGAATAGTAAATTTAGTGTGTGAATACATCATGGGATGGCGGAGAGTTGCATGTTACTTTAAGGTCACTGTGACCTTGACCTTTGACCGGCTATATCGTGCATAGGAATATAACGTTTAATTTTGTGTCTGAATCTTTAACGAAAACCTCCTTATTGATCTTGTCGATCTTGTTGACAGGATTTAAAGCAACTTTGTTTTTTGCCTTGACATGGGCGTTTTAGCTGTCGGTTTTCTTATTTCCTGCATCTCGACATGCCCTTGCATCGCCCTTTTTCCGAACTTGATATATTTTTCATACTGGTTGTTGTCCCCAACCAGAGCTGTGCATTTGAATGCCACGCCTACAACTACTGTATCAACTTTCGTAGAAACATCACCAAATGTTTTACAATCTGATATCATCCTAAACAACATAAAGTTAACCCTTAGCCCGCCAAATAAATTGTCGTCTGCTATATTTCTCGTCTGCTTCAAGTTGCTCAAAATTGCTGAAAATGTTGTCCGAGTGTCAAACAGCTTCGATTCGGATGAGACACCAAGATACTCGGCGTCTCATCCGGATCCAAGCTGTTTGCGTATGGAGCTATAGTCGTGAGTGGCAGGCTAAGGGTTAATGACTATAGACCCAGAGTGCTCTTTTTTGTCAAGCTGCTTTATTCACTGCTTTCCTTCAATCCTAGACAGTGTTGCGGAGTTTGGAGTTTTCCTCATGCTAACATCTAGATTGAAAAATGCCAAAGAAACGGAGGTCAACTCAACTGAAACTAGCAAGTTTCTAACGTCGATTGCACGATTTTTTTCGGCTGCAGTCAGCACACTGAATAGTTATCTATGTTAACGAATTCAATCTTCTATATTGTCTTTATCTTCTTTGGTATGCTCATTAAAGAGATTGTCGTGTTGTTTGGTTTGGCATTGGAGCCATGCAATCAATACGAAAAGTCTGCAAGTGTCCAGATCCACGGGCTAGTCATTTACGCCTTTTCTATGTAAGGGTAAGTGTATAGGAAGCCTTTGATGTTAGGAAATGCTCATTGGACCTGCATCTAGAATTGGTTGAAAGTAATATTGGGTTAGAAACTTCCAAGTTTCAACGTGGCTCAGAGAGAAAAATTCCATATACAACGTCACGTTAACTGTTCATAGTGTAACAAGTAAAGCTTCCTCTTTGGAACAAATATTTTTGTTTAGAAAGTTTATATACTGAAAGGATAAAGAAACGCAGGGTAAACTTTAAAGATGATTCTGGGAAAGATCTCGGTATGAAATTCAATACTTTTGAGTAGGAATGAAGAATGATCGATACCGAACTAACGGCCAAAGGTCGATTTGTATCTGGTAAGAATAATAGCATGGAATAGAAGGCAATCCCCTGTAATCTGAAATCAAAATTGACTGTGGATACCGCATGTGTCCCCCATTTGCTCTCTTCACATCCCTTATTATCCTAGACATGGGTTTTATGAGTGAGTTTATCTTCCTCATTGGGATGTTGACTCGCTCTGCCAAGAAGTCTGCTCTCAGCAGGGAAAGCGTAGCAGGAAGAGTTTAAACGTTTCCTTAAACGTTGGCCGTATTTGCGAAATAGGGAGATATGGGACTCATCGGTAAACATAACTTTCCTCAATTGCCTCACAATAAGTATTATGGGTGCATGTGCCCCATCCAAGCCATGCAACGCTGACGACGAGCCGCGGAAAGGGGCGGGTCAACGTACGGGCGTCAAATCCGCCAAATCAACTTCTCGCATGCAATTATTTACAATTTTAGCATGGATGGGACGTCAATAAGTACCTACTGTCTTAATGGAGGTTCTGAGGCGGTAAACTATCAATTGCGATAATGCGCGTAATGTAAGAACCTGTCCTGACGTTGTGACGTCACGCGCGGACGCCCAGACCTAGGTCTGCCGACAACCCGTCCATTTTGCCTTTGACGTCTAGCAAGACGTTCTATGGGCAAACATGGAAATCAAAATGACTGGCAACCCGTATTTGCCTTTGATCTTGAATAGGTATCGTAAATACCTAACCCCTCTGAATTTCTGTCAGCCGTTCCATTGTCGAATTCCATCCAAATGAAATAAAATATTGGCAAATGATGTGTCTTTATGTAGACTATCTAATGGTATGAATAGCTGTAAAACTTAATGTCACAGTCTTGTTTTTACGAGCTTTTTGTGTTTTGTGCTATCCTTGGATGAGAGCGGTTCGCAATTCCATTTTTGTAATTTTCGAGATTGGGTCCTGTTCACTGTGATATAGAAAGTTATTTAACCGAATTTCATTGCTTTTTAACAACGTGTTTGCAAAATATTACAAAAAAATGTTACCCTGCGGTTTTTTCCCCTTCAGTATATGTAGTAATGAGTTATAATTTCTTATTATCCAGTGTGTTGTACAGGTTTTCTCTTGCGTTCCACTGCTGAACATCACCCACATGGTTGTAGTTATCTGTGTTGTTCTCGTGTTGTACAGCGAGTGTGGTACTAGCCGTGTTGTACACGTTGTCTGACTTAGACTTATTCACTACCACATTTAGGCGGTTATAGTCGTCATCGGTGGAACATTCGAGAGTTGCAGCACTGTGTGGCCGATTAGAATGCTTATTGACAACAGAATAAGTCACTGCGTCAGTATTATTACTTGATGATGATTGTTTACTAGGTGTTTCACGTTGACATATAGCTGGTATATAGCCTTCATTCACACTCATGTCATAATTAAGGTCTTTCTTATTTGCCGATTGATCTGTACCTTCTGTCTTTCCATTTCGTCGATTTCTGTATTAAAAGAAAAAACTACAACGATATTTCGTCGCCTTTATCAAGTTAAGGGTAACCTAATATATAAACTTTCACACTGTACGAAATATGGATCAAATGTTTACCAGTACTCAAATAATCGCTCATACCTTTCTAAAGATTAAATAAAATGTCAAAACAAACTTGATTACACCTGAGCTGTCTCTCAATTGTTGGATATTTACGCATTCAAAACGGCCTTATCTACTTGACCTAGCGCCATCCGTTGATCAAATTTAAGTTGTTTATTCCTATTCATTATAGTATACTTTCAGCCCAACTTATCGTTCAGTCGACTGATCATTTACTTCACTGAGCACCCAGCCATTCATCTTGCCTGTAATACTAAGCACTGCTATGAAATCATTTGGCGCGTAGGCAGTCGCAGTAGCAGCTCAGACCCCTCACATGTGACCATTTTAACCGCCTGGTGGAGAGACACACTTAGCGGCGCATATCTTGCTAAACACCATGCTTGTAAAAAACCTAGTCATTCCGCTGGATCGGCGGTTCTGCAACTCACGATTGATCATGATTAACCCTTTCCCCCATAGAAGCGACTTTTAGCATATTTAACATATTCCTCCACTGAAAAAAATAGTTCCAGTTTATACCCTCATGAACAATAACCATCATAAATATTTTATATACCCTAGCAGATTTTAGCTTAAAGCAGGCTGAAAGTAAAGCAGAATGTGCCTTAAGGCACATTCTGCTTTACTTTCAACCTGCTTTAAATGGTCGCCTGTTTTTCAAAACTAGAAACAAGCTATGAGGTAAAGGGTTAAATGTTCAAATTAAAGATATCAATTTCAGATCTAATGTTATACAACTACATTTAAAGAAAATGAAAAGACCATCTTGATTACATATCAGTTCATTTGCGAATGCATTGATGCTGTCGATTGATAATATACATCGATCATTATTGTATAAAATTATTGTCTATGAATATCACTTCAAATACTGTTGCACAGATAATGTGTTTTTCCTAATATTAATTTCCTTATTTGACTACCAAACCATATGTTGATTCTACTTATTAGAATTGTCTTTCATGAATACATTAGGGAGGAACTGTAGACATTGTCAGGTTATCATATTCTTATCTAGAGCTCTTTCAGTTGTTTCAGATCGTTACCGTGACCCGGATGGTCGCCCTATAGAATTTCCAATTCCGAAATTGGATTGAACTGCAGAGAAGTACGTGTAATAAACTATTGTGTACGACCATACGAGATTGCCATCATAAGTTGAGTATAGTCAACGTAATTATTTCCTTGAATACGGATCATCATATCAATGTGGCCCATTTGATGAAATCAAATAACATAGTGTAAATTAAAACTATTACTGCATGATTAGAAAATATCACCCTTCACAGAGAAAGATATTTTATGACGAATCTTTCATTGATTGATCGTACTTACAGTAGAACATTTCATAAGTGATGAAAAAGGATGGGAGAATAAACTCTGTTCTGAATAGCTACTGCTAATCACCGGATGAAACCGAAAGGACGCAAAATGACTTGTTAGGAGTTTAAAGACAGGGTCAACATTACGTAATACACGAACTAAACTACCGACGTCTTTAACTCATTTCTCCTTATTTATTTAAAATGTAAAATAGATGGTTGCTTAATGCAGGCTGGTCGTAAAACAGAATAAGTTTTCTGCTTTACAGTCAGTATGTTTAAAACATTCACCTATAAGAAGGCATGAACACATTTCTATGTATCGTTTACAGAGCAATGGAAAAACACCAAACTTCATTTCTATTAACGATTAGTGTATGCCTTAAAAGACGTTTCCATGAGGGAAAAAGGTTATTGACGAGTATCGATTTACTGATTTATCCCTGAGAATCAAGGAGAATTCTCGTTTCTAATTTAGTTGAGTCGGTTTCAACGTATAGATGATTGATTTTAACAATACAATGTATATTGCAAAATGACAATTTACAAAGCTCTGTGATCTGGACATGCCCTGTGTATGCATATGACACGTATACTCTTCACACTTTGTTGTAAATGACGAGCATACTATTATTTATTAAGAATAAGTTAGCGTTTTACCTTCGACATAAGTACACTGTCAGTACAATTGCAATAACAACGACAACCAGTGCACCTGCTCCTGAACCTGCAATGACCCCTGAAATATGATAACATATCAAATATACATCGACATTGTAAGCAAAGTTAGCCGTTGTGGCGACAAAAAATTCTTTGACTTTGAAATTTTCTTAAATATCATATCACTTTGTCATACAAACCGCTAAACGGAAAACATGTAAAACATATCCGATCACACAAACAAATGCCGAAAGCTGTTCGATTATTATAGCAAAAACGAAACTATACAGCTTTAACCCGTTACCCTGTAGCCTTTTCTAGTTTTAAAGAAAGATGATCATTTAAATCGACTCGCAACCAGATGGTGCATTTGTTATAGGGTGTTATAATACAATTAAATGAAATGTCAGGATATGTTGTTTTTGATCTTTGATCCCATTTATCCACTTATTATATTACCGTATCCTTTTAATCAACTCGTCCTTTAATTAACCTACAAAGGGAATTAACCTGTTATCTCTATTACTAATACCCAGAGTTACGTTACGACTAACATCACGTGACGGCTTTTACATATTTTGATATAATGCACGAGAAACGGTTGCCGCTTGGCTTATTATTATTCTTTGGAATATCTATTATTTCAAGGTAATTATACATATTGTTATCATACATCATCATCATCATCATTATCATCGTCACCATCACTTTTTGTAACATTTAGTCATTCCAGCATTATTGTAAATTAGTCATTTAACTGTTAGTGTAACGTGGCTCTTAGGTCTGTCTGCAGATGGAAATGGCGCCAAAGATAAGCATGAGTATGTCTGGAAACTCCAGGAACGGCTTACATCTTCTTACAAGAAGGCCAAAGATGCTGCTAAAGTATTAGCAGCGAAAGGCAAGAGGGTGTATGACACCAGGGCACGTGCCACAGCTCTGAGTCAGGGAGATTCTGTCTTACTACGCAATGTTACATTGCGTGGGAGACAGAAACTCGCTGACAGATGGGAAGACGCGCCATATATTGTGACAAGCCAACCAAACGCAGACATTCCTGTTTATGAAGTTCGGAGAGATACACCCCATGCACGGAGGACACGTGTCGTCCACAGAAACCTTTTGCTTCCACTTCGGTCAGAAGGCAACGCACAGAACAAGCCAGCAGACACATCAAGGACGCAGAGGTATGTCATACCTGCACGCCGTCCGAATTACCAGCCTCCATCAGATACTATTGATGACGAGGATGACACTTGTGACGTCACAACTCCCAGACTGAAAGGATATCGGCAACGACCGAGATGGCAGACGTCTGGTGATTGGTTGTTGACCTAGACTCATACTACCATATTGATTAATTTTGTTAACTACATGTATATATATACGTGTATGTTAATATTACAGATATGTTTGTATATAATACGTACGTTCAGCTCATGTTATTTCTTTTTGAAGTACATTTACATTTATTCTTTGATTAGTAAATCAAAGATATTGCTATAAGTAAATTAATTTTACTCAACAGTGTACTTTAGCAGTACATTTCATAGGTCATATTTTTTTGAGTAATATGACAGTTGAGATGAACGTACAGTATTACTACATGAACTATTTTCATACTTTGCCATTTATTGTTTTGTTTTCATCTGTATTGTATTCAGTACTTCTATTAACATTTGCTTGTGTAAGTTTTATTACACTCATATATTAGTTGATATGAAGGTAAGTATATGTTGTTTGCGTAGTTATTTACTATTCAGACAATTTGGCATTAACGGCAAGTTC
This sequence comes from Gari tellinella, assembly GCA_922989275.2. Taxonomy (NCBI): domain Eukaryota; kingdom Metazoa; phylum Mollusca; class Bivalvia; order Cardiida; family Psammobiidae; genus Gari; species Gari tellinella. The sequence goes on from OV277860.1 coordinate 30,278,068, forward strand.
GTGCATATTTTCACTACATGTTTGCAAAGGATTCTTCCATATTTATCGTCCTTTATTTTGAGTAAAGTCGAGGACGACTTTTTTTTAAAGCAGGGGAGTATGTTATAGGGTGTTATAATACAATTAAATGAAATGTCAGGATATGTTGTTTTTGATCTTTGATCCCATTTGTCCACTTAATATATTACCGTATCCTTTTAATCAACTCGTCCTTTAATTAACCTACAAAGGGAATTAACCTGTTATCTCTATTACTAACACCCAGAGTTACGTTGCGACTAACATCACGTGACGGCTTTTACATATTTTGATATAACGCACGAGAAACGGTTGCCGCTTGGCTTATTATTATTCTTTGGAATATCTATTATTTCAAGGTAATTATACATATTGTTATCATACATCATCATCATCATCATTATCATCGTCACCATCACTTTTTGTAACATTTAGTCATTCCAGCATTATTGTAAATTAGTCATTTAACTGTTAGTGTAACGTGGCTCACAATGTGTTTACTTATGTGTATTCATGCTAAGCTTCTCCACCCACAGCTTACTATGAACTGAAAGTTCATAGATTGTATACATATAAACACACTTATGATTGTTTAACTTGTATATTTCAGATTCCTTGTTGTTACCATTGATAACCATTGATATTGATATATTACAACATATAAAGTCATCAAGAACCATTACTGATTTTGTTATCGGTAGCACCCGAGAACACATTTGCAAAAATAAAAGAAAATACTCAAATATAACCAAAAGGGTAGCATTATCGTGCATCTGGTATTGGAAAAGTATGACCAGTCTAAAACACCCTCTAGAAAAGTCTTCAAATCTTAGTGTTTTAGATAATTTTCATCGTTTTATCTATAGCGTCGAAATACGCTATAGAAATTGATCACATGCTCAGACATAAACCCGAGCCGAATTATGTAGTTGTATGCACTCTCCATCGCTACACACTCAAATACGTTAAATCGATCCAAGATATATGAATAGTTCCGTGGCCCCATGGACTAAGTGGTGTCCTTATTTTGCCTTCTGTCCACCCATGCCGGGCCCCGGGTTCGAGTCCCACCAGAGGTTAATATTTTCTTTTTATTGAAATGCATTTCTTTTAAACAGAATTTCTTATCCTAAACCAATTCTTACCCGTTTATATAAGCGTTTGACAAATATTTACAAATTACTATTTTTAATGCTTAATCTGGTTGCAAGTCTCTTTAAAGCAGGTTTGAAAGTATAGCAGAATGTGCTTTCAGCTATTATCTACAAGGAGAAAGAAAAACTTGCTTATGATACTTGTTCATGACTGTTTAAAAGAGAAATGTTTTCTTCAGTGGAGGAATAATTCACAGGCATAATAAGGTGTATTTATGGGGGAATGGGTTAAACTGTCCTTTATAACATAAACAAACACACACAAAAAGTCGTCAGCAGCATTTTGTAAAACTTTTAATTTCCTACATTGTTTTTGAAATGACCTCTGCGTTTCCTTTGTTAAGATTGAAACCTATCACGACTTCTGTTCATTAATACATAAGTCCACTATACCTGTATTGGTGTTTCCACTGTCTGTTTCATCCAATTTTCTATCACCGTCGCCTTCGATGTAGTTATTGCCTGTTGTTGTAGAAAATCCCACACTCTCTGTTGTGGAAAGTTGTCCTGTAGTCGGTTCTATATAAAATAAAATAAACTGCTCCTGTAAAATACTGGTTGGATTGTGTTAAGAAATGAACTGACTTTTTTCGGCGTTTAAGCGAAATAAACGAGAGAAAATTATCGGCAAATGCCATGAATCTCAATAGCGATTCGTGGTAAATTTGCCGAAAATTTTCTGTCGTTTATTTCGCTTGAACGCCGAAAAAATCAGTTCAATTCTTATATACTCACGGAATTTAACAACTGTGCATTGGGAATAGCATTATAAATAATAGGAATAACAAACCAGATATAAATTGATTGTGTTATAGTGTTATTTTAAACATCGATCTAACGTTTAATAAGAATCATTAATCTGTGATGTCAATAATGATTGTACTGCAATGCGTTTTTGTCATTGGGGGTCAAAACCCATGTAACACAATAAATAACGCTTGCATCAAAGCGCGCACGGCATCATCGCCGAGTGGTCCTCGCCAACGCTAAAGATTGTCATTCCTTACTATGATTTAACAATCAGCCAGCTGTTCCAAATTCAATGGCTGGTTCGGTAGACGTCGCAAACAACACCCAATCTCACCCCAAACGTGCTCAGTTAAGGTGAGATCGGATGAGATTGTGGGTCAGTCAATGACCTCGATGTTTTTGTTCTGTATGAAGGCTGCGACAACGCAGGCGAGCAACGTGTGGGTGAACAATGCCATGCTTCAAGACAATATGGCGGGTTTGACGTCTGAACGGGACGCACAGTAGGACGTCACGGACGGATTCAAAATTAGCGTAATCTTTTCAGCACTGTCCTCCGGCTGATTTGACGAACTCATCGAATGTTTCTAGCCGTGAAGTTTGAAGACTGAAAACGATCACGCCCACGTGTAACAGAAAAATACGTATCTTGTCGACGTAACGTTAATAGCGACATCATTGGTCGCAGGTTCTCGCGAGCATTGCCAATTTGTCAATACGTCTCCATAATGACAACATGATGTTACAATGAAGACCAAATCGGCCTGCGACATCATGTTTTCTTCATTCCAACCTCTAATATGCTGACTGAACGTAAACGTGCATTTTCAGACATAGCCGTCATGGTTGATAAATCATATCTTACTTGATTTTCCGATGATTTACTGCCAAAACAACCAGTGTACATTGAAAACGTGTTGCATGTACTGTTCAAATGAGTATTTTGACCAATTTATGCAAAAATAGACAGACGTTTTTTGACACGCAAAATTAACATAAATTTCATGAAAAGGGTAACCAATACCTTCTACACATTTTAACCAGCTGTATAAACCGTTTTTACGTGAGCTTATAGAAAACATGTACATTTGAAATAAAGTTTAACCATGCACAGTTTTTAAATTCCGTGAGTATATTTACAATATATTTGCTGTATCTTCTAATATTAAAATTAACATTTTGTAAGTACGCATGTGTGTAAAATCCATATAAGAGTTTGATAACACGAATAATATGTACTCTGTAAGACTGAATCTGTGTGCATTCGAAAGTAAAATAATAAGTTCCTTTGTTTACATTTTTAGGTTAACAACTTGACAGTTTGGTGTGATTTGACGTTATTTGGAAGTGACGTCATTTTTAAAGTAGGATAATTGTATCGAGTGTTATTGTCATAAAAAATGCAGACAGCTGCTGTTTTTCAGGTATATCAATTTTCTTGCAATTTCTCTCGTTAATAAAGAATAATTCTAGACGGGATTTATGGTTTCCGCTTATAGGAAGGCATAGATCGGTTTCTATTTCTATTTATTACAAATACGCAAATTCTGATAATTAAGAACATTTTTTGAAAATAAATACGAAAGAAGACTCAAGCAGGAAACGCAACACAAACAATACACCCATCTCTAAAGCAGAACACACACACAGCCATACCATAACACACACACACACATACATACACACACACACGCAATCCCACAATCCAAACAGAAAACAATACGCAAAACAAACATAAAGCAAAGTGAACATAGGATCCCGCCGTGGTACGGTCAGCAGCAATCAATAATTAGTTATAAATTAACCATTAACAACCACTGGGGGGTTAAACCTGGGTTTAGGGGCGCCGAACCTCACACGTATCTCCTATATTCACCTTTAAAGACGAACAGTGTACATAAAATATAAACCCTGTTCCACAACCTTACAATAAAAAAGACCGCCAGCACAGTAAGTAAATACATGTTAAACATCTAACAAAATTCTCTGACAGGAGTATTAGTAAAGTCCGCTAAATGTTTGCTGTTTAAGTTCCAAATATTAATTCGCGAATGAAAAATGCATATGCCCCGCATCATTTTGGAAACTTTTCCACAAGTCCCGCCCTCTTTGCGTTCCTACAAATTGAACAGCATTTTTTCAATGGATTTGAACGGGGCAATTGTAAATATTTGAGTTTTACGGCACTGTTACCCTAAACATATTATTTTGTGCAGAGATAGATGAATAAGTTGGGGTTTATGGCACTGCGACACAAAATAGGTCATAAAGCGCCGATGATTGGTGAGGTTTGATGATAGTTTCAGGAAGATGATTTGGCTAATCTCACTCGTTGCGAAGCAGTGCATGAGATGAAAACCACCGACCTGACTTCCTTTTAGCTGTTGGCAGAGGGGATAGTCTCGGCCTAATAAACAGAAACCTCTCCTAGGACAATTAAGCCCCAAAACCACGACAAGTTAGGTAAGTCTCTGTGACAAATTGCAGTGATTTTTATAATGTACATGTATACATATTAGTACGATGAGTAAGTATACATACAGTCAACGTGCATTAAATGGCTTTGATTGACAATACGACCACAGCCTCCTGAATACTTGTTTCTACGACACTTTATCGATGTATACACCTGTATATGCAATATACCTGTCTGTATTTGCATCTTAAACGGCACAGAATTCAATGAATCCCTTATCAGAACGGATAAAACAATGTATATTTCTTTCTAAGTTTAACTGCCACAAATAACAATGTCACAACACTTATGTATAGAAAAAACCTCAATATCACTATAAACAAAACCAAAATGGTAAGCGTTATATATCAAACATCGTGTTCAATGGTGTTCATAAAATGACTTTTATCGTTTAAACCCATGTCACTTTTTGGTCAGCAAGAAATCTACTACACATGGTCTTTCTGATTTCCTAATTATATTCATTTTAGCAACAACACGGTGAATCAGTCTTATTATACATGTATTTTAGAAATAGTGAAAACAAAGACCACGCGTCGGGTCCGATACACAGCGTATGACACTGGTCTACTCTGTTAACATTCATCAGCGTTCATAACTTTTATTTGGCAAACCGGAAAATAATGAGGATCATTAAGGTAGAAGATCCCCAAAATACAAGACGGTGGAATGCATAAAGTGCACATAGAAGCGGTCTGTACTATTTAAGTTTTGCATTAAGGTTTGACCTGTCAGTTTATGAATATTCCGTCTATTTCCGTAAGCTAGTTTTATCTGCCGGAACCAACTACAGTGTTTAGTAAATAAGCAATATAACGATGACTCGAATTGGATTATATAATCTGATAAAGGTAACTACAGTCGGTAATGGCACAGTGGTTATGTAACTGCGCTACCAATACATGTATAAAGGTTATTGCTTCGATACCCGATAGAGTTTGTTTTGTAATATTTCTTAATGTGTACTTTTAAAACCTATTTTTATGATAGACACCTACAAACCATGACATTTATGCAATTATATAAAATAAAGTACAATGAAGCATGCCTATGGAAGTGCTTACAGCAACTTTCCGTTATGCAAAGTACTCTCCGGCAGAAAGCACTCTGTGTTACTTTGGTATTTCGTTAAGCAGCAGTTTCTTTACCAAAACGTTTACTGCTTTATTTTAGTGCAAATATATGATTATATAAATAAAAATACCTGAAGCCGACAATTACAAATGAGTGCCTGGAATCGACACTCCGAGTCAATGACACTATCCACTAAGCTACTGCGACAGAGTGGCTTTTGATTATCGACTGAAGTATATTTCCTGAAGTTTTTAGTTGATCTATAAATAAAGTATACAGAAACTTCCGATGGTAGGAACGAAAGTAGACGGAAAGTGATGACTGACAGGTCAAACCTTATGGATAATACAGGCGTATTTTATTATTTATTTTGATGAATGCTTGTTTTACCTTTAAATTAAAATTTTAAACAGCGATTTCAAAGCCGTCTTAACTTGTAACATGTTTAAAACTTGCCATTATATATGTAGGACTCAAATCGAGGGCCGGTCCCAAATCGAGGGCCGTTTCGAAAATCGAGGGCTGATCCCAAATCGAGGGCCGTTTTCCAACCAAATCGTGGGCCGATTTGTAAACCATATATAATTCAGCCATACCTTAAAATTAAAACCCATTATTACAAAATTAGCTTATATGCAGGTTATAAAACGTCTCACAGATCTTTAAATAAACAAACAATATATTAACTAGTGGAATTAACACAAATAAAATGTCCCAAAATGGTGGCGCCAAATGACGCGACGTCAAAACAAACGACTTTTGCGCAAGTGACGTCACGTATTTTACCGTTAAGTGTAAACAAAAAATGGAGTCGCTTATTGACATCGGTGTCCAGTTAATACCAAAAAGAAAAAAAGCACTGTCAAAGGATCCAAATCCTAATTGGTTTTGGGATGAGATGGAGGATATAACAGAAGTGGCTAGATTGAAGGCAGAAAACCCGAAGTGGGGACCTAAACGCATTGCTGTAGCGTGTAGTACTACTGTGAACGAGAAAAAGTGCAAAAACATTCTTGAACACTATATTTATGAAGAACAAACGCGGCTATTATACGGGAGAAGTCGGGAAGTTGAGGAGAGTCACCGTAGATGCCTAACTAGAGAAGAAGTGGTATGTAAGATACGAGAAAGCCATGCATTGGACCACAGGAAGGCAGACTCTCTGTATGAGTCTTTGAGGACAGCGTATTTTCCCATTGTTAGAGACACTCTAACAAAGTTATTCAAAAGTGAGGTAAGAGCTCATTCATAAGGTATCAAGAGTATTAATAACATAAGCTTTACAAATAGCGTAGTACACAAGACAAACAGTGAAACAGACTATACATCATTATGACGTATGCTCATGACGTTCCTGTTTACATATGGATTTACAGTTAAACCTGTGTCAAGCGGCGCCATTTCTTTGTTGCAGTAGATTTACTTGTTGTAACGCCTATTTAATCAATGAATTCCCTATTTGAGGCACGATTAAAGTGAATAAAAGCATTGAATAGTAACTACTTCAAAGAAAATTAGCTATATCCTAAATTTCTATCTTATACTGAAAAAAACAATTATCCTCTATTTAAACGCAGTTAATTTAGTCCTCCATTGAAGATAAATGTTCAATTTCATAACATAATTTTGGTAGCTTAACGCAGACATAAAGTTATAGATCTATAGTGTAACGTAATTATGTTATAGATGCTGTTGTGGTTGAAAAGGAATGTACACCAGAGGCAATGGAGGATACTTTAAATACTGCCGTGGAAAGAATGCCCGCAGGTTAGTGTCAATTACTGTAGATTTGCTGTTGTCATATAATTTCATTTGGTTTTGGTGGGTTTTTATTTTTAGAATTTGTTACCATTACTTTCTGTTATCTTTAAACAGACAGGCACGTGTCCATTGCTACGTGTTTCCGACCACTGTCGAACAATCCATCAGTTACATATAATTAAGAATGGGTTAAAGACTGTGTCCTGACGATAACTTCCAGTTTCTGTTAGGTGGTTTTCCATCTAACCAATGTCACAGTTACCGTTGTTTCTACAGTTTAAAAGCTGTACATCACCAGAATGACCTAGCATGTGACGGTGCGATGTAGGTTCCACACTATATAAAAAACGAAACCATAATAAAATTGCATTATTTTCAGATGCCTCCCCAGTGAATGACCAGCATAATTGGTCACCTATGTCGATACCAATGCCGACCCTGTCGCCAGCGGTTATTACGTCTTCTCAGTCAGAACAGAGTGGTCCATCAAGTAATCCAGTGAGTTTTAATCTTAATTATCTTTTGTCAGTTAGTCATTATTAAAGATACTGAAATCAAATATTTGCCTGAAAATGTTTATTTTGTGTGAAAAGATGCCAGGTGCCTACATTAGGCTTACATGTAAATGTTAATTAAGGAAAATTATTTACATTTTAAAGACACGGGAATATAAATCGAGACCATGTGGACATAAGTCACCAAAATACACCTCTTAGTTCGACATATAAACTGCATTAATACATGGTTGGTCAAGACGAACATAACCATATTTCAAAGTTAAAAATTGGCTTAATCACGATATATCGAAGGTCGACTGTACACGTTTTTAACGTTATATCTAACGTGACGCTTTTACGTGGATTTGACGTCATTGATGTATTTTTACAGATGTGTCATGTTAACGAAGGAGAATCTCCTTTTCCCAACGGACCTGTATTTGACCCTGAGGCCGAGCCTGTAGAACACGAGTTTTCGGTAAGGCATTAAGTACATGATATCCAAGATACTAAAAGTTAATATTTCTGAGTGAAATGATTTATATAATCTTTCAAATGTTTTATGAATCCCCTGCTAGTAAATAGCGTGTGTTTTTAGTATTGCTATTATAGAACGAATTGGATAAAAAGGTACGTTGAGAGCCTTTGACGAACAACATTTCGGTATATCCAACCAGTTCAAGAAATTTTATCTAAACCAAATTTGTTAGCATTGTCTAATTATGATATTTTGACACTTATTTCCGTTTTGAGATTTAAGTCAATGTTAGAACATGGCATCATTATGACTTCAAAATAAAATATTTGTTCCTGCTACAACCGATTTTATCAGTCTTATTATGAGTTACGGTTAAGACAGCGAACCCTGTTTTGCGGCATTCGGCAATAGGGGAAAATGATATACACCAGTTAAAGAATGTTTGGTTGACACGCGGTGATCCAAGTTTGTCAAACTAAACTGTACTTTTTTTAAAAATGGCGAAGTAAATAGAGAATATTTGGTGACTAGCTTTGAATGAGAAATGTTATCTGGCAAGGCGGATGAATATATCAGGTGAGCCGCAGGCGAACCTGATATTTTCAGAAGCCGAGCCAGATAACATTTCTCATTCAAAGATAGGAACCAAATATTCTATTTATCCTTGTCACAATAGTAAAATAAATAGAGAATGCTTTTTTTTAAAGCTAGAGTCATTTTTGGTCCAGATAAGATTCTCACTAAAGAACTATGTTATTCTAGGAAAGCGCGCTATTATATAGATGACGTCAGTGACGTCACATCCTAGTTACGTTGAAAAGAAATAAAAGAACCTTTAAAAATCTAGTGTTTTTCACTCAGGAAATCTAAAAGGTGGACACTTATAGAAGTATGTCAGCAAGCGACTAGTGGCGCGTACTCTATAACGCTTTGATTGCATCGAATAGTTCGAATGAACGTCGTTACACGTCGGGATGCTGTTGAAAGAGTTTTAGAATACCTTTCCTAACAGCGGGAAAAATGAGCGTCTCAGTGAAAAAAGTAGTTCCGGCTACAGGTCATGTGACCACTTGACATAATAACATCGGTCATGTGACCACATAGCATAATAAAGCAAAGTTTATCTGTCACCCCTTTATCCGTCAGGAAAACAGGCACGTGACAGGATAAAACAGACTTTTTGATAACTTAGACTCGTAAAGTATTACTATTCCATGCACAGTGCGCTAAAGGTTTTGTTGTGCATTGTATATTTTGCACGTTTATCTGATAAACCTTTTACCCCATATGCTGTTTCAAAATGTAAAGACAGATGACCACTTAAAGCAGGTTGGAAGTAAAGCAGAATGTGTCTTAAGACAAATTCTGCTTTACTTTTAACCTGCTTTAAGCTACTATTTGCTAGGATATAGGATTTTTTTTTGGCACATATTACTGACTGTATAATTGAACTATTTTCTTCAGTTTGGGAACAGATTAAATGTTCTAAACGTCGCTTCTATGGGGGGAAAGGGTTAAGATAATTAGATCAATGTGATTATTCTTTATGTTGCAGCCAGCCGTACATGAATATTACCGAGGTATGTACAAGCGCAGATTTAGCGACCCTGTGAGGAACACTACAGGCAAGGAAAATCAGGAGCCGGTATGTTTGTCATAACTCAATGTTTGAGACAAGCTAATCTCAACCGAATCTAGAAATAAAAATTTATTTCACTGATTTTGGGGGAGAGGGGCTAAATATTTTTTTTATCTATTCTAGAAGAGGTTGATAACAGTTTGTCTTAAAGATCGATGAGAAACAGCTTCTCTTTCTCACATGAACAATGCTGTCTAGTTAAATATCAATATACAATAGAGGATCTTTCTAAAGTGATCATTATTTTTCATTTTTAATAAAGGAGTTGACTAAATTAATATGACGGGAACCTATGCGAGAGTCATATTCATTTTAGTCAACGAGTTTATTAAAAATAAAAAATAATTAGCAACGATGTGAGATTCTATTTATCACATAACAGTTTAAGCACCTATTAAATTGATTGAAGCCGTATTTTGTAGACCCACCGCTATATAGGTTTTCCGATAAAACGTTTCTTTGATTACGTTAACGTCATTACAAAAGACGTCAATTGGCGTCCCGTTACATGCAGCGCTTGTGATCGAACAGGTTGGACAGGAACCAAAACAAGGATATTCCACTTGTGTATCACGATATTTATATAATTTCTTTATGTCACTATGAGACCGCAAGTTATGTGATAAAAACAAATTTCACCATCGCAAAGCGTTTCACTTCTTGATGCACGAATCATCGAATCAAGTCGACGTCACATGTAACAGCGCGTGCGTTTTATAAAAAATTTATATTGAGAGTTACTTTATTTGTGTGCATTATGTGGGTTATTGACATTCTAAGCTTACACTAAAATCGACAGTACACATCAACTAGAATGTATTGGTATTGTTGGTTTTTGATATTAAAGTATAAGTCCTTAATAAATTTCAGCCTCGCAAAAAATCAGTCACACTGATACAGAGGACAAATCTACACAGAGAAATGTACCCGTTAGAGCAGTTTTCATCAAATTTGCAAGACGAGGTTGTGTTCTACCCAAATGTACAAGAGGCCGTCTACTACAGACTTAATCCGGCTCTCTCTGCGGGAACAGCTTTCCTGCAGACGGGTTTTTACAGACCAGGCGTTTGTACGGAAGTTATTAAAAAGCCGTCTGGTACAACGTACAGAATCAGAGACAGCAGTACGAATGTGTGTCATATAGTTAATAGATATCAGTTAAAACAGTCGTTTTAACAAACTCATTCTTACTACAAAATGGTATTTAACTACGGTCGAACTGCGATATCTCGAAATATGTTAAGTCGAAGATACCCGTAATTCAAAGTTAAAACGTGACTAAGCCACGTTTTAACTTTGAAATACGGATAATTTCGACATAACCTAGCATGAAATAATGAAGTTCCTGTGTCGACATATCAGATAGTTCGAGTTAAGCGAGTTTGAGATATCGGAGTTCGACTGTAGTTCAATCCTATTCTTTCCCATTTAAACTTTTGTGGTTAACATGAGTTAGTTAAACCGACTGTTTTAGTCTTAGCGTGATTCGGTTGTGTTCATTCATAGATAATTTGTAATAAATAATCATAATTGTCAGACTTTGGCCGGTTTCTACATTTGTTGGCAGTGCGTTGTGTTTGGTTTCATTTTCAAACTGCCAATGTACACACATGAAACGTGTTAATATTGTTTTCATACATTTCTACTTATTTGATAAAATATCGTCATATTAAAATGTGCTTCTCGTGTACATTGTCGTTATGTTGTTTATCACTGAAGTGTTAATTTATTTCACATCGGCTCGCGATTTTCGAATTGGCATCCTGATTTATCGCGGAAGCCCGTTCGGAAATCGGAGCTCACAAGTTCGAGTTGGTAGAAGAGTGTACATCACAAGATAAAAAAAACCGGCCATTTTAGCTCCGAATTTATTGAACACAATCCATATTTTCGCATATTGACACCTTGAACAATACCAATACAGTTTTTTCAAAACGGCCCACGATTTGGGATTAGCCCAAGATTTTTGGCCCTCGATTTGGGATCGGCCCACGATTTTCGAAACGGCCCTCGATCTGGGACCGACCCACGATTTGAGTCTTACATATATGTAACAAATGTAGTTTCGACAAGGGGAATAACTCCGTCATTCTTAGGTGAAAGTATCATTATGTCTTTATATAATAGGTTTTGAACTAAGACAGGTAAGTAAGCTTCGCTCACTGATTTTCCAGTTGGGGACATTGTTGTTCATGGATGACTGATTTTGGTGGCAAATAAGCCTACCTGTCAGCTGATCTTGGGACATTTCAGTTCAGGCTTTTGACAGAGAAACATATCTTCACATAAAGGAATCTTATCTAATCTTATCTGAGGTAATACAGGATGGTAAGCCCATTTACTTTTTAGCTCTTTAATTAATATTCTTTATAGGAGTTTATTGTTAATTAATTAATATGTAAAACATAAGGGTGTTTTCATTATCAAGTTAATTACAGTTGGGAAAATAGTTTATTGTAATTGGGAAATATTTAGTTTGGTAAGAACCTTTTTGTTTCAGGTAGCATTGCTGTAAAGCACATTTCACCTTTTCTTCCTTTCAAAATTACTCAAAACTAACAATTAAATTTCAGCACTACCACATAACTCATAGGAGAAATCCAGGGCACCGCAAGAGTGTGGCGAGAGGGAGAGCGGCTTTATTCCCACAGGATAGGTAGGTCTCATTGCTATTGTTAGGCCGGCCACTATATTTAAAAGCTTCAGCTTATCATTACTTTTAACATTAAAATTTTATCAAGATTAAAGCTATATGTTCAATTTTACTAATACAAAAGGCGTATTCTCCTTAAGTCAAAGGAATACAGAACATTGCTATGGTCATTATTTGCATTTGCAGGACATATATATATGTACCTGGAAGTAAATAACTCAAAGAGTTGCTGCTGTGTTTTCAGAGCCAGTAGCTAAGCCGCGCCTCTACCATCATCGCATGTAAATACAATGTAAAGACGTCTATGTAAATAAACATAAACTGGAAACGACTGACTCCCTCAGACTTTGACCCCACCAAGCTAGGGTACAAATGGCGCCCAACGAAGTGGTTTGAGGAGTATCAGGATCCAGTATACGAACATCTGTGGGTTTCCATCTTTTGGCGAGACAGTCTTCGGACAGACCATTCATCTCAACTTGAATATAACAGTAGAACCTAGAGGGACAGATTTCTTCAGCCATGGAGTCCATATTACAGAACAGCACCATATTTCACTCCAGGACTTGTTAGGACTCTATGGGACAGTGTTTGTGTCATTCTAGGACTTAGTAGGATAGTGTAGGACCAGGACAAAAGTGTAGGACAAAGTAGGACAGTTTTTCATTAATTCATAGTGGCCGTGATATTCTCTGAGGGTACAACGAAATCGTGAGTAGTAAATTTTATATATGTACGTTTTGCAGTGATTGTTCCGTAAATTTACCCTTTATTAATATATATTTCTTTCAGAATTTTGCTGAAATTCATATACAATGTATTTACCTTTATAAATTACATTTCTTGCAAAATTGGCAAGTTATATTTCTTTCAGAATGTTGCTGAAATTCATATAGTTACCTTTATGAATTACATTTCTTGCAAAATTGTCAAGTTTTGTCTAAAATTAGTGTTTATTGAATAACAGCTGCAATCTGCTTTGAAATTACCAGTTAATTTCAGTGAGATAGCAATTGTACTGTGACATAGATTTTCACTTACTAACAACTTGTTTTCCCCTGTTATTTTCTGTTCGTTTAACCGTTAACCTCAAATTTGACTAACCATTATAACCTCTAGAATGCTACCAAGTTAAAAATCCATTGGTCCTATTTCATAGTTACAGCCCTGAACACGTCAGCTAAAGATCTACTTTCGCTTTGGTTGTTTACATATTTCGCACTGATTCACCCCTGTCACGTAATGTGGTATTTTCCGTGTTGAAGTACTATCTATAGGCAGAGCTGATTCGGAGTTTCCAATCAATTCAGTATTGTTTTCCATTTAATTACGTTTCTTTTCTGTTTTGAATATCGTAATCGTTGTTTCAAAACACTTGTTTAATTCGTAGTCATCGGCTGATCTTGTTGAGGGATTGAGCAGGATTTCCTTTGGAATGTAAACAAAATTCATGACGTCATACCCAGGGATTTCACCGAACTAATTTTATCGCTAATTTTATTGGTTTAAAGCTTCTTCCTGTCTAGAATTGAATGACGTTTTATGTGGTGACGTAGACAATTTTGCCGTAGTCTAAATTTACTTAGGTATCCCCCATATCCGGTTATTTTGTTCATTCAAAACACGTGAGTTTTGTTATGACTTTACAGATATTCTTCGATTTATAACAATTCTAGTATTAATGCATCATTGCATTTGATAAGAAATAAGTTTATTTATTTGATGTTAAATTAATGACTTGAATTATTTGTCCATTTTTGGAAAATAATCAGTTGCAAGTTTTGTTAAAGCAGACATCGTTTCGGTTCAGTCAGTTTAGCCACCAACCACAACTTAGCTATTATTTACTTTTGTAAACTGTTATTTCTGCAATGAGTGAGTTATACCCTAGGGTAAATTAGTTGTACAAAGGATCGTTTTCAGATTATTATTTCCAGGGAATTTTCAGCAAATTACTTTTGACCTCTTGTTACAGCCACTGATAATCATACATTGTATAGGATCTTAAACTTAAGATAAGTGTGAGGTTGGGCGCCCCTAAACCCAGGTTTAACCCCCCAGTAGTTGTTAATGATTAATTAATTTATAATTGATTATTGATTGCTACTGACCGTACCAAGGCGGGCTCCTATGTTCACTTAGCTTTATGTTTGTCTTGCGTGTTGTTTTCTATTTAGTGTGTAGATGAAGGAATGGTATTGCGTGTGTGTGTGGTTGTGTGTGTGTGTTTGTTATGGTATGGCTGTGTGTGTGTTCTGCTTTAGAGATGGTTGTATTGTTTGTGTTGCGTTTCCTGCTTGAGTCTTCTTTCGTATTTATTTTAAGAAACAATAGCTGCTGCATAACTTAATTAATTAAGTATATTGGTCGTTTTCTAATTTGAATTATTACTTAGGTGGATATTTCTATTCTGTTTCTGGTCTGCATTTTGAGCATTTGAAGATTGATGCATACTTCGTTCCCTTATTTACTATTCAATTGCCTTATGGATTTAATAGTTATATCTTAGTTCAGTTGTATTACATCAGGGTATTGTGATAGTTTGAGATTTGATCAGTAGTTAGCTGACTTTATTTTTTTTGCATTCAATTATTAGATTTGGAATCTGTAAACGGTGGCGAGTGCTATTGATCATTGATTAGTTTAATTTATTCTACTAGTCATTGCTTGTTAGTATCCGTGAAGGATTCATCCTTTGGACATTGAGTTTGTCTGTCTGTCTGTCTAATCGCCTGCATGGTAAATTTAATAGTTTATACCTTCAGGTACATACTTTGTCTATTTGGATATAAACGATATATATTAGATCCGAGTCAAAGTATTAAAAAGATAGTGGATCCTGATCATTTATTGAATATAGGTCAAGGTCATCTATGTTAAGGTCATTGATCAGTGTCATTGAACATCAAGGTCATTGATCAGGAAGGTCACAGTGTTAGACATATGGGTCAAGGACATTGAACGTCAAGGTCATTGAAACCCAAGGTCAATGTCACTTAATTTAAAGGTCAAATTCAAGGTTATTTTCAATTTTTTTTAATAAATTGGATATTTAGACTTCAATTTGACAGATCATTTAGTTTAAATATATTGCCACTCATATTCTTTGATTAATTTAGTTGAAATAATTTGATATTTTGACTTCATTTTTCATTGATTAACTTAAGATATCTCAGGATCCATTCATAATATTTGAAAATTTTAATTCAAATAATTAATTTGATTAATTGAGTTTAAATAATTTGATGATTTGACTTCATTGGTCACAGATTAATGTAGACATCTCAGTATCCATTCCTATCATTTGAATAATTTAGTTCAATTACTGTTATGTTTTTACTTTATTGTAACATATCAGCTTAGATATTTGAGGACCTATATTCGTTCATTGGCAGCGTTCAGATTGAATAGGTAAGGTGTATATTCTTTGATTAACTTAGTTGAGATAGCTAGCAGCAAGGAGAACTTAGTTCACCTGTACACCATAGATATGTCAGATAAGAAAACTTTAGAGGGGGGCTGTAGGTGGAGTGGAGATTAAAGCAAAGGAGGAGAAGAGGAAATGATCAGTAGGTGGAGAGGAGATTAAAGCAAAGGAAGAGAAGAAGAAAATAATCAAGAAGATTACAGAAGAGGCAGCGAAGCCGAAGACAAGGATCATGCCAGAGGAGGAAACAAAACTTATCGACACCTTTAAGCACCTTGGACTTGAAAATGCAGATGATCTTCTGAAGTTAGTCGGACATATAAAATCTCCGAAGCCATCCAAATCTACTTGGGATGAAGTGTTTGATTCCCCTAATGACCATACTTCTACTACTCCACCGGGAAAATTATTTTCATACCATTTTCCGAAGCTTTCCACTTTCTTTGGTGAATCTGGCAAGGGTGACTGTAGTTGGATAACATTCAGATATGAGATAGAGTCCCTATTGAAGAAAAAGATGTTTACAGATCAGCAAATTGTGTTAGGCATAAGGAGATCACTGAAGGGAAGTGCAGCAGATAAGATTAGAAGATTAGGTACCGGGGCATCCATCATAGATATTTTTTCCAAACTTGAAAGTGAGTATGGGTACATTGAAACAAAGGAGAGTATTTTAAAGAAATTCTACTCATGTGAGCAGAATGAGGACAGCCTATCAGCATACACATCGAAGTTAGAGGACTTGTTTGAGCAAGCGGTGATCTTAGGATCTTTAGAGAGAACAGATGAGAACCAGTTGAAGAGGGTTCTACATGAGGGTCTAGTGCCGGACCTGAAGAGACAAGCGACTTATAAGCATGAGACAACGACGGAGTATGATCAGTTTAAGAGAGAATTGAGGAAACTTGAAGCAGAGAACTCATCAGTAAGAGCTACCACAAAGCCATGTAAAGCAATAACAGAGAAAAGGGATGATTTACAAGAGATAAAGGACATGCTTCACACTTTGAATAACAGGATGGATCAGATGGAGAAACAGAAATGTAATCCTCAGCATTTAGATGTACAACAACCGTTTCAACATTATGGGAGAGACAATAGCAACTTAAACAGGGGTTCGTTCACTCCAAGATTTCAAAGAGGAAATTTTAATGGAGGAAGAAGAGTAGGAAGTGGAAACTATAGGTCAAGGAGACCCATTGCCGCCACTACTTTTCAAGGAGCTTGTTTCACCTGTGGATTAAAAGGTCACATAGCCAAAGACTGCAAGAAAGATTAAAACTCCTAAGTGCTCGGGTAAAGGGATCTGCTGAGGACACGGATAATAAGGATCCCAAACTAGTTGGCGACATCTATGAGACTATAGTTCAAATTAATCAGAAGGAAACTAACGCTCTTTTGGACACAGGTAGCTGTGTTAGTGTCATCTCACGGTCTTTTTATGATGAACATCTTAACGATACACCAGTTCAGCCTATCGAGGGTATTTTGCAAGTAGAATGTGCGGATGGACAACAGTTGCCATACACTGGTTTCATTGAAGCGGATTTACAAGTAGATGAGGGTCTTCCCCAATCAAAGGCCATACCATGTTTACTTCTGATAGTTCCAGATACCAAGTACTCTGAGAAAACACCTGTTATTCTTGGTACTAATGTACTTGCACCATTACTTACTGAGTGCAAAGATAACTTCGGAGTACAGTATTTACAGAAGGCCAAACTTCACCTGCCATGGTATCTTTGTTTTCGTAACATGACCATTTCAAGTAAAACCTTACGTAGGAACAACAACAGATTGGCCATTGTCAGATCAGCAGTATCACATACAATTACTTTGAAGCCCAATGAAACTATTACAATTCAATGAGTTTTAGATAAGGAATTAGTTCATACATCTACACAAGTGATTGCGCATGAATCATCAGAATCAACAATTCCTGACTTCATAGACATTGCGTCAGAGTTATTCCACTATAGAAAAGGAGACAAGAAAGTTAATATTACCCTTTCGAATATGTCTACCAACACAGCCAACATAAACCCTAGGGAGGTGCTTTGTGAGATTCAGGCAGTTGAGATACTAGAAGAAGAGTACCAAGCTCAAGAAGAGATTGACTTGGATACCAAAAGAAGAAAAGTCGTAGATGGATTAAATTAAGATGAGGATCAACTTCAGCAGGAGGATCAGCTGCAGCAATTGAAGCAATTTCTTCAAAGGCATAGGGATATTTTCTCAATTTCGGAAACAGACATAGGGAACTGTGGAAGAGTCAAACATAGGATAGACCTTGTGGATGATACACCCTTTAAGCAGCGTCAGCAACGTATTCCTCCAGCCATGGTGAATGAAGTGCGTGACCATATTCAACAATTGTTAGATTGTGGTACAATAAGACCTTCCAAATCCCCTTGGGCCTCTAATATTGTGCTTGTCAGGAAGAAACCGGGGAAATTACGTCTATGCGTCGACTATAGGGCTCTGAATAGTAGGACAGTAAAGGATTCCTATGCGCTAACAAGAATAGAGGAGGTGTTTGACTGTTTGAACGGTGCCAAATATTTTTCGACTTTGGACATGAAGTCTGGGTACCACCAAGTCGAGGTGGAGGAGAAACACGAAGAGAGAACTAGCTTTACTGTAGGCCCTTTAGGTTTCTATGAATATAACAAGATGCCTTTTGGTCTAACAAATAACCCAGCTACCTACCAACGCCTCATGGAAGCCATTTTAGGGGACCTAAACATGACAATTTGCGTCATCTATTTGGACGACCTGATCATATTTAGTAGCAGCTTTCAAGAGCATTTGGGAAAAGGTATTCAATAGGCTAAGGGAGGCATGTTTAAAGCTTGCTCCAGAGAAATGTCATTTCTTTCAGAGAAAAAAACAGTTTCTAGGTCATGTAGTCAGTAGTAAGGGAATAGAGACGGATCCGGCTAAGATTGAAAAAGTCATGCATTGGCCAACTCCAGAAACACCAGAAGATTTGCATTCTTTTCTGTCGTTTGCGGGATATTACAGACGCTTCATAAAAGATTTTAGTAAAATCACAAGACGTTTAAGTGAACTCGTTCCCCAACCTACATCTAAGAAGAAAGGGAAGAAACTCATCAGGGATTGGTTGTGGACGGATAAAGAGCAAACAATATTCGACCATCTGAAAATAAAGTTGACATCACCGCCGATATTGGCTTATCCTGATTTCCAGAAACTCTTTGAGTTGCATACAGACGCATGTTCACAGGGTTTAGGCGCAGTACTGTACCAACAGCATGGAGATCAAAAGAAGGTAGTTGCTTATGCCTCTAGAGCATTGTCCAGATCGGAAAAGAATTATTCTGCTTACAAACTGGAATTCCTCGCCTTAAAGTGGTCTGTAACGGAAAAGTTAAGCGATTACTTGACAAGCAATTATTTTACAGTACTAACAGACAATAATCCTATGTACTTACTTCTCCAAAACTAGGCGCCACTGGTCAAAGGTGGGCATCAGCACTTTGGGAGTATAACTTTGACATACTATATAGACCAGGAGCAAAGAATCAAGATGCTGACCAGATGAGTCGTTATCCACATGAAAAAGTTGAATCCCAAGGATCAGAGTTAGTTAAAATAGAGAATGAAGTAGTCAGAGCAATTTGCAGCAGGATAAATGCTTCTCTTATAGACATTATTCCATGTGGAAGCATAAACATAGTAGAGGCTACTGAGAATCCAGGTCAGCCTATGGCTCAACTAGAAGTTAGGGAAATCAGAAGAGCTCAGAGAGAAGATAGTACCATAGATAGATGGAGAATCGCAAAGATTGATGGCCATTTTCCATTGAAGAGCCACTCAAAGGAAGACCAAATCATGAGGAAGGACTACAAACATTTCATAACAGAGTTGAATTCAAAATTCTGACACTCACATACAAAGCCATGTGCAATGATTCTCCAATGTACATTGTTAGTATGCTGGACGTGTATAGACCTCGAAGAGAGTTGCGGTCTGCGAGTAAATCAGTATCGCTGGTTGTGCCGAGAAGTCGTTTGGTGAATTTTGGAGATAGAAGTTTCATGCATGCAGCCCCAAAGCTCTGGAACTCTCTACCATCAGACTTCAGAGATGCGAGCTCAGTTGCAGTCTTCAAAAAACGTCTGAAAACACACTTCTTTAATATTTATTATTAGAACACATTAGGAAATGGATGACTGCTACCTCCGGGCTATGTTCTTGCTGTAGATATTGTGGGTCTAAATGGGAGTTCTGGAATTGTACCGTTTGCCCATGCCTGTTCGGTGGATCTTGATGGTAGGGATTGCCCCTGATCTCTTTGAAACCGACTGGCTTGGGGTTTGCGGTATAATTCAGGGACAGCTTCTTATCTTGGTGTTTTATAAAGTAAGGGTGTAATTTCAGCCATGGAGCATGTAGGTCCCGCGGGTGTTGGGTGGAGAGGGTAGATGACTGCTACCCTAAGGCTGTGTTCATTCTGTATATGTTATGGGTCTAATTTTCAGTTCTGGGGTTGTACCGTTGACCAGTGCCTGTCTGGTGGATCTTTGATGGTAGGTATATGGCTCTGACCTCTTTTGAAACTAGCTGGCGGGGTCTGTGGTATAATTCTTGGACAGCTTTCACCATTTTTAATCATGTCATTGATCTTCTATAGAGTTTTTAGTTATGGTCGCATGCTATTTTTCCTAGTTATGTTACATTAGATGGCCTGCATTGGGCGCTCTGCTATTATTTCTATTGGTCGGCAATCTTTAGCCGGTTGGTTCATTGCTGATTGATGGGGGTAGTGTGATCACCGTTTTGGGGGCTGTCTTCTGTATGTTTATTCTTATTTATTTTAGATCTAATTATAGTTATTTGTGTTTTGTCGATGGCCTGCATTGGGCGCTCTACCATTATTTATATCAGTCGGCAATACTTAGCCGGTCGGTTCATTGCTGATTGATGGGGGTAATGTGATCGCCGTTTTGGGGGACTGTCTTTTATATGTTTATTCATGTTTTATTTCAGATCTAGTTGTAGTTATTTTGTCTTTTCTCGATTTATAGGTACATATGTGTTATTTCATGTAAAGCGCTTTTGAACGCACAATCCCTGTGTGAAAAGAGCGCTATATAAATCTGGTATAATAATAATAATAATGAAAAGAGGGATTTTATTTAGGGAAGTAGAAAAAGACTACGTGAAGAAAGAACAATTAGTTTTGCCAGAAACTTACAGGTCAGAAGTTTTACAAAGTCTGCATACAGATGTAGGACATCCGGGCAAAGAAAGAACTCTACGGTTGATAAGAGAACGTTTCTTTTGGCCTGGGATGACAGCTGATATTGATCATTATGTATCAAATTGTGATCGCTGTCTTAGGAGAAAGTCTGCTACAAACTCAAGAGCACCATTGATCAATGTAACAACAACGTTTCCATTGGAACTAGTTTGTTTTGACTTTCTGACTTTGGAACAATCAAAAGGAGGTTTTGGAAACATCTTAGTTATCACAGATCATTTTACAAAGTTTGCATTGGCAGTGCCTACAAAAAACCAAACTGCCAAGACTACAGCGGAAGCTTTCTTCAACAATTTTGTCGTTCATTACGGTATTCCGTCAAGGCTGCATTCGGACCAAGGAGCCAATTTTGAGTCTGAGGTTATAAAAGAATTATGCTCGCTAACAAACATGAAAAAGTCACACACAACTGTTTATCATCCTCAAGGGAACTCAGGGCCTGAGAGGTTTAACAAGATTCTGCTAGACATATTAGGCACATTGGAAAATTCAAAGAAGGCTGACTGGAAGAAATACATCAATGGCTTGGTTTATGCATGTAATTGCACTCCCCTTGAGACCACTAAGGTGTCTCCATATGAACTACTGTTCGGAGTTAAGCCGAAGCTACCAATAGATGGACGATTCCAAAATGCTAAGGAGCAAACAACTGTAACCAATAAATCTAGCCAAGATTATATGCAAGATCTAAGAGACAGAATGAGTTTAATTAGACAAACTGTAGAACAACATGCTGAGAAAGCCAAACTGAAACAGAAGAAGTATTATGACAAGAAGGTTAAAGGGTCCAAAGTTAGAAATAGGTGATCGAGTGTTAGTCTAAATACTTTCTCATGGAGAAGGGAAACACAAAATAGCGGACAAGTTCGAGGACAGTATTTATACAGTTGAGGATCAGCCCAGAAAGGAAATACCAGTATTTAGATTGAAATCAAATGATGATGGAAAACTTAGAACACTCCATATGAATCATTTGTTTCATTTGAATACAAAGAGCATTGTGGAAGATGAAGAGAAACCGGAGCTGCAGGAAAACACATCTAAAGGAGAGGAACAGGATGCATTCGAGTCGACAGATAAGAAACAGAGTGACGTCACCATTGAGGAAGATACAGATGATGAAGATGGCTATATTTTTGTACCTGATACAGAAGTAGTTGGGGACGCCCAAAAGTCCATTGATCATCATGTAGATGAGCATAATGTTGAAGATGCAGAGGAAGAGAAAATTGAAACTATCTGTCATGATGACAGTACAGTAGAAGGGTTGACAGTTGAAGAGATACAAGAAAATCAAACAATTGATGAGGAAGTTGCGAGTCCTAAACTTGTAGACGAAACAGATGTAGAGTTGCAGTCGATTGGTGATGAAGTTACGAGTCCAAAACTCATAGAGGAAGATGTGAAGATACAGTTGGTTTCCACAACAGACGCTACTTTGGGTACTGAAACAGAAACAGTGAACATTTCTGAATCAGTAGATCAAGAACCAGAAGCGGAGCAAGATGTGACAAAAGGTAAAGTGAAGAAGAAAACAAGAATGTTGCCAGAAGCACCAACTAGGCAATCTACTAGGGTAAAATCTAAACCAGTGAAGTTTGCTGATTACCAGTTATATAGCATGACTGAAAGTGACAACACAGAATTTGGTCACAAATTGAAAGTACTGAGTAATGTTGTGGCTTCAGGTTTATGCAATAATATGGATTATGCTGTTGCCAGAAAGATAGTTTGCCCTATTTTTGAGTAGTTTTATGTGTAAACGATATTTTAATCATTCCAATTAATGTATAGTTGTAGTTTATTATATCTGTAATTGATAGTTGTAGTTTGTTATATTTGTAATTGAAAATGTGTGGTCACATTTTCGGGAGAAGGGGAGAAGACGGCATTTAAATTAATGCTCTTCTCAGTTTATATGTTCAGATTAACGTTATTCATAGTTCGTGAATAGTATTGGAGAAGATATAGTGGTTAGATTTCATTGTTTTTGACACGTTGAAAATCATTTCGTTTTGCTCAGTTTGTAGATTGGCATCAGAATGGTGATATCCACAGAGGTTTGAAGAGGATTATATTAATGAAAAATGTTAATTTTTCTGCCTACATTAAGGTATTAATGATCAATATGTCTCTGTAAGAAGGGTACAAGGGACGAGTGAATTTACAGAATATTTGTAGCCTTCTCACAGTTTTATTGCAAGAAAACATAACATGTCATTTTGAAAAAATAATTATTGTTCTAGCTCTAATTGGTCGGAGTTTTAAGTTAGGTTCATGAGGTGGTCTATGGTTAAAATGACTGGGACGTCATTTTTTCGGGCCAGGGAAGTATGTAACAAAGATAGTTTTGACAAGGGGAATAACTCCGTCATTCTTAGGTGAAAGTATCATTATGTCAGGCAGAGTTGCCTATCTTTATATAATAGGTTTTGCACTAAGACAGGTAAGTGAGCTTCGCTCACTGATTGACCAATCGGGGACATTGTTGTTCATGGATGACTGATTTTGGTGGCAAATAAGCCTACCTGTCAGCTGATCTTGGGACATTTCAGTTCAGGCTTTTGACAGAGAAACACATCTTCACATAAAGGAATCTTATCTAATCTTATCTGAGGTAATACAGGATGGTAAGCCCATTTGCTTTTTAGCTCTTTAATTAATATTCTTTATAGGAGTTTATTGTTAATTAATTAATATGTAAAACATAAGGGTGTTTTCATTATTAAGTTAATTACAGTTGGGAAAATAGTTTATTGTAATTGGGAAATATTTAGTTTGGCGAGAACCTTTTAATTTCAGGTAGCATTGCTGTAAAGCACATTTCAACTTTTCTTCCTTTCAAAATCACTCAAAACTAACAATTAAATTTTAGCACTACCACAAAACTCATAGGAGAAATCCAGGGCACCGCAAGAGTGTGGCGAGAGGGAGAGAGGCTTTATTCCCACAGAATAGGTAGGTCTCATTTCTATTGTTAGGCCGGCCACTATATTTAAAAGCTTCAGCTTACCATTACTTTTAACATTAATATTTTATCAAGATTAAAGCTATATGTTCAATTTAACTAATACAAAAGGCGTATTCTCCTTAACATTTAAGTCAAAGGAATACAGAACATTGCTATGGTCATTATATGCATTTGCAGGACATATATATATGTACCTGGAAGTAAATAACTCAAAGAGTCGTTGCTTTGTTTTCAGAGCCAGTAGCTAAGCTGCGCCTCTACCATCATCGCATGTAAATACAATGTAAAGACGTCTATGTAAATAAACATAAACTGGAAACGACTGACTCCCTCAGACTTTGACCCCACCCAGCTAGGGTACATATAGTCAATTTAAATTTCTAGGGATCCGTCTTTAAATATTCGTTATGTAACATCAAAATTGTTAAGCAGTTTGAAGTCGAAATTTCTATTAAGTAACGCTTTGTTTTGAACAGCTGGAACTTATCAACTCTAGGTAAGGATCCTTCAGGAAGATAAGAATATTTCATTCGCTTTAAATAGCATATACAACCACTTCCATTTGTAAAAGTAAGCATGTTTAAAAAACAGGGATGGAGTCGTTACAATCTCCCGCACATCTGAGACAACGCCTTAACATCGCCCTCTAACCACAGCGGTGTTAGTGGTCAGTTAGTAACAGACAGTCACTGACGAAGCCTGAGGTAATCAGGTTAAAAACTCCTAGGTAATTTTTTCGATATTTGTATGTGAATTGGAACAGTTACAACATTGCAATAATAAACACTACCACACAATTAAACTTAGGTAACAGTTATATCTTACCTGGAACGGTCTTCGAAGTTACAGGTTTTATTTCAGTTGAACTGCCCGCAGTAAAACATGTTATTGTCATTTCGATATCATTGTTTCCATTTTTTTTTGGATCTGAAATAGATATAAGATGTTCGCCACTTTTACAGTCTTTTATGCATGTATCAACAGATCGATGGGATCTGATCGTTTTAAAACTGTCTTTATTTCTGTGAGGATATAGTCGCAATGACTTTGCAAGTAAAGTATGGTATATAAATGCCCTAATGTACTTTAAATTTTTGATAAATGACACAATACAGATTGTTTGATAAAACTGAAATATGAATAACAAACGTTTATCCTTGTTACTACCACGGCGTTGTCAGCTGTACACAAGTGTAGTTGGCTTTTCTTTTTCAAAAATGTTTCAGAACTATATGATTGAGTGTCAAACAGTTTGAATGTTTGGATCCTTATCAGACGCCGCGTAACGACGGAAGCATCATAGTGAAACAATCGCACACCAAACATGTGTTTTACAATACATTTGTTAGGGAATTTATACGTCAGAGGTATTGTAAACCGTCGGTTCAAACTCTGAAATTTATATCTCAACCTGGCTATAGCAATGTGGTCTTCAGTCGTGTTGTTAGCTATGTCTAAAGGCACTTTTTTCTTTATGATGTACTAACTTTATGAATATATATTGTCTATGTACTTACGTCCATTTATTTCGTAGCATTGAACTTGGTCCATTGATGTACTTTTGTTGAAGCTTATAGTTTGTACATTGATGTAAGGAAATGTGCTAACAGAGTTAACAGTGTTGTTGATGAAGTGACCATCAACAGCCACGCTTAAATATCCAGGATCATCTGATAGCGGAGTGACACTGACATTCCAATGTTTGTTGCTGGAGGACAGGGTGCAAGTACAAAATGTCAGCTCTCCAACTGGTACTCCTCCAGCATCCAGATATACAACATCCCCAGTTTGTGATTCCTGCTGACAAAACTTGATACCTGTAAGTTAAGAAATAAAAAAAGTTAAAAAATAGGTCAGCAACAAAGTAGGTTAGACGTGTGCCCTATAGTTATACTGGAGAAACGTTTCTAGATCAAACAAATATTCGTATCTGGATCAGGGAAATTTGCCGCCCACAGCTTTCATTTCTCTGGAATTTTCAGAAATCTGTAAGATTTCCTTCCTACAGATTTTATGTAATTAAGTTTATTCTGTTATTTTGTATATACTTTCATTAAATGCATTTCTATAATGGTTTTATATAATGTTTTCAATATAATAGTTTAGAACACAAAAGCACATAAAAAGGGAAACAGTATATAATAAGGTAGAGAGCAAATATAACTTTGTGCGTCATCTTTGCAAAGCTTTTATATAAATTCACTCCAATATTTAAACACATTGTGAGAGACTTTTTGCAGTATACACATATTTTTCTGCCACCATCACACCATCAATGGTTATGTTGTTTGTGAAAAGTTCTTCATGTACTTGTTCTATGTAAATACTATGAAAGTCACAACTTAATACACTATGATTTTAAATAAACCATATTTCATAGACCTGCGAAGAGGTTATTTTGTATTAAAATGTTCATGTTAAACCATATTTGTTTAAATTAAACATGCATTAATTTCATTCTAAATGTCAATACTTCAACAAAATATGTTCAGAATAACTTTGCTTTATATTATCACAATATATTATTGTTTTCAAAATGGAGTAAAATGGCAATAATGTACTCACTTGGTGTATTCGCTAAAGGACAATAATCCGCTGACATAGCTGGAACAAAATAAGTGCACAACGATAGAACCAGGAATTTTTAAAACAGCTTTTTTTCTACTCACAAAGAAAAAAGGTGCTTCCCAAGTAACAATACATGACAAGTACTTGAACAATTTTGTAAACTCTAGATTCAAAACATATGAAAAGAATAAAACAAAGCAACCAGTCACATGCAGTTATTAATCATATGTGTGAAAATAATTCTATACTGTATTGATTGGTGTTTGTAGTTTCATTAGTTTACACAAAATCATCGACGAAATATCAGGTAGATAAAATCGGGATGTACTGAACTTAAATGTAAAATATTTAAACCAGGTAAGGCAGGATAATATTTCATGTAAGTAGAATAATATTCTATATGCACAGCTCAAGCTACTTTAATCGTTTATCAGTGTATCTCATTCCAATGAGATAAATATTATAATGTTTGCAGCCCCAAAGCTCTGGAACAGTCTACCATCAGAGATTAGAGATGCAAGCTCAGTTGCAGTTTTCAAAAAGCATCTGAAAACAAATTACTTTAATATTTGTTATTAGAACACTGCTACCTATGCGATATGTTCTTGCTGTAGATGTTGTGGGTCCAAATGGGAGTTTCTGGAGTATTATCTGGTTTTCGGTCTCTTATAGAAATTTTAGTTATTGTCGCATGCTATTTTTCCTAGTTATGTTACATTGGGCGGCCTGCATTGGGCGTTCTGCTATTATTTCTATCAGTCGGCATAAATAAGCCATTTGCTTCGTTGCTCTCGATTGTTGAGGTAGTGCAATCGCCGTTTTGGGGGCTGTCTTCTGTATGTTTAGTGGCCTTCGTTGGGCGCTCTACTGTTATTTCTATCAGTCCGCATAAAGAAGCCATTTGCTTCGTTGCTCTTGATTGATGGGGTAACGTGATCGCCATTTTGGGGGCTGTCTTTTGTACGTTTATTATGTTTACTTTATATCTAATTGTAGTTATTTGTCTTTTCCTGGCGGCCTGCATTTGGGCGCTCTACTATTGTTTCTATCGGTCGACAATCAGAAGCCGGTTGCTTCATTGCTGATTGATGGGAGTAATGTGATCGCCATTTTGGGGGCTGTCTTTTATATGTTTATTCATGTTAATTTTAGATCATATTGTAGTTATTTTGTCTTTTCTTGTTTGTAGGTACATATGTGTAACTTCATGTGAAGCGCCTTTGAACGCACTACTCCTGTGTGAAAAGAGCGCTATATAAATCTGGTATAATAATAATAATAATAATAATTTTATCGATACAAAAATGGTATTTAAAATAAAATAACTGAGATAATTCAATTTTTGGCAACCACATATTTTGTTCTCGATTATATCAACTTCTTGTTGATCAACATGATCAAAGTAATATTTTCACTGGACATAACTTGTGGCGAATGTAGGGACATAAAGAAGGAATAAAAGGACGAAGCGGCTGCTATATACGTCTACACTCTTTATGGGACCTTAAAGATATGTGC
Organism: Gari tellinella; assembly: GCA_922989275.2. Taxonomy (NCBI): domain Eukaryota; kingdom Metazoa; phylum Mollusca; class Bivalvia; order Cardiida; family Psammobiidae; genus Gari; species Gari tellinella. The sequence continues at coordinate 30,306,339 of OV277860.1, forward strand.
TGAACTACTGTTGGTGGTAACACCAAGCCAGGTGTTAAAGCATGCAGCCCTGTGCGAGTTGTGATGTTACTGTTATCTTGTCTAGGGATATAATCATCCAAACGTCTGATGTGAGGCACGTACCTTGAATTTGTTAGTTTGGTTGATGAAACCCATCCAAAAATCATTGAGTGTGAGTATGACAGGGCCTCTCTAGACAACTTGAGATTAGTGACATTGGCTAGGCACACTTTACTCCTGTTTTAATTACATTCACGCCTACTGAGAACGATGGGGAATAGTCCATCAAAGGACTGACAAAATGTCTTTAAAGACCATTGCACCGGTTTTTTTAATTATCATAACCACTGGTACACAACTCCGTCACAACGGAAATTGGAATTGTTGGGACAGCTCGTCACGAAACGGTTGCGAAGTGTCCCGCACAATTGAAAGACGTAAGTAACTTATGTGGGATATTGATAATAAAAATAAACCATTTCTTGGTTACATTTACGAAAGTTAAGTGAAACATGTTATACTATGCCATTCTGTATCATTTGGGTCGAGCGTACTTTCCATAATCGTGTGATTTCTATAAAAGCCGTCGCAAGTTGAAAATGAAAGTAGATTTTCTGCAGTTCGCACATGTTTCAGCCATTTAAACCGTCGTAAATGTTAAATAAATGCTTCAATTGTTTGAAAACTACAATATCATGAAAATACTGTAATTTCCGCTTCGAATTTCTAAGTTTGTGCACCATTTCAAACTGGAAAAAGCAATACCATCATGATTGCTGCAATATGAACAGAATTGTAACGGTTTGGATAACAATCAGGGTGTTTATGTCACAATATGTTTAAGAAAGCGTCACGGTCTGGCTAACGATATTTCAACTGCTACATATATTAGATTAGAACTACATACATTGATAGAAGGCACTGCAGAGGATTGCAGTGTGTATGATACATAAGTTTATTCGTTCTGGCATAACATGAACTTGAAGTGTCGAACGTCTTGTCTATTTTTTATGTCCCACATGACTAAATCGGGGCATATTGTTTATGGTCTGTCTGTTAGTTTGTTTTTCTGTTCATCTGCATGTCCATAATTTAACATTGCTCATAACTAAATACTTTATATGTGGTTTGTGTACTCATCTTGAGAATCTCTTGAGTTCGGCACAACTTGGGTCATTTAGAGGTCATTTAGATGAATTTAACATTGGCCATAACTTTAGAGCTGCATGTAATAGAGACGTTATACTTGGAATGTGTACTCAACTCAAAACGCTATTGAGCTTGGTACAACTCGGGTCATGTCTAACAGAGGTCAATGTCATTTAGAGGTCAAATGCGGTTAATTTGACATTGGCCATAACTCTAGAGCTACATGTATAATATAGAGACTCCATATTTGGCACGTGTACTCAACTTAAGAAACTCTTTAGCTCAGTACAGTTTGGTCATGTCAGACAAAAGGTGAAGGTCATATAGAGGTCAAATAGAATTAATTGAACATTGGACATAACTTCAGTTTAAAATCTAGTAAAAACTTGTTTCTTTGTACATAACTTCTGATGTAAATCTCATTACGTGTACGTTTCCTGCGGCTTAAACTTTACAACACCAAGAAAAAGCTGAAATGCAATGTGATCAAAGTTCTCGGATGCAACCGGTTCGAAATAATGCCACCTTTTCTGAGAGCCAAACATTTTCACTTAACTAGGAAACAACACGATGTAGTAGATGTTTAAGCTGCCCTGTTGTTTTAAAACATACCCATCATCTACGGTGAAATAAACGTAGGTGTGTTATTGTTATCAGCAGTTTCCCCTGTGCATAGTGGACGTAGACGTTGACTTCCATTTTCAACTGTCAGTCAATCTGTTTTTGCAGTGTCCATTGGTCCAAACGACGCACTTTGTCCTTTCGTGTCAGGTGTTCTTAGACATCGCAAAACAGCACTTTCCGGGGGTAAATTAAGTCGTTCGTAGGGCCCGGACGTTTCACCCCGCAATGTCGGAGGATGTCCGTTTGTATATTTTATGTATTTTGCTTCCAGATAAAACATTATGTGTTAACGTTAGAAATAACAAGTTCTGTTCACGATGTGCTTCTGTGCAATGCAGAATGGTGTCCTTGTCCGTTTTAAATTCCAATTTGCTGCAAACTTGTACAGATGTTTATTTTCATTAAAATGAAAAGTGGATTAGAGTAGGTATTGTGCAACAGTTACAGACGAAACACATCTATTTAATGCGGCAAACTACATCATTAAATTTCTTTTTTTCTCCTACAAAGTGTTAGTCTCTCTGTAAGCATAAAAGGGGACCAACTAATGTTCATTTTATGGTTGTTTGATATCATTTGAAGGAAAAAAACATATTCTGAATTAAAGAAAATGTAGTAAACAAACCGTGACAACTATATCAGAATCTTTCCGAAACCGTGACACTGTATCGTCCAGACCGTGACATTATAGGTATTTTTGATAATGTTATTTTATGCGATTTTATGACGGATATGTACGGATATGTACACGGTTTTCAATATATATATATATATGTTATGAATTAAGATCAACCTACGTCTGGGTTAGATTATTCTTATTGTCTCAATCCATTCCAAAAATACGCTTAGAAACAGTTTTATCGGTAGATTACAGTAGCTAAATATGTATTTTGAGTAATATTTGCTATCGTTTTCATAATGATATCAACAAAAAGGGATAAAAAACAAATACGTTACCATGATTCTTTTCATGATCCTACATGGTTTATGTTATCTTTTGGCATTACCGTATAAGTGGTTTTTTTCGCGAGAAGGAAATTTCGCTATTTTCGCGTGTGTATCAAACTCGCGTAAATATAATCCGCCAAATATTCCTAGCTTTCTATAATTCATTTTCGACAGCAAAGTCCACTCGAGGCAGTTTGTTATCTAAACTTCTCTTCATAATTTACATTATAATTATGTATAAACACTGATATCAGTGCATTGCCTGATAGTCTAGGTCTAGATTAATCACAACTCTAGCCTGTGCTCAACTAGAATTAAAAAACAAAACAAATACACAGCATGGCTTATTTCATAAAACGAAACACCATTTCTTCGTTCCCGTGTTCTTATTTCCGGACGACATGCTTGTTAACGTAATACAGAGACGGCTATATAAAACAGAATATTCTGGTACTTAATCGAGTGTCCACGGGTACTTTTACCTTTTTCATGTGTGATAACTTATGCAAATATCGAAGTTAATTAAAGAGATCTAAAGACGAGTGTCAAACAATTTGGATCCAGATTCTTGTTGTTCTCTGCGTATTTTCTATACTCAAACTGTTTTAAAATGCCAATTAAGTCGCCGTCGGCAGACAAAGGGTTAATCGCTTTTACAGTTTGACTGATGATTTTCACTCGCGACAGACCGCTTGTCTGCCTGCGGCGTTTCTCCATTGTTTACGCGTATATACGGGTAAACTTAGTGTGAAAACGTTTGGATCCTTGAGAGACATCGATTTACTCGGCATCTCATCTGGATCCAATGGTGACTTTCTGCCGCTTTAATCGTTTATTTACGGAGGAAAGACGGAAATTGTATCCGATCATATTGTAAACAAGTGTGCCAAATACTTTATGAAGGGATGACAGATATCCGTCATGATGAAAAAATAGTAACTTCCCTTAGTTTTGAATGCACCATTTATTTATGAGGATTTATTGACAAGACACAACCAAAAATGGTAAAATGAAATAGATTTTCATATCATATCCGCGAAAAATAGATTTGCAATACGCTTACGCGAAAAATGAAAACGCTAAAAAATCATTTTCGGTAGAATCGCTAAATTTGCGTCTCGCGTAAAAAACCACTTATACGGTATTTCGTGTACAGTCCGTGACGCTGTCCGAACCGTTTCGCTACAGCTTTACGAAAAAGTTCGTGACGGATCAGTGAAAAACCAAATTCCGTTGTGACATAGTTGTGTACCAGTGATAACATTCAGATTTTTTTTACATTTTGCATGTTGCTAGTGTATACTCCTACCAGGAACATTCGTTACGAAACGTTGCAGAAAAATCCACAGATAATTAAGAATCCCCGAGCGGGGTTAGAACCCGGGGCGCTGTCATTACAGTCCAATACCCATACCTCTGAGACAAATGTTTTACTCGCTAACTCTGTAGTTAGGCATTACATATATCACTTAGGATGACGAACAAGGCCATTTCGGTATATAAACCAATTCGGCATATTAAAAGCCAATTCATCATCGTATCGTCCCTCCCGGACGGGTCTTACGAGGAACTCTCGTAACGAAGCATAGAAGAAAAATCCACGTTGGATATTTTGAATCCCCGGACGGGATCGAATTCGGGGCGCTGGTGTTACAGTCCAATTTCATAACCTTTGAGCTAAAGAGACTACTCGCTAACCGAGGAGATATACCCCTAATGATCCGGAGACAGGTGCTTTTGATTTAAACATGTCAGAAATACCCTCTTCAGCTTTTTAATTTACCTGATTTGTTGGGTTATACATATTTTTTCATAAATGGTAAAATACATGTATAGGAGCAAGTAGCACCAAATATATATATAAAAAAACCCCGCAGTATCCGTCAAAAATGAAACACATCAAATCGTTTGAGATTAACTTGTCTAAAATATCGACTCATGACAAATCCTATATAACCTTGGTTTTAATTCAGATATCTTAAATAGTCTACTTATTCTACGTGTTTCCCTTATAAATAAATTTTTAACGACTTTAATAATCATACCATCAATGATACAGAGACGTACATAATTATGGAATCTATATCATCTACACATGTACTTAGATAACAAATGTCTTACTTTTGCAGCAACGACAGGTTCTAGGATAGGACATAAGCAGTTGCATCGAACCTAGTTCTTTGTATCTGTATCCTTATAGGAAAAAAGGCTAATTAAAACAAAATGTTTGAATTACGTAGCAAGCTATAGCTATTAACCCTTCCATCGCTAAGCACTTATATTTGCAAACGTGGTGTCTGATTAGGATCCAAAAAATTATATCATTATATCAAAACTTCTTTCTTAAAGGTACGCATAAAATTCCAAACTTATCTGATAAAAGGTGTACATAAAATTTAAGCGGTAGATATATTAGCAATGACAGTGTTAGGCAAGTATTTGCAGCCGAAATGCAATGAAACGTTAAAATAAGACAATAAGTTAAACGGTTACCTGTTTTGAATGAAATGAGACACCATATGGTAGTAAATGTTCGTCTGTTCATCTCGAAAACAGCAGTGGTTCAGACTTATAGCCTTCAGTGTTCTGTGTGACACTGCCTATTCACGCTCTGTAGACACTGCGAAGAGTTATATTTAGCTGTTTAGCATACCAGGAAGTAAACAAATCAACACAACCCCCTTTATTCCCCTTACCCGAGTACAAAGGTTGGTTACAAACAGTTTGGATACTGATCAGACACCGCATAACAGGACGTCTGACCAGGATCCAAACTGTTTGAAATTCAATACGATAGTATGTAATTTATTTTACTTATTAAATTTGAGAAATAAAGCAGGTGGCAGTTGGTTGAAGTAGATGTGGTCATGGTAGCGAATTGGTTTAACACTTGTTCAGCGACACGATATATCTTCTTGGTCACATAGTGAGGTCTGTTTTCTAATCAACTTTATCATGCATGACTCTATTACAGAATAACTATAAAAGCAGTGTCGATTCAATTGGGCTCGGGTATCTTGTATCTATGAGATGAATGCGAAAAACGTTAATTCCTTATTGCGGGTCACACCATACTAAAGCTTTACTTTCAATGAATGAATGTGTAGATTGTAATACCTTATAATAGCGAGTTCACGTTAATCGACCGTCTATATTTGCAGTTTATGATTTGCATATTTTACACAGTCAAGAGATAAATGGCTCATTACTGTAGCGTTAACAAACAGAGTTGCTGGACGCTATTTCAAAACCCATGTACATTCAATTATTAACTTTAATTTATTACTGTTCTGCAGTAGTTAGATCAAGGGAATGTAAAGTGAAATATAATAGTCCCAATTAAATACAATTTGAATTCGGCTGTATGATTATAACCCCTGTACTTCCATAGCTCGAATGCATAGGTATTTACAAACACAAATCCTTGTAAGATTCAGCATTTCATTTTCGATTAAAAATGTCGTAACAATATATACATGTATCCAGTGTTGATTTATCAGCCTTTGAATTAACCTTTTCCCCCATATACTTGGGAAATAAAAGATTATCAGTGATAGTCCCAATAAAATAAAACTTAAATTAGGCTGTATGAGTATAACCAACGTACTACTTTAGCTTGAATGCATAGGTTTTTACAAACAACAATCTTCGTCTAATATGCCAACTTCCATTCCACTCATAATTGCAGTCTAAATAAGTTTTCGGAGTTGATTTATCAGTAGTTCATTTAACCTTTCCACTTACAGAAGTGTCCATTAGCGCATTTTATTCATTCCTTCATAGAAGAAAAAAGTTTCAATTTTATTCATTCATAAACATGTACGAAAGGAAAATGTTTCTATCAGAGGGCAGCTTAAAGCAGACTGAAAGTAAAGAAGAATGCGCATTAAGGTGCAATGTGCTTTACTTTCCACCTGCTTTAAGTGGTCAGGTGTCTTCAAAACTAGAAACAGGCTATAGCAGGATAGTAAGATACAACCAACTGTTTCCCCAAAATAACAATCGGCGTCTGATCAAGACTCAGACTATTTTCCAGGTTTATTCCGTCAACTTTGCCTAAATCGGAAATAACGAATTGAAAGCATTTGTGAAGTGTTGTCAGTTTAAAAACAAACAATAAAAGAGTAAACCAGAAAGCTTTATTGGGCGTTTTAGATATTAATACATATATAGATGTACACCATTGTTAATTTTAGAATCTCTGTGTCACAGTATTGTACATAGATGATGCGCCGAACATTAATTGTGGTACACAATCTATATTAAAATAATAAAAAAATATACATAAAAGCTAATGAGATTTAAATAAAAAAATGCCAAATGTGCTGACGCTTTGCATAAAAAGACCGCGAACTGAATCCATTTTGGTATTGTCTGATTTTTCTGACTTCACAGAGTTATTTTTAGAACAGAATAGTTAATAATGGTTAATAATGCGCTAACTTTACTGATATTTCATTGTTTCTCAATAAACGTATTTATATACTAAAACTATTATTCAATTGCAAACAGGTTGGAGCCAGATCAGACGCCGGATAAACCGACGTCTGATCAGGCTCCAACCAGTTTGCAACTTAGATTAAAAAAATAGTTAAAACTTCTAAAAGTTAATTTCCACTGTTTAGTGCATTGCGTTTGCGTTTAAACGGGAAAGAAAAATATATCCTCTACAGTACATTACGCACAAAATTACAGCTATCCGCATTTCTAACTGGCTGTAGAGAAAACTCGTCCCTTTCAAAGTTTTAGAATGTTCCAATCTAAAAATAACTTAGACAGGTCAGAAGAAAACACTAATATATTCAAGGAATATACAGAATTTGTTTTGTTCTCATGGAGGTAAACAAAATAACAGGGTCACACTGTCAGAATTGTTTGGTCCAAACTAAGGTTTTTTCACAACGAAATATATTCTGGATATCTTTTAGAATTCAATTTCACTACTGAATATAAGAAAGAAATAGAGAATCTAACATGCGTGCTCATTATTTATCACGTTCAAGCCACAGGTTGTAGTCCCTGCGCCAGATATATATTCACCGCCAAACGTGACGTTTGTTTGTAGTAATGTCATCGCAAACGACGTCATTTGGCGTCCCGCTTCATGCAGCGCCTGTGGAGAACAAGTGGGCTCGAGGTCATAAAGCGCTTGAGCTGAGTCTTAGTGTTTTCTTAAGCATTTGATTGGTAAGATTTGAGCCTAGGCTCAAATCTGACCAATCACAAGCTTGAGAACTACGCTAGACTCATCACAAAAGCTTTAATACCTTGGACCCTGGGCTAAGAGAAAATTGTCTCGACAAGGCGTGACCTAATTATTTTATTTTTTATAGGGGTATGAAAACAATACAGCTAACCAAAAGTAACAAAAACAAAAACTACTACATGTAATTTGTATGTATGTAGTACATCTTTTTCGTTAATGTTTCTTTATGTTACGACTGTGGTGGAACTTTTAATGATGTAGCTGGATATATTTGACATGGCTTCAATATAGAGTATATCTCCAATACGAATTTTTTTTTTGGACTAATACCAAACACCCTTTACTGCAAGGATACTGCAATATGTTTATCCCCAAATGTTTGTGTAAGGAATACTTTAGGTAGTAAGTTTATATGTGTTAGATCCTTGTCAGCTGCTGACATCAAAACTGTTTGCAAATACCAGTATACTCGGGTCAAGTAGTAGAATAGGTCGATGAGGGAAAAACTGTAGTGTTTAAACTTTGTTACGTTCTGATTCAATAAACGCTTCTGCAATGGTCATAATGTTATCAGGTGCTGCTGAATCATTCACATCCAACGTTGAATCTTGTGTTGGAAAATGAAGAGCGGAATAATTGTCACAGCTTTTGGTAGCCTGAACAAGAGTAGTGTAATCAGGTCCGACGGTATCCCGGTCGTTTGCATCAATGATTGTGTTATTGTCAATAGTCACAGCATTTTCATACTGTATGTTCTCATTAAGGTAATAGTGAGTTTCCGTCTCTGGTCCCTCGGTCTCTTTTGACTTTTGACGGGTGATAGGCCGTTTTCTAAATGATATAATACAGATAAAATAGTATAGACAGTTTAACCTTTCATTCACAGATCGTGACTTGATCTGTTTTTGTAAACCATTCTGGTGGAGATCAGACGTAGCATAATTCAATAGTAACCCTTTCACTGCCGTGACGTCATCAATTAAAAACAAATGTCGTCTGCTTTTGTTTCTTAAATTTAACTTTTGGGTATTTTGATATCAGAAATATTGAAATGAGTGGCAAACAGTTTGGATCCTGATCAGACGCCGCGTTACGCGGCGTCTGATCAGGAATCAAACTGTTTGCAAATTACTTTTGCACTCGGGGTAAGACAGTGAAGGGGTTAAGCAAACATACATTGCAGACGACGGTAGTTTTACAGCAAACAAATAATTCGACAAGGGGAGTTATATGATCCTACCCATCTACTGTATTAGCAGTCAGCTATCTTGTCCTGTATATGTAAAACTCCACACATATACAACAAAATATATTTTTAAAGATTATTTCTAAAAATTGTACTTGAAAAACTATAAAATCCATGTACATGTAGATTTAAGTTTTCATTCTAACATGGTCACATGTAAGTGCGTGTTGATTAACGTTAATAAACAATTTGAATGACGAATTTAAACAGATGCTGGTCAAAATGCATTAGATTTAAATTTGAAAAATGTAAATGGAAGGTGTTATCTAAGTAGGCGATAAAACAGCAGCTAGCTGGTATAATATAGCATATCAGATAATCGTTTATAAAGAATGTGATTCCACCCACCGGATACAAATGAAAATTGTGATTGAAACTGCAACGATGATAACACATCCTCCGACAACAGCGCCTGCTATGACCCCTGAATCTACAGAAATAAATAGATTAATTTTACTTTACAAGACATATAAATCAAACACAATGCAAAATAACATTCAAAATGATAGTTTCGTTCAAATGGTCATGAACTATTTCTGGTAGAGTGTCAGGCAGTTATCGACGTCATCTGGCACCACTAAAGTATTTGAAATCTGTACTTTTCGATGAGTTTATTAAGTTAAGGCTGGTGAATGTAAATTGTTTTTGTCATAGTAGACCGTTTGAGGGGAAGTCTGCGTTCTAAAATATCGAATGAAAAGTTGAAGATCCTTCTAGAAGTTATATTTTTGACAATATCTTTACGAGCTTTTGTCAGTGGCATGTACGTGATATAATTAAGGTCATACATGAGTGTAGGTAAGGTCGGGTCATGAAGTATGTCAGTAGATTAAATTGAAGAAAAAGCTTTTGGCCACCGAAGGTGCCTTAATTTTAGCCAAACTTTCTTGAAACTTGCTTATATTTGTTATGCCGTGCTTATTGTACCTAATATGGAATACACAGTGCCATTAAATATTTATTTTTAAATGACACTGTATATTCCATATTAGGAACAATAGACACGGTATAACGTATGTATCTTACCGACTACCTTTGATTTGACACATGTAAGGCAGAGACCAACTTTGAAAGCCATATGCCCAGCATGGCAAAAGTTATAGACAATATTAAGATTTTGCGACACTGACAGACAAACAAACAAACAAACAGGCAGACAGACAGGGAAAACACCTATATGCCCCCGATTCACATGTTATTGGTGCATAAACATGACTTTTCGACATCTGGAGTTGACCTTTCATGTCTGAAATATACAAATTCACACTTCTCGGAATGTATTAGAGTAATGAGTATATCAGCTGTGAAGTCTGAATCTTCTGAGGGTCAATGGTTGTTGCAATTTCAAATAACTTACCTTTTTTGCCCCAGTGACTATTAATCTAATATGTTTGAAATATGCAGATTATATAACACATACATGTACTTAGTGTCGCAAGTATACCTAATGTAATGTCCCAATCAACTCAGAATCAAAGGTAATTACCATTTAAACAATTGTCCCTTTGACATTTTTTACCTTGACATTTGACCCAATATGCCTTCATATGCACCTTAATATAGGTGACATATGTTCAATCGTTAACTTTGTATATAATGTTTCAAAATTAGACCTACGTCAAAGCTGAAAAATAAAGTTGACCTTTTGACCTAGGTGCCATTGACATGTTTGAAACATGCATATTCAAGTTTTTCTTAATACGAGCAATAAATAAACGAAAGATATAGTCATTATCACGTAAGGGAAAAATTCACTGCCCTTCAAATAGTCTACCTTTTAACCTCTGTGACCTTGATCTTTGAGCCGACATGTCCAAATTCTACATAGATTTCCACATCTCTGCATACGAGCACACTGTTTGCTATGTATTGAGTGTGTATTGATAATAATTCAAACAGGACAGGACAAAATCAATATACCCAAGATAAAAGACATATGAGCATAGATATGCCTACCATTTCCAGAAGTGACTTCAGATGAACCGACAGTTGTTGTTGTACGGGCACTGCTTCCTGTATGGAGAAAAAAGAGCACGCATCTTGTTAGATAAGTTACTCTCTCATAGGTCGAAAATAACCATATTCGTATATCAATATTAAAGTATCTGAGCTACTTTTTAACTTTGAAAATGGAGATATGTATCACAAACGGGGTGCGTTCTGTCTAGACCGGACTACAGTAAAGCTCTATAATTAGTATGACCACTTAACATGTACTTAAGGGTGTATCAATGTCATGACTTTAAGACATTTTCAAAGTATATGAAAACACTTTATGATGGTTTTGTATTGAAAAGCTATTTAAGATGAATGAAAAAATAGAAAAAGTGTACATTTTGGTGAACAACAGTTGGCTCCATGGCCATGTAAAATTTACCCCACCCACTTCCTCTTATTTTGTCCTTTTCAAACAGCCCGCTTCAATAAAATCTATTTTAAATGAAAACAAATATGATAATTTGGTTTTGTGTTATTTATTTCCTGTCTATGGTAGTATTTCTTCATACAAAAACCAATTTAAGAAAAAAAAGGCACCAAATGTGAAATTTATAAAGCTCTAAATATCATCGATATGGTACTTTTTTGTAAATTTTGTAAGGGGAGATAACTCTTTTTACTTTAATAACTCAAAATCTTCAACACTGACCTTTCAATTTCTTTACATATTTTGAACTGCCTTAGCATTAGCTTTCATTTGGTAGAATATAAGAAAAAGTTTAATACTAGAACTATATCATTTTTAAACTTTTTTACTTTTTTTTCATAAAATAAAAAATCTAAAAAAGCATGCCCTATAAAAAGCATATTTGTGATGTTCGAGGATCCATATTGTTCAAACCTAGTGCCTGCTTTGTCTAATTTTGGTTTCTATATGTGAAAATACCACCATAGACATGAAATAATTAATCAAAACCCAAATTACCATGTTTGTTTTGTTTTGAAATAGATTTTACTGAAGCTTGTACTCTGAATGGGTAAAATTTGAGAGAAAAAGTCCAAATTTGACATACCTTTTTTAAATCGCTGTAGCTAAAAAAAAAGGACACCACCATATATTTTTTTTCCCATTTTTTCATTCATCATAAATAGCTCTTCCAAAATAACAATGATAGAAAAAAAGTTTAATACTTTGAAAAAAACGCTTATGACATTGATACACCCTTAAGGCAGGTGAATGCGTATAGCAAGATGAACGTAAAACAGAAAGCTCCTTAAGGATATTTTACTATCACTATTCTTTAGGCTGTCACCTGTCTTTTATTCAAATAAATAACCTTCTATAATACGGATGTTTTACTGAATAGTACGAAATGTTTATGCTCGTTGTGATAGATTGGTTGATAATGACACAAGTAGTTAGTTACTTTATGGGTAAAAAGAAAGTTGTTTAACATTTAAAAAGTTCCTCGGTTGGTACTAACAGTTTGAAGGCGACTATTGGCAAATGAGATACAGTTTGTTTTATCCTGAACAGACACTCAGGTACTCGGCGTCTGATAAGGTCCAAACAGTTTGACAATTTCATCCTTTTTTCCCATTGAAACAATATTGCGGACTGCAAATTTAAAGCAGGCTATGTAAATGCGATTAACCCCATAACCTGTTTCAAGTATTGAAGATATGTGACAACTTAAAGCAGGTTGAAAGTAAAGCAGAATGCGCCATAAGGCGCATTCTGCTTTACGTTCAGCCTGCTTTAAGCTATAATCTGATAGGATATAGAAAATATTACTTATAGTTCATGTTCATGACTTCTAAAAAGGAGCTATTGTCTTTAGATGAGGAATCATTTAAAGGGTAAAAAGGCGTATTTATGGAGTAATGGGTTAAAAGACAGAGTAGGCGAATTAACTGTTGTGCTTGACGGTGATGGTCGCCAGATTTATAATATTTTATTAATCTGAAACCTAGCAATTAGAAAAGTAATTTGTTCCGATCTAGTAAAACACTTTTAAACTGTGTATCAGCTAAGGGTCAGTGTTTGTTTGCATGTTTAAAAGTTCATGTATGTTTCTTGTCGTATAGATGCTATACATATTAAAGTGTCGGAAGACTTTGCTTGGGCGAGCAAGAGTGTAGTTATCTGCCTGATTTAAATACCTTTTTCTCTTGACATTTTTGCAGGAAATAACCGACCAGACTTGCGTCATGGCCCTCGTCAGAACGGCAACTTCCGTCAAAATCGAGCTGAATACACACACCTGTATCCCACTGTCAACTGGTAATATGTTTTTATTGACCTGTAATTCTGGTTATCAAACTGGCAATACAATTTCCAATGACGTTCCGAAGTAATTCGTTATGAATTACTCAAGTTAATGAGCTGAAATTGTTTCTGCAATTCTACAAAGGGTCATACATGTGTAAATAATACGTGGATAACTACGGTTTTTATTGATCTTGTCCAAGCTGTTAAGGCCATAATCCCTCCTATGATGTTTAGAAACCGGTTATAGATTACTCAAGTTATTGAACAAAAACTGTTTCGAAATGTCTACAAATGGTAATAATAGTTTGTTCGAGCTGTCATTGCAATAAACATTCCTAAGAAGTTTCGAGGTTAGTCGTTATAACTTACTCAACTGATAAGTTATTGAGCTGAAACTGATGTCTGTCCACCCGTGTGAAATCATAATACGCCCCGTTGTCGCTAAGCAGACGATATTGTGACAGACAACGGTATTAGGCATAGTGTTGAATAAAATAATCAATATATAAAGAATGTATTAACATCGCATAAGGTTACCTTCCCCTGTAATTGCATCAGGTGTGGAAGCCAAAGTGACTGCGCTCGGTGTATGGACTGAACTGACTGTAGGGAGAAAGAAACACATGCACCTGCTACTATGTAAAAGCATAAATGCCTTGTAAATTTATGCATGTTTAAACATATTTGATTTCAATAATATCTACAAATCAACATGAAAAAACATAAGTAGAGTTGTAGCTCGGAAACTTAAAGCTTATTGAGATCCTCTCCTTAGCGTTAGCCTAACCAATCCGTATTTCTACAATTCAATTTTCAAATATCGGACATTCGTGTCTAAATAGTATACCTACCAAGACTAAGTTTTTAGTTTGAACAAGCGTGTCGCTCATCTTAAATTAGCTAAAGTTATTGATATTTTGACATTTTGGTAGAGTGTAATGTTTTATGTATTGTCGATTTCTGATTTTAAAGCGTAAATATAGTTCTATACGCAGAGGTAAATACACTGTATCTTAACAAAATATGTCAGTGAATCGGTGATGTAGATTTTTAGAGAGACACCGAAAACCAACGAGCTGCCTTCCTGTATTAGCTCTTGACAGAGGGGATACTCTCAAATAAACTAACGAAAACATCCCCTATGACAATTAAGCCCAAGACCCATTGCAAAGAAGGAAGGGCCCAAGGACATTATATTAGAGTTGATGGTGTTATATAAAATTATAAATGTTGCTTCATAATATTCCTAACATGTACCGGTAGATGTTGACGTTTTGGTACTGGAATGGTATACCGCTTCCATGCAATCTACATTGAAAGATACTCCTGAAAAACAAAAGCCAAAACTTCAAATTTAAAACATCAAATTGAAGTGGATATTCTAGTGTACAAACACATCCAGGGATAAGATGAAATGGGACGCAGAGAATAATCGAGCATATCTTTTATCATTCTCATATATTCGTATAGGTCGAATTTCGACATCTAGAATATGTTTAACCCTTTCACTCTCAATGACGCTCGCTTTAAAGCGCCTTTGCAAACATTTTGGGTCCTGATCAGAGGCCGCGTAACGCGGCGTCTGGTCAGGACCCAAACCGTTTGACTATCTTATCGAAAATTATTAAGTCATGCAACCTTAAATCTAACTTTGAAACATGTCTTTCAGATAACAATTCTATAGCAGACGAAAATAAATCGGCGAAAGAGTAAATAATATGATTATGGAATGGTTAAGTGGAACGTACATGTAACAGTATATCAAAATGTTGAAACATGGCTGACTTTGAAATACGGTTACGATCTTTATTTCTTAAAAAAATACGCTCACAACATTTGCAAACATTTTGGAACAAGGCCAAACAGATTTAAATAACTATCATTTTCTCCGAATATATACTTATTTAGCGTTTATATTGAGTTTCGATTGAATAAGTTGTTTTCCCTTGTCTCGTAAGTATATTCGCTTTTATTTTAAAAACATGATCTGAAATCAAGTCGAACAATGGTAGTTTGAAGACAGCGTAATCCGTTAACTTAAACTATTTCGTCTGTCATCAGCTAAAATGTCCCAACTAGGTGACAAAACTAAGTTTGCTTTTGACTTAAAGACATCTCCTGACGACCTTTCGGTCATACGCATAGCCAGACAATTTCCTTGCAAAAACATGGATCTTGTGGACCTGTCGGTAGCAAAGAACCATTGAAGCGTCTCATATGAGACCCGATCTTTATATTTGATAGTTTGGTTAAAAACAACATCGAAAAGCCTCAAGATCATGAGTTTATCTGGGCCTCACCAGGTAAACTGAGATTGGTATACCGGCTGACAGCTTGAGCTGCATGCTTTTTCACACCTATCGAGAACAATGGGGATACTCCATCAATGGACTGATAATATCTTTAAGCGGTTATTAATTGTCTGATTAATCTGATTTGAACCGTTTAGCTGTAAACTACCGGGTACACTTCTAAACGACCAGCTTGAAAAATAGCACAGGAACATTGAATATTGAAGCTGCCATTATATTTTGTGAAAATGTAACCATTCGGACACTGAATGAGACAAACGTTATACAACAGTATTGCATCTGATGAATTACAGGACATTACAGAAGCACTGGTATACATCGTACAGCGGATGTTGCTCTAAAGTGATACGGAATCCATGGTGAATTGATGTAAACAATGTCAGGCCTGGTAAGAAATACGTCTATTACACAATTATTGCAACACATAAGTATTAAACGTTTAATCGTACCGAATCAGAACTAATTTCTGCCTGTCGCAAACAAGCTTCTTCTGTTACAAACGTCGAATGGTCCGTGAATTATGAGAGTTTAGTCTGCCCTATCACTATCAACGTGTGCCGAGTTTGCACAAATTAACTGAATATGTGCAATATATACAATTAAAATATAATTGTTTTTCACTGGATCGATGGCAAATAACTACATGCATTTGTAATATCTCACAGTGTTGGCTAAAATGATCTACAGTTTGCAAATTTGATCGATTTATTGCAGCATTACTGTACTGCGTCTTGCAATACGTATGTACTGTTTCTTGCAGAGGCTGTGATATTAACTGTACTGCTTCTTGTCAATACTAAATGACCGTTTTTCGTCTATTTTCAGGTCAACTATGGATTACAAGTGTGCTTACTGCGCAGATTCATTCCAAACATTTAGAGGAATAACTGAACACACCAAAGAAAACAATCCAAGTAGAGAAATAAAAATTCGCGTTGTTGAAAATAACAAAATAAAGACAACACATTTTAAAATTATCCCTGATTTATGTCGTGAGCAACGACGGGTTATTACTGTAAATGACTTAGAGAGAAAAATACACTTATCAAGAGAAGGCACGATCCCGAAAGACAGTCCACGGATACAAAGTATTGAAAGTAAACGACAGTGTTAAAATAGATTACCAATCAAGCTGTGATTTAGGCTGTGAACCATTACCAGAAAAAACAAACAGCGACTGTCAAAATATGCTGAACAGCAAAAATAACTATACATATGTAAAGTTAATGAATAATTACAATCGGTATACAAGAGCGTAAATTTTGTCTTTCTTTCCTACATTTGATTAACGCCTGCCATTTTTAGCACGTGCAATTTTGAAATCGGTCAACCGTTTAGCCACAGGGTATTGTTAAGCCGTTCTCCACGAATCGCACGTGCGCGTTTCATACAAAGTCCATGTGTTGAACATTTTGTGTCATTGACGTTTTTGACGAAACAGTAACAGAAAAAACAGTATTTTATTAAAATTAAAAAGTTAATTTGATGGCTAGACTAAACCAAATACAGCACGAACGCGCCATTAGCATGCTTACAGTGTATGTGCAATATACGCATAAATGAGATTGCACGGACATTTGTATGCACACGGGCATCTATCCATTCGCTGCACAGCAGATCCAACGTTACTTTGATTTTATGCGTAGACGTCTATTCCATACTAGACTTTCATTTAAGAAATGAATTGCGTACTTCCGGTATTCATGAGCTGATGGAACTTCAATGCTTTTACTAGCAAAGTGCTTGAAGCCCGAAGGGCTTCTCGCTTAACTTTGCTAGTAAAAGCATTGAAGTTCCATCAGCTCATGAATAACGGAAGTACGCAATTTATTTTTTATATTAAATTTTATATTCCATTGTGAACTGAGAAATGTACATAACCGTACTAATAGACACTTTGCCCATTGCTATGCGTTGCTAATCGTATTAACGCTCTCTATATATGGACTGAAAGTAGTCCCAATCACATATTATAATTACTGGATAAATCTGGACTTTTATCCGGAAAACTTTCTCGTTATGTTTAAAACCTCTTTTGAGACATTTAAAAGCGCATGAATTTACGAAATATTTGTATTATAAGCATCTTAGATTTAGGTAACGTTTTTTAAAGCGACTCGCAACCGGATGGTGTACTTGTCAAAATAAAATAAAATACTCAAATAAAAGCAAATTTGTGGCATTATTTGGCTTCTGACATTAAAAAAATATGATCAGTCCAAAAAAAGTCTCAAGAATCGTCACCGAATCTTAGATTTTTAGATATTTTCCATCGTTTTTCTATACCGACTAGTAGACGGTATAGTTGTTGCTGTTGCTTCTCTACACGGGCTCAGACATAAACACGAGCCGAATTACGAAGTTGTATGCACTTTCGACCGCAACACATTGAAATACGTTAAATCGATCCGAGATAAATGGATAGTTCCGTCGTCCATTGGTCTAAGCGGTTTCCCCTATTTTGCCTTCTGTCCGCCAATGCCGGGCCATGGGTTCGAATCCCACCAGAGACCAATATTTTTTTTTATTGAAATTCATTTTTTTTAAACAGAATTTCTTATCCTAAACTAATTCTATACCATTTATATAAGCGTTTGACACATATTTACAAATTACTATTTTTAATGCACCATCTGGTTGCGAGTCGCTTTAAAGCCCATAAGCGAATTTTTCAAAGTATCTAACTTTTTTCTTTCATGTTTATTTCGAAAGAGCTATTTATGATAAATGAAAAAAAACAAGGAAAAAATCATATGTTGGTGTGCTTTATTTTGCACTATGGCAAGTTGGAAAAGATGTGTCAAATTCAGACTTTTTCTCAAATTTTGCCAAAGCTTTAGTAAATTCTATTTTAGAGAAAAAACAAACATGGTAATTTTGTTTTTCATTATGTATTTAATGTCTGTGGAAGTATTTTGACATAAAGACTCTAAATCAAGACCAAACAGGCACCAGATTTGGAAAATATGAATATCTGAATCAACAACATGGTTTTTATGGGTAATGATATTTTTTTACAACAAAAAAGTATGAGATAAAGTAAATATAATAATATTTCTAGTACCGTACTGTTTTTAAATTCTACCAGATGAAAAATCCAAACGAAGGCAATTCAAAATATGAAAAGAAATTGATAGGTTAGTGTTGAAAAAGTTGAGTTATGGAAGAAAAAGGAGTTATCTCCCTTAATAAGTACCATATCGATGATATTTAGAGCTTTATAAATTTCACATTTGGTGCATGTTTTGTCTTAAATTAGTTTTTGTATGAAGAAATACTACCATAGACATGAAATAAATGAAACACAAAACTAACTTATCATGTTTGTTTTAATTTGAAATGGTTTTATTGAAGCGGGCTGTTTGAAAAGGGCGAAATTAGAAAAAGTGTGTGTGTGTGGGGGGTGTGTAAATTTTACATGGCCGTGGAGCCAAACGTTGTTCACCAAAATGTACACTTTTTCTATTTTTTTCGTTCATCTTGAATAGCTTTTTAATATAAAATCATCATTCGAGTGTTTACATATAATTTGAAAATTTCCCAAACTCATGAGTTTGATACACCCTTAAGTCAGTTTGGGTAACAGGCTTAAAATTGTTTAAAGGGCGTTTTCTGAGGTTTATGGGTGGCCTAAAGAAAAAATTTCAAGGGACAGAAAATGAAACAACTCTCGAACGTTATGCACCAGAGACATCAAACATCAATTTCATCGTACCAGATTTACTGATTGTATTTTCCAAGACATGCTAGTTCGACACTATCACCATTGAACCACGGCGACTTCATTGAAATTCGGTTCGTTAGTTAGTTATATAATTGTGAAACTAATTATGTACTTACATGTACGCTAATTTTGGTACCTACATGTAAAGTGATCATGTATATCTCAAATATATATTTTGAATAGATATCAATGTTTTCCACGTTTTTGCGATGAAGACCGTAGGTAATAATGTCTTAAACAGTACCCTCAGTCGTTTGTAGTGACGTTACCCCACCCCCGAAGTTGACCCAATTTCACGAAGCAACTTATACACAAACGTCGGCTCAAAAGCCTCAGCTAAACGTATTTTCCTAGAGGCAAGGTTAGATACTAATTTTACTTAGCGAAAATACGTAGAATGTTTCAGAATACGGGTCCAGGTCTAATTGTCGATCCATTTCGTTCAGATTTACTAATTGTATTTTCCAAGATGCAGTACAGTAGATATGCAAGATGCGGTACAGTTAACTGTCACCTGCTTGCAAGACGCGGTACAGTGATGGTAGAATGAAATGGCCAAATTTACAAAACGTGCAACTGTTTCGCTAACACGAGGAGAAAAGCCTAATACATAGAGTTACTATCTATCTGTAGAGGAAAAACAAGTACACTTTACATGTATATAATGCACATATTCGACCAATTTGTGTAAAGTCGGCACACGTTGTTAGTGATAGGGCAGAATAAACTCTCATAATTCACGGACCTTTCGACGTTTGTAACAGAAGAGGCTTGTTTGCGACAGGCAGAAATAAGTTCTGATTCGGTACGATTTAACGTTTAATACTTATGTGTTGCAATAATTGTGTAATAGACGCATTTCTTACCTGGCCTGACATTGTTTACATCAATTCACCATGGATTCCGTATCACTTTGGAGCAACATCCGCTGTACGATGTATACCAGTGAGAAGGAAATATAAGGATCGGAAACTTGTCCAAAACGGTTAAATAATAGTGCATTCGGCAGGACGGTTGTACCTTAGGAAAACTCCTAAGTCGCCAATTTGTACTGATTGCTTCTAAATATATCATTGTACATGCATAATAAACATGTAAGGTAGGGTGCAGGGAAATCGGCAGAGAAACTCCCCATGTCTGTTTACAGAGTAGACGCATAATAAATATACAGGGTGTTAAGAAAGTTTGTTCCTATTTTTGATTACCTTAATTCCATCCCCAAACCTTTCCGATCGCCGTAATATTTTCAGTGTGGTACTATCATTTTTATACACTGAGTACTATCATAGTCAAAATACGTAAAAAAGAACTTAAACCTGCACTCATGAAATCTGCTACTGACGGTAAAATAAGCAGTAGGAAACTTTTCACAGATTCCAATCGAGCGGTTTTTCAACAAGATGGTGCCCCACCACACACAACCATCAACACGCAGCTATGGTGTCGAGACAATCTAGAGAAATTATTCGACAAATAAGAATGGCCAACCAGGGAACTCGCCAGATTTAAATGTTATAGAAATCTCTGGAGTATTCTGGACACCGAGGCGTACAATGACCCACCCCCTAGAACAATGAAAGCCATATGACGTCGTCTACGTCACGCCTGGGACAGTTTGTCTCCAGATCACCTTCCTTCAGTGAACCATTATATGCCTAAGCATCTTAAACATTTGTTAAAAGGCAAGGGAGGACCATCTGGGCATTGAGTAAAAGGTTTCAGTCGTATTATCCGTCTTGTAGTTTTCTTTTTAGACATGTGTGCAAAAATAGGAACGAACTTTCTTAACACCCTATATATGCTAAACTGTATAATTGTGTTGTGAATTCCAATAAGCATTACCTGAAACAATCCAAAGACACATCTTTGAAGTCCCTGTAGTCTTGCTAAATGTAAGTGTTGTGTTGTAAAGGTCATCAGTTATGCTTTGTGCTGACAGATTTGGAGGAGCGACTACATTTCCTACTCGAATCTCTGATCCGTCTATGGTATCCTGCACCAATTTGTATCCGAGATTAGCCTTAATGTTTTCACCCACTAGTGCAAGAGTGCAGCCGCACGTTATACGATGATCTTCCAAACCACTGACTTCTAAATATATAGCTATAATATCGTGCTTACTGTTCATTGTACAGAAACTCAATACTCGTCCTGAAACAAAACAGATGACAAAAAGTATCGTCTTGCTACATGTGGTATCACTCAATTTAACATTCTGCATCATAAGTTACCCTGACACGTACACTTTGAGAAAGCTCTTAACGCTTTCACTCTCAATGACGTCATTAACGGTATTTGCAAAGTTTAGATCCTGATCAGACGCCGCGTCACGCAGCGTCTGATAAAGATCTAAACTGTTTGTCACTTGTTTTGAAATAACGTTAGTTATACTGCCCTTAGTCTAATTTTGGAACGATATTGCAGAAGACAATATTGAAGCACGCAATCGTATGGCGGTGAAGGGGTAAACACCTCACATCATTTTTTATCATTGGGGCTTAAAGGACACATAATTCATTTGCTTGGTCCATAATGACTTCTTAATCTTAAATTCGTGTAATAAAGTTTGGAAACTATGCGAAAAATATAAGACATATATTCGTTGTAATATACTTATGACAAATAATTGACATGGGTGGATATACAAAAGCTATCTCACATTTTAAATCATGCATGTAACTAATATTTATGAGTTAAATGTTAAAGGTATAGAATTACCTGTAAGGTTTGTGGGGCTAAATTCTTCCTCACAATACATAGCAAATCCAGCTGAAATCATGAATGTTAACATATTAAGTTTGTAATATTATGTTGTATCTTTATTGCTGATCGAAATCGAAGATATTATACAAATAATGAATAAAAAAAAAAGAAAATCAATATTTAAGATAATAATATAAATCCAAATTCTTTAAGAAACACAAGAAATAAAAATATGTTAATCTATCGTTTCTTGTACATAGTGGTCATATAACAAAATAGAGAGTGATAGCAAGACAGAGACAGACAGACAGGGAATGTGAGACAGAGATACAGGGAGAGAGAAACAGAAACAGATGGAGAGAGATACAAGGAGGAGAGAGTCAGTCAGATAGAGAGAGTGAGCGAGAGATAGGGGGTAGAGGCAGATAGACAGTGAAAGAAAGAGAGAGAGGGGGTAGACGCAGATAGACAGTGAAAGAAAGAGAGAGAGGGGATAGAGGCAGATAAACAGTGAAAGAAACTGAAAAGGCACACAGTGGCAGAGACAGAGAGTGGCAGAGGGAGGTGGACAAAAGCAGAAACAAAATATCACACGGGGTAAAAGACAAAAACATAGAAAGAGAAAAAGAGCGGGAGAGAAAATGAGACGAGTCGAGGAGATAGACAGAGAGATAAAAGAAATAAAACAGAGAGAACCGGAGATAGACATAAAAAGCCAGTGGCAATAACGGACATACAGAGACATATTATAAGGATAGAGATAGAGAGAGGGGTAGGGAGGGATAAACAGAGAAAAGGAAAGACAGACATGCGGAGAGAGCGAGTCATGCAGACAAAACAGAGAGAGTGACAGATAGAGACAGACAGACAGACAGAGAAATAGAGATAGGGAGACAGAGTGGGAGACACACTAACAGACATACAAGGATAGGCAAACATAAAGAGGAAGTATAAGACAGAGAAAGACAGAGATAGAGAAGGACATGGATATATGGATGGGTTTGGTGTTACGGCACTGTTACATAAAATAGGTCATATAGCACCGGTGTATGGTGAGGGATGCTGAGCTGCTAATCTCATTCTTTGCAAAGCAGCGCATGAAATCAAAACCACCGACCTGTAATCCTTTTAGACATTGGCGGAGGGGATACTCTCGGACAAAAACAAATATTCCCTATGACAATGACAAAGTTTATTTGATATATGGACACCGGCGATATATGGACACCGGCGATATATATATATATAAAAGAAAATAGAAAATTGACTTACATGCCTAAGTTTATATACTTTATAAGGTAGAGGAATATATAAACAGACATCTACAAACGACCTTTCCAAAAACATTTGATTCGCAGAATAAGAATGGTTTTAAGATATGGTTGAGGATATAAGTTACTCTTACAGTGCTGCAATATTCTAACTAAATATATATATATTCCCGAGCGCTTTCGACAGTTACGTCTTCATCAGGGGATATGCAATAATGCAATGAACTTGTTTTGATTTTAAAACAAGTCAGATGTTTTTATAAAATGTCGTTGTACACAATGACTCTCTGTGCTGAACGCTTTAGAACAAGTTTGCTCTTTTAAAAAAATACTTTCAGGTAATGAATGATGGATGGATGAGTTTGGTTTTACAACACTGCGACACAATAGGTAATATAGCGCAGATGATAAATGAGGGACGATGAGATGAGACGATGACGACTTCAGGTTAGATAAAAGTAGATAGTTAGATAGATAGATAGATAGAGGTAGGTAGATAGATAGATAGATAGATAGATAGATAGATAGATAGATAGATATGTAGGTAGGTAGATAGATAGATAGATAGATAGATAGATAGATAGATAGATAGATGGATGGACGGACGGACGGACGGATGAACGGACGGACGTTCTTACGGGGGGATACTTATGTGGCTATTTTCTATTGTTTTCTTTTGCGTGGCTAGCCACACAACCGACAATTTCGTTTTGCTCTAACTTGAAAAATAATGATCTGGAGGCTAACCCCCGCCCCCTAACCCTATGTCCCACAACTGACCAGGTTAATGTCACAAGAAATGGCCAGGCTAATGTCACATGAGACGGCCAGGTTAATGTTTTTCAATTATGGGGCTAAGAATTTTACAATAATTTTTTCAATATTCCAGATAGGGAATTAAATTAATATTAATATATATACTGCTCTTTTCTAATATTTCGACCTCTAAGGGCCTTTTTCAAAGAAAATCACGTCAAAACACACGTCACATTTTTGTTACATGCATTCAGCCATAAAATCAAAGAGAATAATGTTTACAACATTGTTTGTTATTGCCGTTGTCATGACGTCATAATGACGTCATGTTGATGACATCATGTGTGCAATGGCGTCATGCATGCATTAGCGTATTATCCTCCTTGACATTACAGCCAAATGGTCTGTACGTTCTCAGCTTCCAAATCCAATCGGTTTCATAGATCTGTCTTTCAATTCTGCTTACATTAAACATCCTCTTCAAAATGACAAACCTAATATCATCACTACTATGTCCTCCGACTTCAAAATGCCTATTAATTGGCTTCTCTCTCTCATGCCTTATATCACTCAAATGCTCTTTCATTCTCTCTCTGATTTCTCTCTCAGTCTCGCCTACATACACCATCCTATCACATTTATTGCATCTTATTGCATACACGGCATTTCTCTTCCTACAGTTAATATTAGTACACACCTTGAAAATTGATTGTTCATATGTGTCTTTAACACTTGACATTTCAAGAATACTACAAGTAGCACATTCTTGTGAACAAACCACATTGCTAGGTTTAACAATGCGGTTAGTCTTAGAATGTACCAGTGTGTCACAGAGATTTTTGTCTCGCCTGAATGCTACAATAGGTAATTCCTGAAATACTTCTTTCAGTCTCTCAGATTGGTGTAAAACTTTTGAGTGTTTTTTTACAATGTCGTGTATGTTTGACAGTATATTTGAATAAGTCAGAACTAAAGGAACCCTATTCATTTTCCTATTATCTGATTGTTTTTTGAGAAGAGTATCTGATCTATTAAGCTTATCAACCCTTACTAACTGACTTTCTATCATCTTACCGCTATACCCTCTCCTTCTCAACTGACCCTTAAGTTTACCTCTTTCCATAATGTAATCTGACTCTCTTTCACATATACGTTTAATTCTCAAACCCAAACCATACGCTATGCCTTTCTTTGTATTTGGAGGATGACAAGAAGAGTTATTAAGGTACAGTTGTTTATCTGTAGGCTTAACATAAAGATCTGTATATAGCTGACCATTGTCTATCTTCACTAAAGTGTCCAAAAACTCTATTTTATCTAAACCATATTTAAGTTCTATCTTGATAGTTTGGTGAATACTATTTGCATGTTTGGCAAAATCTTCTAATTCTTGCACTGTACCATTCCAAATCCCAAAACCGTCATCTATGAATCGTTTATAAAACAGTGGCACTTTTTTGTGTGTCATTAATTCTTCATCCCATTTCCTCATGTATGTACAAGCAAAATTCTTTCCTAATTTTGAGCCAATTACTACCCCATCCTTTTGTATGAAAAGTACTATCCCCAAATAGTTTCCTCATATGAATACTTGTAAACATTTCATTCTTTATTGATTGTATATACTTTTCTTTATCTATGATAACTATACCTGAGCCCTTATCTGCTGGTCTAATCACTATATTTTCATTGTGCAAAATTTTCAAGGTGTGTACTAATATTAACTGTAGGAAGAGAAATGTCTTGTATGCAATAAGATGCAATAAATGTGATAGGATGGTGTATGTAGGCGAGACTGAGAGAGAAATCAGAGAGAGAATGAAAGAGCATTTGAATGATATAAGGCATGAGAGAGAGAAGCCAATTAATAGGCATTTTGGAGTCGGAGGACATAGTAGTGATGATGTTAGGTTTGTCATTTTGAAGAGGATGTTTAATGGAAGCAGAATTGAAAGACAGATCTATGAAACCGATTGGATTTGGAAGCTGAGAACGTACAGACCATTTGGCTGTAATGTCAATGAAGATAATGCGCTAATGCATGCATGACGCCATTGCACACATGACGTCATCAACATGACGTCATTATGACGTCATGACAACGGCAATAACAAACAATGTTGTAAACATTATTCTCTTTGATTTTATGGCTGAATGCATGTAACAAAAATGTGACGTGTGTTATGACGTGATTTTCTTTGAAAAAGGCCCTTAGAGGTCGAAATATTAGAAAAGAGCAGTATATATGTAAGACTCAAATCGTGGGTCGGTCCCAGATCGAGGGCCGTTTCGAAAATCGTGGGCCGATCCCAAATCGAGGGCCAAAAATCTTGGGCTAATCCCAAATCGTGGGCCGTTTTGAAAAAAACTGTATTGGTATTGTTCAAGGTGTCAATATGCGAAAATATGGATTGTGTTCAATAAATTCGGAGCTAAAATGGCCGGTTTTTTTTATCTTGTGATGTACACTCTTCTACCAACTCGAACTTGTGAGCTCCGATTTCCGAACGGGCTTCCGCGATAAATCAGGATGCCAATTCGAAAATCGCGAGCCGATGTGAAATAAATTAACACTTCAGTGATAAACAACATAACGACAATGTACACGAGAAGCACATTTTAATATGACGATATTTTATCAAATAAGTAGAAATGTATGAAAACAATATTAACACGTTTCATGTGTGTACATTGGCAGTTTGAAAATGAAACCAAACACAACGCACTGCCAACAAATGTAGAAACCGGCCAAAGTCTGACAATTATGATTATTTATTACAAATTATCTATGAATGAACACAACCGAATCACGCTAAGACTAAAACAGTCGGTTTAACTAACTCATGTTAACCACAAAAGTTTAAATGGGAAAGAATAGGATTGAACTACAGTCGAACTCCGATATCTCAAACTCGCTTAACTCGAACTATCTGATATGTCGACACAGGAACTTCATTATTTCATGCTAGGTTATGTCGAAATTATCCGTATTTCAAAGTTAAAACGTGGCTTAATCACGTTTTAACTTTGAATTACGGGTATCTTCGACTTAACATATTTCGAGATATCGCAGTTCGACCGTAGTTAAATACCATTTTGTAGTAAGAATGAGTTTGTTAAAACGACTGTTTTAACTGATATCTATTAACTATATGACACACATTCGTACTGCTGTCTCTGATTCTGTACGTTGTACCAGACGGCTTTTTAATAACTTCCGTACAAACGCCTGGTCTGTAAAAACCCGTCTGCAGGAAAGCTGTTCCCGCAGAGAGAGCCGGATTAAGTCTGTAGTAGACGGCCTCTTGTACATTTGGGTAGAACACAACCTCGTCTTGCAAATTTGATGAAAACTGCTCTAACGGGTACATTTCTCTGTGTAGATTTGTCCTCTGTATCAGTGTGACTGATTTTTTGCGAGGCTGAAATTTATTAAGGACTTATACTTTAATATCAAAAACCAACAATACCAATACATTCTAGTTGATGTGTACTGTCGATTTTAGTGTAAGCTTAGAATGTCAATAACCCACATAATGCACACAAATAAAGTAACTCTCAATATAAATTTTTTATAAAACGCACGCGCTGTTACATGTGACGTCGACTTGATTCGATGATTCGTGCATCAAGAAGTGAAACGCTTTGCGATGGTGAAATTTGTTTTTATCACATAACTTGCGGTCTCATAGTGACATAAAGAAATTATATAAATATCGTGATACACAAGTGGAATATCCTTGTTTTGGTTCCTGTCCAACCTGTTCGATCACAAGCGCTGCATGTAACGGGACGCCAATTGACGTCTTTTGTAATGACGTTAACGTAATCAAAGAAACGTTTTATCGGAAAACCTATATAGCGGTGGGTCTACAAAATACGGCTTCAATCAATTTAATAGGTGCTTAAACTGTTATGTGATAAATAGAATCTCACATCGTTGCTAATTATTTTTTATTTTTAATAAACTCGTTGACTAAAATGAATATGACTCTCGCATAGGTTCCCGTCATATTAATTTAGTCAACTCCTTTATTAAAAATGAAAAATAATGATCACTTTAGAAAGATCCTCTATTGTATATTGATATTTAACTAGACAGCATTGTTCATGTGAGAAAGAGAAGCTGTTTCTCATCGATCTTTAAGACAAACTGTTATCAACCTCTTCTAGAATAGATAAAAAAAATATTTAGCCCCTCTCCCCCAAAATCAGTGAAATAAATTTTTATTTCTAGATTCGGTTGAGATTAGCTTGTCTCAAACATTGAGTTATGACAAACATACCGGCTCCTGATTTTCCTTGCCTGTAGTGTTCCTCACAGGGTCGCTAAATCTGCGCTTGTACATACCTCGGTAATATTCATGTACGGCTGGCTGCAACATAAAGAATAATCACATTGATCTAATTATCTTAACCCTTTCCCCCCATAGAAGCGACGTTTAGAACATTTAATCTGTTCCCAAACTGAAGAAAATAGTTCAATTATACAGTCAGTAATATGTGCCAAAAAAAAATCCTATATCCTAGCAAATAGTAGCTTAAAGCAGGTTAAAAGTAAAGCAGAATTTGTCTTAAGACACATTCTGCTTTACTTCCAACCTGCTTTAAGTGGTCATCTGTCTTTACATTTTGAAACAGCATATGGGGTAAAAGGTTTATCAGATAAACGTGCAAAATATACAATGCACAACAAAACCTTTAGCGCACTGTGCATGGAATAGTAATACTTTACGAGTCTAAGTTATCAAAAAGTCTGTTTTATCCTGTCACGTGCCTGTTTTCCTGACGGATAAAGGGGTGACAGATAAACTTTGCTTTATTATGCTATGTGGTCACATGACCGATGTTATTATGTCAAGTGGTCACATGACCTGTAGCCGGAACTACTTTTTTCACTGAGACGCTCATTTTTCCCGCTGTTAGGAAAGGTATTCTAAAACTCTTTCAACAGCATCCCGACGTGTAACGACGTTCATTCGAACTATTCGATGCAATCAAAGCGTTATAGAGTACGCGCCACTAGTCGCTTGCTGACATACTTCTATAAGTGTCCACCTTTTAGATTTCCTGAGTGAAAAACACTAGATTTTTAAAGGTTCTTTTATTTCTTTTCAACGTAACTAGGATGTGACGTCACTGACGTCATCTATATAATAGCGCGCTTTCCTAGAATAACATAGTTCTTTAGTGAGAATCTTATCTGGACCAAAAATGACTCTAGCTTTAAAAAAAAGCATTCTCTATTTATTTTACTATTGTGACAAGGATAAATAGAATATTTGGTTCCTATCTTTGAATGAGAAATGTTATCTGGCTCGGCTTCTGAAAATATCAGGTTCGCCTGCGGCTCACCTGATATATTCATCCGCCTTGCCAGATAACATTTCTCATTCAAAGCTAGTCACCAAATATTCTCTATTTACTTCGCCATTTTTAAAAAAAGTACAGTTTAGTTTGACAAACTTGGATCACCGCGTGTCAACCAAACATTCTTTAACTGGTGTATATCATTTTCCCCTATTGCCGAATGCCGCAAAACAGGGTTCGCTGTCTTAACCGTAACTCATAATAAGACTGATAAAATCGGTTGTAGCAGGAACAAATATTTTATTTTGAAGTCATAATGATGCCATGTTCTAACATTGACTTAAATCTCAAAACGGAAATAAGTGTCAAAATATCATAATTAGACAATGCTAACAAATTTGGTTTAGATAAAATTTCTTGAACTGGTTGGATATACCGAAATGTTGTTCGTCAAAGGCTCTCAACGTACCTTTTTATCCAATTCGTTCTATAATAGCAATACTAAAAACACACGCTATTTACTGGCAGGGGATTCATAAAACATTTGAAAGATTATATAAATCATTTCACTCAGAAATATTAACTTTTAGTATCTTGGATATCATGTACTTAATGCCTTACCGAAAACTCGTGTTCTACAGGCTCGGCCTCAGGGTCAAATACAGGTCCGTTGGGAAAAGGAGATTCTCCTTCGTTAACATGACACATCTGTAAAAATACATCAATGACGTCAAATCCACGTAAAAGCGTCACGTTAGATATAACGTTAAAAACGTGTACAGTCGACCTTCGATATATCGTGATTAAGCCAATTTTTAACTTTGAAATATGGTTATGTTCGTCTTGACCAACCATGTATTAATGCAGTTTATATGTCGAACTAAGAGGTGTATTTTGGTGACTTATGTCCACATGGTCTCGATTTATATTCCCGTGTCTTTAAAATGTAAATAATTTTCCTTAATTAACATTTACATGTAAGCCTAATGTAGGCACCTGGCATCTTTTCACACAAAATAAACATTTTCAGGCAAATATTTGATTTCAGTATCTTTAATAATGACTAACTGACAAAAGATAATTAAGATTAAAACTCACTGGATTACTTGATGGACCACTCTGTTCTGACTGAGAAGACGTAATAACCGCTGGCGACAGGGTCGGCATTGGTATCGACATAGGTGACCAATTATGCTGGTCATTCACTGGGGAGGCATCTGAAAATAATGCAATTTTATTATGGTTTCGTTTTTTATATAGTGTGGAACCTACATCGCACCGTCACATGCTAGGTCATTCTGGTGATGTACAGCTTTTAAACTGTAGAAACAACGGTAACTGTGACATTGGTTAGATGGAAAACCACCTAACAGAAACTGGAAGTTATCGTCAGGACACAGTCTTTAACCCATTCTTAATTATATGTAACTGATGGATTGTTCGACAGTGGTCGGAAACACGTAGCAATGGACACGTGCCTGTCTGTTTAAAGATAACAGAAAGTAATGGTAACAAATTCTAAAAATAAAAACCCACCAAAACCAAATGAAATTATATGACAACAGCAAATCTACAGTAATTGACACTAACCTGCGGGCATTCTTTCCACGGCAGTATTTAAAGTATCCTCCATTGCCTCTGGTGTACATTCCTTTTCAACCACAACAGCATCTATAACATAATTACGTTACACTATAGATCTATAACTTTATGTCTGCGTTAAGCTACCAAAATTATGTTATGAAATTGAACATTTATCTTCAATGGAGGACTAAATTAACTGCGTTTAAATAGAGGATAATTGTTTTTTTCAGTATAAGATAGAAATTTAGGATATAGCTAATTTTCTTTGAAGTAGTTACTATTCAATGCTTTTATTCACTTTAATCGTGCCTCAAATAGGGAATTCATTGATTAAATAGGCGTTACAACAAGTAAATCTACTGCAACAAAGAAATGGCGCCGCTTGACACAGGTTTAACTGTAAATCCATATGTAAACAGGAACGTCATGAGCATACGTCATAATGATGTATAGTCTGTTTCACTGTTTGTCTTGTGTACTACGCTATTTGTAAAGCTTATGTTATTAATACTCTTGATACCTTATGAATGAGCTCTTACCTCACTTTTGAATAACTTTGTTAGAGTGTCTCTAACAATGGGAAAATACGCTGTCCTCAAAGACTCATACAGAGAGTCTGCCTTCCTGTGGTCCAATGCATGGCTTTCTCGTATCTTACATACCACTTCTTCTCTAGTTAGGCATCTACGGTGACTCTCCTCAACTTCCCGACTTCTCCCGTATAATAGCCGCGTTTGTTCTTCATAAATATAGTGTTCAAGAATGTTTTTGCACTTTTTCTCGTTCACAGTAGTACTACACGCTACAGCAATGCGTTTAGGTCCCCACTTCGGGTTTTCTGCCTTCAATCTAGCCACTTCTGTTATATCCTCCATCTCATCCCAAAACCAATTAGGATTTGGATCCTTTGACAGTGCTTTTTTTCTTTTTGGTATTAACTGGACACCGATGTCAATAAGCGACTCCATTTTTTGTTTACACTTAACGGTAAAATACGTGACGTCACTTGCGCAAAAGTCGTTTGTTTTGACGTCGCGTCATTTGGCGCCACCATTTTGGGACATTTTATTTGTGTTAATTCCACTAGTTAATATATTGTTTGTTTATTTAAAGATCTGTGAGACGTTTTATAACCTGCATATAAGCTAATTTTGTAATAATGGGTTTTAATTTTAAGGTATGGCTGAATTATATATGGTTTACAAATCGGCCCACGATTTGGTTGGAAAACGGCCCTCGATTTGGGATCAGCCCTCGATTTTCGAAACGGCCCTCGATTTGGGACCGGCCCTCGATTTGAGTCCTACATATATACCGGTATTAATAAGAATTTTAGCCACGTAAGTAGCCTCTCGTAAGCACTGACGGGCGGACGGACGTTCTAACGGGATGATACGTATGTGGCTATTTTCTATGCATTTCTTTTGGTTGGCTAGCCACAGTAGCGACAATTTATTTTTGCTCTAACTTGCAAAAAATGATCTGGAGGCTAACCCTACCTCTAACCCTATGTCCCACAACTGGCCAGATCAATGTCACAATAAATGGCCAGGTTAATGTCACAAGAGACGGCCAGGTTAATGTTTTTCAATTATGGGGCTAAGAACTTTAGCCACATAAGAACCCTCCCGTAAGCACGGACGGACGGACGGACGTTCTAACGGGAGGATACTTATGTGGCTATTTTCTACGCATTTCGTTTGGGTGGCTAGCCACACAAGCGACAATTTATTTTTTCTCTAACTTGGAAAAAAATGATCTGGAGGCTTAACTTACCCCTAACCCTATGTCCTACAACTGGCCAGGTTAATGTCACAAGAAATGGCCAGGTTAATGTCACAAGAGAGTCACAAGAAATGGCCAGGTTAATGTCACAAGAGACGGCCAGGTTAATGTTTTTCAATTATAGGGCTAAAAATGTTAGCCACTTAAGTATCCTCCCGTAAGCACGGACGGACGGACGGACGTTCTAACGGGAGGATACTTATGTGGCTATTTTCTATAGTAATCTTTTGGGTGGCTAGCCACACAAGCGACAATTTATTTTTGCTCTAACTTGAAAAATAATGATCTTGAGGCTAACCCTACCCCTAACCCTGTGTCCTACAGCTGGCCAGGTTAATGTCACAAGAAATGGCCAAGTTAATGTCACAAGAGACGGCCAGGTTCATGTTCTTCAATTATGGGGCTAAGAAATTTAGCCACGTAAGTACCCTCCCGTAAGCACGGACGGACGGACAAACAGACAGACAGACAGACATATAGAAAGATAGATAGATAGAGACAGACAGACAGAAAGAGAGACAGACAGACAGATATACTTTATATTTACTAACAAAAGTCCTTCATTAATACATAAACATTTCACGAAAGAGTTTATTATTCAAGGATTAAAAACTATTTTAGAAAACAATAACTTTGAATTTGATGGCAAACTATTCAACCAAATAAGAGGCACCGCTATGGGCACCAAGTGTGCCCTAACGCACGCAACCCTAGTGTTAGCAAATGTATGATACATTTAAAACTACAAGTGGTAGTAATGTATTAAAGTATACATGTTTAAAACAAAACTGGAAACGGTTTCTTGGCCACTGCTTATTATTTGGAATAAATCTAAAAAGGAACTAGAGGATTTTCACTCACTAATAAACAATGTACATAAGGAAATAAAATTTACTGTTGAAACATCTAAAGAAAAACTTTATTCTGAATATTTGGGTAATAAACAATGACAGCCGAATAGAAACCGATATCTTCGCTAAAGAAACGGACACTAAACAATACTTAAATTTCAGGTCATGCCATCCAAGACGCACTAAAATTGGCATACCTTACAGCCTATCAAGAAGAATATGTACCATAGATTCAAACCCTATCACACGAAAGAAACGATTAGCCGAATTATTTAAAATACTTTTAGGCAGAAACTATCCCAAATCTGTAATCTCAGACGGCATTAGAAATGCAAACAGTGTATCCAGGCAAGAACTACTAAATCAACTTCCAAAACTAAAAAATGATACATTACCATACATTTCTACATTCAATCCCCAAAATACGGATTTCTTCAACATAATCAATACAAATCTACCCCTTCTACAAACAGACCCAGTAAAGAAAGAATGATTAAAAGATGTTAGAATAATCAAAAGTAATAGACAACCTCCAAAATCTTAAAAAAATCTTAAAGAGGGCAAGGTTTACCTCTAAGGATACAAATACAGGCCAATTTAAAGTAACAAAGTGCAATAGCCCCATTTGTAGTCTTTGCCAACACATTGTAGAAAGCACATCCTATAATTTTAACGGTAAAATATTTCACGTCAATAAAAACATGACATATGACGTTAAAAACGTACTATACGTCATAACTTGTACCGGATGTCAAGAATATTATATTGGACAAACGCGGGATAAACTACGCACACGTAGAACTGTACATGCACAACAGATACGTGACCCCTCAACACAGCTAATTCCCCTAAGCGGCCATTTAGACGGAAAATCAAACTTAAAATTCTTAATGAGATCAGAAAATACTTCGGCTAGGTTGACAAAGGAAAAATACTTTATCCAATGCTTCAAACCAAAGTTGATCGCAATGCAGCGTATGTAACACAGAAATTATAGTTAAATCTAAACAAAGACGACGTCATGACGTCGTATTTCGGCAGAGTAACGTCCCCTCCTAATACTGACGTCATGACGTCGTTTATATAGCAACGTTCAAACCCTGATGAGCAAATGCGAAACCGGCTTTTTAATGTAATAATAAAATATATAAACTTAGTCATGTAAGTCAATTTTCTATTTTCTTAGATAGATAGATGGATGGATGGATGGATGGATGGATGGATAGATAGTAGATAGATAGAAAGATAGATAGATAGATAGATAGATAGATAGATAGATAGATATAATAGATAGAATAGATAGATAGATAGATAGATAGAAAGATAGATAGATAGATAGATAGATAGATAGATAGATAGATAGATAGATAGATAGATAGATAGATAGATAGATATAATAGATAGAAAAGATATAGAGAATAATATGTCATTGCAGGATATAGGGCTTGTTTATTCTGCGAGAGGAGTAATCATTGACCACGAGGCTTGCCGAGTGGTCAGTGATTTCTCCTCGAGCAGAATAAACAAGTCCTATATCCTGCAATGACATATTATTCGATTTATCCCGTCACTGACTGATTCTGGCCTTTCAAATGTACAATAATTCTTAATTTGACAAGTTTAATGTAATTTCTGACATACAAAAAAATAATAACCGCTCCCAGCCGAATTGCGCTTACACAACAGAAAAAATGACCATAACAAAATGCTTGGAGTGACAAACTGGCAACAAACTGGAAAAGTGAGTCGATTCAAATTTGACAAGTTATACATTTTAACTCAAATAGGCTATACTTTACGCTTCAACTCAGAAGTTAAAATTGCCAAAAATAACGACTGGAAATTGTCACCAGTTTTCGCGTTACTCGTCAAGGTTGTTTATTGTTTTGGAACAGTTTCTTTTCTGACCGCTAAGATTCAAACTCTACATCCCATCCAATGATTATGTTGTAATTTGCTACTAAAGCTGGCTTTCTGCTTTGTTTATAAGCCTACCTAAAGTTTCCTTCAACTTGTTGCTCTACAGTACACAGTAGACATGTATTGCTTTAGCCACAGGTATTTGACATATATCGTCAGTGTACCTGTTTCAGTGAGGTACCCATTTCGTTGCACTTAACTGCGACAACTCTATCTTCTTTCTGAAGAGCTCAATTACGTTATCACTTTTTGCTATGGGCAAAGTAAACTTTTCCTGTCATCTTTGTCCAAAAAAATCCAAAATTTGATGCAAACGGATAATTTATTGACTATAAAAAAATAAAGCATAGCAATTTGAACCAATTTCCTTATGTCCGTTTTCACTCCGAAAACACATGTTCCAAAATAACACTTTTTACAATTGATTTTCATAATTTTGTAGTGGTATGCATTTTTTGTTAACTTCTACACCAAAATCAAATGCAATAAGTGGTCCCGTCTATTTTGTTTCATGTACAGTACACTTACAAAAGTATGCCCTCCTTATATACGGAAACTGTTTTTCGGTAAATTATTTTTTGAATGGCTTGATATTGTGATTTGATTTACATTATTTAAGCGACTCTTTTGAAGAAATAAAAATGACGAAAATAGCCTACAGGGTATACTTGTCAAAATTATGTGACCACTCCTTGCCGAACTGAATTGGAACAGAGACCAACATAATTCATAAAGGAATGACTGAAAATGTACTTTTGTTGTTTTTCTTATTCAAATGGGAGAGAGACAGTATAGACAAGGAACCAATTATATATTCAAAAGGGAGAAAATCCTAATCTATAATATTTATATAGGTGGGAAACATTACAGGAATGATTCTTACAATATTTTTATTGATCACATACTTTTGATACAGTCTGTACTTCGATAAAACCAACCCTCACTGAAATAGGTACAACAAAATGTTCTCAGCACAAAATGACTACGTCATTGAAACGGTGGCGATTGCGCTAAATATAGAATATTTTGAAAATATTTTTACAGGGAATTAACCTAGACAATTGATTACAAAGGTAGGAATAATTGTTCCATAGACTTTTATGAATTGTTATCACCATGATCAGTTTGAACGTTAAGTGCACTGAAACTGGTACCTCCATGATAGATCTAGATCTATTAAAAACTAGACTTCTATTACCGTATATATTAAGACAAGGTATACAACGAGGATCCAACAGGTAGTCTAAACTATTAACTAAAACTGATGCTAAAATAGAGTAGATCACCGGTATTCTCTTGTGGTGCCCTCGGAAAACGAAGTCAAGTACCTGTGGCTTTACTTTAGTAGAAGTAGGCTAAAAATAGAATCAGAGACGATTGCAGAATGGTTCCTAAAAGCGTAGGTCCATATGAGAATAGAAATAATGTATAGATATGTATATTTATTTGTGAACTTGTTTTTAAAAAACAATGTTTATTCTGGTTAGTTTCTATCTAAATGATTTATTTTTTAAAAAAACGCGTCAATATACAAACTTTATATAACTTAAATCGACGTCGCATTGTATGTGCCCCTATGGTCCAGCGGTTAACATCGACGTCTCCCATCACGGCGATCCGCGTTCAAAACCCACTTGATCCAAACTTT
This sequence comes from Gari tellinella, assembly GCA_922989275.2. Taxonomy (NCBI): domain Eukaryota; kingdom Metazoa; phylum Mollusca; class Bivalvia; order Cardiida; family Psammobiidae; genus Gari; species Gari tellinella. The sequence continues at coordinate 30,343,586 of OV277860.1, forward strand.
TTTTTTTTTGTAAATATTTTTTTTCTATTTTAGTGGATGCTAAATCGTTATCAAACATATTAAGGGTGTTTTTTGCGTCTAAAATCAACGTCTTCGCTATTTGCTTTGAGTAATGAAAATAAAAATAGTTCCGGTGTATTCATACAGCTACTATACAGATAAACCTGCTACTGTACAGATAAACCTAAGTTTATTATGCTACCCCTTTATTATGTCACCGGAGGCTGTAGTGACGGGATAAAGATAGATAGATAGATAGATAGATAGTGAGACATATAGACAGAGAGGGAGAGACAGACATACAGAGAGACAGATAGAAACACAGACAGAGATGAACACCATATATATCTGTTTAACTTTGATTTTACCAATAGTGTCTACTTATACATACTTAGATAAATTTTCAACAGTGATAAATAAAATATGTGACCCAATTTAAGCTGTAATAACGATAACCGATCACATACAACAGCTAACAATAATAAATGGTTTGACTCGGAGTGTAAGGGGAAAAGAGATTTGTTTTATCAAAGTTTGAATAGATATAGAGCTAATAACTCAGAAGAAAATCGAGTTGATATGTGCATATGTCGTTCGGAATTTAAAAAGGTAATTAGAAATAAAAAATATTTGTTCAAAAAAGATAATACTGATAAACTCATGAAGGCCAGATTTTCAAATGCCAAATTGTACTGGAAGTTGTTAAAAGAGACTTCTACAATTCGCCCGTTAAACACTTTACGCCCAGATATTTTTTCGGCTTACTTTAATGCAATAAATAACCCAGATGACAAGTTTTACCAAGCTGATGATGATGTGATAGATTTTAACGAACGCCACCTAGATTGCGAATTACAGGCTATGTTTAAAAAACTTGTCGAAAAAATAACTGAGGAAGAGATAGCACAAGCTATTAAACAGTTGAAATCAAATTCGAGAAGTGGGCCCGATCTCTTTTTAAATGAATTTTTCATTCATGGTTCAAACTCTCTGATGCCGTATTTAAACAAATTATTTAATGCATGTCTTGATAATGGGTACTTCCCAACTAAATGGAGTGAAGGCTATATTGTGCCTATACCTAAAACAGGAGACCTATCTAATCCCTCAAACTACAGAGGAATAACGCTATTAAGCACACGAGGTAAATTGTTTACACGAATTCTAAATTATAGACTCTTGGGCAGAAACTTATGGTTTTCGGAGGGGAATGAGCACGATAGACAATGTTTTCATTCTAAATAGTGCGATAAATCATTATTTTAACAAAGGTAAAAAAACTTTTCTGTGCTTTTGTAGATTTTAAAAAGGCATTCGATTTTGTCGTTAGAGACAACTTTTGGTTTAAACTGGTTAAATACGGAGTAAGGGGTACTATTCTGAGTGTAATAAAATCCATGTACAAAAATATTAAGTCAAAGGTAAAATATCAAAACGATGTCAGCGATAATTTCTCTTGTAATTTAGGAGTACGACAGGGAGTATGCTTATCTCCCTTTCTTTTTAGCTTGTTTTTAAATGATTTGGAAGAAACGTTTTTAGCAAAGGGGATAGAGGGTATTAACATTGAATTTTTAAACTGTGCCTATTGTTATACGCTGACGATATCATTATATTTGCAAATAATGCTAAAAGCCTACTAGAATCATTAAATACGCTAGAAGAGTACTGTAAAAGGTGGAAACTAGTGGTTAATATATCAAAAACAAAAATAATGATTTTCCAAAAAGGGGGTAGACTATCAAAAACATTGAAATTTATTTATTATGGAAACGAACTATAAATAGTGAAGCAGTTTAAGTATTTAGGGGTCATGTTTAGTTCAGGAGGGTCATTCAATGAAACTTATAAAATGCTAGCAGGTTAGTCACTTAAAGCAATTTTTAAAATGAATAGTTATTTATGCAAATACACCGACTTATCGTCTGGGCATACCTTGGAGTTATTCGATAAACTGATCCTTCCTATACTTAACTACGGGTCAGAGGTTTGGGGCTTTAATAAAGGGGTGTCTACGGAAAGAACCCAATTGAATTTCTGCAAACGCTTGTTAGGCGTTAAAAAATCTACACAGACTTATTTTATATACGGTGAAACAGGAAGATGTAAGCTTCAAAACTATCGATTATATAATGTAGTGAAATACTGGTTGAAAGTATGTACAGACTCTGAAACAAAATATAACAAAAATATATATGACTGTATTAAAATATTCTCTGACAGAAATCCCAGAGTTTTAAACTGGGCTACACAAGTTAAAAATATGTTATCCAAATTTGGTTACCTTGATGTGTGGTTAGCTCAGGGTGTTGGAAACACTGGTTTATTTTTAAACAAAGAATAAAAGACATTGATATGCAAGACATAAACGACACTCTTAACAACTCTACAAGAGCACTGTTATACAAACATGTTTTTGACCATAATTTATCGAAACATTTAGAGGTGATTAGAACTAAGAAATACCGAATTGCTTTAACAAGACTCCGAGTATCATCTCATAGACTGGCAATAGAAACTGGCAGGTGGAGAAAACCAAACAGTATTCCATTTGAACAGAGAAAATGCCCAATTTGCAACGTACTGGAAGATGAATACCATTTCGTAATTGAATGTAAAAGATACGATGACTTAAGAAAATAATTTATTGATAGATATTATTGGAATCATCCAAATTTCATTAAGTTTTTGCTTCTGTTACAGAACGAAAATTGCACAATAATTAGAAACTTAGCCATTTTCATATACAAAGCGTTTACCAAAAGACAAGAAGCACTTCAGAGGAACGATAATGCATAGCTATATAAAAGTTATACACATATATTATACATTTAGTTATAGAAGTATGTGCTCTACAAAGATGTCAGGTGCTAAGTACTAAGCACTTAGTAACATTGCTAACTTTGAAATTGCTCACACTACCTTAATAGCTGTACTACATGTTTATGAAATATATTGTCGTATACTACACTTTTCTCTCTTCTGTACTTACCTAGTTTCATAGTCTAACAAGCTGTACATGTAAGCCCAACTGCACACTGAAATCTAAGACGCCCTCTATATATGTGGCACGTCATAGGGATACTTGCATTTTACAGACATTCTACTTACATAGTTTCATAATCTAACAAGCTGTTGTTTTCATCCTTTAAATTGTAACATGCCACTTTTTAGTTCGACCTTCTTGTCAGATACTGTTCAAGCGTTCCTGAGGGATACGAAGCGTTTTTAAAATTATGATAGGATTTTAAAGAGTCACGAAAATTATATGTGTATACACTGAATCAGTAGGGTGGGTCAGTAAGGTACAGTCCAGCCTCGATGGCGTGAACTTGCTTGACTTGGAACCAACTTAGGCAGCTTAGAGATATCGAGGATCGACTGTACATAATCAGTATTGTAGATTCACATTCCTCTTACTTCCTTCTTTTCTCGAATCTTTACCTTCCCCTATGTCTCTTATTATTATCACACTTCTCTTCTTCGACTTAACCTTTATTACGAACATAGCACTTTTATTCTTTGAACTATTCCAGTTGTTAATCCTGTTAAAAACATAAACCACTACCAATATTACAAATGCCCCATTTTTGGAGAGGGCCTTTACTAATGTTGCTAGAACTTGTGGCCCAACCCATTTACTTATATTTATACTTTGTGGTGTTACACGTTTTGTAAATATGTACAACTGTATTACATGTATATGAGTAATAAAATATGTTTAAACTAACAAGCTGTTCATGTAAGCCCAACTGCACACTGAAATCTAAGACGCCCTCTATATACGCGGCACGTCTTAGGGGAACTTACATTCTACAGACATATTATGAAATTACAGATCATTATATACAAATTATAAGTCTTATCAATATGATACACAATAGCATAATGCGCTACATTATACTGTAACGTACTCCGGGGTACTATACTATACTAAATGATACTTTTTGTGATATACACTATCACACTGTGTTGTGGTGTGCCGTAGTACACTATACCATACTATCATGTGCTGAATGGGTTTGATACTATAGTAAACTGTACTATGCCGCTCTCAATTATATTTAACGGTAGAGTACCTTATTACGATACTGTGTTGTATTGTGATTTACAATGAAATATTGTGCTGTATGGTACCATACTAAACTGTACTGTAATGTGGTGTGTTAGGTACTATATTGTACTATACATGTACTATGCTATTCTATGATATACTATGATGTACTATACTGTACTGTGCTATACTATGCTGCGCTATACTACATTGAACTATACTATATTGTACTATACTGTACTACACTATGGTATACTATACTATACTGTGCTGTACTATACTGTACTATATCATACTGTTAGTCTGTTATATGTTAAACTGAACTATACTATGCTAGAATTTACTATACTGTGATGTTCTGTAGTGTAGTGTTCTATATTGGGCCGAACTAAATTGTACTTAACTGTATGTTAGTGTACAGTAATGTGCTGTAATATGTTATACTATAGTATACGGTGTTATATAACGACGCACTAAACTGTACGATACTGTAGAGTACTATATACTATATACTATGCTTACACTGCCATTGTTTGCTATACTAAACTATACGGTGCTATAGTGTACTATATTTTACTGCGCTGTACTGTGAAACACTTCTCTATTATGTAATTTGTTGTGTTGTGCTGTACTGTACAGTAATATGCTACATATTGCTATACCAAACTTAAAAAACCATACACTATACCCGAATACAATCTCAAGTGAAATTTAAAAACACCCCCGTTAAGCATATTTGTGCAGAAATCTTTTTGAAATGGGTTTTTATGAAAACTTTATTTTCGAAACTGATATACATGTATATGGTGTTCTGGCAAAGTATGATTTGATAAATGCACATTTACCGTCGGCAAAAGGCCATAGGTGTATGGGCCTGTCTCTCCCGTATCCAAAACAGATTACGATAATAAATAATATTTTTAACCTCGAGAAATTGGTTCATTCTAGAAAAACTACATACGTAGTCCAAAAGTATTCTGCCAAACGCCATCTTGCCATACCGTTTTTACCTGATATGTGTTTATCGTTGCTATGCTCATGGCTCATGTTAGAGTTATTGCATAATAAAGTTTCTATTCTATTCTACATGTGTATTTGCGATTCGATTATGTTATTAGTATCTGTGCATTTTGATATATCCCCATGTATGTGAAAACCTACGTGAATAAATTATATGTTCTATTCTGTTCTGTTCTGATTAGTGCAACTACGTTTTATATTATTTTTCAATGTTAATGGAAATCAGGTGAATCATTTGAAACACCGTCGCACAGCGAACAAGTGATATGTATATTCGTCCTTTACAGCCATTTGAAAGCAATGTACTAGCGGAGAGTGCACTTGACCTACACACACTATGTAGACACTTCTCCGATGGACCAAATTAAAAAAAAATTGAAATCCTAGCAGGTGATAGCTTAAAGCAGGCTGAAAGTAAAGCAGAATGTGCCATAAGGCGCATTCTGCTTTACTTTCAATCTGTTTAAGTGGTTACATGTCTTCAAAACTAGAAACAGGCTTTGGGGTAATGGGTTAACTGCATTTACAGCCACTTAACAATCTTTTTCCTGTTTTAGTTGTAAAAACATTGCAAACTTGCGCATTGTTAGGTCGAACATCGATAGTTCGTTTATTATCCTCTTTAGTCGAATATACACGTATCTTAAAGTTTAAAAGAGGTATGATTTGGCCTTAACTTTTGAATACGGGTATGTGAAAATTCGAAATTGTAAAGTCAACAGTATAACTCAAGCTAATAACAAATGATGCAAATCCGCAATATCGAAATCCCGCTGTACTAAATTATTTCTTACCTGTATTAAAAGCAAACAAAAATAATACCGTTGTAAGAATACATCTGTCCATAGTATACATTGTAAGGTCAAAATCCAAGCATTTAAAGCAACTGGTATATCTATTATGCCTTGGGTTGACTTAGAGTTGGTTAGAGCTGTTGTTGACTACACGCACTCTACGAAACAGGAAGTAACTGAAACATCAATTTTCTTTCACGCCGTTTCCCTTATTCCGTAAATATAAAATCAACTACATCTTAACTTAATTTAAACAAATAACTTCAGTGGAGAAAACTTTAATCTTTCCCAATAAACGCTTTTACGCTAAAACTATTATTTCTGTTACAAACAGTTTGGAGTCAGATCAGACGCCGGGTAACAGGCGTCTGATCAGGCTCCAAACTGTTTGACACTAAGATAAATATCATTCGTCAGAATTGTCCAAAACTTGTATTTTTGTACGGTTTAGCATGGAGAAAGGATTCTCCATGGTTTTAGTGTTTTGCGTTTGCGTTTCGTTTGCGTTTAAACGGGAAAGAGCAACGTTGTAACGCACAAACCTCAGTCTAGTTGAAACCTATTCTATGCACTAAAGAGTAACCTGTCCAATTTAAATCTTGAGTCTGGATTTCAAAATAAAATAGCAATTTACTGTATAAATAGAAATAATATAGCGCTACCATAAGTTGTTTAAAAATCCTAAGATTTCCAAATTTTCATCCGATTTTAGGTATCGTCCTTTTAACTCTTTCGCTGCCAGGTTCTTAAATTCTAACATTATGCAAACAATTTAGATCCAGATCAGACGCCGCGTAACAAAGCGTCTGATCTGGAACGAATTTGTTTGACAATCATATAAATGCTTCCTTAGTAAAAAAAATACATAAAAAATACACATTTTAAAATTAAGAGCAGAAAGATTGAAGAAAGATCCGGAGAAATGGCATCCCCGTGAATAGACGTTGAATTTGCAGTGACTGTATATAAAAGGCTCCTTTGTAGTGCATTTATTTAGCTTTTAAACTGCAGCCTAATAAAGCCTGCCATTTTAAAACATAGGGAACGTTCCACTAGAGTAATTCTGTATACAGCGGAGATCGAGTTAATCATTTAAGGCGTCTGCAAATACAGTTTCTCGTCATTATTTGAACCGTTTGCAATGATTTGAGTGATTCTGATACTATTTGAAAAAAGTAACATACTACATATACATATGTTTTTAATCCTTATGCTAAGTAATTTGGTTAACATTTATAAAGAGTTAGGATCCAGATCAGTTGTTGCGGCGTCTAATCTGTCTACAAATTGTTTGATACTCATACTCAATGTTTCTTAAATGTTATAAATCATAAAGCAAATTTTCAGTTTGTATTGCAGACGATATGTTTGAAGCAGACGACAATTTAGTATGATAAAGGTTCAGTTTCATATAACCCTTTGAACGTCATCTAATTTAATCCATTTTCAGACAAAGTGACGTCTGCTTTAATGTGTCGTCTGTAAGTTTATGTCATTTTAAAGGAGGCCTCTGATCTGGATCCAAATTATTTGCAAAATATATTTTCGTTGCCTTTTTCAGTACTAGGGTAAGTGCGGTTGGTATGTCAGTTGATATATAAGCTCTATTTCTCATGCATACTATACATTTAATTTTGTATAGTGATAGTTTGTATGATGATAAATCTTCGGGTTTAGTGTAGGTGAATTACTGCTCGTCGTCAACAGGGGAGGATCCTGAATTTAAGTAAACGCAAACGCAGTGTACTAAAATGGAGAAAATGACAACTTTTGTGTAATATGTATTTTATTTGGGGTGGCAAATAGTTTGGACCCTGATCAGACGCCGAGTTACGCGGCATCTTATCAGGGTCCAAGCTGCTGGATACTAATACTATAGAGGCATAAAACTCCGAACTTAAAAATCAATTAAGGCAGAAAAAATATTAGCAGAAGATAAAATAGAAGGGTTTTTGTTAAACGGGTTATTACATGGATGTCATAATAACTACAAGAGGGTTAAAGTCCCATTGTGTTTTCAGACCTTTTCTTAATGCCTGAAATACAATAACGGTTAATAATAATGTTTGAACATTCTTATGGGCCAAACTGATCTATGAAATGATGAAGACGGACCTAAATCACCAAAAAGGGCGATTTAAAATCATAACAAACCGAAAATAGAACGTCTGTCATAAACATTACCACACGGCTTAGTATCACGTGATACAGCCGAATTCAACTTCACTGGGGGTAACCGTATCTACCTCCGCCCGTCCATCCATCAGTCAGTTAGACTATCACACTTTTTTGTCCGCTCTCTAACTCAACTATTTTTTATCCGATCTTCCACAAACTTGCTGAAAATGTTCATTGATATAAAATCAAGATTTAGTTTGATTATTACAAAAATCGCATGTGGCATATCTGAGCTTTTGCCATTTATGTATTAAAAATGACTGTTTTCAGCAAGTTTTGCTCTCTAACACAAATACGTTTTATTGGATCTTCACCAAACTTGCTGAAAATGTTTATTGATATAAAATCAAGGTTCAGTTTCGTAACTACTTAAATCGCATAAGGTATATCTGAGTTATTGCCTGTTTATTAATGAAAAATGACGGTTTCAGTCACTTTTTGCACTCTAACACATACAGTTCTTTTTCGGATATTCATTAAACTTGCTGAAAATGTTTCAGTACATAAAGTTTAGGTCTAGTTTGATTATTACAAAAATCGCATGTGGCATATCTGAGTTTTTGCCCTTTATGTATTAAAAAATGACTGTTTCAGCATTTTTCAGCAATAACTCAGACATGCCTTATGCGATTTTGCTAGTTATTGAACCTGATCTAGATTCTATACTAATAAACATTTGTAGCAAGTTTGGTGAAGATCCAAAAAGAGGTGTTCGAGTTAGAGAGCGGACAAGTCATTTTCAGCAAGCTCAACGTATAGATTTTCCGTAGTTTATTTTATCCGTTTACCCACAGTGAAAGATATGTACACGTTGTCATTGGATCTCATAGTGTTTAACCCTGTGCCTACTTTACTGAGTTTACAAACTATTTGAATCTAAAAAGACGCCGCGTCACGCGGCGTCTCATCTGGATCCAAACTATTTGACACTCGTCTTAAGGTTTGTTTAATTAAAACAATGCATAAATCTAAACTGAACACATTTTGCAGACGACAATGTCGAAGCAGACGTCTGTGCAGCAGAATAAGGGTTAACAGGGTCATTTTCAGTGTTTCAGCTAAACATGTAATCGGGAGTAATCTGAACTAATCTAATATTTTCTCACTCATTTCAGCACCGAATGCTATGGTGTTACTACAGATTAAACCGTCTATTCGAGACACTTTTAATGAGTATGACACCTATGGGTTTAACAGCAGAAATAAAGATTTTAGTTTTCGAAATACTTCCGTTATCTGGAGCCCTGTATTTACAGAGTTGTCCTTCTTTCCATTCACAAGGGAGGCTTTTTAATTTGTGCAGCATCAAAATATTATAAATAAAATTTAAAAGCGAATTGCTTAGATAAAACAGGTTTTAGTGAAAGAATCACGTCCCACGTAGTTCAAATGGGACCCCAAACAACCGTTTTATGCAGGTTTCTCAAAAACACAATGAGGCTTTAACTAAAATGTGTCATATAACGTGCAAGTCTACCTGGTATTGAACGAATATTTATATGGCAAATGTTGTACGTTTTTAACTTTACCTGTGTCCTTCATCAACCAATTTTTGAAAAAAAGATTCACATATTTATGTACATGTATTTTTACTCTGTTTTGCTGATGAAGCTGCTGTTTTTACACAGGACCCAATCTCTTTACAATGTATACTGAATGACATAGAGAATTATTGTAACACATGGAACTTAAAGCTGAATGTTGGAAAAATAAAAATTATGATATTCGAGAATGGGCGACATACGACATTTGATTTATATATATATATAATTCACGTATTGGTATTGTAGACTCCTTTAAATATCTCGGGGTGTATTTTTACAAAATTGGTACAGTACTGAACATTATTAAATTAAATTGATAATCGTAAGCGAATTGCCACCGAATTGCCATCGAATCGCGTGCTTCAAAAAACAAATCATACGTTTGAATATTTTTACGGGAATTTTCCGAAGCGGTTGTGACAAAAATGGAATCGAAAAAAATAACGAAGGTATATTTGCGAACATTTGTGAGATACACCATTCAAGAAAACTTACCCGAAGGTAAAGTTAGTACTTTGAATCGCAAGCGAATTGCCATCGAATTGCAAGCGAATCGGAAAAATTGTTAATTTAATAAGATTCAGTACTGTAATTGGAGCCGTACTCAGCAAAGGATTGCTCAGCACGCCTCTTTTTCACTTCACAATCTTTCATAGTTTGCAATCAATTAGAATTACCCATCTCTCAGAAATGTAAATTATTTGATACACTTGTTTCTCTAACATTTAATTATGCAGCTGAGGTATGGGGTTCCCATAAAGGCCCCAGCGTTGAAATTATACACAACAAATTTTGTAGCAAACATCTTGGTGTCAAACAATCAACAAACAAAAACGCGTTGTATGGAGAATTGGGTAGAGCACCTTTGTATATACATAGAAAACTGTTGATGATTAAACAATATTGGATAAAAATTCTTACAAATAAGAATAATTCTTTACTCTATAAAACTTACAAAATGCTAAAAAATGATTTAGATAATGGTTCGAACTATAAAAAAAAATCAAACTGGGCCTTCCAAATAAAAATCCTTCTGGAAGAATGTGGCTTATTTCATATATGGCAGGACCAGTTTGACATACCTATATTAAACTACAATTTAATTAAACAACGGATCTTAGATATTTATCATCAAACGTGGTTTACCGAAATCAATAACTCTAGACGTCTTGAAACTTATGGATTATTTAAACACTCTTTTGAATTTGAAAAATATCTTGACTTTGTGAAAGAGCCAAAATATCGAGTTGCTTTAACAAAGTTCAGGATGTCATCCCATGACCTTGCTATAGAAAAAGGAAGATATATCAATGTACCGAGAGAAGAAAGAATTTGCATTAGTTGTACTTCTAATTTAGTTGAAAATGAATTTCATTTTCTGATGACATGTAATAAACACTCAGAAATAAGATCTAAATACATAAAAAGGTATTACTGTACATGGCCTACAATACATAAGTTTACCAGTCTGCTAGCAGATTCCTCTAAAATGAAAATAATAAATGTGTCTAAATATATATATTTCGCTAATTTACAGAGATTGTAACTTTATAATGATATACATGTATATCACAAATTTGATTTTTATCTCAAAACGGTCTGATTGTGGATAATTGATTATCATGGATACCGACTTATCTACAGTCAAACGGTTTGGAGACGCCTGGCCATGCGAAGTGAGACCTACTTAAACTGCACATGTATAGTTTACTGTATATGTGTAGATATAGTTACTTACTAAGCGAAGTGTGTAATCCGATAAAAACAGCAACGGTAAAATTCCCTGTTTCAACATATATTTATAAACACAACAATCCGTGGGAATTTTCACATATAGCCTGTACGTGTGTACATACACACATACGTTTTCAATGAATACCACGAGACTTTTTTACATCCGCACGGCTAAAGCGAGCAACATTGGCTGTTTTGATTGGATAACACTCGTTCGTTCATTCATTCATTCATTTATTATGTATCTATAGCGTCTGAAAACGGGTACGAGTCAAAAGACTAATGTTAAAAATTCGGAAGAAGTAGATTTGACATGATTAAATAAAATAGTGCTGATCGCATCAAAAGTCTGTGATTGCTATAATTCTGGATAGCAATAGCTGATTTTTGAATACAGGTACACGAAAAAGGCTTACAAATCAATATATCTAAGACACTTCTGTAAACCATACATAACCGTTCACGACTATATAGATCTTCTGTAAATTCATGTTTTGCTTGTTGTATTTGATCTTGCTCTAAGCATGCTGATGTATGCTTTATGCAATACATGATTGAATTGAATTGAATTTAAAGCTTAGACAAAACTATTGTCGATAAGGTTTGACCTGACGGTTCATGCATATTCCGTCTTTTTCCGTAAGTTATTCGTTAGCTTCCGAAAACAACTACAGTGTATTGAGAATAAACAATTCAACGGTGACTCGAACTGGAATTGTGTTATCGGTTATAGATAAATACAGTCGGTGATGGCTCAGTGGTAAGGTCGCCGCGCTACCAAGGTAAGGGTATTGGGTTCGATCCCCGGTAGAGTTTTGTATTATTTATTGAATATGTACATGTATTTTTTTTTAAAAATGCGGATAGACGCATGCAAACCATGACATTCATGCAATTGCATGTACATGTATATGAAATAGAGTACAGTGCTACTTGCCTAGGAAAAACTTGGCTAGAAACTGGTCCAAAGAACACCACGTTATGCAAAACACTCCCAGAAAGCACTATGCGTTACTTTTGTATTTCGTCAAGCATCAAAAGGCATCAGGCAGCAGGCCGTTTTTTTCTCAAAAAAATTGCTGACTGATTTATTTTAGTATCGTTTAAGGCATACTTTACTGTTAAATGAAAGCACTTGCCTATATAAAGCGCTCAATATTCTATACATATGTAGTCGGAAGAAAATGGAAAAATACAGTCTGAATACAATTAGATACTATATTTAATTAACACAAAATACTTTTACGGCTAATATACTAAAAAAATATTTACAGCCGAAGTTTACCAAACAGTACCGAGAATCGAACCCACGACCCTTCCACAACGAGTCATTAACGTTATCCATTCAGCTATTGCAACACAGTGACCTTTGGTTATCGGCTAAGGTATATATCGTGAGATCTATAAATAAAGTATCCGGAAACTCCCGATTGTACCACCGATTGTACCAACGAAAGCTGACGGAAAGTGATGACCGTCAGGTCAAACCTTATTGATAATACTAGTAAACTGATATGGGTATGGGCACTAATTAATTTTTAAAAATAGCTTGAGTCATTATCAAATTGTCGCGGAACGCGGCCTCTGTATACAAACTGTTTGCAAAGTCGACTAAAATCGCCTCTTATGGTGAAAGGATTAATGTGTCATCTTTCAGTAAGAATTTCAATAGCGCCAAGAGGCGGGAGTGCAAACAGTTTGTATCCTGATCAGACGCCGAATCAAGCGGCGTCTGATCAGGATACAAACTGTTGACACTCGTTTGGTAATTTTGTCAGTAATACTCATTATTACTACCTTAATTTAACATTTTAAAGACATTGCAGACAACAATACTGAATCAAACGACAAATATGACGATAAAGGGATCAAAACCTCATGATAATGTTGAGACCATGAAATGCTTTAACACTTCTTTGACTGGTAGATTAACACAGCGGTCCATATAGATCTCAAAAAGTGGGTTTCAAGTTATAAACAAGAGATACATGACGTTAAGTTATGTTTGCATTACTTCCCTTGGTATGTGACACTAGTGCCTTCATATACAATGGAGAAGACGTTATTCTTTCCCAATAAACGCGTTTACGCTAAAATCATTATTTAAAATGCAAACAGTTCGGAGCCAGGTCAGACGCCGGGTAACCCGGCGTCTGATCAGGCTCCAAACTGTTTGCCACTCACCTTAAAAGCAATTGTTAGAATTGTCCAAAAATTGTTATTTTCTTCATTTTAGTGTTTTGCGTTTGCGTTTTGTTTGCGTTTAAACGGGAAAGAATAACGTGTTCTCCACTGTAGTAAAGATGTTATTTATTCACATTCAAACAAAACATCACCCAAATGCAATCCAATAAGATGCAGGAAATGACCAACCTATAAATAGCATGCCTACGTATTAAATTTTGAGTGGCAAATAGTTTTGAAACCTGATCAGCCACCAGGTTTGGGTAGCCGGTCTTTGATCTTGTTCCAAACTGATGATGATGTTCCTCCGTCGTAATCGACGATGAGCAGGACATCTAAGTAGTCGATTGGTGTGTCTTGAGATGACTTGTCAGACCAATTCTTGCTTTGAAGTAACGGCCACAGGTCGGACACTTGAAGTCGGTTCCAAACTAATCACAATGAAATTAACATTTTTGCACAATGCCGTTCATTGCACATTAATACGTAGTGTCTTATCTGAATCCAAACTGTTTGCAAATCTTAGTGCCCTCTCTACAACGGCCTATTTAGTACGGTACATATAATTTTGAACTATTATCCTCGATGGAGGAATGAAATTAAAGTTGCAGATGAGAAATTCGTGATTAATGCCGTATACACTTAACGAATCTTCTAACTGTGCACTTATAAATTATATCATAAATCCGGCGCTAATGACCAGATCGTGTTTAAACTTTGCAGAAATCAAGAAGTCATATTTCTGCTGGTAATTTGTTTACTTTATTTAATACAAAACAAATAATATATTAATTTGAACAAAAAATATGAGGGCATTAATCTCATCAGCATTTCTCATCAGCAACTTAACTGCATTGACCATATTTCGCTGCCTTTGGTCTGAAAACAAGGAAACTGCCTCACAGCTTCGATCCAGATAAGGAGATGAGTACAATGCTTTAATACGACTCTCTTTTGTGTGCAGTCTGCAGCCACAACATGCCTTATACTTCATATGTTAGGTTTAGAAAACCGTCCAAGCTGTCGATGTTTTGCAGTATTTTGATACACGGACTCCTTGCAAACACTAAGGATTTTAAACCCTTCACAACCAGGACGTCACCATGTTCAAACAATTGACGTCTCCATTTAAATTTATACAATTGCCGTCTACATTTATTGCCCATAAGTCAATATTTAGTAATTTTACTTCAGAAATACGGAAATGAGTGTCAAACTATTTGGATCTTGATCAGACGCCGCCTGACGCGGCGTCTGATTAGGATCCAAATTGTTTTCAAATCCATGTACAGTGCTCCCTCTCTACATGTACAACGATATCCAATGGGAGACACAGATTATGTGCGTTGTAAGGAGGGATTCGTTATAGACAGGGGAATTTAGACTTGACTTACATTTGCAAACAGCTTGAACCAAGATCAGACGCCGCGTAATCTTGATTCAAGCTGTTTGTCACTCATCATTTTATGTATTCTATCAAAGTCTCTTATATGTAACAAATGCAGACGACAATTAAAAGCAGACAATATTGCAGCAGCAAACACGTTACACATACATTTGTAATTGTCCCCTTTAGGGAATTGTGGCAAGAGTCGTTGTAAGGAGGGAGTCGTTGATGGGAGGGTCGTTGTCGGGAGGGAACGCTGTATTTAGTGTACTCGGTATAAGGCAGTGAATGGTACACTGTAATTGAATCATAGGACATTATCTCGGGTATTATATATTCAGGATACGGCTCATAATTTATCTTATACAGTTTCACCGTTAACGCAAACCCAATACAGTTAAAAGTAGAAAATGACCAAATTTCAAGTTGAAATTTCTATCCTTTTTCAATCTGAGCGGAAAACAATTTGGAGCCTGATAAGACGCCGGGTAACCTGGCGTCTGATCTGGCTCCAAACTGATTTTATTTTAAATAAATTAAGCGTAAATGAATTTAGTGGGAAAAATAAAGTCATCCCTACTGTACCTTGTGAATATATATTCTACCTGATAACGCCGATATAATGGCGCAATAAAGTGGAGAAGACGTTATTCATTTCTATTTACCCCGTTTATGCCCACAATCCCATACATGGGACATGGGCGAACAGTGTAGACGCTTATCAGACGCCGCATTATACGGCGTCTGATCAGAGTCTACACTGTTTGCTGATAGAAATTTGAATATAAAACAAAATGAAAATGAAAATTTTGACCAGGCATCCCTTAGATAAAAAAGGACTTATCCAATATATAAACATAGACTACTCCATTGGGCACAAATGTGTTAATGACACTATAAAGTGGAAAAGACGTTATTCATTCCAGTTTAGATTGAAACTGTTTGCAAGTCCCCTTTTGGCGCCATTGGCAGTGAAATAGTTAAAGAGTGTCATAGTTCAGTGCCTGATCAGATGCCACGTCTGACCATGGTCAAACTATGTTAAATACTCCTATCAGACTTTTAAAACACCATGCTTGCAGAAATCTTTATTTCGACCAGCTTGTTTTCTTCTTTGAACCCTTCACTGCCATACCCCTAGTAGAATTAATATTTGCAAAAATTTTAGATCAGATACACTATGGATGTTAAACCCCTGCACAACCCAGACGTCGACATTTTTAATGATCCGGATCCTAACTGTTTTACACTCATTTCAATATTTCTTTATTCAAATAGCTTTTTAAACTTAAGAAATAGAAGCAGACGACTTGTTTAAAATTGATGACGTCATGGCAGTGAATGGGTTAAATACGGTTGTTTGTTTTCATCATTTGGTTCTATATTTCTATCTTTATGCATTAACGCTTCAAAAAGCGTTATGATTTCATGTTTATTAAAACAAAAAGGAATGCAGCGCAACCATCATACGAATCAATGTTGACAATGACCATGGTAAACAGTTTTGAACTTGTTGACGTATCATTTATTTTAATCAAGCTGTCAAACAATTTGGAACCTTATACAGTGCTCCCTCCCTACAACGACCCTCCGAACAACGATTCCCTTCTTACAACAACACTTGCCGTTATTACCCAAACAAAACAATTATATCCAACATTATCACGGCTGCAATATCGTTTGCTTAAAATTGTCGTCTACTTTTCTCCAAGTCAGATATTGGACAATTTGACAGAAACAAATATTATGATGAGTGACAAAAAACTTGAAATCAGATCATTCGCTGCGTTAGGTGGCGTTTGAGCCGGATTCAACCAGTCTGTAAATGTGAGCCAATTTCCACCACTACAACACCCTCCGAACAACTCACACGTCTCCCATTATATGTTGTTGTAGAGAGGAGCTAAATACAGTAGAGAAAACTTAATCCTTTTCCTGTAAGCGTTAATATGTTAAAACACAGTATGGTCCCGCAAACAATTTGGAACCAGATCAAACGCCGAGTACCCAAATATCTGTTCAGTTTTTAAAGTATTTGCCACTCAGAATTTAACAAATTGCCAACAGTTTTAAGCGTGTTAACCCCTTCACTGCCTTGCCCCGAATATAATAGTTATTTGCAAACAGTTTTGATCGTGATCACACGCCGCGTAACGCGGCGTCTGCTCAAGATCCAAACTGTTAGACACATATTCCAGTATTTCCTAAGTCAATATATCTAAATTACAAATTTGAGAAATACAAACAGACGACAATTGTTAAAAGTCGATGACGTCATGGCAGTGAAGGGGTTAATTTCTATATTATATTTCAGTGATTGCATGTTTAGTTTCGTTTAAATGGAAAATGAGAACACCCTGCTGACTGTATATGGGTCAACCTGAATAACAAGCAAGAAGAAGTAACTCTTTCCCGTTTAACCCTTTCATGATCAAAAGTTTCGTGAGGTTTTTACCCCTTCACCACCATATTGTCGTCTGCTTCAAAATTGTTTTCTGCAATATAGTTTCAAAGTAAGATTTAAGACAGTATAACTGACGAAATTTCAAAACAAGTGGCAAACAGTTTTGATCCTGATCAGACGCCGCGTTATGCGGCGTCCGATCAGGTTCAAAACTATTTGCAAATGCGCTTTATGACGTCACTGAGATTGAAAGGGTTAATCTTAATTGGGAACAGTTTACCTCGCGTCCTATCAGGCTCCATATTATATGCAATGGACATCAGATAGTTTTGCATTGACGAGTTTATTCGGGAGAGAATAACGTGTTCTCCACATTTGCTAATTTAGACTTCTTCAGTTGAATTTGAGAACAATTAAAAACACAAGAAAAAGTATGAGTTTCATCAAGTATATCAGAATCATGAAAAACATGTCTATTGCCCAACCCACATCCTTCCAACTATCTTTCTTCATTTTCTTGGTTTTCTTCGACTGCTCTTCTGTATTAGTTAGTGATTCTGATTCTTCTTCCTCCGGGGCTTTGTTTCTTCTTCTAAAGCAATAACACAAGCAGGTAGTAACAGACAGTAAGAATCTAAGACATCGTGGAATAGGCGTATGGTTTGGAATCCTGTACACTCTCGCATTGATGATGACAATAGTGATAACCAAGCAGGTGAGAGAATATGATATGAATAACATTGTCGTTATCAACGGAATTGGGTCAGACTTTTGCGGAACATAATCAGATATAATTGTCATGTAAACCGATGTCGTCAATAAAACAGTAACAGAGAAAGCAACCCTCTCACCTGATTGGTTGGGCAGCAAGAACACTATGGGAGACAATAAAGCCAGTAGGGTAATTGGTAGGATCAGGTTCAAAAGAATGAACGTCGGCTTTCGTTCAAATTTTATAATAATCCAAAATTCATTTCTATGTTCGCTTACATGTATCGACGCGTTCAATATTGCCCAGGAACCATCTGGCTGGTATGTTTGCAGGATGTAGTTTTCTAATTTTGGAGCCACGAACACGCCACGATGGTTCAGACGAAATTTAATAGAACAGACATGGGCATCGAAAGGAAACTTGGACGTATCAAGATCACACGTCGTTTCTGTTGTGAGGTCCTGTCTGTAGTAGGCACGCCCATCACTATAGTAGTCGATAGGCATCTGAAATATAATTAAAGTCAAACCCCTTTAAACCGGAACCTCTAAATATCAGAATTCTCTCTAAACCGGACAAAAACGTTGGTCCCGTTTCCAACCCTTATTTTGTTTTAGCCCATTAAACCAAGAATGTGCCTTTTTGCCATTAATTTATTCCTACACTGAAGAAAATACATTCATGAATATCTATTATCAGTCGTTTTTTCTACATTCTAGCAGATTATAGCTTAAAGCAGGTTGTAAGGCGCATTCTGCTTTACTTTTAGTCTGCTTTAAGTGATCAGCTATATTCCATACTAGAAACAGGCTATGGGTTAAAACCCCTCTAAACCGGAAACCCCTCTAAACCGAACATATATTGTCCCCACACATGTACGGTTTAGAAGGGTTTCAATATATTCAAGGGCTATAGACGAGAGGGAGTAATGAACAAACTCCAACGCTTTCTAATGGGGTAGAAACACAATGGAGGTTAAAGGGACTCGCAACCGGATGGTGTACTTGTCAAAATAAAATAAAATACTCAAATAAAAGCAAATTTGTGTCATTATTTGGCTTCTGACATTAAAAAAATATGATCAGTCCAAAAAAAGTCTCAAGAATCGTCACCGAATCTTAGATTTTTAGATATTTTCCACCGTTTTTCTATACCGACTAGTAGACGGTATAGTTGTTGTTGTTGCTTCTCTACACGGGCTCAGACATAAACCCGAGCCGAATTGTGAAGTTGTATGCACTTTCGATCGCTACACATTGAAATACCTTAAATCGATCTGAGATAAACGGATAGTTCCGTGGTCCATTGGTCTAAGCGGTTTCCCCTATTTTGCCTTCTGTCCGCCAATGCCGGGCCTCGGGTTCGAATCCCACTAGAGACCAATATTTTTTTTATTGAAATACATTTGTTTAAACAGAATTTCTTATCTTAAACTAATTCTTTACCATTTATATAAGCGTTTTACACATATTTACAAATCACTATTTTTAATGCACCATCTGGTTGCGAGTCGCTTTAATGCAGAAAATCAGATTTTAGTTTTTGAAATAGTTCACTCAACATGAGCTCTAGCTACATGTTAGAACTTTAACCGACTAAATTATAATTTGAAAACAGTTTGGTCCAGTTAAGACTACGTGGAACGCGATGTCCGTTTAAGATCCAAACTTTCTCACATAATTTCAACTGCTTTCAACAGCGAAAATCGTTTGCTGCTATCCTTGTTGGTCGATTCATCCTACAATAAAGACATCTAATCTTCATCTAATTGCAACACAAATTATTTACGATTTTATGTTATGTTTAGGGTATCATGATTAAAATGTTTTAAACAATCAATAAGCCTTCGTTTGACGGGTAGTAAAAGAGATATATACTCACAATAGCTGCTCTGGTGAGAGATATGATGGACTGGTCATGGTGTCTATTGCGTACATTGATTTCAGGTACCCATACTTCAGACGGATGCATTTCAATACTTCTAATGTTAGTTGCTGCCCTGTTCCATTTCAGACTTGGATCTTGCCATTGGGTCACTAATGACAAATCTGCCGAGAGTTTTTCCGTTTGTTCATCTATGTCGCTGATGGCGTTTATTGACAGCGCGACTGTAACGTTGAGCGTATTGTCAGCCAGGGGATGAGTGTGTTTGCTATAGCCTTCCATCAGTTTAGCTTTTAAGGTGTTCACATCCTTCACAGAATAGCAAGACACCATTGCAAGAGTGAAGGAGATGATTGCAATACGGTGATACTGTTGTAGTACCATCTTGTGATATTTCGACTGAAAGGAAAGAACATTATTCCATATATAAGGTGTAGCTGGTTTCAAAAAAAATAAAACAGAGAGCACTTCGGTTAATTGGTTTATTCATTGAAGTGTACGGTCGGTTTCATGACCATACAAATACGATTGCAGCGCCTAGTCATCTATGCACGAGACAGAAAAATAACGTACCATCCATATATCCTTACTAATGAATATTTCAAATTCGCCTATGTACCGCCTATCACACTCACAGTGAATGTTGTTTTGGATATTGGATAATTTAAGTATAACCTGGCTTATGAGACACCTGCTTAAACCAGACACCTGCTTTATCTGATAATGAATTTCTTACTCAAATGTCGAATTGAATACACGAATTTCGCTATCTCGAACACAGTTAAGTCGAGCTAGCTCGTATTTCCTTCAATAAAGTTATATTTCCAGTTCGCTTCAGTGGAACATACCCATATTTCAAAGTTAAAACGTGGGTATGTATCACTTAAACGAGTATGGACTATCAAAATTCGTCTGTATAACTAAGACCTGCTTTTACCGGCACACTGCTTTATCCGACAGCATCAGATGGTACCAACATATTTATACAACTTTAGTTTTATAGCTTAGACAATAACCCCTTTTCGTGTTTATCACGGCTGCAATGTTCATTTGCAAATATTTAGGAACCTGATACAACGCCAAGTCGTCTGATCCGGGTTCAAACGGTATGACACAATTTACAATATTACTTCAGTATTTGACCAGAACTAAAATCAGTCTAAAAGATATAATAAACGCTATTCGCATTCACCTACAGTGTATATCTATATGGGAAAAGTAACGCCTTCTCAACTGTTTATTCCCAATAAATGTACAATAGGGAAAACTGTATTATTTCCCAATAAACGCGTATACGCTAAAATTATTACTTCCGTTGCAAACAGTTTGGAGTCAGATCAGACGCCTGGTTACATGTACCCGTCGTCTGATCAGGCTCCAAACTATTTGGCACTCATATTAATACAAACAGAAATTTCAAAAAGTTGTAATAGCCGTCTATCGTCCAATCTTGAAATAGGCTAAGGCGTAAAATATTCAGTTTCATTGATAGCAATATGCATTGCAATTTCGCCCATAATGAATAAAATACCAATCAAATCAAAAGTTTATAAAACTAAACCGTTTCTTGGCAAATATCAAAAGCACTAGCACCTCAAATATGATTACAACACTCAACAGTTACCTAACAACGAAAACAAAACATTTACATGTACCTTAAATATAAGATACTGATATCAAACTAGTTAGTCTTCAATAAAGCTAAAGGTTACATGTACACTTATTTCTTAAGGTCGAGATAAATATCAAAACATACCCGTTGCCCTAAATTTTAGTCCTCATCTGTATGAAAAGAGCGACCTAGATGTGTGGTATTCTTCGGGTGTATTAAAACCACCGTTGTGTTACCTAATATCCATATAAAGTGATATAACAGTGGAACCCCTCCAAACCGGAACCTCTAGATATCGGAATTCTCTCTAAACCGGACAAAAACTTTGGTCCCTTTTCCAATCCTTTATTTATAACCCATTACACCATAAATATGCCCCTTTCCGCCCTTTATTAATTCCTTCACTGAAGAAAATACATTCATGAATATGTATCAGAAATAGTTTTTTTATTCTAGCAGATGATAGCTTAAAGGAGGTTGAAAATAAAGCAGAATGCGCCTTAAGGCGCATTCTGCTTTACTTTCAACCTCCTTTAAGTGATCAGCGTTTTTCCTTACTAGAAACAAGCTATGGGTAAAACCCCTCTAAACCGGAAACCCCTCTAAACCGGAAATTTATGAAGTCCCCTCACATGTCCGGTTTAGAGGGGTTTCACTGTATATAACAGCCACAAAGTAAACAATGCATTGACTCTTTCACTACTTTACCTCGGTACAATGGCTTTCTGCCAACAGTTTGGATCTTGATCAGACTCCGCATGACGCTGCGTCTTATCAGAAATCAAACTGTTTGAAACTTAGAGATTCCAAATGCGTGTAGTGTCATAAATACATGTACATGTACTCTTGTTTTGACAAATGGAAGCAGGCGATAATTACGAAACAATCGATATCCTGGCACTCTTTGCATGCTAACGGCGGAAACATGTCCCACAGTAATTATCTTTACAAACAATTTTGGATCCCGATGAGACGCCGCAAAACGCGGCGTCTCATCAGGATCCAAACTGTTTGACACTATGACCCTGTTTTGAAAACAAATGCTGACAATTCTATTTTTAAACAGTAGCATACGACAATTGTTGCAGACGAAAATATTACCCAACATGCCAAGAGTTATATGTAGTTACATATACATCTTAACATTAATTTCAGTCTGCACTCTATGTAAATACCGTCTGCCATTTTTGTCGTCTGCGTTCATTCTCAGAGTTGATATGTCAGCATTTTAGTTTTTAAACATTAAAAAAAAAGATTTTCAAACAATTTGGATCCAGAATAATCATCGAGCAATCACAAACCCGTCCGCGGCATGGAGAAGGTTAACTCGAACTGTTGATGTTTTTGAATACTTGGTCTTTACATGTATAATCCGATTTTTCTGACATGGTCGAGTTATTTTTAGAACAGAATAGTCTATAATGGTAAATAGGTAAGCAAGGTAAGATTGGATAGCATGATCCCCGTGCAGCACGAGACCGATGCGCTAACTTTACTGATACATGTATGTTATTTTTTTCAAATTAACGCATTTACGCTAAAACTATTATTTCCATTGCATTCCATTCTGGTTGGAGCCAGATCAGACGACGGGTAACCCGGCGTCTGATCAGGCTCCAACCTGTTTGCCACTCAGTCTAAAAAAAGTTATAAATTTCTAAAATTAATTTCCACAGTTTAATGCATTGCGATTGCGTTTAAACGGGGAAAGACTAATGTCTTATCTACTGTACATTACGCACAAAAAATATAGCTTTCCGTATCCCTGACTGGCTGTAGGAAACGCATCGAGTACGATACTCATCCCTTTTAATGTTTTAGAATGTTTCAATCTAAAAATAACTCGGCTAAGTCAGAAGAAAAAACTAATAATGGGTTAATGGCAATACTATATCCCTGTTATATGATATATCTATAAACTATGTCTATTAAAGAGGAATATGACACTGTGCTCCTACTTCGTCAACATCATTTGACATTACCTTCTTTACATGTATCGCCTTACATATATTGTATACCCGTTAAATGTAAAACTAGTTTATATATACCATTGACTTAACCATTTAAAACTATTCTTCTGACGAAAGAAAGTTACTCGGCGTCTCATCTGGGTCCAAACTGTTTGACACCCCGATGATAGTTTCGGAAAGAAAATACGGCCACATTCAACTCTGAGAAATGTTGCAGACGAAGTATTTAGCAGACGACATTTGCATGGCATGCTTTACTCTTTCACTGCCAATATCGCCAAAAGTCGACTTTGTAAACAGTTAGGATCCTGATCAGACGCCGCTTCAGGTGGCATCTGATCAGGATTCAAACTGTTTGACACTCGTTTCGACATTTCCTAAGTCAAAACAGCCCAAAATCTGACTTTGAAAGTATCGCAGATCACAATACTGATGCAGACGATATTTTGGCGTTAAGAGAGTGAAAGCAGACGATAACTCTTATAGCAGGGAAATAGTTATGGGTACACTATGTAAGGTATACTCGTTGGGAATCAAGATGAGGTAACTATTAAGATTTTCCACCAGATTGAATTGCTGCTCTTCAGCGATATAAAGAGTGATGAATGTATTCGTGGTCTATGTTGGAATTTCAAATCAAGGACGAATGAAATTTTGCAAAGTTGAGAGGATAAAGTAGATATACAAGCCAAATATGATGTACACACAATATGTAATATAAAAATGAAACACTTAAGCTTGATATTTTTAGATAATTTTTATTTCAATTTCTAATCAATAGAAGATCCGCTGTAAGTCACCAATCCCGCAGTCGCCTTAAGCAGAATACATACATGTAACAATAATGCAGAAAACTCCAATCGCAGCTTGGGAGTAATAAGTTTATGGTACCATACTTAATTTGCACTAAGTACATGATGTCTTTAACATGTCGAATACGCTATTCTTTTCCAATTCCAATGCTTGTGTCACATATTAAACTAGCATGTATATTGACAACAGTTTCATGCTAGATCAGACGCCAGGCAGCTCGGCGAATGATATGGATCCGAACTGGTAAATTAGGGTTACCATTCATATTTAAAAGAAAATCGTCAAAAGTTTCCGATAGCCATCTATTTTCTACATGTACGTATGTTTGTGTTTGGTTTCATTTAAAATACGTTATTTCTACTGTTTGTATCTTCTTTAATACATGCAGCTACCTATTGGATAAAAGAATACGATGTTATGGTATTTATTTGACTTGTGTTATGAGCCTTTTATAATAATGACATTTGTATTTATAGGGAAGACGTTATCATTTCATAATAAACTCATTTGTGCTGCAACAGTTATTTATCACATACAGTGGTAAATACGCTATTCCTACCCATTTATGCGTTAATCTATGCGTAAGAAACGCATAGTGAGCGGTTAACGAACGCTTAACGAACGGTTAACGCATAACGATCTTAACGCGTTTAAACGCGTTATTTAACGATTATACCAGAGATGTTGCGATTGGTGCGTCAGTTATCCGTTTCACGCGGAGATTTCGGATCTTATTGACTTGTGCGAAGATAATTAAACCATGCATTTATGTTGATCATATTCCATAGTATCGTTACCCTGCTATCCAAAATAGTGCAGCGCCAACCGTGTACATGCAGATGTAGATTAAAGTATCACACACTTAGTTTAAGAGCTAGCCGCATTAATCTGTCATCAATCAATTACAACAGGCACTGACCACCCGCCTCCTGTAACCAATCAATTAGAACAAGCATTGACCACCCGCCTATATATGCCACTCAGCTATCGGGGGATTAACAGTTTATTGCCAATTAAAGATAGCAATGTTATCGGCGATGCCACCTAATGTTCTGTAATACACATGTCATAAAGTGGATGTGTAAACCGCTGAAGCTAATGGGTGCGTCGGCTAAGTGATGACCCTTTCATCCGGGCTCTTTTAAACGCGTAAAGAAACGCGCAAAAAATGGCAAGGAAACGCGTTTAACGAAACGCTTAATAAACGCGTAAGAAACGCTTAAGAAATGCGTAAGAAATGCGTAAAGTGGGTAGGAATAGCGTATTAACCACAGTTACTGTACATTTAACTTGCGGTCTGGGAGTTGAATAAAGCGATTATATAAATATCGAAATCCATTATAGTGAAATATTGTTTTTGGGTTCCGGACTAACATTGTTTACCACAAGCGCTGCACGTAACGGGACACCAAATGGTGTTATTTGCGATGGCGCTACCGTAAACAACGTCAGGTTTTAGTTCGAAATAGTTAAAAGACTACAAACTACAGATTCGATTGATTTAATGGGTGTTTAAAATTGTTATGTGATAAATAGAATCTCACAGTCGTGCTCACTACTTATCATTTTTGATAAACTCGTTGACTAAAATTAATATGACGCTCGCAAAGGCTCGCGTCATATTATTTTAGTCAACTCGTTTATTAAAAATGATAAATAATGAGCACTCATGTAAGATCCTCTATTCCTACTGCAAACATTTTGAAGTCAGATCAGACGTCACAGAACCCGGCGTATGACCAAGCTCCAAACTGTTTACCACAGAGGTGAACATAAATCGTGAGAATTTTCAAAAAGTTATTTTCTACCTGTTATTGCATTGCATTTGGTTTTGTCTAAACGGAAAATACTAATTTTTTCTTCCTTTTTCTGTTTATAAATATACATGTAATAACATTTGTACATACATAAGATGGTACAATATGATTATGTTCAAGTATTAAAAAAAATTCAAAAGGGAGACTACCGGCACATTTCTGTTGTTAACGTTTCCTGACATAGTCAAATAAGTCAATGCGATTTACCTCCCTTGAATTAGAAAAGGCCCCCTTCATCATAATGTATACTGCATCTTAACACTTTCTGATGAAAGGCTTTCAAATGATCAAATTATTCAGGAGATTTTACCCCTTCTCACCGCTTTATTGTCGTCTGCTTCAGTATTGTCGTCTGCAAGCCACGTTTCAAAGTTAGATTTAAGGTTGTATGACTTAATAAATATCGATAAGAGAGTCAAACAGTTTGGGTCCTGATCAGACGCCGCGTTACGCGGCTTATGATCCTTGACCCAAACGGTTTGCAACCGTGCTTTAAAGCGTCATTGAGAGTGAAAGGGTTAAGTTTGAAAGAAACTATTGACATTTTCACACGAAATCGGGTTCGGATCAGGTTCAGATTATTTGGCGTTTGTCTTTGATTGCATTAGATTAAAAACGCAACCTTATTATCATCAACGACAGACAAAATACTGACTGAAATGAAATACAATATAATTTAGCATGGTAACAGGTGCCGTTACATTAAAAATCATCATCAACAATGATTTAAGGCAGCCTTCTACATTACAAGTTTTGTTTATTGCTACAGTGGATAAAACGTTATTCTTTGCCAATACAGTACTGAACCTTATTAAATTAACAATTTTTGCGATTCGCTTGCAATTCGATGGCAATTCGCTTGCAATTCGATGGCAATTCGCTTCCGATTCAAAATAGTAACTTTACCCTCGGGTAAGTTTTCTTGAATGGTGCATCTCACAAATTTTCGCAAATATGCCTTCGTTAATTTTTTCGATTCCATTGTTGTTACAACCGCTTCGGAAAATTCGGGTAAAATATTCAAACGTAGGATTTGTTCTTTGAAGCGCCCGATTCGATGGCAATTCGCTTGCGATTATCAATTTAATTTAACCCTTTACCCAATAACCAATTAATAATATGAAAGACAGGTGATCACTTAAAGCAGGTTGAAAGTAAAGCAGAATGTGCCTTAAGGCACATTCTGCTTTACTTTCAGCCTGCTTTAAACTACCATCTGTTAGGCTATACAAAATATTTGTTATGGTAATTGTTTTTTAGGGTATGAATTGCAACTATTTTCTTTAGCGGAGGAATAAATTAAATACGCTAAAAGTCGCTTCTATAAGGGAAAGGGTTAATAAGGTTCAGTACTGTAAACGTGTTTACGCTAAAACTATTATTTCTATTGCAAACAGTATAGAGCCAGATCAGACGCCGGATAACCCGGCGTCTGATCAGGCTCCAAACTGTTTGCCACTCAGGTAAAAATGAAAAGTCAAAATTTTCATTAAGTAGACCTTTTCTACATTTTAGTGTTTTGCGTTTGCGTTTCGTTTGCATTTAAACGAGAATGAATAACGTATTCTCAACTGTATCAATGTGCGGTCGGGATGTCCTTGCACCGTCTATCAACGCTCTCTTTTCAAACTTACCATGCTGACTAACCGTCAAGAAAACATAACTATAAGTGACAAACACTTTGGATGCAGATCAGACGTGGTGTAATGCCGTGTCTGATTTGGATCCAAAATGTTTGCAAATGTTAACCAAGTTATGCCTACTTGGCATGGTTTCTACCAAATTTAGAATACCATGCCTATTGCTGTGGACCAATACTCTGAGTGTCAAAAAGCTTGACTCTGGAGTTACTCAGCAGCTCACCCCAGGGCCCGTTTCATTAAACTTCGTACGACAAATGTCGTCGTAAGTCAGGTTATAAAAGTTTTAACTTTTATTTAGTTCTCTATCTAATCCTGTATTACAACGTCTCTTTGGAATCGTCTTGAAAAGACGATTCCAAAGGGATGTCACAGCACAGGATTTGATTGAGAAATCTGAAATTAAATGTAATTTAAAGTTTTGACTTACAAGAGTTTTTATCGTACGAAGTTTTATGAAACGGGCCCCTGAATCCATACATGATTATTATCATATTGTTATTGAAACTGGGTTTCTTCCTTGTTCATTGTATGCATTGTATGCCTAAGACATTGTCCTGCGCAATTTGAAATTCAGATTTCTGTGTACTTTTCAAGCCGTCAAGGACGCGGACGTGTACAGTGGCGAAAACGTTATTCTTTTCCCTTTAAACGCAAACGAAACGCAAACGCAAAACAGTAAAACGTATAAAATGACAACATTTTAATGAATCTGAGTTTTCGTTTTAATCTGAGTGACAAACAGTTTGGAGCCTTCTCAGGCGCTAGGTTACCCGGCGTCTGATCTGGCTCCAAACTGTTTGCACTTGAAATAATAATTTTCGCGTAAACGCGTTTATTGGGAAAAATAACGTTTTCTTTGCCCACGATCCCATGTATGGGACATAGGCAAACAGTGTAGACTCTGATCAGACGCCGCATTATGCGGCGTCTGATCAGAGTCTACACTGTTTGCTGATAGGAATTTCAATAGAAAACAAAATGAAAATTTTGACCAGGCATACCATTGATAAGAAATGGACTTATCCAATATATAAACATGGAGAATCCACTAGGAATAAATGGGTTAAACCTCTTCCCTGCCAATCAATTGTCGTCTGTTTTTACTCCTCAAAATTAAGCCTAAGAAGTATTGCAATGAATGTAAAACAGTACGGATTCTGTTCAAGATCAAAACTGTTTGCAAATCACTATTGAACTCGAGTAACGAAGTGCCCGGATAAGAAACAATATATGAATGTCAAACGCGGTGTCTGATCAGGATCCAAACCCTTTGCCAATTTCAGTATTGTCAAATTTATCGTGAGATGTTTACCCATTAACCGCTTTATTGTCGTCTGCTTCAGAAGGGTTACCTGAAAAGTAGTCTTAACCTGAAAAGCAGACGGAAATTATGTAGTTGGATGTTTACAGTTGGATACGTTTACATATACATAACAAGTATGATAACACATAACTTAAAATCAAAACTGATTTGCATTTGAATCATACACCGTGAAAAGAATGCGATTACAGTGAAACCTTGCTTTAACCCTTTTAACCCATTCCCCCTTTACTACGCATTTTAACACCTATAATTAATCCCTCCTCTGAAGAAAATAGCTCCCTTTATACAGTCATGACTATGTATCATAAGAAGTATTTTCTATATCCTAGCAGATAATAGCTTAAAGCAGGCTGTTAACACTGTACAGTAGAACCTCTGTATTACGACCACTAAATTATTGTCATTATCAGGTGTTTAAGACAAGTTGCTACTTAAAGCAAGGTGAATGCAATACAGGAAGCTCCTAAAGGAGCTTCCTGTATTACAATCGCATTGCTTTAAGCTGTAACCTGTATTTTAAAGATTCAATTGGCCCCCCTTTTTTGTGGTCGTAATTTAAAGGTTTAAGTATAGTGTCTTGCACACCAAGATTATATACCTATAATGAAATCTCCCAGCACGTTCATAGGGAGAGTATATTGCAATATCCGGGTATAAATGAGTAAGCGACACTAAACTGTTTGTAAGACATACGGAAGCTTACATGTAGAGCAAGACAAAAATTATGACGGAGCTTTCTTGTTACTTTTTTCTGCATTGCGAACCACTCTCCCTTAAATGTTCCCCTGTATCCATAAGTGTATGTTGAGAGAGGGGTGGGTGTACTATACAAGGTTAGCGAATATTGTTTGTAAGGTTATTTCTTACACTACACTTGCAAAGTCAAATTTTCTGCATAAAAAGACACACCACTAAACACGCCTTTTATTTGCTTTTTATGTTCTATTCAACATAGGGCACATACAGTGGAGAATATATTTTTCCTAGTAATCATATCTATGCTTAAATAATTATGTTCATCGCATATAGTTTGGAACTTGATCAGACGCCGGGTTACCCGGCGTCTGATCAAGCTCCAAATTGTTTGCCACTAAAATTAAAAAGAATTGTCAATACTTTTCAATAAATTGTCATTTTCTACATTTTTGTTCTTTGCGTTTGCGTTTAGTTTCGTTTACAACGGTAAGAATAACGTCTTTTCCACTGTAGTATACTCATTGTGAAAAGGATTGTCAATACACTGAACTCTTTCTAGCGAAACGATAATATACCGGATTATTGGGTCAGACTTTTCTGTTCTTTTCGTACATTATTTCACTTTCACCACGCATTATAACAGCAACCGGTCCTAACCCTTTCACTCTCGATGACGCCTTAAAGCGCGTTTGAAAACAGTTTGGGTCCTGCTCAGACGTCCTGCGTATCCTTAACTGCTGGTACAATGTAGGCGACTTTCAAGTTATTTTGGATCCTGACTAGACACCGCATACATGTAGCGCCGTATCTGACCAGGATCCAGACTATTTGACACTCATGTTGATGCTTTTATTTGAGCTGCTTGGATTTATATTAAAGGAAACATTGCAGACAACGAAATCAATGCATACAGTGGATAATCTGTTATTCTTTCCCAATAAACGCGTTTACGCTAAAACTATTATTTTCACTGCAAACAGTTTGGAGCCAGATCAGACGCCGGGTTTGCCACCAAGTTAAACAAGAATTATCAGAATTGTTGTTCTTTTCTACGTTTTAGTGTTTTGCGTTTGCGTACGTTTGCGTTTAAACGGGGAAGAATAACAGATTCTCCACTGTACAGGTAAGTGAGCTGTGTTTGCAGTTAAAAAAGTTATAGCATCCATCACACACCCTTTCGACGCCAGAGGCGAATCTTCTTCTTTCTTCTTTTCGTTCGCTTAAGATTCAACGCCACATCTTGTGAAACTGGTTGATCGTGTAGTCATAGCGTGGCAATGCATGATGCTGTGGTTTGTTAGAAAGTGCCAATGGCCCAGTTAGAGGCGAGTGAAATCGACCTCGCAAAGTCTGATCTGGGTCCAAACTGTTTGGCTACCGTACATTTTTAGTTAAACTTGTCTATTACGACCACTAAGTTGTGTTATCTGGGTTTTACGACAGGTGATTGTTTAAAGCAAGGTGATAGTTAAACAGAAAGCTCGTTCAGGAGCTTTCTGTTTATCTGTCACCATGCTTTAAACTGTCACCTGTTTTTATAGAGCCTATTAGCCAATGTTTTAGTGTTCGAAAAAGAGAGGTTTTATTATATTTGTTTGGCCATAAGTTTGAACTTTCAATTTAAAACGAATGGTTAGACAGCAGTATAAACCCGTTTGTACCCACAATCCCATATGGGACATAGACAAACAGCATGTACATGTACTCTTGATCAGACGCCGTATAATGTGAAGGCTGATTAGAGTCTACACTGTTTGCTGATAGGAATTTCAATAGAAAACATAATGAAACTGAAATTTTAAATCATGCACCCCTTAGATAAAAATGGACTAATCCAATTAGTAAGTATCGATGAATCCACTGTTGGCAAATGGGTAAATGTGAAAAGATTGACGCAGACGGTAATTTTAGACTTTGTAAGGGTTCATTCAATTTTAACACATTTTATTCTCAACTTTAAATACATTTTCAACTTCAAATCTTCCGCATGAAAACACACACGACAAAACAGCAGTGCTCCTTTGTTGTTTATGTCCAACTAACTCTATCACAACCAAGTTTTACCATCAATTTTAACTCTTTCAACACTATGGACCTGTTTAAAATATACCCATTACATTTGCAAACATGAAGACTCAGATCAGAGGGCTCCTATAGAAGCCGTTGGATCAGGATCTGCACTGTTTGCTTATTTATATCAGTATTTATTTAACTACCCAGAATTCCAAATAGACTGGTTAATGTTGTGGTACATGTAACTAAAGAAATCCACAAGGGAACCTAATAAATGACAAGCGTTACTACAGTGGAGAAGACGCTATTCTTTCTCAGTAAACGCGTTTGAGCTACATGTAAAAATATTATTTCCATTGCAAACAGTTTGAGCCAGATCAGACGCTGGGTAACCCGGCGTCTGATCAGGCTCCAAACTGTTTGCCACTCAGATTAAAACAAATAGTCAAAACTGTCGAAAAGTTGTCCTTTTCTACGTTTTATTGCGATGCGTTTGCGTTTCGTTTGCGTTATCATCATGTGCATTGACACTGTTGTCTGTAATATATTTCAAAAAGATAGAAAAAGGTTTTCGATAAAAACTATCGATGCGATTGTCTAACAGTTTGGATTCTGATCTGACGCTTCAAAAAGAATATTCCATCTTCCATTAAAACCTAGTTCATATTTGGTTATCTAAGTACTACGTATGTACATGATGCATAATTTATAAGCCGTTCCATGATAAAACCTGCCTTATTACATTGTAAACAGTGTAGATCAAGACAAGCCGCCGCATCAAATACGCGGCTGCTGGGCCCGTTTTATAAAACTTCGTACGACAAAATCGGTCGTAAGTCAAAACTTTAAGATAAAGATAGCATCGGATTTCTCCATCTAATTATGTCTTATGACATCTCTTTGGAATCGTCTTTTCAAGACGATTCCAAAGAGATGTAACAAGGCAGGATTAGATGGAGAAGTAAATACTTATTGATAATTTTAGAATCTGACTTACGACAACATTTGTCGTACGAAGTTTTATGAAACGGGCCCCTGGTCTTTATCTTCCTTGTTTGACACCAACATGCATCTAAAGCATTTTATGTCAGCTATTTTATACAATGTATACCATATTTGACAGTGTATACCTAACTCAGTTACAGATCCTGGGATGACAAGGGTGCTTGGGATGTACAATGTTGCAATGCAATAAGGCAGGTTTTGTCATGGTATGGCTCATACATTTCACTAGGAGAAATTGTATACATGTAAGATAATCTTTTGGAAATATAATCATAACAGGAGAGAAGTCTTACTGTATAGTGATGTTTGAAACTACCTCAAACAAAAAACTGCAACTATTCGGTGCATTAAAAAACTACCGTCCCCAAGAAAAGCAACGTTTAGCGCATTAAATTTATCCTTCTACAGTGGATAAACAGTTATTCTTTCCCGTTTTAACGAAACGAAACGCAAACGCATTATAATAAAATGGAGATTTGACAGCTTTTTGACAATTCTTAACGTTTATTTTAATCTGAGTGGCAAACAGTTTGGAGCCTGATCAGATGCCGGGTTACCCGGCGTCTGATCTGGCTCCAAACAGTTTGCAATAGAAATAATAGATTTAGTGTAAACGCGTTTATTGAGAAAGAATAACGTTTTCTCTACTGTACCACGGAACAAACTTTTAATTTATACAGTCGTGAACATGAACATAAATAAATATTTGCTATATCTAGCAGATGCTAGCTTAAATCTGGCTGAAATTAAAAAGCAGATTGCGCCTTCAGTCGCATTCTGTTTGAACTTCAAAATGATTTAAGTTGTCACATGTCTTTAAAACAAGAAAAAGTCCACGAGGAAAGGATTAAAAGGGCAAACACTTCGACTAGTCAGGTCGTACATGTAGCAAATAACAAAATAACACTAAATCTCTTCTATATTTCGACCCATATATTGCGTTAATTATTAGATGTTTAAGACAGGTGGCTGCTTAAGGCAGTGTGAAAGTGAGCCAGAAATCTCCTTAAGGAGCATTATGTTTCACTTTCACTCTGCTTTATGCTTTCACCTGTATTTCATACAATCTTTTAGGCTTCTTTTTTAGTGGTCGTACAGTGGAGAATCTGTTATTCTTTCCCGTTTAAACGCAAACGTACGCAAACGCAAAGCACTAAAACGTAGAAAAGAACAACTTTTGGACAATTCTCATAATTCTTGTTTATCTTGGTGGCAAACAGCTTGGAGCCTGATCAGACGCCGGGTTACCCGGCGTCTGATCTGGCTCCAAACTGTTTGTACTGCAAATAATAGTTTTAGCGTAAACGCGTGTATTGGGAAAGAATAACAGATTCTCCACTGTAATAGACGAATTGTAGTGTATTGAAAATCTTCATGATCAAAATCGCTATTTTAAATCCGGATTATAACAAGGAGGAAGTAAGCGTGACTAGTTGACGAGCTGATGGTCTTAGTCACACTAAATTGCTAAATATATTGAACCTTTCAAAATAAAAATATTCGGGAGATGTTTACCCCTTCAACGTTTCATTGTCGTCTGCTTCAATTTTGTTGTCTAAAATATCGTTTCAAAGTTAAAATATAAGGCAGTATCACTAGAAGAATTTCAAAACGAGTTTCAAACAAGATCCAAACTTAATGATTTAAAACTACGCAGGGATGGACTTTGACGCACGGAAAGCGGCATGTTGTTCCTTTTATTGTAGAAGGAAGGAAAGAATTGAAGTACACAGACGTTCTAGCTGGAACAGTCTGAGCTTCATGTGAGTTCAGCAGGTTATAGCGAGACATTTCAGACGCGGTGTCTGATAAGGACCAAAACTATTTAACACTCTCTATAACGAGATTTATTTAGTCATACAACCTTAAATCTAACTTTGAAACGTGTCTTGCAGACAGCAATACCGGAGTAGACAACAATAATGCGGTGAATGGGTAAAATTCCCAAATAATTTGATCATGAAATGGTTAAGCAAGATCGAATTATCGAGATTCGTCTGTACACGGACTTATAATCTCGAAAGTATAGGCTGTTTAAACTTCCGTTTTTAATATGGACTGTTTGCCTGTTAACACACATCGTCTGCTGGATATACATGTATTACTGAATATATCTCGTATTTAGATGAAAAATAAAGTTGCTTTAGTATTAAAAGCTAATCATTTCACCTAGCGTTTATTCATTCAAAATGCCTTATGTGTGAATATTGCACATACATTCAGACATCAAAACTGAAGCAGACGTCATTGTATCAGTAAAAGGGTAAATATATACATTTCATATTCAATACACATGTTTAACGAGTGGTGTGAATGTTTAACTATGTACGAAGTGAATAGGATTTATTCCTATTATATCTACATTTGAACATGTTTACAAGCCTGACACTTCCTTGTCCGGAGTAATCTGGTACAGTGGTAAAAACGTTATTCTTTCCCGTTTAAACGCAAACGAAACGCAAACGCAAAGCACTAAAACCTAGAAAAATACAACTTTTTACAATTCTAATAATTGATATTAAGCTGAGTGGCAAATAGTTTGAAGCCTGGTCAGACGCCGGGTTACCCGGCGTCTGATCTGGCTCCAAACTGTTTGCATTGGAAATAATAGTTTTAGCGTAAACGCGTTTATTGGGAAAGAATAACGTTTTCTCCACTGTACAGTAAAACCTCTCAAACAGAACCCTTGTAAAAGAAGTTAGATATCAAACGACAGGTGGCAAGAAAACAATAAAGCATAAAGCTCTCAAAGAGAACTTTCTATTTTACTTTTATCCTGCCTGAAGCTGCCAACCGCCGTGTTTTATCAGGATCAAGAGTACTTGACACTCATGCTCACTTGTCTTCAATCAGTTTAGCTATTTGAGAAAGAAAATGTCAAAAAGTCATTTACAGACACCAATCTTCTGGTAGTGGACCGGTTTTAAGGTTCAAACCCTATATTATATACTAAAGTGATTAACACATCACATACATATTGTAATGACTTCGATATTGCCGTCTGCACTATCGTTGAAAAGTTAGATTTAAGGCGGATTGACTGACGTACTTTTGAAATGAGAGTCAAACAACATATATTCTTATCAGACGCCGCGTTACACAGCGTCTGATCAGGATCCGAACTGTTTTCGAACGTGTCTTTTGGCGTCATTGACAGTGAAAGGGTTAAAAACCAACCACATAAATATCAACAAAGTGTATGCTTGTTTATTATATACAACTGTCAGACAGTTGTTTTGAAAAGTTATGAATATGCATGAAATAAAATAATGTAGCAAACGAAACCTTAAAACAGGCTAAAAGTAAAGGCGCATTCTGGTTTACATTCAAACAGCTTTACGTGGTTACTTGTCACCAAAATAAAAAAAATGACTATGGGATAAAGGGTTAACTTGAAAAAATGCAATGAAAGTTATGAAACAAGATGGATCATGGTCAAAAGCCGAATATTATTGGAACTAGATTGTTAAGAATAATGAAGTCAAAAGCAACAGTATACTTAAACATACTAGATCTACATCTAATTTTAACCGAAAGGTAATAACAACATTTAAATTACGAATGACAAAAGCAGTAATAAGAAAGAACACATCATAAACATGTACTACAGTGTGAAAAAAATTAATAAAACAAAAAGTAACAATTGTAAAATAT
This sequence comes from Gari tellinella, assembly GCA_922989275.2. Lineage (NCBI taxonomy): Eukaryota > Metazoa > Mollusca > Bivalvia > Cardiida > Psammobiidae > Gari > Gari tellinella. The sequence goes on from OV277860.1 coordinate 30,380,028, forward strand.
TATATAATCGTTTTATATAGAAAACCAGAATATGAGCATTTTGCACATTATGTTGCATCGTTTGTAATAATTTCATATTTTTTTCTAAAATAAATTCTTAATCAGAATAGACTGGTAATCGCCCATAAGAAGAAAATAATAGTGAATATTATGATTTATTTTATGCTTTTAGGTGTATTACTAGGAAATAGCAGTGGATTATCACTTGATAATTTCACTGTTTCAAGCAGTAGGACTATCGTCGCTCGTGCTTCTTTTATTAATTTTCCCAGTAGAGCTCCCCAAGAATAGTAGTCAATCGTGTCTTATCGTTCAAATCCGGCAGCTCAATTTTTCGCGAACCACGCAACAGAAGAACACGAATCCAAGATCGGAAGTAAAGACGTAATTCCGATGACGTCAAATCAATAAATCAGTGACGTCATTGTACGGCAAACTTTCACGGAAATGTGTTCGACATAAATTTAGAGCTCCACACGGGATAGCTAATGTACTTTCACTTTCAATTGTCGAACAATTTCGTATAAAAAGTGGCTGAAAGGCATAAATGAATAGAATAACTATATTATTTCAGTGTAAGATATAATTTAATGCATTTCGTGAACATCAGACAGTTATATTTTCACTCATGGCTTCGCCACTCATGAAAATATAACGTCTGATGTTCACTCACTGGTTTAAAATTCTTATCTTACACTGAAAACAACAACAATTATCCTACATGTATCTACAATCAGTATAAAACGTTAAATTACGGAACACAGCCTGCCTCCCGCACAAACTTACATTAAACGCTAGTGTACATAATAACTGCATTATAACATATTTGGAATTGCTTTCTTGTAATTGCACAACTCACCCTTTTACCGTTTAAACATTGTCTTTTGTAAATGCATCGTCTGTAAACGCATTTGTGATCAAATAAGATCCGCTGAAAACGCCAACAAAAGGCTTGCCACTCAAAATCAAAAAAAGATAATATTCACATATCACATATTGTTTCCTTCAATTAATCAAATTATAATGAGTATCATTTCGCTGGCACGGGAAAGAATATAACTTTCACCACTGTAATATCATATCACTCGTGTTGATCATGTGGTTTATACATGTATGGCTATTGGCTAGTTAATATGTCCGTTGCACTCATTATGTAATTGTGTTGTATATGTTTTGTGGTTCTTGTTTATTTATGACTTCATTCAGATGGTTATAGTCATTGCCATCAACCGTGGCCGTATAATTATTACTTCCACTTTGCTCTTTTTGATCTTGATTCACGACAGCATAACCAGCAGTGTCATATCCTACATCCGAACCTGACTGAATATCTCTAGTTGTTTCCAAGTCGTTGGTATCCATGTACGTGTCTCTTGGAGAAGTATAGTGTGCGTAATCAGTGTTGTTAGTACCAGCTTGCGGTGTGTGAATACCCTTGACTGGGGTAGCATATTCTGGCATTTCTGTGTCAACATTATTTGTTTCAGCGTTTTTGCGTCCACTAACAGCATCAGCAGATACATAGTTAGCGTTGTCGGTGAGGTAATAGTTTGACTCCCCTTGCGGTTCCTTGGTCTGTCGTGTAGGTGGTGTTGACGGATTCCGTTTTCTGTATAATATATTATAAACAATGTTATAGCACCATGTTATCTTAAGCATATAGGACAATCGTTAGTATCTTGCATGTACAGTCGAACCCAGATAACTGGAAATCGAACTCGCTGAAGTTCAACTTACCAGTATTCATAGCTTAGCCACGTTTTAAGTCATGAATACTGGTAAGCTTGACTCTAGCGAACAGTAGTATAATCAAAGTACTGTAGTACTGCAGGCTCGGACTTTCAGTTAAATGTAGAACAAAGTAATGTAGAAAGCTTTTTATGGAGTTTCTGCATTACCATTTCCGTGCATTAAGCAGAAATCTGCAGGGCTTAAAGACCCTAAAGAAGTAAGTAATGCGCATGTCTTTTAATGCAACGTCTGCTATGACTACTAGGTGAATGTTTATTACAAGGGAGTAAATACGGTGTTTAAATCACCACAGGTACAGACTCAGGATCCTGAGTTTAACTCAGTGCTGCTACACGGTTTATCTGATAGTGACATACCCATCAACTGAAGCTCCGTTAGATAGCATATGTAAACCCCGTATGACAGGATTTGATTGTAGGGGGAGCTAGACTCGTACACATTTATACTTTAGGATTCGATATAGGCGTGTCCGTCGTCGGGTACATTCGACTGTAGCTAGTTAGGGTGAACGAGGTTCCCTTTTACACGTAGTACCCAATTTTATAAGGCATAACCATGTAAATGTGTTGTAAACCTTGGCATAGAAATGGCCAAACTTCGATGGTTGAGGCTGAATAAAAGTACAGAACTCGTAAACACAAGTAGCCAGACGCAATGACATCCAATAATACAAGCCTGTACATACATGCCTACATATAACTACTAACTAGTGCACACTACACGTAAGTGATTTACGGAAAGCGTAAATTGAGTAATCTCGGTTTGGTATTTTACAAGGTACGGTCTATAATGTAAATGGTTGACTGAAAACGTAAATTGAGTAATCTGGGTTTGGTTTTTACAAGATACGATTTAAAAAAAGATGAAGTTTCACGGGTGAAAGAACTTGAAAAGAAACACAAAGAGAGATCATTCGATGTATACGACATGTATCAACCTTTGCCAAACATCGGTTTTCTGTATTGATAATAAATGGTTGTTTAAAGCAGGCTGAAAGTCAAACGGAATATGTCTTAAAGAGTATTTGGCTTTACTTTCATGTACCATCTAGTACGATATACGACAATTCGATTGCGAAAACTATTTTGTACGAATCGTAACTATTTTCTTTAGTGAGGTAATGGAATCATATAAGGCGCGTCTATTGGGAAATGCGTTACAATACGCCGGGTTTAAGTTCTAAGTCTAGCTCAGGATCCCAACGTGCGACTTGACTTAATCACTATTACTGGTACAAGTTGACAATTAGAAAACAAGCAGTGTTCTAAATGCTATTGCTTGAGAGTATTAAGACATTGAGCCCTAGGGACGCACATATGCGCCTTTTACCAAATATGTATCTGTAAAGAGAACACTTGTCCTATGCAAACAGTGAAGTCCCTGATCAGAGGGCTCCTGCAGGAGCACTCTGATCAGGGACTTTACTGTTTTCCGTTTTGTAATTTATTACAAAAACAACCCTATATTGCCTAAAAGGGACACGTCTTTATGGTGAACTGGAAATGTCCATTGGAGGTTTCAGGGGATAATGAGTTAAAAACGGAATATATTTCTTTTCACCATTATTTCTATGTTATATTTTATAAGTGACAACGTTGGCATTTCAAATGCTTCCAAAACACTCACCGCTTACACATTATAACTGTGATTATAATGGCGATAATGACTACGAACCCTCCTCCAGCCGCCCCTGCTATTACCGCTGAAATAAATAAGATAGTAACATGACAATCTAGCTGCACCCGCTATAACCGCTGAAATTGATAAAATAGTAACATGACAATCTAGCTGCACCCGCTATAACCGCTGAAATTGATCAAATAGTAACATGACAATTTATACAAAGCATTTGAAAGTAATAAATGTTGCACGGTTGTTTCCTCTACGGATGCCGTTTTCCGATCGAATTTCTTCCCTGTGGCTTTTTACAAGACGCTACAATGTACTATCCCCCCATCAAACGTATGCACAGCTTAGAATTTGACATACACAACACATACAGTGGAGAAAACGTTATTCTTTCCCAATAAACGCGTTTACGATTAAACTATTATTTCCATTACAAACAGTTTGGAGCCAGATCAGACGCCGGGTATCCCAAGATAAGCATGAAATATCAGAATTGTCCAAAAACTGCACTTTTCTACGTTTTAGAGTTTTGCGTTTGCGTTTAAACGGAAATAACGTATTCGCCACTGTATTTACCGATCCAGTATCTGACACAGAGCACACATATCACGAAACAGCACAGTACAACGGGAACGTATACGAAGGTAATATGACTGGTTAAAAAGTATATTGCTTTTACAGTCTATATAAATAACATTTGGAAAAAAATAAAAAATTGCGAACGAATAGGAATGCATGATTTGACACCATGCATTCCTATTTGTTCGCATTTTTATATTTTTTCAAATGTTACGTCATTCGTTCATGGTAGTTTACTGCGGAGGGGGGGGGGGGGGGGGGGGGGGGGTGGAGATAGTTTAAGCGATATCACGATTATCTTGCTCTATTTTTAAAGGGAGAAAAACATATGTCGTGTAAGAATGCTCACATATACCATCATAACATCAGATTTGCCAGCGAATATTTAAAACATGCTGAAAAAAATAAAACAAAAAATCGAATTTAGATTTTTAAATGCTATATTTGATAAGAGATGCAATCTTTTGTCGAAACTCGTGAAAACGAATGTGAATACCACATAACTGATTTATTATGCTATTATTATCAATACGCTTCAACAGCTTAGGGAAAGGATGTTTACTATCAACCCTTTGTCATACTGTTGGCTGCAACTGTAAGTACTTTTGAAAACAGTTTGGAGCCAGATCTGACGCAGGGTTAGCATGCGTCTCACAAGGCCTAAAACTGTCGGAATAAAACGAAAGCATCAACAGTTGACAATAGCTTGTATTTTTTAACATTTTATTGCATTGAACTTTCATTTATTTTAGTTTAATCGGGAAAGAACTACGTCAATCTGCATTTTACAAATGTCTTTAATATTGGTACTGCATGCACGCTGTTTAAACCTCCAAGCTTGTGTAAGACTTGTACTAAAACCGACTAGCACGTACTAGAAAATGGGTTCCACTATCAAATCTTTTATACCTAGAATGTATAAGTAAACACATTCTAACATAAGAAAAACAATATTAAGATACAATTCAGTTATGATTATACTCGATTAGCATTCGATTCACACACATGCAATATGTAATTTCTCTAGATATTTCGGATTTTGCAGCACAAAAGTTAAATGTAGATAGTCAGGATAAAGGGTAAATCAGAAAGAAACACCTTACTCAAAATCATGGCATGAATAACGGATGTATATGAATAAAGAAAAACTTACGGATGCCAATCTTGTCAGACGAAACCCTTCGTTCTTGTCCAACTGTTGGGTCTGTGAGAGGGGAGAGACGAATAATATTTAAAAAAGGAAACCGATAATTAAATATATCACATTTCTTTTCAACTACAATTAAAGTTTTCAAACTCCGTTGTATACACGGTTAGGTGAATGTGAAGGTGAGTGATTTGTATGCAGTGCATGCTATCATACTTGACTAACAGTTTATTGACGGTGTGAAATAAACCAGGCATTTAAGCGCTTCACTACTATGACGTGGTCTACTTACAAAATAACTTTCTATTGTTTCTCAAATCTATTTTTAGGTGAATTGATATAGTACTGTGTGCCAATTAATTTGAATCTAGGTCAGACGCAGCCTCTGATCAAGTTTCAAATTGTTTGGACATATCGCCAGTAATTATTGTACTCAGGGTAAGGCAATAAAATGGTTAATTATGAATATTTACATTCACCCTGTAAAGTCTCTATGTAATCGTATTAAAAATATGCAGGTCAATTCTCGATGAACCTACGAATCGAATCCGGTTCCAGCCAGTTAGAAAGAGGGCGGAGTATCCGCCGCGAAGAAAATCTTCAATACGGCGGAGAGATACCGACCAAGTTAGGATCTACTTTTAGATTATCCGTTTGGGTATCTCGAAACCCCTATTTAAAGTCACAGACAGTTCAATTAAAATCAAATTGCGATAAAAAAATAATTAAATGCTGTTTTTAAGGGAGGTTATCATATTACGCTCCGTCATTAAAGCTGTACGCGTTCTCTCCCTTCTCCGAGTGAATGATGTTCTATTTATAGATTAGACAAGTTGTCTTCCAATTACGGTTTGAAATTGACAAGTTCAAACAATTTGTTCACCAGAATTACATAGGACAGTCGCTCAAACATAAAGCAAAATAATGCATTCACACTTACTAAATTGGTAACATAATGTTCCGTTATGACATATTGAAACTAGCCTATGTGTATCGGATATGCCACGGATAGGCGCGGGTGTGTGTACACGCTGACTGTGTAGTCGCATTTCAGCGTTGCTATTCGCGTTGCTATGTGTAAAGCGTGTATAAAAACTTGCGCCACCTAATTGTTTAAAATATGCTTTGATAATGCATATTCAGACTGAAATTTTTGTTTTAGTTTCTTACGAGCGTTCTTAAAGCACAGCGAGAAAGTTTACTGTGTAAAACCCTGAAATTATCATGCAAATATAGTACATGTAGTAAGGACTACTTTTGACACCATATTTAGAAACTGGAATGGCTATTACATCGATATTACATCTATCAAACCCATTTGGCCGGTATATGATATATTCATATACATGAAAACAAATCTGGTCAAACTACACATTAAATGGATGACAGAAAATAAAAATATAAATATAAGGAATAAACAACATCTTTTTGCCGCTCATAACGGTATGACTACATTAGCTTCGCAGGGGGTAAGTTTTGTAAACGCCCGAATTAGCTTCGGGGGTAAGTTTATTGAAAACGCCCTTCGGGCGTTTACAAAACTTACCCCCTGCGAAGCTAATGTAGTCATACCGTCATGAACGTCAAAAAGATGTTGTTTACTCCTATAATGAAAGACGGATACTAACTATTGTTCGAATCATTTCCCTCCGTTGTTGTTATTGTTGTTGTTTGAGTTGTAGCGTCATTTGTGACTATCACATAAACAAAACAGAAACATGTATGTTTTTATAGAAAACATGAAAATTCTGGATGGATATGAATTGCCACGTGCAATAACATGCATGCTTAAATATCTGTTATCTTATAGTAAGATATGTTTAACAAAATATTGTGGCACCACTAACACATATCAGTCATTCAATAATAATAATTAATTTTCTCACCAATAAAGTAAGAGAACGCTTGTAAACGAGTATAACAAAGGGCATGTTTTTAATGTTTATCTTTTGTTAGAAACAATACATTCTTGCGTTTAAATAAACATAAAGGCAGTGTACCTATACATTTTGACGATCGAAATTTAGCATTGAATTCTAACTTTGAATACTAAGTTGCGTCTTACACAATTTGAAGTTACACCGTACTATTATTTTGCCGTGTCATATAGGGTACAATACACGTACCAGTAGACGATGACGTTGGTGCACTGGATTGGTCTATCGGTTCCTTGCAATCAACATTGAAACTCACACCTGAAAGTAGTTTTTAGAAAGCAATAGTACCTGCTTAAGCAAAATCTATCAATGTGTACACTGCAATCTTTGTGACGGCCTTTTTGGCACCCCTTTGATGTAGCAATTAGAAAAGTTTTCGACAGTTTTCGACAGTTAAAAAGCTCAACTACTGTCTCAAACTGCACATTTAAAAGACGATTATCCCTAGAGTATAGTGGCTACTCTACCTATATATCTACCTATCAATGAAATTTTATCCACAAACGTTGAATTCGAAATGATGATTGACGTTGTTTGATGATCTTCAATCCAACAACAATTGTAAAAAATGATAAATATAGTATTACGGGATGTCTCGAGATGAACGGTACCATGTGTTTGCAAACAGCACTTAAAGTCGGTCGGAGTACTTAAAAAGTACAGGGCGGTTTGACAAATGGCATAGTTCCTAGCCATTCATTCATTCTGAAAACGAGTTTTCTTGATTCCCATTGCATCAATTATACAGATCAGCCTCAAATATATAATAAGAATACATAATCACGTTAACAATAAGCATTACCTGAAGCAATCACAATACACATCTTTGAGGTTCCTGTAGTCTTGCTAAATGTAATAGTTATGTTAGCAATGTTTTCTGTGAGCGTTTGTGCTGATATATTTGCGACCGTATTTCCCACCCGAATCTCCGAACCGTCTATGGTTTCCTGTATCAATTCATATCCGAAATTAGCCTCAATTTCTTCATCCACAAGTTCAAGAGTGCAGCCGCACGTTATATGATGAATTTCCGACCCACTGACTTCTAAATATATAGTTGTAGTATCGTGCTTGTTGTTCATTGTACAAAAACTCAACACTCGTCCTGAAACAAAACATCATTTTGTTAGCTGTGGTTACATTTAATTTAACATGCTTCGTCATAACTTAGTATATATACTTTAAGTCAACTCTTAAGAGACATAGTTGCACATTACTCTTGTGTCCATGATGACTTTTGAATATGATGTTCGTGTATTAAAGTGTAAGAATTATATATATTAAAAGAAACATAACAAAGTGTATACCGGTAGTCGCAATTTAGAGGTCTGTGAAATATCCGATTAATAGCATTGGTAGATATAACAATTTATCTCACATGTATTAATACATACATGCAATTTATTTTTATGAACTAGATATCTAAATATTAAAGGCATAGACTTACCTGTAAGGTTTCTGAGGCTAAATTCTTCCTGACAATACATAGCAAATCCAGCTGAAACAACCAATTGAGCTATAGCTACCACCCAGAAACATGAGGTTATCATGAATGTCAACATAATTTTACAATATACAGAGGATAACTATTATTTTCAGTGTAAGTTCGAAATTTAATCCATTGAGTGAACATCAGACGTTATATTTTCTCGATTGGCGAAGCCACGAGTGAACATATAACAGTCTGATGTTCACGAAATGGATTAAATTCAAACTTACAGTGAAAAAATACAGTTATTCTATTTATTTATTTATGCTTTTAAGCCATTTTTTAAACGAAATTGTTTGGCAATTGAAAGCGAAAGTACACTATTTATCCCGTGTTGAGCCCCACGTTTTATATCGAACACATGTGAGTGACAGTTGATTGTAAGTTGTAACGTCAACGGAATTACGTCGTTACTTCCGATCTTGGATTCGTGTTTTTCCGTTGAGTGGTTCGCGACAAATAGGACTGCCGGAATTGAACGGTAAGACACGATTGTCTACGATTCTTGGGGAGCACTACGGGGAAAAACTCATATAAGAAGCACGAGCGATGATAAGCCCACTGCTTGAAGCAGTGGATTATCAAGTGATAATCCACTGCTTTTCCCGGTAATCCACAGAAAAGCATAAATAAACTGTTGTATTTTATGTTCATTAGTTTCGAATAACTTATACAAATAATAAAAAAGTAAAGAAACTCAAAGTTTAAGATATTAAAAAGTAAAACGCTTAGAGAGAGAGAGAGAGAGAGGGAGAGAGAAATAAAAAGAGAGACACAGAGAGACAGACAGACAGACAGAGGAACACACAGGGAGGCAGAGACAGAGAGACAGAGAGACAGAGGGACAGAGAGAGACAGAGGGAGACAGACAGACAAACAGACAGAGAAACAGAGACAGAGATATACATATAGAGATAGAGAGAGAGAGAAAAAGAGACAAACAGAGCGACAGAGACAGACCGAAATGCAGACAGACAGACAGAGACATAGAAACAGAGAAGACATAGATTTATCGAGAGAAAGACAGAAAGAGAGAGAGAGAGAGAGATACACAGATAGGCAGGCAGGCAGACAGACAAACGGACAGACAAACATATAGATAGCAATGCAAAACGCCGAAAGGGAGCGTGGCCGTCGGGGATCTCATTAATATTCATGACTCAATGGCTTCTGAACCAACAATAAGCACATTTTTTTTCGAGCTTAAACACCCTTTATTTAAAGCGAGATCGGGATCAAACTACAAGAAATAGCATTTCGAATGATTTAAATAAATAACAGGAAATAAGTTTACCACGAGGCCACATGACTTTTTCAAAACTGAAAAACTGACGAGAAAAAAAGTTAAATGCGACATTTATATATAAAACAGAGCAATAAAAAAAGCGATTTCTGAGGCACATATTGTGTTAACTTTTTTTCAATTTTTTTCCAGTGTTGTATTTTAACATCATTTCTTGTTTCTCTGTTATTAAACGTACATGTTTAGTTCAAGATGTACATGTACCCAATAAACACAAAGTACCCCAGAAATTGCTTTTTTAAAAAAAATATCCTTTGGCATTGCTAATACAGAAGACAAGAAGGTAACACGGAGAGAGAATCAGAGACAGAGGGAGAGAGAGATAGAGTCGGAGAGACAGAAATATAGATATAGAGACAGAAGGACTCAGAGAGGGAGAGAAAATATAGAGAAAGAGAGAGATGGGTAGACAAAAACTGAGAGAGGTAGAAACTGAGACAGATAATGATGGTCAAAGATAGTCATGGAAGTATGACGAGTGACATAGATAGGTAGAGGAACAGAGAGAATGTAAGAGAACGAGAGACAAGACAGAGGGAGAGATAGAGAGAGAAAGATAGAGAGACAGACAGACAGACAGACAGAGCGAGACAGAGAGACAGAGAGACAGAAAGAGAGAGAGAGGGAGATAAACAGATATTGCCAGACAGACAGAGAGTTCGTAGCTTAAGAAATTGCAAAACACATTCTATAGCTTTTGGTACGCTGTAGACTGTGCTGTTATAATTACCTTGAGTAAATACGGTTAAGTAGACCCAGTATATCGAACGTTTTAGACGCAACATTTAACCCGATATGAGTGGATCCAAATTCAGTAAGAGTGGATTTATAACCTCAACACATATATCTGTTTGATCATTACACATTGGCTGTATTTACAGATTTAAACGGCTTGACGTGTTCGACCATCCATTGAAATTGAATTGAGCTACATATTGTGTACACAGTCTATTTATATCCTTTCGCGAAAACTATACTTACACCAAATTGCAAACAAGTTTATGACGATTCAGGAAGAAGTGGTTTACCTTATTTTAGTACTACAGTGTTCCCTCCCAACAACGACCCCTCCTTACAACGACCCTTGTCGTAGTTCCCTAAACAGGAACATTTTGCATAACCTATTCACTGCTGCACTGTCGTCTGCTTACAATTGTCGTCTGCTGTTTTTCTCAAGGTTACATAATGGACATTTTGACAGACAATCATAATGGCGAGTGGCTAACAGCTTGAATTCAGATCAGACGTCGCGTCTGATCTGGATTCAAGCTGTTTGAAATGTAAGCTAATGTCCCCCCTATAACGACTCCCTCCGAACAACGCACACATTCTGTGTCTCCCATTGGGCGTCGTTGTAGAGAGGGAGCGCTGTAATAAGAAACTGCTTTTAATTATATACTGGAACTAAGTCAAGCTTAGTCGTATTACATTGTATTAACCCATTAATACCAAACTCAAGGAAGATACAATACCTTTTCATATTCTTAATGTTCTAAGTAATTTCATTCAATGTTGCTAACTTCCGCAGTAGAATGTATATATTAGGTTTACATTATTTTAGTTTGACTGTCAACGTAAATCACTGCTTCGATAATAACACAGAGTATATAGATGCGCATGCTTTGCAGCATCCCATGTCTCATACAGATATATTGTACATGTATATAATGTGTATATTCAGATAACTCCTTTGTTTCGTTAAGTGAACACTAACTGTTAAAGCTGCAAAACATCTTTCTTCAATCATTGATCCTGAACGACTAGTATACTCGTCGTTTACAAATAGTGTACATAATAATATTTATGACGAGTACACTAAAAGTCTTGTTCAATGCGAACAGCGTAGACTCCCAGAGGGATGGGGGATAGAATACACTCAGTACAAAAAGAAACGCACAGTGTGCTCAGGCGCAGATTAAGAGACTTTTTTAAGATACTAAGACCATATCTCAAGATCAATTTTAATTCTGCCACAAGTTAAGAAAAACATATACTTAAAATTGCTGTGTTGTATTTTAACCCTTTCACTCTTAATGACGTCAAAAGGTGCGTTTTCAAACAGTTTGGATCCTGATCAGACGCCGCGTAACGCGGCGTCTGATCAGGATCTTAACTGTTTGACACTTGTATAGATATACTTTAAGTTATACTACTTTGAAATTTACATTGAAACGATCTTGCAAACAACAAAATTGAAGCAGACGACAATGACACGGTGGTGGGATAAAAATCTCACGATTAATTTGGCAGCGAAAGAGTTAATGTAATTAGTGCCAGTTGAAAACACCGCACCGATTTGTACAGGTTATGATGATACCAATTCAATGATAAACCTCCCATTTTCAACATTGATAGCCCAAGACGGAACTACTGACTGTGATGAAAAGAGTGTTTCACAAATACGTTCCTTCTACATACAGATAATATTTTAAAAAAAGTGTGCGTTTCTTTTTGCACTGAGTGTACACTCACTTTCTGAACTGGTGGCGTGGTCAGACTCCGCAAAATGGTGTCTGACTCATGATTGCATTTACTACATATGCATGTACATGTATATAAATCGTCGCTAGATGATCGGTATTTGTCGAGATAATAAAACAATAATCCAACAATCCAACAGACCATGATTATACGGCTCCTTTATCAGCCTTTATTCACATAACAGTTTATGTTATTTTACAGTTATTGATATATTGATATGCAGTTATTTTAATCCTTATTGGAGGCTGTTTACACGAAAGTGCGTGCGCTGCAATGCACAGCTTTATCCGCACAAATGAAGCTGAATACTATCTTAAGGCAACGGAATAAGTTCCGCTATGAAGATCCCGATCTGACGTCATTTTGATATGACCGATTGTTTAACCCATTTGTGTCCACACTCCCATGGGCAAACATACTGAGTAGACGCTGTTGCGGCGTATGGTCAGAGTCTTAACTGTTTGCTGGTAGGTATTTCAATATAAAACGGAACGAAAATGAAACAGTAGACTACACCCCTTAGACAAACATTGACTATTCTATATCATAGAGTTATATAAGCACAGTTCGAAAGATTACATTTGGCGCAAATTGGTTAAGCTCAGATAAAAAGTATCAAACGATTTTGCCAATAATGCAGACAAACTTTATGCTGTTTATAAAGCCATGCATTGCTCTTGAAGACTTACCCTTTAACAGAAAGAATTAAGTATATGTTGAAGTTTAAACATCTGTTTTGAAAGATAGCTTTCTTCATAATTCGTATGTTCTAAAATGAAACGGTTCTAAATAGATTCACATTCTTATTATGCCACAGCCAAATGCAATTTTCATGTTTAGGAAACTATAAGTTTTCTACAGCGTTCTTTTAAATCAGCGGCAGTAATTTATAGGATTTATCCTGAAAAAATGGCAAAATTGGCGGACGATTCTAAGTTGCAAAGTAATTAGAGTTATGGTGCTAATATGTGAACTTACAGTGGAGAATCTGTTATTATTTCCCAATAAACGCGTTTACGCTAAAACTATTATTTACAATACAAACAGTTTGGAGCCAGATCAGACGCCGGGTAACCCGGCGTCTGATCAGGGTCCAAACTGTTTGCCACCAAGATAAACAAGAATTATCAGAATTGTCCAAAAGTTGTTCTTTTCTACGTTTTAGTGTTTTGCGTTTGCGTACGTTTGCGTTTAAACGGGAAAGAATAACAGATTCTCCACTGTACTCCTCTCCAGGGTTGAAATTATTACTTTCTTTAACCGGATGTCTTTTCACGTCGACGGCAAAATTGAGCTCGAACTTCATATCCGATTGATTTTGTGTTAACGGAGAGCAGAAAGCGATACCGAGATTTGGATTAACCAATTGACTGCCTTAGCCCGAGGACAAATAACAACTGCAAACAGTTTGGATCCTGATCATAGGCCGCGGCGTCTGGTCAGGATCCAATCTGTTGACACTCAATTCAATATTTCTTTAGTCAAAATACATAAAGTTTATAGTAAGAAAGAAAAGCATACAATTGTTTAAAATCAATGACGTTATGGCAGTGAAGGGCTTAAATTTCCTTGGAGACGTGATAATATCTGACGTTTGCCTTTTGTCCTATTTACATTTACACATAAAATTACTGTTCTTGTTAACCAATGAATTTTTTAAACAACGTCAACAAATCATGCACACACAAACTTCCACCCAACTCAATTGACTTTGATTTTGGTGATGGTTCTTAGTAATCAAGTTACTTGGAAGAAGGAGATAAGTTGTATGTTGTGGCATGAGATTATACAGCAAGGGAATAAACTCGAATTAACGTTCAGACCAATTGTAGCTCCGTGCAGCGCACATTCATAATTGCCAGCAGCTCCCCCGGGGGAATCCTGTATTTCTTTTTGTCATGCTTCTATCATGTGCATGTTGCAGGCTATTCTAGCCCTTTCATTCTCAATGACGCCACAAATCGCAGTTGCAAACAGCTTTCAACCTGATCAGACGCCGCGTAACGCGGCGTCTGATCAGGATCAAATTGATTGCCACTGAAACTAATTTTGAAATTACTTCAGTTATATATACCACCTTATATATCACTCGGAAACGATTTGTCAGACAACACTATTGAAACAGACGACATTATGGCGGTGAAGGGGTAAACACCTAACAATAGATTTGACCATGAATAGGTAACAGTGGAGAATCTGTTATTCTTTCCCGTTTAAACGCAAACGTACGCAAACGCAAAGCACTAAAACGTAGAAAAGAACAACTTTTGGACAATTCTGATAATTCTTGTTTATCTTGGTGGCAAACAGTTTGGAGCCTGATCAGACGCCGGGTTACCCGGCGTCTGATCTGGCTCCAAACTGTTTGCACTGCAAATAATAGTTTTAGCGTAAACGCGTTTATTGGGAAAGAATAACAGATTCTCCACTGTAAAGACAATGGCACAAGCTGAACTACCTATAAGCATTTCTTTAACGCATTTTAACTGCGGCATTAATGCTTTCCGTCTATCGAGCTGTGCATTTGGCTAAGGGAAAGATGTTATTCATTCCAAATAAACACGTTTATGCTTCAAAATGTGTGTCTATTGTAAATATATTAAAGTCTGACACAGACGTTGCATAATCCGGCGTCTGAAGAGGGTCTAAATAGTTTGCCACTCAGAAAAAATTGTCCGAAAATTGCACAAACGTCATTTTTGACATTTTATTGAACTGCGTTTCAGTTAAGTTTCATCTAAATGGAAGATAATGTATTGTTCCCTGCAAATGTGTAGAGCAGAGACTCTAGATTGTGCTTATGAGTGAAAGGAATATATACTCTTTGTGACGGAGATTATCATAAACGACGTTTTTAAAATTAGTAATCATGTATACATGCGATATGTTTGAATTATTACAGACGATTCCTGTTTAAACACGTATGATACACGGTATTCTAAAATTAATGCAGTTCAACGACTTCTTAGAATTTCGCAGACAACATTTTGAAGCAGGTACATGTACATGTAAGTACATACATGTTAATGAAGGACGACTTGCTGCGCTTGTCATAATACAGTTAACTCTTTCAACGCCAAGTAATTCTTGTTGGTTATTACGTTCCATTGTGGGTCTTTTTAATTATCAAAATGTGATCAGTCTACTTGGAATTTTGAATAGTTTAATAAATACTGCTTTGAATATGCAAACAATGTCCAGCCTGATCAGAGGGTCCTGAGAAAAATAAAAAAGTTGTCATTTTCTTCATTTTAGTGTTTTGCGTTTGCGTACGTTTGCGTTTAAACGGGAAAGAATAACGTTTTCTCCACTGTAATATCGGAATTCTCTCTTAACCGGACAAAACCTTTGTTCCCGTTTCCAATCCCTTTATATTTTACCCCATTACATCATTAATACATGTACGCATTTTGCGCCTTTGAATTATTCCTACACTGAAGATATACTATAGTATTCATGAATAAATTTCTATATTCTGGTAGATGATAGCTTAAAGCAGGTTGAAAGCAGGTTAAGGCGCATTCTGCTTTATTTTCAACCTGCTTTAAGTGTCCGCTATCTTCTATTCTAGAAACAATCTATTGTATAATGGGTTTAAACCTCTCTAAACCGGAAACCCCTATACACCGGACATTTATGTTGTTCCCACACACATCCGGTTTAGAGGGGTTTCACTGTACTAATAAAGTATTTCTTCTATTAACAGATACAAAGAGCAGACTTTTTTTTTTACATTGATACACACTGGGCGAGGTAATTATTTCTCATTTAAAAGAAATGAAACACAAACGTACGTGCTACATTTGTAGATGTACAATGTAGAAAATCACCATTTATTAAACATGTTATTTTTATTCTAAGTGTCATGCAGTTTGGAATCTCATCAGGTGCAACAGAAATAGGTGTATTTAGAACAAAACGCATATGTATTATGAGCATATATGTACATATGTATCATATGCATTAAAACAAGCTTCACAATTGACATGGTGAAACATTTTAGTTGTACACATGTATTTAATGGCTACATATAAACAGTTAATGAATGAACGAATCTTGATTATAATTAAAAGGTATGTGGTACTGATTACATGTACATGTACATGCAGTTCAATGTACTGTATCTGCGGTTCTGTTTCTATATAATAACTCTGATACATAATCCATCAGGATACAAGGTCGAAGATCAGATCTCCAAGGAGTAACGGGACATACTCCATTGCAAAATAGTACATGCATTGTATAAGGATAATACGTCCATCATGATCAACGTCTTCAATGGTAAAGGATAAACGTATAAAATACAATCGAACTTCAATATCTCAAACTCGTTGAATCCGAACAATCCGATAAATCGACATATGAACTGCATAATTGCATGCTCGGTTAAGTCGAATATACCCATATTTCAAAGTTAAAACGTGGCCCAGCCACGTTTTAACTTTGAAATACGAGTATGTTCGACAAAAAAGACTTCGCGATATCGAAGTTCGACTGTAGTTTATATTCTGATGGGTGTCAAATAGTGCTAATGCCGACCACCCATCTGTCCGTCTCTGTCGTGGCGGCTAGTCTCTGTCAACACTATTAGCAATTCAATAATTGTAGTTTTGACATGGCAATACGTATTTATAACCATGACATATTCACGTGATAGTATGATAAATATGGTATATACTGTCTGCTGTGCCCCTTTGAGAAGGGCTTACAGTGTCGGCCTTCCCTTCCTTGTTGGTGTCAATGTCGTTCGAAACATTGCCTGAAGTCGGTTGTACATGTTTCACATTTTCAATACAATTTACATCCTTCATCGCAATTTCGTTCCCATTGTTTGGCTCCTGAAACGCATAATCATAATCTAAACCGTCTTGCACTGTAGTCATGTTCTTTTTGTTAACACAGGCAGCGCTTTGTGGTCCGTTGCCTGGAGATGCTTCAGCAGGTTCATAGTTTGAATTTATTGTCATGTCGTATTCTGTATCAACGTTGCTATCAGCTGTCTTGTTCCCACGTGATCTGTTCCAATTTCTTTTGTTGTTCTTTCTGAAATGATATACAATCAACAATACAGCGCTCCCTCTCTACAACGACACCCAATGGGAGACGAATATTATGTGCGTTGTTCGGAGGGAGTCGTTCTATGGATGGAAATTGGCTTTCATTTGCAAACAGCTTGAATCCAGATCAGGCGCCGCGTTACGCGGCGTCTGATCTGGATTCAAACTGTTTGTCACTCGACATTGTGTTTTGTTTGTCAAAATGTCCGTTATGTAAGAAAAAACAGAAGACAACAATTTTATGCAGAGGTATATTGCAGCAGTGAAAGTGTTAGACATAATTGTCTTGGGAACTGCGTCAAGCGTCGTTTTAAGGAGGGGGTCGTTGTTGGGTGGACCTTTGTAGAAAGGGAGCACTGTTTTACATTTATTTGTATTGTTTATACTTACATGGGCCTTACGACATGTTAAATTTTAATAGACGTCGTCAAGAAGCAGGGGCCCGTCTTATGAAGAGTCGTCAGACTAAAACGGACGTAAAGTCAGATTCTAAAATTCTCAATTATTATTTATTACTCCGTCTATTCCTGTCTTGTGACATCTCTTGTGAATCTTCTTGAAATCAGAAATTGGATGCATTTTAATGTTTTGACTTACGACAGCTTTTGGTCGTAGGACGTTTCGTAAGACGGACCCCTGATTTTCATTGCAAACAGTTTTGGAACACGAGCATATTTCGAGTGAGAAAGAAATTGACCTTTGGATCAACAGTATAAGCATTTATGCAAACACTTAACCATTTCACTCTCAATGACGCCTTAAAGCGCGTTTGCAAACAGTTTTGGTGCTGATCGGACGCCACGGTACGCGACGTCTGATCAGGACCCAAACTGTTTGACACTCTTATCACTTAAAATCTATTTTTGAAACGTGTCTTGCAGACAACAATGCTGAAGCAGACGAAAATAAAGGGATGAAGGGGTAAAAATCTCCCGAATAATTTGATCATGAAAGGGTTAATATACAAAATCATGAAAATAATCTTATTAAAATTCTATCATTTGAGAAAATATATGTGTTTTGAGCATGGAGTACGTTTCAATTTCCGTAACTCAACGACACTAATGGTATACCTCTACAACACTAATATGTGCAACAGTGGATTCGTAACGGTTTGTAAATGTGTTTTAAGTGGAAATGCAGCATTTTGAAACATATGATACAAAAACATATAATTTTTGCAAGCAGACGACTTTATGGCAGAAAATCTATAAGCCAGGTTATGACGTCATAATGGCAGCCAAAGAGGTAATGCTGAATACCTTTTGTAAATTACTATAACCAACACGGCTATGATGACTAGCAACGTTCCACCTGCAGCTGCTCCCACAATCGGTCCTGAAAAATAACTTACATAGTACAGTAAAACCTCTAGGTTGTGTCAACTATTAGGCATTTAAGATAAGTGACTGCTTAAAACAATGTGACAGTAAAACAAAAAGCTCCTTTATGCCTCGCTCACATTTGCTGCGGCTGCCGTACGGCGGCCGCACGGCTTATCATTTCTACGGCGAGTAGCAATTCCCCGGCCGCCGCAGAATTCCTACGGCCGCCGTGTGTTGCGCTCACATTTGCTGCGGCTGCCGCGCGGCGAGATTTTATTTTGGTGGGGTTAAAAAATCTTGGCCAACGTACGGCCGCCGTGCGGCTGCCGTACGGTGACCGCACGGCGACCGTACGACCGCCGTACGGCAGCCGTGGAAGTACCACCAGATACCTTGCAGCCAAAATGCTGCTCCTGCTACACAACTTGGCTTTGCTACATGTTAACACAACTTATATCAGTCCAGCAACACCATGAACTCAAAGGACACATTTGGACAGGATTTAAGAACACCTAAATCCATTTTTAGATAATATTCATGTTTTACATATATGATCAAAAGTACAAATGCTCAATAGGGAATTTGACCATCGAGTTACGGCGGCCGCACGGTGGCCGTACGGCGACCGTACGGCAGCCGTAGAACCACTCTGCAGCGTGTGTTTCTACGGCCGCCGTAGAAATGAAAAATGTTATAACTCCGCGTTATAATTCTACGGCGACCTATACGGCCTGTAAGATATTGGGATACGCCGTGCGGCTGCCGTACGGCCGCCGCACGGCCGCCGTAGAATCTCTACGGCCGCCGTAAGATTCTCTCGATTTCACGTCTCTGCAGCCGCCGTACGGCCGCCGTAGAGCAAATGTGAGCGCACTATTAGGAGCTTTCTGTTTTACTGTCATATTGATTTAAGCTGTCACCTGTGTTTTATACAATCAATTAGCCTTCTTGTTGTGGTCGTAATAGAGAGGTTTAACTGTATATCCTTTCATCGCGAATAGTTTTCGTCTGCCTTATAACATTTTCGGCATTAATACTGTCGTCTGCAAGAATCACTTTCGAAGTTAAAGATACAACACTTTGACTGAAATAACACAAGCCTCGAGAGAAAATTGTTTTATATGTGTATGTGTTTGTTCAAAAGAAACAACACGACGAAACTACATTACCAATTGAAGTCGTCGACCAAAGGTACACGTGTATATGCTTTTATTGAAAGGTATTGTCTGACTTGAATTACTAAAGTTAAATTTAAGGAACGAATTCCAAAAGACCGTATCTATATTAGAAAGGTTTTGCAAATGCAAATGCTCTCGGTCAAAGGTTGTCGCTTGCAATTGTTTTAAAACGTTGAGATAAGTATGATCCTCGTGCAGGACGAGACCGCTGCGCTAACTTTACTGATATCTTATTCTTTCCCAATAAACGCATTATATACTTACACTATGATTTCCATTGCAAACAGGTTGAAGCCAGATAGGACGCCGTGTAACCCTGCGTCTGATCAGGATCCAACCTGTTTGCTACTCAGATTAAAAATATAGTTCAAATTTCTAAAAGTAAAATTCCACAGTTTAGTGCATTGCGTTTTAACGGGAAAGAATACTGTATCCTCTACTGTACATTACGCTTAAAAATTACAGATATCCGTATCTCTAACTGGATGTAGAGAAAACTCATCACTTTTAAAGTTTTAAAATGCTCCAATCTAAAAATAACTTGGACAGGTCAAAGGAAAACACTAATAACAGTGGATGCATTTCAAGACTGGATACATTTTATACGTTTACCTATGTTTAACGTATTATCTGATGATGGCGTTGAATTTGTGGATGCGGTTGGTTTTGCGTTTGTTCTATCTTCTTCGATTCTTGTATCACCAGTGTTGTGAACGGATGTAGACGTAGTAATGTATTGGCCCCGGAAGCATTGGACATTCATATCAGCTGTTGGTAGACATGTAAGATTATGTCAACAAGAAGTTCAAGTTCAAATGATTTACCCTTGAACTCGTAAGTTTCTAAATAATTATGTTCCGTTTTCGTCTATATAGTTTTGTTTTTAATATACATTTCAAACTGGGAAATAATAAATCCCCTGATCATAGGAATAGGATGATCTAGATGCACGATCTTTATAGGGCAGGCCGATGTTCGTTACTAGTTTCGATATTTTAAGAAAGTTTACTTTATACATTTTCTATTCCGTTATTTATACAGATATATAGGATTTGAGCTTTACAGGTATGTGTGCATGACTGAAATTCATCCGTACCCAAACATATACTTTAGGTGTAAAAACATACAACATGACAATGGTTGCATTGTTGACTTGAACGGTTTACACGAAAACTACAACAAGCAAGTGCAGCAAAATCATCGTTTATGATAACCCAGTATCAAATAGACAAGTTAGTACATTGTACTATAGAAGCACACCTATCGTTAGTGATATTATACAGTGGAGAATGTGTTAATCTTTCCCAATAAACGCGTTTACACTAAAACTATTATTTACAATACAAACAGTTTGGAGCCAGATCAGACGCCGGGTAACCCGGCGTCTGATCAGGCTCCTAACTGTTTGCCACCAAGATAAACATGAATTATCAGAATTGTCTAAAAGTTGTTCTTTTCTACGTTTTAGTGCTTTGCCTTTGTGTACGTTTGCGTTTAAACGGGAAAGAATAACAGATTCTCCACTGTAGTAGAACAGAAAGGGTATCTTAGTGGACAATGGCAGCTCATTTCAAGGCAAACTTATGGAGCTAACTCTATAACCTCTATACGACACTATGCTGTATGTTTTCTATATGCCTGATAATTTGACATATTGTAAGAGTAGGGATTGAGGACTGTTACATCAGTGTAATTCACCAGCAATAAGTTTAATGTTTAACAGGTTCGTCTCAAAATTGTCAAGATTTATTTAAAAAAGAAAATCAAGTTGCAAATTGACATTTTAGGAACAATAAGTAAAAGGAAATTAAGAAATTAATGTCCAAAGATGACAGAAATTCTATTGAAATCATATACTTGACGCAGCGACTGTTCTTGATCTACACTGTTTGACACCCACATGCAGCTAAGGCATTTTATGTAGCTGTAGTTTATAAATATTTGCCAGTGTAGACCAAACGCAGATACAGAGCCTGAAATGACAATGGCGTTTCGTCTGTACTATGTTGCAATGAGATCAGGCTAGTTTCGTCATTGCACGGCTCAAATACATGTGTTAATTAACGTTATGCTATATATACAAAACAAATAACACAGGCAGATTCTCTTCATACAAGTTGGCTTTTGAGCATTTACTGGATGCATTTAAGTTAAATTTTAAATCGCATATTCTACGCAGTTGTGACATGTTCGGTTGTGCATGTTAATGTTCATTTCTTCTTGTAAGGTTATTAGAGTGTATATTACTAATATCTAATTTTGTTCAATGTGGCGAGTAGTACGTGCATGCAATGCAAAAATGTTTTGAATCCCAACCAAACAAATCATACATTTTTTTCTTATTTTGTAAACATAGACAAATTGGACTTAAATAATAAGCGCCCGACACCCATGTACAATGTTAGACAAAATCGGGTGTAAAGTCTGTCTGAAGCTACCGTTATTTTTCAATTCTGCCTAAAAGTGTCACAAATTGCAGGAGAGCATTGGTATTCAAGAATTACGAAGTGCCAACGTGAAATCTGACTTTTCAGGGAACTCTTCTAACGCGATGTGCGAATGATAACCTTTCCCTCTACGGAAGTCATATGTGCCATAAATATCAAAACGTGTATATGATATGGGAGTTGAAGGGATATGTACATGTATATGCTCTGCGATTCTAAACGTGGAATGATTTTCGAAAATTGCAAACAATGTTGACACCAATCATGCGCTGTGTTAGTCTCATTATGTTCTAAACAATTGCAGTGTTCGACTACACTGTGTGTTATTTCAAATGAAAATCACGTTGTATAGACAAACACTGTACATGTACATAGTGTTTGTATTAACCCATTTGCGCCCAGTGGATTCTTCCATGTTTATATATTGGATTAGTCCATTTTTTATCAGATCAGAACAGAACAGAACTTTATTTTCTCGAATTCTACATAACATAGAATATATGAGGTACAACAAAAGAATATAAGTAATTACTGTCACGTGGTTTTTTATATATAACTATTTTTAACTAATATCTAATATGGTGAGGGGGGGAAGGGGGCTGTGCCCGGTAATATACTCTTCCAGACATCGGTATTCGTCAGGTGCGAGCCAAAGGAGGCTCCCACCTCTCGACGACCGATATCTGTTCAGCGTAATGCGTATTAATGTATAGTATTATGCTTTCATACAGCGACATTGTCGCCTTTTTAAAATTTTATTGTTAAATTTAAATATAAATATGGCTTTGCCTTTAAAAAATCATCTTTGAGATAGGCCTATGTTATAGAGATACACTGTTGAGAAACTGTAATTCCTACTTCTATACCTACCTGGAACCAGGGTCGAGCCTGTTCCAGACTGTTTTTGTTAATGTTATTAGAAATATAGATAGATCTATATCGTATTTGAAGATTAATTTTAGAAACTCGAAACAAGTCAAATATTATTTTTCAAATACAGGAAACGTTTGGATCATAGAACTGCATGGATTTATCAAAGGGATGCCTAGTCAAAATTTTCATTTTGTCTTATATTGAAATTCCTATCAGCAAACAGTGTAGACCTTGATCAGACACCGCTTAATGCGGCGTCTGATCAGAGTCAACACTGTTTGCTGATGTCCCATATATGGGAGCGTAGGCACAAATGGGTTAATAGTGTTTTAATACCTATCTTGTATATATCTTCCAACAAGCAATATTATACAAGAGCATAGATTCTTACGATAAGAGATTTTGCCAACTTTCAGAAGTGATGGCTGAGCTTTGTTTGTTATACTCAGAAGCTCACTTTTCCATCAGCGTGACTTACAGTGGAGAATCTGTTATTCTTTCCCGTTTAAACGCAAACGTACGCAAACGCAAAGCACTCAAACGTAGAAAAGAACAACTTTTTGACAATTCTGATAATTCATCTTTATCTTGGTGGCAAACAGTTTGGAGCCTGATCAGACGCCGGGTTACCCGGCGTCTGATCTGGCTCCAAACTGTTTGCACTGCAAATAATAGTTTTAGCGTAAACGCGTTTATTGGGAAAGAATAACAGATTCTCCACTGTACTTACATGTAGACGATAAGGACAGACACACTAGAGACGTGTCTGATTCGGAATATCGATGGAATGAGATTTTTCCCTTTCTGTTGAATTTAACTCGTTCACTATCTGATGCATTTTCCAGTGTATACTGTCGTACTATGAACTTCACTCCAGCTATTTGAGCGTCGTTGTTAGCGACGCTGAATTGGACTGTATTGTTCTGCTTGGAATGTGAAATCAGACATTCACACGTGATGATAGTACTGCGTGGCGCTCCAGTGGAATCTATGTATATCAGAGAGCCATTGCCACTGTTCCTCTGACATACTTTCACTATTGTAGCTGTAATCATATCATATTCAGTATAGTCCGGTGGCAGAGACCGATACGCGTGTTTTGCGGGCCGTACAAAGTTTTGTTGTTGTTTCTATACCTCTGAGGTGTGCTCTTTAAGAATCTGAATGATGCCACTCTGGCATCATTGGGCAATCCGCACAATATGCAAATTAAGGCCGCCATTACTGAAAATCTTGTTTTCGTCAATATCTCAGAAACTATGCATGGTATCAACATACTTTTGGTGTTTATCCCAATGTTTTGAGGGGTAAATAATCAGATAGAGCCATTTTAGTAAAAATCACAGCGATATTTTGTGCTGAATAGGCATATTTAGGCAGCCATTACTGAAAATCTCGTTTTCGTCAATATCTCAGTACCTGTGCATGGTATCAAAATCATGTTGGTGTCTATCTCCATGTTTTGAGGGGTAAAGAATAAGATTAAACCATTTTAGTAACGGTCACACCAATATTTTGTGCTGAATGGGCATATTGAGGCAGCCATTACTGAAAATCTCGTTTTCGTCAATATCTCAGTAACTACATATGGTTTCAGAATAATTTTGGTGTTTATCCCCATATTTTGAGGGGTAGAAAATCAGATAAAACCATTTTAGTATTGATCCCAAAAATATATTTATATGGTTGTGACGAATATCCATATTTCGGCAGCTATTACCGAAAATCTTGTTTTCGTCAATATCTCAGCATCTACGACATATTATATCAAAGTAATTCTGGCGTACAAACACATGTTTTAGGGGTAAATAATCAGTTGAAGCCATTTCACTAAAGATCACACAAATAGTTTTTCTGAATAGGCATATTTAGTCAGCCAGTACTGAAAATCTCATTTTCTGCAATACCTCAGGAACTATGATACATGCATTTACATAATTCTGGCGTCTGTACTCATGCTTGTAAAAGTAAAAAAAAGTATCAATTTAAAGTCTACTTTCAGTCCGAATGACCGCTCAGCCGATTGTACATTTACTCCTCTGATCATTGAGCCATCTTGCCTACAATATTGAGCACTGCTAACATATGGCGCATAAGCAGCCGCAGTACCGGTTCAGACCCTTCGAAGGTACCTATTTTAACCTCTGGGTAGAGAGGAGCTATTCGCGGTACATATCTTGCTCAAGCATATTCCTGTACATCACCGGGGATTCGAAAAAAATCCCCTAGTCAGGCCGCTGGTCCGGCGGGGGATCGAATTCATGAACCCTGGTACCGTAGTCCAACGCGTTACCACTGGATTACTACCACCGGTAGGGAAAAGAAGCAGATTAAACCATTTCAGTATTGAACACACCAACATGTTTTGCAAAATAGACAACAATCCACTTTACTGTACATCTAAGTTACAAAGCATTTCTTTTACTTATAATGATGTAGATTGCCATTACTGAACTGACTCAGTCCCCAAACAAGTCATTTTTAACAACATTGTCACTGTCATCGACCCGTCGGAAGTGTTTTTTCTGGCAGGGTGCTTCTCCGTGGCAGCCACAAAATATTGCGCATGACAAGCGAGTCGTATATCACAGACACATTGCTGTCGGACAGAGTGTATACGTAGCACAACCACACCTTATAATTATCATTTCCAGCACCTCCTGTGGAGCAATAGTAACGTTTGCTTGCAATACAACTGGTATCAATTATCTAGTGCGTTCATCAAGTTTCCACCCAAACTCGACAAGATCTAATGATGCAGGTTCTGATTTGGGAGCTGATTTCCAAATGGCAATCGGAATGTTTAACGTTCTCTTTAATGCCTCTTTAGAAGGTGAAAGTGACTTAAGCTGTGGGGCATTTGTAACATATTTTCTACCAATTCTTTGCAACCAGACTTCTCCTCAAACTTCAGACATGTTCGATGTCACCAAGTTTGTGACCCTGTAACAGGCAGCCATGAATCCTGTCGCTTCTCAAACGATGTCGCCTATAGCATAAGATAATTGGCTCACTTTGTCCAGTACCACACCGATCTTTAGGACTTTGATGACAATGCCTTTTTCTACTCTGAAGCACTGACCTACAGTAACACAGCCTGAGAGGACATGGGCGACTGGCAGATGTGAAAACAATTGTTCATGTTCACTTGCAGTTGCGGCAATGCCTATAGTAGTTTGTTAAGCATGCGGTCCTTCCAAGGTTAACCGACAGGCCAGATTCAACTTTGCGCAGAAGTGCAGCAGGAGGTCGAAAACGCCAATATCCTCACAAACAATGTTTGATTCTTTTTACGCCACTTTCAGCTGCCTTAACCATCTACTGTATGATAATTACACCCACTTCTTCATGGCGGGTCATGGTATCTTTCTTGCGGAAGACAATGTCATCCTGAAATACTAGTACAGTGTTAGTAGAGGTAATGGTCAGACTATGTCCATTCGGCTTTCTGGATCAAACTCTGACACATCAGAACTATGACCTGTACCGTATTTTCAGTTGCTGTAAGGAAAACCTTCTGGAGCGGCATTGGAGTATGTAACTGCAGTTTGTGTCGTCGTATGGCCTCGTCACCAGCTCGAGCTGCCCACATTCAACTTTTAATCCTGAAGTTGAAGTAGCGATCGAGTGGGTCATAGCTTGCCACCCTCTTCATAACATCCATCATGAAGCCATTTACAGTTCCTTGATTAGACTCGTTTATAACCCAAATGA
Source organism: Gari tellinella (assembly GCA_922989275.2). NCBI lineage: Eukaryota > Metazoa > Mollusca > Bivalvia > Cardiida > Psammobiidae > Gari > Gari tellinella. The sequence continues at coordinate 30,406,939 of OV277860.1, forward strand.
TAGCACAGCCATCCATTATTTCTATCATCTCTGAATTGTTAACCTGAGGAGTTGTGCAGCGTGTGTTCCTGCCTGTATGGATCAGGTATGGGTCGTCGATCCCCTCACTTAACTACCAACGAGACCCTACAGCTGAGCCATAGGTGCCCAGCTACTGTAGTTGATGACATATACTCAAATAGCTCAGCTCTTATGACGATCAACGGCTGATCATCAACAATTTGATAATTGACTATTGATGGACTTTCCTGAGTGTATGATGCTCAGTGCCTTCTTTGCCTATGGTCCGGCAATTAAGACGAGCACGGGCGATGTGTATGACCTACATGCGCCCAGTCACGGTTTGGAGCTTTCACTTTTCGGACTCAGCTAAGCTACACTAACAGAACTATATATATTTCTGACTTTCATCTTGATACTCTGCACTACTACAATCATAATTGTTGGTGTGATCTTTACTAAAATGGCTTAATCTGATTCTTTACCCCTCAAAACATGGATATCTATCTATCTATCTATCTATCTATCTATCTATCTATCTATCTATGTCTTCTGCCTCAACCCTCACGGGTAATTTCGGGCAGTGCGCGTCTGTGCCTGTTAGTAGAGTTAGACACCAACATTAGCTTGCTATCATGTACGAGCACTGAGATAATAACGAAACGAGATTTTTAGTAATGGCTGCCTCAATATGCCCATTCAGCACAAAATATTGGTGTGATCTTTACTAAAATGGCTTAATCTGATTCTTTACCCCTCGAAACATGGATATAGACACCAACATTAGTTTGCTACCATGCACGGGCACTGAGATAATAGCGAAAACGAGATTTTCAGTAATTGTTGCCTAAGTATGCCTATTCAGCACAAATTATCGCAGTGATCGTTACTAAAATAGCTTTATCTGATTCTTTACCCCTCAAAACATTGGGATAGACACCACAATTATGTTGATACCATACATAGTTTCTGAGATATTGACGAAAACAATATTTTCAGTAATGGCGGCCTTAATTTGCATATTGTGCGGATTGCCCAAAGGTGCCAGAGTGGCATCATTCAAATTCTTAAAGAGCACACATCAGAGGTATAGAAACAACAAAAAAACTTTGTACGGCCCGCAAAGCACGCTTATCGAAAAATCAGGGACTAGTAATTACATGTATAAATACAGTGGGCAAAAAGTTATTATTTCCCGCTTAAACGCAAACGAAACGCAAACGCTTTTTAATAAAATGGAGATTTTGACAATTCTTTGACAACTCTATACGTTCATTTTAATGTGAGTGGTAAACTGTTTAGAGCCTGACTAGACGCCGGGTTACCCGGCGTCTGATCAGGCTCCAAACAGTATGTAATAGAAATAACAGATTTAGTGTAAACGCGTTTATTGGGAAAGAATAACGTTTTCACCTCTGTACATACAGAGGAATATTGTTAATATTTCCTTATGATATGCGTGTGTGTTAAAAAAACCCAGGTGCCGCTTATTTAAACAGTGCGGACAAATTGACCTCGAATTAAGCTTCATTTTTGACGTTTTGTCGCAATGCGTGTTTCGTTGATTGTCATCTGATTAGAGCCGAAAAACTTTTTCTCTCCTGCATTGTTGCCTTTACTTATATATCGACCACATTTGTTCTCCATATAAACATAACAAAGCAAAACACAAAATGTGGTTTTAAAATTTGAATTCTATTGTTTCTCCTTCTTTGCCTTATCCTGAGTACAAAGGATATTTGGAAACAGTTTGAATCCTTGAATCGCCGCGTGTTTGACATTTAATTTGAGATTCCTTGAGTCAACATACCTACTAAAATTTGATAAATGAAAGCAGACGACAATTATTTAAAGCGGATGTTGTAATGGCAGTGTAATGGTAAGTATACTTATAAAATGTTAATGATAAATAGAGGATATTGTATGAGTGCTCATTATTTATCATTTTTAATAAACGAGTTGACTAAAATGATATGACGCGAGCCTTGGCGAGCGTCATATTCATTTTAGTCAACGAGTTTATTAAAAACGATAAATAATGAGCACGAATGTGATATTCTATTTATCACAAATCAAGTTCAAGCACCTATTAAATTGATTTGAAGCCGTAGTTTGTAGACCCTCCGCTATATAGATTTTCCGCCAAACGCTACGTTGTTTACGTTAACGTCATAGTTAATGACGTCATTTGGTGCCACGCTACATGCATCGCTTATGGACGAACAAGTAATGCCGGAGCCCAAAAAACGATATTCCACTAGTGGATTACGATATTTATACAATCGCTTTATGCAACTCTCAGACCGCAAATTATGTGATAAAATAATTTCTTCCAACCACCTGTCCAACGAAATTGATGTCAAACATCGAGTTGCAATGATTCTGATCAGGATCCAAACGTTTGACATTGGTTTATACATGTTTAAAGCTCTAATCTGCTTAGTATAATGTAAACCCATATTCTATTACATGTACCAGTTCGAAGTTAGGTGACTACGTAAAGTAGAGTGAAAGTAAAGCAGAATGCGCATTATGGCACATGCTGCTTTACTTTAAATCTGTTTTAAACTACCATCTGCTAGGATATATTTTGTTACTGTACATATTTATTACTGCAATAACTAAAAGCAGCTACAATGGAGAATCTGTTATTTTTTCCCAATAAACGCGTTTACGCTAAAACTATTATTTGCAGTGCAAACAGTTTGGAGCCAGATCAGACGCCGGGTAACCCGTCGTCTGACCAGGCTCCAAACTTTTTGCCACAAAGATAAACAAGAATTATCAGAATTGTCCCAAATTTGTTCTTTTCTACGTTTTAGTGCTTTGCGTTTGCGTACGTTTGCGTTTAAACGGGAAAGAATAACAGATTCTCCACTGTATTTGTATAATGTATTCCTCATTATAAATGTATTAACATGTTCACTACCAGAAAGTCGCATGTTTTTAAATATAATCGTTTTTAACTCATTATGCCATAAGTACGCGTTTTACGCCTTTAACCCTTTCCCCCGTAGAAGCGACTTTTAGCGTATTCAATTTATTCCTCCGCTGAAGAAAATAGTTCCAGTTTATACCCTCACGAACAATTACCATTACAAATATTTAATATAGCCTAGCAGATTTTAGCTTAAAGCAGGCTGAAATAAAAGCAGAATGTGCCTTAAGGCACATTCTGCTTTACTTTCAACCTGCTTTAAGTGGTCACCTGTTTTCACAACTAGAAACAGGCTATTGGGTAAAGAGTTAATTCATTCTATATTTCCATTAAAGAAAGTAGTTAGACTTTATATACATGAAGTTAAAATTAACCCCTTAATGGTAAATAATGGATTGGGATAAATCCAACACTGGGTGTTTTCATTTGAAGTTTTCAGGGGTAAATGAGTTAATTCGTGTACATACCATTGTTTTGGTACAACGATTGACAGTAGCCATTTTCTGCCGCTGAAACAGCAAAGTCACCGAAACTTAACAATGGGTGACATAACAGTATGTACAGTGGAGAAAACGTTATTCTTTCCCTATAAACACGTTTAACTTAAAACTATAATTTCAATTGCAAACAGTTTGGAGCCAGTATAGACACCGGGTACACGGCATCTGATCAGGCTTCAATCTGTTTGCCACTCAGCTTAATATCAATTGTTAGAAATGTCGAAAAAATATTATTTTCTACGTTTTAGAGTATTTTGCGTTTCGTTAGCGTTTAAACGCAAAAGAACAACGTTTTCTCCACTGTATTCTCTAAACCGGCTACTCCTTAGGCCAAACAATTAAATAATAAAGTGTATAGGTTGAGTCTGAGATAATTTTCATTATTTCGTTTAATCACATCTGACCAATTTAAAGCTTGAGAATGACCTCAGATTAATCTTAAAAGCTTCAACTCGTACACTCTCAATGACATCATAAAGCGAATTGCAAACAGTTTTGATCCTGATCAGACGCCACTTGTTTTGACATTACGTCCTTTAACTGTCTTAAATCTAGTTTTAAAATGCTATTACAGACAACAATATTGCAGTAGACGACAATATGGTTGTGAGGGGTAAACATCTCACGAAAAACTTGATCATGAAATGGTAAAACCTTGGTTAAAGCATTACGATGTTCGATTATATAATTGTCATCTTACAGTGGAGAATCTGTTATTCTTTCCCGTTTAAACGCAAACGTACGCAAACGCAAATCACTAAAACGTAGAAAAGAACAACTTTATGACAATTCTGATAATTCTTGTTTATCTTGGTAGCAAACAGTTTGGAGCCTGATCAGACGCCGGGTTACCCGGCGTCTGATCTGGCTCCAAACTGTTTGCAGTTAAAATAATAGTTTTTGCGTAAACGCGTTTATTGGGAAAGAATAACAGATTCTCCACTGTATACCAAGGGGATTCTTCCATGTTTATATATTTGATTTTTTATCAAAGGGATGCCTGGTCAAAATTATCGCTTTCATTTTGTTTTAATATTGAAATTCTAATCAGCAAACAGTGTAGACTCTGATCAGACTCATGATGCGGCGTCTGATCAGAGTCTACACTGTTTGCCTGTGTCCCATATACGGGATCGTGGGCACAAATGGGTAAGTACTTTGAAAGAATACGCCTGTAGTATGGACCAAAGATAATGAAGACGTTTGTTTAAGCTTAACTGACTCATTGAGTCCTGGAGACGCATATACGCGTCCGTAAAACATGATATACATGTACTGAATAAACAGTACTGATACAGTGGAGAATCTGTTATTCTTTCCCGTTTAAACGCAAACGTACGCAAACGCAAAGCACTAAAACGTAGAAAAAAACAACTTCTGGACAATTCTGATAATTCTTGTTTATCTTGGTGGCAAACAGTTTGGAGCCTGATCAGACGCCGGGTTACCCGGCGTCTGATCTGGCTCCAAACTGTTTGCACTGCAAATAATAGTTTTAGCGTAAACGCGTTTATTGGGAAAGAATAACAGATTCTCCACTGTACCAATGAAAACAGTATATTTACATGCGCCTCAATTACACAGTTTCTTAAACATGTTAGTATTCTCTGAACGGATTAACACTGTTTTTTTCGGAATTTTCTGATCGCCCTCGAATACACTTGACAAAGTCTCAGATTTTTAAAGCTTATATTAATATTATTTCTGAGGGACAATAGCGTCTTATCTGGCTCCAAATTGTTTGCAGTGAAAAATTGAGTGTAAAGAAGTTTTGAGCTTTGTCTGATCTCTCTACTGTATGCACTATCTACAGGTGCACTACTGTGCTCCCTCCCTACAACGGCCCTCCAAACAACGACTTTAGCGTTTTAACTTCTGCCATATCGTCTGTTTAAAATTGTCGTCTGCTGTATTTTCTTAAAAATACATTAAAGTAGACAATGTGATAGAATAAATAAAATGACGAGTGACAAACAGCTTGATTCCAGATCAGGCGCCGCGTTTCGCGGCGTCTGATCTGGATTCAACCTGTGTGCACATGTAAGACAATTCTGTATTTCCCTCCCTATAAACACTCCATCCCAACAACACTCACATTCTGAGTCTCCCATTGGGTGTCTTTGTATAGAGGGAGCGCTGGATTTGTAAAGACGCATAATAAAAACATTTTAGTTGGATATATGGATATAATGTATTCTGCTGTCTTGTTGTGTCTTTTAGTTTACTTTTTTATATTATTCTGTATACATACAGTACTGAACCTTATTAAATTAAATTGATAATCGCCATCGAATTGCCATCGAATCGCCATCGAATCGGGCGCTTTGAAAATCGATTAAGCTAAAAAATCGTTTCAAGCGATTTTTCCGAAGCGGTTGTAACAAAAAAGGAATCGATAAAATTTATCGAAAAATATTAGCGAAAATATGCAATCAGCATCAACAGACATAATTGACCGAGTGCTCACTTACAAAATTGTAATATATATATTCATTTAAATTTCCCCAGAAGGGAAAATGTTACATATATCGATTACAGGGTTAGAAATAAACGCGAACCTATTTAGGTATTCTCCCGCGCTATGAAGAGAAATATGTTAAATTGATACCGCCTTGTGTACAGTCCGGCATAGCCCAGTGGGCTAACGGGTTGTGTTTTGCTCTCTCTGTCCCCGCCGGGTCCCGAGTTCTAATCCCACCAGAGCTCAAAATATTTTTATTATTGAAATGCATTTTTAAACTGAATTGTTTGTTCTAGACTTATTCTTACCCGTCTAAGAGTTCGATATATATTTAAAAATTACTATTTTTAAGCTAAATCTGGTTGCGAGTCTCTTTAAATCATGTGACTGAATTCTCTATGATGCGACTTATCAAAATCATCTTGAAGACGGTAGTAGCAGAAGCGGAAAAAGTGGAGGCGGTAATAGTAACAGAAATAGTTATAAGTAATAGTTTTATTATTGAAGTAGTAGAAGTGGTAGACGTAGTAGTAGTAGTAGTGGTGGTCGTAGTAGTAGTTATAGTAGTAAAAGTAGGGGTAGTAGTAGTAGTGGTAGTAGCAGTAGTAGTAGAAGTAGTAGTAGTAGTAGTTGTTGTAGTAGTTGTATTAGTAGTACATGTAGTAGTAGTAGTAGTAGTAGTAGTAGTAGTAGTAATACGTGTAGTACATGTAGTAGTAGAAGTAGTAGTAAAATCTATCGTCTAGTTTATTATAGCTTATTAATCCTGAAAATTCAAGTGAACAATTCAAGTTTCGAATTAAATATGACATGAATAGTTTACAAAAGATTAAAAAAATACTCCGAACACACGGATCCTCTATGAGACATCTGCTCTGGGTCTACAGTGTTTCTACATGATAAGTGTAAACTTGACAGGTTCTCTGTAAAATACATTGAATTTTACGCGTCACTATGGGTCACAGCTAGGGTTAATTTAAGTTGTCAGATCAATCACTGTTTGACATATTATTACGATGTACAAACATTTAATAAATGGGACACAATCCAGCAGTGCAGACTCATATCATAATTATGCAGTATAATGCCGCGTCTGGTCTGAGTCTACACTGTTTTCTAACAGCATTTTCTATCAATCTAAAACAAATATATAAAACATAGAACAGCACTCTTTGAATGAAACGTGGATTCATCCATTCTCTTCTATTCTATTGTAATAAGGAATTTTTAGCAATGTACGTTTTATACTGCAATCAGATGTTCTTTAAACGGTCATAAAACCTTAAACAGACACGGTCGCCCGCTGTGCCTGGTGGTCTGAGTTGACATTCCGGATTGAATGTTTATTACACATACCCAAATACGACTTAAATGGAGTCACCAATTAGTGTAGTCATAAGCGGATGTAAATCCTCCGAATTTAGTGAATTTTGCATAGAACCACGAATTTTAAAAAATCATTTTCTTTGTCACAATACACAAATAGTTTTAATCACATTGGCCCACTTGAATTTGGTTGGTTTCAAAGAATAGAAGCCATGAAAAGGAAACTACAAACATTCTAATGTATCGGTATATCAGTTATTTCTCGCTGTTTGCAAAATCCTGATCGGTTAACTTTTCGGTTTATAAAAAAGCGTTCGAAATCAATTTTGCTTCTGCGAAAGCTTATTTACTCCGACCGAAGAAGCTGAATGTCGACATATTTTGCCGCTTGACTATTTTTTAAAATCATGTAATGCTAATTCATGTATTCCATAATATTCAAGTCTGTCAGCTTTTGTTTTAAACCTATTTGAGCAGAAAATTGAGCTGATTAAGCTATTTAATTTGCCAATAATTGCATTTTTATAGAGATTACGCCTACCATCTTGGAATAATTATCTGCTGTTGCTATATATTTCCTTCAGAAAAGTGTTATTATGTATCAAAATAATTGATCGGTTAACTTTTTGGTTTATAAAAAAGCGTTCGAAATAAATTTCGCTTCTGCGAAAGCTAATTTACTCCGACCGAAGAAGCTGAATGTCGACATATTTTGCCGCTTGACTATTTTTTAAAATCATGTAATGCTAATGCATGTTTATCATAATATTCAAGTCTGTCAGCTTTTGTTTTAAACCTATTTGAGCAGAAAATAAAGCTGATTTGGCTATTTAATTTGCCAATAATTGCATTTTTATAGAGATTACGCCTACCATCTTGGAATAATTATCTGCTGTTTCTATATATTTCCTTCAGAAAAGTGTTATAAATTATGTATCAAAATAATTAATCGGTTAACTTTTCCGTTTATAAAAAAGCGTTCGAAATAAATTTCGCTTCTGCGAAAGCTAATTTACTCCGACCTTAGAAGCTGAATGTCGACATATTTTGCTGCTTGACTATTTTTTAAAATCATATAATGCTAATTCATGTATTTCATAATATTCAAGTCTGTCAGCTTTTGTTTTAAACCTATTTGAGCAGAAAATAGAGCTGATTTGGCTATTTAATTTGCCAATAATTGCATTTTTATAGAGATTACGCCTACCATCTTGGAATAATTAACTGCTGTTTCTATATATTTCCTTCAGAAAAGTGTTATTATGTATCAAAATAATTGATCGGTTAACTTTTCGGTTTATAAAAAAGCGTTCGAAATAAATTTTGCTTCTGCGAAAGCTAATTTACTCCGACCGAAGAAGCTGAATGTCGACATATTTTGCCTCTTGACTATTTTTTAAAATCATGTAATGCTAATTCATGTATTCCATAATATTCAAGTCTGTCACTGTGTCAGCTTTTGTTTTAAACCTATTTGAGCAGAAAATTGAGCTGATTTGGCTATTTAATTTGCCAATAATTGCATTTTTATAGAGATTACGCCTACCATCTTGGAAAAATTATCTGCTGTTGTTATATATTTCCTTCAGAAAAGTGTTATTATGTATCAAAATAATTGATCGGTTAACATTTTGTTTTATAAAAAAGCGTTCGAAATAAATTTCGCTTCTGCGAAAGCTTATTTACTCCGACCGAAGAAGCTGAATGTCGACATATTTTGCCGCTTGACTATTTTTTAAAATCATGTAATGCTAATGCATGTTTATCATAATATTCAAGTCTGTCAGCTTTTGTTTTAAACCTATTTGAGCAGAAAATAAAGCTGATTTGGCTATTTAATTTGCCAATAATTGCATTTTTATAGAGATTACGCCTACCATCTAGGAATAATTATCTGCTGTTTCTATATATTTGTATTATTTCCTTCAGAAAAGTGTTATTATGTATCAAAATAATTGATCGGTTAACTTTTCGGTGTTTAAAAAAGCGTTCGAAATAAATTTCCCTCCTGCGAAAGCTAATTTACTCCGACCGAAGAAGCTGAATGTCGACATATTTTGCTTGACTATTTTTTAAAATCATGTAATGCAAATGCAGGAACGTAGATTATAGATCTAATCTACGTTTCTGATAATATTCAAGTCTGTCAGCTTTTGTTTTAAACCTATTTGAGCAGAAAATAGAGCTTTTTTTGCAATGTAAATTGCGAATAATTGCATTTTTATAGAGATTCAGCCTACCATCTTGGAATATATATGTTGTTTCTATATATTTCCTTCAGAAAAAAGTGTTTTTTGGAGTCAAAATAAGTTATCGGTTAACCAATAAATCATTAAATGCATTTTTATCGAGAATCAGACTGGCATCTTTAAGGAAATTTTCTGCTGTTACTATATTTCAATATTTAGGGTAAATCTTCTTTCACCATATGCTAAACTTTGTTCAGTATTATATGACATATTGTAGACTTGATATTTAAGTTGTTTGTATATCTATATCCATAGTTTGAATGCTTTGTACGAGTTATACCGGTACATATTCGAGTTTCGATTTGTACCACTCTCAATTGTATCAGATTCTTTTTCTATATTGAACCTGTTAAAAATTGCTAGTCTTGAAATCTATACTCCTGATTTTTTAATCATTCAGTTAAATTATTATATGATTATCATCTGAAAACAGAATAAGTTTATGTATTTTTGTGCGTGGTCCGATAGAAAAAAAAAATGGCGGCTCAAACAATGTGATTTAGCAGTATACTGTATAATAGGGGTGATGGACAATTCGTCAAAGTGCAAACTCGTCAAAAAGGAATTATTGTACAAAAGGGGTAGTCAACTCGTCAAAAAGGAATTATAGTACAAAAGGGAACTGGTCATTTCGTACCCTCGCCTTTTCGTACCCTATTTTTTTGGTCATTTCGTACCCACATTTTTGGTCATTTCGTACCCTTTCAAATTCACTAGTCATTTCGTACCCATATTTTTGGTTATTTCGTACCCTCGAAAAAAAATCTTTTTATTACATATATTTCAAAATTTTTACACAAAATTTAATAAGATATAATTATGTTAGATCGGGTAATCTGTCTGCTCAGAAATGAAAAAAAAAATCTTATTCTGCTGGTTTCATAATTATTTGAACAGTTATCAAATCCAGTAGTAACTTCGAATCCATATGTACATTTAATACAAGCTATAGTGAAGACACGTACGTTAACTTAAGTGATGTAGTTAGCAACAACAATCCTGTTTAAAATACAGTGCTCCATCTCTAAAACAGCCATACGAAGCTCCTGTTCTTTGGTATCAAGACTTATACACATTTGAAAGATTATTAGGATTATTGAACAATGGTAACATCTTAGACGAGTCGTTTGTTAACCAGCTCTGTTATAGTAGTGTCATAAGGTTTGAGGTACCAGCACGGAATGTTGCAGAGTGTGCCAGTTTGTGCACAATGACTGAGGACTGCAATAGCGTGATTGCAGTACGGAACATAACCAATGCATGATTTGGTCTTACGATCTACAGTGCATGTCTAGGACATGCTTCTTCCCTTCAAGGTGCACAATTATACGGACAAGAGGAACTAGGGATACACCCAACAGGAGACACAAATTGTGGGCGTTGTTTGGAGTGAGTCGTTATCGGAGGGAACTTTGCAAACAGATTGATTCCAGATCAGACGCCGCGTAACGCGGCGTCTAATCTTGAATCAAGCTGTTTGTCACTCATTAATAAGTTTTTTTTATGTCAAAATGTCCATTACGTAACTTTGAGAAAAACAGCAGATGACAATTTTAAGCAGACGACAATTTTAAGCAGACGACATTGCATCCAGACAATGGTGTGTGTCAGTCATGAACCATAACGTAATTCGACAAGCTATATAGCGAACAATGATTCTAACCAACAAAGACTAAACATGTCCTTTATCTGCGTTATTTACCCACAAGTCAATACAATTGGACTTCTTTAAAAAAAAAAAAAAAAAAAAAAAAAAGGAAAAAAAACTTCTGATTCGAATGAGACTCGAACCTATGACCTTTTGATTGTTAGTCAACCGCACTACCGACTGAGCTATCAGCACTTAGGTAGAATAGTGGTACATGTATGAGCTGGGTGCTGGGATCCTAACACCTTTTATTCATATGCTAATCTAGGACCAGTGGCGATACGGAGTACAAAACGACTGATGTACGTTTTATAATTTTCATTAAAATTAATTCAGATAGCACAGCTAGTATAAGATTGAATGAAGAATTAATTATTATGATATATTTCCACGTAACCATGTGAATTTAAAAGCTTTTTGTATTACTTTCAGAATTTATTTTAACTTGCTGAATGTTAGAAATGTTTTATTTAAGATGTCATAAATTTCCCTTCTGCCAATTTCATTGAAAAGTGCAATACTTGCGTTCTTTGAATAGATTCCCGTAAGGGTAATCACTGACGCCTTTGGTGTCATTTGTATTTGTATGGTCTTGCACCGACGGGGTGAATTAGACTGTGCGTTTGCTGCTCTTTTACAAGAGCAGCAGTCGAGTGCCTGACTATGTCTGTAAGTCACTCGGCTTCTTTGAGTGCTTGGCTATGTCTGTAAGTCACTCTTTGAGTGCTTGGTTATACCTGTAAGTCACTCAGTTTTTTTTGCTTTGCACCATTCCTTTAAGGGGATAGTGCATCAATGGATAGAAGTCCGACATATGGTCGTCGGATTCTTCCACTTCCAACTAGTACATTCCCAAAATGGTCTGCTTTATTTCTGCCTTCGATTCTCAAAGCTTGCTTAAATCAAACATACATACTTCTTTTAAAGCTTTAGTTTTGAAATACATGTATGTTTGTTCTGAGTAATAATAAAACGTCTCTAATACGACCACTTAATTATGTTAATTATTAGTGTTTTACAATAGTTTGATTGCTTAAAGCAAGGTGACAGTAAAACGAGGAGCTTTCATAAACTGTCACCTGTCTTTTAAACACTCAATTAACCTTCTTTTAGTGGTCGTAATAGAGAGGTTTTACTATTTATAGCAATAGAGTTGTGTTCGAGACTGATTCCAGTGGAACCTTTGAATCCCGAACTGGCGAGATGCTTTCCGTTGGCGAATTATAAGAACTGTTATCCGCACGACCGTCGTGCCGATAGACACTATCCGTGCGGATAACAGTTCTTATTCGCACGACTGTCGTGCCGATAAGAACTGTTATCCGCACGACCGTCGTGCCGATACTATTCCTTATCCGCACGACAATACGGTAATATAATGGCTTATCTACATAACATTTGTAGATCTAGATCCCCTTCTTTCTCCTTTTCGCGAGATTGAGAAAAAGTATTGATATTCAACCCTAGCGACGAGTATACTCGTCATTTACAAACAGTGTACCTGTGAGTATTACACTTGTCATATGCAAACAGTGTAGACCCTGATCAGAGGGCTCCGTAAGGAACCCTCTGATCGGGTCTGCATTGTTTGTCTTTTTGAAATATATTGTTAAAATCAACCCTAAATAGTCAAAAATGGGCTACACTTATTTTGAAATTGGAATAGTCCATTAAAAGTTTCAAGGGATATGAATGGGTTAATAGGAAATCAAGTATTTATTAGATAATCTACTTGAATGATATATATACAGTGCTTCCTCCCTACAACGGCACTCTGAACAACGATTCCTTACTTACAACGACGATTGCAGCTGTTCCCGAAACAAGATGTTTTCATGTCTAACTCTTTCACAGCTGCAATATCGTCTGCTTGAGATTGTCGTCTGCTGTTTTTCTCAAAGTTACGTAGTAGTGGACATTTTAACAGAAGAAATATAATGACGAGGAACAAAAAGCCTGCATCCTGATCGGGCCCGCATAACATAGCGTCTGATCCGGATTTAAGCTGTTGGTAAATGTAATCCAAATCTTAATTTTCCCTCCCTTTAACAATCCCCCGAACAACGCACATAATATTTATCTCTCATTGGGTGTTGTTGTAGAGATGGAGAACTGTAATATATATAGATTCTCATTTCCATGCACCCAACTCATATTATAACTTATTCGAGGGACTATCGGTTTTTGCTCTGTCTGTGTGTCTGTTTGTCTCTGTCTACAACGTTAACCTTGGTCACAACTTTTGAACTACATTATTTAGCATGTGTACTGAACGCAGAAGGGTCTGGAGCTTAGTACAACATGGATTATATCCGGCAAAGGTCAATGTCATTTAAAAGTCAAATAAATGGAAGCTATTGAGCTCCGTTGAAGTTAAGTCACTTGACATGACTTAACTTCAGCTCAGCTCTTGAGAGCTTCCTGTCAGACAAGGTCAAGGTTATTTGAAGGCCATGGTGGTCACATAAGGGACCATAATGTTTCACAAACACAACTTTTCTGATGTTGTTAAAAGGAAAATGTAAGCCTTGTTTGTTTTAGGAAATAGATCTAGATCTATAATACGGTTTTCATCGAGAGATCCAATTTTGGCTTCTCTCGTAAACTAACAGCAACCCTCAGACTGTCATTGTAAATGGACCCTACTTAAAATCAAATATAAAATCTAAATTAAATATGCAGGAAAGTATCTATCATTATCTAAGTATTTATAAAAATGTAAAAAAGTACAAAACTATACAGTGACATCTATTGACGTCCTTCCGAGGTAGATCTACTGGATGAAAAAAGTGTGATGCATAGAATAAGGGTAACACAGTTTATAAAGTAGAGAAAGAAACTTATTGGTACAGTGCGAAATGAGGTTTTGCTTATTGATACAACCCCCACCCCGAGTACTTTCAACAGTTACGTCTGCATTATTGCATCCCCCATGTTGATTGGGGTTCGAGTACAACAACATTTTCCTGAATTCATGCTAAGTGCACTCTCATTGATGTATTTATTATTACTGTGATGTTATTCCTAATTGGCACTGTATTTACGTTTAGAAAAATCTATTTAACAACTTTTAGAAATTTCTTCTGGATGGCTGTGTGCACTTTAAAATGTGCAGCTCTGCCAGGGTACTTACAAGGGGAGGTCCCTTCTGCTGCCCTGCCTGTAGCCATAAACGATTGATAGTTTATGTCTAAACTACTGTAAATTATATGAAAAAAGTTGACTTTTACTTTTTTTGAGGCTTTAGATTCTTGTTTTATGTTTTTCTGACATTATATGAACAAATACCTACCCTGGACTATAAATAGTAAATATTTCGTGGTGTCAAACCTACTGTTCGAATTTAGGTTGGGGTCCCAGTCCCACTGCGAATGAAGTAAGTGGGCCACCATGCTTTGTTTACATTGTTAGAGAACCGATTTGAGTTGCAACAACTTACCCATCTTATTTTAAGTTGAAAACGCCCAGTATATCCAGTATTCATGTAAAAATAACTTTTATTCACATAACAATTTGAAATTGACTAGAAGATGCTTAGGTGTTCGAATAATGCTTAAAGCAAGGTGACAGTAAAACGAGGAGCTTTCTTAAACTGTCACCTGTCTTTAAACACTCAATTAGCCTTCTTTTAGTGGTCGTAATAGAGAGGTTTTACTATTTATAGCAATAGAGTTGTGTTCGACTGATTACAGTGGAACCTTTGAATCCCGAACACCTAATATATTATACTTCAAATAAACATTAACTGGCGAGATGCTTTCCGTTGGCGCAGAAATTGAGTGTAACCTCTCACGAATTCGCCTATAACATCCAGATGCCCGTTGCGTGTTATTCCCCCTCCCCACCCCACCACCTTTCACGAAAACGTAACACAAACGCATATTATTAGAATTTTCTTCTGACCTGTCGGAGTTATTTTTAGATTGGAACATTCTAAAACTTTAAAAGGGATGAGTTTTCTCTACATCCAGTTAGAGATACGGATAGCAGGAATTTTTGTGCGTAATGTCACGGAGTAATTAGAGCTCTAATTACTCCGTGGCAATATACAGTAGAGGATACATTATTCTTTTCCGTTTAATCGCAATGCACTAAACTGGGGAAAATTACTTTTACAAAGGTTAACTATGGTTTTAATCTGAGTAGCAAACAGGGGTGCCTGGTTTAAATTTTCATTTTCGTTTTGCTTGATATTGAAATTCCTATAATGCGGCGTCTGATCAGAGTCTACACTGTTTGCCTATTTCCCTTTTGTAGGATGGAGTAAATACAAGAATGAGGAGAAGGCGTTATTCTTTCCAAATAAACGCGTTAAAGCTATTATTTCCATCGGAAACAATTCATATCTTGCAGTCAACAATGAGTGGTCGTTAAGTACTTTGTTGTTGATTAAAACAAAATTAAGGCTAAAAGATCATTCAAATATCTTTATTACATGAGATAGAAACACATAGTATCCCTTTCCCACATAGAAGCGACTTTTAGCGTATTTAATTTATTCCTCCGCTGAACAAAATAGTTCCTATGTAAACAGTTTTAAACATGCGCCATAAGATATAATGTCTACATATTAGCAGATGGTAGCTTAAACCAGGCTGAAAGTAAAGCAGAAATCGCATTAAGGCGCCTTCTGAATTACTTTCAACCTGCTTTAAGTGGTCCTTTATTTTCATTACTAGAAATAGGCAATTGGGTAAAGGGGTATAGATGCTTAAAGTTGAACCTATACATACCTACACATTTTTATGAACACTTTGTTGTATTTGCATATTAAAGGGATACATTGCCAGTAGGTAGTTCTGTAATAGCGGAAACACTTTTTGGGACAACTGTATGCATGTATCATAGCCAATAATGCAGACGCAGGTGAAACACACAACATTCTATAAGTGAAATTGGCAGATGCAAAAAGACATTTGCCCTCATCTCTTTTAGACTTTTTCTTCCACTTGAATTACAGAAGCAAACAATGTATATCCAGATCAAACAGCAAGTAACTGATCTGATCAGAATTTAGCCGGCACTCAGCAATCAGAAAACAATAACAAAATATTAACCCATTGTCACTAACAAACAGCGTACTTATGTTTGAATTTGAATTTCTAAATGTACACTTGTCGTATGCTAGCATTATTCATTTGAACAGGGCATACACTGTTTGCCATTTTGCAATATTTTTAACACAACCCTAAAAAGTAAATAATGGACTAGACCTAATTGGAAATTAACATGTCAGTTAACAATTTTATGGTTGAATGAGTTAATGAAACAAAGTGTCATAACTTAACCCTTATCCTGCTGATTTGTCGTTTGCTTCAAATATAATGTCTGCGAAATATAATAACTAATTTAGATCTTTTTAAATCTAAAGAAAAAGTACTTTTCGAGTGACAAACAGCTTAGATCCATATCAGACGCTATGTAACGCGGCATCTTATCTGATCTGAATCCAGATTGTTTGCAAATATAAGCCAAGTCCCGCTTAGCAAGATAATTAAGGGTTAAGGAGCAGTGACGCGCGCCTTTAGTTTTGCCGGGGCCTTTTTACTATCCCGGAGCAGAAACCTGAACTTTGACACGAGTTACCCAGATCAATCCGTGTCAAATAGTTTGGATCATGATCCGACATAGATAGTCTAAATGAATACGACATTGTTTCCTATAGAATTGCATTCAGTTTCAAAGTTTTTCACACAAAACACTCAAATCAAAATTGTTTTCAGAGTAATTTCCGACACATAATTGTTGGGGGTCTGATCTTGATCCAAACTGTTTGCAATAGAATAGAAAATACATGTATCATTTATCTGTGTTTTTCATACAAATATATCTTATTCGAAACATATTTACGCATTTCCATCATATTAATCTTATATGTGAAAATCACTCCTTAAAAAGAAATTCGAAAAATGTATGTTTTAATTTAATTTTAATTTTGTTTTTTACCATTTTAGCTATCAATTAGTTTTGATCCGATTGGTTAACAGTTTGCAAATTGACGTTTAGACAAATTACTTAGTCTGAACATAATTCATACTATCGTTTGTTAAGTGTGGATGTACGAGTAATATTCTAGTGAAAGATTCGATCGATAATGCTGGTCAGGGTATAATTGATGTAGAACGCGAATATTTAGTAGCAATTTAATCACCAGATAAACACAAATGGCTTTTCAGAGGTCCCGCTGAGAATAAGAACGAGTCCGGAACCAGTGTTCCGGAGGCAGCCGAATGATAACGAAGCATTCGTGATTTCTTATCAAGGCTAAGATGATCAAGCGATTCCCGATAGTCTGCCTAACAAATCGATAATTGATCTCGTGGACCAAGGGAGATAATGGTTTACGTCTGATATACTAAAGTGAGCAAGAACGTCAATCCTGTAAATATGGCCTGCATTCTTGGACATGACTGTCAAACAGCTATAAATTGTTCCCTGTCTTTAATAAAACCAATTAGCCGTCGTATTTTTGTGGTCGTAAAAGAGAGTTTTTTTCTGTATTGTGCATGTCTTTATAGCTCTCAAAAGTCTATTAAATATCATGTATTTATAGATTCTTGTTTTGTTAATTCTTTTTTTCATTCATTAAATACGTTTCACATTTGGTAGAAGTTGTTCTTCAATCGTGCTTTTATGGGGTGGGTACGAAATGACCAAACATATGGATTCGAAGTTACTACTGGATTTGATAACTGTTCAAATAATTATAAAAACCAGCAGAATAGATTTTTTTTTTCATTTCTGAGCAAACATATTACCCGATCTAACATATATCTTATTAAATTTTGCGTAAAAATAATGAAATATATGTAATAAAAATTTTTTTTTAGAGGGTTCGAAATGACCAAAAATATGGGTACGAAATGACTAGTGAATTTGAAAGGGTACGAAATGACCAAAAATATGGGTACGAAATGACCAAAAAAATAGGGTACGAAAAGGCGTGGGTACGAAATGACCATAACTCGTACAAAAGGGTAGTCAACTCGTCAAAAAGGTTTTTGTATACTGATTTAATTATACAATAAATATAACGATGTTCCAGATAGGGAATTAAAATAGTATTAATATATAATCTGCTCTTTTCTAATATTTTCGATCTCTAAGGACAAACTTTCATTTAAAACAGTGTAGACCCTGATCATAAGGCTTCGGCGCTATCAGATAATTAGGTAACACACGAATGAAGAACCCTCATTCGTACCTCATGTATTCATGTGAAAACATGAACTGAGCGAAATAAAGAATTTTGAATTTTTGGTACATAGTGAAATCGTGCAAAATGACAAACAATGTATGAATCTATAGAGTATAGAGAACTCAAAAACTGTCGGGAACACTTTGGTCCGGGTCTACACTGTTAACAAATTAAATGTTTATCATCTACATATTTACATTATGGTGCAAACTGCCAAACAGTGTAGATAATGATCATAAGGTTTCGCAGGCACGGATTTACCGGGGGGGGGGGGCACAAGGGGCACGTGCCCCCCCAGCTGGCCTGAATTTTTTTTTGTTGCTTGATTCATATACTCATCATATAGCTGGGTAAGAAGGTCGCATTGGCATATGGCATTACAGGCACATATCCTCTGGGGGCACGGGGGCACATGTCCCTCAGCTGGCCTGCTTGAACTTATCTGGAGCTGTTGCAATGGCTTGTGTCTCTTATCTCTGGCCATCAAATCCTCAGTATGCCTGGTCTGTGTTAGAACCCAACACAGACCCGTAGTAACAAGGATGGGGGGGGGGGGGCACGGCAGTGTGCACCCTGTGCCCCTCCCCAACCAAAAAATAAAACTGCCTGTGCCTGTGCCCCCAAATTGCATATCCTACAGGCCAGTCAATCCGAAATTGCCCCTGTGCCCCCTCAAATCCTCAGTATGCCTGGTCTGTGTTTGAACCCGACACAGGCCCGTAGTAACAAGGATGGGGGGCACGACAGTGTGCCCCCTGTGCCCCTCCCCAAACAAAATATAAAAATGATCTAGCTATGCCTAAGGCCTGTGCCCCCAAATTGCATATCCTACAGGCCTGTTAATCTAATAAAATTAGATGAAAATACTTAAGGGTAACAAAAAGCAAGGCAGTATTGAATGCCTAACTAGATGATGAATAATACCCAATTAACTCAGACATGTAGGACCAGCCCCCTTCCCCTCCAATAGTTTTGCCAATATTAGTTGCAGAATATTTATATATATTTATTGTATTTATATTATTATTGTAACTGTTTTGAATGTTAAGAATGCCCCTGAATTCACCAGAGACCATCTAGAAATTAAGTTCCCGGGATCCCCTTAGTGACAGTGTGAACAATAATCAGAGCGGGTAGGGGTAGGTTTCAGGTTAATGGCCAGATTACATTAATTGATTTGTTGCAGGGCTGCCATTTCTCCGGATTCAGGGCTACCATTTCTCCGGATTCTTCCTAAATCTTCGGATGTACATGTTAGCTTAAAGCAGGCTGAAAGTAAAGCAGAATGTATCTTCTTGACGCTAATTTCTTTTTCTATACTACAAATCTTCTTGACGCTAATTTCTTTACCTGTACTACATGCACATCGAGACACACTTCTTGACGCTGATTCCTGTATCCTATACTTCATACAAACAGAGAGAAAATCTTCTTGACGCTAATTTCATATTCTATACTAAATTCTTCTTGACGCTAACTTCGTTTTCTGTACTACATGCACATAAACAAGCTTCTTGACGCTGATTCCTGTCTCTATACCTCATACAAACAGAGAGAAAACCTTCTTGACGCTAATTTCTATTTCTATACCAAATTTCTTCTTGACGCTAATATCGTTTTCTGTACTACATGCACATAGATACAAGCTTCTTGACGCTGATTCCTGTCTCTATACTACAAACAAACAGAGAGAAAACCTTCTTGACGCTAATTTCTTTTTCTATACTAAATTCTTCTTGACGCTAATTTCGTTTTCTGTAGTACATGCACATAGATACAAGCTAAAATCTTTTTGACGCTAATTCTTTCTCTCTACTGCATGCACAGAGAGAAAAGCTTCTTGACGCTGATTCTTGTCTCTATACTACATATAGAAAATCTTCTTGAGGCTAATTTCTTTCTCTGTACTGCATGTCGTAGAGAAAAATCTTCTTGACGCTGATTGTACTGCATGTACATAGAGAAAATCTTCTTGACGCTGATTTCTTTCTCTGTAGTGCATATACAAAGAGAAAATCTTCTTGACCCTAATTTCTTTCTCTGTACTGTATGTACTTAGAGAAAATCTTCTTGACGCTGATTGTACTGCATGTACATAGAGAAAGTCTTCTTGACGCTGATTTCTTTCTCTGTAGTGCATGTACATAGAGAAAATCTTCTTGAGGCTAAATTCTTTCTCTGTACTGCATGTACATAGAGAAAAATCTTCTTGACGCTGATTGTACTGCATGTATATAGAGAAAATCTTCTTGACGCTGATTTCTTTCTCTGTATTGCATGTACATAGAGAAAAATCTTCTTGACGCTAATTTCTTTCTCTGTACTGCATGTACATAGCGATAAGGTTCTTGACGCTAATTTCTTTCTTTGTACTGAATGTTTATTTTTTTTATACTACATACACACAGGGGAAATCTTCTTGACGCTAATTTCTCTCTCCGAAATTACATGTACATAGAGAAATTCTTCTTGGTGCTGATCTCTGTACCTGTACTGCTGCTTACACAGGGAAAATCTTCTTGACGCTAATCCATATCTCTGTGTGTATCTATTGCGTAATCTAAAGACGCTTTATTTTTACATCAATATACTGAAATATAAATCGTAAATAATTATACAACACATAAATTAGGTTTCAGTTTGAAAAAAATAGTTTATTATAGTAATAATGCTTCTTGACGCTTCTTGACGCTTCGTGTCGCTTCTTGACGCTTCGTGTCGCTTCTTGACGCTAATTAGGGAGACCCGTTTTAACAGTTTAATACCAGTGCAGATATAACAGGTCGAGTAATTGCCAATCAACTTTTCGCACCAGATAATCAACAATGCCCAGCCAATTAAAGTGATTTGCACGTGATCTACCGTTTCTTATTAAAGCATTGCTTGTGTGTTAATTTTACCATTAGATCATTGTCTAAACCATATATACCCAGACTCAATTTTTAAATGATTTTAAATAACACATTCTATCAAGGATACGTCACGGGATATTCTAATAGAAGTTACTATTGCTTAATGTATGGGCGAGGGCATAGAGCTCTGATTTCTGCATTACTTTTGTAATGTCTGATTAAAGCTAAACCTTTCTCTTGTAAATCAATTATGCTTAAACACTTAATAAAATGTACACTCAATATAATACATTGAAAACTCTCCCTATTATGGTAAAGTTTAATTTTATTTGGACAAATCGGCATCAATATTCATCTTACATATATTTAAATTAGATATAGTAATTTATATGTTACAACTTTAAATGCTAGAAAATCCCCTCAACGTCTTGATAATTGTAAATTTTACCAATATAAACCTATTCATTTAACAAAAAAGTATTATTTTATACATATTTAAACTGGTTAGTGTTTAGTATATACCCCCAACACAAAATCCTTTTTGACGAATCGTCTTTTGCCATTACTATATATTGCCTTTTTGACGAGTTTACACTTTGACGAATCGTCCGTAATTCGTATAATAGCTATCGCTTATCAGATTAAACGAAACTAATTCTCTCAACCAATCAGATTTTGGCAAATTATAGAAGCGCAAAGCGAATCGAATCGCCTATAATTAATCGCGTTAATCGAATCGCAAGCGAATTGCCATCGAATTGCCATCGAATTGCCATCGAATCGCAAAAATTGTTAATTTAATAAGGTTCAGTACTGTAATCGGTCGTTATGTCGGCAGGTTGCTGTTTTAACGTTCTCTAAAAGCAATATGCATTCGCCATATCCTATTTACCGTGCTAATGAATATTATTTAATGATTTGCGTGTGACAAAAAAGAGATGCAAACACTAATAAAACAAATGTCAAAAATAAGAATGACAGCCCTTTGAATATGTTGACAAATTCGTAAATGGAAAACTCCTAAACTTTACTTGTCGTCAGTTCTGGTTTCACATACTCGTAATTTGCATCTATTGGGGCGCACAGGCGTATGTTTGGTCGAGGAAAGCATGGACTAGATATGTCATCACATATTTATATTTGATAACGTGTAGAAAACATATATTTATCAGTATAAATAGACATCTTCTATTCAAGAACACATATCCACCTACCTTACAGTGGACAAAAACGTTATTTATTCCCGTATAAACACAATTGAAATGAAATAAAATGTTTAAAATACATTGTTATCATATTTCGTACGATTCAGTTTTATTTGAGTGGCAAATAGTTTGTTTAACCGGCGTCTAATCAGGCTCCAAATTGTTTATAATGTAAATGATGTTATTAGCATAAACACGCTTATTGGGAAATAATAACGTCTTTTCCACTTTCCGTCCAAATGTACGTTCGTTTACCATAAATACTATCTATCCAACCAAGCACGAACATAATCATCATTTTCACAAACATATTGAACTTTAACGATTGACTGTTAATATTGATACAAGTACATGTAACTATTAAGGATGTTACACCAATCTGATTAGAATACAGTCAAACCTCCATGAATCGTTTAGTTCAACCAAACCAATATATTTGCAGTTAAACTGCAGTAGCTCTGGTTCGTTTAAATCGAGCTTACCGGTAATTCAAAATTAAAACGTGGCTAGGCCACGTTTTAACTTTGATATACGGGTAGCTTGACTTAAGTGATTTCGAAAGGTGGAGGATCGATTATGTGTATTATGTTTAATACAGAGAAACGGAAGTTTGTCCACTAGAAAGTGTCATCAGCAATTACAATATTGTAGGTCCTTTATGATGCAGATCTTTCGATAAGGTAAGTATATTAAATACATTACATCATTGTGTCTGCATTAAATCTTACACAATGACCGAATTGTCTTTAAGAAACGTAAGAATTGTGATTTGGTGGAGACCTATAGAGAAAAAAGCATTGTATAGATATTGTATTGATACAAAGAGCCATAGGCCCATCCGTACAGGTATACTCCATACTATGAATACATAATCACACCGTCAATGGTAGATGGTAAAGATTATACGTTTGCAAAAACATATGATCAGAAAACTCTCATCTGGATCTCCGATACTGATATAGGTACAGTGGAGAAAACGTTATTATTTCCCCCAAAATGCATGTCTGTGCTAAAGTCATTATGTCCATTGCAAACAGTATGAAGACTGACCAGACCCCGGGTTACACGGCGTCTGAACAGTCACCAAACTGTTTTCTAATCAGATAGAAATAAATTGTGAGGATTTCGGTTTATTTTCTGTAGTTTATTCCATAGCGTCTGCTTTCAGTTTTGCTTCAACGGAAAAGAATAACGTCTTGACAGCGGTTAAATGTAAGACGTACTCAGTTTACGTTTAACCCTTTCCCCCATAGAAGCGACTTTTAGCGTATTTATTTTATTCATCCGCTGAAGAAAATAGTTCCAGTTTATAACCTCATGAACAATTACCATTACAAATATTTCATATAGTCTAGCAGATTTTAGCTTAAAGCAGGCTGAAAGTAAAGCAGAATGTGCCTTAAGGCACATTCTGCTTTACTTTCAACCTGCTTTAAGTGGCCACCTGTCTTCAAAACTAGAAACAGGCTATCAGGTAAAGGGTTAATTCTAAATAATATACTGAATGTAGTTCAATATAGAAAATCATTGTTTTTTGAATATTGAAACGCTTTGTTTCAGAATCAAAGTAATTTGGTGTCCGATCTAACTCTAGACTTTTGTTTTTGTTGTTGTTGTTTATTGTTGTGTATATTTTGGTTTCTAGTAGCTTGTGTAGGCATTTCTTTAGGTTTTCGGGATGAGTGGATAGAAGAGCTTTACATATTGTAGATTGCAGCATAATCAAAATAATTACCAATATCTAATCTGCTTCAAACATGTTCTGGAATAACTGTTTTAATTAATTGTGTTAAATAACAGTAGAAAATAGCCGTCTACCAGTTAATTCGCATATACGCAGAAGATCAAATCTACATTTTCATAATTGTTCAGAATTATCCCGTGTTACTAATAATCTTCTTGTTATAGAATTTTTGTTTGATGTTTTACTTGTATTTACTTACTGTGTTGGCGGGCTTTTTGGTTGTATAACATCTCCTACACCAACACCCAATTAAAATAAATCGGAATGCACGTGCGTCCTTAGAAATCGACATACACTCACTGACCTAGTGCAAGCGGGTCAGCAGTCAACACTGGCCACGCTTAACTCATTCACACCTGAAACTTTAATGAACAATCCCAATTTCGAAATAAGTCTAGTCCATTTTTGCCTTTTAGGGTTGATTTTAACAATACATTTGAGAATGACAAATAATGTTGATCCTGATCAGAAGACTCCTTAAGGAGCCCTCTAATCAGGATCCACACTGTTTGCATTGGACAAGTGTAATCATAACAGGTACACTATTTATAAATGACGACCTTACACGTTGCTAGGGCTGAAAGTGTTAACTAGGTAATAACTAAAAATATATCCCTAAAGAGTTGTCAATATTTGATGTTAGAGGGAGATTTCATATAACTGCTTTTGAATAAAAGTTGTCTTCTGTGTTCACGTGGCTTTGATATACATGTAGTATTAAAGAATGTATTCTCTTGTATATATGTGATTGTACATACTGAGAAAATAAAGAATAAAACTTGGAACTTGGAAACTTGGTTGTAAGGTTGTGGAACAGGGTTTATATTTTATATACACTGTTCGTCTTTATAGGTGAATCTAGGAGATAGGAGTGAGGTTGGGCGCCCCTAAACCCAGGTTTAACCCCCAGTGGTTACTTAAGAAATACCGGTAATCTATTCTCTACCGTTGTGAAACGGTATTTTACAACGGTTGGGAGTTGTGGTGCGCAGGAATTGGGAAGGCCTGAGTGGTCAATTCCTGCGCACCACAACGACCGACCGTTGTAAAATACCGTTTCACAACGATAGAACATAGATTATTTCGATCCTAACATGACCAGATTTAAAGAAATTCATAAGAAAGGAAGACAAACTTATTTCCTCAGCGGATGCAGTTTTTCGACCGAATAACCTTTTCCGCGGCATTACAAGAATCTAACACCCAACAGCAAATTTACATTTACCGATCCACAATCTGGCATAGAACAAATATTACATGAAACAAGACAGAAGAATGGAAAAATTACAGAAACGTGACTGGTTAAAAGTATATGGTCTTTACGGGCTATATGATTAACGTAAGAAATTAAAAAAACATAACGTATGAACGCACGAGGTCACGTCATGTCATATAACCGCGGGAGGAGCGGGGTAGAGAAGAGCGTTGTAAAACGTCTCAGGTATACCACGATAGACATGTTCTTTGTTTATAGAGAAGAATTCACGTGTCATGTTAGAATGATAATTTATTTATAATTGATTATTAATTGCTACTGGTCGTACCAATGCGGGCTCCTATAGTCACCTTGCTTTATGTTTGTCTTGCGTGTTGTTTTCTTTTAGGAATGGTATTGCGCGCGTATGTGTGTGCGTGTACATGTATGTGTGTGTGTGTGTGTTTGTTATGATATGACTGAGTGTGTGTTCTGCTTCAGAGGTGGGTGTATGGTTTGTGTTGCGTTTCCTGCTTGAGTCTTTCGTATTTATTTGTATTCATTAAAACCTTTTTATTACGAACAATAAATTGATTTACAAAATACAAATGATATCTGAAGCAAGACGGGCGTACATGTAACTGTATAAAGACTATACAGGAAGCTTCTGCATTGGCTCTTTCACTACAACGATCCTCCGAACAACGACTCCCTCCTTACAACGGCATTTTCGCTGTTCCCCAAACAAGACAATTATGTCTTACGCTTGCATTGCTGCAATATCGTCTGCTGTTTGTTTTTAAGTTACACATTTTGATAGAATGAATACAAAGACGAGTGACATAAGACGTTTAACAATAGTGGTGCAAACATAGCTTTTATCTTTTCTAATTGTTTGGGATAACATGAAGATTTTTTTATATGCTCCAGTAATATACCTACAATGCATAATTGCTAAACAACTTTGATACGTGCCCAAATGGTCTCGTTATGGTCATCTAAAGCATTTAGACAAAAGAACCCCTCTAATCAGTTACTGGTTACTAAAACTGATTAGACTAAATGGAAATTGAACTTATTCATTTGAGATTTAGGTGGAGGGATATATTGAAATGAGTGTCAAACAGTTTGAATCCTAACCAAACGCCGCGTCACGCGGCTTCCGATCAAGACTCAAACTGTTTGATAATGCGTACTAATATCCAGCAAAGTAAATTCCTCACTTCTGATTTGGTAATTACTCGGGCAATAAGATTTTCCGCAGCCGGAACTAAATCGTTAGGTATTATTAGTAGGCATCCTTCAGTCTTGCTAGACTATGGAGTTGTACCCGTAGAAGATGTGCATCGTCTTCTGTGGCTGAAGAGGCCGATCTGTGATTTGCATGTCCGCTCACAGTACTGGCATGTGAAGACTTGATGCGTTCGGCTCAGACTCGTGACGACCACTGGCTTTTCTCTTGACTCTCTTTTCATTGTTTGCCTGCTGGTAGGCAGTCTCTCCTGTCCTCAGACCTGATTTGACCAGTTGCTTCCAATGAGCTCTGTTGCTTGCCTTTCTTCCCATGTCACTGGATTCATGTTACAGGTCTTCATTGTCCTCTTGCAGACGTCTTTGTAACGCAATCGGGGACGACCTCTTTGTCTAGTACCTGTTGCTATCTCACCGTATAGCAGGTCCTTCGGTATTCGTCCGTCGTCCATTCTGTGTACATGACCGAGCCAGCGCAGGCGACGTTGGCGGAGGAGTGTGTACATTGAAGGGAGACCAGCCTTTGAGAGGACGTCGTTGTTCGTGACCTTATCTTGCCAGGTGATACCGAGGATCTTCCGAAGACAACGGAGGTGAAACACCTGCAGTTTCCGTTCTTGGTAGGCATACGTTGTCCAGGACTCGCTACAATACAGGAGTGTGCTGATGACGCAGGCCTTGTAGATACTCATCTTGGTTGGGATTGTTAAGTGCTTGTTTTCCCATGCCCTTTTGGTGAGCCTTGAGAGTGTTGTAGATGCTTTCCCGATGCGTTTGTTCAGCTCAACATCCAGTGACAGTGTGTCAGACGCCGTGGAGCCAAGGTACTGGAACTGGTGAACAACTTCCAGTTCTTCACCCTTCACAGTGATGAGTGGAGGCTCAGGGGTAGATTGACCTATGACCTGTGTCTTCTTCGTTAGGTACATAGGGACAAAATATATTGAATATTGTAATAGAGTAAGGCAGTGAAGGGATTCGAGGAAAAACTCAACATCTTCAGGTATTAGACAGTCGTAAATCTTTGTACAATTGTTGTCCCCTTTGATGGTAAACAAACCAATTATAAACACATAATTCACAGGACGATATACATCAAATATATGCCTTTGATTTGTTACTTTTCAAACAACCTCAAAGGTGTCGGTTCATATTGACAGGAATGCAACTGTAATTGTCAATGTATGTGAAAAAATCTATTCAAGGACACTCTGTCTGCGTAGATAAAGTGCAGAAAACGTTATTCTTTACCATTTTAATGCAAACGAAACGCAAACCCCTAAAATGTAGGGAAATTACCATTTTTTACATTTATAATTATTGTGTTTTTAATCTGAGTGGCAAACAGTTTGAAGCCAGATCAGACACCGGGTTACCCGGCGTCTGATCTTGCTTCAAACTGTTTGCAATGGAAATAATAGTTTAAACGTAAACGCGTTTATTTGGAAAGAATAACGTTTTTTCCACTGTACGTGCATAATAGGAATAAACAACATCTTTTTGCGGTTCACGACGGTATGAATACATTGGCTTCGCAGGGGGGTAAGTTTCGTAAACGCTCGGAGGGCGTTTACGTTAAACTTATCCCGCGAAGCTGGTGTATTCATACCGCGTGAACGGCAAAAATATGTTGTTTATTCCTTATATTTATATTTTTATTTTCTGTCTTGTCCATTTAATGTGTTATTTGACCAGATTTGCTTTCATGTATATAATTATATCATATACCGGCCAAATAGGTTGGACAGATGTAATACTGGATGTAACAGATATCCGATCTCTATAATATGCGGTATGAAAAGTAGTCCAAACTACATGTTTAGGAGTTGATTACAAACCAGTAAACGATCGCTGTGTGCTTATCGGATACTTATAAGACATTACAAATAAACAATGCAACTAAAATATCTATTATTTAAGCATATTTTAAAAAGATCGGTCGCGCATGTTTATTTCAGCGAAATAACACTCCATAGCAACCATTAGCTGGTCGCTAGGTCGGCATCTCTCCGCGGCGGAGACTCCGCCCTCTTTCTAACTGGCTGGAACCAGTTTCGATCTGTAGGTTCATCGAGAATTGACCTGCATATTTTTAATACGATTACATAGAGACTTTACAGGGTGAATGTAAATATTATGGAATGTTTCTGTAACTAAATCCTCACGTACGTGCACTGCCACGACGTCATTTATTCTAAACAACTGTCGTCTGCTTTTATTTATCAAATTTAAAATTAAGTATTTTTACTTAATAAATATAGAAATAAGTGTTACATGAGGTACATGCATTATGGAATGTTCTTATAACTTAACCAGGGCTCCAGTTAAGAGGGAGTATTCTGAACAAATGCATCATTTCTCACTCATACAGCACCAAAACCTATGGTGTTACTACTTATTAGAATCGTCTTGAAGAGACGATTCTAATGAGTAGTGACACCATAGGGTTTAAAGCAGAAATAAAGGTTTTAGTTTTTGAAATACTCCCCTTATCTGGAGCCCTGCTTAACCCGTTCATAACCAGATCGTATCATTGTCGTCTGCTTCTATTTTGTTGTGTTCAATCTCGTTTCTAAGTTAAAGATAAGTCAGTATGACTTAAGAAATTTAGATACGTATGTCAAACAGTTTGGATACTGATCAGACGCCGCGTGATCAAAACTGTTTGCAAACGCGAAGAAAGTAATGTATCAACATCAATTACATGTAGCAAGGAAAATAGGATGATGCATTAGTGTTTGGTTTTGAGCATGTGTGAATCTTTCTAAAAAACGACAAAAACGACAACTATATAGATGAAACCCGAGGAAATTTAGTCATTGCCTTTGTTTTGGTAATAACATTTCATTTGTTTATGACATAGAGGATAACTGTTTTTTTCAGTGTAAGATCGAAATTTAATCCATTGAGTGAACATCAGACGTTATATTTTCACGAGTGGCGAAGCCACGAGTGAAAATATAACAGTCTGATGTTCACGAAATGGATTAAATTCGATCTTACACTGAAAAAACACAGTTATTCTATTTATTTATGCTTTAAAGCCACTTTTTAAACGAAATTGTTTCAAAATTGAACGCGAACGTACATTATTTATCCCGTGTTGAGCCCCACGTTTTATGTCGAACACATGTGGCGTGACAGTTGGCGGTATAATGACGTCATCCAAATTACTTCGTTGCTCCCGAGTTTGGATTCGTGCTCTTCCGGTGAGTAGTTCGCGACAAATCGGACTGCCGGATTTTAACGATAAGACACGATTGACTACGATTCTTGGGGAGCCCTACGGGGAAAATTCATAATAAAAGCGATTGGTGATAATCCACTGCAGTGGATTACCAAGTGATCATCCACTGCTTTTTCGTGGTAATCCACCGAAAAGCATAAATAATATTCTATATTCTTTAGGAGCAGATCAGCGTGGAATGCATCTGTATAAAACGGTATTCTTAGACTACATTGTAATAATGTTCTTTCATTTCAAAAGGCATTATCCAAGTCTAAAGCACATACTTTCAATTTCAGTCTGCCAAAAACATATTCTTTCATCACCAGCCGTTCTAAACTATCGTCTGATGCAAAGCATAACTCATAAATATACGCTTTATATGCCGATTATAAAGGTGGGACGGTTTGACGCGACTGATTACCGTTTCCTCCGAATAAACTCCACATGACGCCTTTGCCTACCCGTCAATTACGATAATTTAACCCCTTCACTACCATGACGTCATCAATTTTAAAGAATTGCCGTCTGCTCTTATTTCTCATATTTTAATTTTAGGTATTTTTACAGTTGAAATATTGAAATGAATGGTAAACAGTTTGGAGTCTGATCAGGAACCAAACTGTTTACAAATAAAAATTGTACTCGGGGTAAGGCAAAAAATGGGTTGATTGTGTCACCTATTAGGTGATTATGACAGTTGATTGCTAAAAGCAGGATACAGTAAAACAGAAAGCTCCTTTAGGAGCTTTCTGTTTCACTGTCACCTTACTTAAGATGGCACCTGGTTTTTCTACAATCAATTAAAAATCGTTTTAGTGGTCGTAGTAGACATGTTATACTTTACACCACATATAATTAGTAGTATATTTAGGAGAATATACATGTAGACGAGTGCTTATACAGTGGAGAATCTGTTATTCTTTCCCGTTTAAACGCAAACGTACGCAAACACAAAACACTAAAACGTAGAAAAGAACAACTTTTGGACAATTCTGATAATTCTTGTTTATCTTGGTGGCAAACAGTTTGGAGCCTGATCAGACGCCGGGCTACCCGGTGTCTGATCTGGCTCCAAACTGTTTGCATTGCAAATAATAGTTTTAGCGTAAACGCGTTTATTGGGAAAGAATAACAGATTCTCCACTGTAATACAGTACAATACAAAATAAAACAATACAAATACAAATGTCTTTATTACTCCAAATTCATGATTTTACATGTTCGAATCTTTAAAAAAACCCAGAAAACCCCTCAAGTATATTTATATTTAAAAAAAAACCCAATCATTTTGAAATATGATTAAGGTAGAAATAAAGTAAAAACTTACTGTGAAAAAAGATATATTTTTTTGCTACGGGAAAATAGAACATTGATATATGATATATAAGCTAAAAGAAATCAGCACAAGATTGATTCTGAGTAATTTATAAATACTTTATTTCCTAACCAAAATGATTTGAGCCTTATCAAACCGCGGGCTTATCGGTCTCTGATATGGCTCCATTCTGTTTGCCATTCTAATAAAAATAAGTCGCCAGGATTGTCAAAGGTCTGTCGGTTTGCTACATCTTGCTAGCTTGTGTTTAATTTCGTTTACACCAGGGCGAGTTACGTCTTCCTCATTGTAACATGGAACATACAATTGTGTAAAACCTTCATTTCAGCCTATCATAACAATAAAACTGTAAGTTTTTCCTCTTTTGCTATGGCTTCGAACGTCTGTCTTCTTTCAGTGAGTAAAACTGAGTTCACACACTGTCAACGTACAGTGGAGAAGACATTATTCTTTCCTGTTTAAACGCAGATGAAAAACAAACGCAGTAATACTTAAACATTTAGTATAACACAGTTTCCCAAATACCTTGTAAACCATTTACATTGTATTTTAATCTGAGTTTTGAGCTTTTATCAGAACTCGGGTAATCCAGCGGTTGATATGGTTCCAAGTAGTTTGCGACGGAAATAGATTTCGTAATAGTTTTAGTGTAAACGCGTTAATCGGGGAAATAATAACGTTTTCTCCAACTAAATAAATTGTTGGTCCAATATTTTTTTTCTATATAACGAAATTAATGATTGGTCCAAAGTTGATACAAATGACTCAGAGTTAAAACTGGAATCAATTACAACGTTTGGAACCAACGCAGACGTGTCTAGAAACTTGATGTCTGATCATGCTCCAAGCTGTTTGAAATTCAAAAAAACAACAACACGCATACCGCCTGTTTAAAGTCCTGTTTTCATCCATATTTATTGCATTGTCTGCTGTAACGCCCGCCATACAAGATATGCAAGATAACTATGTCAATGCTAAATGCATTACAAACAATTTGGATCCAGATTGGACACTGAGTCATGTGTCTCAATATCAATAAAAGCTGCAGACAACAGTTTCAGGGCTGAGGTTTCCCCAGAGTTTTTCGAAATCTTCGGTTTTCATTACTTTCTCCGGACCTGTGGATTTTTCCGAAACCTTCGGATTTCCGCTGTTACTATATTGAATGATTTATTAATTTGATTAAAATGAATATCACACAGTTAAGATCCAGATCAAACACCGCGTCTCACGGCGTCTGATCTGGATCCAAACTGCAAATTTATATTAGTGGTATAAAACCTGGTGGCGAAAGGTTTACAAATATTATTCCTCAAATCGCGCTTAAAATATTTTAAATCTTAAGAGTTTTAGTAGCAACTTCTGTTAGCCCTGTAGTTAGACAATAGGCAAACCAGCGATGATTGAAAGATTAAAGCTGACGACACTATTGCGGCGGAGGATATGTACAATAACGAGGTGTATAATCAGCCTCCAAACAGTTCGTTATTCATATAAAAACCACAGTGCTCCCTCTCTACAATGGCCCTCGCAACAACAACACTTGCCGTTGTTCCCAAAACAAGAAAAGTATGTCCAACCTTTTTATGGCTGCCATAGCGTCTGCATACATTTGTCGGCTTTCTCAAAATTACATTTAAGTGGACATTTTGATAGAGCAAATATAATGACGAGTGACAAATAGCTTGAACCAAGATCAGACGCCGCGTTTCGCATATGTAAGCCAAGTCTTAATTCCCCCTCCCTATAACGACTCCCTCCGAACAACACACAATCTGTGTCTCACATTGAGTGTCGTTGTAGAGAGGGATCGTTGCAATCTCTTACAGTTGCAAAGAATTGTAATTTCTCTATTTTAGCATTTGTGTTTTATTTAGGTAAAAATTGCTCTACTGTAAACAGCAAATATCTCAATTATTCATCCTAAGTTTATTGGTCACTCAAACGGATTTGAGATCTTGTATCTTTATTACAAATAACTGTAATTTTGTTTTAAAAAATATTAAGAAAACCAAATCTGAAAACACAACATATATCGGCATAAAGAAACTATATCAAGACCAAATAGGCATCAGATATAGAAAATATGAATATCTGAATCAACAACATGGTTTTTATTTGTAATATGTTTTTAAAACAAAAAATTATGAGAAATAGTAAGGAAAACATATTTCTAGTATTTAACTTTTTCTTAAGAAAAACGCGTCATCTCCCTTTACAAAATTTACAAAAAGTAACATATCGATGATATTTAAAACTTTATAAATTTCACATTTGGTGCCAGTTTTGTCTTAAATAAGTTTTTGTATGAAGATATACTACCATAGACATGAAATAAATAACATAAAACCAAATTATCATGGTTGTTTTCATTTGAAATGGATTTTATTGAAGCGAGCTGTTTGAAAAGGACAAATTCAGAAAATGTGGGTCGGGTAAATTTTACACCTTTTAAAATGGCCGTAGAGCTAAAGGCTTTACACCAAAATGTACACCTTTTCTCTATTTATACATTCATCTTAAATAGCTTTTCAATACAAAACCATCATAGAGTGTTTTCATAAACTTTGAAAAATTCTTAAACTGCCTGTTCGGAAAAATGCCACACTTACATTTCAACAAGATGACGCATGCAGCCCGTTTAAGCACTCGAAGCTGAAGACAAAATAAAGTCGTCAGCAATTGTATATGGTCATTTTATCAACTAGTCACAAAACATTCTATATTCTGACGAATGTCTAACAGTGTAGACCAAGATCAATCGCCACATATTTGGCCATGGTCTACACTATGTAAAATGCAATTTTTTGCATTACAATTCGCATGTATAATTGTTGAGTTGATCAACAGCCATAATACCGAAATTTCATGGCAATATTATTGTTCCATTCCCATGGATTCAGTCGGACACACAAGGCTAACATAGGAGGTATCAATGTAGAACCCTGGACATTGCCTGCATTTGTGTTGCCTCTGAAGATCTGAAACGGTTAAAGCAATAGTGCTATGATCAAATTATTAATCCATTTGTGCCCACAATCCCATACAGTGGAGAACCTGTTATTCTTTCCCAATAAACGCGTTTACGCTAAAACTATTAGTTTCACTGCAAACAGTTTGGAGCCAGATCAGACGCCGGGTAACCC
This sequence comes from Gari tellinella, assembly GCA_922989275.2. Classification (NCBI taxonomy): domain Eukaryota; kingdom Metazoa; phylum Mollusca; class Bivalvia; order Cardiida; family Psammobiidae; genus Gari; species Gari tellinella. The sequence goes on from OV277860.1 coordinate 30,441,217, forward strand.
GGCGTCTGATCAGGCTCCAAACTGTTTGCCACCAAGATAAAGATGAATTATCAGAACTGTCATAAAGTTCTACTTTTCTAACGTTTTAGTGTTTTGCGTTTGCGTACGTTTCGTTTAAACGGGAAAGAATAACAGATTCTCAACTGTATATAGAAGATAGGCAAACAGTGTAGACTCTGATCAGAGTCTACACTGTTTGCTGATAGGAACTTCAATATAAAACAAAATGATAATGAATATATTGACCAGGCATCCCTTTGATGAAAAATGGAATCATCCAATATATAAGCGTGGCAGAATCCACTGGGGAGAAATTGGTTACAACGAACATTTTCTGAAACGCGTTTTAGTACGAGGGTAGTTCACAAAGTGTTGATACTTGATCAATAACTTCATTATTATAAGTACAAAAGGCATGCATGATATATCATTTAAAGAATAATTCTTTGCCGACACGGTGGTATCGTGCACGATACGATCGCATTACTCGATCAGCCCCAACATTAACCTAAATGAACCCTCCTTGAGGACACTGGACCTTTGTGTGTATTGTTGAGTTAATTTTCTGAACACAATTTGATACTATAATTATATGAAATTATCTGTCAAATAGAATAAGACAATTATGCAAACACATCATATATTTTTATGTTATTATTAAATAAAATTTAAAAAATAGAGCTGGATAAAACCAGGCTAAAATTTAGGCCATTGAAGTAGATGTTTTAAAATCAAAATGTAGATATCCTAGTCTAGAACACTTTTGTAGCGTTCCAAAAACATGTCCAATTTCATCATTAGCGAAAACAGAAATGTTATTTATGTTAAATTGAGATTTTAGACAGTTAACCCCAAATAAATTAAAATCTAGAAATAAACTGATATATTTCAAAAAAAGAATTTTGAAATTGAACTCTAAAAGAAGTTAATACGTCAAAAAAGAATGTCTGAAAAGTGCTATGTTCAAGTGTCCACATTTAGGGATCATTTAGGGCCATGTTGGGACGTATCGAGTAAAACGATCTTATTATACCGTTGTTTAGTTGAAGAATTGCGCTCTTATATATTACACATGGTTTTTGCACGTATTATACTGATAAAGTATCATTACTTTTGAACAACCCTCGTAAAAAGGTGTAGTGTAATAACAGGGCTAACGCGCATAAAGTGTTTGAAATGTACACAAGTATTTGAGATTGTTATAAAACGTTCCACAGTTAAAACAAATGCTGAAATCAGAAGAGTAAAACGCTTGAGAAAGAAAGCTCATATCAAGTGTTTTATATACATTGGCTCAGATGGTTGGTGTAATTACTCACAAGAAAAAAATATTTCAAGTGACCGCTTAAAGATATTGCTTAACACTTGAATTTAATCTACTCGCAAATACTTTCAAACTAAGATTGATACGAGAAATGCAACTGTTATTACATCCGTGGTTGTGTTGTTCTTCCCTTATAAACTAAACTAAACCCAGATAAAATGCAAGTAAATACATGAAATGACATGTAAAAGAGTTGACGGCTGATCTGACGACGTTTTAAAGTATATTTGGGGAACACTTTTGACCCTAATCGGACACCGGATAATTCAGCGTCCGATCCGGCTCTAAACTGTTTACTATGAGAATACTGGTTTTAACGTTAACCCATTTATTCAGAAGGAAATAAGTCTAATCTCTCAAACACACTCGCAACGGGCTTATAGTTCGATGTAGCAATACTCTTAAAATGATATAGTCCTACCTGATCATGTCCAAAGCATAAACTCATTTCTCTTGAACAGATAATACTTTCTCAATTGTACAGTTCTTCAGTTGATGCATATTTGAATGCCACGCGGATCTGTAATACGGCAAAGTCTTACCCTATCTTGTCCACTTTTGTATGTGACTGTGACGAAGGTAACACAGTCTATGCTGTACAGTATCTTATAATACGTCACCCAACTAGTGGGACAACAGGCTCCTTTGGTGTAAACTCTCTCGACGACCGTTGCAGTGAGGAACCGTATCTGCATGAATACATGGACTGTCCGTTTAAACCAATTTAAGTGCAAATGCTAGACAGTGATATGCAGAAAAGTTGAGGGTTTGGAAACATTGGCTGTCGGATTAAATCTGATGACAAGCAATTGGAAACATAATAACACAACCCGTTCTCCGGCGTCTTGTTGGGCTCCAATGTATTTGTAAAAAATATAATTATAGCGCACAGTCTTTGACTGGCAAAATGTTCATAAACAAACGTGGAGTAAACGCTTTCTTTTTCCACAATACTGCGTTCATGAAACGGTCTTTATGTGGCTAAATACCTAATTACATACATTCAAAGCATTAACCTGGCAATCTTTTCTCCTACAGTGGAGAAAACGTTATTCTTTCTTGTTTAAACGAAAAACGAAACGCAAGTACATGTATAAAACACTTAAATGTAGAAACTAACAACTTTTCGACAATTTTAACAATTGATATTAGGCTGAGTGGCAAAAAGTTTGGAGCCTGATCAGACGCCGGATTACCCTGCGTCTGATCTGGCTCTAAACTGTTTGCATTTTAAATAATAGTTTAAGCGTAAACGTTTGTATTTGGACAGAATAACGTTTTTTCACAGTATTAACATGGCCAAATAAATACGAAAGACTCAGGCAGGAAACGCAACACAAACAATACACCCACCTCCCAACTCTTTGGATGTAAACCTGGCCATTTCTTGTTGATTAAGGGTAAGAGTTAGCTTCCAAATCAATTTAATTCAAAATAGATTTAAATGTAATTTTCTATTATGCGACAAGTCACGCAAACGAAAAGTAGAAACAGTTTTCTACCTATTTTTTTTTAAACCTTGTCACATTGAGGACCTCGTCTGTTGGGGTAGGGGATACATCCTCCTGCACAACAAACAAACTATGCAAATAACATAGAAATATAACATGATTTTTGCACTGACAAGGGTGTATAACTTTACGAAGGAAAAAAATGTAGCCAGGCATATTTGTATGTAATATTATGTTGTATTACTGTAATACTATATTGTATGATCATAGTCCAAAACCATTACTAACTCTAATCTGTTTGCAATGGACATAATGGTTTCAAACTAATACCGCGGCGTCTGATCTGGATTCAAGCTGTTTGTCACTCAAAGTTATATCTATTCTATCAAATTGTCCACTTATATATAATTTTAAGAAAGACAGCAGACGACATTGCAGTTGTAAAAGCGTTAGACATAATTGTCCGGCTTAGGGGACTGAGTCAAGGGTCGTTGTAAGGAGGGAGTCGTTTTTGGGAGGACCGTTGTAGAGAGGGAACGCTGTACATGTAAATACATTACAAAGATTTCAGAGCAAGATCAGACACCAGGTAACCCAACGTCTGATCAGGCTTCAAAATGTTTCCAACACAGAATTTCTTTGAACATGCCATTTTCTATATTTTATTGCAGTGCGGTAGCGTTTCGCTTGTGTATGTAACCGATTTGTGTCAACGATCCCATATATGGGACATAGGCAAACAGAGTAGAGTCTGATCAGAGTCTACACTGTTTGCTGAAAGGAATTTCAAAATAAAACAAAATGAAAATGAAACTTTTGACAAGGCCTCCCTTTAATATAAAATGGACCATTTCAGTATAGAACATGGAAGAACCCACTGGGTGAAAATGGGTTAACGAGAAAACAATGGTCAGACTGAATCTGGCTTTGTTTTACCTGAATGTATTGCAATGTATCCGATTGTTCAGCAGCCCAGAAATAGTCACTGCTAAAGCGGGCATTGGCTGGTGCACATGTAGCGTTTAGGCTGGACGATGCCGTTATTTGTGCGTCCGTTACACCATTAGGGCCATCCACAAGGTCATACAGGCTAACACAACTTGGTGCTACAGTGGAGAAAATGTTATTTTGACGTCATCAGTGACGTCATACAGTGGAGAAAAACGTGATTCTTTTCCGTTTAAACGCAAACGAAACGCAAACGCTAAACGCTTAAACGTAGAAAATAACAACTTTTCGACAATTAGAACAATTGATATGAAGCTGAGTGGCAAAGAGTTTGGAAAAGAATAACGTTTTCTCCACTTTAGCTCTCAACTCAACAGTGCACCTTATTGGCACACACATGCAATGTTTAGCGGTCATTTTACTGAAAGCAGAAATCATAATTCTGGTATTTTTAAGGACATATATAATATTTATGTATCCATGCTGAACTAGTATATGAGCCCTAACAACAGGTAGCAAATATATTGATTACTAATAAGGAAGAAATCTTTGAAATAGAGGTTTATAAAGGTAGCAAAAAGGTAGTAAAAATGGTAACGAGCTCATAACATTTCAATGTTGTAACCGCCTATGTAACTTAAAATGCCAATCTTTATTTGCCAAATCTAGATATTGTATTGTTATCAAATGAAAATAAAAACTTACATGTAGATACTAGTTGGTAACTATGGTACATGTAACACCTGCCAAAATAATTGATTAACTACCTGAAAACATGTGCCTCGTTCAAGAAGTTTGGAACGCAAAATTAAGGAAACTATCAAAGCCATTACACCCTTAATATAAGTAGTTTCATTTTAAGGTTTACAAGTTAGCATTGTCATATAAACATTCACTGTTAACATGAAAATGACACTTGGTTATCTTAGTAACCACTCACAGAAATTGCTTAATCAGAGCATTATATTACAAATGTGAATCAGATTAAGATTTTTAAACGAAAATTTAGCAACCTATTAGATATCATGGTAATTTTGTTTCATTGTCAGGTTTGCAAGTTAGCAATTGAGATAAATATAATATTATACAATTGTCTAATTACATAAAGTTTAAAAAATTCTATATATATTTAAAGTGTATCACCTGCCCCCTCTTGTCCGTAGAATCGTGCGCCTTGAAGGGGAGTTGCCTGCCCCACACATGCATAGGAGACGGTAATACCAAAACATGCATTGGTGGTGATCTGTGCAATTATGCTATTGCATTCCTGTGTCATTGTGCACAAACTGGCACACTCTACAACACTCCGTGCTGCTACCTCGAAATTTACGAGACTGTTATAACAGAGCTGGTTAACAAACATCTCAATAATCCTAATAATCTTTCAAAATATGTATAAATTAAGATTCCAAAGAACAACAGCTGCACGTGTCTGTGTAGGATAGCCATTATTTCACAATAGTTCGTCAGTTTACAAACAATGCATGTTAGCATGTTGTGCAACTAATTTATAAACATGCAGACTAAAGTGCTGAATATTTTATAACAATTGTTACAGTGGAGAATCTGTTATTCTTTCCCGTTTAAACGCAAACGTACGCAAACGCAAAACACTAAAACGTAGAAAAGTACAACTTTATGACAATTCTGATAAATCATCTTTATCTTGGTGGCAAACAGTTTGGAGCCTAACTGTTTGCAGATAAAATAATAGTTTTAGCGTAAACGCGTTTATTGGGAAAGAATAACAGATTCTCCACTGTAATATATCTATTGAAGGCGAGCGTATGTTTAAAAGTCTGTAACTAGAGATTGTTATGACTACAAGTGGGCCTGCTTGAGTGATGCCATCTGAAGACAGTGACGTCAGCCCCTCACATCTGACAATAAGTCACGCGTAGCACCACACTAGAGAGTGAATCATTGGCTATATTAAGTAACCGAACATGAGAACGCGCATCTTTTAATATTCCCGCCAACAAACATTACACGGAAAATATCAGCCTCCTCTGAAAATAAGGCGACATTATGGAAAGCACGTGCGTTTCGTTCCACGGCAGCCGACTCTAAGCATAGAGCACAGTCAAACTTCGATATCTCGAACTCGCTTAACTCGAACTATCCGATAGTTCGACACATGAACTGCATTACAGTCGAACTCCGATATCTCGAACTCGCTTAACTAGAACTATCCATAGTGAACTGCATTACTTCATGCTGGGTTAGGTCGAACCTAACCATATTTCAAAGTTAAAACGTGGTTAAGCCATTTTTTAACTTTGAAATACGGGTATGTTCGATTTAAACGAGTTCTAGATATCGAAGTTCGACTGTATTTCATGCTCGGTTAGGTCGAACAAACCCATATTTTAAAGTTAAAACGTGGCTAAGCCAATTTTTAACTTTGAAATACGGGTATGTTTGATTGAAACGAGTTCGAGATATTGTAGTTCGACCGTACGTAAATTTGCCGCTTCATTCAGTAGTACGGAGAATGAATGTCACGGACTTTCATTAACGGAAGCGCAAGCACACGGACTTTATCGGGATCGGTAAAATACCTTTTAGTATGGTCGAAATAGTTTGCGCCGACTAAGTACGGTTGATGGACATTCGATTTTAGAACGCAATCCTGCAATTATTACAGTGGAGAATCTGTTATTCTTCCCCGTTTAAACGCAAACGTACGCAAACGCAAATCACTAAAACGTAGAAAATAACAACTTTTGGACAATTCTGATAATTCATGTTTATCTTGGTGGCAAACAGTTTGGAGCCTGATCAGACGCCGGGTTACCGGCGTCTGATCTGGCTCCAAACTATTTGCACTGCAAATAAGAGTTTTAGCGTAAACGCGTTCATTGGGAAAGAATAACAGATTATCCACTGTACACCGGTCCTACGATAAAGTCAGCGTCTAGTCTGGCTGTTTTGCTATGTACAGTTCTACAATATTGGAGTGGAGCGATGATCTCTTTCAAGAGCATACACGAATGTCACCATTCTGTTACTTCCTAGAAATACAGAAGATAAATAGATATAGAACTAATGACCAAACTGGTAACATTTCAACCTACGTTTCGACTATACAATAGTCGTTATCAGGGTGACGAACTTAACAAATTGAGCACTGACGTATATGAGTTTTGGGTGTAGAAGGTCACGTGTTAAATGTGGTGTTTCGTGTCTATACTTTCTAGAAATAGCATGTAGAGGAAACTCTGATGACCAGAATTCTTGTCCAACAACCTAACTTTTTTTCAGGAGCTCCAATCATCTCGTTTTGAACCACCAGAGTCCCGTTAACCCGTTACCCCATAAATACGCCTTTAATTAATATCCCAACTCAAGAAAATAGTTCCAATTTATTTACGCATATGTATGTATCATAAAAATATTGTTATATTCCAGCCGTTGGTAGCTTAAAGCAGGCTGAAAGTAAAGCAGAATGCGCCTTAAGGCGCATTCTGCTTTACTTTCAACCTCCGTTGAGTGCTCACCTGTCTTCAAAATTTAAAACAGGCTATGAGGTAATGGGTTAAACTTCTTTTATTATAATTATTATTATATCCGATTTATATAGCGCTCTTTTCCCACAGGGGTTGTGCGTTCAAAAGCGCTTCACATGAAATTATATAAATGTACCTACAAAGCGAGAAAGAATAACTACATTCACAATAAAAATGATACAATATTGAGATGCATGGAAACATAGAAATTCTTTCAATATTATTACCAAGATTATAAAATTGTTATAGTAAGTTTGTAAAATCATTTTTAAAATGAGTCAAATAATTAAAAGATCAATGGCATGATTAACAAAAGAGTGTTTTTTTGTTTGTTCGTTTCAGTGTAGAGCCGTAGAGTAGTTCACAAATCGTAAAACGAATGTTTAAAACAATACTCTCCATGTTGTTCGGTTGAATTTGTTTGTTTGTTTGTTTCAGTGTAGAGCCGGAGAGCAGTTCACAAGTCGTAAAACGAATGTTTAAAACAATACTCTCCGTGTTGTCTGGTTGAGTATTGTATAATCCATGGCCGTGGTACACCCTTTGTTCATAAACATAAAGTTGTCCAAGAATTACACCATAGACCCCTAGCCAAATAGTTTCAAAGCGATTGGGCAATCCCTACCAGCAAGATCTACCAGACAGGCACAAGGTCATTGGTACAACTCCAGAACTGCCATTTAGACCCACAGCATCCACAGCAAGAACACAGCCCAGAGGTAGCAGTCATTACTTACCTACTTTTTCCTAATAACAGATATTAAAGAAGTGAGTTTTCAAACGTTTTTTGAAGGCTGCAATTGAGCTAGCATCTCTGATGTCTGATGGTAGAGTGTTCCAGAGCTTTGGGGCGGCATGCTCCAAACTTCACCAAACGACTTCTCGGCACAACCAGTGATACTGATTTACTCGCAGACCGCAACTCTCTTCGAGGTCTATACACGTCCAGCATACTAACAATGTACCTTGGAGAATCATTGCACATGGCGTTGTATGTGAGTGTCAGAATTTTGATTTCAACTCTGTGTTGAACTGGAAGCCAGTGAAGCTCCTTCAAGACTTGAGTGATGCGATCGTACCGAGGAGTCCTGGTAATGATGCGGGCTGCTGTATTTTGCACACGCTGGTCTACAGACCCTGGACTATCTGACAGTAGTGGCATAATCTCAAGAGACCATTTACGACAAATATTGTCGTAAGTCAGAATGTAAAAGTCGCAATTATTATTTAATTCTCAATCGGAGCCTCTTTTGTTGCATATATTCGGAATTGTCTTTTCAAGACGATTCCAGTGAGATGTCACAAGACAGGATTAGATGGAGAAATAAGAAATTAAATGTATCTTTAGGATGTGACTTACGACAACATTTGTCGTAAAAGATTTATGAAACGGGACCCAGAAACGCACTGCCTCATTCAACAAGATCCAATTTATTCTAAGATCGGGTATAAAGGCCAACGGTTGAGCGATTAACACGAGAGGACATAACTCGTTGAATTTGACCAAAACAAGGTGATAGGCTAGTAAAATGCAGAATGTCGAATAAAACGTCCGATTCGTTCACTGCGTTTGCTGAATCATGTACGTAATACTCGTGAAATATAGACTACGTACAATGCCTAAACACCGGCCAAGGAACAAGTTAAAACAACGGGATTCCACATTATGTGAGTTAGTTTAAAGACAACAAGTATCTTAAATTCACACCCTAGCATCCGTTTAACTCATTGGGCCCTAGTGACGCATATATGCGTCCTTTACCAAAAGTGTACCTGTGAAGAGTACACTTGTCTAATGCAAACAGTGAAGTCCCTGATTAGAGGGCTCCTGCAGGAGCCCTCTAATCAGGGACTTCACTGTTTGTCATTTTGCAATATATTTTAATAATTCAACCCTAAATACATGTAGTCTAAAATGGATCAGCCTTTATTGTAAACTGGTATTGTCCATTGGAAGTTTCAGGGGATAATGAGTTAACTACAAAAAACGAAAACGAAACTTTAAAATCAGACACCCGTTATACAAAATGCAGGTGATGTGCTACTGGCTAGTGTCTAAGACAGAGGGGCCAGGTGAAGAAAGACAACCATTTGAGACATGCCCTACGTAATGAAGCTATCCCAAGTGATCCATAGACAGGAGTAAAGAAACGATCAAAACAAAATAGACTAATCGAGACAATAAAGTATAAGATAAGACCTACGTACAAGGTTGAAGATAGCAGACCGTCATAATGCGATTCTTGAGAAAGACATGAGTGGATACTAAAAGTAAAGAAAATAAAAACTCACTCAAGTTCATTTAAGTAGTGAAAAAGGAACACTGCAAACGCCTTGGAAACTAAGTAAATAACGCAATGTACTTTAAAATATACAAAATGGAAAACAGTTCAGAGAATGATCACAAGTCGGGATATTGTCGCTGATTTTTGAACTGGCACTCATCAGTTTCCGTCATCTTTCGACTTTCCGTTAACTGTATAGGTAAAAATCAATAATTACAAATGTACTTAGAAACATACATGTATACTACGCACGCGTGTCAGTGTATTACGGAAGCAATAGCCCAGTGGCATACGTCGCTGACTCTAAACACCGAGGTTGTGGGTTCGAAACTATATAAGATCTATTTTTAAAAAACATCGATCTGTCAGGTCTTTTTTAAAAAATAGATAAAATGGATATATTTTTATTGTGAATTCATTCTCTCTTTATATAAAATATGTCTGTATTAATTTTGTAATTTGTTTTATTTCAATGTTTATTTTCTCCATCCCTTTTTAATACTTTTATTCACAATTTTCATTTTCATTTTATTAAGCAATTCCGACAAAAAATATACAAAAAAACAACGCAAAAGTGCATGTATGTAAAACTACTCAAGACCCAGTAATTGGTACTTTCTAGTGGGTCGATTAAACCACTGAGCTATCGTCGCTTGTAACAGACTTTGAAGTACAAAAATAATTGTTCAGTGGCGAATTTTCCAATATTTTTCCGTAAGATAAAACTAGCTTACGGAAAAATGGCGGAGTATGCATAGGGTGCCAGTTCAAACATCATCGACAATACCCGTTACTCCAAACTTTTTGTATTGCAATCGATATGAAATCAATACTATAGGCCGATTTTATACAACTGGCAGGGCGGAGCTAACCTTTGGCAAATTTAAACTAATTTTCTTATTATTGTAGGGTTGATTGGTATAGTTTCGTATTATAACGTAATTGTCCGATACTTTCAATTTGAAGAAATACAATTTATGCGCGCACCAATATCCATATGCAATTTGTATATGCAGTGCTTCCTCTCTACAACAACACCAAATGGAAGACAAAAATTGCGTGTTGCTTGTATGGAACTGTTATGGGAAGAGAAATTAAGACTTGGTTAATATTTGCAAACAATTTGAATCCAGATCAGACGCCGCGTAACGCGGCGTCTGATCTGGTTTGAAGCTGTTTGTTTATTCTTCATTATCTTTCTTCTGTCAAAATGTCCATTGATATGTAATATCAACCCTATGGCTGTAGTGTTGAGAAAAAACAGGCAGACGATAATGGTAAATTCCGATAATAAAAAAGTATGCTGTCGGCCCTAAAATTGAAATGCAAAGGTCCGTATCAAACTCCACCCTGCCAGGTCAATAAAATCGATCTATACAACAGTCGTTAAAGCGGAAACGCGGTTATTTGGACATAGTTATGCATTCTTCACTGCACAAACAGCATTATCAAATATACAAGGACGTTCAGTCTCAGTACAAATCATCACATATAACCAAACCCTGTGGTAGTAGAGCGGAAACATGTTAAGTTGGACATAATTATGCATTCTCCACTGCACAAACAGTCTTATCAAAAATACAAAGACGTATAGGCCGATTTTATTGACTTGGCAGGGCGGATTTCGATGCGGACCTTTGCACTTCAAATTTGGGGGCAGCAGCACGCTCTTGATTGGAATTTATCGTTTTCGTCCGTCGTTTTTTTTCCCAGAATGTTGCTTCGTCCCAGGATAACATATTAGTAGACAGTTTGACAAAAGGAATACATGTATAATGATGAATTACAAACAGCTTGAATCCAGATCTGGATTCAAGCTGTTTGCAAATACAGGACAAGTCTTACTTTTCCGTCTTATAGCAACTTCTATGGAACAACACCCGCAATCTTTGCCTCCCATTGGGTGTTGTTGTAAAGAAGGAGCACTGTATATACCCTTTTCACGTTGATATGGCTGCATGCATAAATTGTGTTTCTCCATGTTTAAAGTATCGTACAATAAGGTAAACGATATAATTCGGAGCTATACCTATCATCCAAAAAAAAACCAAAAAACTACTTTATCTTTGCCAAAGGTAAGCACCGCCCTGTCGGGTGAATACAACCAATACATTATACAAATCTTTAAATGTGTAACCATACACTGTGGTATTAGAGCATTCAACTGTGGCCCTTGTAGACGGCATTGCTGTTGGTCTTAGAGCAACGAATTACAACGACGTGAAAGTAATTTATTAATGAGGATAATCTTAGGATTTAGTTAATTAGCTTGTTTGAACTTAATTGTAGTTTCACAATAATGTAATTAGTTACATGTACAACCAAATGTTATTATTTCCCAATAACAGCGTTTACGCTTATCATTTTCATTGCAAACAATTCGGTAACAGATCAGACGCCGAGAAACCCGGCGTCTGATCATGCTCCGAACGGTTTGCCACTCCGATTATAATAAATCATAAGGACTGTCAAAACGTTGTCCATTTTATCCCTAGTGCACTGCGTTTGCGTTTCATTTGCGTTTTAACGGGTACGAATAACGTTTTTTTCCACGGTACCGCCTGTCATTAACCTTCAAGAACTTGCACGAGAGTTTGATCTGATAAAGTCCCGGTTACGAGACAAACAATTCACCCTTTCGTCGCCATAGAGTCTACGGACTACAGTCAACGTTGTTAACATAGTAGTCCAGTGGTACATGTAACACATTGGACTACGGTCGTGAGATCGATCCCCGCCGGACCAGCGGTCTGACTAGGTTTTTTTTTAATCCCCGATTATGTACAGGGATGTTCTTGAGCAAGACATGTACCGCGTATCAGGTGTTAAAATGGGTACCTGTGAAGTGTTTAAGCCGGTATTGCGGCTGCATTTGATTGCGCCATACGAGGGCGTTCATTTAATTTTGTCATCGGGGTCCTTATAGGCGCAGTATGAGATTCAAGCATATTTCGTTCTGTCCAACCCTTAGATACATTTCTCTTTGACAAAAATATGTTATTTTAGTATTCAAATTTGAATTTAAAAAGGAGAAAAATAACCTTTTTAGGTGTACTCTGCAAACACTGTAAAACGTCACGGTCCGGCTTACATTGAGAGATGGCTCGGCATAAAAAGTTAACTTTCTTCGATAAATGGAACGAAAATCAAGTACATGTATAAGAACTATATTGCTGAGAATAAAACAGGCGGGGTAGCTGGGTTATCGTTTAATTTTCCAGGAAATCATTTACCATTATACAAGTGGAGAAAATCTACATTTTCAGTTATGAGGCATATCTTTAAATTCGGATTGCAGGTTTATAATTAGAATACTTTTTCTATCAATCACAACACTTACTATTTTTCTTATTGCTGACTGTTTCGTCCACTACTGTGGACATCCTCAAAGCTACTGGCGACGTGACGACTTTCTCACTCGCGGCTTTGAACCTCGGGACTCTCCGCAAATCTTCCGTAGATTGGCGAAAAGAGGGTCGTAGATCCCGGAAAGGAAGGTCCCCTGGTCCCTGTTCATTACCGCCCCCTGTGTCCTGATATGTATTGCCTCCTCTGTCTTTCTCATTCTCCAATCACTTTCCCTTTCTACTATACTAGCCCCCTCCCAGTCTATCTGATGATTGTTTATGTTTTGGTGGTCTGTGATTGCACTTTTTTCCATCATGCTTTCTGACATTTTTCTATTTGCCCTAGTGTAAGTGGGTTTTACTCTTGTATCACAGTCTTTCTTGTGCTCAACTAGTAAGTAAGTAAAATAGTAAGTGTTGTGATTGATGAAAAAAGTATTCTAATTATGGATTTACCAACACAATGAACACTTTCAAGAATGCAGGTTTATAATTTGCATAATAATTCTTCTTTTTTTCAGTAAAGTGACTTCATAAACCCTCCACAGAATTTTTCGGTTGCCTCATTTCTAAATTTAGGTAAAGCGTGATCGGATTTCGAACGTATTTGCATTTTAGAATTTCCCAATAACCAATCTAAATCGTTCTTTACACATCATCTGGCGATAAAATGATTAATGTGTGTAGATATAATTATAAATCACTTTTAAAGCAACTCAGAAATGTGTTATTTGTATATATTTCTGCTTTTCGACAAGGATTTTACAACGTATTTCATGAGTATGTAGCATTATTCTCGATAAAAAAGATAAGGGGTCCACCACACAAACCAATTTCTAACTTGACACTCCCGTATCTAAAGCATATGATCTGAACCCGATATTTTACCAACACCGTCAGTAACATATTTAAATGCTTGTCTGCGTATTGTTTTAGTAGATTTATCAAATAAAGATCAAAGTATAACAATGAAATTGAAATTTTCAAAATTATTCAACCTTTACCGTAAGCCCGTATTTCACCGTACGCCATTGCATACACTACAATAGCAAGTGTCTATGAATGGACCAACTTAAATCTTCAATAATATATAAACTGCTTGACGGATTCAAACGAAATTTTCAGTCAATATTTAGAATCATTTTATTGTGGCGCATACAAAGTTTAAATGCGCTGGTATTAGTTGGAGGGTAGAAAAACGCAAAAGTGACAGAATTAAATGAACGGTCCTCGTATGTAAGCAGTGCTCAATATTGTAGGTAAGATGGATGGCTCGATGATCAGGGGAGTAAATGTACAGTCAGCTGAGCGGTCATTCGGACTGAAAGTAGACTATAACTTGGTATACTACTCTTTTTTTTTATAAAACGCCTCGTAATTGGGTCCCTTTTCAGGATCCGAACTGTCCACTACTCCATTCCATATGTGCCGTGGAGAAAACGTTATTCTTTCCCGTAAAACGTAGAAAAGTGCAACTTTTGGACAATTTTGATAGTTCATGTTTATCTTGGTGGCAAACAGCTTGAAGCCTGATCAGACGCCGGGTTACCCGGCGTCTGATCTGGCTCCAAACTGTTTGTACTAGAAATAATAGTTTTAGTGTAAACGCGTTTATTGGGAAAGAATAACGTTTTCTCCACTGTATGTATGTAGTCTTACCTTGAAACAGGCAACATTACTGGAAGGGGTAAAACAGGTGACATATGAAGTCTTACCTTGAAACAGGCAACATTACTGGAAGGGGTAAAACAGGTGACATATGTAGTCTTACCTTGAAACAGGCAACATTACTGGAAGGGGTAAAACAGGTGTCATATGTAGTCTTACCTTGAAACAGGCAACATTACTGGAAGGGGTAAAACAGGTGACATATGTAGTCTTACCTTGAAAAAGGCAACATTACTGGAAGGGGTAAAACAGGTGACATATGAAGCACTGTATGTATGTAGTCTTACCTTGAAACAGGCAACATTACTGGAAGGGGTAAAACAGATGACATATGAAGCACTGTATGTATGTAGTCTTACCTTGAAACAGGCAACATTACTGGAAGGGGTAAAACAGGTGACATATGAAGCACTGTATGTATGTAGTCTTACCTTGAAACAGGCAACATTACTGGAAGGGGTAAAACAGGTGACATATGAAGCACTGTATGTATGTAGTCTTACCTTGAAACAGGCAACATTACTGGAAGGGGTAAAACAGGTGACATATGAAGCACTGTATGTATGTAGTCTTACCTTGAAACAGGCAACATTACTGGAAGGGGTAAAACAGGTGACATATGAAGCACTGTATGTGTGTAGTCTTACCTTGAAACAGGCAACATTACTGGAAGGGGTAAAACAGGCAACATTACTGGAAGGGGTAAAACAGGCAACATTACTGGAAGGGGTAAAACAGGTGACATATGAAGCACTGGAAGGGGTAAAACAGGTGACATATGAAGCACTGGAAGGGGTAAAACAGGTGACATATGAAGCACTGGAAGGGGTAAAACAGGTGACATATGAAGCACTGGAAGGGGTAAAACAGGTGACATATGAAGCACTGGAAGGGGTAAAACAGGTGACATATGAAGCACTGGAAGGGGTAAAACAGGTGACATATGAAGCACTGGAAGGGGTAAAACAGGTGACATATGAAGCACTGGAAGGGGTAAAACAGGTGACATATGAAGCACTGGAAGGGGGAAAATATGTGACATATGAAGCACTGGAAGGGGTAAAACAGGTGACATATGAAGCACTGGAAGGGGTAAAACAGATGACATATGAAGCACTGGAAGGGTTATGATTTGTATACCAACTTTTTGGTGAGATGTTTACCCCTTCACCGTTTCATTCTCGTTTGCTTCAAATTGTGTGGTCTGTTATGATTTGTATTCCAACTTTTTGGTGAGATGTTTACCCCTTCACCGCTTCATTCTCGTTTGCTTCAAATTGTGTGGTCTGTTATGATTTGTATTCCAACTTTTTGGTGAGATGTTTACCCCTTCACCGTTTCATTCTCGTTTGCTTCAAATTGTGTGGTCTGTTATGATTTGTATTCCAACTTTTTGGTGAGATGTTTACCCCTTCACCGTTTCATTCTCGTTTGCTTCAAATTGTATGGTCTGTTATGATTTGTATTCCAACTTTTTGGTGAGATGTTTACCCCTTCACCGTTTCATTCTCGTTTGCTTCAAATTGTGTGGTCTGTTATGATTTGTATTCCAACTTTTTGGTGAGATGTTTACCCCTTCACCGTTTCATTCTCGTTTGCTTCAAATTGTGTGGTCTGTTATGATTTGTATTCCAACTTTTTGGTGATATGTTTACCCCTTCACCGTTTCATTCTCGTTTGCTTCAAATTGTGTGGTCTGTTATGATTTGTATTCCAACTTTTTGGTGAGATGTTTACCCCTTCACCGTTTCATTCTCGTTTGCTTCAAATTGTGTGGTCTGTTATGATTTGTATTCCAACTTTTTGGTGAGATGTTTACCCCTTCACCGTTTCATTCTCGTTTGCTTCAAATTGTGTGGTATGTAATGTCGTTTCAAAAGTTAAAAAATAAGACAGTTTGGCTGAAGAAATTTCAAAACGAATGTCAAACAGTTTGAATCCTGATCAGATACCGCGTTACGCGGCGTCGGATCTGGATCCCAACTGTTTGCAATCGCGCTTTAAAACGCCATTCAGGGCGGAAGAGTTTACAGATACAGTTGTGAGCCTTTCATTCTTTACAGCTAAAACGAAACAACATCCAAACGCAGGGAATCAAATGTTGAAAGTGATAGAATTAATAAATCGTTGACGATTTGGTAAATTCGGAGAGGTAAAGAGTTATATAGTTAGTTATACACTGAATTCCGGTTGCGCATGCGTGGAACATGGCGGTTTAAAAAATTGCTTCTCCAATATTTTCGCCAAAAATAATGTATTTTAAGTTAAAAAGAAACATCTAAATTGCCAAAAAGAACAACGTTGGATTTTGATATGTGTTGGACAATGTTTTAATGGAATTTTGGACGATTTTGGAACTGGTTTTTACGTGAAGCTACGTGAGTAAAATCTTGGCTTGAATGGGTGGGGGAAGGAACAAGCGGAAGAAATCCCAGTCTTCTCCTAGTTCACTTAGTGACGTTCCAGGTAAACGGCTGAATTGTCCAGAACAGTATCCAGATATGGCTCAGTCCTTCCAGCAGACACCAATTATGCCAAATCAGTCGCAACAACAGAGTACACAGCCACCTATTTCCCCTTATCCGCCATCTTATCCTCAATTCTACGGGTCTCCAAATCAATACATTCAGTCACCTAATCAACCATTACCCTCCATGATACAACCAAACTTTCAACAAACAATTATGGACAAACTTGAGCAAATGAGCAGACGTCTTGATAAACTGGAATCCATTGAAAACCAGCTATCTTCAGTGTCTACACAGTTATCAACTATGAACAATCGTGTTACCTCCCTTGAAAGCACACTATCTGACACAAACAAAAAATTGGCCGAAATTGAAATGAGTCGCGATTATGATGCCCAATTGTGCCAGGACATTAATACTAAACAAGTGTCCATTGACAGCAAGCTAAAGGATGAATCCACCCGTGTTGAGCAGTTGTCACGTGACGTAAACAAACTACAACAGGTAAATTCTACCCTATCCGAAGATATTCTGGACCTGAAATCCCGATCAATGAGGGATAATCATCTGTTCTTCGGTCTACCAGAACCTGCAACCCAAGAAGAGAGAAGATCAGAAGATTGTACCTCAAAAATCCTTTCTTTCTGTGAAGAGCATCTTCAAGCCGACAAGTCTGCGATAAAGATCGACCGTGCCCATCGTGTTGGAAGATTTAACATGGGTAAAACAAGACCTATAGTTGTCAAATTTAACTACCACCAGGACAAACTTTCGATCAAACGTAAAGCGTACGAAACATTTGACAGAAATTCCTCTTTCAAGGTGTCCGATCAGTATCCAAAGACCATCCAGGAACGTAGGAAATCCCTTATCCCAGCCTACATCAAAGCTAAAAACAATGGTAAACAGGCGTACTTGTCATATGACAAACTTTTCATCAATGGCCAGGAATTTACAGCAGAGACCGTCGCCAGTATTGAAGACCACTAGGGGTCCCATGCGAAACAGTTAACATTTTTGCTGTGGAATGTTCAGGGTATTAAATCCAAACTTGATGACTGTGATTTTTTGAATTTCATTAATGACTTTGATATATTATTGTTCACTGAAACTTGGAGTCCTAAAAATGCTAATGTAAACATTGAAGGGTATGATCACTACATTTGTTCTCGTCCTAAATTTAATCGCAGGGCTAAGCGTGACAGCGGCGGTGTTATTGTTTACTTTCGTGAGCAGTATAGTAAAGCATTCGAGCTTATATCTGTTAACACCAATGGTATAGTTTGGTTCAAACTGCAGAAACAATTTACTTGTACTGAAGAAGATATATATTTCTGTGTATGCTATATTCCTCCCGAAAATTCCAAAGTATATAAGAATGTTAATTCAACACTATTTGAGTTCGACTTTTTTGATGAACTGAGTAAAGATTTACGCCGTTTCAGTGACATTGGCCTTGTGTATTTGACGGGCGATCTAAATTCACGCACTGGTGAACACAATGACTTTATCCCGGACATTAATCTTGACCGTTATGTTGATACACTTCCTACACAGCACTTGGTCGATTTACCCGTGCGCGTCAATTGTGATACTACAGTGAATAGTTATGGTTCTAAACTGTTGACCCTTTGTAAAGAAAATGACATTTTCATAGCGAACGGGCGTTTTGAACCCGGTCTATGTACTTTTCATTCTGTGTGTAGAAATAAGACAACGCAAAGTACAGTGGATTATCTGATCACTAGTTATAATAACTTTAAACATATATCATCCATGTCAGTGCTTGACTTAACGGAATTTTCAGATCACTGTCCATTGTATTTTGCATTGTCACACAGTCTTACTTTACATGATAAGCTTAAACATGACCCAGTCGATAAAATTATATGGGATTCGTCCAAATCAGAATCCTTTTTAAACTCTTTTTACAGTAACATAAATGTGTTCGATGAAATTACAAACCAATTGTTATCTGGATCAAGCGACATTAATGAGTGTATAAATTCATTTTCGGATACTGTACATAAACTTTCTTTTGAAAACTTTGGAAAGTCATTTTCGTCGAACAAGCCGAAAAAAGTTAAACGGGTCCCTTGGTTCAATGAAGATTGTCGACAGGCGAAGCATGCTTTTTTATCGGCTAAACGTTCCTTTAGTAAACATAAAACTGAAACATGTAAACTCGAGTTTCTTTCTAGCAGATCACGTTTTTGCAAGGTAAAAAGGCATGCAAAGTCTTTGTTTTATTCTAAAGAAAAAGATAATCTATCATTACTGAGTAAATCTGCACCCAGAAAATTCTGGAAATACATTAATAAATTTAAAAGTAAAACAAGTCAAAATCATAATATAAGCGCAAATGACTTTACCTGTCATTTTAGGGACATCTCGAATACACCACATTGTCAGTTCGACACGAGCGACCACGTGCATATTTCTCGAGATGAACAATTGAATATTGAACAGCTTGATAGTCCATTTACAATAGACGAAATACAGAAAACAATCTCTACGTTGAAACGTAACAAAAGTGCTGATTTAGATGGTAATGTTGCCGATTTTTTCATTGACACGAACTATTCTATCAGTCCATATTTGTGTTCTATTTTTAATTACATTTTTGACTCTGGAGTATATCCAGACGCCTGGGCTAAGGGTGTTATAGTTCCTATTCACAAAAAGGGTGATGTCGAAAACCCTTCTAATTACAGGGGGATAACTCTTGTAAATATCTTAGCTAAATTTTTCTCACTTACCTTGAGAAATCGTATGAACAATTGGTGTGAAAGTAATGATATTTTCAATGATTCTCAGTTTGGTTTTCGTGATAACCGGTCAACTGCTGATGCTATTTTCATGTTACATTCAATTATACAAAAAGTTTTGTCAAACAATAAACGACTATGGTGTGTATTTATAGATTACGAAAAGGCCTTTGATACTGTTATAAGGGATGCGTTATGGATTAAGTTAGTACAGTCAGGGGTAAGTTGTAAAATGATAAGTATCATCAAATCTATTTATGGTGTAGTTAAATCATGTGTGAAAGTCTCGTCTAGTATGAATATTTCAGAATTTTTTGATGTTACAGTTGGACTGAAACAAGGGGAACCGCTCTCACCGTTATTGTTTATTCTGTTTGTAAATGACATAAATACTTCTATTGACTTTGGTTCTTTAACCGAAAATGATCTTAATATTTTATCACGATACTTAATTTTGTTCGCTGATGATATTGTTCTGTTTACTACAGATCCAGTTAGTCTTCAGGCTCAAATTGACGGTGTGCAAAGGTATTCAGTAAAATGGGGTCTAAAAATCAATGTTAAGAAAACAAAAGTCTGCATTTTTGAAAAAAGAAAGACAGCTCACATTGCAAGTTTTATCATAAACAATGAAAGTATTGAAATTGTTGATCATTTTACATATTTAGGAGTAAAATTCACGTACACTGGAAACATGTCCCTAGCCGTTAAAACACTGTCAGAACAGGCCATAAAGGCTTATTATAATCTAGTGGCTTTATTTGACAGGGTGAAACTTGACTTAAAAACCAAATTATCCCTTTTTGATTCGTTAGTTGCACCTATATTATTATACGGGGCTGAAATATGGGGAGTATACAATTATACTGAAATCGATAAATTACATATTAAGTTTTGTAAATATGTACTTGGTGTTAAACAATCTACGCCAAATAATGCTGTATACGGTGAGCTCGGTCGATTTCCATTATCTATTATTGCAAAGGAAAGATCGATTAAGTTTTTGTTAAAAATAATGAAGAATACTGATTCACCTATGTACCAAATGTATATTGATCAATGTAATAATGTTAATGGTAAATGTTGGGCTAAAAGAATCAACTCAATAGTTGATCATCTTGGATACACTGAATTAAGACACAATTTTAACATTAATGTGTCTTATTTACCCTCAATTAAAATACGCATAAGAGACCAATTTATACAAGAATGGAATACTTCAATAACAAATATGTCCAAACTGTCATTTTATTGCAAATTTAAAAAAGAATTCTGTTACGAGCCATATCTTGATAAAATAAGATATGACTCTAACAGAATTCAATTTACTCGGTTAAGGTTATCGTCCCATTCGTTAGAAATAGAATCAGGAAGATATAGAGGTATTGTAAGAGAGGATCGTTTTTGCAGGATGTGTAATTTCAACTGCGTTGAATCAGAATATCATTTTGTATTATGTTGTCCAAAATATGCAAGTTTACGTCGACAATATTTGGGAAATGTTTCTTGGCCATCTATAGGAAAATTCAATTCATTGCTTAGTTCTAAAAATAGAAATGTAATAAATAAGCTTTCAATTTATATCAAGAAGGCAAATAGTTTACGCCAAAAAACCCTAGAGTCTTTAACTGTTTCGTAATTCTGATGGAAAATCTATCTTGTTGGATGAAGTGTTTGTATTTGATATATGTGTTTGTGTAAGCATATTTATTGTATTATGCCATGTTCTTTATATGTATGTAATTAGCCAAAGGCAAATTGTTGCCGATATGCTAATAAAGCTGAAACTGAAACTAATCACCGAGTAGCTTGGCTTCTATTTGATTCCAAACTGTTATCACAATGACCTAAACACATTTGCGCTTAGTGGATTATTCCATGCTTATATATACTGCGCCCTTTCTTATGTAACGGGTGCCTGGTTTAAATTTACTGTTTTGTTTTAAATTGAAATGTCAAAAGACAAAGACGGATAATCGCTCAACGTAAAATAGGGACGTGTACCTTAATTCATAAAAAAAATCGAGTGCGCGTACTGTCTGCTACAGTGGAGAATCTGTTATTCTTTCCCAATAAACGCGTTTACGCTAAAACTATTATCTGCAGCGCAAACAGTTTGGAGCCAGATTAGACGCCGGGTGACCCGGCGTCTGATCAGGCTGCAAACTGTTTGCCACCAAGATAAACATGAAATATCAGAATTGTCCAAAAGTTGTTCTTTTCTACGTTTTAGCGCTTTGCGTTTGCGTACGTTTGCGTTTAAACGGGAAATAATAACAGATTCTCCCCTGTATATGACCCCTTTAGCCTGTAAACAGATGCCACCGGTATTTGAGGAAACGTTAAGATCTAGCTTAAATGACAAAATGACACAGGTCTATGAGGTCTTTCTTAATCAAAGCGCTGAAAGCGCTAAAGGCCTAGGGACTGGCATGATTAATGAACTAAAGAAATTGTAGTGATGATATTGAAACAAAACATCATTTTTTAAATCAATTTCTATTAAGAAAATCACAATAGTATGCCAAGCAGTTGTTCTCAGTACCCGGATGCCGATAGAGAGGTGGGACGACTTTCAAAGTGACCCTGATCAGAAAAATGGTTTGTATATCTATTAGCTGGGACGACTTTCAAAGAGACCCTGATCAGAAAAATGGTTTGTATATCTATTAGCCATCTGAAGGCTGGACGAAATAAAGAAAATATGGACGCTTTAGAAATTATCCGTCGAATGAAGACTGTAGAGGCATTTTCACAACTCAGGATTCAGTTCAGGAAACGAAATTTGGTTAGTTTTTGTTAGCATTGATAGAATGCATTACTTGTAGTTGTTGTAAGGGTGTGAAATGCACGTGTATCGAATGAGCATCTATCCATGTGTAGTGGCGAAAGTGAAAGTACTTAAGGAGACTTCGATAGTATACACATATGGCAGGGGAAACATGACATGACAACACTCGTTGTGCGGTGTTTGGTTAAATACTAATCATTTTTATAAATATTTCATCGACTCTGCGTGTAAATTTGCATATGTAAAACAATTGAACGTGTTTTGTGTTACTGTACTTCAAATATGAGCTTATTTTTAGATTCTTACATGCCCTGTGCAATAGATTAGATCTATATTGTATTGCATTTGTTTTGAACTGATCCCATGAGAGATGGTAATTGTTAAGCATGTCGAGTTTGGGGTGTTACTAATATTAGTCCTGTGTTTTAATTCCAGGATGAGCACCAGCACTGAGGAGGCTCACACATATATAGCCAAGGCATGAACGAAAGAAAATACCGTATTTACCCTAACAGTTCGGACACAAAAAAATAATTATATTTTTTGCTGTCCGAATTCATTATAAATTATTTCAATTCTTTTTAGGTGGTGTCCGAAGACATAATAATCTGTAACATGTATATTCTAAACGAACAATTGTTTCCCCTCACACATGTTTTCTAAGACCAACATGGCGGCCGCGGTACATCAAAACGAAAGTACGGAAATTCTGATGCATTCCGATACCGCTGAAAGTTTTATTAAGCTGGCAGTTAAAAGAAGTGACAACTAAAATTAAATCTGATAATCACCTTAAATGTCCGCTAATAGCATCCATAAAGTATCCCCTCTATTCATACTTGACAAACACATACATGATTTACACCTGATGTGTTGAAAACATCACAGCATAATTGAAGAGCTCTCCCAGGTGCAGTAACTAATGACGCAGTGTGATGTGATTAGCGGCACCGGCCTTTGTCGTAACCAAACTGTGAAAACAGTAGGTGAGTTTGTCTGTTTTATTTGTTAAGTGTTAAGTGTTGTCGGCGTTCTATTTTATTTACCAATATTGTCAGTGTTCTCTGTATTTAGCATATTTGAAATCTGTATGTAAATTGTTTTTTGATTGGCTACTAGATTAATTATCAATTAATCCAATCAATTCTTCTGCAAGATATTATCCAATGAAACTCTCTACGGACTCGACAGAAATGTTTAAAAACGATGGGAAAATCATATTTGTTATTCAAAATGGATAAGTTTGTGCAACGTTTTAAGAGTAGTGAAGACGCCTTGCTTCAGGCGTGGAAGGATAATCCAATTCCAAAGGGTCAGCCAAAACGTCCTGTTGGGAGGCCAAAGAAACGGAAAGCAGTATACCAGCTAGAGGGAGCTTCCAAACGCCCAAACAACAGAGACATCAATGAAGACCACTCGGACCCACTGCTTACGTCCTCAACACCAACAAAACGTGGAGCGTACAAAGCATTCACTTTGAAGCAGAAGCGGGAAGTGGTTGACTTTGCATGCCGCCGAGTTGATACAGCCTCTGAACAAGGAGTTCAAAGCCAGCCGTACCTGGGCAGAAAAGTTCATGAGACGCCACGAGCTGGTATTACGCGCAAAGACTTCAGTAGCCCAACGCCTTCCAGCTGACCTTGAATCCAAAATCGCCAGCTTCCATGAATTCATTGTTCAGCAGCGGGAGCTAGACGAGTTTGACGACAGACTTATTATCAACATGGACGAAACCCCCATGTACTTTGACTTAGTTTCTGGTAAGACAGTTGAAAGGAAAGGACAAAAATCTGTACGAATCAGAACCACTGGAAGTGAGAAGCGTCACGTGACAATTGTGCTTGCCTGCTCTGCAGCCGGTGACATGCTGCCTCCAATGATAATTTTCAAAGGAAAGAGGCCCTTGGACATACCTCACCCACCAAAATGGATAGTGTGTGTTCAGGAGAAGGCGTGGATGGACGAGACCCTGGTGCTGAGATGGCTGTCCGACATCTACTTACCTTTTACCCAGAAGGATCGTTCTATGCTTGTTATGGGCAGTTTCCGAGCTCATCTGACAGAGAAAGTTAAGAAGTGTATGAGGAATGGCAACATCGCACCGGCAGTGATTCCTGGAGGCTGCACGTCGAAGGTCCAACCCTTGTATGTTTCCACCAACAAGCCTTTCAAGGGGGAGCTGAGGAAGAGCTGGACTAGTTTTATGCGCAACGCCACTAGGGATTCTGCAAACACCGGGGAACGCATCAAGACAGCTTCTAAGGCTGAACTTGTGTCATGGGTTGAGGGTGCGTTCCAACACATCGCAGCAAATAGGACACTTGTGATCAAATCATTTCATGTGTGCGGGATCAGCAACAGTCTGGGTGGGAGTCAGGACGAATTAGCCCGTAGCAACAGTGACTGTGAGAGTAGTGATGGGGAAGAGTTTGAGGGGTTTAGCCCTGAGGATGTACCAGACGATATGTTCGATTGAATTTAGTGTGGAATGATCAGGCGTTAATCTTTCACCTGTTTTGCGCGTCATAGCAACTTACAGCATCTTGGATCCAATTAGACGCCGCGTAAATCGGTTTCTAATCAGGATCCAAACTGCTTGATAATCGCCTCCTCGATTCTTATGTTTGATTAATGTTTGACACTTTTTAACAATACTGCAATAATATATATAATATTTGCGTATCTAACAGGGGAAAGGTTACGCGATTATCATAAAGTGCTGCTCTGCCATATGGCTATTTGGTGTGGTTTTGAATGTGCTTTCGACGAGTGCTTTCTTTTGGATTACATATATCAATTAGGAATAGTTATTAGTGAATGAAATAAATGGCGAGGAAGAACCCCGGTAGTGGCCAGTCACAACCTCAAGTTGTCTGGACCCGGCGTTTTGCGCACCGGAAGACAAAATCAAAATTTGCTACGTTAATTTCGCACCTAGGTTCGACTGTGTTGCATTGTGAATATTTAACCCTTATACTGCGGTGATATCGTCTGCTTCAAAATTGTCGTCTGCGATGTTTGTTAAATTTTAGATTGATCCATTTTTTAAGTTCAGAAATGTCGCGTGTCAAACAGTTTTGATCCAGTTCAGACGCCGCGTAATGCGGCGTCTGATCTGGAACAAAACTGTTTGCAAAAATCAGTTAAGTCGCGATCAGCAGTCAAAGTGTTAACTCTGAGCGCTAAAGGTAATATCGTCTGCAATTATCACCCACCGGTGCTTAGATTGTTTTGACGGTGTAGTTTTAACAGTTCGGATCCAAATGCAACGTCACATTACACGGCGTCTTATCTGGATCCACACAGCTTATATAAAATATTTTGCCCCATGCATTCGAAAAGCTCCGAATTCTGATATTTGCTGGTATTACACAAACCTCAACAAAATAAAGTTGAATAGGTAAAAACAACATGATACTGAAAAACGAAACTCAGTTACTCGGCATTTGATTCAAATCAATGTTGTTTTGCAAGTTATATAATGTATAGTTGCGAAAGGCAGGCGAAGGTTTACAGTGGAGAATACGTTATTATTTCCGTTTAAACGCAAACCCAGACGTAGAAATTGACAATTGCTGACAAAATATATTTTCCTTTTGAGTGCGGAACACAGTGAGTAGTGCGATCAGGCGCCCGTCAACAGGCGTCTGATCTGGCTACTAACTGTTTGCAATTGAACCAATAGTTTTAGGTTAAACAGGTAAACTGTGAAAGAATAACGCCTTCTCCACTGGGTTATAGACATTTACGTATCAATAATTTATTGCATTCAACATTTGTTTTGGTGTTGATCTTTTATGAAGCATATAGTATAGGCATAGTCTGTTTAAAAAAATAAAATATGAATGTGAAGCTTATTTCTTGCGTTTGTTGTCTGTAGTGCATTCCTCGTGACTGCACTTTGCCAATTTTGTTTGTTTTTCACAACCTAATAATCTTGTCGTTATGAAATATAACCACTTAAAATTTCTTAGCAATGATTGAGTTTCAAACAGCAGGTATCCAGGCCATACGTCGAGTAACTCGGCGTCTGATCAGGATCCGTGTTCTGTGACACGTTTACGTGAATCGTGAATTGTTTTAACAGTACAACATGAATTACAGCCGTAGCGATCAAAACAACAGGCGAAGGGTAGAGTAAAAGAATTTACTTTATTAGAAAAAGTATTGGCGTATGACACAGGTTCAGTTAGGATCCAAACAGTTTGCAAGTCATACGTGTCAGACAAAGACCCGTCTATTACTGCCCAAACTTGAAAACAACATGTTGATTAGACAGCTGTCAACTTTCTGTTACGTATAAAAATAACTGCACTGGCTAGCTACCCTGCTCAAAATAACCTCCTGTGTTCTCATTCTGTACTTCATTTCGTCTGCTGTAAATAAATGTGGACTTTATCAAACTCAAATTTATCAGGCGATTTCGTTTAATCATATTAGATTAGATTACCGCACATCATTTTTATAAGGTCAATTTAGACAAGAATTCGGGAAACGTATACACAAGTCTATAGCAGACGGGTCGATCTAAAAATAGAATTGTGTTGTGTCAATCCGCTGCCTCGATCTCCCTGTGTCGCGCCGTCTGCTGTCTCCTGTGTAAGAAACAAAAGGATAAACTGGCTGAATGGCATAGACATTTAGGAATAAGCTACGAGTTATGGTAAACAGTTTGAACTTATTTTGGCAGTTGTAGAAAAGGTGTAAAGTTTAACCACAGAATTATACACTGACGGAATTGAAACCTCGCGCTATATCGCAAATCTCGTGCGGCGCATACGAGACTCGCGAGAATTGATAAGAGAATTTCTATCGGTAGTTAATTTGATAAATGTCTGTTTCGAAGCATTGTTCACGGGTTTATATTCCCGTGAATTGATAGGAATGTCCACCAAGTCATTTAAATCCTATAAAATGTCAATAAAAACACTCGAGTCGGTAAATTTTCACCCCAGAAATGACGGACAACGAGGCAAAAAGTTACGATGTTGTCACGTGACACATAATCTCGCAAAATTTAACCGCCGCGAGAGCTCAGATGCTCGCCTATTCAACTTCGCTGAGTTGCTATTCCGTTTTGTATAATTCCGTGGTTTAACAATTCAATAACTCGATCTACCCGTGCCGTATTGTCGAAAGAGAAAAGCCTCGGCGTCTCTAAATACAGTTCTATATTTACAGACCTTAATTGCACAGCATTAACCATTTACCTCTGTCCACGAGATCGATCTCAGCAAACAGTTTGGATCCTGAAAAAAAGCTGAATACACTCTTGTCGGCTTAACGTTGGCTACTTAACATTCGGGATTATTTTACGTGGAATCACTCCGCTGTCGTTCTACCGCGGACTATGCTAGTAGGCGGTAAATGGGCGATTGGCAATAGGAATCCTTCTTATTCTAATGGCCCTTACTCTCAAGACGAAAAGGCCACAAGCTTGATTAATGCGTATATATAAAAAAACATTATCGTTATATTCACGAAAAACGTCGATTACACATGGTTGTTAAGGCTTTTAACGAATAGTGCAAATACACGGCCACAATCTTTCCCCAAAAAGAAGGTATTTTGGTGTTTTTGATGTAAAGTTTTTGTTCACCCCGAGGGAGCCTTCAATCTGCTGTATAAAAACGGAGTCAGCTTGATTTATCCTTTTAAATCCACAGCCTGATGCCATTTTTTCATGATATTGTGTAGCGTTTCAATGAATAAGGTTAAAAGAAAGCCACAAGCTTTTTCTGAAAAAAGTATTTTTGGGTTTTAGCAGCATAAATGTTGTGTGCCGTGACGGCTACGTGAAGGACGAAGTTGGTATACCGACTAAGGCCTAACGGGCCCTAACGGCCCCTAGGCCAAAAATGAATAAAATGGATATATTTTTCTTGTAAATTTATTCTATCTGTATTTATTTTGTACGGTGGTTTAAACGTTATTCTTTCCCAATAAACGCGTTTACGCTAAAACTCTTATTTTCATTGCAAACAGTGTGGAGCAAGATCAGACGCCGGGTAACCCGGCGTCTGTTCAGACTTCAAACTGTTTGCCACTCCGCTTACTATCAATAATCAATGGCATGACAATGATAATGACAATAATTTTATTTGCTTCAAGGCCTCCGGCCTATGCAATACATATGACTAAAACAAATATATTAAACATGTACATGTATAAGGGTGCACAATATAATTTTATTTACAATGCTATACAATAACGTATTGTACAATGTAAATACAACATAAATAGAGATGCACTATCTCAAATATATATTTCTCAGTTATTGTCCATTTCATTTATATACTTTTGTCGTTTTTTAAAAGCATGATAAAGAAATGTTGCCAATGATTTTTATAGTAACTTCGTTTTTTGCTGACATCAACATTTGAAACTTATGTAATAGTCAGGATTGTCAAAAAATTGTAATTTTCTATATTTATTGTATTGCGTTTGCGTTCCGTTTGGAAACGGAAAGAAATAACGTTTTCTCCACTGTAAATTGTTTTATATCAATGTTTATTTTCTTCTTCCTTTTTTAATTCTTTTATTCATTTTTCATTATCATGTTATTCAACAATTCTTTAACAAAATACATAGCAGATTACATTTCTTTTACGTCTATATATAGTTTTATGTTAGACAAGAATCACTGTACAAAACTCACATAAATAATGATTTTCAGGACAAGTATTGCGTTTTCCCGACAAAGTAATGTACCAAAAACCACCACAAAGGCATGTATGTAAAACTACTACGACAGGGATCGAACTTACGACCCTGAACTTGGTTGATTCTAGTGGGTTGATTGAGCCACTGAGCTATTGTCGCTTGTTGTTCAGTGGCGAATTCTCTTTTTTCCGTAGGATAAAAATAGCTCACGGAAAAGGACGGAATATGCATAGGGTGCTACAGTGGAGAATCTGTTATTCTTTCCCAATAAACGCGTTTACGCTAAATCTATTATTTCTTTTGCAAACAGTTTGGAGCCAGATCAGACGCCGGGTAACCCGGCGTCTGATCAGGCTCCAAACTGTTTGCCACCAAGATAAACATGAAATATCAGAATTGTCCAAAAGTTGTTCTTTTCTCCGTTTTAGCGCTTTGTGTTTGCGTACGTTTGCGTTTAAACGGGAAAGAATAACATATTCTCCACTGTAGTTCAAACATCATCGACAATATTTGAGGATGATTTGTACAAAACATTGTGTATGTAAACAAATAAAACTAACGACACACACATGACTGTATATTCGACAAAAAATTAATAAAGGAATAGGATATTGTGGAGTAGTGGTTATGCTGTTAGTCTTTCAGGAAGAAGTCGCGAGTTCGAATTCCATATTTGGTGCGTTATTTTTCTTTATATAAATTTCAAAATTGCATTGTTTCTTTTCTAATAGAGTTGCAATTTTTTTTTTATCATTGCACGTTTATACTGTGCAATAATAGGGTCATAAACACGAATTCGTTAGCCGAAAAAAGACGACCGTGAGGCTGTACATGTTTTACATCATTTCCCTCAACATCACCCATTTATTCATTTTATCCCTGTTTATATTAACATATGTATACATGTATTAGCGAATTTAAAGCAATTGACAACAAAAATATAGAAAAACGAAATTAAACATGGTTCTCTCAAGATTCGAACACACGAACAAAAACCCGCACGCTTATCCATTAGGCCATCAAGTCACACAAGATATTTGCTTGAATTTACAGTGGAGAATCTGTTATTCTTTTCCGTTTAAACGCAAACGTACGCAAACGCATTTAGCGCTAAAACGTAGAAAAGAACAACTTTTGGACAATTCTGATATTTCATGTTTATCTTGGTGGCAAACAGTTTGGAGCCTGATCAGATGCCGGGTTACCCGGCGTCTGATCTGGCTCCAAACTGTTTGCACTGCAAATAATAGTTTTAGCGTAAACGCGTTTATTGGGAAAGAATAACACATTCTCCACTGTACCTATACAACATGTCTCAGTTATATTTATTGTCAATAGTGTTTGTTTACATGTGCAATGATATGTAAACAACGCCATCTGATCGTTTTAATAGAAAGTACTGCAACGTGCAAACCGAGACCCACAGCAATAACAAACCCCTTTTGTGCAAAGCTTAAGTTCACACCAAGAGATGTTTGTTGCGCTATATAATTGACGGTGTCTGATTTTGACATAAACTGTTCGCGACCGCGCTTCAAAGTGTCATTGAGAGTGAAATAGTTAAAATACGATTTTTTAGACTGTAGAAATAATGAATATGAATATCAAGCAGTATGAACCCAGGGGCAGTCTGAGCAGGCTTTACAATGTTTGCTCATCCCTGTCTGGCACAGTTACACAATGTCATTACCGTCTAGAATAAACCAAATGAAGTACATATATCTATGGTTATTTGTTCGGATAATCCCTTTCATTTGTTTATGACAAATTTATATTCTTTAAGAGCAGACCAGCGAGAAGTGTATTCTTCTAGAACGGTATCTTAAGACTAATTATTCATTTTCAATTTAAGATGCATTTATAATACATTCTAAAATAATGAAGAAAGTATTTCATGTTAATATTCTTTCAACCATTACCGTTCTGGAAATCAAAGTAGGGTGCGATATAATCGTTTTGTATCGGCTTGGAGCAGTGAAAACATCAATCTGAATTTGTATCCGCAGATATTATTGAAGTTGGAGCTATAGTCATGGGACATATAGGATCTGTTTTGAGTCGATGTTTAAGACAATCTGATCTCAAACGAGTCTAGAATTGAATTGTAATTAAGCGAGCCTTGGCGACCTTAATAACTTTTCTATTCTAAACGAGTTGGAGATCAACTTGTCTTGAACATCGACGAGTGACAGATTCTTTTTCTCACATAACCAACGATTTTACGCTATTTTTCAAAGCAATAGGCATTTTGTAGGAACCCCGGTGACGTCAAAACTCGTTTATAAATAGTGACGTTACAGTGACGTCATCAAACTGATCTAACACATGTTGGAGACAAGGATATTTTTTATCTGTATTCGCTATAGAAAACAACGGTTGTTATGTGAATAAAAATAAAGATATAACTATGTGAGATATATAATTATCCCCAACCCCATGCCAAAAAGTTGCTATTTTTTCAGTTTTTCTCACCTGTCAATTCAAACGCTAGACAACATTCATTGTAGGTCTGTTTGGATTTAAGAGTTGGAGCAAAGATCCGTAAAATGATATCTAGTCTCGAACTGAGCATGCGATTCGTTTGTTCTTGTTGCTCGGTAACAACGTAAATGCACAATTTGGACCATGTTTATAGTACATAGTTGCCATGGTAACCATATATGACAGTTGTGTAAAACTGCACCAAATTAACGACCGCCTTACATAAGTATGCAGTTAAAAGTAATTTTTTTTATCTAAAGCTCTTTTACTTCATGTTAAGTCACACAGTTCTAAAATGTAACTCATAAACTTGATTTCCTATAGACTC
Organism: Gari tellinella; assembly: GCA_922989275.2. Taxonomy (NCBI): domain Eukaryota; kingdom Metazoa; phylum Mollusca; class Bivalvia; order Cardiida; family Psammobiidae; genus Gari; species Gari tellinella. The sequence continues at coordinate 30,473,248 of OV277860.1, forward strand.
CCATTGTAATATTATCATTAAGTGCAGTTTAATATGAACAATTTCTGTAACCTTTGAAGGCGCACTATTGTGTGGGACAATAATGTTTTTGTTTTGTTTTTAATTTAAATTGTTTTTTAAATGCTTTTTATTTGTCCCATTTGTTACCAATGCAACAGACAAACATCTCAAGTTTTATCACATTGCTTAGGTGGATTTGTTCACTTATTCAATAGCCAAAAATCCCAAGCTTTATAACATTGCTTAAGTAGATTTGTTATTTAACAGTAAAAAACGTGAGTTTTATCACATTGCTTATTTATATTTGTTGAGTTATTTAATAGTCTCAAGTTTTGTCACATTACTTAGGTAGATTCGTTGTGTTATTCATCAACAACAAATCTAAAGTTTTATCGCATTGCTTAGGTAGATTTGTTTACTTCTTCAATAGCCAAACATCTCAAGTCTTATCACATTGCTTAAGTAGAATTGTTGAGTTATTCAACAGCCAAAAATCTCAAATTTTATCGCATTGCTTATGTAGATTTGTTGTGTTATTCATCGACGAAAACTCTCAAGTTTTATCATATTATAAATGTTGATTTGTGAGTTATTCAAAAGCAAACAATCTCAAGTTTTATCATATTGCTTATGTAGATTTGTTTAGTTATTCAACAGCCAAAAATTTCAAGTTTTATCACATTGCTTATATAGATTTGTTGAGTTCTTCAACAACCAAATATCTCAACTTTTATCACATTGCTTAGGTAGATTTGTTGGGTTATTCAACAGCCAACTATCTCAAGTTTGATCACATTGCTTAAATAGATTTGTTGAGTTAGTCAACATTCATATAAATCTCAAGTTTTATCACATTGCTTATATAGATTTGTTGAGTTCATCAACAACCAAATATCTCAAGTTTTATCACATTGCTTAAATAGATTTGTTGGGTTATTCAACAGCCATAAATCTCGAGTTTTATCACATTGCTTATATAGATTTGTTGAGTTCATCAACAACCAAATATCTCAAGTTTTATCGCATTGCCTAGGTAGATTTGCTTAGTTATTCAACAGCCAAAAATCTCAAGTTTTATCACATTGCTTAGGTAGATTTGTTGCGTTCTTCAACAACCAAATATCTCAAGTTTTATCACATTGCTTTGGTAGATTTGTTGCGTTCTTCAACAACCAAATATCTCAAGTTTTATCACATTGCTTAGGTAGATTTGTTGAGTTATTCAACAGCCAAATATGTCAAGTTTTATCACATTTCTTAAATAGATTTGTTGTGTTTTTCAACAACAAAGATCTCAAATTTATCAAATTGTTGATATAGATTTGTTGAGTTATTCAAGAGTCAAAACTATCAAGCGTTATCATATTGTTAATGTAAATTTGCTTAGTTATTCAACAGCCAAAAATCTCAAGTGTTATCACATTGCTTATATACATTTTTTGTGTTCTTCAAAAACCAAATATCTCAAGTTTTATCACATTGCCTAGGTATATTTATTGAGTTATGCAACAGCCAAAAATCTCAAGTTTTATCACATTGCTTAAGTAGAGTTGTGTGTTCTTCAACAACCAAATATCTCAAGTTTTATCACATTGCTTAGGTAGAATTTTTGAGTTTTTTACAGTCAAATATCTCAAGTTTGATCACATTGCTTAAGTAGATTTGTTGAGTTTTTCAACAGCCATATATCTCAAGTTTCATCGCTATGTGGTTGTACCATGACCATGGATTCAGGCGCACACACTTGGCGTGTATAGGAGTACTCAGTGATACTGTGGTGGGGAAACTTTGATGATTGTTCCCTGTGAAGAGCTGAAACGGTTAAAAAAGTAGTCCTACAGTGGAGAATCTGTTATTCTTTCCCAATAAACGCGTTTACGCTAAAACTATTATTTGCAGTGCAAACAGTTTGGAGCCAGATCAGACGCCGGGTATCCCGGCGTCTGATCAGGCTCCAAACTGTTTGCCACCAAGATAAACAAGAATAATCAGAATTGTCCAAAAGTTGTTCTTTTCTACGTTTTAGTGCTTTGCGTTTGCGTACGTTTGCGTTTAAACGGGAAAGAATAACAAATTCTCCACTGTATAATTTTATTATTTACAACGAACAGTTGTTACAGTTGACACTCGATACTTCGAGCTCGCAAATTTTCTATCTTACTCATATTTCAAAGTTAAAATGTGGCTTAGCTACGTTTCAACTTTGAAAAATACGAGTATTTGTGACTTACGCGAGATCGAATTATTGAAATTTAAATTGTGAAATACTGGTAAGGTCGATTTAAGCGACTTCCAAGTATCGAATTTTTACTGTAGTATTAAAAGGAATGGTGTAATACCAGGGGTCATGCATATTTAAGTTTGAGGATAATCTAAGATTGTTGTGAAGCGTTCAACTGAACAAAATTAGGAAAAATGCTCACATCTAGTCAATAAAACGCTTTAAAATAATGTCAGGCGCTATATGTGCAATGGCTCAGATCGTTGGTGTTATCATACAAAAAAATGTTTCAGGATTTTTAAGGCACGTTGCCACCTAAAAAAGGTGACTCTCGAGGACAAACAATATTGCAGACTTTTATGCTATTTGAAGCTGTTATTAAAAGTTCTGAAACCCTCTCAAAACCGAAAATTGACTTTGTACGAAGAGGTTTGATTGTCATTTTACGCTACTACATTGTATCCTTAACCCTTTCATGATCAAAAGAATCGTGACGTTTTTAAGAGGCTCGCAACCAGATTTAGCATTAAAAATAGTAATTTGTAAATATATGTTAAACGCTTTTATGAACGGGTAAGAATTAGTTTATGATGAGAAATTCAGTTTAAAAATTGCATTTCAATAAAAAAAAAATTAAGCTCTGATGGGATTCGAACCCAGTACCAGGCATGCTTGTACAGAATAGCAAAATAAGGCAACCCCTTAGACCACTCGACAACAGGCCTTTTCATATCTTTGGGATCGATTTAACGATCTTTAGTGTGTAGCGATGGAGAGTACATAATTCAGCTCGGGTTTATGTCGGCTCCAACCTGTTTGCCACCAAAATAAACAAGAATTATCAAAATTGTCCAAAAGTTGTTCTTTTCTACGTTTTAGTGCTTTGCGTTTGCGTACGTTTGCGTTTAAACGGGAAAGAATAACAGATTATCCACTGTATGTGTTTGTGAAATGGAATGCTTACTGATAAGAACATAACTTTCTCACATAACTACCCCTGTTTTTATAGCGAACAACGATGACAAATATCCTTATCTGATCACTTTGATGACGTCAATATAACGTCAGTATTTATGACGGCATTTTAACGTCATTGGGGTTCCAACAAATGCATATTGCTTTTAAAAATAGCTTAAATCGTTGGTAATGTGAGAAAAAGAATCTGTCACTCGTCGATGTTTAAGACAAGTTGATCTCAATCTTGTCTAGAATAGAAAAGTTATTACGCTCGCCAAGGATGGCTTAATAACATTTCAATTCTAGACTCGTTTGAGATCAACTTGTCTTAAACATCGACTCATGACAGATACTATATATCTTCCAGGACTAAACTGAGCCCTTGATCAATTTCTATAGCGTCTTTCGACACAACGGATAAAGCGATGGAAATATCTCAAACAATAAGAGTTGAAGACCTTTCTTTAGGATGTTTTAGACTGATCATATTTTTCTAATGCCAGATGCACGATGATGCTATACAATTGGTTTTATTTGAGTATTTTCTTTTATTTTTGCAAATACACCATCTGGTTGCAAGTCGCTTTAACCCCTTCATCGCCATATTGTCGTCTTCTTCAATATCGTTGTGTACATTATCGTTTAAAAGGTAGCATAAGGCAGTATAACTGACGTTATTTCAAAACAAGTTGTAAACAGGTTTGATCCTGATCAGACGCCGCGCTACGCGGCATCTGATCAGAATCAAAGCTGTTTGCAAATGTGCTTAAAAAACGGCATTGATAGTGAAAGGGTTAAAACGCATCTTTACGTGTCGTTGGGTATTTACTAATAGCCAAGTTTTTAGTATGTAATATACTGGTTCTCAGAGGACTCCGTACACTCACTGTAATAATTAAATATTTGTGCCGATACTGCATGCAACCCCTACAAAATATATGGCACTCGTTATTTAAAATTAAATGGATTTATTATATACATATCGATGATTTATAGAGATTTCTCAGTTAGATAAATTTGATATCGTCACTGTTGATATCATCACTACATGTAGTGATGATACAACTTTTTGTGACGTCACGTCATAATTAGTTTAGTGACGTCGCTGTAATCAATTTTGTGTGTTTTTTTGTGTAAAAACGTCATTAATATATATGTAAGACTCAAATCGTGGGTCGGTCCCAGATCGAGGGCCGTTTAGAAAATCGTGGGCCGATCCCAAATCGAGGGCCGTTTTGAAAAACCTGTATTGGTATTGTTCAAGGTGTCAATATGCGAAAATATGGATTGTGTTCAATAAATTCGGAGCTAAAATGGCCGGGTTTTTTATCTTGTGATGTACACTCTTCTACCAACTCGAACTTGTGAGCTCCGATTTCCGAACGGGCTTCCTCGATAAATCAGGATGCCAATTCGAAAATCGCGAGCCGATGTGAAACAAATTAACACTTCAGTGATAAACAACATAACGACAATGTACACGAGAAGCACATTTTAATATGACGATATTTTATCAAAAATAAGTAGAAATGTATGAAAACAATATTAACACGTTTCATGTGTGTACATTGGCAGTTTGAAAATGAAACCAAACACAACGCACTGCCAACAAATGTAGAAACCGGCCAAAGTCTGACAATTATGATTATTTATTACAAATTATCTATGAATGAACACAACCGAATCACGCTAAGACTAAAACAGTCGGTTTAACTAACTCATGTTAACCACAAAAGTTTAAATGGGAAAGAATAGGATTGAACTACAGTCGAACTCCGATATCTCAAACTCGCTTAACTCGAACTATCTGATATGTCGACACAGGAACTTCATTATTTCATGCTAGGTTATGTCGAAATTATCCGTATTTCAAAGTTAAAACGTGGCTAAGTCACGTTTTAACTTTGAATTACGGGTATCTTCGACTTAACAGATTTCGAGATATCGCAGTTCGACCGTAGTTAAATTCCATTTTGTAGTAAGAATGAGTTTGTTAAAACGACTGTTTTAACTGATATCTATTAACTATATGACACACATTCGTACTGCTGTCTCTGATTCTGTACGTTGTACCAGACGGCTTTTTAATAACTTCCGTACAAACGCCTGGTCTGTAAAAACCCGTCTGCAGGAAAGCTGTTCCCGCAGAGAGAGCCGGATTAAGTCTGTAGTAGACGGCCTCTTGTACATTTGGGTAGAACACAACCTCGTCTTGCAAATTTGATGAAAACTGCTCTAACGGGTACATTTCTCTGTGTAGATTTGTCCTCTGTATCAGTGTGACTGATTTTTTGCGAGGCTGAAATTTATAAAGGACTTATACTTTAATATAAAAAACCAACAATACCAATACATTCTAGTTGATGTGTACTGTCGATTTTAGTGTAAGCTTAGAATGTCAATAACCCATATAATGTACACAAATAAAGTAACTCTCAATATAATTTTTTTATAAAACGCACGCGCTGTTACATGTGACGTTGACTTGATTCGATGATTCGTGCATCAAGAAATGAAACGCTTTGCGATGGTGAAATTTGTTTTTATCACATAACTTGCGGTCTCATAGTGACATAAAGAAATTATATAAATATCGTGATACACAAGTGGAATATCCTTGTTTGGATTCCTGTCCAACCTGTTCGATCACAAGCGCTGCATGTAACGGGACGCCAATTGACGTCTTTTGTAATGACGTTAACGTAATCAAAGAAACGTTTTAGCGGAAAACATATTTAGCGGTGGGTCTACAAAATACGGCTTCAATCAATTTAATAGGTGCTTAAACTGTTATGTGATAAATAGAATCTCACATCGTTGCTAATTATTTTTTATTTTTAATAAACTCGTTGACTAAAATGAATATGACTTTAGCATAGGTTCCCGTCATATTAATTTAGTCAACTCCTTTATTAAAAATGAAAAATAATGATCACTTTAGAAAGATCCTCTATTGTATATTGATATTTAACTAGACAGCATTGTTCATGTGAGAAAGAGAAGCTGTTTCTCATCGATCTTTAAGACAAACTGTTATCAACCTCTTCTAGAATAGATAAAAAAAATATTTAGCCCCTCTCCCCCAAAATCAGTGAAATAAATTTTTATTTCTAGATTCGGTTGAGATTAGCTTGTCTCAAACATTGAGTCATGACAAACATACCGGCTCCTGATTTTCCTTGCCTGTAGTGTTCCTCACAGGGTCGATAAATCTGCGCTTGTACATACCTCGGTAATATTCATGTACGGCTGGCTGCAACATAAAGAATAATCACATTGATCTAATTATCTTAACCCTTTCCCCCATAGAAGCGACGTTTAGAACATTTAATCTGTTCCCACACTGAAGAAAATAGTTCAATTATACAGTCAGTAATATGTGCCAAAAAATTTTTTTTCCTATATCCTAGCAAATAGTAGCTTAAAGCAGGTTAAAAGTAAAGCAGAATTTGTCTTAAGACACATTCTGCTTTACTTCCAACCTGTTTTAAGTGGTCATCTGTCTTCACATTTTGAAACAGCATATGGGGTAAAAGGTTTATCAGATAAACGTGCAAAATATACAATGCACAACAAAACCTTTAGCACACTGTGCATGGAATAGTAATACTTTACGAGTCTAAGTTATCAAAAAGTCTGTTTCACTTCGCCATTTTTAAAAAAAGTACAGTTTAGTTTGACAAACTTGGATCACCGCGTGTCAACCAAACATTCTTTAACTGGTGTATATCATTTTTCCCTATTGCCGAATGCCGCAAAACAGGGTTCGCTGTCTTAACCGTAACTCATAATAAGACTGATAAAATCGCTTGTAGCATGAACAAATATTTTATTTTGAAGTCATAATGATGCCATGTTCTAACATTGACTTAAATCTCAAAACGGAAATAAGTGTCAAAATATCATAATTAGACAATGCTAACAATTTTTGTTTTGATAAAATTTCTTGAACTGGTTGGATATACCGATATGTTGTTCGTCAAAGGCTCTCAACGTACCTTTTTATCCAATTCGTTCTATAATAGCAATACTGAAAACACACGCTATTTACTGGCAGGGGATTCATAAAACATTTGAAAGTGTATAAATCATTTCACTCAGAAATATTAACTTTTAGTATCTTGGATATCATGTACTTAATGCCTTACCGAAAACTCGTGTTCTACAGGCTCGTCCTCAGGGTCAAATACAGGTCCGTTGGGAAAAGGAGATTCTCCTTCGTTAACATGACACATCTGTAAAAATACATCAATGACGTCAAATCCACGTAAAAGCGTCACGTTAGATATAACGTTAAAAACGTGTACAGTCGACATTCGATATATCGTGATTAAGCCAATTTTTAACTTTGAAATATGGTTATGTTCGTCTTGACCAACCATGTATTAATGCAGTTTATATGTCGAACTAAGAGGTGTATTTTGGTGACTTATGTCCACATGGTCTCGATTTATATTCCCGTGTATTTAAAATGTAAATAATTTTCCTTAATTAACATTTACATGTAAGCCTAATGTAGGCACCTGGCATCTTTTCACACAAAATAAACATTTTCAGGCACATATTTGATTTCAGTATCTTTAATAATGACTAACTGACAAAAGATAATTAAGATTAAAACTCACTGGATTACTTGATGGACCACTCTGTTCTGACTGAGAAGACGTAATAACGGCTGGCGACAGGTTCGGCATTGGTATCGACATAGGTGACCAATTATGCTGGTCATTCACTGGGGAGGCATCTGAAAATAATGCAATTTTATTATGGTTTCGTTTTACCTACATCGCACCGTCACATGCTAGGTCATTCTGGTGATATACAGCTTTTAAACTGTAGAAACAACGGTAACTGTGACATTGGTTAGATGGAAAACCACCTAACAGAAACTGGAAGTTATCGTCAGGACCCAGTCTTTAACCCATTCTTAATTATAGGTAACTGATGAATTGTTCGACAGTGGTCGGAAACACGTAGCAATGGACACGTTCCTGTCTGTTTAAAGATAACAGAAAGTAATGGTAACAAATTCTAAAAATAAAAACCCACCAAAACCAAATGAAATTATATGACAACAGCCAATCTACAGTAATTGACACTTACCTGCGGGCATTCTTTCCACGGCAGTATTTAAAGTTACCTCCATTGCCTCTGGTGTACATTCCTTTTCAACCACAACAGCATCTATAACATAATTACGTTACACTATAGATCTATAACTTTATGTCTGCGTTAAGCTACCAAAATTATGTTATGAAATTGAACATTTATCTTCAATGGAGGACTAAATTAACTGCGTTTAAATAGAGGATAATTGTTTTTTTCAGTATAAGATAGAAAATTAATCCATTGAGTGAACATTAGACGTTATAGTTTGCCTATCTTCAATCTATTGTCGGATGTAAGTAGCTTTGGCTTACTACAGTGACCTGAGCGGTAATCGAACCCGAGACATCCCGCTTGGAAGGCGAGGGTTTAAACCATTTAGTCAATGTATAGCAGAATTATGTGTAATTCATATACGTGTACTAGTTATACGGTAAGCCAGAGACTTGGTAGATCTATACGAGTCGGGTCATGCCACGATTTTTTCACATGTCATGGTACATAGGATATAGCTAATTTTCTTTGAAGTAGTTCCTATGCAATGCTTTTATTCACTTTAATCGTGCCTCAAATAGGGAATTCATTGATTAAATAGGCGTTACAACAAGTAAATCTACTGCAACAAAGAAATGGCGCCGCTTGACACAGGTTTAACTGTAAATCCATATGTAAACAGGAACGTCATGATCATACGTCATAATGATGTATAGTCTGTTTCACTGTTTGTCTTGTGTACTACGCTATGTGTAAAGCTTATAAATGTTATTAATACTCTTGATACATTATGAATGAGCTCTTACCTCACTTTTGAATAACTTTGTTAGAGTGTCTCTAACAATGGGAAAATACGCTGTCCTCAAAGACTCATACAGAGAGTCTGCCTTCCTGTGGTCCAATGCATGGCTTTCTCGTATCTTACATACCACTTCTTCTCTAGTTAGGCATCTACGGTGACTCTCCTCAACTTCCCGACTTCTCCTGTATAATAGCCGCGTTTGTTCTTCATAAATATAGTGTTCAAGAATGTTTTTGCACTTTTTTTGATGGCGTAGAAGTAATAAATAGAATAGAATAGAATACACGCTACAGCAATGCGTTTAGGTCCCCACTTCGGGTTTTCTGCCTTCAATCTTGCCACTTCTGTTATATCCTCCATCTCATCCCAAAACCAATTAGGATTTGGATCCTTTGACAGTGCTTTTTTTCATTTTGGTATTAACTGGACACCGATGTCAATAAGCGACTCCATTTTTTGTTTACACTTAACGGTAAAATACGTGACGTCACTTGCGCAAAAATCGTTTGTTTTGACGTCGCGTCATTTGGCGCCACCATTTTGGGACATTTTATTTGTGTTAATATATTGTTTGTTTATTTAAAGATCTGTGAGACGTTTTATAACCTGCATATAAGCTAATTTTGTAATAATGGGTTTTAATTTTAAGGTATGGCTGAATTATATATGGTTTACAAATCGGCCCACGATTTGGTTGGAAAACGGCCCTCGATTTGGGATCAGCCCTCGATTTTCGAAACGGCCCTCGATTTGGGACCGGCCCTCGATTTGAGTCCTACATATATATGATAAATAGAATAATCAATTCCTTTGAATAGATATGAAAAATATGTCACTCGAATGGGTTGTTATCTGGTTAAAAAACTCGTCCTGCGGGCTCGTTTTTTAACCAGATAACAACCCCTTCTCGTGATATATTTTTCATATCAATCCAAAGGAATTGATTATCCTCTATGTAATCAAACAAACTCAATGTCATAGTATCAAATGGTTTCCCATCAATTTCGGAACAAACTGCCAGACGGCACAGTGCATGCTGATTCCATAGAGGCTTCCAAAGCAGCCCTACGAGATTATCGCCAATAAGTTGGCAACTCTTCTTACCCGTCGTGTAAAAGCCGTTTTAGGATTCTACGACGTATTGATACAGATACAGAAATAGTATTAACTTTTCACATCTAAAAACGTTTAACGAACAATTCATGTAAACAATAAAGACTAGTCAGTTTTTCAGCGGAGTATGGTTCTATTTAGACCTAATTAGCAACCAATGATAACTGGTCAGAAATCTAGGTTGAAAGTCACATGCTTAAAACTGAATGGGCTCATTGGATATAGGGACAGACATATCAGTTGTATCTATTTACACGTTTCACTGGAGATGAATTGTTAGTGCAAAATTATAGACAAAGTCTCCAAGTACGATGACTGCATGTTTCTATTTTTAGATATGACATTTTGTATTAAGAAACTCCATTCATGAATGTAGAGTGGTAGAACAGTAGATGTATGCAATAATCTATTAGCAGCAGGATGGGGTTTAAATTATTGTTGGATAATTATGTAGAGGATATATTTTTAGTAGCTATATTTTACATGAAAGTTACTGTAATTGAATGTTTTGATTTTCAATCCAAGGTATTACAATTATTTGAAACCCTCACTTTTATACAAATTTCACACCCATCTACAGCATTTCTTCCAAAACGCTCTCCGCTGAATATATTTTTTAAAGATATTGCTTGTTTATATTGGGTTGAAGTCTTTTTTATATATACAGTGGTGAATCTGTTATTCTTTCCCGTTTAAACGCAAACGAAACGCAAACGCAAAGTACTAAAAGTTTATCGGGAAAGAATAACAGATTCTCCACTGTAAGTTGATTTTAGCAATGAATTGCAAGCGACTTACAGTACTGACAATGATCAGAAAGCGTCTTCAGGAGTTATCTAATCAGGGACTTAACTGTTTGCGCAGTACAAATGTTCCCATAACAGATTAAAATATTTCAAACCAGAAAAGGGTGTCAAACCCACTTGATGCTCGCCTGTTTAAAGTTTAAGTCTAAAAAACATCTTGTATCACAAGAAAATCAATTTTCAGTTTGAACTATTATTAATTTAATGTTGAGTCTTATTCTAGTTATAATAAACTTAAAACAACCCATGCAACCTTTAACCTGGCGATTTGTAGTCAAAACAACAAAGTCCAAATCGTGTCAAAAATTGACAAATATTAAAATTATTTTTAAATTTCAACTTCATAACATCAATGTTTGACCCCTAATAAACCTCCATAAAAAATTAAAGCACACTAGCACAAGTATTAAACTTTAAAACAACCCGTCCAAAAAACTTTAACCTGGTGGTTTGAAGTCGAAAAACCTAAGTCCAAAACTTGTCAAAAATTGACTTGAATTAAAATTATTTTTAAATTCCAACTTCATAACATCAATGTGTAACCCCTTATGAGCCTCCATACAAAATATCAGCACCCTAGCAAAAATATTAAGCTTTAAAACAACCCGTCCAAAAAACTTTAACCTGGTGATTTGTAGTCGAAAAACCTAAGTCCAAAACATGTCAAAAATTGACATAAATTAAATTATTTTTAAATTCAAACTTCATAACATCAATGTTTAACCCCAAATGAACCTCCATACAAAATTTTATAACCCTAGCACAAATATTAAACTTTAAAATAACCCGTCCAAAAAACTTTAACCTTGGCCACGCTCACGCCCACGCCCACGCCCACGCCGGGGGTAGTACACTAGCTCTGCTGTTCTACGAACAGGCGAGCTAAAAATGAGTATACTCGTCGCTAGTGCTGATATTGAATGCGTTAATCCAAGGTATAGGCAAGCCGTAGATTTTGAGACATTGGCGTACTTTCTATTTACTTGTTTTTCATCAACTTCTACAAGGTATATCAGATTTAGGTTAGAAGATATTTGATATTGTGTTACACCTTTGTTTAAATTCCTTGCAACTTTGATGCAATAAATATTATTGTATTTGGTACCAGAAATGTAATCATAATAACAGTGCATCCACGTTATCATTTCCCATATAAACTTATTACTTTTAACATATTGATTTAAGCATAAACACGTTAATTGATATTAATTATTATCCGACTTTTGTGTCCTGGCCGAATTACTTCTAGAGCATAATAGTTCTGAATGGTAAATAGCTAAGCAAAGTAATATCGGATATATATTCGCACACTGTCCTACTTGAGATAAGTATGATCCTTGTGAACCACGATACTGTTGCGCTAATTTTACCGATATTTTATTATTTCCCAATAAACGCATTTATAAACATAAACTATTATTTTTATTGCAAACAGGTTGGAGCCAGATCAGACGCCGGTTTAATAATGTTTTCACAATGATTTATATTTACTATCATATACATGGTCGCTGGTTTTCACTATTGTACACCTGAACTCATCGACCACAATGATTATCCCATTTTCGGTTTTTTAATGTTCCAATCTAGTATACTAAACATTACTCAGGCCAGATCCAGGAAATACTAATATAGTCAAACAACTAGGATAACACTTTTCGCGAATACCGATGCATCAAGACAATGTACATTTTCCTAAAGTACCATGGTCAAAGAGAAATCGCGTGTACTTGTAACTCATAACACATTGACCACTATATATGCTTGCAATTGATACATATATGGGTGATGCAATAGTGTCCTTTAAAATGACAAAGTCTTACCTGATCTTGTCCTTGGCTGTTTGTCACCATCACGAAGGAAACACAGTCTATGCTGTACAGTACCTTATAATAACTCACCCAACGAGGGGGACAACATCCTCCCATTATTTTAATTGCAGTGACAATCTTGACACCCAGGAAGCTAACCTGTGTTAATAAATGTACAATAAAGAACTCTTTAATGTTTGTCTGTTTAAAAATAGTAACCCTTTCATAATCAAATTATTCGTGAGATTTTCCCCTTCACTGCTTTATTGTCGTCTGCTTCTTCAATATTGTAGTCTTCCAGACACGTTTCAAGTTTAGATTTAAGGTTGTATGACTTAATAACCATCGATAAGAATGATAAACAGTTTGGGTCCTGATCAGACGCCGTAACGCGGCGTCTGATCAGGACCCAAACTGTTTGCAAACGCGCTTTAAAGCGTCATTGGGAGTGAAATGGTTAATGCAATGAATTGGCATGTAATCAATACAGTGGAGAATCTGTTATTCTTTCCCAATAAACGCGTTTACGCTAAAACTATTATTTGCAGTGCAAACAGTTTGGAGACAGATCAGACGCCGGGTAACCCGGCGTCTGATCAGGCTCCAAACTGTTTGCCACCAAAATAAACAAGAATTATCAGAATTGTCCAAAAGTTGTTCTTTTCTACGTTTTAGTGCTTAGCGTTTGCGTACGTTTGCGTTTAAACGGGAAAGAATAACAGATTCTCCACTGTATGTGTTTGTGAAATGGAATGCTTACTGATAAGAACATAACTTTCTCACATAACTACCCCTGTTTTTTATAGCGAACAACGATGACAAATATCCTTATCTGATCACTTTGATGACGTCAATATAACGTCAGTATTTATGACGGCGTTTTAACGTCACTGGGGTTCCAAAAAATGCATATTGCTTTTAAAAATATCTTAAATCGTTGGTAATGTGAGAACAAGAATCTGTCACTCGTCGATGTTTAAGACAAGTTGATCTCAATCTTGTCTAGAATAGAAAAGTTATTACGCTCGCCAAGGATGGCTTAATAACATTTCAATTCTAGACTCGTTTGAGATCAGCTTGTCTTAAACATCGACTCATGACAGATACTAAATATCTTCCAGGACTAAACTCTTGCATGATATGATCAAACTTTAACTGAGATCAAAACTTCTTGTGTTTTAGTGATGAGTACACATTACAAATATGATGTCTCTCTAACATGTTGTTCAAATTGATGGCAACCATTAACCCTTTACAGTGGATAATCTGTTATTCTGACGTCATTGGTGACGTCATACAGTGTAGAATCTGTTATTCTTTCCCGTTTAAACGCAAACGTACGCAAACGCAAAGCACTAAAACGTAGAAAAGAACAACTTTTGGACAATTCTGATAATTCTTGTTTATCTTGGTGGCAAACAGTTTGGAGCCTGATCAGACGCGGGGTTACCCGGCGTCTGATCTGGCTCCAAACTGTTTGCACTGCAAATAATAGTTTTAGCGTAAACGCGTTTATTGGGAAAGAATAACAGATTCTCCACTGTACCTCATAGCCTGTGTCTAGTTTTGAAGACAGGTGGCCACTTAAAGCAAGTTGAAAGTAAAGCAGAATGTACCTTAAGGCTTTACTTTCAGCCTGCTTTAAGCTGAAATCTGCTAGGTTATATAAAATATTTGTAATAGTTATTGTTCATATGGGTATAAACTGGAACTGTTTTCTTCAGCGGAGGAATAAATCATATTCGCTAAAAGTCGCTTTTATGGGGGAAAGTGTTAAATTCAGTCTATTCGACCTTTAAATAATCTCTACATGACTATGATTTTTGTCTCAAACAAGCCAAGTTATAAAATCTACTACGTTCACGGGCTTTCTGAGTTGAGTAAACGTTCCAATATCAAGTCTCTATCACATGTTTATTTAGTTCCTGAGTTGTGGCAAATGTAGAATACAACCTGTTTGAATTTAGAATTAAATTGATCTGAATCCAAGCTGTATGCCACTCGTCAGTAGATTTATTCTATCAAATTGTCCATTTATATGCAACTTGAAAAATAAACAGCAGACGACACATTTAAGCAGACGCTATTGCAGCCATAAAAAGGTTGGACATAAATGTCTTGTTTAGGCAAAAGCGGCAAGGGTCGCTGTAAGTCGTTGTTTGGAAGTCTGTTGTATGGAGGGGGCACTGTAAGAGATTTGAGCTGCTTCTCTCCCTCCAAGGGCTCACACAACTGTAGATATATATTTTGTGTTTTCGTGTGAGCGGATAGCTTATTAATGCTGTAGTTTTATAAAACAGTTCTCCCTCTCTTTAACGGATCTTGATTCAAGCTGTTTGCAAATGTAAGCCAAGTCTTAATTTTTCCTCTCTATAACGACTCCCTCCGAACAACGCACATGATATGTGTCTCCCATGTAGTGTCGTTGTAGAGAGGAAGCACTGTTTAATGATCTAGAAGCTTACTTTAACCCTAACCCCTATAACCCTTATGGTCCAGTTAATGTCACAAGAGTTAGCAGGTTAAGGTCATTAACGATACCCTTGTAACCCCTTTACTCCGAATGATGCTTAAAAGCGCGTTTGCAAACAGTTTGGGTCATTATTTGTTATGTACATACCCTAGTCAGAAGACGTGTGATCAGGATCCAAACGGTATGAGGAATATGTAAAAGCTTCAAAAGGCGTATCGGCGAGTTCAATTTGAGAAGATAATGTTGTTTCCCATTGCAAACAATTTTAACCAGATGAGTTGCCGGGTAATTCGGTGTCTTATCAGCCTCTAACTGTTTGTTACAGAGATTAGAACAAATTAAATTGATAAAGCTTTCTTAACCCTTTACCTGATAGCATTGTTTCTAGTATTGAAGATATGTGACTACTTAAAGCAGGTTGAACGTAAAGCAGAATGCGCCCCCATGCGCATTCTGCTTTACTTTCAGCCTGCTTTAAGCTATTAACTGCTAGATTAAGGACAGTATTAAATATGACACATATTCATTACGGTATAATTTGGAACTATTTTCTTCAGCGGATGAATAAAATGCAAGTGCTAAAAGTCGCTTCTATCAGGGAAAGGGTTAAAAGTGACATTAAACTAGACTTTATTGCAATGGATTTGTGTTTCCTGTTTGTTTATTATGTATCCGAATGAATATGTTTATATTTTACCTGAATGTATTGTAATGAGTTCAATGTTCCAGCAGTCCAGAAACCGCCGCTGCTAAAGCGGCAATTGGCTGCTGCCTGTGGGGCCACCCATTCGGACGATGCCGTTATTTGTTCGTCCGTTACACCGTTACTGCCATCCACAAGTGGGTCACTGCTGATCTGGCAACTTGGTGCTAGACACATATACAAAAACAAATACATAAACATTTATCCATTTATTAATATATTTGAAAGTGTAACATGTGATCTTTGGCATTAAAACGTACGGGCGTGCGTGCGAGCATTCGTGTGTGCATGTGAGTACATGTACTACGCGGTGTACAGTGGTGAAAACGTTATTCTTACCCAATAAACGCGTTTACGCTAAAACTATTATTTAAAATGCAAACAGTTTGGAGCCAGTTAAGACGCCGGGTAACACGGCGTCTGATCAGGCTCCAAACTATTTGCCACTCGAATACGGGAAAGAATAACCTTTACTCCACTGTATTCTCGCGTGTGTCTGTCGATTGTAAATACCCGTTATTGGTATCACTGTTTTGGTTGGAAGGATAATCAATGTAAACTAAAATGGAAACGACGATTACCGAAAACGAACTCTGATAGAAAAATAAACAAAAGCATTTTACATCGATTCGTACAGCATGTAGGACCTTAACCTTTGGTCTGGTCACCGCTCGTTTCAAAC
Organism: Gari tellinella; assembly: GCA_922989275.2. Lineage (NCBI taxonomy): Eukaryota > Metazoa > Mollusca > Bivalvia > Cardiida > Psammobiidae > Gari > Gari tellinella. The sequence goes on from OV277860.1 coordinate 30,489,913, forward strand.
GGCATTATGACCATTAGAGGCAGTTTGGAGTCAAACTAGACGCCAGATGACCCGGCGTCTGATCAGTCCTTATCCTGTTTGCCTCTCAGATTAAAATTAATCGTTAGACATTTCTAAATACAATGCCCCTCTCTACAACGGCCATCCAAACAACGACTCTCTCCTTACAATGACCCTTGCTTCAGTTCCCTTAACAAGACGTTACGCGGCGTCTGATCTTGATTCAAGCTGTTTACGTAAGCAAAGTCTTAATTTTACCTCACAATAACAACTCCTTCCGAACAACACACACACTATGTGTCTTCCATTGGGTGTCATTGTACATGTAGAAAGAAAGCGCTGTATTGATATTTTTACCTTTTTTAAAATACATTGCGTTAGAGTTTAAGCGTAATACAAATCTCCTCCGCGGTAAATGCGCACATGCTACATGTACAACGGCCATCCAAACAACGACTCTCTCCTTACAATGACCCTTGCTTCAGTTCCCTTAACAAGACGTTACGCGGTGTCTGATTTTGATTCAAGCTGTTTACAACTGTAAGCAAATTTTCATTCACAATAACAACTCCTTCCGAACAACACACACAATATGTGTCTTCCATTGGGTGTCATTGTACATGTAGAAAGAAAGCGCTGTATTGATAATTTTACCTTTTTTAAATTACATTGCGTTTGAGTTTAAGCGTAATACAAATCTCCTCCGCGGTAAATGCGTACATCACTACATGCTATAGTGGAGAATCTGTTATTCTTTCCCGTTTAAACGCAAACGTACGCAAACGCAAAGCACTAAAAACGTAGAAAAGAACAACTTTTGGACACTTCTGATAATTAATGTTTATCTTGGTGGCAAACAGTTGGGAGCCTGATCAGACGCCGGGTTACCCGGCGTCTGATCTGGCTCCAAACTGTTTGCACTGCAATAATAGTTTTAGCGTAAACGCGTTTATTGGGAAAGAATAACAGATTCTCCACTGTATACACCGATCGGAATGCCACCCGAAAATGAAGTCGAAATTTCGCGCATATACCCTTTTGCAATAAATTGTTCAAAACGTTTTGCTTATGATTTGATTTAGACTAGTCGGATTTTGGGGAAATCAAACTTCTGGCGGCATTTTTGGGGAAAAGTTGACAGGCCACCTTTTTATCATAATTAAAGTGTGCTGAATCCATTTAGGGTGCCTGTCACCCTCTCCGGTGCCTTGAAAGCCCAAAAATGGTAAAAAAACAAAATGGCCGCCAAAACGCTATTTATCGCTATTAAATCCAATCTTTTTGGGATTAAATATACCTAATACATCTGCTTCTCCTAATCTATATGGTTTATCACAACAAATATTCACAGGAATGTTCCTGGGTAGATTCTCCATCAAAAAATTGATAACATGAAGATTTCTGGTTGCCATGGCAACCAAAGAAAAAAATAGAGAAATCTTAAAAAAATAAAATTCTTTTAAAATAAATCACATGGTCCAAAGCCTAGATACTTTATTGATAACTGGCAAACCACATGTTAACCATAATTAAGTGATGTGAATCCTGTTTATTGTATGTCCCCCTCTCCAATGAAGTTGAAGGCCAAACATTGGTAAACAAATCAACAACACAAAATAGCCACCAAAACTCTAATTTTTCGTTATTCTATGCAGTCTTTCTTGGATTTAATACACCTAATACATTTTCCTCTCAACCACATGGCTGATAAGAACCAACTGCCCAAGACTATGTTTTTGGTCAATCTCTTTAAAAAATGATTTCATGCAGACTTTCTGTTGTCATGGCAACAAAAGTGAAAAATCAGGTTTTTCGTTATTATATCCAGTTATTATTGGATTGAAATTAATACTCCTAATACATATGCTTTTCCTTAACCTCATGGTTTATTAAAGCAAAACTTTACAAGAATGTTCATGGGGTGTATTTCCTTAAAAAAAATTAGTTGCCATGGCAACCAAGGTAATGAAAAAGAGAAACCTAAAAACCAAGAATTACAAACTTGTAACCCCCCCCCCCCCCCCCCCCCAATCTCCACACATAGTCCCAAAGCTTAGAAAATTGATGGATACTTACTTTTAACTAGTAGACCTCTATCAAGTTTATACCTGGATCTAAATTTTAGGGGTGTAACAATACACTCAGGGTATTTCAATATGTTACAAAATTAATAAATTGGCCCCGAACCAGGGTCAACAGTTGTGCATAGACTTATCCTCTATAGGAAAATAAATATTGTCAAAAACCACAAAGCTCAAGCTTGTATATTAGCATAACACAGCAGACCTTTATCTTGTCTGTTTAAATCATCGCCTAGGCTGATGGTTGTCCCCAGTGCCACCACAAACCGTTCAGTGTTTATAAAAACACGTACAACGCAGAGCTTAGACATTTTGTGTATAGTACGGCCTAGAAGACATCTATCAATCTTTTTAAAAAGCATATCTCCGTGATAAAAATTACCATTGCCCTATCGTTCTTGTAAGTTACTTTTATCCATGTAAGAACCTCGTGTCAAAAACCTGACTAGGCCCAAAGCTTTGATATCTAGTGTAAATCATCACCAAGTACAGTGCTCTCTACAACTACACTCAATACAATTATACCCTCTTTGCAACAATGCGTGTCACAGTTGCATAAACAACATTAATTTATTTCAATATACCCCCTCTAAACAACAAACACACCTTTTGACTTCCGATGGGTGTTGTTGTAGAGAGGGAGCACTGTAAAATTCTTCAAAGTTTGTAAAAATTTGCCATATGGTCAAACATTACTAATGAAAAAGTTTTTTTAATACATTGTCAAAAACATAAGGTGACACATACTAGATTTGTTTTGTAAAGAATAACGTTGTAGACCTCTGTCAGCTTTGTTAAGATCATAGCCCTGTTAAGGGTGTATCAATGTCATGAATTTGGGAACTTTTCAAAGTATATGAAAACACTCTATGATGGTTTTGTATTGAAGAGCTATTTAAGATGAATGAAAAAATAGAAAAAGTGTACATTTTGGTGAACAACAGTTGGCTCTACGGCCATGTAAAATTTACCCCACCCACTTCCTCTTATTTTGTCCTTTTCAAACAGCCCGCTTCAATAAAACCCATTTTAAATGAAAACAAATATGATAATTTGGTTTTGTGTTATTTATTTCCTATCTATGGTAGTATTTCTTCATACAAAAACTAATTTAAGAAAAAAAGGCACCAAATGTGAAAATTTATAAAGCTCTAAATATCATCGATATGGTATTTTTTTGTTAATTTTGTAAGGGGCGATAACTCTTTTTACTTTAATAACTCAAAATTTTCAACACTGACCTTTCAATTTCTTTTCATATTTTGAACTGCCTTAGTATGGGCTTTCATCTAGTAGAATATAAGAAAAAGTTTAATACTAGAACTATTTCATTTTCAAACTTTTTTACTTTTTTTCATAAAATAAAAAATCTAATAAAATCATGCCCTATATAAAGCATATTTTTGATATTCAAGGATCCATATTGTTCAAACCTGGTGCCTGCTTTTTCTAAATTTGGTTTATATATGTGAACATACCACCATAGACATGAAATAAATAAAGAAAACCCAAATTAACATTGTTGTTTTGTTTTGAAATAGATTTTACTGAAGCTTGTACTTTGAATGGGTAAAATTTGAAGAAAAAAATCCAAATTTGACATACCTTTTTCAAATTGCTGTAGCTAAAAAAAAAAGGACACCACCATATATATTTTTTTTCATTTTTTCATTCATCATAAATAGCTCTTCCAAAAATACAATGATAGAAAAAAAGTTTAATACTTTGAAAAAAATGGCTCATGACATTGATACACCCTTAACAAAATCGTACCCTCCCAGCGGCTGTTGTGTCAAATCCTTATGACACAGCTGAACTATATAGAGTCAGTATGGTTCTCTCGTTAAAGCATGTTGATCACACAAATAATGGTTCTTGGATAATTGAATAAAAAGCACCAGCTTCCAAGAGATGTGTTTCATGAATTTCTGAAATGGAAACTTGTAGCAGTTAGATCAAAGTGATGATTTAATCAAGTTGATCTAGACAAAAGCCATGGTGTGCTGAACAGAAAGAAGAATGGTGAGAAGGAATTATTTGTATCACAAAGACCACAACTGCCTTAAGAAAGTGAGTTTTATCGTATGATATTAGATCCACATAGCAAATTACAAGAGAAGTGTGTCACTTGAATTTTGACAAACAAATCAATATGTAATGTCATGATAATGAGCCGCATGCGGCTCTTAAAACCTATTCACAAGACTTCAGGGGACCACTGCATACCTCTTGTATGATCAGAAGAGAGTTATTTTCCAGCTGCAGTTAAGTTTCTGAACTCATATCAAATATTCTCTCGATGAAGGTGAAATGTTGAACTAGCACTACTGGTCTGCCCGATATAAGTTTATAATGTGACGGATTACGGTATCATGGCATGTATCTATGGACTGATATCATGGTTTTGCTGCACTATACATGTATCTGTCTCAAGAAGATACTATCTCTTTATAGCTGAAAAACTGTTGGTGAGATGATAAACCCAATTCACTCATCCAATACTTGTTGATTCTTCAGAAAGCAGACACAAGATATCGAAGACGAATTGGTGTCAGAACTTGAAGAGTATGCAGATTAGCCAATCATTGTAACAAAGGACTTAGCCATAAAATGACAATGAATTCCTAAATGCAAATGACAAAGGTAACGCAACGCATTTGTTGAGGAAAGCCTTTTGCCATGTAAGGACCGGAATGTCAGATTCCAATACCGTTGTAGAAGAACAAACCACTGATATTTTCATCTGTATTTGATACAGAAAAGATTATGTTCTAGAGATAGCAAACATACAGTATCAAATGCTGACCGGTCTATTATACAGTGGACTTGGATAAACCATAAGCAATTGTCTTTGCTGATAGCGCTTGCTAGGATATTCAGCCGTTCTATATCAGATTGAAACAGCAGAAATAATGTGTTCACAAATGTAGGCAACAACTGAACTACTATCATCATTATTATTGATGGGCATGCCTTTCTGATTGCCGTTATGAAGACACAGAAAGGTTCTACATTTGAAGATCTTATTGGTGTTTTAATAAACATGGCAGGTATTATAGGATGTCAATCAAATCTGAGGCATGTAAGAGAAGTGCCAAGTGTATCAGAACCAGTTGGGTGTTATTTGCTGATATAAGGTACCCCTGCCAGTTGATTTGGGCAATTCCAAGTAACAAGACTGACTTGTCAGGAGCTCTCTCTCTTAACAGGCTGCAGAGCTTGATCAACATGACCAAATCATAGTTGTGGCTAGTGGGTTCCCTGATGAGCAAAAAGTCAAAAGCCTAATCAAACAAGCCTGGTGTAGACACGTAAATACCCAAGCTTGACAAGAGGAGGATATCAACGGATTATTTTACTCTTTTCCCACAAGCGATGTTGACAAAATAGTTGTTCTGGTCAGATACACTATTGTTTTGATTCTTCTTCTGTCTCACTGCCATTCAATGTGTTACACCAAACTCTGGCCGAGAGAGCCGGGGTCACAGAAACGAGTATAATATTCCTGCTCACACTCTGTTGTATGACCTAACTGTCCTGGAAACCATTCCAGTCGTGCACGCTTTAACTCGAAGTGATTGACATCCTTCTTCCCTAGCCAAAGCAAATAGACTGCATAAACTGTTTTTGCAGAGCATCATGGAATGCGTAAAGCTTTGTACATAGAATTTTTCAATAAACAAATGCTAAAGATTTATCTGATAAAAAGTACAATATGGAACACGTTGACTCGTTAAACAAGACAGTGTCAATATCGACTGTTTCTCGAGTCCCATTCCTTATAGTCGGTCACAACAAGTCATAACATGTGAAGCATTCACATTTCCAGACATTAGAGTAGAGTGAATATCAATGGCTTTCCATCTTAATGATATTTACACCAATACCAACATCATACCCAAGTTGTGTTTGAAACTGACTTCCTGTAATTACTATACTAACTACAGTATATGATTTAACAGTGAAAATTTGTGCGGAATATCCCGCATACTGTCCAGTGTCCACATCACAATACAAATCCAAGGATAACGACAACTACCACTATGAATAGGAATTATATGATATTTTGAATGCAGTATGTCAGTTATAACTAACCAAGAATAACTACAGTAGTTACAACTGTATTCTTTAAAACCATGTTTGTGCCAAAAACAATGATGTCCATGGTAAACAAATTGAGACCAGATTAGACACCAGTTTTATCAATCTCCAAAATATTTGCCACTAAGATTTTAATACAAAGTCAAAAGTTTCCAAAAGGAGTTATTTCCAACATTTATTAAACTGCGAAGGCATTTACTTCCGTTTAAACAGGAAAGAAAACAGAAACACATTTATATCAACAAATTAGCCAAAGTGGGTGGGAAATTGATATTTGAATGTAATATAAACGAAAAAGACACTACAAAACCGCAATACAACTCCTTACCAAATTTTTTGAAAGATATAATACAAGCTTGGTCAAATATAAATTTCGACAGTAAACCAGAACAAATGAAAAAACAGATACTATGGAATAACTCATTTATAAAAAACAGTAATAACACCTTATTTTATAATGAATGGTACTCAAAAGATATCAAATGCATAGAAAACATTTTTGATAATAGATACAAGTCATTCTACACCTTCCAGGCTCTAAAAACAAAATACTCTCTTCAAACCTCAGATTTCCTAAAATATTACACTTTATTAGAAAGCATACCGAAACTATGGAAACAAAAGCTCAAAACAGACAACATAACTGATAATGAAATACAGGAAAATTTAATACAACAATTCCAAAAGTCCAACAGTAATAATAAATTTCTGTACAATAAAATGATAAAGGAAATACAAAATAAAAACATAATAAAACCTCATATTAAATGGGAAGAGGAAAACACACATATCAACTGGAAAAGTGTGCACAGCGTACCATTCAAAGCCGTAATTGATACAAAAATACGAGCTTTTCAATATAAATATATAATGCGAATTATACCAAACAATAAATTCCTGTACAAATGCAAACTAGAAAATTCAAGCTTGTGTGACTTCTGTGCCATGCACATAGAATCAAATAAACACCTTTTCTGGGAGTGTCAATATTCAAGAGCACTGTGGACTAACCTAGAGGTATACCTAAACGATAAACAATTAAATATAAAATTAAACTACATGCTAATATCATTTGGATATACCGATTGGAGTAGTTTCTCAACTTTATTAAACACCATACTGATTTACGCAAAATATTTCATTTATAAAAATAAATATGCAAAAACAATTCCTTTATTCCAAAATTTTATAAAATATCTGAAACATGTTGAAAACATAGAGCGAATGATTGCAACAGCAAAAAATAAAGTAGAACAACACATCGGAAAATGGGACAAAATACAATTGAACCTTTAATATTAACAAAACGACTGCAAACTAAGGAGTGAAACTTTATTCTATTCCCAAACTTTCTGCCCTTCTCTCTCTCGCGACTCTTCTTTTCTGACTATATATAAATTATTCCTTGTTGTACATAAACAGAAAGAAAATACATTAATTTAGAACTAATAGGTACTATATAGAAATGTGTCATTTTGTTATTTGTATTTGTTTTGTATATGTATATCGAGAAATAAAATATTTAATAAAAAAAAAAAAAAGGAAAGAAAACAGTTTCCCATTGTAACATATAAGATAGTAATTTAAGTAGATCATGATGCATTGTAAATAGTAATTGTACTCAACTTACTTTAAATGCAAAAATGCTCCTTATCCGCCAATTTCGCTATGGTTATTTTGTACCTATGTACAATGTATAAGTGATTTATACATGTACTAGGCATACAAAAGAACCATGGGCTCCATTGAAGAATAGTTGGGTATCGCCCGGATACCTCTATATCCGCTTCTCTCTCTCTCTCTGTGATGTCCAATTAGCCCAAAGTTAGCAAATTTTGACAAAATTAAACCAACCTGATTTTAACTTTGGTTACCATGGCAACTAAAAGTCTGCATGAAATCATTTTTAAAGAGATTGACCCAAACCAAATCAGTGTACAGTTGGTTGTAATCAGCCATGTGGTTTAGGAGAGGAAAATGTATTGCGTATTTGATCCAAGAAAGACTGCATAGAATAACGAAAATTAGCTTTTTGGTGGCCATTTTGTGTTGTTTTTTATCCGTGTTTGGCCTTAAACTTCATTGGAGAGTGGGATAGGCAACACACTGAATTCAAATCACAATTATGGTTAAAAGGGGGTCTGTTATATATCAATAAAGTATCTAAGCTTTGGGCCATGTGATTTATTTTACAAGAATTTTATTTTTTTAAGATTTCTCTATTTTTTACTTTGGTTGCCATGGCAACCAGACAGACATGTTCATGTTTTCAATTTTTTGATGGAGAATCTACCCAGGAACATTCTTGTGAAGATTTGTTGTGATAAACCATATAGATTAGGAGAAGCAGATGTATTAGGTATATTTAATCCCAAAAAGATTGGATTTAATAGCGAAAAATAGTGTTTTGGCGCTCATTTTGTTTTTTACCATTTTTGGGCTTTCAAGGCACCTGAGAGGGTGACAGGCACCCTAAATGGATTCAGCACACTTTAATTATGATAAAAAGGTGGCCTGTCAACTTTTCCCCAAAAATGCCTCTTACATTTTTTTGGAGCATATTTCTGAGATTTCCGACCAGTCTAATTCAATCAAATGCTATTTCATACATTCATAAGTTTATTACCTGCTCCCTCTTTTCCGTAAAATCGTGCGCCTTGAAGGGGAGTTGCCTGTCCCCAACATGCATAGGAGATAGTAAGACCAAAGCATGCATTGGTGATGCTCTGTACAACCAGGCTATTGCAGCCCTCTGTCATCGTGCACAAACTGGCACACTCGGCAACACTTCGTGCTGCTACTTCGAACTTTACGAGACTGATATAACAGAGCTGGTCAACAAACCACTCATCTAAGATGTAACCCTTGTTCAATAATCCTACCACGCTTTCAAAATATGTATAAGTCAAGATACCAAAGAACAACAGCTTCGTGTGTCTGTGTAGCATAGCCATATTTCACAACTGGCCGTCAGTTTAAAAAGCACCACTGCATCTCAGGTTTATTAACATGCAGACTAAAATGCTGAATAATTTATAACAATTGTTAATATATCCATTGAAGACCCCAAGAGACTTTCTTATCGTATTGCGGCTCTTGGGCTTATTTGTGATTGAGATTCCATTGTTTGTTTGACAGATATTATCACCCCTGTAAAGAACTAAAAAGACAGAAAGGCCGGTGGTTTTGATCCCTTGCGCTGTTTCGCAACGAATGTGATATCTCAAAATCATCTTCCTGAAATCATCATCTTATCTCATCATCCCTGATCATTAATCGACACTATGGCCTTTTCTGTGTCACAATGCCGTAAAGCTCTACTCATCCACCCTGGCTAACATTTATTTTAGATGTTGTGACCGGAGATTGTTATGGAACAATTATGAACTTTTGCATATTTCAATATATCATCGTTAAACATAAAATATCTTACAACGGAGATTGTTATGGAACAATTATGAACTTTTGCATGTATCAATATATCATCGTTAAACACTATATATCCTCCAAACATCGTTTTGAACCTTTTTTGCAGGTATATGTACAGCGAAGAAAACGTTATTCCCTCCCAATAAACGCGTTGACGCTAAATCAATTATTTCCATTGTTATTGAACAATTATTAACTTTTGCATGTTTCAATATTTCATTATATTTACATTCACCCTGTAAAGTCTCTATGTAATCGTATTAAAAATATGCAGGTCAATTCTCGATGAACCTACGAATCGAATCCGGTTCCAGCCAGTTCGAAAGAGGGCGGAGTCTCCGCCGAGAAGAAAATCTTCCATACGGCGGAGAGATACCGACCAAGTTAGGATCTACTTTTAGATTATCCGTTTTGGTATCTCGAAACCCCTATTTAAAGTCGCAGACAGTTAAATTAAAATCAAATTGCGATAAAAAAAATTAAATGCTGTTTTTAAGGGAGGTTATCATATTACGCTCCGTCATTAAAGCTGTACGCGTTCTCTCCTTTCTCCGAGTGATTGGTGTTCTATTTATAGATTAGTCAAGTTGTCTTCCAATTACGGTTTGAAATTGACAAGTTCAAACGATTTGTTTACCAGAATTACATAGGGAAGTCGCTCAAACATAAAGCAAAAGAATGCATTCACACTTACTAAATTGGTAACGTAACATGTTCCGTTATGACATATTGAAACTAGCCTATGTGTAATGGATATGCCACGGATAGCCGCGGGTGTGTGTACACGCTGAATGTGTAGTCGCATTTCAGCGTTGCTATTCGCGTTGCTATGTGTAAAGCGTGTATAAAAACTTGCGCCACCTAATTGTTTAAAATATGCTTTGATAATGGATATTCAGATTTAAACTTTTGTTTTAGTTTCTTACGAGCGTGCTTAAAGCACAGCGAGAAAGTTTACTGCGTAAAACCCTGAAATTATCATGCAAATACAGTACATGTAGTAAGGACTACTTTTGACACCATATTTAGAAACTGGAATGGCTATTACATCGATATTACATCTATCAAACCCATTTGGCCGGTAAATGGTATATTCATATACATGAAAACAAATCTGGTCAAACTACACATTAAATGGATGACAGAAAATAAAAATATAAATATAAGGAATAAACAACATCTTTTTGCAGCTCATGACGGTATGACTACATTAGCTTCGCAGGGGGTAAGTTTTGTAAACGCCCGAAGGGCGTTTTCAATAAACTTATCCCCCGAAGCTAATGTAGTCATACCGTCATTAACGTCAAAAAGATGTTGTTTATTCCTATAGTGAAACATAATATATCCTACACCTTGATTGTTATGGAACAGTCTGCCCTCGGCAGCTGTTAAGTCTCCATACTGGGTATTCTTCAAGCAGGAACTACAGTGGAGAAAACGTTATTCTTTCCGAATAAACACGTTTACGCTAAAACTATTATTTGCAGTGCAAACAGTTTGGAGCCCGATCAGACGCCGGGTAACCCGGCGTCTGATCAGGCTCCAAACTGTTTGCCACCAAGATAACATGAAATATCAGAATTGTCCAAAAGTTGTTCTTTTCTACGTTTTAGCGCTTTGCGTTTGCGTACGTTTGCGTTTAAACGGGAAAGAATAACAGATTATCCACTGTACCTCCTAATGATTCCTGGGCTGTGCCGGTGTAACGCAGTAGAATGATCCACCCCTGCTAAAATGACCCATGGGTAATGTCACTACATAGAACAGTGACCCGGATAATTTTACGTAGAAATATGACCCCAGACCGTAGGAAAAGGACCCCATCGACTCGTAGAAGATTGACCCCTCGCGGTTTGGGGTCATTTCTCTACGTAGTATAAAGATCCGGGTCCTTTTGCGGGGGTGGGACATTCTACTGCGTTACACCGGCCGCGGCCACCGTAACCGGAGAGGTTCAGGTTAAAGGGGCGAAAACGAAGCTGGTAACTCTTGACTATATGTTTCTCTCTGTTAACTGTCCTACTTTTTTAACCTATATATTATTTCACTTTTTCTTATTATTCTGACATAACACCCGTCGCATAATAGTCAAGTGTGACTGTGATGACGTACCATGTAGATGTAGATTGAGCATTTAAAATTGTTTATAAATTGTAATTTTCTACATTTCATTGCATTGCAATTGCGTTTCGTTTGCGTTAGCACAAGAAAGAACAACATCTTCTCCACTGTATAAACAATATAAACATGCCCTGGTACAGAGGGTGTGGGGGACGGGAGCCAGTATCACCTCCCCCATCCTCCCTGGAAAGGGAGAGAAGAAAGAAACACTGAATTTGTCGTGAACAGTATAAACATTGTAGAAACAGGAAATTTATTTAAACATTTGACGAGTCTGTTTTGTCTGAGTGAATATCGTTTGAAGCCTGATAAGACGCCGGGTAAACTAAATGTGATTCTTTGAAAAAAACGTCTAATCCACCGTTTGCTAAATTTTTTCGCTTGGATCCCTATTGCGAAAAATCGCTGGATCCGTGCCTGACAAAAAAAATACCCTGTTTAAATTGTTAACCCCTTCACTGCGTTACCCCGAACGCAATGTTTATTGGCAAACAGTTTGGATTCTGATCAGACGCCGCGTAACGCGGCGTCTGATCAGAATCCAAACTGTTTGACACTCTTTTCAACATTTCTTAAGTCAAAATACCTAAAACTTAACTTTAAAAAATAAAAGCAGACGACAATTGTCTAAAATTGATGATGTCACGGCAGTGAAGGGGTTAACGGCCAGCTATGAGAATTGATTGCTGCAAAAGTGTTATGGAAAGAGGAACTTCTATGACTGCACATTATTTATCATTTTTAATAAACGAGTTGACTAAAATAATATGACGCGAGCCTTGGTGAGTGTCATATTCATTTAAGTCAACGAGTTTATTAAAAAGGATAAATAATGAGCACGATAGGGAGATTCTATTTATCACATAACAATTTAAGCACCTATTAAATTGATTAAAGCCACAGTTTGTAGACCCATCTCTTAATAGATTTTCCGCCAAAACGTTACGTTGTTTACGTTAACTTCATAGCAAATGACGTCATTTTTGACCCGCTACATGCAGCGCTTGTGGATGAACAGTTTGGGCCGGAGCCAAACCAACGATATTCAACTAGTGGATTACGATATTTATACAATGGCTTTAAGCAACTCCTAGACCGCAGATTATGTGATAAATATGCGAATGACAATGGATATTTGTGTCATTTGTTATGAGTGTACGTCGCTTTAACAGTAGTTCAGTTACATCATGACGTCCAGCTTATTACAGATGGAAGAAGACATAGGAAGCCCTTTATGATCTGTTTCAGGCACAATTCGGCAACTAGGTAGAACCATCGTCATTCCACAAGGCCAGCTGGAAGGTAGTTCACACATGCAAAATCCGAAGGACCCAGACCTGGATTCGAACCCAAGGTAGCGAGTAGCCTCGTGATTGTAAGTCACAGTGACTATAACCACTAGGCACTGCCCTCCGAGAGACAATTTTTCATTGAAATACAAGCGACAATGTAATTCAAACATGTTCGATACTTGTGTGTGTTGATTCCCTGTTATATGTCCATTTCATCGTTGGTGGTAAGAAATTGTTTCCCTATATAATGCTCTTACATGATCAAATCTATCGTGAGGTTTTTACCCCTTCGCCGCTATATTTTTGTCGGCTTCAATATTGTTGTCTGCAATATCGTTTCAAAGTTAGATTTCAGACAGTATACGCTCGTAACTGACATAATTTAAAAACAAATGTTCAGATCGGTACGCGGCATCTTATTAGGATCAAAACTGTTTGCAAATTCGCTTTATGACGTCAATGAGAGTGAAAGGGTTAAGAACTGGTGGTTACAGTGGATAATCTGTTATTCTTTCCCAATAAATGCGTTTACGCTAAAACTATTATTTGCAGTGCAAACAGTTTGGAGCCAGATCAGACGCCGGGTAACCCGGCGTCTGATCAGGCTCCAAACTGTTTGCCACCAAGATAAACAAGAATTATCAGAAGTGTCCAAAAGTTGTTCTTTTCTACGTTTTAGTGCTTTGCGTTTGCGTTTAAACGGGAAAGAATAACAGATTCTCCACTGTATGTGAATACTGATGCGAATAGAATTAATTTGACTATATCCATGGGCACCAACATGTGTTATGTACACAGTTGAGCAATGCTATAGTTATCAGATTCAATAAGAATCATTACTCGACGATTTTGTCCCCAGAGACATTTCTACTTCGCCGCAGTTCTGGGGCTTAACTGCCATAGGGAATTGTTTCTGTTTTATTAAACCTCTGCCAAGAACTAAACTTTGAGGAAGGCAGCACGGTTGTTTTGGTCCCATGTACTGTTGCGCGATGCATGAGATTAACCAAAATCACCTTCCTGAAATCATAATAATCTCATTTCAACATCCCTCATTAATTCATCGGCACTTAGTAACCTATTTTGTGTCGCAATGTCGTAACATTCAACTCATTCATTCATCTATCCATCGACGATTTAGTCCGACATATTTTGGGGAAAAGGGTCAACAAGTTTTATTTCTTAGGACGGGGTGGTTCGGGAAAAAGGGGTTTGTGAAATGTTGGTCTCGGTCTTTTAGCCCATTCACCTCCGGAAACTTATAATGAAAACTCCCTGTCTCCAATTAAGTCTAAGGGTTGTACTTTGACATGAGCATAAGACTCTGACGTACTTGTTTATAAATAAACCGAATAGCCATTGCAAACAGTCTGTTAATGATCAGGCGTCAAGCATTTTGACTTTCTGCCCACGGTTCTTCAACTTCTTCAATCCGCATTCTCGCTAAAACCCAAGAGGGCGTTCACAGCGAGTACTGTTACAGTGGATAATCTGTTATTCTTTCCCGTTTAAACGCAAACGAAACGCAAACGCAAAACACTAAATTGTAGAAAATAACAACTTTTTGAAAATTCTGATCATTGATTTTAAGCTGAGTGGCAAACAGTTTGGAGTCTGATCAGACGCCGGGTTACCCGACGTCTGATCTGGCTCCAAACTGTTTGCAGTGGAAATAATAGTTTTAGCGTAAACGCGTTTATTGGGAAAGAATAACAGATTCTCCACTGTAATCTTGTATTAACCCCTTCGCTGCCTTACCGCGAGTGCAATGGTTATTTGCGTGACGCGGCGTCTGATCATGATTCAAACTGTTCAACACGTGTTACAATGTTTATTAAAAAATAAAAGCAGACGACAAGTGTTTGAAATTGATGACGTCATAGCAGTTAAGGATCTTCTGCACTTACCACCGATATCACCATTGGAGTAGTAGTCTTTATATGAATACTTATAACATGATAACAATTCAAATATTCTTTATTTTCTCAGTTTGCATAAAAACAAATACATGAGAATTTTCTCTCATACACATTCAACACATTTGGCAGTAGTCCCCGTTTTTGTTCAGACATTAATTAACATTTAAAATTGAGAAAATGGTATGTCCACTACGAATGGTTTGGAAACTAATCGCCGTGGCAATGTTCTACAATGTACAGAATGACAATATATAAAAAGTATCTAAGTGGCAAATAGTTTGGAGCATGATCAGTCGCCGGGTTACCCGGCGTCTGATCTTGCTCCAAACTGTTTGCAAATGACATACAGAGCTTAAGCAGAAACGCATTTATTGGGAAATAATAACGCTTTCTCCACAGTATACATATAAGAGACCGGTTTTCAGTCAAATAGCTAACAAACAACGTTGTTAGAGCAATCAGCTGTAGCCTGCGTATTCTCTTAGTGCAATGATTTGCACCGGTGTCTAAACAATTATTTAAGAGGACATAATTATACATTTGTACAAAAAATTAACTCTGACAACACCGTAGGCGATTGCAGTCAACTTTGCAAATAAAATTGTATGCTAATAAAATACCACGTAAGTCGGTGCCTTGTCTGGATCCATACTGGTTGTTGCTCTCTTTCATATTTTGCGGTCGTTTTGCTTAAAACCAATTACTCTAACACACATCCCACACACCCGATATAAACAAAGCTTCTCAACGACTATCAGTGTCCGATTGCACGGTAAAACACTAGTATTAAGTAATTATTTCGATTCTAACACTTCAATTTAACCACATTTTGCGCCGAAGCAACGGCGCTACATTTCTTGCAATGTTATGAATTTCTTATTTCTTATTCTAACACAACTCGCAGAGACCTCTATATTTATTAACCCTTTGAACCCTAGTCCCGCATATAGGCGTACTTTTCAAACAGTGCACACGTGGATAGTACACTTGTCCTATGCAAACAGTGAAGACCCAGATCAGAGGGCTCCGAAAGGAGCCCTCTGATCTGAGTCTTCACTGTTTGTCATAATACCAAACATTGACAAAAACAACCCTTAAACGTCAGAAATGGACTAGACTAAAATGGAAACTGGAATTGTCCATTTAAAGTTTCAGGGAGGAAAGAGTTAACAAGGAAGGACGCAACTGTGTTTGAATTCTAAATTACAAAACGCACTCGCTGTAACGGTCAAAAAGTGGCGTTACTAACGTAATATGGCTTCAAAAATGCGTAGGCCAAACATGTAGCGCTGCTGTGTCGGTGTAAAATTGTTGTTGAATTGAAGAGTTAGAATAGAAATAATAAATGCATCTCCTTGAGATGATAACTGTATTCTAATTAAAAGGTAGGTCTACCGTGTTTTAAAGGGTTTATTTAGTGTGTCCTAAAAATATAAAATGTCCCTCTAAAGTTTTGGCAAGGGGACACGCTGTCCCCAAAATTTTGGACCTAAGCACAACATTGACACATTATAAGATCTGCGTAGTCTGCTCACCACTAGACGGAACCTTCCTTCAACATTCAGTGCAGTCGTCATTCTTTCCCTACAGTTTTCATAAGACAAGTGCACATGTAACTCTTGATACATCTAGGTATATGATTTGTTCATGACGAGTATAATCGTTGCTAGGGCTCAATGTGTTAAATGAAGGATATGGCAATTCATTGAACATGTTGACGGTTCGTTTTAATCTTGGTATCAGAGAGTGGGCACCCTGGTTAGATGTCGGGTTACATGGGGTCTGATCTAGTTCCAAACCGTACATGTACCTGTTTAAGTATAAATGTATTTATTTGGTAATGAATAACGTCTGTTCCACTGTACTGAATATTTACACCTTCCCTGAAGCTTCATTGTAAATATTTTCAACAGGATTTGTGTTGCTGAGCGCGTCATCTAAGTGATTGTATGTGTCTTCATTACATTTTGTATTGTATACATTGTCTGTGGAACCCTTTGTCTCCACATCACTGTTAACCTGGTTGTAAAGACTCGCGTCTTCGTCTAGCTTCTTAGAAGTACCTTCCCCAAGATGTGTGTTGCTTGACTGACGTGGTTTATTCTCTACACCTATCTGATCGTAGGTGTCATTGCTTTGTGTTTCGTGCGGTTTTAAAAGTCTCTGTTCCTCATGCTGTTGATCTGTCTGTTTGCAATCGTCAGCTGACACATACCGCTCATTGTCTTCAAGGAAATAGTGACCAGTTTCCTCCTCTGTGGGCTGAGGTTCTACGGATGGTTCCTTTGCTGTCTGTCTTGAATTTCTGCAAAGAAGTAGACCGTTTATAAGAGTTCCGGTTGGGAGGGAGTTACGATTATTTAAAAAATTGATTCGCGTTAAATTTAAATTGTCTAGTTGAGACTTTTATTATATCAAAACATATACAGCGCTCCCTCTCTACAACGGCACCCAATAGGACACAACAATTGTGTGTCTTTCCGAGTGAGTCTTTATAGAGAGGGACATTGATTTACATTTGCAACCAGTTTGAAATTAGATCAGACGCCGCGTAACGCATCTGATCAGGACCCAAACTGTTTGACACTCTTATCGATATTTATTAAAGCAGCATTGTGTTTTAGGGAAACCTGCATAAAACTGTTGTTTGGGATCCCATTAGAACTACATGAGACGTGATTCTTTCACAAAAAGCGGCTTTATCTAAGAAATTCGCTTTTTATTTTATTTTTTTAATATATGGATGTAACATCCATTAATTTGACCTTGCGAACGGAAAGAAGGACAACTCTGTAAATACAGGGCTCCAAATAAGGGGAGTATTTCGAAAACTAAAATATTGATTTCTGCTTTAAAACCAATGGTGTCATTACTCATTAGAATCGCCTCGAAGAGACAATTCTAATGAGTAGTAACACCATAACATTCGGTGCTGAAGTGAGTGAGTAAATGTTGGATTTGTTCAGTTTACTTCCGCTTGTCTGGAACACTGGAATGAAGTGGTTAACCCTTATTCTGCAGACGTGTCATGTGCAAAATGTGTTTAGTTTAGATTTATGCATAGTTTTGATTAAACAAACATTAAGACAATTGTCAAACAATTTGGATCCAGATAAAACGCCGCGTTATGCGGCGTCTGTTCTAGATTCAAACAGTTTATAAACTACGTAAAGTTTCGACCAGCAGGCACATGGTTAACCAATGAGTTAACTGTGAAGTTGATCCCGGCTGTATCACGTGACACTAAGCCGTGTAGTAATGTTTATGTCAGGCGTTCTATTTTCGGTTTGTTATGGTTTTAAACTGCTCGTTTTGGTGATTTAGGTCTGTCTTCAACATTTCATAGATCAGTTTGGCCCATAAGAATGTTCAAACATTATTATAAACCGTTATTGTATTTCAGACATTAAAAAAGATCTGAAAACACAATGGGACTTTAAGTCATATACATGTAACCTTAAATATAACTTTGAAACGTGTCTTGCAAACAACAATACTGAAGACAGACGACAATAACGCGATGAAGGGATAACATGAAAGGGTAAATGAACGAGTATTGAGAAAGCAATAATATATATATTTAGCAGTCTAATTGATTTATATTTGTCTACCTTCTACACAGGACTATGACGACGATCACTGTTAAAACAATCACGGTAGCCGATACAGAGCCAATAACCAGACCTGCAATATGAAAATAAAAATGTTAACTTAACCCATTATACAGTGGAGAAAACGTTATTCTTTCCCAATAAACGCGTTTACGCTAAAACTATTCTTTCCTGTGCAAACAGTTTGGAGCCAGATCAGACGCCGGGTAACCCGGCGTCTGATCAGGCCCCAAACTGTTCGCACCAAGATAAAAATTAATTATCAGAATTGTCCAAAAATTGCACTTTTCTACGTTTTAGAGTTTTGCGTTTGCGTTTCGTTTCGTTTAAACGGGAAAGAATAACAGATTCTCCACTGTATGTTAAAGTTGTTCAGATCTCGACATTCCTCCTTTGACAATTGACCATTTAATATTGATTCATTGGCTGTGTTTATGTGATATTTGATAAAATTAGAAGTGAAACAAACAATGGAGACCCCTCACCAGGCATCGCTGTTGACAAAGTATTGACTTGAGAAATATTGAAATGATGGCAAGCTGTTTGGATTCTGATCAGCGTCTTATCAGGATCAAAACTGTTTGCAAATAAACATTGTACTTTGGATGAGGCCATGAAGAGGGTATATGAATCCTTGGGGCATGGCAGTGATGTTGATATATAACCTTTACCTAAACTGTACCTGTGAATAGTACACTAATGCAAAACAGTAAAGTCCCTGATTAGAGGGTTTCTGTAGAGCCCTCTAATCAGGGACTTCACTGTTTGTCATTTTGTAATATTGTTACATCCCACACATGTGTTCTATAAAATAACATAGCGACGCGGCGAATGACATACATGTATGCGATACCTAGCTTCTGCGCTAGGGAGTAGATTCTTTGGCTGAGAGGTTATGGTATTGGACTGTCACGCCAGCGCCCCGGGTTCAATCCCCGCTCTGGGATTCTCAATATCCAATGTGGATTTTTCTGCTATGCTTCGATACGGGAGTGTCTCGTCAGAATATACTATAAAAAATCCTAAACAGTCTAACATGGACCAGCCTTTATTGTAAACTGGAGTTGAAGTTTCAGGGGATAATGAGTTTAATTAATTAATACATATTAGTATAACAATATGGAACAGTATACAAGCATTGCTCAGTATAGACAACTTAGTTAAACACATGTTCGGTACACCAAAGAAGAAAAACAGTATTATTTCTAACTCAAACAAATTATTTGCAAAAAGTTTGAAACCAGACCAAACACGTCCTGATAACCCGGCATATGATCAGATTTCCAACTGTTTGCCATTTACATGTACTATAAAAAGAATAGACAACATTTTAAAACTCTACTATTGTCTACTTTAAGTACATAAATATGTTTTTTGTTTCATTTAAACGAGGAAGAATAATTTCTTCTCCACAGTACAAACCCAAGTTAAATGTGTTCCCTTCGTCCTCAACAGTGGATTGCCGTGGCGTGTCTAGAGTAGTAGAAGTCGTGTCTGTAAGCAAATCATGTGAGCAAACAATAGGAGCTAAACTATTTGGTTAACCGTTTTGTGCCTATCAACCACATAAGTATAAAGTTTAACCCCTCTAAACCGGTCCCTCTAAATACCGGAATTCTCTTTAAACCGGACACATTCTTTGGTCCCGTTTCCAATCCTTCTTTATTTTAACCTATTACACCATTAATAAGCCTTTTTACGTCTTTGGGTTATCCCTACACTGAAGAAATTAGTTAATACATTCTAGCAGATGATAGCTTTAACAGGAAACCTCTCTAAACCGGAACCTATTCTAAACCGGAAACCCATCTAAACCGGAAATTGTGTTGTCCCTACACATGTCCGGTTTAGAGGGGTCTCACTGTACAGTAGCAAACAGTGGAGATGCTGAAGAGATGCAGCATTTTTTCGGTGTCGATAGTGGTATCTACTAGTAGCTATATATTTCATACAAAAGGACCATTAGCATGGACAAGCACTGTATTGTGTATATCCCTTGTTAATCTACAAGTAAATGTTTAATGAAATCTTACAGAAAGCAGATAGGGAGAGTACATTGTAATATCCAGGTATGTATGGTTGCATGTGAGTACTAATATAAAACAAAACATATACACATGCTGTTACAGTGGAGAAAACGTTATTCTTTCCCGTTTAAACGCAAACGAAACGCAAACGCATTGCAATAAAATGAAGAAAATTACAACTTCTTGACCGTTCTGAATGTTGATTTTAACCTGGAGGGCAAACAGTTTGGAGCCTGATCAGACGCCGGGTTACTCGGCGTCAGATTTGGTTCCAAACTGTTTGCATTTGAAATAATATATTTAGCGTAAACGCGTTTATTGGGAAAGAATAACGTTTTCTCCACTGTATCCTGTCCCATCTAGCGCATTTCTGCTCCGTCTGATGCTGTCTAATGTAAAGAACAATCAATTGTCTTACGATGGATATGTCGTTCTAATTTGCCGGTTCACTCTCAATGGCGCCTTAAAGAGCGTTTGCAAACAGTTCAGATCAGACGCCGCGTGACGCTGTTTGAGACTCTTATCGATATCTTTTAAGTCATACAACCTGAAATCTAACCTTGAAACGTGCTTGTAGACAACAATATTGAAGCAGACGACAATAAAGCGGTGAAGGGGTAAATAACTCACGAATAATTTGATCATGAAAGGATTAAACGAAACTTTTATAAATGCTATGCAAAATACATGTACAGTGGAGAATCTGTTATTCTGACGTCATTAGTGACGTCATACAGTGAAGAATCTGTTATTCTTTCCCGTTTAAACGCAAACGTACGCAAACGCAAAGCACTAAAACGTAGAAAAGAACAACTTTTGGACAATTCTGATAATTCTTGTTTATCTTGGTGGCAAACAGTTACCCGGCGTCTGATCTGGCTCCAATCTGTTTGCACTGCAAATAATAGTTTTAGCGTAAACGCGTTTATTGGGAAAGAATAACACATTCTCCACTGTATGCAATACAATGCAGATAATGCTATTTTTTGGAAATTGTATTTATAACATTTAATCTGAAGCAGTCTGATGCCCAATGAGATGCACAGTTTCTGCAATGATCTGACCCCAACTCATTTCCAACGGGCATGAGGAGTTTAGTATAACCGTGTTTATGAGATGAGACTAACATCTTTATCACAGTAACCGGTTTGGAGAATGGAGTGAGAAGCAAACAACAGGAATAAATACGTTTTCTAGAACTAGTTAAGTATACACATGTATTATTTATACATCACTCCCTCTCTACAATGACATCCAGTGGGAGACGCATATTCAGTGTGTTGTTCGGAGGGAGTCGTTGTAGGGAGGGACATTGGCTTACATTTACTAACAGTTTGAATCCAGATCAAACGCCGCGTCGCGCGGCGTTTGATCTAGATTCAAGCTGTTTATCACGCGTTATTAAGTATTTTTTGGTCATAATGTCAAATATGTATCTTTGAGAACAACAGCAGACGACAATTTTAGTAGGCGATATTGCATCAGTAAAATGTTGGACAAAAGTGTATTGTTTGGGTGAACAGCGCCAAGAGTTGCTGTAAGGAGGGATGTTTTGTCAGGAGGGTGTTTGTAGGAAGGGAACACTGTTCTAGTGGAACTAATTTGAATTCTAACACACCTCGCCCACACCCCTACATAAGCGAAGAAGGACCGTCTTGGTGTTCGAATTTTCAGTAGAACACTCACGCGCTAAACGTTCTAACGTGACGTCATATGGCTTCGAAAATGCGTACGCCAAGAAATGTAGCGCCGTTACGTCGGTGCAAATTAAGGTTAAATTATGTGTTAGAATCGAAATAATAAATTAATACCAGTGTTCTATCTACAATCGAACACGGATAGTCGTTGGAAATGATTGTAATTAAATCACTCGGCCTAAAGGCCTCGTGATTAAATTACTACGCATCTCCACTCCTACCAGTGTTCGATTGCACGATAGAACACTGGTATAAATTTATTATTTCTTAATTAAACTACACCATGCACTAATAAACTCCCTTCTATAATTTCAGTCGGCCATATTAGCAAGACACGGAAGACAACTGTTATTCAATTGCGTCAATTTTCTTCCGCCATCATATAGACAAGAATAATAATTTTTTGATACATATGAATTCGAATTTTTACCAAGAAACATATAATTTTCTTTTAAAGTTTAAGTAAGTTCCTTGCTTTTGATATACGGTAAACAACGGAACAAGATATATGCAGTCTAGTATGGGAATAGTTTTGAATTTATTTGCGCCGCTATCACGTGACCACATTGAAATTAAAGATAGTGTGGCACAGCGCAGGCGATCGCACTGACTTCTGCTGTGTTGAAATATCGCAAACACGTATAGCGATAGTGTGTTAGTGCCATGCAATGTATAATATGGCCAATACATTTCAATAAGCATGTGATACAAACCCAAATTCATTGTGCTCTTCTTGTCATCAACAATGGACTCCCCTAGCGTCCGCACAGAAGTAAAAGACGAGTCTGTAAATGAGAGGCATAAATGTTATATATAACAGCGTGCGTCGTGTCACCGGCATCTACCGGTACTTTTGAGAAAACGTTATTCTTTCCCAATAAACGCGTTTACGCTAAGACTTTTATATAAAATGCAAACAGTTTGGAGCCAGATTGGCGTCTGATCAGGCTCCAAACTGTTTGCCCCTAAGCTTGATATCAATTGTTAGAATTGTCGAAAATGTGTTGTTTTCTACATGTACGTTGTAGTGTTTTGCGTTTGTGTTTCGTTTGCGTTTAATCGGGGAAGAATAACGTTTACCCCACTGTACACAGTTAAATTTTCATATAAAATCATCTGCTTTATGGACACACACAGTTAAAAACGTTCTTAGATCACCCCTGTATATCTGAAATGATTTTCCAGCATGCAAATAGGAAGAAAATATAGTAATATCCAAGCATAAGTTTGTAAGCTAAACACCAAACAGTTACATAGGGTACTGTCCTTTTCCAACGAGTTCGTTTTCGCTACATCAAATTATATACAGTAAATCAAAAGTTATTATCTCCTGTTTCAACGAAACTACTGTGCACGCCAATGAAATGAATAAAAAGGCAAAAATGACAACTTACAAGTAAATTTAATCTGAATAGCAAGGGGGAGGCATGTAAACGCTATTCTTTCAGGTTCAAACAAAATGGTACTAAGCCCACTGGCATTGTAAATGAAAAGGGGATTTTCTGAAAATAATATGTTAATGTCTCACACGTTTTATACATGTAGCCGTCAATAACACTTAAATGTGTACGAAATGAAACACGTCGTGACATTGTAGACAAACAAGAGGCGAAGAAGACACATACCTTTAATACCTTTAGTAGATGATGGTGCAGTCACTCCTACAGAATGAGAAAATGTTTCGGTATCGTTGTGATGACATTTTATTGTAAACTTTTTAAACTCTGAAATATCCGAAAATATGAATTAACCATGCAATGAGAAACACATACTTATACCATTTCAAACAATGAAAACCAAGTCCAATCATTGCGAGATGAAGCCACAACAGGGACCCTTCTTATAAAAATTCGTACAACAATTGTTGTCGTAATTCTGACTACAGTGGAGAGAACGTTATTCTTTCCCGTTTAAATGCAACGAAACGCAAACGCAAAGCATTTAAATGTAGAAAATAACAATTTTTGACAATTCTGACTCTTGATTTAAAGCAGAGTTGCAAACAGGTTGGAGCCTGATCAGACGCCGGGTTACCCGGCGTCTGATCTGGCTCCAAACTGTTTGCAATGGAAATAATCGTTTTAGCGTAAAAGCGTTTATTGGGAAAGAATAACGTTTTCTCCACTGTATAAAAGTCTCAACTGTTATTTATTTATCCTGTTTTGTGATATCTTTTTGGAATTGTTTTGAAAAGATAATTCTAAAGAGATGTCACAAGACAGGATTAGATAGAGAAGTGAGAAATAAAATGTATTTCAAAGTTTTAATTTTACGATCTTTTTTGCGTCACGAATTTTATGAAACAGACCCCTGATCTTTGTCTACATTGCTCTACTCTCTCCTCAGTGTATTGTACATTTGTAACCTGTCTTGTGTGTGATGGTAGTCTATAACAGGAGCTGGTATTGAGAAAATTACGTATAGATTACAGCGGAGAAAACGTTATTCTTTCCCGTTTAAACGCAAATTAAACGCAAACGCAACACACAAAAATGAAGAAATGTTTTTTTTCGACAATTCTATCAATTTATATTCAACTGAGTGGCAAATAGTATGGAGCCGGGTTACCCGTAGTCTGATCTGGCTCCAAACTGTTCGCATTCTTAATAATAGTTTTAGCGTAAACGCGTTTACTGGGAAAGAATAACGTTTTCTCCACTGTATGTTAGCATTGTTTGCTATGCAATAAGTGGTATTGCATTTGAGGAAAAAGTACCTTAAACTGTATTACTATAGACGCCCAAGCATGTTTAAATCCACACAGTTAATGGCTTTAACAAATGATAGTTCTGTCCATAAACTCAGTAACTATATTTCTGAAGTTATGTCTGTTAGAAGTTCGCTCCTATAAATTATTATCTATACACTAAATATGCAAACGCTTCATGCAACTCTCATAATCATGTATACTATATACACTACTATATACACAGTAGCTATGAATATTGCATAGAAGTCCATCCTCCTATAATAATTATCATACACATTTATAGATATGTTGTTTTTTTCCAAATTTACTCCTGAACGAATATGATGTGGTAGTCTAATACATATAACTTCATATTTAATCATAAATATTTATACGAAACTTGGAAATATGTATTTTCATTTTGTATACGATTTGATGACCATGTGACATATTATACTTATTGTTAAAATTACTATGGAATGACGAGAAACTGTAAAGTTTAAGTCAATAAATAAATTTCTGTTTCTGATTCTGATTCTGATTCTGATTCTGTATTCATGGATCAAATAAAGGCATATTAACCTGACGTTACTATGCCAAGTTAGCAAATGAGTTGTCTTCGAAAGACAGCCACACTAGATTCTTTTCTTCTCAGTAAATCACGTTTTGGGATAAAACATTTATGTCCAATTCAGATAATTCAGCCAAATAAGACGACTAAAGAAATATTGGTATGAACGCTTCGTCATACATTAGTTCACTAATATAAGTGATCGTGTAGGCACACCACAAATAAATATACGAACACTGTTGTTGCAGTGGAATAGACCTTATTTGCTTCCTTTTAAACAAGACTAAAACAGTATCAATGTAATAAAATGGAGAAAAAGACAACACTGTTTGAAAATGTTAACGATTGATAGTGTTCTGACAGTGTGTGCCTTATCAGACACCGGGATGCCCGATGTCTAACCTGGCGGCAAACTGTCTGCAATGTGCATACGTTTTTATTATAACAGAACAGATGTTTTATTTGACGCGTTTAGTGGGGGAATTATAAGGGTGTTTTTAAAATGTATCCGATGCATAGTTTTGTCGCATAATTACCTGAAGAAAGAAATCTTAGACACATAGTTGCATTTCTTCTACTGACAGTCTTGTTAAATATTATTGTCTTGGGGCTCGCAGTTACTGTAATATTTTTCTTTGTATCTTCGGTGCTATTGAATACGGAATTTAGTATAGTAAAGCTGATGCCGCTACCATAGCCTTTTGTACTTGACACAAGGACATTGCCAGAACTTGATTGGTTTGTAGTGTAAATAATACATCTACAGTAGGCACTGCTCAGCCCTCCAGACGGATCGACGTAGATATATGCATCGCCTCCGGTAGTTTGGTTATTCCGGCAAACTTGCAGGACAGGAATATCTGTAAATCAAATAAAATATATTAACATCAATAGTATGCTAAGCGGGACTCCAAAAAGAATTCAAAAAAGGTTTGGACCAAGATCAAACGCCAGGTCGTTGCACTTGTCTTAATAAGTGAAAAATGGCGAAATAATTATCAATTGCAGACGTCCTTTCTTAAAAGGCGATAGTTCAGTATTAACAAAGGAAAATCAACTTAAAATACAATTACCATTACATGAAGTACTGTGGAAAAGGCATTATTCTAAACATGCATACATGTAATGCATAATAATTTCATGAGATTTAACTGCATAAGTACAACATGTAATATTGCCTAACTTATTCTGTTTTTAGTCTGTACGTTTGGATCTATTTTCAGATAGATATGCTACAGTGGAGAATCTGCTATTCTTTCCCGTTTAAACGCAAACGTACGCAAACGCAAAGCACTAAAATGTAGAAAAGTACAACTTTTTGACAATTCTGATAATTCTTGTTTATCTTGGTGGTAAACAGTTTAGAGCCTGATCAGACGCCGGGTTACCCGGCGTCTGATCTGGCTCCAAACTGTTTTGCACTGCAAATAATAGTTTTAGCGTAAACGCGTTTATTTGGAAAGAATAACGTTTTCCCACTGTACATGTAGCTGTTGCACATTTGCGATTAAAAACTCACACCAGTCTGTGGAATAAATTAAATATTACGAACAGTCTGTGAACATTTACTATCTTTACGCTGTTAAATTATAATAAAATTTATTTAGCACCCTTCTCATATCTGTTTTACATAGAGGTCACTGTCCAAAGCCCAATTTGCGTTTAGATTGTTTAAGCAATCAGCTATTATTCAACCATACCTCAAATATTGAGAGGGATTATTTAAACGCTTAACAAACAGAAGGTGAACTTGCTTATAGAACGACATTGTAACAACCTTGCGTGCTTAACAACTGAATGGCAAACACTTTAACAAATGAGCATTTAGATCATGGTCTACACTGTTTCAGATGTTTCTGTCCAAAGATTATTACGCCATTGTAATAATTTAGGGACTGGTCAGCTACAGTGGAGAATGTGTTATTCTTTCCCAATAAACGCGTTTACGCTAAAACGTTTATTTCCTCTGCAAACAGTTTGGAGCCAGATCAGACGCCGGGTAACACGGCGTCTGATTAGGCTCCGAACTGTTTGCCACCATGATAAACATGAAATATCAGAATTGTCCAAAAAGTTGTTCTTTTCAACGTTTTAGTGCTTTGCGTTTGCGTACTTTTGCGTTTAACGGGAAAGAATAACAGATTCTCCACTGTATAGGGTAAAAAGGTGTTTGATCAGGCTCCAAGCTGCTTGCAAAAGTAATGTCAATAATTCGTCAGTTACATGTATACATTTTATTCCTTTGCACTTCATGTACAGTGGAGAAAACGTTATTCTTTCCCAAATAAACGCATTTACGCTAAAACATTTTTTTTCATTGCAAACAATTTGAAGCCAGATCAGACGTCGCGTTACGCGGTGTCTGATCTGGATTCAAACTGTTTGTCACTCGTAATGGGATCCATTCTATCAAAACGTCCACTTATATGTAACTTTGAGAAACAAGAGCCGCATGCGGCACTAAATCGCTCACCTGAGGAACTATTGTGTTATACTCTATGCATAATGAAGTTTGTAATTGCATGTATGTGGACTGTTGCATGAAACTGAAACAACTCGGAATTAGGTTTTCCTGTAAAAGTCTTTGTAAAACTGATAAGCCCCGGGGCGGGTCCATTGTTGACCCTTGGGTCATGATATGAACAATCTTGGTAGAGGACCATAAGGCAAAGCTAGATGCAAAATATAAAAGGTATGGGCCTTACGGTTTCAGAGAAGAAGATTTTTAAAGGTTTTACTACACAAGTCTTTGTAAAACTGATAAGCCCCGGGGCGGGGCCATTTTTTATCCTTGGTTCATGATTTGAACAATCTTGGTAGAGGACCATAAGGCAAAGCTAGATGCAAAATATAAAAGGTATGGGCCTTACGGTTTCAGAGAAGAAGATTTCTGAAGGTTTTACTACACAAGTCTTTGTAAAACTGATAAGCCCCGGGGCGGGGCCATTTTTTATCCTTGGTTCATGATTTGAACAGTCTTGGTAGAGGACCATAAGGCAAAGCTAGATGCCAAATATAAAACGTCTGGATCTTATGGTTTCAGAGAAGAAGAGTTTTAAAGGTTTATTCCTATATAAGTCTATGTAAAACTGATAAGCCCCAGGGTGGGGCCATTTTTGACCTGGAGGTCATGATTTGAACAATCTTGGTAGAGGACCATAAGGCAAAGCTAGATGCCAAATATAAAACGTCTGGATCTTATGGTTTCAGAGAAGAAGAGTTTTAAAGGTTTATTCCTATATAAGTCTATGTAAAACTGATAAGCCCCGGCGCGGGGCCATTTTTGACCCTGGGGTCATGATTTGAACAATCTTGGTAGAGGACCATAAGGCAAAGCTAGATGCCAAATATAAAACGTCTGGATCTTATGGTTTCAGAGAAGAAGAGTTTTAAAGGTTTATTCCTATATAAGTCTATGTAAAACTGATAAGCCCCGGCGCGGGGCCATTTTTGACCCTGGGGTCATGATTTGAACAATCTTGGTAGAGGACCATAAGGCAAAGCTAGATGCCAAATATAAAACGTCTGGATCTTATGGTTTCAGAGAAGAAGAGTTTTAAAGGTTTATTCCTATATAAGTCTATGAAAATCTGATAAGCCCCGGGGCGGGGCCATTTTGACCCTGGGGTCATGATTTGAACAATCTTGGTAGAGGACCATAAGGCAAAGCTAGATGCCAAATATAAAAGGTATGGGCCTTACGGTTTCAGAAAAGAAGATTTTTAAAGGTTTTCCTATATAAGTCTTTGTAAAACTGATAAGCCCCGGGCGGGGCCATTTTTGACCCTGGGGTCATGATTTGAATTATCTTAGTAGAGATCCATAAGGCAAAGCTACATGCCAAATATAAAAGGTCTAGGTCATACAGTTTTAGAGAAGAAGAGTTTTAAAGTTTTTCGTATGAAAAATTGATAAGCCCCGGGGCGGGGCCATTTTGACCCGGGGGTCATTATTTGAACAATCTTGCTAAAGGTTCACAACATGATGCTACATGTGAAATATGGTTGTCCTAGGACTTATAGTTATTGACAAGAAGATGTTTAAAGTTTGGACTTTAGTTGTCAATATTACGTAAATACGGAAAATGACCACGCCCTCTGGCGGCCATTTTTTTTGACGGATCAAAATTCTTTGAACAATTTTGAAAATATATTAATTAAGAAACATTTTGGTGCAAACCAAATTCAAATCGGACCAGCAATTTTTGAGAAGAAGATTTTTTTTAGATATTGTGCATGGTTGCCATGGCAACAAGACCGATTGACCCACCCACTTTTTTTGAACAATTTTTGAAGCTCACAACTACAGTATGTATCTGACCAAGTTTGGTTAAAATTGAGCCATTGGTATCAGAGAAGAAGTTATTTGAAAAACATTGTGAACAGACGACACGGACACCGACACCGACACCGACAATTTTAAGAAGACGATATTGCAACAGTAAAGTGTAAGACAGAATTGTCTTGTTTATGGAATTTCGACAAGAGCCGTTGTAAAGAATGCGTCGTTGTTGGGAGGGCCGTCGTAGGGAGGGATCACTGTAATAATTGTTCTTACCATCCCTTCCACAAAAGGAACAAGCCGCGTCTGAAAAACAACAACAACATTATATAAACATGGCGAGACACTCTATTATAATTTTCTGAAAATACAGTTATATCCAATGCAATTAACTTGAAACAAGACTAGACGCCGACTCAGTGTCTGACCAGGTTCCAAGTTTATAACATGTGAGTTGAGTTTGAAATCGTACTCAAGCATTTGATTGGTCAGGTTAGAGCGAGAAGTCAAGTTTGGCAACCACACTTTTAAGAACGGTCTGAGACTCAACTCGTCGTTATTATTCAATTACTATTCATTTCCTTTCATTGTGTTTGCGTGTTGTTTGTTTAAACGGCAAAGTCTAACCACTTTTTTCTAATCTATGTAGAGAGACTAGGACAAAACCGAAACACTCTGTACAGCAGAGAAAACGTCATTCTTTCCCGTTTAAACGCAAACGAAACGCAAACGCAAAACACTTAAACGTAAAAAATAACAATTTTTCGACAAATATTAAGCTGAGTGGCAAACAGTTTGTGACATGATCAGACGACGGAACACCCGTCGTCTGATCTGGCTCAAAACTGTTTGCAATTGAAATAATAGTTTTGGGGTTAACGCGTTTATTAGGAAAGAATAACGTGTTTCCACTGTACATGGAAATTCTATAAATTGGGATACAACGAACCCTCTGTAATTGCTGTAATTTATCATACACAGAAAATTGCCCAAAATGTGAAAACTGACGGATAGACAGTTTAGACCCTGATCAGACTGTTCCTAACGGAGCAGTCTGATCAGGGTCTAAACTGTTTACTCAAACCTGTTTGCCCCAATAATTAGGACCATTAGATAATTCAGCTGACCAGTTTGTATTAGACACACTCAGGCAAAACCAGTTCTAGTTTGCACCATTATAAATGTGAAAGCTGATATCCAGGGGCCCGTTTCATAAAACTTCCTCCGACAAATGTTGTCGTAAGTCAGATTATAAGATACTCAATTATCATTTATTCCTCCATCTAATATTGTCTTGTGACATCTCTTTGGAATCGTCTTGAAATTACGAGTCCAAACAGATGTCATAAGACAGGATTAGATAGGAAATCAGAATTTAAATGTGTTTTAAAGTGTTGACTTACGACTGTTTTTGTCGAACGAAGTTTTATGAAACGGGCCCTGTTCCATAAATCTAAACTCCATACTTTATCAACTCAGTGGCAATCAGGTTAAAACCAGTGACGAGTTCAGTAAAGAA
Source organism: Gari tellinella (assembly GCA_922989275.2). Lineage (NCBI taxonomy): Eukaryota > Metazoa > Mollusca > Bivalvia > Cardiida > Psammobiidae > Gari > Gari tellinella. The sequence goes on from OV277860.1 coordinate 30,521,251, forward strand.
ATCGATGGCCATCGATTGCGAGTTGGCAACCGGTCTGAAATACAGTGGAGAAAACGTAATTATTTCGTTCAAACGCAAACGCATTGCATTGAAATATAGAAAATGACATTTTTTTGACAAATCTGACTACCAGTTTTAATCTGAGTTGCAAACAGTTTGGAGCCTGATCAGACGCCGGGTTACCCGGCGTCTGATCTGGCTCCAAACTGTTTGCAATGAAAATTATAGATTAAGCGTAACCGGGGTTATATGGAAAGAAAATGTTTTCTCTACTGTACTAGACCGGTAGCCAACTCGCGATCGATGGCCAACGGTTTCTTTACTGAACACGCTGCAGGTAAGCCAAGATCTGGCTGCAAACTGTTTGCAGTGATGATAATTGTTTCAACACAAACGAAATATTTATTCTTATGACAAACGTAGCAGACGACACTTTTAAAGCAAACGTATAATGACAGCAGAGTCGTTATTTGTTTACGATGAAGAAATAAAGACAGGGTGAAGGCTTTACTAGAAAAAAGAGAGAAATACAATAACAGACGACATTGTCCGACAGACGGAATGGCTAAAAGGAGAATGTGTAAAGGGCAATAAATCCACTGGTAGAGAGATGGAGAGAGAGGCGCAGAGATAGGCTGATAGAGAGAGAGAGAAAGAGAGAACGAAAGATAGATATATGTAGAAAAAGATATACATGTAGACAATAAGGCAAACAGACAAAGGGAAAATGTCAGTCAAATGAACCGACTAGCAAAGATAGAGAGACGGAGACAGACAGGAAGACAAATGCTAGATGTACAGACATACATAGTGGGAAATAGAGAGAGAGATAGGAAAATACATATATAGAGACAGACATACTTACAAATACATGGTATAACAGACAGAATGACCGGATGCTGAATACAGATAGTGGATATACAGTAGAGAATGTGTTATTCTTTCCCAATAAACGCGTTTACGCTAAAACTATTCTTTGCAAGTTACAAACAGTTTGGAGCCAGATTAGACGCCGGGACACCGCAGTGGAGAATCTGTTATTCTTTCCCGTTTAAACGCAAACGTACGCAAACGCAAAGCATTAAACGTAGAAAAGAACAACTTTTGGACAATTCTGATATTTCATGTTTATCTTGGTGGCAAACAGTTTGGAGCCAAATCAGACGCCGGGTTACCCGGCGTCTGATCTGGCTCCAAACTGTTTGTATCGGAAATAATAGTTTTAGCGTAAACGCGTTTATTGGGAAAGAATAACAGATTCTCCACTGTAAAAACGATGGACATGAAGAGAATGAGAGAGCCTAAAAAACAGATACATGTAGACAGACAGAGATACACACACACATATAAATATAGATAGAAATGAAGAAAGAGAGAGAGAGAGAGAGAGAGAGAGAGAGAGAGAGATAGACAGACAGACAGACAGACAGACAGACAGACAAACTGATAGCTAGGACAGCGACACAAAACATGACAGAGAGACAGTCAAAATGACAGTGAGAGAAATACATTAAAAGAGAGAAATTCAGAAAGAATAAGGAGATTTATTTATGCTTTTCGGTGGATTACCGGAAAATAGCAGTGGATTATCGCTTGGTAATCCACTGCAGTGGATTATCACCAATCGCCGTTTTCCCCGTAGGGCTCCCCAAAAATCGTAGTCAATCGTGTCTTATCGTTAAATTCCGGCAGTCCGATTTGTCGCGAACCACTCAACGGAGGAACACAAATCCAAAATCGGGAGCAACGACGTAATTCGGATGACGTCAAATCAATAAATAAGTGACGTCATCGTACGGGAAACTGTTTCGGTTCGATGTAAACTTGGGGCTCAACACGGGGTAAATCATGTACTTTCGCTTTCACAATTGTCGAACAATTTCGTTTAAAAAGTGGCTTAAAAGCATAAATAAATAGAATAATTGTATTTTTTCAGTATAAGATCGAATTTAATCCATTTCGTGAACATCAGACTGTTATATTTTCTATCTTATACTGAAAAAAACAATTATCCTCTATACATTGAAAGAGAGTGAGTGACCTACGTACATGTTCATATAGATACATGTGAACAGTCAGAGAAACAGACAAACAGACACACATCCAGGTACATGTACACGGACAGAAAAGACATTCCGACAGACATACAGTCGAACTTCGATATCTCGAACTCGCTTAACTCGAATTTTCCGATATTTTTACATCAATTTGCCTTATTTCAAGCTCGGTTTAGGTGAACATACATGTACTCGTGAGCCGCGTTTTAACTTTGAAATATGGATATGTTCGACTTAATCGAGTTCGAGATATCGAAGTTCGACTGTATATAAAAGGGGAAAAGCAACAAAAATCGACAATTAAGCTTACCTGAAAAAAATCCACAAGTACATAGTAGTACAAACATCACATTATAGTTCGACTCCATAGTTTTGTTCCTTCTGTCCAGTCCCTCTAGAAGTATATGCATTTATCCAGAATGTTCTATATTCTACCATATTGTTGTGGTTCGTACAATATGACCATTGTTCTTATCACACTATTTAAGGACATACGCGACCAAATGAAATCTCCGAAGGATATCATATAGTTGTGGTTCTGAAAGTATATGCGTGGGCAAGTTTATGACTGTACATCGCCCGTTAATATACTGTGTACTTGAAACGTTTTCCCTCAAATGTAACTACGAAGTCATTTCTCCTACACCATAATACTTCCTTGTAGGTCATACAGTAGAGAACACTATCAAAACAAATCAACGGTTTTCAAACAACTTAGGTTTGCAACAGTTTCTTACCATGCATAGTACGTTCGTTGCATTAACCCTCTCCACCACCATAGCAATGTCTTATATCACCTCTACAATTTATCAACATGTAAACAGTTTTGATCAATAATAAATGCTAAATCGACATTGAAGCCCTAAAACTACACTAAAAGTGGTGCATACAGTTCTTTAATTAGTTATTTTTATACTTTATATTTGTTTTAAACAGTAACAAACCTTTAACAAGTTAGAAATTATGAATTAAATGATATTCACTTTTGTATATCTCGAAAAGGGTTAGATCACTCTACTGTAAGCTCAATAACATTGTCTATAGCTAATCCCAGTCATTGTGTACAGTGGAGGAAATGTTATTGTGTCCAAATAAACGCGTTTACGTTAAACTATTATTTCCATTGGAAACAGTTTGATTCCAGATCAGACGCCTGTAAACCCGGCGTCTGATCAGGCCCCAAACTATTCGCCACTCGTAGTTGAAGGTGTGTCCTTAAAACTTTCAAAACAGTGAAATGTTCTACAGTTTAGTGTGTTGTGTGTTCATGTCGTTTGCGTTTAAACGGGAAAGAATAACGTCTTCTCAACTGTACATGTATCTCTATCTACCACGTTTCAATGGTCGGGTAGTTTTATTTTATCTTCCTGTTTGTGTGTACCATCTTCTCATGTTTAACCTCTCACTGCCAAATTAATCGTTCGGATTTTACCCCTCCATCGCCATATTGTCGTCCGCTTCAAGTTTTTTGCAATATTGTGTCGAAGTTGTCAAACAGTTTGGATCCTGATAAGACGATGCGTTGAAACATTCAGGTTGTGTGTTGTTGAGGTACACTTAGCGTTGAAGTATTAAGTTTTATTTCTGCCAAAATGTCAATTTGTAACTTTGAGAAAAAACAGCAGACGACAATTTTAAGCAGACGACTTCGCAGTTGTACATGTATATAGTTTGTCCATGTTTAGGGAACTAGGACAATGGTCGCTGTAAGGAGGGAGTCGTTGTTGGGAGGGCTGTTATAAAGATGGAACGCTGTAATTACATTTTATTTATTCAATAAACATATGTTTCGTAGAAAGTTAAAGTCTGTTTTGTTCCTTTCACCGCCCAGAACCCGCATGCGTTAACAAAATTGCATGCAATAATAATTGTTTAACCCTTTCACTGTCATGACGTCATTTGTCGCTTATACTTTATACAGTCAACTGTCGACGCATGTTTTTATTTCTAAAATTTGAATTTAAGGTATTTTGAGTTACAGTATTGAACAGAATCTTAAACAGTTCGGATCTTGATCAGATGCTGCGTCTGAGAAGGATCAAAACTGTTTGCAAATTACCATTGTAGTCGGGTCTATGTGCACAGTGGGTAGGCTTATAGGTCCTTCGAATACAGCGCTCCCTCTCTTCATGTACAACGATATCCCATGGGAGACAAAAAGTGTGTTCGTTGATCGGCGGGAGTCGTTAGAGGGAGAGAAATTCGTTTACATTTGCAAACAGCTTGAATTCAGATCAGACGCCGCGTGACGTGGCGTTTGATCTCGATTCAAGATGTTTGTCACCCGTCATTAAGTTCTTTCTGTCAAATAGTCCGATATGTAATACATGTACATGTATGTAACAACAAACAACAACTTTAAGCAGACGTTATTGCAGCAGTTAACGCATTAGATATAATTGTCCTGTTTAGGGAACTGCGACAAGGGTCATTGTAAGTAGGGAGTCTTTGTTGGGAGGGGCGTTGGAAGGAGGGGCACTGTAGTAAATTAATCATAACTCTACTAGTTTCCTCATTGCTTTGCTCATAACAGTGAAACCCCTCTTAACCGGACATGTGTGGGGACAACAAGAAGTTCTAGTATGGAAGATAGCTGATCACTTAAAGCAGGTTAAAAGTAAAGCAGAATGCGCCTTAAGGCGCTTTCTGCTTTACTTTCAAACTGCTTTATGCTATTATCTGCTAGAATGTATAACCTATTTTCTTCAGAGAAGAAATAAACCAGGACGTAAAAAGGCGTTTTAATTGTGTAATGAGTAAAAATAAAGAAGGCTTGGAAACGGGACTTAAGTTGTTGTCCCGTTAAGAGAGAATTCCGGTATTTAGAGGTTCAGGTTTGGAGGGTTCCACTGTATATAAATGTAAGTTCATTATAGACATAGATTTTCCTGTTGTCAAGAGGCTTGACATCTAGTTTCCTGTACCACAAGGACGTACAGTGGAGAATCTGTTATTCTTTACCAATAAACGCGTTTACGCTAAAACAATTATCTGCAGTGCAAACAGTTTGGAGCCAGATCAGACGCCGGGTAACCCGGCGTCTGATCAGGCTCCAAACTTTTTGCCACCAAGATAAACAAGAATTATCAGAATTGTCCAAAAGTTGTTCTTTTCTACGTTTAAGTGCTTTGCGTTTGCGTACGTTTGCGTTTAAACGGGAAAGAATAACAGATTCTCCACTGTATATTCTATAACCTCATATACTTAACATAACAATGACATGACGTAATCTGCTTTATACAATTGTCTTCTGCTTTTAATTTTCAATTTCAATTTTAAAGTATTTTGATTTAAGAATTATTAAACTGGGTTTCAAACAGTTTTGAATTCTGATCAGACGCGCGTCTGATTAGGGTCCTAATCATTTGTAAATAACCATTCTAACATGACACGTGAATTCGTCTCTATAAACATACATGTAGAACAAGCTCATCATGGTATACCTGAGACGTTTTACCACGCTGTGAAAAAAGTCCTTTTAAACAGGCTCTTCCTGTACCCAACCTACGGTAAAGCACAGTTTTCAATGAAAAGTCGTGTGAAGTAAAAGGTCTTTTCTTTCATGTTTTGTTACTGATTTGTCTCAGATAATCTGACTAACACTAAATGGTTCTATGACAGAATAAATTATTTCGTCACTATTTTGTATTTTTCTTTTATATGACGTACTGGTATAGGTTTCGTGTAATAGCCATTCAAGTGAAGTAATTCGGTCGAAAACTGCATCCACAGAGGAAATAAGCCGGAAACATTTGCTTACATTTCTTATGCTTTTTTTTAATGTAGTCATGTGAGAATCGAAATAATCGATATTCTACCGTTGTTAAACGGTATTCTACAAAGGTTGGTCGTTGTGATGCGCAGTAATTGACCACTCAGGTCCTTGGCCTTTGGCCTTCGTGGTCAATTCCTGCGCACCACAACTCCCCATCGTTGTAGAATACCGATCATCGATTATTTCTTAACTATACTTGGGTTAAGAGAGTGCAGGGGTTAAGGAAGCCCCTTTTGATAAGGTTTGCGCTAAAATATGTCACATCGTTAGCCTCACATAAGCCGCGCCCATGTTTGAATTTAACCCTTATCCTGCGGCATTATCTTCTGCTTCGAAATTGTCGTCTATAAATTTGTTAAATCTAGATTTGTACATTTTTAAGTAAAGAAACCTGAAGACGAGTGCCAAACAGTTTGGATCCAGATCAGACGACGCGTGACGCGGCGTCTGATCTGTATCCAAACTGTTTGCAAAAACAGTAAAGTCGCGACCAGCAGGCAAAGGGTTAATATTTTCCAACGAAAACACTTACATGTACATGTACATGAGTTTCAAACAGTTTTGATCAAGATTAGATGAGGGAAAACTCGACATTGTTTGCTAATACATGTATCTACTTTTGTTGACAATATGCATGAACGGGTTACAATATTAAGTGTTAACATATACAGTGGAGAATACGTTATTCTTTCCCGTTTAAACGCAAACGAAACACAAACGCAAAACACTAAAATGTGGAAAATAACAACCTTTTGACATTTTTCACTATCTGTTTTTATCTGAGTTGCAAACAGTTTAGAGCCTGATCAGACGCCGGGTCGTCCGGCGTCTGATCTGGCTCCAAACTGTTTGCAATGGAAATAATAGTTTTATATGTAGCGTAAATGAGTTTATTGGGAAAGAATAACGTTTTCTCCACTGTATAAGAGCAATTTCAGTAGCGTAACGGTATACATAGGACAACACATTATTCACATTATTCTTTCCCGTTTAAACGCAAACGAAACGCAAACGCTCTAAAAGGTACAAAATGGCAACGCAATAAACGCACTAAAATGTAAAAAATGACAACGTTTTGACATTCATTATAATTTATTATAATCTGAGTCACAAACCGCTTTGAGCCTGATCAGACGCCGGGTAACCCGGCGTCTGATCTGGCTACGAACTGTTTGAAATGGAAAAAATAGTTTAAGCGCACACGCATTTATTGGAAAATAATAACGTTTTATCCACTGTTATTATATATTCTAACACGACTCGAAACCTACGGCATATAGACAAAGAATACTGAGAAAAACGTATATTACGTCGCGAAAATGAACTGCACGCGCGGCGTTGCCATTCGCTGTTCCATTTGCCCCATACGCGTAATACATAAATAGTATTTTTTACAATTAAAGTCGCGTTAGAATTAAAACTTGTTAAGTCTTAATTCTAACACGTCTCGAAACCTACGTAATAGAGACAAAGAACACCGAGAAACGTATATAACGCCGCGATAATGAAATACACGCGCGGCGTTTCCATCCGCTGTTCCATGTGCTCCATACGCGTAATGCATAAATAGTATTTTTATAATAAAAGTCGCGTTAGAATTAAAATAAAAAATTCGTAGGTGTCCATTACCGTGCTTTAGATCACAGTTAGTCGTTAAGATGAGGGTAATTAGATCACTCGGCCTAAAGGCCTCGTGATCTAATGACTCCACATCTCAACTCCTAACTGTGATCTAATGCACGGTAATGAACACCTACGAATTTGTTACTTCTTAAACATTATGTGAAGTATATACAGTGGAGAAAACGTTATTCTTTCCCAATAAATGCGTTTACGCTAAAACTATTATTCGCAGTGCAAACAGTTTGGAGCCAGATCAGACGCCGCGTAACCCGGCGTCTGATCAGGCTCCAAACTGTTTGCCACCAAGATAAACATGAATTATCAGAATTGTCAAAAAGTTGTACTTTTCTACGTTTTAGTGTTTTGCGTTTGCGTACGTTTGCGTTTAAACGGGAAAGAATAACAGATTCTCCACTGTATGTATGTCAAGAGGCTTATTTTGTGATTCATGATACTGCACGACCCTACCAACTACTCACTCCCTTATGCATGGCGTCCACTAGAGTGCTGACAAGATTAGGAAGGTTTGCGGAATCAAAAATGGCATTTCGGCAAAGCTTCCGCGTCGGGCGCGGAATAATGTCCGAATTTTTGCAATACTGCGACCTTCCGTGTGTTGTCTGCAGACATACCTGGGACAGTCCTAGGAACTGAATAGGAATGACAAAGAATGGCCACCGAAAAGACGGATCGTTCTAGGACAACGCAGTTACCTTTAGGATCACACCAGGAGCGGTAACGTCATGAACTAGGACAATCAGGATGTGTTTCGGACAATGATTTAGATATGCGGACACTAAGCGGACACTACGCGGAAGTAATGTAAATCTATAAATATGACACCGATGTGGCGTTTCTCTCTAACGTTCCCCCACAATAGTTTAGTCTTAACAGACTGAGATAACTTGGGTGAGACGTTAAAAACGAATCAAGCAAGCAAGCGTTTTTCTCAAAAGCCTGCTATCTGTCTTGGAGGTTATACCACTTCATACTGCTGTATTGCTTTGAATAGAAGCTGAAATAGATGCACAACTAGCGCTGATCCTTGCTCTAAAGAAGGGAAGGCGACGTCACAGGTGGTGGGTGAGAACATGGTTGACACTTGAGCGGAGGCTTCAACATGGTCAGTACGAGACACTGATGCAAGAACTAAGATATGAAGACGTTGTTTCGTTCAAGAGGTACTTGAAAATAACACAAGCCATGTTTGATGAGATCCTTTTACGTGTGACGCCCATTCTCCAGAGGGAGAATACAATGTTAAGAGTTGATTCCTTGTCCTCTCACGCCTGAAAAATGGCTTGAAGTCGTACAGCAGTTTGAGAGAAGGTTGAATATTCCGCATGCCCTAGGCACCTTGGATGGGAAGCACGTAGCCGTAAAAAGACAGCCAGTTCTGAAAGTCGTTACTACAACTACAAAGGTGTCTTTAGCATTGTGGTCATGGCCGTGGTTGATGGCAATTACAAGTTTCTGTGGTGTGATGTTGGAGAACTAGGCCACCAGTCTAATGCCCAGATATTCAACAACTCAGAGCTGAAATACTGTATCGAGGACAACAGCATAGGATTCCCAGACCCATCACCACTGTCAAATGATGACAAACCTTTGCGATATTTTCTACTGGGAGACGATGAATTTCCAATGAGGACCACACTTATGAAACCCTACAGGCGTGCCAATGTCACACATCGACAGAAAATATTTAACTACCGTCTCTATCGTGGTAGAAGAATCATTTGGCATCCGGCAATGCAAGGGCAAGAGTACATGTATGCTTCAAACTCCGAAGGTGGTTAAAATTGTGATCACTGCCTGCATTTGCATGCAACCTCATCAGGATGAGATATGCTAGTTTGGACCGTGGCCAGATGGATTTGGAGGATGAGGCTAACAACATTATATCAGGGGCATGGATGGATGAAGTACAAATGGAAGACGCGGAGCCAGCAGTAGAAGGTGGAACGTTTTACAATGTGACCAGAAGAAAACAAAGAGTTAACTATTAGTTAACAGTGGTATTAACGACAAGTGACTGCTTAAAGTAAGGTGACAGCTTTAAGCAAGACGGAAGTAAAAAAGAAAGGAACTTTCTGCTTTCTTTCATCTTGCTTTCAGCAGCGGGTATCTTCAAGGCATAGGCAATTATGGTTCAATGATTGGATAAATGTCACGTGATACTTTGTCCGCACCGGTTCTGTACTTTCCTGACGCATTCGGGGTACATGTACCTTCTGCATGACTTCCTATCGGTTCCTGAAGCTGTCCGTATCGCGGAAGCTTTCAAGAGCGCGTACCGAAGGCTTAAAGAAAGCCCGGATGTCCTGACGATGGCAGCACGACAATGCGATCAAGATGCGGAAGGTGTCAGGAAGTTCATTTCCTCGTCCAAATTTTGCTCTCGACCAAAATTTCGACGCGGACAAATTTGCCTCTCCCGATGGTGCCGAATCTTACGGAAGTGTTCAGGAATGATTAGGACAGGAAAAAGAATCTTTCAAGAACATGCGGAAGGGTTGCGGAATTTACTAAATTTGCATTCTGCGTCTTGTCCGCGCCCTAGTGGTCGCCTGGTCTTAAGAGCATTTACGTAACTGTGAAAAAATATATATCCGTTTAAACCAGGATTTGACATCGCGTATATTCAATAAAGTAAGCATGCACTCTGCTAACGTTCATATAAAGATAGGGCTTAAGCAGTATTATTTGAAGTATTCCCTCTGTTAACAAGCCTATTAATACGTGTATCTATGGTCCTATGCAAACAGACTTGATTCATACCTGACTGATATTGACCATGTGCAACTGGGATGATGTGAACTGTTCAATATTGAAGACAAAACAGAACGCAATAATGTAACATTGTTTGTTTTCATTACTTTTGATTAGCTGTGATTGGCGGTAATGTTTTGTTCATATGAACATGAACAGACATAAATTTAGGCCACGCCTTGTCGGGACTACTTTCTCTTAGTAAAAACAGCGTCGCAGTTTGGCGGTTAATTATAATATGGCGGAGGGAATGTGGCTTAAAAGTTGTAAATACTAAGCACTTACAATGTATGTCAAATTCTATATCCAATTCAGTAGTTATATTAAATTGTAAGGAATAATTCGAATATTTATTGTGTTTATGGAGATATGAAAAAACCTGGTCACAAATGACTTTTAACCCTTTCACCCTCATTGGCATCATGAAGCGCATTTGAAAACAGTTTTGACCCTTATCAGACGCCGCGTAACACGGATTCTGACCAGGATCGAAATTATTTGACATTCTTTTTATAATGTCGTCAGTCGCACTGCCTTAAGTTTAACTTCGCAACATTACGATAGACAACAATATTGAAGCAGACGAAAATGACACGATTGAGAGTTAAAATTTCACGATAAATTTGATCATAAAAGGGTTAAATGCAAATTCAATGAAACGGGATGCAATAATATGTAGAAAATAATAGTTTTAAAAACATTCCACACGATGTATCTTATTCTTGGTAGTTAAGAGTTTGGAATCTGTACATGTATGTTTATAACATAACTATGTAACACTTAATGTTGTCCTCATGGGCTTTCAAGCTCACTGGATTTATGAAATAAACTGAAACATAAACACGTTCATTGGGAAAGAATAACGTCTTCCCCACTGCAGCACATGTGTTACGTACATGTACGGCGTAATTAAACAACTTGTATACGTGTCAGCTTTCGTTCGGAACAGTTTATGCACAATCAGGTCAAAATGCATCATGAACATGGGGGAATAACCTATCGTGTAATTACTCTTTAATTAGCCCTTTCAATGTTAATGGCATCATTTGCAATATGTAAACAGTTTTGATCCTGATCAGGTGCTGCGTTACGCGGCGTCTGATCAGGATAAAAGCTATTTGCGACTTATTTTGAAATTACGTCAGTTATACTACCTTATATCTAACTTTGAAACTAATTGCAGACAGCCTAATTGAAGCAGATAACAATATGGCGGTATAAGGGTTACAATCTCACAAAATATTTGGTCATTTAAGGGGTAATATCCCTTTCCTTCTCGAAAAAGCTATCGGGGGCTGTCTTTACCTACTCATTTTAATTAGAACCATATATATAGTACAGTGGAGAATCTGTTATTCTTTCCCAATAAACGCGTTTACGCTTAAACTATTATTTGCAGTGCAAACAGTTTGGAGCCAGATCAGACACCGGGTAACCCGGCGTCTGATCAGGCTCCAAACTGTTTGCCACCAAGATAAACAAAAAGAATTATCAGAATTGTCCAAAAGTTGTTCTTTTCCACGTTTTAGTGCTTTGCGTTTGCGTACGTTTGCGTTTAAACGGGAAAGAATAACAGATTCTCCACTGTAAAGCTTAAATAATAAAGCTCCTACATGTACATGTGTATGTAGGTTTTATTTTAATATTCCTTTAAGCAATAACCGATATTAAACATGCATGGCTATACACTCAATCTCTTAAATTCGACCACTCGGAGCGACATCCCATGGAACTTTAGTTCGAACCTTTAGTCAAGCAAAATTGCGGTCGGCATATGCGTATTAAGGTCTGCCAAGGAACACCGTTCGCTGAACCAGTAAAAACTTAGCATTGTCCTTTTGCGGTTCACTTCACAGGTCAAATGACGCAACTTTAGTGTCTATAGATCGTACAATAGTTTCACGTGACGTCGCGAGTGAAAACGTAATACTGTACAACACTTACTCTCTCAATGGCGTCCTAAAGCGCTTTTGCGTTAAGCGGCGTCTGATCAGGATAAAAACTGTGTGCAACTTGGTTTGAAATAACGTCAGTTATACTGCCTTTAATTTAACTTTAAAACAATATTGCAAACAACAATATTGAAGCAGACGCCAATATCGCGGTGAAGGGGTAAACACATCACGATAAATTTGATCATGAAAGGATTAAGGTGCATTTAAAAATGTCTTAATGATATTTTCAAATATTTTGAATCCAGGTCAAGCGCCGAGCTTTAGATGGCTGATCAGTATATAAACTGTTCGTCAATTCTATTTAAACTGCGCTAACATTTACTTGTACAGTAGAGAAAAACGTTAGTCTCTCCCGTTTTTTAAGCGATACGGACCGCAAACATGTACACGTATTTGTTAGAAAATGGAAGGTTATTGAGAAATAGTCATGATCTTTATAAAGAATAAGTTACAAACTATTTGGAGCCAGACCAGACGCCGGGTTACTTGCGTCTGATATAGCTCCAAACGTTTTGCAATGGAAATAATTGATTTTTCGTGTTTGTTGGAAAGGAATATATTCTGAACACTATAGCATACATGTATAAGGGATGTAAATGGCTTGGCTAAATTGGCTACAATATGTTACATGGGTATGTTTGTTTAGCGGTAAAAGGATATTCCAACACGTGTCACGTGCTGAAGAAACATTGAATATAGCAGGGAAGACGTTAATATTTCCCCTTTAAACCAATTAAACGCAAACCATATACAATAAAATGTGGAAAATGACAGGTAATTGAAAATATTGTTTACTCAATATATGTTTTCGGTCGTCAAATATTGCTCAGAGCTAAATCGCATTTACTATCAAAAAGTGTGTTTGGTTCGGTAGGTACATGTACAGTGGAGAATCTGTTATTCTTTCCCGTTTAAACGCAAACGTACGCAAACGCAAAGCACTAAATCGTAGAAAAGAACAACTTTTGGACAATTCTGATAATTCTTGTTTATCTTGGTGGCAAACAGTTTGGAGCCTGATCAGACGCCGGGTTACCCGGCGTCTGATCTTGCTCCAAACTGTATGCACTGCAAATAATAGTTTTAGCGTAAACGCGTTTATTGGGAAAGAATAACAGATTATCCACTGTAAAAGGCAATACGTGTACATACCGAATTTGCCTTTATCCGAAATGAAAAGCCTACGTAAGTATTTGACGTGGAAAAGTAACACTTGTATTGGTACATACATATAATTTTTGAAATAAAAGAAGACCATAAGTGTTTACAGTGGAGAATCTGTTATTCTTTCCCGTTTAAACGCAAACGTACGCAAACGCAAAGCACTCAAACGTAGAAAAGAACAACTTTTGGACAATTCTGATAATTCCTGTTGATCTTGGTGGCAAACAGTGTGGAGCCTGATCAGACGCCGGGTTACCTTGCGTCTGATCTGGCTCCAAACTGTTTGTATTGTAAATAATAGTTTTAGCGTAAACGCGTTTATTGGGAAAGAATAACAGATTCTCCACTGTAACCCTTTTACTCTCAATGACGCTTGAAAGCGCGGTTACAAACAGTTTGAATCCTGATCAGACGCCGCGTAACGCGGCGTCTGATCAGGATCCAAACTGTTTAACACTCGTATCGACATGTTTAAAGTCATATTACATTGAATCTCACTTTGAAACGATCTTGCAAAACAAAAATTGAAGCTGACGACAATAAAACGGTGAAGGGGTAAAAAGCGCACGGACAATTTGGTACTGAAATTGTTAAAGCAGATGACGTCATGGCAGTGAATGGGCTAATGAAAAATCCGCCTTTTCAATTAAACTGACAAAAGAGCCCAATTGATTCACTTATAACAAGCTTTGGCTCTGTCAACAAAGCGGCAAAGCTACGTATTTCGGAAACAAAACATGTATTTGACCAAGGTACAAAAGTCTAATCTAGCAACCGGTAACATCTGCTTAGATATTTCTTCTGAACATAAAGCATTTTTGTAACGTGGCGAAATTGCGTTCATTTATTATATACTCGCTAGGTAGAAACTTAATTAACATTTGCCCTCAATAACACTTTTCGCTAGCAACATATGCCCCTTGCCTTAATTTCCAGGTAAGATTTTTCTGTATCAGCATCTATGTAGGACAACTATGTACATTGTACATGTGTCACCGACGTGTCAAAGAGCACTTGTCTAGATGACGATTTTACGTACAATTTGGACTAAAACATTTCACAATTCAGCAAAATTTTAGATAGTTAAGTCACACTGTATACAGTGGAGAATACGTTATTCTTTCCCGTTAAAACGCAAACGAAACGCAAACGCAAAACACTAAATATAAAAAATTAAATTTTTCGACAATTCTAGCAATTGATAATAAGCTGAGTGGCAAACAGTTGGGTTACCGGGCGTCTGATCTTGCTCCAAATTGTTTGCATTGTAAATAATAGTTTTAGCGTAAATGCGTATATTGGGAAAGAATAACGGTTTCTCCACTGTAACAGCTGTACTTATTCCAACTAAGTTTAACTAATTGTTTTTAACACACAATAATTTGTCAACAGTGTAAAACTTAAAAGACAAATAGTGCAGACCCTGATCAGACTGCTCCTGAAGGAAATGTTCGGGCATATCTGTCTAGACGCTTAGGATCATTACGGTCATAAATGCATTAAGTGTTCACCCAGTAACGCTTTATTGGTTACATGTAATATGCATCTTTTCACAGCAATACAAACGTACGGTGATACATATGTATATAGAGGATATTAAATAAGTGTGTGTTTCAGGCGTGAATCTATTGAACGAGTTGCATAAAATGAAATGTTGCGAGCCTTGGCGAGCAACATATCATTTTATCCAACGTATTCAATAAATTCAGGACTGAAATGACACGAATTTGATATTCTATTTATCACATAAAGAACAACTGACACAAAAATCCGAACGTTCTAACTTTCACCTATTCCTCAGCTACATGTATTAGGAAAAAGATTCGTCGTATTATTCATCCATAGATAAAACACCTATCAAACTAAAATAAAGAAAAACGACATAAACGTGTTGTGAAAAGACCTCTCTGATATTGTCGATGATGTTTGAACTGACACTCTATGCATATTCCGCCTTTTTCCGTATGCTATATTTGTCTTCCAGACAACATTTGGAGATTTAGTCATTGAATAATGACGGTCCATCATAAACTGTTACGCAGTCGATACATGTAGTAGCCCAGTGGTTGAATCACCGTACTATCAATATCAGGGTCGTGAGTACAAACCCCGTAATTGTAGTTTTACATACATTAGCTTTTTTCGATATATATTTTCTTTCATCATTTTTCTCCGGTAGACGCATGCTTGTGTGGATTTTGTACAGTGAGACTTGTCTTACACAAACATTTAAGACGTACTCGTAATGGAATCTGACATTTCTACTGTACGCGTTACAGAAAATGCTCTTTAGAAGCGCACTGTGGGTAAATTTTTTACTTCGCTAAAAAACAGATTTTACGTAGTTTCTGATATACATGTAAAGAGAGAAAAAAATCACAATTAAAAT
This sequence comes from Gari tellinella, assembly GCA_922989275.2. Classification (NCBI taxonomy): domain Eukaryota; kingdom Metazoa; phylum Mollusca; class Bivalvia; order Cardiida; family Psammobiidae; genus Gari; species Gari tellinella. The sequence continues at coordinate 30,536,986 of OV277860.1, forward strand.
ATTTGTTTTAGAGAAAACAAATCCCAACTAAATGGCGAATTTAAATTTGATTTTACCTAGCTTCAAACACACGACCACTGAGCTATTGTGCCCATATTAAAATTCAATTTAGTGTATAGTATATGTTGCTAAGTATTTATTGATTTTTATCAAAACATTCAACGGAAAATCCCGATTTCATCGACGAAAGTTGACGGAAAGTGATGAGTGCCAGTTAAAAAATCATAGACAATACCATATTAAAATTGTAAATAAATATCTAATCTAAAATCGTTCTTATTTACTTCAAATGATCGTTTGATCTTTAGTTTCGTTTTCACAATTACGTCATCATTGCAACATGACTTCATTATAATGTTAACCTCTAAATTTAAAACAAAACGTGTGTCACTGTCCGACTCACTGAGCTCTACGTACAGTGGAGAATCTGTTATTCTTTCCCGTTTAAACGCAAACGTACGCAAACGCAAAGCACAAAAACGTAGAAAAATACAACTTTTGGACAATTCTGATAATTCGTGTTTATCTTGGTGGCAAACATTTTGGAGCTTCATCAGACGCCGGGTTACCCGGCGTCTGATCTGGCTCCAAACTGTTTGTACTGCAAATAATAGTTTTAGCGTAAACGCGTTTATTGGGAAAGAATAACACGTTCTCCACTGTACATGTAGCCTGATTTACAGTGTGAAAATGCTCGAGGGAAATGTTTTAGGACTCTTGGAAATGTTCAAACCCTAGTGGTGATCTAAGTTTGTCTGGATTCTCTAAACTGATTTACAATCCGCGAAGTTGGTGATTGAAAATAAGTAACATTTATATGCCCAGTGTGCCGTACTATTTTTAACGGTACTCTATATTTTGCACGTTTATGTGGTACATTGTAATTTGTATTTTCTAAAGTTGTTGTCTAACGGCTCGGTCAACATGATTTTCCTCAGCCGGGAATGAATCCTCACTATAAAATCAATAATGTCTTTTCTAAAAGCGTTGCTTCAATAAATATGGAAACGAGTTCAACCCTGTCTCTGCTATTCCCGATTTCACTGATTTTTGCAAACAGTTTGAATCAAGAGTATAGGCCGCGTAACGCGGCGTCTGATCTAGATCCACACTGTCGAGCGTTTGTACTTGGATTCTTCAGTCTGCAGTTTACAGTAGAGAATCTGTTATTCTGACGTCATTAGTGACGTCATACAATGGAGAATCTGTTATTCTTTCCCAATAAACGCGTTTTACGCTAAAACTATTATTTGCAGTGCAAACAGTTTGGAGCCAGATCAGACGCCGGGTAACCCGGCGTCTGATCAGGCTCCAAACTGTTTGCTACCAAGATAAACAAGAATTATCAAAATTGCTCAAAAGTTGTTCTTTTCTACGTTTTAGTGCTTTGCGTTTGCGTACGTTTAAACGGGAAAGAATAACAGATGCTCCACTGTACAAGTGAATAAAAGGTTGACAAAACTGTGTAGACGATTACTTCATAACAAACGAAATTGAGGCTGGATGAGGATAAATCAGTTCGGCTAATTCAGTAACAACATGCTTGCACAAGTCGCGGGTTTGAGAACTTCATAGAGCACATGTGAAAATCTGGTACTCTATATACGTTCAGAATCGATCAATTAAAAGTTTGTCATAACATCTAACGATCTGTTGTGGAAGTCTCCACACGTCTGCTAGAGTGATGCCATACTAAAGACTTCGAAATCTGACAAAGTCCCTGTCAACCGATGTGCATTGAAGCCACAGGGCGTTGTGAAATTCGCTAATTGCGTTAATTACAACTATTTTCCATGTATGTTTAGTAGGAAATTTGCCGTGTTTTGCATAATTATGTTAATAAGCCACTAGATTGTACTTTCCTGATATGGTCAAAATTTCTGCAATAAAACCCATTTGTTTTATATTTATTAGTATCCAAAACCATTCTTGTTAAAATATATTTAGTCTAAAACTAAACACTCTTTTGCTTAACATATATATTGGCATATTGCATAAATTTTTTGAGGAATGCAAGTTTCCGTATGTCTACTTCTGCTTCCATAGGTAACCAGCCCAACATAGGCAGATCCATATCTGTACTGGTTCTCTGTGGAAGCTTCTGTACGGTTTTGCCACACAAACGCTTTACCTTCTCTAAATTCTTAATATGATTTGCCGTAAGCGAATTCCAAAGTTCACAACCAAATAACGATGTAGGCAACAAGTGCCGATACCGGTCATTTAAAACAATCAAAATATTGGAAGGTTCAGAAATTAGCACACACACATAACACTTCGCATGTCAGTAACGACCGTAATTAGATTTTGCTAAACTTAAGGATCCAAACAAAGCACAGCAATACAAGGAATTTGGACAATACTAAACTATCTTACGAAGAACTCTCGTAACGAAGCATAGCTGAAACATCTACATTGGATATTATAGAATTCCCAGGCGGCGGTGATCGAACCCGGGGCGCTGGTGTGACAGTCCAATACCATAACATCTGAACTAAAGCGTCTACTCCCTAACTCATGAATTCGGTACTGGAGATACACGTATCATTCGCCACGGCTATGCTATTCATAGTACATGCACAGAGAGGTCAGTGTTTGGGATGTAACAACTATTTAAAGCCGCATTGTGCTTTTGAGAAACCTGCATAAAACGGTTGTTTGGGGTCCCATTTGAACTACGTGGGACGTGATTCTTTCACAAAAACCGGTTTTATCTAAGCAATTCGCTTTTTAAATTTTTTATTTATAATATTTTTGTGCTAGCACCAATTAAAAAGCCTCCCTTGTGAATGGAAAGAAGGACAACTCTGTAAATACAGGGCTCCAGATAACGGAAGTATTTCGAAAACTTAAATCTTTATTTCTGCTTTTAAACCCAATGGTGTTATACTCATTAAAAGTGTCTCGAATAGACGGTTTAATCAGTAGTAACACCATAGCATTCGGTGCTGAAATGAGTGAGAAAATGTTAGATTGGTTCAGATTACTCTCGCTTACATGTTTAGCTGGAACATCTGGATAACCCTTATTCTGCTGCACAGACGTCTGCTTCGACATTGTCGTCTGCAAAATGTGTTCAGTTTAGATTTATGCATTGTTTTAATTAAACAAACCTTAAGACGAGTGTCAAATAGTTTGGATCCAGATGAGACGCCACGTTACGCGGCGTCTTTTTAGATTCAAATAGTTTGTAAACTCCGTATAGTAGGCACAGGGTTAAACACTATGAGATTCAATAACAACGTGTACATATCTTTCACTGTGGGTAAACGGTCAAATAAACTATAGAGAATGTTTACCTTGAGCTTGCTGAAAATGACTGTTTCAGCCTTGTCCGCTCTCTAACTCAAACATTTCTTTTTGGATCTTCACCAAACTTGCTACAAATGTTTATTAGTATAGAATCTAGGTCAGGTTCAATAACTAGCAAAATCACATAAGGCAGGTCTGAGTTATTGCTGAAAAATGCTGAAACAGTCATTTTTTAATACATAAAGGGCAAAAACTCAGATATGCCACATGCGATTTTTGTAATAATCACTCTAAACCTAAATTTTATATACTTAAACATTTTCAGCAAGTTTAATGAATATCCGATAAAAACTGTATGTGTTAGAGTGCAAAAAGTGACTGAAACCGTCATTTTTCATTAATAAACAGGCAATAACTTAGATATACCTTATGCGCTTTTAGTAGTAATCACACTTAAACTTGTAGGCCGTGAACCAGGCACCTGAAATTTGAGGTACGGGTACCATTCGGGTGAATAAGGTTCACTATGATTTTCAGGAAGCCCAAACCCTCTGCTTTTAGGAAATGTATGATAGCAGTAATATCAAAGCAGCTTTGTTGGCTTTTGAGGCATTTTTTGTTACCCCACCCACCGAGTTAACGTTGTAAAAGGATCATTGTTATCACAATCGTACTTTTTGTACTGCATGCATTTTTATTGGTGCCTAATATCAAAACGGGTATTGCAACATGCCATTAAACGTTATTGACATTATTAAAGGTTTTAACGTTGGTGAAAACCAAATTTTTATGACCATTTAAACGAAAAAATCACCTTTTTATGCCTTTAGACAAATGTCTTTTGATGTGGATGGCATATGGTGATCCTACTGGCGGTGCGTACGAGTTAAACAGATTTTACCGATTCTTGTAGCAATAACACCGTGTAATACAATGATTTGGTACTTAAACAGTTGTTGGTTAGGGTAATTCCCAATCCAACCATATCATCCAACCTCAGTTTGACATTGACCTTGACCACATTTTGTCTACGAATATGTTATTAGGGTTGTTTATTGGTTAACTAGGTTTTACTGTTTCGTCTAGCATCAATACCGCATATAAGAATGAGTTGATACTTGCTGCTTTTGATCATTGCCAATTCAGTGACCTATATCACCTTACCTCAGTTTTGACCTTGACCTTCACCGAATTTGGAACTAAAATATGTTATAAGGGCTGTGTTATTATTTTACCGCATCGTCTAGCATTATTACCGCTTACTAGAATGCTATGAAACTTTCACAGTTATGGCTTAGAATCATTCTCAGTTCGACCATATCACCCAACCTCCATTTTGACATTGACCGTGACTGAATTCGGACTTGTTATAAGGGATGTTTATTGGTTAACTAGATTTTACCGTTTCATCTAGCATTAACAACTTTTATTCGAATGTTTTGAGACTTGCACAATTGTTACATTCGATAATTCCCAATCAACGAGTATCAACAAAACTTAATTTGGCATTGACCTTGACCTTATTGTGGACTAAGAATATGTTTTATGTGCTACGTCAAGGTTAAATAGATATTATCTTTTCGTCTAGCACCGCTTAATCAAATACTATGATACATATACAGTTGTCGCCTTGTACCATTCATAATCTATCCATATCACCCAACCTTGTGTTTACCTTGATAATACCACAGAGATCACTGTCAATGAGGACACACAAACTCGCATTGGGACCATACACTTCCGCTTGAACATTTGTGCCACCAAGCGTTACTATATAACAGTGCATCTATCAGCCAATTTAGAGACATTCTTGAAGATACGAAACACGAGAACTCTCACACACAGCTGAAAAGGTCACAAATGCAGAAATACGAGGAAAACGTTACTAAAGTAACATATCTTATAAGAGGCTGGTTCAACCCATTTGAAATAAATCAAGATCTAATTATCATATCCACCGTTAATGCAGTACGTACTTTGAGGCATCGCAAAAGACCTTCTGAGTACGCATGCGATTGGTAAATGATGCTATTGGTCAATGCTCGTATGCACAATTTAAAGGAGAACAACCATGATGGAATGAAGAGCAACAAAGTTTAGACCTCAAGCAGCATGAAAGTGAAATCCAGTGGAAGACTGGCAGTTCTTATAGCTGATAATGCTTTTGTTCGGTCGCATCATAGTTATGGCACACACACGCAATCTCCGGATAAATTTCATTATTTTACTTATTGCTCTTTGGCAATAGTCTTTCTCAACATCAAATGGTTTGCTAAGAAATCCAACAATGCTGCATTTGCATTGAGCTAACAGAAAACGCTTGGCTTAGCTGAAGGAGTCCCGAAAAAGTCTGTCTCTGTGATTGACGGAATGAACCTCGTATAGAGAGTCAAAAGATACCAATGCATTTTTGTGGCTGCGCAAGCACTATTCTATCGATGGTACTCGAGGCGGCAGTGACAGTGACAGAATAGATATATACAAGGGAGACGCTTCTTTAGCAATATGGTCAATAATAATAGTCTTATAGCATTTCTGGTGCATCAATGGATGAAAACTGAGCACAGTCAAAGGTTACAGAGGATTTGATTTTAATTTTTTATTTACGTCGCTTTCAACAGTATTTCAGTCATATCGCGACGTCCAGCTAATTATAGGTGGAGGAAGACCCCAGTAGTCCTTTATGCACTGTTTCAGGCACAAATCGACAACTGGGTAGAACCATCGACCTTCCGTAAGCCAGCTGGAAGGCTTCCCAACATGAGAAATCCGAACGACCCTACTGGGATTCGAACTCACAGCGGTGGGGAGCTTAGTGATGTAAGTCACAGTGACTATACCACTAGGCCACGGAGGCCGCTAGGTTACAGAGGAAAATATCGCACCTTACGTTGAAATTATTTTGGTTTACGGCACTGCGCCACAAAATGGGTCATAAAGCGCCAGTGAATGATGGGGAAATGATGAGACGCGATGATGACGATGACTTCGCGCAGATGATTTTGACTAATTTCGTCCTTTGCAAAACAGCAAATAAGATCAAAACCAACTACCTGTCTTCCTTAATTTTAGTTCTAAGAAGAGGGGGTAATCTCGTTCTAACAAAGAGAAACAATTCCGTATGACAATTAACCCACAACAATACAACAATATAGGAATGTCTGGACTGTTTTAGATAAGCACACTTTAAGAGCTAACCTCAAGGCTACTATTTGGAGTCGATGATATTCCAAGTCCTGTAGGAAGAGGATGGAAAGTTGTGAAAGAGGGTGGGATTGATCAGCTATTAGACGACTTGCTGGATAGAAAACAGGTCCGACGTAGATGCTTGACCTACTAGCGGGGAGCTGTGCTAGTAAATGTACTTTGCCTAAACGTGTATGCATTTCTAATGGTTTGAATAGTACGAACATGTGCAAACTCCCTAACTGTGATAATCAGGCAACTAGTACAGAATCAGATGATGAAGAACATCCACTGGAAGAGCCTGAAAACATTGAGAGTGAAGGAGATGTGAGAATTGGTATTCTTACATAAGATTTTCAACCTACACGTCAGTGGTTGTAATGCATTGATTATTTGTCAATGCCGACTAGATGTTTAGACATTTTCATAACACTGTTGTCAATGGTTTGTTAAAGTTAACGCCAATAGATTGCCTTTAAACTTAAATCCTTTGATCCGAAATATATGTTTTTCATCTGTTATGTGCTAGCAGGTATATTTGAAAATTGCAGAGTCAAGGATTTGTACAATATTAGCATTAGCATAAGAAGAGAGTAACAATGTCTTAGAACATTACTGCTTTAAATGAACCCCTGAGGCACCCTTAGCAGTACTGTTGATTCTGATTTTTTTCAAGGTCCCAATTAGGTCAAGTCCAAGGCCAAACCAAGCTTTGGTGATATTCCTGGATTTCGAAAGGTTCAATGTATTGATCAGATCAAATGCAATGATCAAATCATTCCAGAAAGAAGTAATAACTCTGGAGAAACGGTAAAATCTATTTTACCAAGAAATAGCTCAAACATAGCTTGGAATGGTTCAAGGCAACAACTGTAGAAGTGTAAAATCATTCTAGTGAGCTGTTTTTATGCTAGATGAAATGTTAAGATATGGTTGACTTCGTACGAACGAACAGGGCGATTACTTAAATTATGCCACCTGCATCAATAGATTCCAGGAGCCAAAACGGATTTTTCGTTATGAAAAGGATGACGTAATGTATTGTTTTCGCTTAAGTAAATTACTTAAACAATTCCAATAATGCCTTATGGCATGTTACAATACTTTTGTAATGTGATGCTTCAAAAAAACGTATGCATGACCAAATGTATGAGTGTGATAATGATGGTCCTTTTACAATGTTAAACTTGATCGGTGGGGTAACAAAAATGCCTTTTTTGCTAGAGTAAATTACTTCAACAATTCCAATGATGTCTAATAGCATGTTACAATACATTTTTATAATGATGCTTCAATAAAAATGCATGCGCTACCAAGAGTATGATTGTGATTATGATGGTCCTTTCACAATATTAAACTTGTTGGGTGGGGTAACAAATAATTTTTTTTTGCTAGAGTAAATTACTTCAACAATTCCAATAATGTCTATTGACATGTTTCAAAACATTTTCAATATGATACTTCAATAAAAATGCATGCATTACCAAAAGTATGATTGTTATAATGATGGTGCTTTTACAATGTTAAACTTGGTGGGTGGGGTAACAAATGTGCCTTTTTGCCAAAGTAAATTACTTAAACAATTCCAATAATGTCAAGTGGCATTTTACAATACATTTTCAATATGATGCTTCAATAAAAATTCATGCATTACCAAAAGTATGATTGTGATAATGATGGTCCTTTTGCAATGTTAAACTTGGTGGGTGGGGTAACACAAATGACTAAAAAGTCAACAAAGCTGCCATGATTTTACTGCTATCATACATTTCTTAACTAGTCACACATTGATCTTTCCGAAAATCATAATGAACCTTATTCACCCGATTGGTACCAACCAACCCCTCCGGCTCACGGCCTATTGATATTATATCAATAAATATTTTCAGCAAATTTGGTGAAGATCCAATAAAACGTATTTGTGTTAGAGAGCAAACCTTGCTGAAAACAGTCATTTTTTAATACATAAAGGGCAAAAACTTAGGTATGCCACATGCGATTTTAGTAATAATCAAACTAGACCTGAATTTTATATGAATAAATATTTTCAGCATGTTTGGTGAATATCCGATAAAAACTGTTTGTTTTAGAGTGCAAAAAGTCATTTTTTATCAATTAACAGGCAATAACTCAAAAACACCTGATGCGATTTTAGTAGTAATCAAACTAAACCTTGATTTTATATCAATGAACATTTTCAGCAAGTTTGTGGAAGATCGGATAAAAGATATACGAGTTAGAGAGCGGACAAAAAAGTGTGATAGTCTAACTGACTGATGGATCGACCGTCGAAGGTAATTGCGGTTGCACACGGTGATGTTGACTCCGGCTGTATCACGTGATACTAAGCCGTGTGGTAAGGTTTATGGCAGACGCTCTATTTTCGGTTTGTTATGATTTTAAATCGCCCATTTTGGTGATTTAGGTCCGTCTTCATCATTTCATAGATCAGTTTGGCCCATTAGAATGTTCAAACATTATTATTAACCGTTATTGTATTTCAGACATTATGAAAAGGTCTGAAAACACAATAGGACTTTAAGGACAACACAATTCTTCAACGTGTTCTGTCATCATAGAATAACTTTCAGAACTTCAAAAAACCCGATCAAGTCTTGAAATTACATGGACAACAAAAACATAAACTGTATTTAGCAAAACATAGTACGACAGAAACATTAATTTCTTAATGCGAGTGTCGAGTGTAAAATTTCTTTGCATTTAATGTTCTAAAATGCTTATATGATATTCCTGTCAATGTTTTAAATGTTTAATCAACTCATATCATGTATACCTAAAACATGGAAAGAAGCAACCAAAACATGATACCAACTCGTCAAGTAATGCAGATAATTTGCTGAATCAGTGTTTTAACCATCAGTAAACATTCTGTATAATTATAATCAGAAATTTCGACCAATAAATGAACTAAGCGCTCAAGGAAAATGGCAAAACTGAAACAGTTGAGAAAAGAAAAATGTATTCCTAATAGGTATCAAAATCGCAATAGATCTTAATTTAAGAAATGGTCAATACAAACACTTTCTGATGATATACCTACCAAACGATGTTTTATATTGAATTCAATTTGGTACACATATGTTTGTAGTATCCATATCGAGATAGTCCGGCAGAGGGCTGAATTGACCTGGAAATGCCGTCCTAATTTTTTTTCTCGACTGATTCTACTTCAGCATATGTTACTTATTGAAAAACCACCGGGGACCACTTTGTCATCCTTGCGCGTTTTCGTATATTCAAGATGGCGGCCAAAATGGCTGCCGAAAGGCTTTTAAACAAAATAGTCAAACTATCAGCATTCAATTTACCTTTTTTAACTGATTTTACCTCATCATAATGATAGTTACATGTATTGTTAAAAAGACGTTTCATGTTTTTAAAATGTTACGGGTGACATCTTGTCACTCTTGAGAATATTAGTATATTCAAAATGGCTACCTAAATGCGTTGAAACATACTACCCAAAACTTCAGCATTCATGGTTTGGTTTTCTTAACTGATTTGACCCCACCATAATGATAGATATTACTGAAATGATGATACATATTATTGAACTGTTGCGGGTGACATCTTGTCATCCTTGAGCATTTCTGTTTCTTCAAAATGGCTACCGAAATGCTTCTAAACAAAATAGTCCAAAAAGCAGCATTCATTGTTTCTTTTTTAACTGATTTGACCTCACCATAATGAGAGTTATTATTGATAGGACAATTCATGTTTTAAAAATGTTATGGGTGACATCTTGTCACCCTTCAGCATTTCCGTTTATTCAAAATGGCGGCTAAAATGGCTACTCAAATGCGTTAAAAACTACTGTAAACTTCAGCATCATAGTTTGGTTTTCTAAACTAATTTGACCCCACCATCATGAAAGTTTTTACTGAAATGATACAAATTATTGAGCTGTTACGGGTGACATCTTGTCACCCTTGAGCATATCTGTATATTCAAAATGGCGGCTAAAATGGCTACCGAAATGCTTTAAAACAAAATGGTCAGCAAATCAGCATTCATAATTTTTATTTATTAACTGATTTGATCTCACCATTATGATATTTGTTACTGAAATGATCACACTTATTATTGAAATGATACGAGTGACATCTTTTTATCATTGAGCGTTTCAGTATATTCAAGATGGCGGCCAAAATAGTGACGTAAATTTTGATTAGCAAACAAAAGTCCAAAAATCAATATTCATACATTTTTTAGCCTGACACAATATTAACGTAATTATACTTACTATTAAAATTGTGATACTTATTGATGAAATGTAACGGGTATTTTCGTATATTTAAGATGGTGATGCTTATTATTGAAAACATGATACTTGTTACATGTATACATGCAATTGTACGTGGATGGCATCTTGTCACCCTTGAGCATTTCCATATATTCGATATGGCGACCAAAGCGTTAAACGAAAAGCTTTGAAACAAAACAAGTCCAAACAGCAAAATTCATAATTCAAATTCTTATTCTTAAATGGTTTGACCTTACCATAATGATACTAATTACTGACAGAATGATACTCATTATTGAAATATTGTGGGTGACATCTTTTCACCTTCGAGCAGCGGCCAAAATTGCAACAGAAATACTTGAAATATTTAAAATGTTCAAAAGTCAGAATAAACATTTGTTTCTTGACTGTTTCTATTTTAGCACATGGTGTTTGCTCACAAGAGTGCTTTTACAGTTTGCCCAAGACACCTTCCTACCTGATCGTGGTTCTGGGGCTAAATTGTCATAGGAATTTTTCTGACTGAGATAAAGCCGCGGTATAGCATAAAAGGTCCGATTTCGTGGAAATGAGTAAAATAGGGTGGGTGGGGTAAACCGGAAATATATCAAAATGCTCAAGGATGACAAGGTGGCACCCGGCCAATTCTGAATGACAATGCTTTGAACTATCAACATCAATCAAGAAAATAACTTAGGACGCAATTTCTAGGTGGACCTCCAAATCCTGATTTCTCTGCCGGACTAAGACGCCAGTACATTTATATAGGAAATGCTGCCATACCAATTTATTGTCAAAACATCTATCTGCTATCAAAACATACAGATATAGATATTTTATGTAGAATAATATCTTTCGAAATTGTTTTTATAAAGAACTGACCGTAGTTCGACAAAATCAACTTCATAATTATACATGCAAACTACATGTAGTTGATATTTAACTGCAAACGTTTTACACCAGAACAAAACAGGATACACTTTAAACAAAATCTTAATATGATATTTTTTATGGAAAAGCATGTTGCTTTTAAACAAACCCGATTAGAACAATATTAATTAAAACAGAGACATTTCATAACTAATACTAGCATTTACATCCTAAACTCGACATTATTTGGAGACTGGAGTGTTGTCAAACTGCCTGGAATCGCACAACGGGATATTACATACTAAAAAATACAACGCTAGCATCCCATGTTCTCATGAAATCCCTGATTTCGACATGACGGGGCATGATAATACATGTATCCACTGCACTCTCCCGCTTCCCTTTGCCGGTACAGTGGAGAAAACGTTATTCTGACGTCATTAGTGACGTCATACAGTGGAAAAAAGTTATTCTTTCCCAATAAACGCGTTTACGCTAAAACTATTATTTCCATTGCAAACAGTTTGGAGCCAGATCAGACGCCGGGTAACCCGGCGTCTGATCAGGCTCCAAACTATTTGCCACTAAGGTTAAAATAAATAGTGAAAAATGTAAAAAAAAAAAAAAAAAGAGATATTTTCTACGTTTTAGTGCTTTGCGTTTGCCTACGTTTGTGTTTAAACGGGAAAGAATAACGTTTTCTCCACTGTAAATACCCACTTGGCCCACCAAAATACAAGGTCATTCTCTGTTAAACATCATGTATTAATCTGTTCAAACTACTTTGTATTTTCATTGGAAATCCAGAAACTTATCTACATGAGTTTGGCACTATTTCGGATAAGGTCCCCATTCCCATCATGCAAACGGATACAACGGACAAACTGGTCGTAACGGGGAAACCTTTGACAGCCATAAAACATTAGCCAAACAATGCTTAATTAGGTTTAGCTTGAAGCTATGCCGAACTAGGTTTAAAATGGTAATAAATTAAGGACAGGCCAAAGTATGATTTGATTAAATGCCAAATTAGGCTTAAATGCAGGACATGCAAAACTATTCATCAGTGGCAAACAATGCCAACCTAGGCATCAATTCACGCAATGCCTAAGTTGACTTCAATTAAATGCAAACTAGACCTGACCTGAAGCGCGGCCCCAAGAGGCAGTGTAGGGGTAGTATTGTTCTTAAAAGTATTTTCTGAGCCGAATATCCTGGTAAATAGTAATTCTGGCACTGAGACACGTCTGGATCCCGAGAGATCGGTTATCCAGCCACAAGCCTCACTAGCAAAAAACGAATTTTTTTCTTCTGTTATACTATTTCGTGACAAACAAACGTTTTAGGATTATGCTGTCGGACGGGCGCCACCTTTACTTAAATTTACATTTGTGTAAAGTATACCACTGTCCTTGGGAACCAGGGGCCCGTTTCATAAAACATCTTACGACAAATGTTGTCGTAAGTCAAAACTTTAAAATACATTTAATCTCTGATTTCTTTATCTAATCCTATCTTGTGACATCTTTTTGGAATCGTCTTTTCAAGACGATTCCAAAAAGGTGTCATAAGACAGGATTGGATAGAGAAATAATTAATAATTGAGACTTTTATAATCTGACTTACGACAACTTTTGTCGTAAGATGTTTTATGAAACGGGCCCCTGGCTATTTAGACTGTACTAAAACATATTGTTTCCCTCCCTATAACGACTCCTTACGAATAACGCACACACTATTTGTCTCTTATTATGTGTTGCAGCAGAGAGGGAGCATTGTACTTCCATATGTTTATAAAATGCAATGTAAGGAAACTTGTACAGTGGAGAATCTGTTATTCTTTCCCAATAAACGCGTTTACGCTAAAACTATTATTTGCAGTGCAAACAGTTTGGAGCCATATCAGACGACGGGTAACCCGGCGTCTGATCAGGCTCCAAACTGTTTGCCACCATGATAAACAAGAATTATCAGAATTGTCCAAAAGTTGTTCTTTTCTACGTTTTAGTGTTTTGCGTTTGCGTACGTTTGCGTTTAAACGGGAAAGAATAACAGATTCTCCACTGTAGTTGAGTAATCTATGGTATTACATTTTAGTCTCATATTTTCGACGTGTTTGCTTCATACATGTACCTACTGAGCGATACATGTGTTGCGAGCGTCAATTGACAAGAAGTAGTGGAGGAGAAACTTATTATCGCGAATATTATTGGTCTTTTCAATCAGTTACGAATAAGTATATATTATTTCTTTTCTATGCCCCTATTCAAACGCAATATGTTACTCCCTGTGTTAATATTTGTCTATTTGACTGTTTATGAATAAAACCTTGAAAATGCAACTTGAAACTTCAAACAAATTTCTATTGTAAACGACTGTTTGGACAATTCTTTCTATCTTTTGACGATTCTACAGATTTGCCCTGGTCGCTAAACAATTGTTTATTAAGCAAATTAATTTATAACAATTTATTCAAATATGTTTAACAATAATGAGTGATTTATAAACACACTTTTCTGTTTTATAGCTTTAGGTAAATGACATCGGGGTTCTGCTTCGGTTCTTATTATTTATTAAAGAGTTGTATTACCATAGCAAAATGGTGTGTCCAACATTGTAAAAATTGAGCAATAGTGAAAGTTAATATCTAATTCATTTCTACGAAACATACAACACATAGTGCAATAGAACTAAGGAATATTGTAAACTGTTTTTGAGTGTTAGTGTTTTCTTCTGACTTGGCAGAGTTATTTTTAGATTGGAACATTCTAATGAGTATTCCCTACAGCCAGCTAGAGACATTGATACAGTGGATAATGTGTTATTCTTTCCCAATAAACGCGTTTACGCTAAAACTATTATTTACAGTGCAAACAGTTTGGAGCCAGATCAGACGCCGGGTAACCCGGCGTCTGATCAGGCTCCAAACTGTTTGCCACCAAGATAAACAAGAATTATCAGAATTGTCCAAAAGTTGTTCTTTTCTACGTTTTAGTGCTTTGCCTTTGCGTACGTTTGCGTTTAAACGGGAAAGAATAACAGATTCTCCACTGTAGCTATATTTATTGTGCGCAATATACAGTAGACAATACATTTTTTCATGCCCGTTTTAAACTCAAACGCAATGCACTAAACTGTGGACATTTACTTTTAAAAAATTTAACTATTTTTTTAATCTGAGTAACAGACAGGTTGGAGCCTTATCAGACCCCGGGTTACCCGTTTGCAATGAAAATAATAGTTTTGTATATAAATGCGTTTATTGGGAAAGAATAAAATATCAGTAAAGTTAGCGCAGCGGTCTCGTGCTGCACGAGGATCATACATGTACTTATCTCAAGTAGGAAAGTGTACGATTATATATTCGATGTTACTTTGCTTACCTATTTCCCATTATTAACTATTCTGTTCTAAAAATAATTCTGACAAGTCAGATAATAATAACCATTGATATGAACTAGTGGGTCAAACAATGTTGAAACGTATCATACGTCGAGTTTGTCGTTTTCTGAGTAGGAACCGAAAGTTTGCAATAAAAGTAAGGTACAGCAGAGAAGTCGTTATATATTGTTTAAATATATTTCCTCAGTCCATTGGTGGACTAACCCCCCATTGTTCTTGATAGGTGTGAGTGTAACTGTAAAAGCATGCAGCATGAGCTGCCAGTGGGTATACAGATCTCAGTTTACCTGGTGAGGCCCAGCTATAATCATGCTCTAGTGGCTGATCAATGGTCATTTCTAACCAAACTATCAAATATAAAGATCGGGCCTCACACGAGACGCTTCAATGGTTCTTTGCAATCGGCATGTGCACAAGACCCATGCTTTTTGCAAGGAAATTGACCGGCAATGCGTTATCACCTAAAGAAGGTCAGGAAATGTCTTTAACCGTCTGAACGAAAGGCATCACAAACGCAGTGCTATGCAAATTTAGAAAAAATGCACTTTCATGAACATTCATACGGTTTATGCTTATTTGGGTGACAAACTGTTTTAGACCTGATTTGGCTCCAAACTGTTTGAACTTTAGAATAAACGTTTTGATTGAAAAGGAATAACGTCTTCTTCCCTGTACAAACACCTTGGAAAATACAGTGCGTTACTCACATACAGTGGAGAAAACGTTATTCTTTCCCGTTTAAACGCAAACGAAACGCAAACGCAAAACACTAAAATGTAGAAAATAACAACTTTTCGACAGTTCAAACTATTGATATTAAGCTGAGTTGCAAACAGCTTGGAGCCTGATCAGACGCCGGGTTACCCGGCGTCTGATCTGGCTCCAAACTGTTTGCCATTGAAATAATAGTTTAGCGTAAACGCGTTTATTGGGAAAGAAAAACGTTTTCTCCACTGTATCAAAAAGCCATATTACATTCGCCTAGCTTAGAGTATGGCGTGTTATTTTTAATGCACTAAAGTACATAATGGTATACAGTCTCCCGACTCTACCGGCATTTAGTGTTGTTCAAATTAAATAAACATAATACTTACATTTAAAACATATAAATCGACGGCAAACCTTGAAATTAGCACTATTATACATAAGGCGTTAGTCTTTCCCGATCAACGCGTTGGTGTTAAAGCTATCATATTCTATAAAAAAAAAATTGTTGGGCAAAATTTGACACCGGGTAACCCGGCGTCTGACTAGGTTTCAAACTGTTTACTCAGATAAAAAAAAACGTAAGAAATTTCAAACTTACCCTTTTCTAAATTACATTGCATTGCTTTTGCGTTAAAGTATCGTTTAGATAGTCAGATCTGTATTTAACTTTTTCGCGGCCAAGTTTATCGTGATAGTTTTACCCCTTCACCGTTTCAATGTCGTCTGGTTCAATATTGTTGTCTGCAATATCGTTTCAAAGTTAAATTTAAGGCAGCATGACTAAAGACATTTAAAAAAGAAAGCCCAACAGTGTGGATCCTGATCAGACGCCGCTTTAGGCGGCGTCTGATCAGGATCCAAACTGTTTGCAAACGCCGCTTTTGTCGTCATTGACAGTGCAATGGAAAAACAATAGCTAAAGCATTAACGAGTTCATTGGAAAAGAATAACATGTCCACAATGTATAAAATTGCTTTCTGCAAACCATTTCATCTGCATTTTCTGTTTCATACAATGTAAAGTATAAGAGAGTCAAACAGTTCAGATTCAAATGAGACGATGTGTTGTCCGTCCTCTTACAGTAGAGAATGTGTTATTCTTTCCCAATGAACGCGTTTACGCTAAAACTATTATTTGCAGTGCAAACAGTTTGGAGCCAGATCAGACGCCGGGTAACCCGGCGTCTGATCAGGCTCCAAACTGTTTGCCACCAAGATAAACAAGAATTATCAGAATTGTCCAAAAGTTGTTCTTTTCTACGTTTTAGTGCTTTGCGTTTGCGTACGTTTGCGTTTAAACGGGAAAGAATAACAGATTCTCCACTGTACATGTATTCCATATTCAAACGACAGTAAAATATCTATATTAGGATCACTAAAAAAGAAGGTTTATTTATTGTATAAATTAAAGATGACGGCATAAAGCAAAGCAGTAAAACAGAAAGCTCCTAAAGGAGCTTAATGTTTTACTCTCCTCTTGCTTTAAGCGTTACCAGGTCTTAAACATCTAATAGTTACAGTGGAGAATCTGTTATTCTTTCCCGTTTAAACGCAAACGTACGCAAACGCAAAGCACTAAAACGTAGAAAAGAACAACTTTTGGACAATTCTGATAATTCACGTTTATCTTGGTGGCAAACAGTTTGGAGCCTGATCAACGCCGGGTTACCCGGCGTCTGATCTGGCTCCAAACTGTTTGCACTGCAAATAATAGTTTTAGCGTACAGTGGAGAATGTGTTATTCTTTCCCAATAAACGCGTTTACGCTAAAACTATTATTTGCAGTGCAAACAGTTTGGAGCCAGATCAGACGCCGGGTAACCCGGCGTCTGATCAGGCTCCAAACTGTTTGCCACAAAGATAAACAAGAATTATCATAATTGTCCAAAAGTTGTTCTTTTCTACGTTTTAGTGCTTTGCGTTTGCGTACGTTTGCGTTTAAACGGGAAAGAATAGCAGATTCTCCACTGTATTTAATTGCATAATTCATCATTGAAATAATTGAGATACAGTGGAAAAAACGTTACTTTTTCCCGTTTAGACGCAAACGAAACACAAACGCAAAAAAACTAAAACATAGAAAATAACAACCTTTCGCCAATTCCAACATTAGGTATTAAGTTGAGTAGCAAACAGTCTGGCTTCAAACTGTTTGCAATTAAAATAATAGTAGCGTAAACGCGGTTATTTGGAAATACTAATGTTTTCTCCACTGTACATGTACCAGTAAACTCATGGAAAACATATTCGAGTTTTACAATTAGATTTTGATTAGATTTTAGAATTTTGCATCGAATCTCGATAAGTTGCAAAGTATACGATTATAATAAGAAACTAGTTTGACACTTAGTTCTAAATCGATGCTGGTATTTAGCAATATGTTTTAATATAGCAATTAGTAAGATATCATAGAAGTCACACTCATACAGATATGTGTTCAGTCGAAATCGCTAATAAATATATTTTTAAAAGGCAATACTTCTACTTTTAAGCCTCTTTCATCGTGCGGGAAACTCTATTATAAATAACCCGGCTTCACATCTGGATCCAATCACTTTGGTGATTGCATGGCCTGAACGTTTTAAACGTTTAATTCAGAAACTATATTTAACTGGTTGCAGACAACAAAGTTTACAGACGATATTTACATATCGAACAGATGGTTCAGCAGACGACAGCATAACATATATAAGACTCAATGTAGCGATACCCTGACTGGCCTCCCATGTAGTGACCTAGATAACACCCATAGTGGGACGTTAGCCGTTATAAAACGCATTGCACGCACCTCGTCCGTCTCACTCACGAAGGGATCGTTGCCAAGATGCGGGTTCCTCCGAGATTGCTCCTGGCACTATTGCTATGGACTTTGATTGCCATATCTAGCACAGGTAAACTTTTATAATGACCCCGTTAATGTTGGCATATATTTATATATT
The DNA here is from genome assembly GCA_922989275.2 of Gari tellinella. Lineage (NCBI taxonomy): Eukaryota > Metazoa > Mollusca > Bivalvia > Cardiida > Psammobiidae > Gari > Gari tellinella. The sequence continues at coordinate 30,555,606 of OV277860.1, forward strand.
ATACAATCGGTGTTTTGAGTCCATTAGGTGGATAAGTTTTAAAGTTAAATTTTAGCTGGATATATAGAAATAGATATACAGATAGCTCTTAAGAGCTAATTTTTTATAGTGAAGAAAACAGTATCCCTTCCCGTTTGAAAGGAAACTAAATGCAATAACAATGCAATAAGATATAACAAATAACTGATTATTGTAAAATGTTGACGATGTGTGTTTAACTTTTCCCTTATAGAAGCGCCTTTTAGCGAATATGATTTATTCCTCCGCTGAAGAAAATAGTTCCAATTTAATCAGTAATGAATATGTATTATAGGGAATATTTTCTATATTATAGCACATGATACATGTAGCTTAAAGCAGGCTGAAAGTAAAGCAGAATGCGCCCTAAGGCGCATTCTGCTTTACTTTCAACCTGCTTTAAGTAGTCACCTATCTTAAGTAATAGAAATAGGCTATCAGGTAAAGGGTTAACATTGTCGCTGTTATTGCAAACAGTTCAAAGCCAGGTCCGACGCCGGCTAAATGGTGTCAGAGCAGGTTACAAACTGTTTGCAAGTCAGATTTAAGAAATACCAAAAAGTTGTAATTTTCTACATTTCATTGCTGTACGATTTCCAATCATTGCATTTGTGCTTAAACAAGAATTTCGTTGGCATACACTTTGGAGCCAGATCAAACGACAGGTAACCTAGTAGCTGATCTGGCTACAAACTGTTTGCCACGTTGGTAACAGTGAAAAAATCAAAATGGGTATTTTTCATTATTTAGTCGCATTGTGTTTTCATTTAGTTCAGTTTAAACGGGATGGACTAATGTCTTATCCTGTATAGTAATTTGCCTTCGAACATTTGCGTCTCAGAAATATTGCCCCTTGCATCTTTTAATACACCAGTAGAGTGTGTTCTACATTCTGACAAATGACTGCTTAAATAATCAAGCTAGAAGTAAAGCAGAAATTCATTCAGATGCTGTTCCTTCAGCAAAGACTTGCCTTAAAAACTGATCGCGATATGTAAGAAAGGTTATGTCATTAACTATCATAATTGGAATATATTTCACGTTTAAAGTAATTAAATTTAATTTGATTTTCTGTGTCATTGATATTAAAACTATGAAATGTTTATAAAACTGTCTGAACCATTATCGTACTTAGCGCGACTTGGCCAATATTTGCAAGTAGCTTGGATCCAGATCTTGATCCAAGCTGTTTCCAATTAATTTATATATCTTCTCGAGTTTTTAAAAAACATCAATTTTTTTTCGCAGGAGATATATTTGAAGCAAACGACATTTCAGCACGATAATGGTTAATCAAATATAGTTTTTTATCCCGTTGGAATTATTATTAATTTTTATCACGTTGTCAGGTTTCATCTGAAACAAATATAGCTTCCAGGATTTCGTAGGTTTTATTTATCGTCAGACAAGTATTTTTACAACTTAAGTGTTAACCTGTCTGAATCAAATATTGACACCAAACTACTGGGGCCCGTTTAATAAAACTTCGTACGACAAATGTTGTCGTACAGTGGAGAAAACGTTATTCTTTCCCGTTTAAACGCAAACGTACGCAAACGCAAAACACTAACATGAAGAAAATGACAACTTTTTTATTTTTCAGGATTTCTTTTAAGCTGAGTGGCAAACAGCTTGGAGCCTGATCAGACGCCGGGTTACCCGGCGTCTGGTCTGGCTCCAAACTGTTGCAATGGAAATAATAGTTTTAACGTAAATGAGTTTTTTGGGAAAGAATAACGTTTTCTCCACTGTAAGTTTGATTATAACAGTCTCAGTTATTATTTATTTCTCCATCTTGAAAAGACGATTCCAAAGAGATGTCACAAGACAAGATTAGATAGAGAAATCAGAAATTTTAAGTATGTTTAAGTTTTGACTTACGATCGTTTTTGTCGTACGAAGTTTTATGAAACGGGCCCCAGGGGCGTTATATTAAAATAGAATGACTGCAAAATGTGTGTTAATAGCGCTAATTTAAACGCGTCTCTTACGAACAATATTTGTCTCAAAACAACCAGACACTTAGGACCAAACTAAAATGTCAACATTTTCATTCAACACTTTCCCATACTGTATTGTTTTATATATGTGTAAGAATCAGAATCAGAAATAGAATCAGAATATACTGTATTTTGGATTTAAACATATACAGTTTATCACCCCTCATACATTATACATTACAAAATTATAATCAAAGTCAAGCAAACCGCTTCAGCACATAACAAAACAGAATTTTAGCATTCAAGCCATTAGAAAAAAATGCTAATATGACATTAAAAACTTGAGTGTTTATTAATACTTTGAGCAGAAAGAAGGTTACTGCGTATTTTAAGTGCGCACGCAAATTACGTTACAAGTTTTGGAATAACAACTTCATTGTTGGAACTTAAAAGCTGAGTCAGTTTTAACAGATTTGGCATCATTCTAAAATTATATGGAATGTCTCTTTGTCTAACAACTTTGTACTTATAACATATAAATATACAGTGAAACTCGTCTTCAATGTCTCTAATGCAACATACATCACACTATCTCTGTTACCGTTCTATACTATGTCTACCAAAGCACTTCGTTTACTCTAAAATATTTACATTCGCCATGTAACGTCTTCTAGAAGCGTATTGAAAAGATGAAGTATAAATATAAGTAAACCTACAAATTGAAACTGGTTCCAGCCAGTTATTAAAAGGGGCGGAGTCTCCGCCGGAGAGATACTTACCTAGCGACCAGCACGTAAAATTAGGCTGAAATACACATCCGCGACCTAAGGTTTTCAAAATATGCTTTTATAATAGATATTCAAGTTGGATTGTTTAATTTTAACGTCTTGTAAGTGTTCGTTAAACACGCAGAGACAGTTTAATGGGTAAAACTTTGACTTTTTAATGCAACGCGAAATCATGTATTTGGGACTAATTTTCATATAATATATTATAGAGATAGAATTGCTAAAACTTACCAAGCTAACCTCATGCGTTTACAATCCCGTTACATGTAACAGCAAAAAGGGATCCCAGCTATTTCATCAATTTTCAAACAACGTGATAAAGGTTAATGGACATGCCATACACAATAGAGAAGACGCTACAGTCTAACTTCGATATCTCGAAATCGGTGAAGTCGACATACACATATTTCAAAATTAAAACGTGGCTTAGCCACGTTTTAACTTTGAAATACGGGTATGTTCGACATAACCGAGCATGGAATAATGAATTCATGTGTCGACATATCGGATAGTTCGAGTTAAGCGAGTTCGAAACTAAACGCAACGACAGTGCAATAAAACTATTTGTAATTGCAAATAGTTTGGCGTCTAATCACACGCCGGGTTACGCTACGCCTGATCTAACGCGAAACTGTTAACAAAAGAAACGTAATTATTTCAAAACGAACGCATTGCTTTTAAAGATTAAAATTGTCTTCTCTGCTGTATATGATATAGATCTAGTTGTATTTCAATAAATACTTTTGTTTTGATATACAGTGAATCACCCCGTTACGACCACTAAAACAAAGGCTAATTGATTATGCAAAATACATGTGAGAGCTGAAAGCAAGGTGTCAGTAAATCTGAAAGCGTCTACAAGAGCTTTCTGTTTTACTGCAATCTTGCTTTAAACAGTCATCTGCCTATAATAATTATAACGCAATTTAATGGTTGTTTGAGAGATTTACTGTAATGTATATGTTACAGGGATTAAGTGTAATCAGGGATTTCACGAAAACCTTAAATCTCCCAGGGAAAAGGCATACATTGGAAGCTTTTCGTTGATTTTTATAAATATTTGGCAGTTACAAATCTATTAATTTGATGAAAAATGACATTTCATCAATTCCTTAAAACGACCAGTGATTACATGTACGCGTAATCCCTATAATTTTCAGAAAATACGCGTAATCCCTGATTAAACTTTATCCCTGTAACATATATACGTATCATGGTGTTTGTGGAGTATGCTATTTACCTATTTAACAATATTGTTAACATAATAGCGTTCCTTCAAATAATAGGTTTTACGTTACAGTTGAAAAACGTTATTCTTTCCCAATAAACGCGTTTACGCTAAAACTAATATTTACGATACAAACAGTTTGGAGCCATATCAGACGCCGGGTAACCCGGCGTCTTATTCTGCTCCAAACTGTTTGCCGTACCATAGGTTAAAATCAATAGTAAGAATTGTCAAAAAGTTGTATTTTTCTCCATTTTATTGCAATACGTTTACGCTTCGTGTACGTCTTAACGGGAAAGAATAACGTTTTTCTCCACCGTATATATCTTAAAGGGACTCGCAACCGGATGGTGTTCTTGTCAAAATAAAATGAAATACTCAAATAAAAGCAAATTTGTGGCATTAATTGGCCTTTGACATTAAAAAAATATGATCAGTCCAAAAAACGTCTCAAGAATCGTCACCGAATCTTAGTTTTTTAGATATTTTCCATCGTTTTTCCATAGCGTTAGCTAACGGTATAGTTGTTGTTGTTGCTTCTTTACACGGGGTCAGACATAAACCCGAGCCGAATAATGGTCTATTTATAGCTATCATTGAAGTACGTTAATTCGCTACCATATATATAGAGAGCGTCCGAGCCGAGGGCGTAAAGGCGATGTCTCATTTTTCATTTTTGTCTCCGCATGGATGGTCACGGGTTCGAATCCCACCAGAGCCTCTTCTTTTTTTTTTTTTGGAAATGCATTTTATAGCATTTGTTTTAATGCTTGATCCGGTTGCCAGCCTCTTTAATAGTCTATTGTAACAACTGAAACGGTGAAGACGATGATGATAATTCTGCTACTGTTGCTGATGATTATTGCGGTGTATTTATAATTGGCATGATGATGATGGTATTGATGATGATCATGATGATTGTACAGTGATTCTGTTATTCATGATGATTGTACAGGGAATCTGTTATTCTTTCCCGTTTAAACGCAAACGTACGCAAACGCAAAGCGCTAAAACGTAGAAAAGAACAACTTTTGGACAATTCTGATATTGTTTATTTTGGTGGCAAACAGTTTGGAGCCTGATCAGACGCCGGGTTACCCGGCGTCTGATCTGGCTCCAAACTGTTTGCACTGCAAATAATAGTTTTAGCGTAAACGCGTTTATTGGGAAAGAATAACGTTTTCTCCACTGTAATACTTCTAACTATAATAGTGTTTATTATGATGACGATAGTAGCAATGATACAATTGATGATGATACATTGTAATGATAGTGGTAATGATTGTGATATGTGTTTGCTTGGGTCACAGGTACTTGACACATAGATCAAGATCTATTACCAAAAAATACATTATTTAACTTCTATTATAAAGACAAGGTATACAACGGAATCCAACATTTAGTCTTAATTAGCGACTTAAATTGATGCTAAAATAGACTAGATCGCCAATATTCTCTGATGGTACCATCGGGAAATGATTAAGTTATCAATATCTACTTTTTAATTCATCAAATTCTGTTAAATAACGCCACAATACGTACATTTATAAAAAAAAGTGCATCAAAAAGTTTATATCGTTCTGAACGTCCTCACTCCTTAGCAACAGGCCTTCATTTATTTTGGAAATAGATTTATTTCTATGTGTCAAGTACCTCTGTTTTGTGTTGTACAAGTGATGTGGGTCTTTTAGTTCAATTATAATCGAGAGCATTTTCACATGTCTTGACTGTCGATGGGTGAGGTAAGTTTTTCTCGTAGATGCATAGAGATACACTCTTTTAAATATGGAATGTTTTTTTCTCAAATTTCTTTCCTTGTTTCTCTTTTTTCTCGTCTCTATTATATGCTTATACAAAACCGGTACAAATATGCTGTTTGCATTTAATTCCAATTTATAGTAAACGTAAAATGAGAATGACATGAAGTCATGTCATTATAATACTGAATTTGCAAGGATACTGAAATGCCACCTGTCAAAATGCATAGTACGTACTCTTTAATACCGAGTCAGTTAAAGTATCTTATAAATACATGTATCAGGTATAGAAAGGAAAATAGTTCAGTGGAGAAGACGTTACTGTTTCCCCTTCAAACCGAAAACGAAACGCAAACGCGTTGAACATGTACTAAAATGCTTAAAGATACAACTTTTTGAAATGTCTCACCATTTATTTTTAAAGTGAGTGGCAAATAGTTTGGAGCCTGATCAGACGCCGGGTTACCCGGCGTCTGATTTGGCTTCAAACTGTTCATAATTGAAATTATTGTTCTAGCGTCAAAGCAGTTAGTGGCAAAGAATAACGTCGTCTCAACTGTTACATGTACAGTGGAGAATCTGTTATTCTTTCCCAATAAACGCGTTTACGCTAAAACTATTATTTGCAGTGCAAACAGTTTGGAGCCAGATCAGACGCCGGGTAACCCGGCGTCTGATCAGGCTCCAAACTGTTTGCCACGAAGATAAACAAGAATTATCAGAACTGTCCAAAAGTTGTTCTTTTCTACGTTTCAGTGCTTTGCGTTCGCGTACGTTTGCGTTTAAACGGGAAAGAATAACAGATTCTCCACTGTATAAATACTTTTCAATGCGGGTTTTACTGACCTTTCTTAACTTTACTCTTGGGATATTGTTAATGCTTTCTGGAATAGAACTTTGTTATATTTCTATTGTAGCTATTCCTATATCTGTAGGCACCTTTAATCTTGTTATATGTCTTCTCAACTATCCTTTCTATATTTAATTTTATACTGTTTCAAGCGATTTTATAGATTCCGTTCAATATTGTGATTAATAGTTCTATATTTTCTACTCATTGTTTCATCTGTACTTGGCAACATTTACTTGAAACGTTTCTTGACTATTGCTCGCTTCAGCTTTTTAATTTGCTTCATGTTTTTATGCCTCAACTCATCATACTATATACAGTGGAGAATCTGTTATTCTTTCCCGTTTAAACACAAACGTACGCAAACGCAAAGCACTAAAACGTAGAAAAGAACAACTTTTGGACACTTCTGATAATTTTTGTTTATCTTGGTGGCAAACAGTTTGGTTACCCGGCGTCTGATCTGGCTCCAAACTGTTTGCACTGCAAATAATAGTTTTAGCGTAAACGCAGTTATTGGGAAAGAATAACATATTTTCCACTGTACTATATAGGAAACTAGCTGATATCTTAGCAATATTTCAATAACCCCAAACTAAATGTCAATGTCATGAATTGTCAACTGTGCACGAATACGTGTTGTCAGCTGTGTGTGAATTGTCAGTTGTGTGTGAATTGTCAACTATGTATGAACTGTCAACTGTGCACGAATACTTGTTGTCAACTAAGAGTAAATAGTCAGCCGTGTGTGAATAGTCAGCTATGTATGATCTGTCAACTACAGTGGTGAACACGTTATTTTTACCAATAAACGCGTTTACGATAAAACCCGACGTCTGATCTGGCTCCAAACTGTTTGCCACTCAGTTTAAAATGAGTGGGAAAATGTGTCATCAAAATGTCATTTTTACCCCTTTTACGGCATTGCGTTTGCGTTGCGTTTGCGTTGAAATGGCAAAATACAACGTTTTCTCCACTGTAACTGTGTGTGATATTCTAACTGTGTGTGAACTGTCAAATGTGTAAATTGTCAACTTAGAAGTCAAGTCTAACTTCAGCGACATACAAAATGTAGCAGTGTAACGCAATCAGATATCATAACTCGATTTAGCTTGGTTACCCATATTTCAAAATAGATTATTATCTGTACTTCAAAGTACCCTACAGACGAGTAAATTGGTCGTTAACAATCCCGGCACTTACGCACTTTCGCTATACGCGCTTGCGATATTTCAACACAGCGAAAGTCAGTATGAGCGCCTGCGCGTTGCCTCACATCCATTCATTTCAATGTGTAGCCGCTCACATCAATTTACATGTAAAACGTTTCCAATACTAGGCTGCATATATCTTGTTTCTTAACTCTTTAAATCGTTTTAACTGATACTGAATCTTATATCGTGATAAGTGTGAATCTTTAAGTTTTGGCAAACCAATTTATTCGCTTTAACAGGCGGACGTTGAGTATATCGTTTACTTTCGGTATAAAAAATTACTTGTTTACCATCAAAACCTCATGTGTTTACGATGGAAACCATATAAAAAGCATGGAAATTACATAAACTTTATAATAAAATTGTCTGTTTCTTGGTGAAAATTCGAACTAATTTTTACCAAAAGACGAACTGTATTGTCTCATTGTCTATAGCGAAGGGGGTAATTTGGCCGAATGCGATACAGATTAATGGGAGTTGTATTTCGTTTCTTGCAAATACGACCGACTAAAATTATGTACACAAGTTTGAAAGTGCCCGGTAGCTGTAAAGTGTATGCGTTCTAGGAAAACAGTGCAGACCAAGATCAGAGGGCTGATCAGGGTCTGTAATGATTGCCATTTTACGATGTATTGTTAAATGATGAATTGGCTAACACGGAGCATAACTATATTGAAACGTTGATAAACAAATGTACATGGGCCCGTTTCATAAATTATAAAAGTCTCAATTGTTATTAATTTCACCATATTATCCATTCTTGCGACATGTCTTTGCAATAGGGCTAAAAAGACTATTTTAAAGAGATGGCACACGTCAGGATTAGATAAAGAAATCAGAAATTAAATGTATTTTAAAGTTTAGACTTTGAATCGACCCTTTCTGTCGCGGAGTTTTATGAAACGGACTCTGGTATGTTAAACTATATAGGATAGCGCGGAATATCAAGAACAACAGGTTGTACATGTATTGTATGATAGCGATTTCGAAACACGTTCCAGTCGTATACGAGGGTTGTTAGTTAAGTTCGTAGACTTTTTACACAAAAGCTTAAGTTATCGTAGCTGAACAATAAAACAAGCATCACTGGAAACATTAATCTTTTTCTGATTATAAGACAAAAGTTTAAGTCAGTACATAAAGCCATAGTAGAGTTATAGGGATATAAAGAAAGGCATCTGTGCTAGGGGGCGTGAGCACTGTTGCATATTTAAGTATTGCTCATGAACAGACTCAAATAAACCGAGTCTGCAATTTTCAGTATTTGCTTTGTTTTCTGTGCTTTCAAGGGATCTCCCCTTATTCAGATTATCTAGGCAGACCCGGGACAGGGTCGGGCAATAAAACGACATCAAAATGACGCCTACTAGTGCTATTTACAACAAATTAGAGGTTCAGTAAGTTTCAAGGTAGCTTCCAGCGAGCTAGATACATATCTCACGGTGCTTTATCTATTTGCCATATGTGTCTATATATCCCTGTTTATTTAGGGTTGACACAATATGCTTTGATATGTTCACTAATTCGGTCACTTAGTCAAACTCAATGAATGTTTGCCCTACAGTTCCAAAACGCCCGCATCGTTTGTTCTGTTTTAATGATGTTCGTCATTTTTTAAAGCGTCCGTGCCATTTGAAAACAAGTGCCAGACAACAAGTTAATTTCATAATAGTTTTCCGTATCATATTCAAAGTTACTGTAGGTGTTTTTCCTAATTTAACACACACTTTTATCAACTTTCTTGTTTCGACGTCACCTGTTGATGTCATTTTCGTTAAACGATAGATTAAAGTATTGTAGAAACTAAATGCAACAATGTATTATTGTCAAATTTCAAGAGCATTACCTCATAACTTCTTTTTTATGTCATACGCTTTTGCACTGAATGTTAACGTCAAATAACAAACTTATGGGAATGCTTTTAAGACGAAAGAAAATGTGAAATGGCGTGACCTGGGAAGTGTCACATGCGTTATGTAGACGTTTTATTACAACTTGAAAATAATTATTTTGTAAACATAAAGTATCCTCGGAACACGAATATATAATATCTATATATATCAATAATATACCGTTAGATACCACACACTTGATGAAATTTAAAAATATGGACAAAAGTCTACGAACTTGAATATCAACCCTCGTATTCATAAGACTATATCAATGCGTCTAAACCAGTTCAGTCGTGTGTGTTCTATGTATAAACACTTATTCAGTAGTAATTCAGAAAAATGCCTACCTGCAATTATTAGATTGTCGTCATATGCTAGTTGAAGTTGTACACTATTGTTGTATATGGCTATCGTCAGATCCTACTTGTATGTGCCTGCCATCAGGTCTAACCTGTAGTTGTTGTATGTGCATGTCGTCATATTCTACTTGTAGTTTTGTATGTGCCTGTTGTCAGCTCCTAGTTGTAGTTGTGTATGTGCATGTCGTAAAATCCTAATGGTAGTTGTTGTATGTGCATGTCGTCATACATGTATCCTACTTGTAGTTTTGTATGTGCCTGTTGTCAGCTCCTAGTTGTAGTTGTGTATGTGCATGTCGTAAGATCCTTATTGTAGTTGTTGTATGTGCATGTCGTCATATCTTACTTGTAGTTTTGTATGTGCCTGTTGTCGGCTCCTAGTTGTAGTTGTGTATGTGCATGTCGTAAGATCCTTATTGTAGTTTTTGTATGTGCATGTCGTCATATCCTACTTGTAGTTGTGTATGTGCCTGTCGTCATATCTTACTTGTAGTTGTGTATGTGCCTGTACTTGTAGTTGTGTATTTGCCTGCTGTCAGCTCCTAGTTGTAGTTGTGTATGTGTTGTTTTGTGTTTGTTGAAAGTGTGTACCACATTGCATATATTGTGTGGACCCTAGTCATGCCTGGTACCAATGGTTCTTATTTCTTCGACTTTGGTCTCTCTGGCAACACTAGACAGTATACAGGTTATTGATTTGATATGTAAGGTTTGTTCATTTTTTGCTGGGAACACTGACTCCTCTTTACTAGAAAGGCCAGGCCCGCGCGTAAATGACACAACACCATTGTTCCCATAGTAACGTGTTTACACATTCGAGTGCATGTCCGTCAGTTGCTTACACTTTCGAGCCAAAAGAGACGACATGTAGTTTAATGTCTAATAAGGCTCCAAACTGTTTGAAACTCAGGACTGGAACTATTCATCAACTTTTACAGGAGCCTTACTTATTCAATTGATAAAGAATCGTGCCAAACAATGAGCGGATACCAACCCCAACGCTTATAAAGCGTTTGAGGTGAGTCTAACTTCGTTCGCAAACATTTAGGCTCAAACCTGACCAATCAAATGCTTGAGAACGATTTTAGATTCAAATCAAACGCTTTATAAGCATGAATCCTGAAGTAGCATTCAAATGGCCAAACATTATGACCCACCTACTTACAGCTACTCCTAAGAATACTTACTGGATTGGTTTAATAAAAACACCAGTTTTAATCAGGTGGATGAGAAAGAAGACACATTTACACAAAACAAATTTTATTTTGTTTTCAAGATTCAACCTTTACAAAACATCAAATCAGTCTTCATTTTCAGTAGCTGTGAGTATCAAACAATTGTTATAAAGCATTTATGCTGCGTTTTAGATCGTTCGCAAGCATTTGATAGGTTAAGCGTAAGCAAACGCTAAAATCCGACCAATCAAACGCTTTATAAAAGTCTCAAACGCAGCTAATAATGCTTTATAACATTTGACGCTGGACTTGAGTGTTTCTATGACACCAATACATGTCATGGTTAAACTGTGCGATATTTGGAGAGGGTGTATTGAATGTCATTGTATATTCTCAGATGGCAAGAAACGTAAGCGTCCGAAGCATGGAAAAGGCTCTCATAGTCTTGAGTCAAAGAACTCAAAATCAAAAGGTTTGCTTCAGAGCAAAGTACGGAATCCTGTTAGGCCAACTATTGTTTCTGATTTTCAATTTTAGTAAAACACCGCAAAATGATGCGAGAACGTACCTTTTTTAGGCGTTTTATTAAAATTAAAAATCAGAGAAATAGTTGCTCCTAACAGGAATCCGTAGCATAATGCTCAATAAATAACATGTGTGTGATTTAACATGTAGCACGTTGGCCTGATTTCGAATTCAAAATACATTGTATGCCGTCTGGGGCAAACGTCAGAGTAGTACAGTGGAGAAAACGTTATTCTTTCCCAATAAACGCGTTTATTCTAAAACTATTATTTCCTGTGCAAACATTTTGGAGCCAGATCAGACGCCGGGTAACCCGGCGTCTGATCAGGCTCCAAACTGTTTGTCACCAAGATAAAAATTAATTATCAGAATTGTCCAAAAATTGCACTTGTCTACGTTTTAGTGTTTTGCGTTTGCGTTTCGTTTCGTTTAAACGGGAAAGAATAACAGATTCTCCACTGTATATTTGCTGCTACATGTAGGATCTGCCACATTAACATATGAAAACATTTTGGTTCTATGTCAGCGTTTCAACACGATCAAAACTGTTCGACACTCTTCTCAAAATTTCGTCAGTCAATTGTAAGCGACTAAACTTCCAAATCTTTAAAAAACAAAACAAAAAAGAACACCATACAACAAATTTAAGCAGACGATACTATGCCAACGACTGTGTTAGACGAGTGTTTAACCCTTTCACTCTTAATGACGTCACAAAGCGCGTTTGTAAACAGTTCTGATCCTGTCAAAGAAAAAAAGGTTTGATTATAATCAAGAAACTCAGCTTCTGAAAAGGTTTTAACACTTTCACTGCCAACAATTTCGTCAGAGTTTTACCCCTTTACTGTTTCATTGTCGTCTGCTTAAATTTTGTTGTCTGCAACGTCTTTTCAAAGTTAAAAAGTTAGTTTGACTGAATAAATATCAAAACGAGTGTCAAACAGAGGAGAGAAACTCAATAAGTTTATTCTTTCGTTTCAATCCTTTTCCTAAGTATTTTAAAATAACGTTAGCATGTATAATTGTAATCAGATGTACTTCTGGAAATAAATATGTTTAAACTAAACAGTTTGGCTCGTGATTAGACGCCGCGATACGCGGCGTATGATCACGATCCAAACTGTTTGCAAACGCGCTTTAAAGCGTCATTGGGAGTGAAAGGGTTAAACTACTTGCAACTCCGAAGAGGAACAACAGTTACTTACGGTCAGTTTTAGGAATATCTTTAATTTCAATGTACTTGTCATTGCAGTTTATTTTGTTTAGATACTAAAGAAATGAAGTCTAACAAAGTAGAAATACGGCTCATTATGATCGTATTGTTTGCGATTGGTTTCACATTTTCTTTAAAGCGTGCTAAATTTTAAGCATACTGGTTAAATACATGTAACATATATATTTAATATGCTTTCTAGCTGTAAAAGAGGAAATTATACGAACATACTTTTTGAAATCCGTATTATCAAAGCAATACTAGAAGAACCAGCGTATGATACATGTAAGCAAAGTGCGTATAAAATATATGTAGATGGAAATAAGTTAACACTTTCACTGATATAGGCGATTAAGTCGTTGTTAAGCATCCATTTTGAATCCAGATCAGAGGCCGCTTAAGGTGGCGTCTGGGCAAGATGCTAACTGTTTAACTTTTGTATCAATATTTCTTTAGCTAAAACTTACAACAAATTGAATTCGGCATCAAATTGCAGAAGAAAATACTTAGAAAGATACATTTTGTATGCGAACGGTATAAAACAATTTTTTAACAAATAACGAAGAAAATACGAGTTTGTCATTGACATCAATTGTATAAATGATTGTACTTTTTTATAGATCTGGAGAGTCTTGATTCCAAACAAGACAGGCGACACTTCTTGAAAGATTTGGGAAAACATAAATTAAAAGCAAAGCCGACGGAAAAGTCTAAACACAAACCGAAACAAGGTAGAAACATCATTCAGGACACACACATGTTTACAATTTTCACTATAATTCACATTTTGCTGTAATTCATATTTGTAACATTGTAACATGTTTACTGAAAACAAACCACCATCTTAACCCTTTACCTTATAGCCTGTTTCTAGTTTTGAAGACAGGTGACCACTTAAACAATTTGAAAGTAAAGCAGAATGTGCCTTAAGGCACATTCTGCTTTACTTTCAGCCTGCTTTAAGCTAAAATATGCTAGGCTTTATAAAATATTTGTAATGGTTATTGTTCATATGGGTATAAACTGGAACTATTTTTTTCAGCGGAGGAATAAATTAAATACGCTAAAAGTCGCTTCTATGGGGGAAAGGGTTAAGCATCAAAACCTCCTTACATCTCTGCTAAACTCCCATAACCTCTTTTAAAAACAAGTTAACTGTCTTAAATATTGTACAAGTTGCTCCCCTTGAAATGAAAAATATCCTAGATTAATCTTAATTTCGGCCTTTGGCTGAAGTTCTTACCTTAGTTGTGTGTGTTCACTGGTCATTGTACAGTGTTCAGTTGCTTCACACTAACACAATAGGTGGGAGATGAAACCGATGGGGCCAATAGAAAAAAGTTGTTATCCTTTTGAGCAGAGAGAACCGATCTCAAATCATCTTTAGGGATTATGCGAGATCAAGCACCCTTAACGTTTTACTTTGTCAGAATGGAGTTGCTCAAGGGAAGCTAAGTTCAGCTCTGTTACTGGCCTGCTTTAGTGGAGTGCGCAAATACGACGTATGGTTCACCTCTTTCAATAGCAGCTCTATACCCTTTATTGGGTATTTAAAATCCTTTGAGTGTTAAGCACAGGTACGCCAACAAAAACAACAATATTAATTTAACATTCTTTTTCTCATTACTTTAACTTTAATTCGCGATTTATAAGCTTTACTTGATTAGATATAAAGGAATTAAAGTAGTTTGGGTTATTTTTATAGTGACTTATACAGGTTTGGAGAGGTTTAGAGTGGTTTTGGGAGGTTTGGGGGTCCTTAGACGGACCCACAATGCACCTTCGCAATGTGGCTTTATAAATTTCTGTTAAATATACCAATACAAAACGCATAGTGTTTGAAACGGCTATAATAGCATGTGATCAGCTTGATTTATCATAATAGATTATTCTCTGAACCAAATGCCAGTCTATGATATTTCAATAAGATAATATTACGAAGGAAAATACTAAATCAAATCGTGTAGACCCAGTCTAAAGGGTAAACACGAGTACGGATATAAAGGTTGCTATAAATAAATATGATCCGTGCTGAGAAGAACTTGCCTTTTTGCATTGCATTATTGTACAGACCAAGCTTCGTTGTTATTCCAGAATCTGTATCTTAATTTAGACCCCACTGTCAACTACCATATAAGAAAACAACTACATAACATGCTTTATATGCATGTGGGTGTCAAAAAGTGTAGATAAAATCCAAATCGCCGCGTCATAGACGCGGCGCCTTACCTTTATCTACACTGTTTGCAATAAGGCAGTTTTCTTATGGCACAGCTCATATGAAAAACATCGAAAAAAGCATGACTGTGAACCCCTCTACAGTGGAGAATCTGTTATTCTTTCCCTATAAACGCGTTTACGCTAAAACTATTATTTGCAGTGCAAAAAGTTTGGAGCCAAGATAAACAAGAATTATCAAAATTGTCCAAAAGTTGTTCTTTTCTACGTTTTAGTGTTTTGCGTACGTTTGCGTTTAAACGGGAAAGAATAACAGATTCTCCACTGTATAACAGCCCCTAAATTGTATCGAGTATTAGATGTTAACGATAAGTGACTGCTTCATGCAAGGTGACAGTAAATCAGTAAGCTCCTTTAGAATCTTTTTGTTTTACTGCCACCTTGCTTAAAGTCATGTAGCCTTCGATTTAATGATTATAATAGAGGGATTTTACATGTATTTATACGGTAACTCTTCGTCTGTAAGCCATATCTTACATACAACTTGCCAACAGTTTAGATCCAGATCAAACGCCACAACACGTGGCTTCTGATGAGTATCCTAACTTATGTACCCCGTTTTATATATCAAAATTCCTTCAGCTGAAATGGTTAATCAATGAAATTTAAAAACCAACAGAAACAAGTGCATACGCCAACTTTAAAAAACAGACGATATCTTAGCAGGCAAAGAGATAAGCTCGCCAGGTTTTATTTTATAGATCCAGAGAGTCTTGCTTACAAACAAGACCCACGACGGATGTTCAAAGACCCGAACCCAAAGTCAAAAGTTAAATCGAAACCAAAGTCTAAGCACAAAGCGAAGAAAGGTATAGAAGCTATTCTTGATGCAACATTTTGCTCTGTGTATAGTATCGTTATCATAAAATACTTCATCGTTGTCCTTTTCATATCCAATATGCAGTCAAAATGACATTATTTTACTAGTTTCAAACTTACACGGACACTCAATACATTAACATTTTGAAAATGAGTACTTTTTAAGAATAATTACTATATTTTCTAGCCTAAGTGACAAACAACTTTGAGTCCCATTTGTCGCCGGTTTACGCGGCATCTTCTCTGGTTTAAAGCTGTTTGCAACGGAAACAAACGTGTTTATAACAATGTAAGCTACGTAGTTGTTCACGAAGAAAACATTTTTGTTTAACACACACCTACAAAAATATTTCAAACGATCTAACCTTGTAAAGTAATATATCTTTATTACGACCGCTTAATTGTGTTACTTATAAGTTGTTTATGACAGGTACATTAACTGCTTCAAGCAAGATGACAATAAAACAGATAACTCCTTTAGGAGCTTTGTATTACTGTCACCGTTCTTTAAACTGTCTTTTATGCAATATATTAGCCTTTTAAGTGGTCGTAATAGAGAGGTTTTACTGTATTAAAGAATGTTCCTTTAGTTAGTAATACGTCTATTGTAAGGCTCAAAGATGTTCAATTTTCATTTAAATCATTTTCCTATGCAATGTCCATGCAAGTGTATAAGTAAATATCCACTTTTTACATTTTTTTCTTCGGAAATAAATATATTTAAACTAAAAAGCTAAACGGCAGAAAGTGTATATAAGTGCAAATGACCCATTATAGCGACTCTAAACACAGATTTGGCCTAGAATGAAGTGTGTAATTGGATGTCAGGTGACTATATAATCATTTACTCTTAGTTTAAGAAAACTCTTCATGTTAAAAAATATATATATAGTTCTGAGCAATTTGCTTTGTTTTTACCATACATGAAACAAATACACATTTTGAATGATACTCACATGTATATACATAAATATGTTATATTCGTATATGAATATATAATATTGTATAAAAATGTACACTCAGTTTGCTGCACGAACTAATAAAACAAATGCATAACTGAACGCACGTGTTGTAGATCCTGCACAAGATATCAGCAAGCATGGCAAGCGACACATGTTGAGAGATTTTGACAAATCAAAATCAAAACCGAAGTCGAAACCAAAGCCTAAACACAAATCGAGGAAAGGTACACAATAAACAGAATATTACAATATTGAGTAATTTACTGTACACGGTTTACACAATGTAAAACATAAACTTATTCAATGAAAGTTTAAATACTCTTATAATAAGTAGTAATGCTCCATCGGCTTTTAAACGTGTCAGTTTTGTTCATTACTCTACTCTTACAGTGGAGAATCTGTTATTCTTTCCCGTTTAAACGCAAACGTACGCAAACGCAAAGCACTAAAACGTAGAAAAATACAACTTTTGGACAATTCTGATAATTCTTGTTTATCTTGGTGGCAAACAGTTTGCACTGAAAATAATAGTTTTAGCGTAAACGCGTTTATTGGGAAAGAATAACAGATTCTCCAGTGTATGTTCTACATAAACCCTTTCGCTGCCAGGTTTTAAAACAAACATATGCAAACAGTTTGGATAAAAATCATATGTCACGTAATTCGGGGTTGATCAAGATGCAAACTGTATGTCACTCATATTAATGTTTCTTAGGTTCAAACGCTTAAATCCTCATTTTTTTAGAATAACAACAGGCAACAAATTTAAGCAGACTATTTCATGTCAGCGACTTGTAAGACGGGTTTTACGTTCTAACGACAGCGAAAGGGTAACTAGGCACATGCTTTAACAGGTCGCTACTCTTTCTTTTGGTGTACTTAAGTGATCGAGAGTATTTTGTCTGTCCAAAAATGAAATCAGTGCTTTATCACGAACATTCTGCGCTCCAGCATGATTTCAGTGTTTATGCAAAATAATACCATCGATTTCATTGGTACACCATACTTTCTTAATGAAGTATCGTTCAATTGAGGTTTACGCAAACGTTTAACATGACTTGTGACTGAATTGATGGTATGGCAAATATTCCATTTATAGGTTCAAAAAGTCGTGATTACAAACATCACCAGGACAAATCGAAATCAAAACACAAGTCGAAATCAAAACACAAGTCGAAATCAAAGGACAAGTCCAAATCAAAGGATAAGTCCAAACATAAATCAGGTATATACTATCCACTGGTTTTGTTTCCTATACCCGTGGGGGATTCGATATTAATTTAACCCATCTGTGCCCACGATCCCATATATAGGACATAGGCAAACGGTGTAGACTCTGATCAGACGCCGCATAATGCGGCGTCTGGTCTGAGTGTACACTGTTTGCCAATTTGCCATATATGGGATCGTGGGCACAAATTGGTTAAATACAACAATAATACTTTTTGTAAATAATGCTTCTTACTAAAAGTCCACCTAGAATTATACAGCATTGTATTCAATCTTTATTTTCTTTATAATCATGTGCCACAGTAGTTTAATTTAGGCATATAATATATATCTATAATGATTGTTTTTAGTATTTTCATGATTACATTTGCTGATATGGTTGTTGTGGTAAATGTTGCTGTTGTTGGTGTTATTAGAAGCGTGCTTATCATTTTACATTTTTTAAATGGTAAACATTATAAATAAGTGGCGTTTTTAAATGATAAATTGATGATTTTAAAAGGTTTTAGAAATAAATTACGTCTTATATGTATTATTATTGATGTTGAAATACATTAAGCAATTATAGCCGCAATAGTAGAAGAAGTAAAACAAAGTAATAGAAACACAACTAGAATTAGTATAAGCAACAGTAGAACCACAAGTGATAGCAATATACCAGTTGTTTATACCAGCTTAATTTATCCATTTATTTATTTGTAGTAGAAGTAGTAGAAGTAGCAGAAGAAATATTAACAGTTTAAGTACTGCGGTAGTAGTGCCAGTTTTACTACTAATAATAGTAGTGCTAGTAGCAGTAATGTATAAAAGTACAATTACAACAAGTACTAGTAGTAGCAGTAGGAGAAGTAGTAGTACATGTAGTTGTAGTAATGGTAAACTGTTAGTAACAGCGGAAGAAATAGCAGAAGTAATATAAGTAGTAGTGTACAGTGGAGAATCTGTTATTCTTTCCCGTTTAAACGCAAACCTACGCAAACGCAAAACACTAAAACGTAGAAAAGAACAACTTTTGGACAATTCTGATAATTCTTGTTTATCTTGGTGGCAAACAGTTTGGAGCCTGATCAGACGCCGGGTTACCCGGCGTCTGATCTGGCTCCAAACTGTTTGCACTGGAAATAATAGTTTTAGCGTAAACGCGTTTATTGGGAAAGAATAACAGATTCTCCACTGTAAGTAGTAGTAGAAGAAGTAATAGTAGTGACAGTACTAGCAGTAGTAGAAGTAGTATTAGTATTAGTTTTAGAAGTAGTTGTAGTAGTAGTTGTAGTTGTAGTTCTTGTAGTAGTAGAAGTAGTAGTAATAGTAGTAATAGTAGTAGAAGTAGTAGTTGCATTAGCAGTAGATCTAGTAACAGTTATGCCGGTGAAAGTAGTTGCGGCAGCTGCAGAAGCGATAGTTTTAGAAGTGTATTTTTGTAGTTGTGTAACTAACTGTTGTACATAATATTAACTATGCTTTGTGGTTAATGAAATACTATGTCACTGTTATCAATTTCCCTTTTATTAGGTTCCAGGCAAGATCTGAAGTCTTTGTTCATTGATAAAATACAAAAAGTACATGTGGACCCTATAAAAGGTTAATACAGTTTGTATGTGTGTTCTCTGTTGAGTTAGAAGTGATATCACTTCTTTCCCAATAAACGTTTTTGTGTTGAAATAATTATTTAATTTGCAAATCGTTTTGCGATTGATCAGGATTCAAACTATTTGCAACTCAGAATAAAAAGATTGGTCAATATTGGCATTGGCTTGTCATTTTTATAAATTCAAGTACATTGGGGTAGCCTTTCGTTTGATGTTAACCCATTTGTGTTCACGGTCCTATATACAGGACATATGCAAACAGTTAAAATCTGATCAGAGTCTATACTGTTTGCTAGAGGTACTTTGATATAATTCAATACGAAAATGAAAACTAAGACCAGAACCCCTCGTATAAAACATACACTTATCCAAAATATAAGCATGGAAGAATCCTCAGGACTCAAATGGGTTACACCCGAGCGAATAAGATCTTCTCTATTGTATACTTGATTGTTCAGATAACTTTTTCCGTTTGAATTACAGTGGAGAATCTGTTATTCTTTCCCAATAAACGCGTTTTAGCTAAAACTATTATTTGCAGTGCAAACAGTTTGGAGCCAGATCAGACGCCGGGTAACCCGGCGTCTGATCAGGCTCCAAACTGTTTGCCACCAAGATAAACAAGAAATATCAGAATTGTCTAAAAGTTGTTCTTTTCTACGTTTTAGTGCTTTGCGTTTGCGTACGTTTGCGTTTAAACGGGAAAGAATAACAGATTCTCCACTGTAGATAAATCTGCATTGTAGAATATCATTTTGAAGTATTTTGAAGTGGATAAGCTTTGACACGGAAAGTGAACTCAACTCATTTACCCCTGAAACTTTTAATGGACAATTCCAATGTCAAAACATGTCTAGCCCATTATTGACAATTTAGGGTTGATGCAAACAGTGAAGACCCTGATCAGAAAGCCCTGTAAGTAGCCCTCTGATCAGGGTATACACTGATTGCATGGGGCATATGTAATCCTAACAGGTACACTGTTTGTAAATGACGAGTATACTAGTGTTGAATGTGTTAATGGCTTATTGCTATGAAGGTTTTTAAATGTGGAGTTAATACTTTTTATACAATATTAAAGTACAAAAAGGTCCAATAAAGTTGTAACATTTAAATCGGCCACAAAGGCATATAATAAGTTAGTATTCTTTTGAAAACAGAAATACTTCGATGGTATGATTCTGAGCACGCTGATTAAACTGTTATAGTTTCACTCCTTATACATTTTATTATGGTATCTGATAAGGGTGAAAACAATTTAGGAACTAATTAGATACTGTATATGTCTTCGTTTGGAAGGGGTCTTCTATACTGTTTGACACTCTGATAGAGTTCTCAACATTTTCAAAAGTACTTGTTTATACTTTGTCAATGGCATTATCATTTTGATTAGTTTAATTTAAGAGACTCTGCAAATTACATTACTTTTTCGTTTTGTATAGTTTAAATACAAGAGCGGAAAATATTTCTATTTGTAAAATGGGTATTTTTTTGACAATTACAGTAGAGACGTAGGGTTATAAATTGTTAAAATATATCAAATGTGTTCCTGTTTACTAAGCTGTTCTTTAATAAAACTTTCAGCTTCTGACTCAACTTGTGAAAACACGCGGCAACTAATTTGTAAGGGAGCGGGAAGAAGGTTTGAAAAATGTGAAGTAAATCTTCCCAAAAACGGGGAAATATTGTCGGTGGAAATTGATCAACAACTGTCTAAACATAAATGCACACGTGGCAATAACTGGGGGCATGACAGAAACTCTGTGTGGGTAAACAATGGATGCCAAGCCAAGTTCACACTCTGTGTCAGTGGTGGTAACTATCTGCATGTTTGTGACGTACGTGTCTCATTATTTACGTGTGTGACGTCCAAGTTAATACTTTGCATGTATAAGTACAGTAAAACCTCTCTATTACGACCATACACCGAAGGCTAATTGATTGTATTCAATACAGATGACAGCTTAAAGCAAGGCGACAGTAAAACAGAAAGCTCCTCTAGGAGCTTTCTGTTTTATTGTCACCCTGCTTTAAGCAGTCACTTGTCACAAATACCTAATAATTAACAAAATTCAGTGGTCATAATAGAGAGGTTTTACCGTATATGCTTTCTTGAACTTCAGGAGATTTATGGAATCAAATGTTGTACGTTTCATGCTTGGTTTCTGTTGTCCATTTTGCACAAATGGCATTTGAAAGATTAGACATCATAAAATGGTGCTGAAAAAGCATTTAGGATATTAGCTATAACCATATCAGTATCACATAAATTGACAATTTTGTTTTTAAAACAAGACTATTGTTTCTCAGCTGTAGAATCTGTGTTGTGAGCAGCTGCAGAAAATACGTTTCTCATAGATGCAACAATTGAATGAAAAAATGATGTTTATTTTTCTACATTATATACAATTTTAACACATTAAACAATACTTTCAGCTTCCGAACCACCTTGCAAAAACAAAGAACATTTAATATGTAAAGGAAAGGGAAAACATTTTGAAAAATGTGAAGTAAATCTTCCCAAAGATGGGGAAATATTGTCGGTGGAAATTGATCAACAACTGTCTAAACAAAAATGTACACGTGGCAATAACTGGGGCCATGACAGAAACTCTGTGTGGGTAAACAATGGATGCCAAGCCAAGTTCACACTCTGTGTCAGTGGTGGTAAATATCTGCATGTTTGTGACGTATATGTTTGTCCGGTCTTCATAAAGTTTGTGAAGAATTTAGTGTCTGGACAGTCTAATTAGACTGGTTTTTAAACCAGTTTGATCTAGATCCGATGCTATGAATGCCGTAATCTGTTCTTGATCCATACTGTTTGAAAATTGTTATTTGGTGTGTTTGATTTTAAAATGCATTGGTTTTACCTTAAAAGAAGAGAAAACGCATATTGCATATTCAAAGCAGGCAATATGTCGAAGAAAAGTCGTTAGTTTTCCCAGATTTAACTCATTGTATCCTGAAACTTCCAAAGGATAAATCCAACTTACAATAAAGGCTGGTCCGTTTTAGACTATTTAGAGTTGTTTTAATAATATGTTGCAAAATGACTAACAGTGATCAAGTCCCTGATAAGAGGGCTTCTGCAGGAGCCCTATAATCAGAGACGTCACTGTTTGCATTAGACAAGTGTACTCTTCTTTCCCAATAAACGCGTTTACTCTAAAACTATTATTTGCAGTGCAAACAGTTTAGAGCCAGATCAGACGTCGGATAACCCGGCGTCTGATCAGGCTCCAAACTGTTTGCCACCAAGATAAACATGAAATATCAGAAATGTCAAAAAGTTGTATTTTTCTACGTTTTAGTGTTTTGCGATTGCGTACGTTTGCGTTTAAACGGGAAAGAATAACAGATTTTCCACTGTACACTTTTGGTAAAGGAGGCATTTATGCGTCACTAGGGTTCTAGATGGCGATGTTCCCCGTTCTACATCTTACGGGGTTTATATTTCACAACTTATTCGTTTTGCTAGGGCTTGTACCGCTGTTGAGGACTTCCACATTCGTAATAAAACTATTACTGAAAAGCTTCTTAAACAGGGGTACAGATTTCATAAACTTCGTAAAACATTTTCTAAATTCTTTTATAGAAATCTTCCTCTCATTAACAAGTATAAATGTAACTTAAAGTCTTTTCTGCGGCAAGGTATTTCACATCCGGAGTTTTATGGTGATGTGATTTACAGACTTCGTAAGATTCTTGAACATATGCATTTTCAAAACCTATTTGTGAAACGTATTAGATTTTTCCTCAAAAAAGATTATGATCCAACTATATTGCTACGCACTTCATGTTTGGTTGTCGATCAATCTACAATTGATAACTATGCTTTCCTCTTTGGTTGTGCGACGACAGACAGGGCTTAGCACTACATGATGATGTATCTCTAAAGCCGTCCTTAACCGGGAGAGTTATGTCGGATTTTCGTGCTTTGGTTTTTCTCTCCCTCTCTGTCGTACCCTAAACCCTCCCATGTCTTACAGTTACTCGTGACTACAGACTATTCGCTTGAGTACAATTTGACCGTTGCCATAGTGGGTTATTTTTAACACGGGCTTGAATGTTTAATTCTTTCCCGTGTTACTAATAATCCTGTCAGAGAATTTTGTTAGATGTTTTACATGTATTTACTTACTGTGCTGGCGGTCTTTTTGATTGTAAGGTTGTGGAACAGGGTTTATATTTTATGTACACTGTTCGTCTTTATAGGTGAATATAGGAGATAAGTGTGAGGTTGGGCGCCCCTAAACCCAGGTTTAACCCCCCCAGTGGTTGTTAATAATTAATTAATTTATAATTGATTATTGATTGCTACTGACCGTACCAAGGCGGGCTCCTATGTTCACTTAGCTTTATGTTTGTCTTGCGTGTTGTTTTCTATTTAGTGTGTAGATGAAGGAATTGTATTGCGTGTGTGTGTGTGTGTGGTTGTGTGTGTGTGTGTGTGTGTTTTTGTTATGGTATGGCTGTGAGTGTGTTCTGCTTTAGAGATGGGTGTATTGTTTGTGTTGCGTTTCCTGCTTGAGTCTTCTTTCGTATTTATTCAATGAATTAATTAACACAAACAAAGCCCAAACGCATTGCAATAAAGTGTATCAAAGTTAATTTAAATCTGCTCGGCAAACAGTTTGGAGCTTGAGCCTAAGTTGGGTTCCCCGGAGTCTGGTCTTGTTCCAAACAGTTTGCAATTAATGTTTTTGTTTTAGCATGAACGTGTTTAGTAGGAAGGAATAACGTCTTTCCAATGTAACATCGAGATAAAAAAAAAAGTATATAACTGCTACTGCAGTGGAGTAAAAACGTTATTCTTTCCCAATAAACGCGTTTATTTAAAATACAAACATGTTGGAGCCAGATCAGACGCCGGGTAACCCGGCGTCTGATCATGCTCCAAAATGTTTTCCACTCAGCTTAATATCAATTGTTAGAATAGTCGAAAAGTTGTTATTTTCTACGTTTTAGTGTTTTACGTTTGCGTTTCGTTTGCGTTGAAACGGGACAGAATAATGTTTTCTCCACTGAATTATTGAATTCATAAATCACAATTACATTTTTTGCATTAACTTGTCAGATGGCCAAACAGTTTGGCTCCTGGCGAGGCTCCGATTTACCTGGCGTCGCATCTGGTTCCAATAGGTTTGTACATGTAAAGGTTCAGAGAAAACAGTGGATCATGTGGCATATACATTGGAGAAAACGTTATTCTTTCCCCAATAAACGCGTTAACGCTAAAACTATTTATTCCAGTGTAAACAGTTTGGAGCCAGATCAGACGCCGGGTAAACCGGCGTCTGATCAGGCTTTTAACTGTTTGCAACTCAGATAAAAATGAAAAGTCAGAATTGTCAAGATTTTTTCCTGTTCTACATTTTAGTGTTTTGTGTTTCGTTTGCGTTTAAACGGGAAATAATAACGTTTTCTCCACTGTAATCGCTAATTTATTTTAACTGTAATGCCAGTGCAATAGCGTGTATTTAACAACTGTTGCTTACATTACTCAGAACTTTCTTGTGTTACATCCCACACACTGACCTCACTGTGAACTATAAATAGCATAGCATACATGTAGCGACGCGGCGAATGACATATGCAGTACCTAGTGTGTGCGCTAGGGAGTAGACTCTTTGGCTCAGAGGTTACGGTATTGGACTGTCATGCCAGCCCCCCGGGTTCAATCCCCGCCCGGGGATTCTCAATAACCAATGTTGATTTTTCTGCTATGCTTCGTTACGGAAGTGTCTCGTAAGATGGGGGCTCGTCCGGGATAACTATACGATGCCGAAATAGCTTCTAATATGCCGAATTGCCTTAAGTGGAGAAGTGGCTTCGTTCGTCATCATAAATGATGACTTCGTTAAGAGGGGATGTGTTACATCCCACACACTGACCTCACTGTGTACTATAAATAGCATAGCATACATGTAGCGACGCGGCGAATGACATATGCAGTACCTAGCTTGTGTGCTAGGGAGTAGACTCTTTGGCTCAGAGGTTACGGTATTGGACTGTCACGCCAGCCCCCCGGGTTCAATCCCCGCCCGGGGATTCTCAATATCCAATTTTGATTTTTCTGCTATGCTTCGTTACGGGAGTGTCTCGCAAAACTTGGGCATGATGTTTAGTACAACCTCTCTATTAAGACCACTAAAATGAAGGCTTATTGATTGAATAAAAGACAAGATACAGCATACAGCCAGGTTACATTAAGGAAAAAAGCTCATTTAGGAGATGTCGTAAACATCTGATAATCAACAAAATTTAGTTGTCATAATAGGGAGTGTTTACTGTACTTTGACCTACATGGGTTATTGTGTTGTCCTTGTGTTTTGTCTTGTTAGATGTTATATTATATATCATAAATTAATCATATAATATCACCTATACATTTTGCGTTTGCTGGATTTACGTATCGCGCATTGTCAATGTGTAATCTATTGTCAATAGATCAGAATGGCATGTTGTTTCCGTATTGTAGTGTTTGTTACTGTAACTGAATTCTTGAGGTTTTAGAAAACAAGTTGTTGACATGTTTTGGTGTTGTTATAATTCCTTCATTTCTATGTCCATTTAGGGGAATTTTCGTCGGTTCATTGCTGATTGATGGGGGTAATGTGATCGCAATTTTGAGGGCTGTCGTTTGTATGTTTATTTATATTTATTTTAGATCTAATTGTAGTTATTTTGTCATTTCTCGCTTTGTAGGTACATGGATGTAATTCCATGTGAAGCGCTTTTGAACGCGCTACCCCTGTGTGAAAAGAGCGCTATATGAATCTTGTATAATAAATAATACATAAATAAATTCCAGTATTAAGAGGTTCCGGTTTGGAGGGGTTTGAAATGAAGAACACTATTAAAATAGTACAAATAGCTTGTTATTTTCAGTAAACGAGTATATTGAAAACAACTGCGTCTAATACAAACATTGTGTAGCAAGATACAGTGGAGAATCTGTTATTCTTTCCCGTTTAATCGTAACGAAACGCAAAACACTAAAACGTAGACAAGTGCAATTGTTGGACAATTCTGATAATCAATTTTTATCTTGGTGGCAAACAGTTTGGAGCCTGATCAGACGCCGGGTTACCCGGCGTCTGATCTGGCTCCAAACTGTTTGCACAGGAAAGAATAGTTTTAGCGTAAACGCGTTTATTGGGAAAGAATAACGTTTTTTCACTGTAAGATAACGTGTAACTCGGCGTCTGATAATGTTCAAAAACAGTGGAAAATACGTTATTTTTTCCCGTTTAAACGTAAACGAAACGCACACGCAATACATTGACAGTTTTGAGGACTTATTTTAATCTGAGCCTGATCAGAAACCTGGTAACCCTTCAATTTAACTGATTTCAATGAAAACAACCTGTTTCGGAATTACATGTTTATTCTAAAAGGTAATGTTTTAAGCACTGCACATATCCCATTGGTTTTGATTGTAATCAGTTATGTATGTATTTATCTTCTGTGTAGATTCTGATTTGCTGTTGACCATGTACAAGTATTAATGTGTCATCTGTTTGTGGTGTGATAGGCAGATTGCCTTATTTCCGACATATGAAAGTTACTGGTATTATACAGCGGAGAAAACGTTATTCTTTCCCGTTTAAACGCAAACATAACGCAAACGCAAAGCACTAAAACGTATAAAATGACAATGTTTTGATAATTCTGACTATTCATTTTAATCTGAGTGGCAAACAGTTTGGAGCCCAATCAGACGCCGGGTAATGATTTGGCTCCAAACTGTTTGCACTGCAAATAATAGTTTGAGCGTAAACGCGTTTATTGGGAAAGAATAACGTTTTCTCCACTGTACCTAGTGTCTACAAAAGTGATGTTTGCACTATAACAATATGCCACTTGATGGCTATTAACAAGGGCATCAAATGCTTACTAACGAACAATGGGTATCAACAATAAGAATTGAAAGTGGATGATAAACTACATATTCAGATGAGAATGATTATTGTCTCCTGATTATGCGAAAAGAATCATATATATATATATATAATGAAGAGCGGGAGAGTCTGACAGAAAGACGGCAAGTTACAGACAAAATGATCAAAAGACAGACAGTCTGACAGAAAGTAACAGAGAGAAAGAGAGAGGGAGAAAAAAGAGCGATAGAGAGATAAAGACCGACAGAAACAGTTCGCTGATAGAAAATGCAAATCAACAAGCTATACCAAAATTAATGTTTCTATGAAATAATTTGCTATTTATTCAAACCTGAATACAGTGGAGAATCTGTTATTCTTTCCCAATAAACGCGTTTACGCTAAAACTATTATTTGCAATGCAAACTGTTTGGAGCCAGATCAGACGCCGGGTAACCCGGCGTCTGATCAGGCTCCAAACTGTTTGCCACCAAGATAAACATGAAATATCATAATTGTCCAAAAGTTGTTCTTTTCTACGTTTTAGTGCTTTGCGTTTGCGTACGTTTGCGTTTAAACGGGAAAGAATAACAGATTCTCCACTGTAGCAAACAGTTTGGAGCCTGATCAAACGTCAACATACGGGCGTCTTGTCTGGCTCCAGTCTGTTTGCAATGGTCGTATTTGTTGTAGCATAAACCAGGGGCCCGTTTCATAAAACTTTTTACGACAAATGTTGTCGTAAGTCAGATTATAAAAGTCTCAATTATTACTTATTTCTCAATCTAATCCTGTCTTGTGACATCTTTTTGGAATCGTCTTGAAAAGACGATTCCAAAAATATGTCACAAGACCGGATTAAATAGAGAAATAAGAAATTAAATGCATTTTAAAGTTTTGACTTACGATCGATTTTTTCGTACGAAGTTTTATGAAACGGGCCCCTGTTCATTAGACATACAATCATTACCATAGTATGATGTCATAACGAAGTACATGTATATTGTTGAGCTATAAGGGATTTATTACCTTTATGGCTCCCCTGATCTAGAGACGTAGATGTCACGTTTCGGGGTCACTGGTCCGTCGTCTGTCCCCAAAATAAATGTTATTTCATGTTTACCCAATTTGGAATGTACAGCTCCTTTAGGGACATAATCATATTTCTGGTTTATCTTCATGTACAATGATCTTGCTGAGTTACTATGGACATACATTTTACATCACAATGCATTTTCATTTCGTTACATTTTGTGCGTGCGGGGCTAAATGCAGTGTGCATTAGGGAAGACGTCGGTTTTTCAAAACTAATGTATTTATGCTAAAACTACTGTACAGTGGAATAGACGTTATTCTTTCCCGTTTAAACGCAAACTAAACACAAACGCATTACAATAAAATGGAGAGTATAACAACGTTTTGCCAATCCTGGCTTTTTATTTTTGTCTGAGTGGCAAACAGATTGGAGCCCGATCAGACGCCGGGTACCCGGCGTCTGATCTGACTCAAAACTGTTTACAATGGAAAAAATAGTTTTAGCATAAACGCGTTTATTGGAAAAGAATAACGTTTTCTCCACTGTCTGCATTACAAACCAATCGAAGCCAGATTTAACGCCATTTAATATAGTGCCTGATTGTGCTACATGTACTGATATAAAAAATAATCGCCGACAGTCTCAGGAAATTGCATTTTTCTACATTTTGTGCATTGCTTTTTATTTCTTTGAAACGGGCAGGAATAGCGTCTTCCCTATTGTACGCATCACCGTTTTACCCTCTTTCAAACTTACTTCCGATACTTTTGTTACTAGCAGTCTAGTTTTCAATCATAAACCTGGCACAATTTGGTTTCAGTTTGTTGATAATTACTTCATCCTTTTCACCTCTTCACATGTGGTTTACAGTTTTCTGGTTCTTTAAAGTTTCATGGAACAATGGCTTAATTCAATAAAGGTGTTGCTGGCTTTTTAACAATTTTAAAGCACGAAAACTTTGTCTCCTAAAACCATGTTGCAGTACGATTTGGAAGCATTTGCTTTAGATATATATACAGTGGAGAATCTGTTAAACGCAAACGTACGCAAACGCAAAGCACTAAAACGTAGAAAAGTGCATTTTGGACAATTCTGATAATTCTTGTTTATCTTGGTGGCAAACAGTTTGGAGCCTGATCAGACGCCGGGTTACCCGGCGTCTGATCTGGCTCCAAACTGTTTGCACTGCAAATAATAGTTTTAGCGTAAACGCGTTTATTGGGAAAGAATAACAGATTCTCCACTGTAGTACAATTGTGCCACTGGCATTGGGGCAATTAAAATCCAAACTTATATACATATTGGAAACACGATGTACGAGGGTCCATCAAAACATTGTGTCACTTTGGCATTTTCTTGAAATCTACATTAACAAAATGTGTACAGTTTTCATGTATGATACATTATTTAGAAGGTGTATTGCTTATAAATTTGACCCCTTCACTGCCTTACACAATGTACAATACATGTAGCTATTTGCAAATAGTTTGGATGCTGATCTGACGCCGCGAATCTCGACGTCTTATCAGAGTATGAACAGCTTGACACTCATTTCAATATATCGTAAGTAAAAATACCTACAAATTAAATTTATTTAATACTGCAGACGGCAATTGTTTAGAAATTCAGTGAAAGGGTTAGTAGTGTATATAATCTTTTGAGCGAATACTATTTATCGAATGATCTGCATGAATCATAATAACACGACACACCATTGGTCCGGAAAACATCCATTGTTTTACGCTTTGAAATTACTATCGTAATGCATTAAAGTGAAAAGTATGTGTTTTACATGTAAGATGTTATGTGCCGACACTACTGTTTGTCTGATTTTACATTTACTACTCGTGTGTACAAGTTTTACGAAATTATCTTCTCATGTTATGCGGATGTAAACTATGTTACTATGTTCGTTAGTTAAAAATTCTTTTAATCTTACAACAGTACCGGAATATGTAAAATCATAGCCTTATGTTGTTATAAAGAGTTTTAAATAGTTTGTGTGGTTGGTTATAACTGTCGGAACATTTCAATAAACTATTGCGTGTTTTAAAATCATAAGACACATTCTACTAGACACTATTTATGTTCAGAGCATATTTATTTCATTGTCTTACATGTGAACCCCAAGTACAATATATGTAATCTCAAATAGTTAAGATCCTGATCGCGGCGTCTTATTAGGTGCCGTAAAACCCAGCTCAATCAATCAATCAATCAATCAATCAATCAATCAATTATCAGGCTTAAAACGTCAAACTGTTTGATACTCATTACTATCACAATTGTGTCCGGCGATACTGTAGATCCAGCCACAACTTGAAATTCAAAGACACTTTATGTAGTCTTATAAACAATGCAAATGCAGAGTTGGAATCTTAGGAGTCAGAAAAGAATCTGTTTTGAACAATGCATGACTGAAGAGCCATGCGAAAATTGGTGACAAATGGTTGAAGCGTAAAGTATATCTTATTTGAGTTGAAATGTAAAACTTGTCAAATTAGAATCGACATTTTTTTTTCATTCCACTGCCATTATTTTACTCTAAATGTTTTGTTGTGGTCAATATTTTTCCGTGTTAGACTAAATGGTTGATGGTTGATATTTCAATTGATGTGTATGTTGGAAATTACGCAAAACTTGTCATTTTAGTGTCAGTCTGAATATGAAGGGCCAAAAGCACTAAATAACGTGACCGATTTGTCATTGCATGAGATAGGAGTGGTTTATTCTGCTAGAGGACAAACTAGCCAGCGCTCGACAAGCCTCACGCCAACTAACTTCTCCTCTCGCAGAATGAACCCCTCCTATCTCATGCAGTGACATATTATTCTCCATATCCACTGTGTTTTGAAGATAAACATTTACTCATAACAAATACATCTCATGATAATCGAACCTGTAGATTTAATCCTTTCACTTTCAATGACGCTTAAAAGTGCGTTTGCAAACAGTTTGGGTCCTGATCAGACGCTGCGTAACGCGGCGCTTGATTAGAATCCAAACTGTTTGATACACGTTTTGACATTTCTTCAGTCATACTGCGTTATTTTCTAACTTTGAAACGACCTTGCAGACAGCAAAATTGAAACAGACGACATTGAAACGGTGAAGTGGTAAACATTTCACGAAACAGTTGGCAGAAAATGTCGTTCTAACACGGTTTTGATGGACACTCGTACAGTGGAGAATCTGGTATTCTTTTCCGTTTAAACTAAACGAAACGCAAACGCAAAACACTAAAACGTAGACAAGTGCAATGTTTGGACAATTGTTTGGACAAACTGTTTGCCACCAAGATAAACATGAAATATCAGACTCGTCCAAATATTGCACTTTTCTACGTTTTAGTGTTTTGCGTTTGCGTTTCGTTTGCGTTTAAACGGGAAAATACAACGTATTCTCCACTGTAATTGTTTATGAATGGGTATTGGTAAGATGGAGTGGAAACACATTTAGTCAGAGACTTTGTTTCAGAAAATATTAGATATATTGTCCGCTTGAATACAGTGGAGAATCTGGTATTCTTTCCCGTTTAAACGCAAACGTACGCAAACGCAAAGCGCTAAAACGTATAAAAGAACAACTTTTGGTCAATTCTGATATTTCATGTTTATCTTGGTGGCAAACAGTTTGGAGCCTGATCAGACGCCGGGTTACCCGGCGTCTGATCTGGCTCCAATCAGTTTGCACTGCAAATAATAGTTTTAGCGTAAACGCGTTTATTGGGAATAAATAACAGATTATCCACTGTTCCTCTGTGAATGGCTCTTTGACTGACCCACCTCACGTCATATATTACAATAACAATACTGTACATATGCAATATATATCGTCCATTAGGTATACATGTATCAACTTAGATCATATTTGCCTGTCCATCTTATATCAATAAAAAGTGGCCACATATATGATTTACAGACGTAAGCAAGAATGTTAAAGGAACGTCTTTATATTACAACATGTACGTCTGTTCATCATTGTACATGTATCAACCACCCTTTAACTAGTAAATAAGGTTTTAAAAGGATTAAAAAGGGGGGATTTCAACCACATTTCCTCTTTTTCTGGCTGCATTTTTATTCAGATTTTAAATTTAAAACTTATCGCATGGTGTGTGTGTCCTAGCAGTTACTATTCACATATAAAGACATTACATATTTAACATGTATGTTTATATCTCTTTCCATGGCGTAGAGGGGAATACGATACAACTTAGACACACCGGTAAGAGTTTGTTACATTAATATCTGTCGACTCATTTTCGGCATTAATGAATTGAGGTTGAGGAACACAAATGAGATT
Source organism: Gari tellinella (assembly GCA_922989275.2). NCBI lineage: Eukaryota > Metazoa > Mollusca > Bivalvia > Cardiida > Psammobiidae > Gari > Gari tellinella. The sequence continues at coordinate 30,588,630 of OV277860.1, forward strand.
GGACCTAAATCGGAACTCTACATACTGTAAAACCGGTTTTTTTCTCGAGAATATAATTTACGCGTTAATTCGCGAATGTCTCTAGTTTTGAAAATAGGTGACTTCTTAAAGCAGGTTGAAAGTAAATCAGAATGTGCCTTAAGGCACATTCTGCTTTACTTTCAGCCTGCTTTAAGCTACCACCTGCTAGAAATATTGCATGATGTCGCGAATTAATACAAAATCGTATTACGCGAAATATTCATGACGCGAAAAATACCTGTTTTACAGTATGTAAATGTAGCGACCGGCCATTGTCGTCAACTGCTTTGGTATGGTTCGGAATGGACCTACAGATGACGTGAATGACCGATCGTTCTTCTTAGGGAACTGACAATGACCAATATTGGTCCGGTCTCATTATGGGTCCTTAACCATAACGGAACCAGATCGATTTAATGTAACACGACTTCTTCACTTACGACCCCATGTGTCAATAGTTTAAGCTACTTCATTGCCAAGGCGTCACCTGCTTACAGCAATTATCGTTTGTCTTTATACTTTGCTCCCTCTCTACAAAGACATCCATTGGGAGACAAATGTTGTGTGTGCTGTTCAGAGGGAGATGTTACAGGAAGGGAAATTGACTAATATTTGCAAACAGCTTGAATCTCGATCAGACGCCGCGGAATGCGGCGTCTGATCTGGATTCAAGCTATTTGTCAGTTCTTCATTATGTTTTACTTTTCTGTCAAAATGTCCAATATATGTGTTTGAGAAAAAACAACAGACGGCAGTTTTAACAGTTGATAATGCAGTCGTCAAAAGGTTGTCTAATGATTGTCGTCTTAGGGAACAGCCGCATGCGTTGTTGTAAGGAGCGATTCGTTATTCAAAGGGTCGTTGTAGAGAGGGAGCACTGCATCATCAATTTAGATATCGACTATTTTGACACTCAATCAGTTTTGATCCTGATCAGACTGCGCGTTACGATTAGGGTCCAAACTGTTTTCGAATAACCTGTTTAGTTGGTGCAAGGCAGTGAAGGGGGTTTTAAAAAGAATTTGATAGTACAGGGTGTAAAACGTTTTAAATATGTATCTAATCAGGATCCATACTATTCGACAATTTGACTAAAGATTTCAACGTACATGTACAGTGGAGAAAACGTTATTCTTTCCCGTTTAAACGAAACGAAACGCAAACGCAAAACACTAAAACGTAGACAAGTGCAATTTTTAGACAATTCTGATAATTAATTTTTATCTTGGTGGCAAACAGTTTGGAGCCTGATCAGACGCCGGGTTACCCGGTGTCTGATCTGGCTCCAAACTGTTTGCACAGGAAAGAATAGTTTTAGCGTAAACGCGTTTATTGGGAAAGAATAACGTTTTCTCCACTGTACATTGTAGCACGAGGTTACAGAGGGAGAACCGTTATTCTTCCCTGCGTAAACACAACAGAAATACAAACGCATTGCAATTGAATGTAGAAAATTACATTTCTAGAAATTGTAATATGGGAGGCAAACAGATCGGTGCCTGATCAGACGCCGGGTTACCTGGTGTCTGATCTGGCTCGAAACTATATGCAATGGAAATGATAGTGTTAACATAAATGCGTTTATTTGGAGAGAAATAACGTCTTCTCTACTGTACAGTCAACGTTTTACAGAGTTTTGACCCTAAAGTCGTTCTCAAGCATTTGATTGGATAGATTTGAGCCTAGGCTCAAATCTGACCAATCAAATGATTCAGAACACACTCAGACTCAGATCAAACGCTTTATAACCTTGGACCCAGAAGCCGCCGTTATGCGGCATCGGATCAGAATCCAAATGGATTGCGATTCGTATCAATTTATCCGTCAGTCAAAATTTCACTTTAAACTTGGAAAAAGCAAATTACAGATGAATTTTAGCAGACGATATTTAGTCTTCGATTGTATCCGATTTTATCAGATGATAAGATTTCATGGTTAAAAGATTAATAAAGAAATCGTCAACTTTGTCAAGGTAGGGTCACATTCTGCATTGTTTTGAATTGAGTTTTATGTTTCTTTGAGCAATCGATACAACTTATTTTAGTTTTGAATTCTGTCAAGAAATGCATTCACTTTCATCGTTGAAATGGTTTACATGGAAACGCCTTTAGAACATTCAGTTCAAACCGTCACTAAAAAGAAAATTGTCATACATGCGATTATGTATTTTAAAAACATTATATACATGTACTAGTACTAGTATTATAGAAGATACATGTAGTAGCTGAATGCAGGATGAAAGGAAAGCAGAATGCGCATTGAGCGCATTCTATTTTACTTTCAGCCTGCTTAAAGTGACCACCTGTCTTCAAAACAAGAAACAGAATATAGGGTAAATGGTTGATCATTCATCTAAGCTATAATCTTGGCTAATGCAAAAACAAAAACATTCAATATTCGACTAAATGTGATCCTCCTGAAAGAAAGGTCACAGTTTTTGCATTACCAGGGCTGCCATTTATCCGGATTTTTCCTAAATCTTCGATTTTTTTCTAGTACATGGTACATGTAGCTTAAAGCAGGCTTAAAGTAAAGCAGAATGCGCCTTAATGCGCATTCTGCTTTACTTCCAACCTGCTTTAAGTAGTCACATGTCAACAAAACTAGAAATAGTTACGATTCGTAAAATCGCACTTGAAAAATGCAAACTTCGAAATCTTAGGATTTTTCATGTCAACTTATGGCAGCCCTGCTTTACACATTCAGTGTAGACAACGTATATCCGTCATGTCAGAAACAGCGTCTAACCACGTTCTTAACCCTTCACTCTAAATGACGTCATAAAGCGTATTTGCAAACAGTTTTTATCCTGGTCAGACACCGCGTCACGCGGTGTCTGATCAGGATCAAAACTGTTTGCCCCTTGTTTTGTAAACTACGTCCGTTATACAGCCTTAAATCTAAATTCGAAACGGTATTGAAGACAACAGTATTTAAGTAGACAACACTATGGCGTTGAAGGGGGTAAAATCTCACGATAAATTTGATCATGAAAGGATTAAAATTCCAACAAGTAGTGTTGTTTGTCAGTCTGACAAGTTTAAGTCGATTAATAATAGAAAATTGTCGACTACTTATATTAATGATAAATCATTTTAGCATTAAATGAAAATTATAAATTGATACGTGTTCGACACGTCTTGCATTTGACATTCAACCCACTACTCCATAGTTTGTATCTGGAGTTGAAGATAGGCGACAACTTAAAGCTGATTGAGACTGAAACAGAAGCAAGAGCTCATATCTGACTAATCAAATGCTTGAGAATGATCTCAGACGCTTTGTAATCTTCGACCAAAGCTGATTGAAAAAAAATGAAGCAAACAGAACATCTAAGACTAACTTCGAATCACATTTTTTACGTTTCAAATAAAAAATGTACACATTTTTTTATTTGTCTGGGGTTTTGAACAATTTTGTGTCACCTGCTTAATGCAAAGGTGACTCTTAGGGGTCACTTTTCCGCCGCCTCTTTGTCGTATTTCTGTCTGTTTGTCCGTCCCTCCTTCCTTCTCTTTGTCTGTCACGTTGTTTTCCCGTCACACTTTATGATAGAATATAACGCTTGTTCTACTGAAGCGTTTGACATGGAATTTCATTTATGGAAAGAGTTTGACAATTACCAGTGTCTTGTACAAGATTCATAACTTTGCATCAATACTTTAACAGTTTTTCCCCTTTTCCACATTTTTTTTCTTGCATATTACTTCTGTCATACTGAAATGAACTTTCATCAATGGGAAGAAATTAACGAGTGAAATTGTCTTGAAAGACTTAGTGTCTAGATAACGGTGTAACCCTTTTACTCTTAACGACGCCGAAAAGCGCGTTTGCAAACAATTTGGAGCCTGATCAGACGCCGCGTGACGCGGCGCCTGATCAGGATTCAAACTGTTTGTCACTCGTATCAATATGTTTAAGTCATATTCCATTGAATCTTACTTTGAATCGATCAGGAAAACCAACAAATTTGAAGCAGACGAAAATGAAAAGGCGAAGAGGTAAACATCTCATGATTAATTTTCAGCGAAAGAGTTTAGGAAGTGGAAACGTTATTATAGTCCAATGCCTTCCGAGTTCAATAAACTACTAAATTTGGGGGAAATAAAGTCGAAATGCCTTGATAAAGTTGACGATTCATTTTCAAGTTGAGTGAAAAAGTTGGTGCCAAACACTGCAATGAAATCAACCTCGGAAAACGTTGTACACCCTATTCTAGTGTGTTTTTTAAATGAGTAAATTACATAAATGATATTACCATACTACCTCTCTAAATTACGACCACTGAAAATAGGCTACATGTATTGTGTTTCAGACAGGACAGTTGCCAGTTTAAAGCAAGGTGAATGTAAAACAGAAAACTCATAAATGAGTTTTCTGTTTTGCGTTCAACTTGCTTTAAGAAGTCATTTGCCTTAACCCTTTTCCTCATAGGAGCGCCTTTTAGCGCATTAAATATATTCATCCACTGAATAAAATAGTTCCAATTTATACAGTCATAAATATGATTTCTAAGAAGTATTTTTTATATTTCTAGTATGTATTAGCTAAAAGCAGGCTGAAAGTAAGGCAGAATGCGCCTTAAGGCGCATTCTGCCTTACTTTCAACCTGCTTTAAGTGGTTACCTATTTTTAATGCTAGAAAAAAGCTATGGAGGAATGGGTTAAGCACCTGATAATAAAAAAAAATAGTGGTCGTGATAGAGAGGTTCAACTGTACTGATCCTGTTTGACCAAAGGAGCAGTGGGGGAGACGTTATGTTTATTCTTTTATCGAATATAAACGTCAGTGGAAACTCATATAAACGGTTACTATAGAAACGCAAACAAAATGCAGCAAAACGTAAAAATGAAAAGTGTTCTCTCTCTACAACTATAGGGAGACAAAAATGTGTGCGTTGTTCGGAGGAAGTATTTATAGGGAATAAGTTTACATTTGCTAACAGCTTGAATCTAGATCAGACGCCGCGTTACGCGGTGTCTGATCTGGATTCAAGCTGTTTGTAACTTGTCATTATTTATTTGTTAGAACTGTCAAAAAGTTCAATATGTAACTTTGAGAAAAGCAGCAGATGACAATTTAAGCAGACGATGTTACAGCAGTGAAAGCGTTAGACATAATTCTCCTGTTTAGGGAACTGCGGCAAAGTTCGTTACATGTATAAGGAGGGAGTCGTTGTTGGGAGGGCCGTTGTAGGGAGGGGTCACTGTATCAATTTTTGCAACCTTATAAAAATATTTCACTAATAGTGGCAAACTGTTTAGAGTCTTATCTAGTTCCAACTGTTGCAAATGCAATTGAACTACAGTGTTACCTCCCTACAACGGCCCTACCAGTAACGTCTCACTCCGAACAACGACCCTTGTTGCAGTTCCCTAAACACGACAATTATGTCTAACGTTTTTACTGCTCACTTTTGAAATACCGTCTGCTTAAAGTTGTCATCTGCTGTATTTCTAAAAGTTACATATTGAACATTTGACAGGGAAACAACTTATTGACTTATTGACGAGTGTCAAACAGCTTGAATCCAGATCAGACGACGCGTTACGCGGCGTCTGATCTGGACTCAAGATGTTTGCAAATGTAAATCAATGTCCATCCCTAGAACGACTCCATCCGAACAACGCACACATGTTCTGGAACACTACAATTTAGGAAAATAACGCGTTTATTAGGAAATAACGTCTTCTTCACTGTATGACGCTGAGATTGAAATAATTTCCGTGCAGTCAAATTTGTATTAGGCAGTAAGGTTTATCACTTGAAGAATAATCAAGCAACACCGAAAACGTTATTTTTAACCGTGTCAACAAGAATTTACATTATTGACACTCAGTATACAGTGGAGAAAACGTTATTTTTTCCCGTTTAAACGAAACGCAAGCGCAAAACACTAAAATGTAGAAAATATTTTTTTTCGACATTTCTAACAACTGATATTCAGCTGAGTGGCAAATAGTTTGGAGCCGAATCAGACGCCGGGTTACCCGGCGTCTGATCTGGTTCCAAACTGTTTGCAATTTAAATAATAAATTTAGTGTAACGCGTTTATTGGGAAAGAATAACATTTTCTCCACTGTACATGTAAAGTACACACATGTAATATGCAAACAGTGCAAACCTTGATCAGAGGACCCCTAATGAGTCTTCTGATTAGGGTCTACACTGTTTGTCGTTTTGCGATATAGATTTATATTTGAATTTAACCCTAGGCATGTAAAACGGACTAGACATGCTTAGACAATTTGAATTGTCTATTAAACATTTTATTAACATTGTATATGTTTAATGATTATAAAATTGAATTTGATATTGAAAGCTTTCTAAATGAATGAGTTAATCGAGGAACTCTTTTATCCATTAAACAGTTACTCGGTATCTTAATCATCTACCTGTGCGCCTCTGGTGCCCGTTTTACTAAACTACTTACGCAAAATGTTTGCGTAAGTCAAAAATTTAAATTTTAATGTATATTTTTTATTATCACTTGCTACAAACAGCAAATAGCCAGATCAGAGGACGCGCATTTAGCGCGTACTCTGATCTAGCTAATTGCTGTTTGCAAACGTTTATGATCGAAAAATAAGAGTTAAACGATTTTGACTTACGCAAAAAATTTGCGTAAGTTGTTAAATAAAACGGGCACCTGCACTAGAAAATCAATTATCTAATACAGATTTGACTGTTCATGGTACAATGGTTTAACCCTTTCACTCCCTATGACGTCATAAAACACATTTGCAAACATTTTTGATACTGATCAGATGCCGCGTAACGCTGTGTGTGATCAGGATCAAAACTGTGTGCCACTTGTTATTAAATGGCATCAGTCAAACTGCCAAAAATCTTACTTTGAAACTTGTGTAGACAACAATTTTGAAGCAGACGACAAAATGGCGGTGATGGGGTAAAAACTTCACAATAAACTTGATCATGAAAGGGTTACATGTAACTTCAGCCAATGTCGGTCAATTTCGGTATTCTTTTTAAATTAACCTGTTTATTTATAAATTTATCGATTGTTATTATCATAAGTTTATTAAATACTAACATATGTATGTTAGTAGGTTCTATGCAATCAACGCAATACACAGTACTATCAACCATTGCTCTGTACACTCTTTTTGTGGGACGAGAATGGCGCCCATCGCTCTTTATACAGGGTCCAATGTTATAAGGCTTTTGAGTTGAGCTTGAAGTCGTTCTCAAGCATTTGATTGGTCAGATTTGAGCCTAGGCTCAAATCTGACCAATCAAATGCTTGAGAACAAACTCAGACTCAACTCCAACGCTTTATAACATTGGACCCTGTACCACAATTCACCGACGTTGGCTCGATCTCACATCAGTCGTACATCCTTAACATGATTACTGTTGGGCTGTTTACAGGCGATGTTCAGCACTTTGACTTCAAATGTGAGAGCTCCGGGGGGCGAAAAGATTGCACGCTACACCTACCTTCAATAGTAAAACTCGTGGGTATAGACTTGATCGCGAAAAAGTCTAAGGCTGGCAAAAAGTGCATAGAAAACAAGAACTACGGCACTGCACTCGACGCGGTGCCTCAAATGTGGTCAAAAGGCGGCTGTAAAGCCCTCTTTAAAGTTTCTGTACAAATAGGTGAATACACATTTATTATATTCATATCGATGATTTATAGAAATTTCTCAGTTAGATAAATTTGATATCGTCACTGTTGATATCATCTCTACATGTAGTGATGATATCACTTTTTGTGACGTCACGTCATAATTAGTTTAGTGACGTCGCGGTTATCAATTTGTGTTTTTTTTCTGTAAAACGCCATTAAAATATATATAATAAATAGAATAATCAATTCCTTTGAATAGATATGAAAAATATACCACTCGAATGGGTTGTTATCTGGTTAAAAACTCGTCCTGCGGACTCGTTTTTTAACCAGATACATGTGACAACCCATTCTCGTGATATATTTTTCATATCAATCTAAAGAAATTGATTATCCTCTATTTATTATATACATATCGATGATTTATAGAGATTTCTCAGTAAGATAAATTTGATATCGTCACTGTTGATATCATCACTAGTGACGTCACGTCATAATAAGTTTTGTGACGTCGCGGGTAAAAAGTAATTGTGCGTGGGTTTTTTCTGTAAAAACTTCATTCAAATACATGTACAGTGGAGAATCTGTTATTCTTTCCCAATAAACGCGTTTACGCTATGTTTATCTTAGTGGCAAACAGTTTAGAGCCTGATCAGACACCGGGTTACCCGGCGTCTGCTCTGGTTCCAAACTGTTTGCAATAGAAATAATAGTTTTAGCGAAAACGCGTTTATTGGGAAATAATAACGTTTTCTTCTCTGTACCGACCTAGCGACCAGCTAATGGTTGGTATGGAGTGTAATTAGGCTGAAATAAACATGCGCGACCGATTTTGTAAAATATGCTTTAATAATAGATATTTAAGTTGCATTGTTTATTTTTAAAGCCTTATAAGTGTTCGTTAAGCACACATCGACAGTGTACTGGGTAAATGTTTGACTTTATAATCAACTCCGAAACATGTATTTTGGACTACTTGTCATATCGCATATTATAGAGATCGAATGGCTGTTACATCCAGGATTACATCTGTCAAACCTATTTAGCCGGTATATGATATATTTATATACATGAAAACAAATCTGGTCAAATTACAAATTAAATGGACAAGACAGAAAATAAAAATTTAAATACACCGGCTTCGCAGGGTAAGTTTCTTAAACGCCCCAAGGGCGTTTACGATAAACTTACCCTGCGAAGCCGGTGTATTCATACCGCGTGAACGGCAAAAAGATGTTGTTTATTCCTATAGAATAATCATTTTCTTTGAATAGATACAGTTTGAATCCTGATCAGTTTCTAGATAACGGTGTTACCCTTTCACTCTCAACGACGCCGAAAAGCGCGTTTGCAAACAATTTGTAGCCATGACGTCATGAAATTTAAACAATTGTCGTCTGCTTCTATTTCTGAAAAACAAAAAGTATTTTGACTTAAGAAATATTGAAATTGGTGTCAAATAGTTTGGATCCTGATCAGACACCGCGTGACGCGGCGCCTGATCAGGATTCAAACTGTTGGCAATAACTTATGTACATGTACTCGGGGAAAGGCAGTGAAGGGATAAACGACGCCGAAAAGCGCGTTTACCGAAATTACCATTAGTGATAGAAGAGACAGTCCTAAGAAAATACTAGTATACATGTACTACTCAAAATTTGCTAAGGGTTGGATGTGTGACCTCCATAAGAATCAATGCATCGACCTTCACTTTATAACTTTATAACTTTCCACAGATTTGTTCAACTTCAACAAAACGTTCAGGAAATGTAGCTAAAGATCCATTTTATTGGTTCTAATGTGACTCACGCATTATTAAAAAAAGATAAAATATCACTTTTGTCACAGAAACCTGTAAATGTTACAAGTTTTGTATTTGAGGTAATGAACATGCTTTACAATTCAGTACTAGGTACAGTGTGGAATCTGTTATTCTTTCCCAATAAACGCGTTTACGCTAAAACTATTATTTGCAGTGCAAACAGTTTGGAGCCAGATCAGACGCCGGGTAACCCGGCGTCTGATCAGGCTCCAAACTGTTTGCCACCAAGATAAACAAGAATTATCAGAATTGTCAAAAAGTTGTTCTTTTCTACGTTTTAGTGCTTTGCGTTTGCGTACGTTTGCGTTTAAACGGGAAAGAATAACAGATTCTCCACTGTAAGTACTTTTTTCTATTTGATTATACTTAGAATTATGAAATGTAGACAGTTTGATAAATTCCTCAGGTTTCGCCAACAGAAGCTGAAAAATAAATGTTATCACAATATGTAAAGTGAATCTTGGCATACATACCTCCAAATAAGGAATCGTAAAAAACATGTTGGAAGTTATGCTGTCAGAAGTGATAGGGTAAATGCGGCGTCTGATCAGAGTCTACACTGTTTGCATATGCCCCATATCTGTGATCGTTGACACAAAGGTGTTAAACATACTCATTTGCATAGTAACATGTGCAAAGGGGTTGGGCAACACATTATTACAACATTATTATTTGCACTTTCCCTAGATACATGTATTTACAAAACTGTGAAAAGTAATAATAGAAAAGCTATTTGCTGAAATAATAATTGGTTACACAACCAAATTGTTGTTTTTACGCGTTTCTTCTCACCTTATAATATTCGTTTTACTTGTAGGCGTTCAAAACGCGGTATATTGTATTGTAAGGTATTCAGCCGAGTTTGAAGTAATCCTCAAAGTACAACTGTATGTTAAAACATTGAGTATAGGGTGCAAACAATTAAACTGAAACAAGCAAAATAACCACATTTATTAAAAAGGATAACATTAGTGATGCGCTTTTGATGAGACTATCATAGTACATGTATGATTGGTGTACGACGGCGAAAACGTTATTTTCTTTCCCGTTTAACCCTTTAACCCATGGCCTGTTTCTAGTATTTAAGTTATGTGACCTATTAAAGCAGGCTGGAAGTAAAGCAGAATGTGCCCTAGGGCACATTCTGGTTTACTTTCAGCCTACTTTAAGTTACTATCTGCTAGTATATAGAAACTATTTCTTATAGTACATATTCATGACAGTATAAAATGGAACTATTTTCATTGGAGGATGAATAAAATGAATGTGCTAAAAGTCGCTTCTATAAGGGAAAGGGTTAAACGCAAACGAAATGCAAATGCAAAATAACTAAAATGTACAAAATTACTACTTTTCGACAATTCTAACAATTAATATCAAGTTTAGTGGCAAACAGTTTGGAGCCTGATCTGGCTTTAATATGATAGCATTTTAAATAATTGGTTTTAGCGTAAACGCGTTTATTGGGAAAGAATAACATTTTCTCTACTGTACGTATGAACTGTCTGAAACATATATATGCTTGCTACAGTCGGGAGGATTCATTTCATCCCCAGCTTAGAGGGGGGCTAAGGTGTCTTGATTGTTTTGAGACAAGTTAATTATGAGTACATGTATGTCTTTGTGCGCATAAAGGACATTCAAGAAATAAATGGAATGGATTCTTACAAGAACGTCCGCATCTACATGATAGATCTGCAACTAAAATACAACGATCACATCGTAGTTTAAAGAGCGGACCCGTCTCATAAACAATCTTAAGCCTTAACTTATCGTAAATCCTCACTTAGGCCGCCATTTTTACGAGTGTGCCATTTCATGAAAAATCTTAAGCCTGATCTTTGCTGCGAAAACGGTGCAATTTGTCGTAACTTTACGACAGCCTCAGACCACCCTTACATGTAACTCTGGCTGCAGTGTCGTAAGTGTTAAGGGAGAGTTTAGTGAGGTCTACAATGTATGAAACGCTCTTAACTTAACTAAGATATTGGCGTAAGTCAAGGAGTTGCGATCCATAGTTAAATTAAGATAAGATTCTTTATGAAACGGGCCCCTGCATTGGTGTTTTAGCCTAGTATGTACTTTGTACTGTCCTTTTCACTCAGCTCTGTCACTCAAGTTTTATCGAGATTTTTTTTGTTTCAAACAATATCAGCTTTGTACCTGCACGAGACAATCAGATTGTTTTTTACGAACTCACATGCAAAGTTTCAGGCTGTGAATGAAAAATGATCGTGAAAAATGTATTTTCCCCATAGTGAAATAGGCCTCAGTTGTTTACAAAATGGCTGACTTTGTAAATAGTGTGTGACGTTGTGGGACAGTCTATTTTTACAGAGGTGGAGAAGGCCTATTAAAATAAAACATAAAAATGATATTGTCAATCCGTGAATGGTAATCTAAACGTGAAATTAAGATTAAAAAAGATTATTATTCTTACGTTTCCCATATTGATAAAAAGCCAAGTGCGGTCTTAAAATACTGAATGGTATTTTGGTTTCTACTATCCTAATTTAAGAGATTCCAACTGTGTGTAGTCGACAATATAAATGCACGTTCAGTTAAACGTAAGCGTGTATTTGGAATAGTATAGTCATTGGTCTTTCTAAGTAGATAGTTAGATATTTCGCTTACAAGTTTTGCTTCTCTATAATAATTAATGTATTATTTCTTGCAAAATATTGGTAACCCACGTGCTATTCTCGCTGCTTCTAGCTGTATGCTTTCCAGTCGTAGCGTATCAAATTCTGAGAGGCCACCCTATAATTCTGATGTGTATTCTAATACTTGGAGAATTAATCATTTGAATAGTTTTAATAATGTTCGACGATTAAAATGTACAAAAGGTTTCTCATCAGAGAGATCTGTTTCATACATTATTGATACATGTATATACTATCTATATGCGGAGACCATATACAATCGGATGATAGAATAACCCCTAAATGTCTATGACACCAAAAAGGTTCGAGTAAGTTGTTATGGAATATTAAGTTTAGTATTCAATATTTATTTGGATTAAATTAAACCAACCATACTTTGGACAAACAAAATATCCTTTGCCAAATCTTTAATTATATTTACAAATCTTACTTCGTTAAAGTTTTGAGAGGATTATGTCAACGAGGTATCAACAGCAAACAGACTGGCTAGTGTCTTCAAGAAATCTGAAATATCATTTATATAAAAGGGAAAAAGGAGCTGACCTAGTATAAATCCCTGATGGACACCAACATTTAACTTTTTAAAACATGGTGATTGGTTATTGACCAATATCTGTGGTTCTTAGTTGTAGAGGTAATTTACTATCAAGTGCAAAATAGTTCCTGTGAAACCGTATCCCTTGAGTTTTTCTATGAGACCCCTGTGATAAACCCTGTCAAATACTTTGGAAATATTACAAAATATCACACAAGTATGTTGTTTTGCTTCTAAAGAGTTACACATAGAATCATACATTTCAATAAGTTGATAGATAGTTGAATGATTAGGAAGAATCGATCGATAAGATCATGTTCTACAGTAAAAGTATTATATATTTGAAAACAACATGTTCAAAAATGTTTCCAACACATGACAGTAGAGAGAATGATCTTCAATTTGACACTTCGTGTTTATCTTCCTTTTTAAAAAGAGGTAAAACTATAGCGTTCTTCCATATATTAGGAAATATTGCATAATTAAGATATATGTTAAACAAAAAATGCAAATGGTTTACTAACAGAATCACAAGTGGCTTTTAACCTGTTACGGCTAATCATATCACATCCCGTTGCTTTTCCCCAACTTCAGATTTCCTACTATGTCAAAAACATCTGGTTTTCTAAAATAGTTGACGAGTCAGAGGAAGCATCAGTGCGATTGAAGAACTCTGGTATATTTATGTTTGATTCATAAATAGTTGAAATGGAACAAAAGTATTTATTTAAGATACCTGCCAGGGCTCAAGATAAGGGGAGTATTTAAAAAAAAAAGTAAAATCTTTATTTCTGCATTCTACTCTATGGTGTTACTACTCATCAGAATCGTCTCTTCGAGACGATTCTAATGAGTAGTTACACAATATAATTTGGTGCTGAAATGAGTGGGAAAATGTTGGATCCGTTCAGTTTACTCACTTTTCTATGGAGCCCTGATCTGCTTTTTCAAAATCAACAGTTATTACTGATCCTGACTAATGGTTGAGATCCATAATAGCGGGTATTGTTGATGAGTGTCCTGACTGACGCGTAGTTTTGTTAATTATTTTCCAAAAGGCCTTGGATCACAAGTCTGTAAAGGGTCAATTAATCCACAGATATTTTCAAAAGAGTATAGTGTTTTCCGTATTATTTACCTTATTTCTTTGCGCTTTAAAATTATTTAAGTTTGTCACGTGTTTAGTAGATTTATATATATCATGTAGTCTATGAGCGTGTTCACCTGAGATCCTCGAGTCGACCCGAGTTCCCCGGGTTACAGGTGAACAGACCGTGTTTCGTACTCGAATGACGTCATATGACCTCTGAACCGAACTCTAGGCTAACCCAGTCGCTGCGCAGGGTTAGTCGAGTTTCAAAATGGCGTCCGAAAATGACAACACAAAATCCCAACTGTAAAAAGCTAAATACCGTATAATGTACGCATGTATAAGAGTGTTTTAATGAACAGTCCTGTAACCGTGCTTTAAGGTAACAAATAGCTAGCCTAGTGTTTCATTGTTCGACATTATAATCATAAAATTGCCATTTTTGGTCCGGGTTTGCCTGGTTCCCATTTTGCTTTAGGCCGTCATTTGACCCATTACTTACTCGTCTGAAGGGTTTGTCGTTCTGCTGAAAGATGCGTGCGCATTCAGAATTTAGCGCCATTTTACGTCATTTGATGAATTCTACTGGACTCGCCAGTTTCCGGTGAACACGCCCTATGTCTAATTCGTATTTCTCTTCTTATATCACTATTCATTCAAGGTTTATCATTTGTTCTAATAGTTACTTCTTTTAGAAGGATACATTGTTCAGCCATTGAAAGATATTTATCGGTTAATTTAACACACGTTTTATTAAACTATAGGTTACCCAGTCAAAGTTTGACACAGTGGAGAAAACGTTATTCTTTCCCTATAAACGCGTTTACGCTAAACTTATTATTTAAAATGCAAACAGTTTGGAGCCAGATCAGACGCCGGGTAATCCGACGTCTGATCAGGCTCCAAACTATTTGCCACTCAGATTAATATCAATTGTTAGAATTGTCGAAAAAGTGTTATTTTCTACATTTTAGTGTTTGCGTTTGCGTTTAACGGGAAAGAATAACGTTTTCTCCACTGTATTAGATTATCAAAATTATCAATATCACCATTTTTGTATACTGTATCCATACACTTCTCTTGTTTGATTTGCGTATTTTTGATAGGTACATTAATTTTACAAACAGAGGTATTATGCTCACTGACTGCTCTCTATCATCTTCAACAACATAGGCATTAGTACATGAGCAACACTCCTTACATGTAATTAAAATTAGATCTAAAAGTGTGTTACTAGCAACATCAATACGGCCTGGTTCAGCTATAGTATTGGGGAGACCAATTTGAACAAATAAATCATTTAAGCAATTCCGATAATTCATGTTTATCTTTGTGGCAAACAGTTTGGAGCCTGATCAGACGCCGGGTTACCCTGCGTCTGATCTGGCTCAAAACTGTTTGCCCTGCAAATAATAGTTTTAGCGTAAATGCGTTTATTGGGAAAGAATAACATGTTCTCAACTGTAGATGGCTTTAAAAAAAAAAAAAAGTCAAACAACTAGGTTAGACGTGTCACGGGGTCGCCGAGTCCATTTATAAGGGAGATCAGCATTTCGGTTATCCTCGTGGCAATTTTTAAATGAAAGGTTTTAGTTATTTGTACAAACAATAAACGAATTAGTTATCGGAAACATACCGCAGTGGATAAGACGTAGGACTTATAGGAAGCATGATTGAGAAACATTTTATCAAGCGCGGGTTCGAGTCTTGCATCAACCTAACATATTTTTTGACTAAAACGATATTAAGGATTCTATAATTACATTGCATTAAAGTAATGCGGAAAGCCCCCAGAAGAAAACAACTAAAACGTGTATTGATATTTGTATTGTATCATCCCTTTGTTTTTGAACATATGGCTAATACAATGTATAGGACTCGAATTCAAATTAATGCACCCCTTCCCCAACATTGAAGAACATGTGCATAAATAGTCAGTATAATACAGTATGGAATAAGATAATGTTTTACTATTCATTCTAGAATAGATTAAAAAAAATTAGGGTTGACGCGGGATTCGAACCCATGCTGAACAAAAATACTTTTATCACAATGCAGTCTGCGTACCTACACTTTACCTACTACGCTAAAGTGCTGACAACAATACCGCCTTCATTTGTATCTAATATACTAAACTCGTCTGTTTAAAAATGGTCCGAGATCATGCGGAATGCTGTTATCCCTTAAAAATGGACTCGGCTGACCTTTGACACGTCAGACCTAGTTGTTTGACTATACCTAAATCACAAAGCATATCAACAATCAATATGAATGTCTCCAGTTATGAGAATATGATTCGATGTCTCACAAGCTTTATCAACATAATAGATAAAATAATCCCAAACTATGGCACTTGCATTAGGAGGTCGGTTAACAGTACGCAACATTAAAGTTAAATCATTTAATTTTAATTTCAAGTAATATTGTTTCCTCTAATGGCGATTCTAAGTCATTTCGTCGAGTACAAAACAAAGCATTAGGGCAGCTGGCTTCTTGATTTAATTACTACGCATCTCAACTCCTATCCGTGTTCTATTGCACGATAAGACACTGGTATGAATTTATTATTCAAGAAATGATAAATTCGTAGATGTCCAATAGCATGCAGTAGATCACAGCTAGGAGTTGAAATGTGGAGTTATTAGATCAAGAGCCCTATTTCTCAAAATGGCAGCGAAATGGATAAGGACAGTTTTTTTAAACATTTAACAAGATGATTCACATGTGATCAATAGTTGCTTTCAAACATTTCGATAGTGGTGTACATGTATACATGTAGTTTACCAACTTTTTACTACTAACAGTGGAGAATCTGTTATTCTTTCCCGTTTAAACGCAAACGTACGCAAACGCAAAGCACTAAAACGTAGAAAAGTACAACTTTTGGACAGTTCTGATAATTCATGTTTATCTTGGTGGCAAACAGTTTGGAGCCTGATCAGACGCAGGGTTACCCGGCGTCTGATCTGGCTCCAAACTGTTTGCACTGCAAATAATAGTTTTAGCGTAAACGCGTTTATTGGGAAAGAATAACAGATTCTCCACTGTAGCTTGCTTTCAGTTTTAAGAATTATTGATGCTGAACCCTTCACTTTCAATGACGCCATAAAGCGCTTTTGCAACCAGTTTGAGTCCTGATCAGACGCCGCGTAACGCGGCGTCTAATTAGAACCCAAACTGTTTGACACTCTTATCGATATTAATTAATTCATACAATCTTAAATCTAACTTTCAAACGATCTTACAAACCCCACACTCGAAGCAGACGACAATGAAACGGTGAAGGGGTAACAAACTCGCGGAAATGTTGGCAGTGAAAGCGTTAGAAAGGACTATAAGTAAAGCAGAAAACTTCTATCTGGAAAAATATACTTCAAATGCAATCCCTAATAAGTGTACCAAAACTTCCTAGTACATTTATCAGTTCCCTATTTGCTGGAGTAACTAGAGGAGTTAGAAATGCTTCGTTTATGGCGTAATGAGTTAGAGAACTCTTCCCGAGAATAGTGTTGATTTAAGCAGTAGTGTGTTAGTTTTGTTGGCTGTTTATTAATGATGGTCTGCGAACTCTGTCTTAGATTAGTCGTCGGCAGTTGATTATCGAATGCTTTAGTCGTTCTGATAATTCTTGTTTATCTTGGTGGCAAACAGTTTGGAGCCTGATCAGACGCCGGGTTACCCGGCGTCTGATCTGGCTCCAAAATGTTTGCAGTGAAAATAATAGTTTTAGCGTAAACGCGTTTATTGGGAAAGAATAACAGATTCTCCACTGTACAGTGTTCCCTCTCTACAACGGCCCTCCGAACAACGACCCCTCCTTACAACGACCCTTGCCGCTGTTCTCTAGGACAATCATGTCTAACGCTTTTAATGCTGCAATATCGTCTGCTCAAAATTGTCGTCTGCTGTTTTTCTCAAAGTTACATATAAGTGGACATTTTTATAGAATAAATATAATGACGAGTGACAAACAGGTTGAATCCAGATCAGACGCCGCGTTACGCGGCGTCTGAACTGGATTCAAGCTGTTTGCAAATGTAAGCCAAGCACTAATTTTCCCTCTCTATATCGACTCCCTCCGAACAACACACATATTCTGTGTATCACACTGGATATTGTTTAAGAGAGGGAACGCTGTACATGTAGGCGCATTTGGTGCGTAGTGCGCAAGCCTAAATCTAAACCCCGACGTAAGGTGATTTTTCTACAGTTTAGATCCTGCTCAGACTGCCGCGTAACGCTGCGTCTGATCAGGCTTCAAACTTTTTGACACTGAATCGATACTTCTTCAGTCAAACCAGCCCTAAAGCTGACTTTAAAAATATTGCATACATGTACGACACTAGCAAGGCAGACGATATTTTGGCGGTAAGAGGGTTAACCCTTTTACTCCCACATTTTACGGGAGTTTTTTACCCCTTCACCGTTTCATTGTCGTCCGCTTCAATTTTGTTGTTTTCAATATTGTTTCAAAGGAAGACTCAATGTAGTAAGACTTACGCGGCGTCTGATCAGGACCCAAACTGTTTGCAAAAACGATTTGAAGCGTCATTAAGAGCGAAAGGTTAAAGTAGACGATGGGACTTGGCGACGAAAGAGTTAACCCTTTCATCGTCAAATTATTTTTGAGTTTTTTACCCCGATACCGTTATTGTGTCGTCTGCTTGAATATTATTGTCTGCAATATCATTTCAAAGTTAGAATTAAGAGAATATGACATAAGAAATATCGAAACAAGTCTCAAACAGTTTTGATCCTGATCAGACGCCGCGTAATGCGGCGTCTGATCAAGATCAAAACTGTTTGCAAATTCGATTTAGGCGAGTCTGGCGGCGAAAGGGTAAAACGACACAGTAGACAGTAGAGACTTTAAAGACATCCAGCCAGCCCTTTCAATGACCCCCCCCCCCATTGTTTAGTTGGTGTCAAAATACAGGTATATACCGGTATACAGCATGAGAAAAGTCTTCAGCCAATGGCTCAGCTTTGAATAGAGGCCCTTACACAATAGATATCAATAGGTTTTTCTATGGGTTTTACTAACCAAGCTATCAAATATTAGGTGCGGACCTCACTTGAGACGCCTGAATGATTATTTGCCTAGACGCTACATTTATTATATGCCTTCGATTGATATCGAGCGTTTCCGCGTGTATCTGCAGAGTAAAATACAAGAGTCTGTATCAGCCACCTTGTATCAGCCACTTTGTATTTTACTCTGACCTCGCTTTCGATTCAACGTGACGTCATTTACGTTCATGTACGAGTGTCGCGTTATTCTCTGTGGCATACAAAACTTCTCGTTCTGCTTCAAATAACTAATAAATTTTGGAAGTAAAATGATTTAAACAACTATTTAGTTGTTTCTGGTTTGTATTCAAGGCCTATAATAAACACATTACCTGTTGGCAGTGCGCAACAGAGTGTTGCATTTAGCTCTCGACGTTTTTGGCGGAAACAACCGATCAGACTCGCGCCAAGGCGCTCGTCAGATCGGCTATTTCCGCCAAAAACGTCTCGAGCTAAATACATCACTCTGTATCGCACTGTCAACTGGTAATGTGTATGTACCACTGTTAGTGCATGCTCTGCATGCTTTGACTCAAACTATATACGAGGGTAGGTATTACCACCCAAGCTTGGTCATGTGATATCTTTAATTCGATACGACTAGACTATTCAGTCAATATATTTTTCTGTGTTCAGATCGCACTTCTCTACCAGCACACGCTCTTGTACTACAGTGGAGAAAACGTTATTATTTCCCGTTTAAACGCAAACGAAACGCAAACGCAAACCGCTAAGATGTAGGAAAATTAACATTTTCGACATTTCTAATTATTGTTTTTTAATCCCAGTGGCAAACAGTTTGGAGCCTGATTAGACGCCGGGTTACCCGGCGTCTGATCTTGCTCCAAACTGTTTGCAATGGAAATAATAGTTTTAGCGTAAAGGCGTTTATTGGGAAAGAATAACGTTTTCTCCAGTGTACCATTCTAGTAGGGATCCGTTCAGTTATTTTTTCCGGTTCAAACGCAAGCGAAAAGCAAATGAACTTTACAAAAGGACAACGTGTTGACAGTTCTGACTATTCATTTTAATTTAAGTGGCAAATAGTTTGGAACCGTGACTGACTCAAGGTTACCCGGCGTCTGATCTTGCTCCAAACTGTTTACAACTGAAACAATTGTTTAAGCGTTTTTACTTGTTTATTTGTAAAGAATAACGTCATCTGCAATGTAAATAAGGTCAAATGTCAAGGCTATGGTTACAGTGGCAGGGCAATATTACGGGACAATATGCTAACCGACGATGTATAAGGTGTTTTCTTCTGACATGTCACAGTTATTTTTAGATTGGAGCATTCTAAACCTTTAAAAGGGATGAGTTTTCTCTACACTAAGTTAGAGATACGGATAGCTGTAATGTTTGTGCGTAATGTACAGTAGAGGATATATTATTCTTTCCCGTTTAAACGCAAGCGCAATGCACTAAACTGTTGAAATTTACTTTCAGAAATTTTAACTATATTTTTAATCTGAATAGAAAACAGGTTGGAGTCTGATCTGGCTCCAACCTGTTTGAAATAGAAATAATACTTTTAGTATATAAATGCGTTTATTGGGAAAGAATAAAATATCAGTTAAGTTAGCGCAGCGGTCTTGTGCTGTACGAGGATCATACTTATCTCAAGTAGGAAAGTGTACGATTACATATTCGGTGTAACCTTGCTTACCTATTTACCATTATTAACTATTCTGTTCTAAAAATAACTCTGACAGGTCAGAAAAATCGGACAATACCAACATACATAACTTGGTATCCTGGAGCCTTCATTGCGAAACGTCGTACGACAAATTTAGTCGTAAGTCAGTTTCTAAAGCTTTCAATTATTATTTATTTCTCCTTCTAATCCTGTTTTGTGACGTCTCTTTGGAATCGTCTTGAACAGACGATTCCAAAGAGATGCACAAGACTGGATTCATCTAATCCTGTTTTGTGACGTCTCTTTGGAATCGTCTTGAAAAGACAATTTCAAAAAGATGTACAATACCGGATTAGATATAGAAATTAGAAACTAAATGTAATCTAAAGTTTTGACTTAGGACCGATTTTGTCGTATAAAGTTTTACGTCGTACGATAAAAACAATCGTAAGTCAAAACTTTAGAATACATCTAATTTCTGTGTTGTTTTTTTTTATCTAATCCTGTCTTGTGACATCCCATTGGACTCGTCCTGAAAAGCCGATTCCAAAGAGGTTCACAAGATAGGATTCGGTGGAGAAATTATTGATAATTAGGAAGTTTAGAATATGACTTACGACAAAATCTGTCTTACGACGATTAGTAAGATTGCGCATTTTCTTTGTTTCAATGCATTACGCTTGAGCTTTGGTGCGATTTAAACAGGAAATAATAACGTATTCTCTACTCTTCCTGCAAATCATAAAGTTTGAAGTTATTTTTCAAATAATTCAAAGTCCACGAGGACAGGACTTTAACCGAATTGCGCTAATTCTTTTCCTCCACGCATATACACCCAGTGCAAAAAGAAACGCACACTTTTATTACAATGTATCTGTGTGTAGAAGGAACGTATTTGTGAAATAATCTTTTCATTACAGTCAGTAGTTTCAGGGTTATCAATGTTGAAAATGGGAGGTTTATCATTGAATTGGTATCATCACATCTGTACAAATCGGTGCGGTGTTTTCAACAGGCACTAGTTAACTCTTTCGCTGCCAAATTAATCATGCGATTTTTATCCCACCACCGTTTCATTGTCGTCTGCTTCAATTTTGTTGTTTGCAAGATAGTTTCAAAGTACGATTCAAAGTAGTATGACTTAAAGTATATCTATACGAGTGCCAAACAGTTTAGATCCGGATCAGACGCCGCGTTACGCGGCGTCTGATCAGGATCCAAACTGTTTGAAAACGCGCCTTTTGACGTCATTAAGAGTGAAAGGGTTAAAATACAGCACAGTAATTTTAAGTATATGTTTTTCTAAACTTGTGGCAGAATTAAATTGATCTTGAGATATGGTCTTAGTATCTTAAAACAGTCTCTTAATCCGCACCTGAGCACAATGTGCGTTTCTTTTTGTACTGAGTGTATATTGGATTAGCCAATTTTTCATCGAAGGGATGTCTGGTCTAACTTTTCAATTTCGTCTTGTTATATATTAAAATTAGTGTTGGCAAACAGTATAGACGCTGGTCAGAGTACATTGTTTATAATAATACAGTGCTCCCTCTCTACAACGACACCAAACGGGAGACACAGATTGGGTGTGTTAGTCTGAGAGAGTCGTTATAGGGGGAGAACTACGACTTGGCTTACATTTGCAAACAGTTTGAATCCAGATCAGACGCCGCGTATCGAAATGTCCACTTATATGTATCTTTGAGAAAAAAACAACAACCAGCAAACGATATTGCAGCAGTAAAGCGTTAGACATGATTTTCCTGTTTAGGGTAATGCGGCAAGGGTCGTTGTAAGGGGGAGTCATTATTCGGAGGGCCGTTATCGGAAGGGAACACTGTAATACAAATGTCCTTATAATATAACGTGTTACAGTGGAGAAAACGTTATTCTTTCCCAATAAACGCGTTTACGCTAAACCTGCTATTTCCAATACAAACATTTGGGAGCCAGATCAGACGCCGGATAACCCGGCGTCTGATCAGGCTCTAAACTGTTTTCCGCTCAGATTAAAACGAAAACTCAGACTTATTAAAAAGTTGTCATTTTATACGTATTAGTGCTTTGCGTGTGCGTTTCGTTTGCATTTAAACGGGAACGAATAACGTTTTCTCTACTGTATTTGTGTGAGATTTATTATCAACAAGAAGTGCATGTTCTCGTCAGTTAACCCTCAAGAAATATACTTATTAATGTTTTTATGAAGCCAAAAATAAAATAAAATCTTACAAAGCTCTGAAGGGTTTCATATATAATATTAATCAAATTTTTAAAGCAAAATGTACATGTACATCAATTCCCAAGACATACCCCATCTCTCCAGCTGTTACGTCTCACCTCCAAGATAATTTACTAAAGGTTATTGACTTATTGTACATTGCTTACGCCCGAGTTCCAAGTTGCTACTTCTTAGTTCCGATTTCAATGTTTCAACTTCCAAGTTCAAAGTTCCGACTTCCAAGTTCCAACTTCCTGATTCCAAGTTCCGAGTTACGGGTTCAATGTTCCAAGTTCCGACTTCCAAGTTCCGATTTCGGGTTCCAACTCCCAACTGTTGACCTCCAACTTCCAACTTCCGATTTTCCTTTTCAGCACATATATATGTTTTACGGGTATTAAGTGTAATCAGGGATTACGCGTAATCCGTGAACTTTTAGGGATTACGCATAATCACTGTGCGTTTTAGGGAATTGAAGAAATGTCCCTTTTTCATCAAATTAATATATTTGTATTACCTTGACATTTTTTTGGTTTTAAACATCATGCTTGCTTGAAATATCATGGTCTAATGAACGTTCATACAAAGTTTCTCGCACAAGTGAACACTGCAGTGTGCATTTAAGTCAGGACAATTAAAAAACCAAGACACCTGGGGCCCGTTTCATAAAACTTTTTACGACAAATGTTGTCGTAAGTCAGATTATAAAAGTATCAATTATTATTTATTTCTCCATCTAATCCTGTCTTGTGACATCTTTTTGGAATCGTCTTGACAAGACGATTTCAAAAAGATGTCACAAGACAGGATTTGATAGAGAAATCACAAATTAAATGTATTTTAAAGTTTTGACTTACGACAACATTTGTCGTAAAAAGTTTTATGAAACGGGCCCCAGTCTTGTTATTAAGGTTAACAATTATTTATATTTTATAGCGTGGTACAGTTGAAGCAAATTCCTACTAGATATTAACAAGCTATCTGCTTTACTTAGGTAAGCATTGAGCAGTCAATAAAGAAATGAACTGATTTTTGTCGGCGTTCAAGCGAACTAAACGACAGAAAATTATCGACAAATACCATGAATACCATGAATCGCGCTAGTAATTCATTGTAAAATTTGCCGAAAATTTCCTGTCTTTTATTTCGCTTGAACGCCGAAAAATATTAGTTCATTTCTTATGTTTACAATAAATTTGCTGTAAATTCTAATATAAGAATAAACAACATATTTTTGACGTTCATGACGGTATGTATTCATACCCTCGTGAGCGGCAAAAAGATGTTGTTTATTCCTTATATTTATATTTATATTTTCTGCCTTGTCCATTTAATGTGTAGTTTGACAAGATTTTTTTTTATGTATATGAATATATCATATACCGGCCAAATAGGTTTGATAGATGTAATATCGATGTAATAGCCATTCTAGTTTCTAAATGTGGTGTTAAAAGTAGTCCTAACTACATGTACTGTAATTGAATTACACATTCAAGGTTTGACCCAGTAAACTTTCCCGCTGTGGTTAAAGAACGCTCGTAAGAAACTAAAACAAAAAATTCAATATGCATTATCAAAGCATATTTAAACAATTAGGTGGCGCTTGTTTTTTATACATGCTTTACACATAGCAACGCGAATAACAACGCGTATAGCAACGCTGACATGCGACTACACAGCGTGTACACACACCCGCGGCTACAATGTACCCGTGGCATATCCGACACACATAGGCTAGTTTAAAATATGTCATTACGGAACATTATGTTCCCAATTTAGTATGTGTGAATGCATTATTTTGCTTTATGTTTGAGCGACTTTCCAATCTAATTCTGGTGAACAAATTGTTTGAAATTGTCAATTTCAAACCGTAGCTAGAAGACAACTTGTCTAATCTATAAATAGAACACCACTCACTCGGCGAAGGGAGAGAATCGTTCAGCTTTAATGTTGAGCGTAATATGATAATCTCCCGTAAAAACAGAATTTAATTTTTTTTTATCGCAATTTGATTTTAATTGAACTGTCTGTGACTTTAGATAGGGGTTTCCAGATACCCAAACGGATAATCTGAAAGTAAATCCTAAGTTGGTCGGTATCTCTCCGCCGTATGGACAAATTTTTAAAACTAGTTAGAACCAGATCTGAAGTGAAGGTTCACTGAAAGTTGAACTTCACTTTTTCCTAAAGAGTTTTACAGAGCGAATGTAAATATTATAAAATGAACATTTTCTTGGTACGCATGTATGTTAAATCCATATTAGAGGTTGATAACACGAATAATGTATACCCTATAAGGAACAGCCATGGCCGAATTACTAAAGCTGTGTAGATTAGAAAGCAAAAGAATAAGTTCCATCGTTTACATTCCAATGTCAACAACTTGACAGTTTGGCGCGAAAAATGCCGATTTGACGTCATTTGGAAGTAACGTCATTTTTAAAGTAGGATAAATATATTGATTTTTTGTCATAAAAAGGCAGACAGCTGCTGTTTATAAGGTACACAAATTTATTATATACCTACCAATGTTCTGCCCGAAATATTTCTGTATTTTATCGAACAAATACATCTTGACGGATTGAAAATTCCGTATTACCCATGTACCTTGTGTAATGGGAAAAGAACGTTTACTGTGTAGTCGGAAGTTCGGAACTACAGTAAAACCTTTCTATTACGACCACTAAATTATGTTAAGTATTAGGGTGTTTACGGTAGGTGACCGCTTAAAGCAAGGTGACAGTGAAACAGAAAGCTCCTTTAGGAGCTTTCTGTTTCACTGTCACCTTGCTTTAAGATGCCACCTCTCTATTATTTAATCAATTAGCATTCGTTTTAGTGGTCTTAATAGCGAGTATTTACTTTCACGCGCCATTCCCCGAAGTGTGACGTATGGGAAATCCCGTTTATTTATAGTAACGCTCGAAACATTTCTATCGTTTTTCATTTTATTTTTATTATAAGAGGTATATTATAAAAGGAACATTACTATACTTTGCATATCTTATGTACCGGATCACTCTCGTTGTGTGTGTAAAGGCTATATCCAACTCGACCTTCGGTCTCGTTGGATATAGCCTTTACACACACAACTCGAGTGATCCGGTGCATAAGATATGCAAAGTATAGTAATATTCCGTTTGTATATCAATTTTCTTGCAGTTTATCTCATTAATAAAGAAATGTTTAGTCGGTAATAATAGTTTTCGCTAAAAAGAAGGCATACGTCGGTTAAGAACATTTTTTTTGAAAAATCCGCCAAAGGTTTGCTGTCCGAATCCAATGATTTATTCGCGAATACAAAATGCCTATGCCCCGCCTCCTCTGCAAAACTTATCCACAAGCCCCGCCCTCTCGGAAGATAGCGTTTACACGAAATGAACGCAAATTTTCCAATTGATTTGAATGGGGCGAATGTAAACATTTCGTTATATCGTATCTATGCTTATTCACTGAACAACTGCTTAAGACATGTCAGACTGTATCAATGAAAACAATGTGTTAAACAAATTACAAGGTCAATACTTGAAAAACATTTAACTCATACGAAGGGACAGTAATTCCAATGATAGAAACATCGTACAGTCGTAAATATGCTATTCCCATCCACTTTACGCTTTTCTTAAGCGTTTCTTACGCGTCTATTATCCGTTTCGTTAAACGCATTTCCTAGCCGTTTCTTAACGCGTTTAAAAGAGCCCGGATGAAAGGGTCATGATTTAGCCGACGGACCCCTTAGCCGAGACTGCATTGGTATAATCACAGGTACTTGACACATACATCTAGATCTATTACCCCTCCCCAACCCCCCCCCCCCCCCCGCGGAAAAAAAATACTAGACTTCTATTATAGATATTATAATACAAGTCTAGTAAAACAAAAATAGGTCTAGATGTATGTGCCAAGTATCTGTGAGTATAATCGTTTATTAACGCGTTTAAAGATATCTCCTTGCGACCTTTTGGTCATAACGCCTTGCCAGACAATTTACCTGCAAATCTCATGAGTTTTATCCTTACCTGTACTACAGTAAATCATTGAGGCGTTTCATGTGAGGCCCGCACCATATAATTGATAGTTTGGTTAGTAAAACCCATTGAAAATCCCTTTGAGTGTGATTATGTAAGGGCCTCTCTAGATTTGTGACATTGGCTTTGCACGCTTTGCTACTGTTTAACCGTTACTTTCACACCGACCGAGAACAATGGGGTGGTAGTCCATCAATTGACTGAGGAAATATCTTTAAATGCGTTAAAATCGTTAGGCGTTAACCGTTCGTTAACCGTTCACTTACATGTTGTAGCTTTTCTTACTCATAGATTAACGCGTAAATGGGTAGGAATAGCGTATTTACCACTGTTATAAGAAATAATTCTCAGACATTTCAAACAATGAAGACCAAGATGCCTTATTGAACAAGACAATTAACACACTTCCGCATAGCTAATTTGACACCTGTCTAAACGACACGAAATGTACATACCCGGGTGTGAAGTAAAATACCTGAACGTACGACATCACGAGATAGCTAGAACTTTCAGATATTAACAAGCCGCAGAAACATGGAATTTGGAAGTCGGAACTTGGAACTTGGAAGTGGAAACTCATAACTTGGTACTTCGAAGTCTGAATTTGAAGTTGAAATTGGGAACTGTCACCTCCGGTATATCTTACAGTGGAGAAAACGTTATTATTTCCCAATAATCGCTTTTACGCTAAAACTATTATTTCCAATGCAAACAGTTTTGGGACCACGGCGTCTGATCAGGCTCCAAACTGTGTGCCGTGCAGGTTAACGTCAATATTCAGAATGTCCTTTTGATTGCAATTCGTTTGCGTTTCGTTTGCGTTTAAACGGGAAAGATTAACGTTTTATCCACTGTATATACATCTGGCAGTAGCTAGGGACACATAAACTGAAGATACAAGTATATGACCAAATAAGACCAAACTACAGTGTAAGACGCTATTCTCTTCCGTTTAATCCTTTCATAATCAAATTTATTGTGCGACTGTTACCCCTTTACAGCAATATTGTCGTCTGCTTCAATATTTTTTGTCTGTGATATATCGTTCCAATCCAAAGTTAGATTTAAGACAGTATAACTTGCGTAATTTCAAAACAAGTGGCAAACAATTTTGATCCTGATCGGGGTCAAAACTGTTTGCAAATGCACTTTATGATGTCATTGAGAGTGAAAGGGTTGAATGTACAGTGGAGAATCTGTTATTCCTTCCCGTTTAAACGCAAACGTACGCAAACGCAAAGCACTAAAACGTAGAAAAGGGCAACTTTTGGACAATTCTGATATTTCATGTTTATCTTGGTGGCAAACAGTTTGGAGCCTGATCAGACGCCGGGTTACCCGGCGTCTGATCTGGCTCCAAACTGTTTGTAAAAGAAAAAATAGTTTTAGCGTAAACGCGTTTATCCGGAAAGAATAACAGATTCTCCACTGTAAACGAAACGCAAACCGCATTGCATAAAAACGCAGAATCTAACAATTGTTGACAATTCTGACTACTTATTTTAATCTGAGTTGCAAAAGGCTTTGAGCCTGATCCGGGTTACCAGTCGTCAGATCTGGCTCAAAACCGTTTGCTCTAGAAATGATAGTTTTAGCGTTAACTCATTTATAGGGAAATAATAACTTTTTCTTATCTTTACTAAACCTGTAGCGTGTTCAATTACCATTGTTTTCTGTTTAGGTTAGCAGTTTGTGCCCCGTGTGCAGCGTGCAGACGTGACTACAGTAGAGAAAACCTTTTATTTCCAAATAACCCCGGTTACGCTTAAACTATTATTTTCATTGCAAACAGTTTGGAGCCAGATCAGACGCTAGGTAACCCGGCGTCTGATAAGGCTCCAAACTGTTTGCCACTCAAATTAATACTGGTAGTCTGAATTGTCAAAAGGTTGTCATTTTTTGTATTCCATTGCAATGTGTTTGCGTTTGAACGAAATAATTACGTTTTCTCCACTGTATTTCAAACCGGTAGCCAACTCGCAATTGATGGCCATCGATTTATTTACTGAACTCATCACAGTGTCCTGAAACTCCCTCATTCCTCCATTCCATGCCTTATGATTTAAAAACTTTTCCTTAGCCCTTTGAATGAAAACCCCTCCCTATTGTGAACGTACAGTGGAGAAAACGTTATTCTTTCCCGTTCAAACGCAAACGTAACGCAAACGCAAAACACTAAAACGTAGAAAATAACAACCTTTCGACAATTCCCACAACTGATATTAAGCTGAGTGGCAAACAGTTTGGAGCCTGATCAGACACCGGGTTACCCGGCGTCTGATCTGGCTCCAAACTGTTTGCAATTGAAATAATAGTTTTAGCGTAAACGCGTTTATTGGGAAAGAATAACGTTTTCTCCAATGTAACTGTAAAGCAGGAGTAAAATGTACACATCTACTGTCACTAATCTCAAGCTGTCTAGATAGGCCCTGACATACTCACACTCAAGGGTTTACTAACACATATAAGGTACGCGCCTCACAAGAGACGCTTCAATAATTATTGCCATAGACATTATTTCAGTAACAACTCAACTCAAGCAGGGCTGCAAGCTTTTATACCTGGCTAGGTGTTATCACGTAAAGTATGCCAGGAAGATGTCTTTAAAGATATATCCTGACCTACGTTCGTTGGAAACGCCTAGTCAGACAGTTCCCTTGCAATAAACATGCGTCTTGTGCACATACTTATAGCAAAGAAACATCGAAGCGTCTCATGTGAGGCCCGACTTTTATATTTGATAGTTTGGTTTAAAAACCATTGAAATCCTTCTTGAGTATGAGTATGTCTGGGCCTCACCAGGTAAACAGGGATTGGTATAGCTTATTCTACATGATTTTACAGTTAATTTTATGCCTATCGAGAACAATGAGGGGGTGCGGGACACCAAACCAGGTGTAAATGCTTGCAGCCCTGTACAAGTCGCGCAGTTACATGTACTGTTATCTTGTCTAGGGATATACTCATTGAAGCGTCTACTGTGAGGCCCGTGCCTTAAATTTGTTAGTTTGGTTAGAAACCCCCGTGGGGGGGGGGGGGGGGGGAGCTTTTGCTTGTATTTTGTAAGAATAACATCTTCACCACTGAACAATCCATATGCGTATTGCATTATTTTCAGAGACAAAAGAGGAAGTAGAAAAACAAAAGAAGGCGGTTGAAGACGGAGGGAAAAAGAAAGGTGGAGGCGGAAAACAATGCGACAAAAGTGCATGCGCTGAGAACGCATTCTGCAATAAACGTGGGGATTGTGAGTGCAATCCTGGCTACACAGGCGATGGAAACAAGAAATGCGTCGGTAAGTAATACAGTGGAGAAAACGTTATTCTTTCCCGTTTAAACGAAACGCAAACCACTAAAACGTAGAAAATAACAACTTCGTCCCATCCCACCCACCCACCCACCCACCCACCCAATGTTACTTGGTGATAACGTTATATATATATATATATGAAGGGGCCCATAGTTTCTATCTATATATGAGGAACTGGAATATATTCTGACTATTTTCTTTTATCTGGATTGAAGAATAATTCCTTAGTGACATTCTGTGAAAAATTAGATATCTTTTTTATGTATAATATTTATCGAAATGACATAGGGGTCGATTTAAAAAAAAGCCTCTCTTTTTTAGTAGACTGCGTTCACCAAAAAGAAAGGTTAAATTTCATTTCGACCGGGAATCGAACTCAGTGCATCTGGCTTACCGTGCCAACACTCTAACCATTACACTACCGAGCCACCCGGTTTAGGACTTATTATCCACCAGTTACAGTGGAGAAAACGTTGTTCTTTCCCAAAAATAAACGCATTTACGCTAAAACTATTCTTTCCTGTGTAAACAGTTTGGAGCCAGTTCAGACGTCGGGTAATCCGGCGTCTGATCAGGCTCCAAACTGTTTGCCACCAAGATAAAAATTAATTATCAGAATTGTCCCAAAAATGCATTTGTCTACGTTATAGTGTTTTGCGTTTGCGTTTCGTTTCGTTTAAACGGGAAAGAATAACAGATTCTCCACTGTACCTGTACAGTGTACACACCCAAGTAACTCCCGCTATGTACATTGGTATAAGTACCAAAACTGGGCTGTAAGTATTGACTTAGGGGTCAGGGGCCCGTTTTACTAAACTACTTACACAATCGTTTAACTCTTATTTTTCGATCATTAACGTTTGCAAACAGCAAATAGCCAGATCAGAGGACGCGCTCAAAGCTATTTGTTGTTTGTAGCAAGTGATAATAAAAAATACAAATTAAAATTTTGACTTACGTAAATAATTTGCGTAAGTTGTTTAGTAAAACACCCAGTTCTCTAGCTTCGGAGTCAGGTATCTCATGTGTTCACCATTTTGTCCAATACATGTGGTGATGCGGCGGTGCATGCTGTTGACGTAACGCTTATTAACGGCACAGGCAAACGTTCCATTCAACTTGTTACGCTGCTGCCAAGTCATTTACCTTGTTGATTCCGTGAATTGTTCGAACACGATTTCCTAGTTCGTCCCACGTGTGTTCTAAATGATTTAAATCTGGACTATTTGCAGACCAGTCTGATATACTCAGCCAAAAGGGAAGGTGTCCACTTGTTACATTCACTTTACATTAACCCTTTGAGCCCTAGTCCCGCATATAGGCGTCCTTTTCAAACAGTATACATGTGAAAAGTTCACTTGTCCTATGCAAACAGTGAATACCCAGATCAGAGGGCTCCTTACGGAGCCCTCTGATCTGGGTCTTCACTGTTTGTCAAAATGCAAAAAATTGACAAAAACAACCCTTAAAAGTCAGAAATGGACTAGACTAAAATGGAAACTGGGATTGTCCATTTGAAGTTTTAGGGAGGAAAGAGTTAAGTAAATATTCATGCTCCATAACCTTTTAAGTACTTTATCAAATCCAGTTTTTGTTTGAGGTTGAAAGTGCTCATATGCTCACCAATGTATTCCAGTAAAAACATTCAGATTAAACCACACATGCAACGAAATTGAAAC
The DNA here is from genome assembly GCA_922989275.2 of Gari tellinella. Classification (NCBI taxonomy): domain Eukaryota; kingdom Metazoa; phylum Mollusca; class Bivalvia; order Cardiida; family Psammobiidae; genus Gari; species Gari tellinella. The sequence continues at coordinate 30,620,297 of OV277860.1, forward strand.
ACTTAAAGTTCAGTCTTATTATTGTAAATATTGTGACGTATGAAAGTTTGATGTGATTTTATTTTCTTAAACAAAAAGTTCCAGCTGTTGAGTATGACTACAATTGTTTCTCTTTTATGGACAAGCAAAAGTGCTGTTTTAAGGGAAAAGAGTTATTGACCTTTTATTTCCAAACAAATGTGCCAGCTATTTAGCCACACTGATTTCATGTCGTCTGCTATTCTCTATAAAATAAAATCTAAATACAGTTTATGTATGAGACGCTGATAATTTAGAAAACAAAAGTAGGTTCTTTCTTTTTTTGATTGAGTATATTTCAGACAACAAACGTTACACTTTGCATCATACTTTTAGTAAACATCACTTTTTGAATTGTTAAATGTTTATTTGTGCCAGTTAATACTTTACATTATTTCAGAAAGCCAAAATAATGCAAGCCGTTTCTTGGCCAAGAATGGCTACATTATAGATTTCGAATGCCGATAGACACAAAAAAGAACATTATAACCTATGTTATTCTTTTTTACAATGGTAGATCTAATAAGATTTGTTTGAAGAACATATGCAAAATTGTTCATAGAGGTCCTACAGAGTTTTAATTTGGCGCGTATGTCCTTAAAAGGGATGATTATCATACTCGATTGTTTCAGTACAGCCAACTAGAGATAAAAATAACTATTTGTTCTGCGTAATGTAGAAAACTGTTTTTAAAAAATCTAAATATCTTTTAAACCTGAGTGGCAAACAGGTTGGAGCCTAATCAGACGCCGGGTTACCCGGCGTCTGATCTGGCTACAACCTGTTTACAATAGAAAATATAGTTTAAACATATCAGTAAAATTAGTGTTCCGGTCTCCTGCTGCACAAGGATCATGTCTGTTCAAAAATATCTCAGTCAGGTCAGAAAAGTTGGCTATTAATAGTATTGGTGTACATGTAGGGCGTTCAAGTACCGTACCAGCGAACAGTAACGTTAACAGATGCAAACAACCCATATAGTACGACATCTAACGTTCACCGATACTCTTCAATAATAACTCATTGCGCCCCAAAGTTTATTAACTTTTCAAGGGTACGAACGATTTATGTGCGAATCTTAATAACACAAGCAAAAGTGCACTAATCAACTGAAATGCATCAATTTTACTGCATATAGAAATAAGATTTAGCTGCTCAGATGTAAGCTGCTTTATTTGATACATTAAGTATCGGAAAATGTTGGTTTATTGATGAGAAATTAAGTCGGGACTGTTCGCCGGTTGTATTAAATTCATTTGGTAGCCATTTTGTTTTCCTTGTTGGGGATGGCGAACTACCTCTGAGGCCGTTCGTGTCGTTCGCAATCGGTAACACCCTAACGGTTGTTAAAGGTGAATTGTTACCGTTTTCCGATGCAATCGATTGCATCGATACGGTACTTGAACGCGCTACAGCCCTGCAATCATTATCGCAAACTCAACAGAACCTCTCGCCACGGTCCGCTCGCCTCAGGGCGCACAAAGGATGAACTGCAAAAGCATGCAATGTTGAAGGCACGTGAACCTGTGGACGCCCTAGAGCGAGTGGACCGTTGCGAGAGGTTCTGTTGAGTTCACGGTAATGAACGCAGGGCAGATTCATATTACGCTCTTTTTCACACAGGAGTTGAGCGTTCTAAAGCACTTCACATCAGACATTCATGTAGTTGCAAAGTGAGGAAAGACCATAACTATATTTACAATAAATAAGGATTTTTTTAGTATGAACATTGAGAGAATTACTGTTATCCATTAAATATTTAAAAGAAAAAAACACAAAACAATCACGTTACTAAATAGTGATTTAAATGTCATTGTTGCTTCCCCTATCATCCAAGCACACCAATAATTGAATACCTCATCACTAAGCGTATTGCGCTGAGCAGTACCTAAGTCCAGATTATTCTTGTTTTATTCCTGCTTTTTTATTCAGTTTTAAATATTAGGTAAATTGACTTTATAAAGATTGAAAGAAGTGTCAAACAGTTTGGATCCTGATCAGACGCCAAATTACTATTTAATCAAGAAATGAACTGAATTATATCGGCGCTCAAGCGAAATCAACGACGGAAAATGATCGGCAAATCCCATGAATTGCGCTAACTATTCAAGGTAAATTTGCCGACAATTTTGTGTCGTTTATTTCTCTTAAACGCCGAAAACAATCAGTTAATTTCTTATTTTCACAATATATTTGCTGTAGCTTCTAATATAAAATGAACATTTTATTAGTATGCATGTATGTTTAATCCATTCGAGGTTGTTAACACGAATAATGTGTACCCTGAAAGGAACAGCCATGATCGCATTACTGAAGTGTTTGTTGTCTGCGTTCGACAGATTAATTGGCGGAGAAATGATCCATAAGCCCAGCCTCCTCTGCGATAGATATCCGCAGGTCCTGCTCCTAGAGCAATTGCATCTATACGAATTAAACGTCATTTTTTCAGGAATTAAATGGGGCGAATGTTAATATTTTCGTTTTAACGGGAAAAAACGTCCTCTTCACTTCACTTTGTATTTCAGTTGGCGGATGCACGTGCAAAGGCATTGGAGATCCTCACTACTTCGCGTTTGACTCAATAAAGAAGTTGGACTTCCAGGGTCCATGCTCATACACGTTTGCCAGACTTAATAACACCGATCGACCGGAATGTAACTTCGAGTAAGTTTATTTATTTTTTATTATACCCGATTGTGCGTTCAAAAGCGCTTCACATGAAATTATATAAATGTACCTACCAAGATTCTTCACACAGTTTGACTTAAGCGTTTCCCAATTGAACGTGAAAATATCCAGGAACGTTGACCTTTTTTTAGTGAAACTGTATGACCTCATTTTTGTTAGTGTTTAGCTTCAATATATTCTGGTGCATCCATTGGACTATGTCTTTTAGACATCTTTCGACTTTTTAGAGGGCTTCTTGTTGACAAGATGTGTCTTTAGGCTTAAATGACAATTATAACTATGAATCATCTGCATAGAAGTGATTATCCAGATGATGATTTCTGCAAATTGAGCCGACAGTTGTATACAAGATGTAGTTTTTCGGTCCTAGGACTGAGCCCTGTGGCACACTATATTTCATTTGAACTGGGGCAGATAATTATCCATCTTCTATACTGCGACTGTTTGGTAACGGTCATTCAGGTATGAGGTAATCCATTTTATTGGGCTTCCAATAATTTTGAAGTCTTTTTCAAGGCGATTGAGTAATGTTTTATGATCAATTGTGTCGAATGCGGCTGATAGGTCAAGCATCACCAGAATTGTGAATTCATTTTTATCAAGATATTGAAAGATGTCATTTTGAACTTTAAGAAGAGCAGTTTCTGTAGAGTTGTGCATACGCTTATATGCTGACTGATGCTGTTCATGTAGACTGTTTGTGGTCAAATGGGACTCAATGCGTCTCTCTACAACTTTTCTTTGGAGAGAAATGGCAGATTTGATACAAGCCTGTAGTTCTTAAGATCATTTGTATCGAGATCGGGTTTCTTCAAAAGAGGTCTTACATGAGACTTTGTTTATATTCTTTTGGAACATACGCATATTCCAGCGAAGTGTTCACAATTTTTGTTAACGACGGTAGGAGCTCGTCAAGGCATAACTTTAAAAGCCATGTAGGTATTGGGTTGAGTTCACAGGACTTACATGGGGATGCCTTGATAATTCTGCTGCTATAGCAGAGTAAAACCGTTCTAAAGAGCTCATTGAATGCAACGTTTATGTGATGACTGGGGTGCATGACGTTTATTCAGAGGCAATGCCTGTCCGTATGTTGCCCTCTTTTTCAATGACAAAGTCGCTGAAATCATGCGTACGTGTAAGTTGTTTTGAGGACACATTTTTGGCATTGCAGTTTCACTGTTTGCACCCAGGAGATGCTTAGTGACTTTAAAAAGACCGTTCGAGTCCCGTTAGAATTCTATTTTTTCTGCGTAAAAAATAACCTTTGACTTTGTTATCAATTTGTTTACTTTAGCACAGTGGTCTCGATACAGTTGATGATCAATTGCGAGGTTGGATAATGTCCACTTTCGTTCAAGCTTACGCCTTAAATGTATCCCAATTAGAAGCGCCTTTTAGCGCATTCAGGTTATTCCTCCGCTGAAGAAAATAGTCCCAATTTAATCAGTCATGAATATATATTATATGGAATATTTTCTATACTCTAACACATGATAACTTAAAGCAGGCTGAAAGTAAAGTAGAATGCTTTAAGTAGTCACATATCTTCAATAATAGAAATAGGCTATCAGGGAAAGGGTTTTAAAATGTTTAGCATCGTGAAGTTCCTTGGTGTACCATGGATATGGTGGCCTGAGAGTTATGGTCTAAGTGTACAATGGTGCATGCTTATTGATCAGAGTTTTTAGTTCCTGTGTATACACTGACAATTTCGTCAATATAGTCATTTACAGAATTTCTTTCATTGAATCCGAGTTGAGAATATCTTTTAAATGATTCAGCATTAATATCCTTTGAAATGAAAAAGTTTTTCTGATGGGTGGAGGCTTTTCTGCCTTTGCTCTAAAAGACACAGAGAAATGGTCTTTAGAGATTTTGCCACTACTGTCAGATAGTCAAGGGTCTGTGACTTCGATATTTGACACACAGTCTTCATTATCTCTTGTGATTACAACGTCAAGAGTGTGCCCCCCTCCATGAGTGGCTTCTTTGACATGCTGTTGAAAACCAAATGAGTCCATTGTACTGACGAAATTAGAGTTTGAATGTCACCTGCTGTAGGCAGAGGTGACAATTAGGGATCACCTTTTCCGGCGTCTGTCTGTCCTTCCGTCCGTACGTGCTTACGGGAATGTACTTATGTGACTAAAATTCTTAGCCCCATAAATATAAAACATTAACCTGGCCGTCTCTTGTGACATTAACCTGGCCATTTCTTGTGACATTAACCTGGCCAGTTGTGGGACATAGGGGTAGGGGTAGGGTTAGCCTCCAGATCATTTTTTCCAAGTTAGAGCAAAAATGAAGTGTCGCTTGTGCGGCTAGCCACACAAAAGAAAACAATAGAAAATAGCCACATAAGTATCCTCCCGTTAGAACGTCCGTCCGTCTGTCTGTCCGAGCGCACGAAAGGTCCTTTGTTGGGTAGGGAGAACAATAGATACCATTCATTCCGTGATTGCCCTATTGTTATTGTTGGGTATTTTTGTGTACTGTTGGGTACTTTTAAACAAAAAAAATACCCAACAAATATCCAACTGTGAGAACGTCCGTCCGTCCGTCCGTCTGTCTGTCCGTAACGCTTTTTGTGTCCGGCCTCATAACTCCTGTTCTACTGAAGCTTTTAAGATGAAACTTCATTTATGGATAGAACTTGACAAGAGGAAGCGTATTGCATAAGCAGCGGCGTAGCCAGGCTTGAAAGAATGTTACGCACATCAGGGGGAGGGTGTGGCAGGGGGGTACCCCCTCCTGCTGGTGGGGTCCGGGGGGCCTCCCCCGGGAGAAAAATTGAAATTAGAAGTAAAATGGTGAGCTCTGAAGTGTGTTTAGAGGGATTTGGAGCACTGAATACGATCTATGTAAACTATACAATTGTGTCCGAAGCTCCGATATAACATAAAATTAAATTTTGTAATTAGCATTTTTTCTGCTAAAATAATTTGACTTTTTAGCCGCACGAGTGGTATATACAAGAAGCACTGTAGTCTTTTATGATGCCGACTTAAATTTGTAGTTGTTGAGATCCTGATTTTCCGAAACTCGGACTTGAAAAATGCAAGTGGGTGTTCGGGGGTCCTCCCCCGGGAGAAAAATGGAAATAAGAACTGAAATGGTGAGCTCTGAAGTGTGTTTAGAGGGATCTGGAGCACTGAATACGATCTATGTACAATTGTGTTCAAAGCTCCGTTATAACATAACAATAAATTTTGTGATTAACATTTTTTCCCTATAATAATTTGACTTTTAGTCGCACGAGAGGTGCATGAAGCACCGTATTTGTTTAATGATGCTGATTTAAATTTGTAGTTGTTAAGATCCTGAGTTTCCAAAACTCGAACTTGAAAAATGCAAGTGGGGGGTTCGAGGGTCCTCCCCCGGGGAGAAAAATGGAAATAAGAACTGAAATGGTGAGCTCTGAAGTGTTTTTGGAGGGAATAGGGACACTGAATACGATCAACGTGAACCATACAATTGCTTTGAAGGCTCTGTTTTATAAGACATAACCTTATTTTGTGACTTTAAAGCGACTCGCAACCGGATGGTGTACTTGTCAAAATAAAATAAAATACTCAAATAAAAGCAAATTTGTGGCATTATTTGGCTTCTGACATTAAAAAAATATGATCAGTCCAAAAAAAGTCTCAAGAATCGTCACCGAATCTTAGATTTTTAGATATTTTCCATCGTTTTTCTATACCGACTAGTAGACGGTATAGTTGTTGCTGTTGCTTCTCTACACGGGCTCAGACATAAACACGAGCCGAATTACGAAGTTGTATGCACTTTCGACCGCAACACATTGAAATACGTTAAATCGATCGGAGATAAACGGATAGTTCCGTGGTCCATTGGTCTAAGCGGTTTCCCCTATTTTGCCTTCTGTCCGCCAATGCCGGGCCATGGGTTCGAATCCCACCAGAGACCAATATTTTTTTTTATTGAAATTCATTTTTTTTTAAACAGAATTTCTTATCCTAAACTAATTCTTTACCATTTATATAAGCGTTTGACACATATTTACAAATTACTATTTTTAATGCACCATCTGGTTGCGAGTCGCTTTAAGACTCACGAGAAGTACACGAAACACTGTAGAAGTTTTTCAGGCTGCCATCTTTGTAGTAACTAAGTTCTTGGTTTTCTAAAACATGAAATTGATCAATGCTGGAGGGGGTCCGGGGTCCTCCCCCGGGGAGAAAAATGGAAATTAGAACTGAAATGGTGAGCTCTGAAGTGTGTTTGAAATCTTCATTTTAGACTTTAAGGTCTAACCCCCCCCCCCCCCTTAGCCTTCGGTTTTTATGCCATTTTTGGCCATGTTTGATTTTTCATTTTTCAAACTGATGTTACGCACGTGCGTAAGTGCGTATCGCTGGCTACGCCCCTGATAAGGGTTATAACTCTTGCTACATTATTGTAAGAGTTATTCTCCTTTTCAACATTTTCTTTTCATGCATATTTCTTCTGTTATACTAAAGATTTTGAAATGAAATTTCTTTTATGGAAAGAGATGGATGAGTGAAATTTTCTTGCACAATGTTGATAACCCTTGCAGCAATACTGTGAGAGTTATTTCCCTTTTCAATATTTTCTATTTTCAGCATATAACTTCTGTTCTGCTCATGCTTTCCGGATAAAATGTAACTTACTTAGATAATTTGATGAGTGGAAGTGTCTTGCATCAATACCATGATAGTTATTCCCACTTCTTTTGCGGTAGATTATTTCTGCTACAACGAAGTTTGTCATTTTAACTTAAACTCTTGTTTAACTCATGGTTGCTGGCAGGTGACACACGTGTCCCGAGGAACACCCCTCTATTTTGATATCAAGTGATGCCTTATATATGAGTCCCGCTCCAGGAAAACCGGGCTTAATGACAAAATTTTCGAATTTAACTTTTTTGCAGAAAAGTAAAGTTGAGGCATTTCCATACACCACAGCGACATCGTATCTCATTACGACAAATACTTTTAATTTTACAGTGGTTTAAATCAAACAGGTGAAACAATTAAAAAACAAGTTTGTGACGTCCAAATGACGTCGCGCATTTGATGACATAATAATCTGATTATGACGTTATTTTGCAATACACTCTAACCCTTAGCTTGCTGAATTTATAATTATGAACAAGTCTTATTTTTAAAAAAAGGTGTTTTCCATATACATGTGTATTTGAAACTGATTTATCCTTCAATTTAGTGTCGTAAAACACAAAAATGTGAGTGCCCTACAGCTTGGATCCATATAAGATGGCGAATTAGTCGGTCATTCATCCGAATCCAAACTATTTTTCAAAGGATGCCAATATAAACGATTAGCAAGAAAGAGTTGAATGTCATTTGAAAATGATGCATTTAAGAGATAGATCTATCGTTTATAACATTCCATTTAATCATCTCCTGAAGTTCATTGACCAATGAGCATGTCGGCAGTTGGCGGTGGACACGTGTAACGGTGTTGTCTTGAAGCTGCTGATGTATGAACGTTCTAACTGTCTTATATTATGTACACAGATCTAAGTATTCTTGTAGCTGTATCGATAGTCAAGCTGGGAGGAAAATCCGGTAAACTGCCTGGAAACTGGGCCCTTTGTTTCAGCAGAGATATCTCCTTTTTCTGCAGCTTCACTTACCCTCTTCACAACCACTACACCTTATTTTTCTCTAGCCATTCAAAAATACTGATATTTTCTGTAAATTGTAACAAGTTTACAACTGTAGATCTATTTAATCTCTGTTAAATCAGTTTCTAGTTGTGAAAGTGCGCGCCGCAACATCGACATGCTTTTCGTTGGACAGTATGTAACATAAAACGGTTGGGGTTTTTCCAGTTCAATTACAAATAGTTATGCTCCAGCAGTTTCATATGAATTTATTATTAAGGTTGAGGACCTCTAATGAGATCGGACCAAACTCGGTTCTCTACGTACAGCAATCGACCATTTGCATCACTCGAACGGACGGCTAATTCCGAACAATGCTTTAGCCGATCATTATCGAGAGATGGCCAACCGATTTCCGTAGAGTATTTTTCAAATAAAAAACTTAGGTATTTTGACTTAAATTGGGATTAGTGTTAAACAGTTTGGATCCTGATCTGACGCTGCGTTTTTCGGTGTCTGATCAGGATCCAAATTATTTGCAAATAACTTTGCTGGCCTTAAGACTGATATTGATTTGGTCCATATAGACAATCGTTAGTGCATTAACATAGCTCCTTGTATGTAATTTGAAGATATCTTGTGCATTTTGCAATTTGGGGCCGCGTAGTGTTGTGTTCCTTCATTTGTATGTTTACCATAAGCACTCTACTTACAAACTGTGTGATGTATTTGGCAACTAGTTCGGATCCAGACGAGATAACGTGTAGCTGCTTAATTCCCATCATGATCGTAACTGGTTGACACTCTGATTACAACTAAACGTTTCGAGGGAAAATTGTTGTTTTTTTCTTAGAATTTAAGAAGATGGCAAACTGTTCAGAGTGCATGAGGTTAAAATTAGTTGGCGAAAATGACAAACTTGCCAGTTATCAGCGTGCGTTGTGCAAGCTGACTGTCCACTGTACATCGTCTCTATGACCCAGTGTATCTTTGAATTGATAAAGTAAGGTCCTTTTGTGTACATGTGCCTTCAAAGTCTATAGTCTCATTCTGATCTATAAAAAAAATTGAGCTCGAACGGTATACCGTCAATCCTGAATTCAAATACATGCACCTTTCTCAATGTCGCAAAATACACAGGTCCCCTTTGTTTTAAGTGGTGAGTAATGAACACATCTTGGTTAAAGTCAAATGTAGAGTATTTGACATTACAGCAGAGCAACAGATAATGGGACCCTCTGGTGTCACTACTCATTAGAATAGTCTCTTCGAGACGATTCTAATGAGTAGTAACACTATAGGATTTGGTGCTGAAATGAGTGATAAAATGTTTGATTTGTTGAAATAACTATCTCTTATCTGGAGCCCTGATACAGCTGGTAGGGTCTCTCTGCATACATTCCTCTGCATACTCTTGATGAATATCGACTTTGGTCGTATTATTTGGTAGATATATAGGTTTTTGTCACCTCGTGTGTTAAAAGTGTCTGTGATAATGTGCGTTTGTCACGTATGTATATATGAGAGGATAATAATTGGATGCTATTAGAGGCGAAAATTCAAGGTGATTATCTTATATATTATTTGCAACTTCTTTTTACTGCCAGCTTTATAACCAAACTTTCAGCAGCATTAGAAAGCACCAGTAGTTAAAAGATGCCGAAGATTCGTTTTGATGTTCGGCCATATTGGCATGAGGGGAAACAATACTTCATTAAGGATAATTTTTTTACTATTTCTATGAGTATGGACACCTACTAAAATAATTTGAAATTTGTTAAATTGTCTAGTAACACTTTGTCTGAGTTCTTCGATGTCACAATCGGGTTAAAAAAAGGTGAACCGTTATCGCCGATTTTATTTCTCTTTTTCGTGAACGACATTGTTGAGAATCTTGATTTAAATTCATTCACTGAAAAAGATTTTTAGCTATTGTCCAAATATCTGTTACTGTTTGCAGATGACATTGTTTTGTTTACGACTTACCCTGTTAGTTTACAGGCTCAAAAAGACAGTATATACCAGTACTCAATATTAAAAGGACTACGGTTTGTATCTTTGAAAAGCGTTAAAGTAAAAATAATTACCATTTTTTCATAAATGGGGAGGAAATCCAGATTGTGGATATTTTTGTATATCTAGGCATTAGGTTTAACCGTGTTGGAACTTTTACCGATGCTGTAAAATATGTACATGAACAGGCATCATATGCCTACTCAATTAAATACGAAAGACTCAAGCAGGAAACGTAACACAAACAATACACCCACCTCTCAAGCAGAACACACACACACAGTCATACCACAACAAACACACACACGCAATACCATTCCTTCATCTACACACTAAATAGAAAACAACACGCAAGACAAACATAAAGCAAAGTGAATATAGGAGCCCGCCTTGGTACGGTCAGTAGCAATCAATAATTAACTATAAAATAATTAATTATTAACAACCACTGGGGGGTTAAACCTGGGTTTAGAGGCGCCCAACCTCACACTTATCTCCTATATTCACCTATAAAGACAAACAGTGTACATAAAATATAAACCCTGTTCCACAACCTCACAATCAAAAAGACCGCCAGCACAGTAAGTAAATACATGTAAAACAGTTAGCAAAAATTCTATGACAAGATCATTAGTAACATGGGAAAGAATTAAACATTCAAGCCCGGGTTAAAAATAACCCACTCAACCTTTTATATCTTTTTGATAAGATCCATCTTAATGTTGAGACAAAACTTTTTCTTTTTGACAGTATGGTTGTACCAATATTATTATAAGGTGAAGAAATTTGAGGTGTATATAACATAAAAGAAGTTGACAAACTGCACCTAAGATTTTGTAAATACATATTGGGTGTGAAATAACAAACTCCTAATGATGCAGTTTATGGCGAATTAGGAAGTTTTCCATGTCACTGATTTGTAAAGAAATAGCTATTAAGTACTGGTATAAAATTATGTGCAATGTTAACTCACCTATGCATGAAACCTACATTGATCAGTGTAACAATGTTAACAGTCCATGTTGGGCCAAAATAATTAACTCTATTATTGATCATCTTGGTTTTACGAATATACGGCTAATTTCGATAACAGTATCAACTGTGTACCATCTATAAAAAGGCGTTTAAGAGACCAGTATATTCAAGACTGGAATTTATCAATCCATACCATGTCAAAACTAGATACATATTGTAATTTTAAAAGGTCATATTGCTTTGAAGAATATTTGAATAAAATTTCCAATGATGATTTACGCCAAATGTTTACTCGATTTAGATTAGGTTCTCACAAACTTGAAATAGAAAGTGGACGTTGTACCGGTATAGAAAGAGTAAACAGAACATGTAAGCTTTGTAACCAAAATCGTATAGAAAACGAATATCATTTCTTATTGTGTTTATGTACTATGAATTTCGTAAAAAAAATATTTAGGTAACATACAGTAGCCAAATATCAACAAATGTAATCATTAAATATCTACTAGTAATATGAAAATTTTATTGAATACTGCTAAGTATATTAAAGAGAGTATGAAATTACGTAATCATACCCTGGATATTATTGCTGCTTTGAGCTGTATGTATACTTAATGTATATGTATTTTGTATTTGCCATATTTCCTTATATCTTTGTTAATGGCCAAATGCAATGTATATTACTGATATGCTAAAAAAACTGAAACTGTCAAAGCTTTATTTTTACTGATCTTGGGTTAAAACTGCAAATTTTAATTTACTTCTGGGGTTTGGTGGATGTGGGATGTTCGTGCCTTACATGAATGAGAATTTGTCTTTTGGCTTTAGGAGGTTCAACCGAGATTTCAAGTTTACTATTTGTTTGACAAGTACTGGGAACAACTTCTATTGACTGTGGTATTTCTCTTACAATTTCATGATTAATCCCATCATTTGTATCCAAAATGCGTTTCAGGTTGGATTTACCCCCTTTTGTCCCCCTATACTTTGCTAATCCAAACTGCCCGAATAAAAAGGGATCTGGTTTACAATCAGGTGATAGTTGCCTGAGCTCAGAAAGATACAACCTTGTGTAGGTGATAATCCTTTTTGGTAAGTCAGTTCTGCCTTGGGTTGTTGTTGTGTTGTTGCCTTGGGCCAAACACATGTTGAATTAAATATCCAAATTGGGAATAAGTCCTGTGTAACACTAGATATTCCTCAAATATGATTTATTAAATCCACAATATCTATTAACTCTCACTAAGTTTAATTTAAAGTCAAACTTTTATTAAGGTTGAGGATCCCTAGTAAAACCGGACCAAAATCGACATTCAACGCTAAGCGATCGTTAATTCTCATCAACCGTTACCTGGTCGGTCAATAGCGTGTTCAGATAACTGTATCGGAGTCCAACATCCTTAAGCTTGCAAACAACCCTTATACCCTTCGAATTCCGTATATATAATTACGGAATGAACCACAGGAGTAGGATATTACATAAATGCGGGGGATATTATCAATCTCGGTCAGAATTACCATCTCAACAAAATATAGGTCAATTTCGAGTATGTAATATATGTGGTCAAAAAGTAGGTCATTAGGTCAAATAAAAAAAATTGTGAAAAATCTAGTAGCCACAATTTTGTCCCTCTCTTTATAAAACTTGGTCAGAATGACCATCTTGATAAAATGTAGGACAGCTTAGATAGTTAGTTATGTTGGGTCAAAAAGTGGGTCACTAAGTCAAATCTTAGAAAAAAGCTTGTGATCACTGTAGTAGCCACAATGATGACCCACTCTTTACCAAAGGAAGAAATCAAGGATATGCGGAGATAATTTTACTTATCTGACAATACAAAATCCGTTTAACATTTTACAGTGTCAATAAAACAAAAACTTCAGGGGTTTTCAAGTTGAGTTGCGACCTTTTGCCGATCTATGCCGATTTGAGAAGCTTAGTTTATAGTGGCTAGAATAACCGAAAAGCAAAAGACATCCGAAAAGCAAAAGGCATTGTACAATCGTAGAGAAGGGTTGAGCTCTTTAAAAATCAAAATCTTGCGTTATGGACATCAGTCATATAGCAAATTAGGCAATTCGTGGTCATTCAAAGGGTTTAACTCTTCAGACATCTTATTTTATGGGTATTTGAAATTCTACAGAGTCAAATTTGGAATTGTTAATGTTCATATACTAGATTTAAACTGCAGTACAGATTGCCTTTGGACATCAATCATACAGCAACTCGGGCAACCACTGAGCGTAGGGAATGATTGAACTCTTTGAAAATCTTATATTAAGCAGCATTTCTATTTACAGACAGTTATAAATTATCACCAAACCTCAAGAACTAAAACCTGAAAAATCACCCGGCCCAGATACCTTACACTCTAGATTTCTCAAACAACTAAGCAAAGATCGAACTGTTAATACCCCCTGAGTATCATTTTGGAAGCACCCATGATAAAGATGGAAATTTCAGATGATTGGGGAAAAGCCAAAGTTAGTGCAGTTTATAAAACAGGAGACAAATCAAATGCAGGAATTTTAAAGTCGGGCAGTCTCACATCAGTCATTTGCAAAGAAAATAGTCAGAAACCACTTCATGGAGCACATGACCGGGAACAATACCTTCACGGATAAGCAATATGGTTTTATGGCGGTCCAACTGTTCAATTTTATGGACAAGTGGCCAGAAGCAATGGAAAATGGAGACGAGATTGACTGTGTATACATGGATATCCAGAGGGTCTTTGACACAAAGTCGCACAATAGACTAATAAGCAAGCTAGAATCGTATTGGAAAACACATGGTTGACTGGACAATACATTTTTATCTAGGATATAACAAGTAACAATCAATGGAACAGGATCAAATTGGCATGAAGTCATCACTGGCAGCCCCCAAGGATAAGTGATTGGACCTTTTATGTTCATAAGATACATAAACGGTTTCACTGGCTAAATTAACAATATATTAACAATATACTAATTTGCAAGCGACACAAAAATATTCGATAATATCAAATCCCTAGAAGACACGGAAACACTGCAAAATGACCTACACAAAATATTACAATGAACAGATAAATGGCTGCGAAAATTACATTCACAAAAGTGCAAAAGTATGCATATTTGAAAGAAAATTCCAGCTACAAATTTATCCTACGAGCTAATGAGTTTTACACTTGAAAATACAGAAGACGACAAAGACAAAGGGGTAATAATAGATGACAAATGAAACTTTGATGAACGTATTGCTGAAAAAGTAAAAAAAAAAAAAAATCTCACTGAGTGCAATAATTAGGCAAAATTTCCACCATCTTCACTGAGAGGATCTTTTTACCGATCAGTCAGATTTAAAGGTGCTGCTCTAAAAACTAGTTAATAAGGATGACAAAAATAACATTTTCCATGAGATGAAGAGGTTTTATAATAGGAAAAAAAGTTTCATTAAAATTAATCACGAATTATGAAAAATATTAAAGAAATTGTAATCTAACCCTAAAATGACAAAGCACAATGTCATGGTTTACATTTGTCTGTAGGCCACCAGCTTTCAACGCTACATTGGTGCCATATGTAGCACTTAAATGATTCTTTTGAAAACATACTACCATAGTATTGATGGAATATTGTTCAACTGGCACTGAAATGAAATACTGAGACAACTCCTGGTCTGTTTTCTTATAGCATGTAACGTACCATTTTGTTTGGTTTGTTAACGTCCGTTTCTGAAGTGCCACTAGCTGTCAGCAGTGGCTTAGTGACATTTACAGAGTTTACTTCCGGTTGCAATAATATATGGCGGTTTCTTTCGGAGCTCTGAAAACTATGTGAATTATTTTCCACTATCAACACGGTTCGACGTTATTTTGATAAAAATTGTGATGTAAGCCAGAAGGTTATATATATCAACAAATGTAAAGGTAACATTTAACGCAAAAACAATCACAAACACACGTATGAATTGAAGTAACTATAGTGCAGTAGTAGCCATTGTTGATGACGAGGCAAAAACGACGACCCCGTAAAAGAAATAAATCTTCGCCTCTACTCGATACACCAGATAACAAAAAGTATAAATTTGTTTTTGATCAAAAGGATCTTACTAGTCCTAGTGAAAACTCCGACTCAGAACATTCTTCAAAAACAAATCTACTTGAAAATACCCCACCCAACACCACAACCATAGACAAGATGGCCACCCCCTTACAGTCCCAGGGATCAATTTCATCCGAGGTAATTGATGAGATAGCTAATAAATTAGCTCCTGTGCTTGTGCTTGCTCTTAAATCAGATATAATCCATGAACTCAAATCAGAAATACAAACTCTGGTAGATAGCAGAACTGCACTGCTACAAGATAAAATAACCTCTCTCCAGACTGCAAACGCTAAATTGCAAGCAGACATCATGTCAATGAAGAGGGACCACGACGAACTAGACCAATATGGCCGACGTATGTGCCTTGACATTTCTGGAATTCAAGGAGACACAGGTACCCATCATGAGGATGTTGAATCGAAAGTCATCAAACTTGCTGCTAAATGTGATGTTCAGCTGTCAACATCAGACATCGATAGATGCCATAGAAAAGGCAAGCCAAAAGCCTCTGTTGACCGAAAGATCATTATAAAGTTTACAAACTCCAAGGCTAGAGAACGTCTGTACAAAGCCAGGAAGCAGTTTGGTGCCAATATTTACATTCAAGACAACCTGACCCAACAACGGGAGCATGTAGCATACGAGGCCCGTAAACTTGTGAGGGAAAAGCGTTTGGCTAAAACCTGGATTGCTGGATGCAAAGTCAAAGCCTTACTACCTAACATGAAAGACACCATAACTTTGTGTGACATTTCCGATGTTGACAAAATCAGAGGAGTCTCTGATACAAGTGAACCAATGTATTAAAGGCAATTGCCTGTATTCTATTACATCTTATAACTTATACTAAAACATTGTTTTGCCAGTCTGGACCCGAAAGAAATGCCGAAATGTAGTTTTTGGCTTCCCTTTCGGGTACACACTGGTCACCAAATTAATGAGTCTTCATTAAAACAATAGTCAACTCTGTTAATAACTGCAAACGCCATTATTTAGCACGCTAAAGCCTTTAACTTCTAAGCAAACGAACATAAACGCTTAATAAAGTCTATGCATTGCGCATGTCTCATCAATAGGTTATCGTGCAAATTGAAACGTACATGTATATACAAATCCTACCTTCATGTGGAACCCTCTTGTATACATGAAGTCACCATGGCATTGAGTGAAATAATATAATATCCAGCACACATAAATGAATGTTCACATGGTAGAATGTTCATCCGTGAAATAGAATCATTATGAACAAAGTGTATATATCCAAAGTGCACCTTTTTCTGATGAAAACAGTAAGCTTTCCGCTGCATTAACTTAAACACAATACCAAAGTAATAGTTACTATTTACACGTGTGTAATATGCAGTAAGAAAATAAACAATCACTACTTGTAATCCCTCTGCAGTGACCTAAGTGAACACAAATGTCAACATATTTTGGATGTGTGTGTGTACAATATAGATGTGTGTTACAGTCACTAGTCTCATTCTAAGTTTTTAGCACTTTCCTCGTGCTTTAAACCCCTTATCATAATGTCAGTAAAACATTAAAGGGTATTTTTCACATCAGTTTGGATACAGATTTGACATTAGGTCGATCGGTGTCTGATTAGTATCTAAACCGTTGAACAATTTGTCTGTGACAAAATGTATAATATTACAAAAAGCAGTCGAGTTACATTTCAAGAGGTATTTATCTACAACAAATAGTACAGAAACGTGATAGGGGCTATGGTGATCCCACGACCTCTAATGGCAATTGTGACTTCATTGAACTAACAAACACGTTAGATTTTGATAATATTTTCCACTCGGCGTCTGATTAGAAATAAAATTTCAAAATTGTCTGACATTCTACTTTTGTGTCACTTAGATTAAGAATAACGAAAAACGGCAATGAATGAGTAAGTGGCAGATCACTTTTATGTCAGTTTGGATCCAGATCGGTCATCATATGATCGTGTGTCTATACTGTATCTAAACTGCTGGTTCGGATCCATAACGGACGTCTAATGTTTTTGAGTCTAAACAAAATATATACATTGTTGGTCAATTACGGTAAATTGTTTTGACAAATTTCTTTAAAGTCTCAGCTTTAGTTTAAAATAGCTACATTAACCCTTTACCTGATAACCTATTTCTAGTATTGAAGCTAGGTGACCACTAAAAGCAGATTGAAAGTAATGCAGAATGCGCCGTAAGGCGCTTTCTGCTTTGCTTTCAGCCTGTTTTAAGCGTCCATGTGCTAGAATATAGAAAATACTCTCTATAATATATGTTCATGACTTATTAAATTGGACTATTTTCTTCAGCGGAAGAATAAATCATATCCGCTAAAATGCTTCTATGGGTGAATGGGGTTAAACTGGTCATTGGTAATAACTTGTTTATCTGAAACATCGTAAACTGGTAGAGAGATGATATTTACTGTATAAACTACATTTTGCTGTCAGAACAGAACAGAACAGAACAGAACAGAACTTTATTTTCTCGAATTCTACATAACATAGAATATATGAGGTACAACAAAAGAATATGAGTAATTACTGTCACGTGGTTTTTATATTTAACTAATTTTAACTAATATCTAATAAGGTGATGGGGGGGGGGGGGGGGGGGGGAAAGGGGGCTGTGCCCGGTAATAGACTCTTCCAGACATCGGTATTCGTAAGGTGCGAACCAAAGGAGGCTCCCACCTCCCGACTACCGATATCTGTTCAGCGTAATGCGTATTAATGTATAGTATTTTGCTATCATACAGCGACATTGTCGCCTTTTTAAAATTTTATAGTTAAATCTAAATATAAATATGGCTTTGCCTTTAAAAAATCATCGTTGAGATAGGCCTATGTTATAGAGTAGAGATATACTGTTGAGAGACTGTAATTCCTATTTCTATACTTACTTGGAACCAGGGTCGAGCCTGTTCCAGACTGTTTTTGTTAATGTTTTTAGAAATCTAGATAGATCTAGATCTATATCGTATATGAAGATTAGTTTTAGAAACTCAAAACAAGTCAAATATTATTTTTCCAATACATGAGACGTTTGGATCATAAAACTGCATGGCTCTAAGATCGAGCCTCTTTCATGTAACCCGATCTTAGTCCAGACAGCTGACATAATTTACGGATTAAATTGCATTGAAACAGCTGTCATTAGTAATGTATTCAATACATGTAGCAGTTTGACCTCTTTCGAGCGACCCTCAAACTACTAGTATATTTTCGGTTTGTTCTATAAGACAGATGGAGCATGTCTGGAAGGTGCAATACAGAAGAAGAAAGCTACAGAATAGGCTTTCTGTAATGTTTTATCATTCGTTACGCATCCACAAGCGTTTTATTTAAATAAAGATTTAAAATGTTCCTGGTTGGTCGCTAAAGAGAGGTAAAACTGTAAATAATGTGTTACTGGGATTCCTTACTTTTCTCGTACTGTTAACACGGTATTGTACCCTGCGAGCAAAAAATAACATTTAATGTCAGTTCGGAACTAGATCGGACATTAAATGATTGGGTGTCTACACTGTATCTAAGCTGTTGGACAACGGTAAAATTTGCCATGACTTATTACTTGATAATCACCGCATCATTTTGAATGTAATTTAGACTCTTAAAAATCCTACAAGGGATCAGTTTTAAATGCAGACGACAGTTACAACTTAAAAGCTATGCTGATCACAAGTATATATTTTAACCAATCGAATCAAAGGACGTGGTTCTACGTCTTATTACAAGTAATTAGCTCCAAGTTGTCTACTCCATGTGTAGTATTAAATATTACGTACGCACAACAGTGAAATATCAAGCAGTGGATCAAATCTCTCTGCATGTAGTTCACCTGGTCGAAGATAATATTTTTTGTTTATCCACAACTATTTGTTATAACAGGTGGGACGGTTAATTTTGATGTAAACCTCCCTTGAGCGACCCTCAAACTCTATCTTTGGTATACAACAGGTGGTGCAAAGCTGGAGAGAGTGCAATGCAGAAAGCTTCTATACGGGCTTTCTGTATTGTCCTTATCCTGCATTACGCGTCATTATCCTGCATTACGCATTCAGATGCACTTGAATATCTAAATTGTTTCTTGGTTGGTCGCTGGATAGAGGTACAACTGTAAATTGTATTACTGTATTACTGTGATTCCTCGCTTTCCTCGTGCTACAAGTCCGGCACTGTACCCAGCGAGCAGTGAATAGCGTTTTATGTCAGTTCGGATCCAAATCGGAATCACTTGATCGGGTGTCCTGTCTTTATCTAAACTATTGGACAATTGATGTTCACAACTTAAGTTTGAAATAACTCTATGGATCTGTAGTAATAACTTCTTTATCCAAAACTATAGTTTTTAACTAGTTGAAATGTGTATTTTACTGTATAAATCATGTTGCCGTCATGTGACAATTTTAGCTTGATCTCTCTTGAGCGACCATCAAACTAATACTATATCTTACGTTTGTTCTATGAAACAGCTAGAGAGTGCATTGCAGAAAGCTTCTACATGGACTCTCTGTACTGTCTTCGTCCTTCTTTTACGTACATTTGTATCCACACGCGCTTAGATCTAAACGTTTCCAGGTGGGTGGCTGAAGAGAGGTATAACTGTAAATCAAACTGTAAATCATGTGTAACTGGGATTCCTCACTTTCCTCGTGATGTAAATCCGGTATTGTACCCAGCGAACATTGAATAGCATTTTATGTCAGTTCGGAACCAGATCAGACATCAAATGATTAGGTATTTAGACTGCATCTTAATGGTCTGGGCAATTGTATAATTTGCCCTGACATATCAATTGATAATCGCAGCCTCAGCTAAATGCAATTTAGACTGTTATCAGTTTCACAAGGGATTAGTTTTAAAAGCAGATGATAGTAAATAAAATAAAAGCTATGCTACATGTAATCCCGAGTATCGTTTTGCCAAATGTGAATAGAGTAAGTTAAAAAAAAAGACGAGCTTTTAAATGGTTCCATTGGTCATTGGTAATACAGAGCTCCCTTTCTTCAACGACCCCCAATGAGAGACAGAAAATGTGTTCGTTGTTCGGAGGGAGTCATTATAGTGAGGGGCATTGATTTAATTGTGCAAACAGCTTCAATCCAGATCAGACGCCGAGTAACGCGGCGTCTGACCTGAGTTCACGCTGTTTGTCACTCGGCATCAAGGTTCTTTATGTCAAAATGTCCTTTATGTTACGTTGAGATAACCAGCAGACGACATATTGAAGCAAACGTTATTTCAGCAGTAAAAGCTTTATACATTATTTTCCCGTTTAGGGAAATGCTGTAAGGGTCTTTGTAAGGAGGGAGTCGTTGTTGAGAGGGCCGCTGTAGGAGGAAACGCTGTACTCTGTTTATCCAAAATTTCTTTGAAAGGAGTTTTATATTTAAAAAATTTCTGTAATACATGAAACAGTTATGAACAGTCATTTTCATAAACTTGCAATCAGGTCTCTCAGGTGGTGCATGGTTAGCGAGAGTACAGTGCAGAAAGCTTCTGAATAGACTTTCCGTATTGCCTTTATTCTGCGATGCGCATCCATAATTATGCTCTCGATTCGTCACTTTCCCCGTGTTTAACCCCCCCCCCCCCCCCCCCCCCCCCCCCCGTCCTCATCTGTGCCTATTGGGCAATAAATAGAACTACATGTCAGTTTGGATCCGGATTAAATCATGACATCCTTGGGTGTCTGAACAGTATAAGAACTATTTGAAAGTTAGAAAATTTTGGTCTGACACATTTAGTGATATTCATGAAAATTCAATTTAAAGAGGTACTATTGTTACTTACCTCTTGTCAACAATTTTCATGATATTGTCTTCAAACGTGGTACACATTATTTATGTTGTATTGTGAGACTTTTCGTCAAGTATGACAACTCTTGTATAAGATTTGACAGAATTATGCCCCTTTTCAACTTAAACTGAGTTCCTTTATATGCATGTATTATTTTTTCTACATGTCATTGTGGTGTTTGTGACAGGTCAGTTTGTAGTGGGTGTATCTATGACCTTTAGTGATAGCAGTTCTAGTTAATGTTGTTATTAATTTTGGTTTGTATGTATGTATATATGTATGTGTGCCTGTCTGTCTGTGTCTGTTTGTCAGTCTACAGTTTAAACCTTGGTCATAATTTTGGAACTTCAAATGGTAGAAATTTCATACAACTTGGGTCATGTACGACATATGTCATTGTCAAGGTCATTAGATAAATAGACTGAATTGCAGCCTTGCTAGCTTTATAAATGTATAACAAATGGTTAATGTATGCACATATATATATGTCTGTACTTGGTGCATACAATAATCGTTTGTAATGTGAAGTATCTTACGTATATATTTTCATACCCTGTCTTTATTTTTTTACCATAACTTAATAAGCAGTCATCAACTTAGCTCCTAATCGAACCAGTGTAGATTAATTTATTCTTTTGTTTCATTTTTCACTTTATTCAGTTATGTTTTTCTTTTTTCCAATCATGTACTCTGCAATGAATCCCGGGGACCCTTTTTTACTCAGCCTTACCGTTTGTTCTCTATCACAATGGCCTCTCTCCAAACCCACCGAAGTTATCCTTTACCCGGATAGGTAATGACGTAAACATGTGGAGAGTGGCCATTGGACTTCATAATAACAGGGGTCATGTGTTTTGCAAAACTTATATGTACTACAGTCAGGTAAATATAGCAAACTTTTTTGTGCAGTTGCTTCACAAAGTTATTTATTGTCTTAGATATATTCTAAAGGCCTCTTTTTACAATACTTACGCTTTTTATCTTTGCTTTATGTTGAGTTCACTCTTGTATAACACATACGATATTTTACACCAGCAACCCACATATCTAAGGTATTCATTTCTTAATTCTAATGTTCCAAATACTTGTCCTATTTTTGAAACCCCTTTTTCCTTACATTGTATAGAAAACCTGCTTTTACAAGCAGGTGATATAGAACCAAACCCGGGTCCAGAATCAGTTACAGACAAAAATTGTTTTTCAATATTACATCAAAATATTAGAAGTATCAGAAACAAACTCGAATACATAAATGACTTTCTGCTTGACTTTGACATCCTCTGTTTTACGGAAACACACTTAACACAAGATATGTCTAACCAAACTGTAAACCTCCCACACTTTGATTGCCTGTTTCGTAAAGATAACACAAATCACAGTGGCGGCTTTTTAGTTTACACATCTTCGCTTTTTAGACCTAAACGTTTGCTTGAACTAGAAGATTATTTACCAGAGTCTTTATGTATTGAAGTTAAAGATAAAAATCAAAGTTTTATTATTTGTACAGTTTATAGACAACCAAACCAAAGAGTCGAATTTTGGGAACGTTTAAACATATTCATTGAAAAGGCATTTGATTTTTCTAATAATATTATCTTAGTAGGAGATGTAAATGAAGATCAACTCGATCTCTCAAATCATAAACTTAAAGACATTCTTTTAATTAATCAAATGACAAATGTTATCACTGAACCAACACGCGTTACTGACACGACAAGCACCCTCATAGACCCTATAGCTATTTCTGACAATATAACGTATTTAAATGCAGGAACTCACGAAACGCCCAAGACAGTAAGTGATCATTTTGGTACCTATATTTATGTTAAAAGTGACCTGAACGAAAAATCACCGTTTAAACGAATGATATGGAATTATAAACGCGCTGATTTTATTCTTCTCAACCATTTAATTCAAACTACAGACTGGTCCTTTCTCCGACTCGGGACGGTTGATGACGCAACCAAACAGTTTACACAAAAATTCGTTGAACTTGCGAAGATATGCATTCCAACAAGTCAAGTGACGATTAGACCAAACGACAAACCCTGGTACAATTCCGACATTCGTAAAATATCCAGAAAACGTGACAGAAAGAAAAAAATAGGACTACGTACAAACAAACCGACTGACT
The DNA here is from genome assembly GCA_922989275.2 of Gari tellinella. NCBI lineage: Eukaryota > Metazoa > Mollusca > Bivalvia > Cardiida > Psammobiidae > Gari > Gari tellinella. Next base: position 30,643,625 of record OV277860.1, read on the forward strand.
GGCATAAATACAAGCTACTTAGAAATAAGGTTAACAATATGAAAAAATTTGCTAAAGTCCTTTTCTTTAACAATTTAGAATTTACGCTAAAAGATTTAAATCCAAACAATCCAAGGCTTTATTGGAAAATGGTAAAAATGCTTGTAAAAGAGAATTCTATTAAAAACGAAACCATAAATATTCTACAAGATCCTAATGATATGAATACCTACTACTCTTCTGATGAAGACAAGGCAAGCATTTTAAACGAATATTTCTGCTCTATATCAACTGTAGATGACACACATATTTCTCTTCCACATTTTTCACTTCATACAGAATCAGTACTTAGAGATGTAACCATTACAGAACAAGACATTAATGACGTCATCCAAAATCTTTTAATAAATAAAGCAAGTGGTCATGATGAAATTAGCCATAAAATGCTAAAAGAAACAGACCAAACAATAGTTAAACCTTTATGTATCCTTTTTAATAGATCCCTTCAAGAAAGTTGTTACCCTTCTATTTGGAAATTGGCAAATGTAATGCCTCTTTTCAAAAAAGGCGAAAAGTTTCTCGTTTCAAATTATAGGCCTATATCCTTGATCAGCTGTGTGGGTAAAGTCATGGAACGAGTTATTTTTAAATATTTATATAATTACCTACATGATAATAAACTGATCTACAAATATCAGTCAGGTTTTTTACCCGGTCATTCAACAGTTTACCAACTCGCTGATATTTATAATCAAATCTGTATGGGTTTTGACAAACGCCAATCAACGTGTATGGTTTTCTGTGACATTTCAAAAGCATTTGACAGGGTTTGGCATAATGGGTTGCTTTTTAAATTACGCCAAAATGGAGTATCTGGGAAAATACTAAATTGGATTCAAGAAAATTTATACAATCGTAATCAGAGAGTTTTTGTTGGTTCTTCTTTCTCCAGCACTAAAGTTATAAACGCTGGTGTACCCCAAGGGTCAGTGCTCGGTCCTTTACTTTTTCTTATTTACGTGAATGATATCGCCGAGTCTTTCCTTAGTGCAACACGGCTCTTTGCTGATGATAGCTCTCTTGCAGTTTCGTCGTCAAATGTAAAAGATATTGAAACCGTCTTAAACTCCGATTTGGAAAATCTTTTGTCATGGTCGAAACAATGGCTGGTAAATTTTAACCCTAGTAAAACTGAAGTAATACTCTTTTCCTTAGCACATGTTGATAGACCAACACTCATTTTTGATGATACAGTATTACAATTTACAGACTCTCACAAACATCTAGGTGTTACTTTTAGCGAAGATGGTAGTTGTCATAAACACATTTCCAACTTGATCACCTCGGCCTCTAAAATACTAGGTTCGATGAAAGCTCTTAAATTTAAACTTAATCGTGAATCTTTAAACATAATATATTTATCTTATCTCAGACCAACTATAGAATACGCATCTATAGTCTGGGATAACTGTACACTCCAGGAACAACAAAGTATTGAAAAATTACAATACGAGGCAGCAAGAGTTGTAACGGGTCTCACCCGTTCGGTTTCAATCGAAAAGCTACTTAAAGAAGTGGGTTGGATGTCACTTTTAGACAGGCGAAAAATACAAAAATATATACTTACTTTTAAACAAAAATACGGGTTACTCCCAGACTACCTAAATGAACTTTTCCCTCACACAGTTGATCAAGCAACGACCTATAATCTTAGATCTAGAGAAAATTTCGTTACTCCTATCCGTCGAACAGAAATATATAGCAGATCCACGTTACCGTCTTCGATCAAACTATGGAACGAACTAGATCAGGATCTTCGAAACATCACTTCTCTAGGGGCTTTCAAGTCTGCTATTTCCAATTTATTTACCCGACAGACTGTACCTAAGTTTTATTTAAGTGGCTCACGTTTTTACTCTGTCCACCATGCTCGAATAAGAAATAATTGTAGTAATCTACACCATGATCTTTATAATAACCACTTGCGAGATAATCCAATATGTAGTTGTGGCGATGACCACGAAAATGCTGAACATTTCTTTTTTAGATGTAAACTTTTTAAAGACCAAAGGATTCAGCTATTTCGAAACACACGTACATTTCTGCCTCTTAGCACTATAAAGGTGTTGTTTGGTATTGATGGACTAACGTTGGAAGAAAATGAATTGTTATTTATTGAAATTCAAAGGTTTATTAAGTCCACACAACGATTTGTCAGTTAATTCTATACATGTGCAAACTTCTGTATTTTAGTTTACTATTGTATACTAATAGTTTTGAGAACAGAGACCCCCATGTTTATTTTAATGCTATTTGACGAATGTATTTGTAAATGGTTTGAATAACGGTGAGTTTGGGTGGGGATCCTGGGATCAAAATGCAGAGTTGGAAATGTGAGAAAAAATTTCATTTGTCTCGTTTTTCTTTTTTTTTCTTCCTTTTTTACAGTTACCTTATTCTAATTTAATTTTATTGTCAAACAAATGTTTCAACTTAACGATGCTCTTTTCTGTCTCAATATCATTATTGTCTCCATTCCGAGTTTCCTTTTTACTAATTGAAGACAGAATATCGAAAGAAAGTAACATTTATATTGTTTACCGACATGTTTGTGACAGTACGGGAAGGGCCGAACCTAATGTTGCAATAACTTGTGGCCCAACCCTTTTGTTTATATTAAACAAATTACATGATGCTTGTGTGAATATGTGAACTAATTGAACAATAAAATATTATTAAACTAATTTACAGAATACTTAAAGAATGCCACCCTAAACGGATTCAGCGACGCGTAATGTTAATGTATCAATACAAAATGTGAATTTTGAGCCGCTAAGTTAAAATTTTGCATTCAACGGTTGACGTTGATGCCGTTAACGTAGTTACGTTACGTTATTTTGACATATTCGACGGCCCAGACACGCGCGTGCAGTCATCGTACACGTGTGGAAACATAGGAGCGAGTGTGTGATGACCAAAATAAAAGATTCCGTATACGTGAGATTTTCATCTGTAGGCGCTTATGACGTTAGTCTCTACACTTCCGGTCAGATAGAGTTTCTGCAAAACAAGCAGATATTGGCGAACAACATGTTGAATTGGTGAAACCAGATATTTATTTTTACATGTAATATTTATCTTATGTAAACGATTGTAGGGCACACAGGGCGTAAAACGTCCTTGACGTTAACGTGGTATTTCACGTTGGCTCTGAATACAACATTTCGCTTGCTATTGTGATTAGTACCATCCGCATTCTCGACATGTTAAATGTTTTTTCTGTTAGGACGATTGATGACCAACAAATAATCAAAAGTCTGTTTACCAATGTCCCCATACACGTTTCGCACGTGCAGAATACCTAAATCGTCGAATTCGGAGGTGTGACGTAACGTAGAGACTCAAAATTCAATAACATTCAGCTTAGTATTTGAAATAAAACTGATTACGTCAGTGTGCCATTTCCTGTTTCGAAAAATGGGAGTTTAAAAAGTGATCGGATAAAAGATCCTCTCAGTGTAGATGAAAATAGCTTTTCACCATTATACAAAACTTTAGTCAGAACATATCTTGAGTATGCAAATTCAGTCTGGGCACCGTACAAAATCAAACATATAGACATGCTTGAAGGGTTTCAAGGAAGAGCAACTAACCAATTGCTCGGTTTTAGTGAACTCTCATATGAAGAGCGTCTTAAAAAGTTCAATTTTTCCACTTTGTCTTACAGAAGGGCACGTGGAGACATGATTGAAGTATATAAATTGACAAGTGAGAAATTTGATAATAAGGCAGGAAACTTTCTAAAACTAGGAGAAGTTCAAACAATAAGAACTTCAATAAGGGGAAATCCTAAAAAGTTATACTCACAGAGAGCAAGGTTGGACATCAGAAAATATAGTTTTGGCATAAGACCAGCAAATATTTGGAATAGCTAAGCAAAAGAGGTCGTAAAATCAAAAAACGCTTAAACCTTTCAAAAAGAGACTAGATAACTACTGGAAATATCAAGATTTTAAATACAACTATAAGGCCAATATAATAATCGGAACTAAAGCAAAAGTACTAAGTTCACAAAAAGAAGAGTCCACCATACAGGATCCTGAGTAACCTGAGCTGGAAATCAGCACTGTAACACTAAGTAGGTCAATTCCCATTTTTATTGTTCATTTGCTTGATTTAAACAGCTACACAAATTGGCTTTTGGACATGATTCATATATCATAATTATAGATCTTTCTGACAGTATTTTCCCTTCTAGATTGTCAAATGTATCAACATATATTTTTATGCTCCCCTTTAGGGGGGGGGGGGGGGGGGCATATAGTCGCCGCTTTGTCCGTCCGTCCGCGTTTCCGTCCGTGTTTCCGTCCGTCACGCTTTTTTGTCCGGAGCATATCTCCTTAACGGTACAACGTAACTGGAACAAACTTGCTACATTGATAGAGAATGACAGTAGGATGTGCAGTACACAAGAACAGTAACTCTCTCATCTCCCAGTTTTTAATTATCTCCCTTTTTCTCATTAAAAATCAATTTTGTCCGGAGCATATCTCTGAACTGCTCAATCGTATGTTGATGAAACTTGTTACAGTGATAGAGGATGACTAAAGGAAGTGCAGTACACAAGAACGGTAACTCTGTCATCTCCCAATATTGAATTATCTCCCTTTTTCTAAAAATGCAAAACAATTTTGTCCGGAGTATATCTCTTGACTGCTAGACAGAAAGTTAATGGAACTTGATACAGTGATAGATGGTGACATTAGGAGGTGCAGTACACAAGAACCATGACTCTGTCATCTTCCAATATTTAATTATCTCCCCTTTTCTATTTAAAAAAATCTAATTTTGTCTGGAGCATATCTCCTGAGCATTTCATTGTAAGTTGATTAAACTTGATACAGTGATACAGGATGATAGAGGGAGTGCTGTACTCAAGAACCATAACTCTGCCATCTCCCATTATTGAATTATCTCCCTTTTTCTACATAAAAATTTAAAAAACAAAGTTTCTGCCGCACTGTAACTTGATGAAATCTGATACTGTGTTAGAGGATGACAAGAAGAAGTGTAGTACACAAGAATAATAACTCTGTCATCTCCAAATATTGAATTGTCTCCCTTTTTTCATAAAAAAATATTTTTGTCTGAAGCATATCTCCTGAAAGTTATATCACAAGTTGTTGAAACTTGAACTGTGTTCACCTACTAAATATGCTATACCTTGGGGTTTTTCTTTTTGTGGGGAGCATCCATCGTTCGGAACGATATTCTTGTTTATTTTATGTTACTACTTTACCAACACTAATACTTAAAAACCAAATGGTTTCTGCTATTAAACAATTAAGATTCGGATGCCTTTTGCCTTTCGGTTATTCTAGCCACTGGTATATGGTGCCTATTTTTACAACGTGACCTAGATTAATAAGCTTCCGATAGGGAGAATTTCAAATGTAACTATTCCCGTCTCGATTTTGACAAAACAATGTAGCAAAACAAACTCAAATAACTGTAAATCACTATTGAATAGCAGATTGTAAGACCCTATCTATATTTATTGTTTTGAAAAGTCAATCGAATGGTAAGCATTGATGTTTTTCAGCGAAAATAATTGCAACATTCATGGCTACACAACTAAAGACTTCAAGTAACATTGAACATATCCCTCGATTTCAGGGTCAGTGCCTTTTACCGCGTAGTGATACGTGTAATGGGGACTATTTTGCGTTGTTCGGTTTTACAAAACTTTGACTGAGATACCTGTACAAAACGGCAAAAATTTGAGAACTTAAATCGTGCCAAAACTGCTTAATGCAGGGAAGTCTCACATCAGATCCTACTGTACAATAGCTGCCCCACTTCAAGGTGGCTTTAATAATGAACACAGTATGTAAACTCCGGTGTATCCCTTCCGGAAGCTGTGATCAGCGAAGCGAGATGTTTACTGATATTTTCTCTGACGAATGGATGCAGACCACGTACTTTGACGAGTAAGTTTGTAATAATTTAACACGCTAGCTTATATAAAATACACCATCTACGATTGTGATACAGTTTATAACATTCAACACAAGTTTTCCTGCAATGTTGTGATAAATAAACATCGAATTTTTTACATGATCATCGCTGCGTATCAAATGAAAACAACAGGTGCTTCAAAGAAGTATCGTAAATTCCGTCAATTGAAGTATTTCTTCACCACGCATGATTGAAATGGCAAACTTAATTAAATAACTACCTAAAAATGTATAATGTACCATGAAAATATTAATTTTACACGAAAACTTTGTCATAAATAAATCTGACCTAATTTTCACTGACTGTTTGACTAGCTGCAATGTGACAGTGTAACTAGCTGTGATTTATCTTGAATTAACTGTATGACTAGCTGAGAGCTCTGTCTTCGTGACGAAACAAGGTCGGGTGTTAAGTATTTATATTAGTGAATCTATAAAACGAAGGCAACGAACACCCTTGCAATTTACTTGTTATGTATTACATAACATATTATTCTGACAAGTGTCAAACCTTTTGGACCCAGGTCAGACACGGTATATTGGTTTGAATAGCACTTTTTGTATAGCCTGAGGTCCAATTTTCTATTGACAAATGATTAAAGTCTATAGAAAAACCCACATGTGCAATCGTGCTGGAAGCTAACTAGTATTATCTCGCAGACAGCTATTGTATTGGAATGTAGCAGGACATTTACTACACTTTGTCGTTGGGTGCCAAGTGTCCTTTATGATAAAGCGAGTTGAAACCCCTTTTACTACACCCACCCGTGAATCTAAATGTAATTTAAGTTTGTGTTTTGAATCTGTATGTTGCTTCAATCCCTTCCATGTCTTTAACTGTCTTCCCTGAAGGTATTGAATTAAGGAAAACATACGCACACACATATAGCCCCTTACTACACCACCTGACTCTAACTGACTCTACGTCGACCAAACTGGGGATCGCCAGCATGGGAATATTACTGAACACGGACCAAAACATGATACTTGAGACTATAATGTGGAATTTTATATTTGAAATATGCATGTTTACACTAAATAAGCACCAGCATGCTTGAATTCAACTCTACCTGACTGTTCTCACTTTACCGGACTCTATATTTAGACGTAACGAGTAATTGTGGTATGTTTAAAAATTCTGCGTCCGTTATACAAAGTGGGGTGTTGGTTGGGTGATGGTTGTCTTAGTATATTTATAATATCAATATAAATTTAATGTAAAAGTAAGACCAATTCGCAGAAAAAGCTTCAATGTAGATTTTGATTCCTCGAAACGATGATTTTTTAATAAAATGTGCTTCATTTTTAAAGAAATTTTATCCCTAAAATACTACTTGGACTACAAGTGAACAAATATGCCAGTTTTGAAAGGAGCATCATTACTTTTTATTTGATCAAAATCCTGCAAGTAAAAGTGAATTACAGCAAGTTTTAAGCAGACTGGGTGTGCGGCAAAGTGGGGAATTTTAGCCATGTTTATTGCTTACATCTCCACCCTGTTTAAATCCCTATAAGTCTCTGAGATATGCATCTAATATGTTCAACATAGTGTCTATTTAATGAAAACTACCCAAATAGATAGCAGAAAGTCTAATTCAATGTTTGTATGAGTACTGATCAAACCCATTCAAAAACCCTATGAAAAGACAACCAGTAAAGTTCGTCTCCAATGTACAATATGGAACTTGTTCTATACATCAATTGGAGTTCGACAGGGATGCCTACTTCCCCCTACTTCATTGAACATTTTCCTCGAAAAACTTATGAATGAAGCGCTTGAAGAACATGCTGGTACAATAAGTATCAAAGGACGTAACATCACAAATCTAAGATCTGCTGATGATATTGATAGCTTGGTGGTTGGTGAAGAAGAACTTGCTTCCTTGGTTGAAAGGCTTGATGGTGCCACAACGAAATTCGCAATGTAAATCAGCGCAGAGAAAACAAAGAAATGACAAATAATATTAATAGCATCACTACTGGCACTAAAGTTCATGACCAGACACTTAGAATAATACAACAATTTAAATATCTAGGTGCTTAATTATCAGTGACGTTGGTTTCAAGCCAGAAATTCTAACAAGATCGACACAGACAGCAGCAGCACTCACAAGACTAAAGCATATTTTGACAGACACCAGGATCACAACAAAACGCAAGATCAACTTATGCGTGCATTTGTTCTGTCAATTTTTCTTTATGCGTGTGAGAGCTGAACACTGACAACTGAACTTAAGAAGAACATGAGATGAGATGTTTCCGGACCATTTTGGGCATCTCCCATATGGAGCACGTTTCCAATGAACAAGTCCGACAATTAGTAGTTAACCATATAGGTAAACATTGTGTTTTTCATTTATAGTTCAACGGTGGAAGATGAAATAGTACGGCCATGTAACTCGATCTAGTGGCCTCTCAATGTCTTTTTTTTTGGCAAGGAACAGTAGAAGGAAAGAGGAGACAAGGAAGACAGAAAAGGAAATGAATTGATAATATTGAACAGTGGACAGGATTGACACTCGAATAGTCTTTATAAAGGCTTAAGAATGAGCAAAGTTCACTGGGGCCACATCATAGTGATAATACAATATGAGATTGAAATAACTATGTCAACCTTCTACCAAAATGACGTTTAATGCAATATAGGGTAAATAGTATATTAATCACAGCTAACATACAGTAAAATCACAACTGGTCATACAGTGATATTAAATCAATAAGCAGCTAGTCAAACACCATTCCAGTTTGTAGAAATCGCACTATGTTGTGCTTTTCTGTTTATTTTTCATTAACAGACACTTCGGTTACATTAATTTATTTTCTAGTTGCGAGTGTTAAATAGTAATATCTCAGAAGAAATTAACTTTAGGGGTTGCTGGAACAGTTTTAAATCACGCTTCCACGGCGAGTCGGTAGGCAATGGCAGTGATCAGAAGCTTATTTCAGAGAGATCTTGCTTCAGATTCGGAAGACTGTTGGTGAACTGAAAGATATTTATCTTGCAAGTGTACTGGACCATATCTTACAATTGTTTTTTAACACATTAAAATTAAGCTAAATCTTACTCGTTTCGCAGGAGTGTGGTCTATTTCGTGACATTTTGTCGATATGTTGATCGCAGCTTCCGGAAGGGATACACCGGTGTTTACATACTGTGATAAATAGCACAGAAATATCGTATTTCAGTTGTAGCATAAATACAAGTTTGACTGTTAAAAAACCTAACCATCCGGAATTGGTCTAAACATTTTATTGTTTCTGGTACTGTGGCGTTGTTTGACGACAAACGCCGCAACTAGACCAGAAACCCTTTTATCGAAAACTGGTTTCCTCAAACAGATAAGTATGGAATAATGAACTAGGCATACATGGGTTTAATACACCAATGCGATGGCATAAAGGGGAGAAAATCAAACGGTTTGGTATTTTCTTTTAACAAATTTGAACAGCATGTTATGGTCATTTCGTACCCACGCCTTTTCGTACCCTATTTTTTTGGCGAAGTGTCTATTGACACGTACGGTGTTAGGGTAAAAATTACACTTATCGTGAGAATCACCCACCATGTCAGAAAGTTTCCGCCCTCAGAATTGCAATCATTGTATGCGATTTTATATGATTAAATTTCTAATGAAAATGAACCAGAACTGTATAAGAATACTTTTTAATGATATTGTTAAAAAACCCTCATAATTTGTTACTTATTTGATACAATTTACGTGCAAACGTATGGTACACGTTTACCGTATGCGTCCGTGATAGAAAGATAGCATAGATAAAGACAGACGTCCAGGCAAAAGTATTTTGTTTCAGATACATATAATCACAACTTAATTTAATAAATAGTGTAAAATGAGAAAATAAAAAAAAACTTACCTGTTATATGCAATTGTACAAATCAAATCCAATTTACACAACACACTGTTTAACGATCTCATTCACGCTGAATACAACTAGTAAACTGGGTTGAAATTACAATAGAAAAAAAGTCACCACAAGTTATATTGTTTTTCCACGGTTACATATTGTACACTTAAAATTCAGTATTATCCATAACTCCAAACGTATATATATCGTAGAAAACTTGAGTAAAATCCAGACCATGAACATAAATGTAGTCATTGTAGAATATTTGCACTTTAATCAACGTCTCACTATGAAATTCACTTTGAAACTGGCAAAGGATTTGGGGTGGGAACTTGGAATAACATTACAGCTTGGATCCACCGCGATTGCAGCTTGGATACACATCATAATTTACCTGTAATTTAGATGGCGTGTACCGCAAACATCAAACAACAAGCGCGCGTTGAGTTTCATATAGTTGTGAATTACCTAACTGTCCAAATGACAATAATTGCTTTTACTCGGCTTATTGTTTGTTACTCAATCAAGCTGTTTGCTATTCAAATGGCAAACAGCGCGTGGCAACAAATTATGCTCAAGTGAAATGACCAAGCGGAAAAGCTGAATTCTTCATGCTAGTAACATATATAACCGCAATGCAAATCTCAGCTCATCGGATAAACTGGTTCTCTCGAGAAAAAGTATATCCTTGCATTTGTCTCTTCCATTTGTCTCTTGCATTATCTGTGTATCTTGCAACTATGGCTTTGTACGTTGGAGTAAAATCAGTTATGTTCACGAAATCAGTCAGTTTAAATTAATGTTTTACCTGTTTAATATTTTAATCCACATATTTCAATCAATACCAATAACGAAACATTAGCAACACAACTTTGACCGTAAAACGGTATATATTGCCGTACGTGTCATTAGCAAGATTTTCTCTTCATAAACGTACAAGAACGACAACTCCAATTCTTAACATTCCTATTGCGAGTTATCATTCTTGTACGTGTCAATAGATAGAATCATAGAAAACTTGCTAATGACACGTATGGCAATTTATACCAATTTTTACTGTTTAAGCTTTGCCATTTCCCAACGATAGGTTGTTTTTATCGACATAATGGCTTATTAGAGGTAATAGAATAACGACAAAAAAAATCTGGTAAAAAATGTCATCTGCTTTATTTTTTAGAACATTTAATGATATGACCTGCGTACTGAAACCTTGATTGTAATTAATGTTTTACCTGTTTAATATATTAATCCACATATTTCAATCAATACCAATAACGAAACAATAACATCAAAACTATGACCGTAAACGGTATAAATTGCCGTACGTGTCATTAGCGAGTTCTTGCTACAAAAACGTACAAGAAAGACAACTCCAATTCTTAACATTCCTATTGCGAGTTATCGTTCTTGTACGTGTCAATAGATAGAATCATAGAAAACTTGCTAATGACACGTACGGCAATTTATACCAATTTTTACTGTGTTTAAAGCCCGTCTCACACAGAGCACGGTTGGGCACACGATTCCAATACGGTTTACTCGGTTATACACGGGTTGACTGGTACGAGTATTGAGCTCCAACCGTGCCTGGGGATGACTAAGTACGATTTAGACTCGAATGTAGCACGATTATGTACGAACAAAGCACGGGTACACTCGGTCAAGCAAGGTTTGTCACGGTTTGAACACGATTTTCATACGATTGTTTTACGGTTCCAAGTACGGTCTAGTACGGTCTGTTACGGCCTAGAACGATTAAACACGACTTTTACTGGATTAACTGGACATTTACAGGGTTTACATACGGTCCCACCGACTTTTGTTCGAGTTATGCTCGAATTATCACACATTCGTGTATGTTTTGATATAAATTGACTCGTTTTGATGGCTTGGCTTCATAAATTTTCGAACTTTCAACAGATCAATAAATGTTTTGTCTACTAGATCGGTGCCTGTAGTTATTCGCATCCTACCTTTCTTTTTAATGATTTCAACAGAGAAGTTATAAAAATGGCAGATGACAGAATAAGGGAATTAGAAATCATGATAAGACTGATAGATATTGAGATTAGTTTGGCCAGAAGGCGTGAGGGGAGACAAGAACAAGCCAACAGAAGGAGAAGAAGAAGGAGGCAAGTTTGGACAAGAGAATGGCTCGACAGAAGAGTCATGTTTGGTCAATATGACACTCTGTTACATGAACTAAACAGAGAGGACCCCAGGTGTTGCAAAAACTTCCTCCATGCCCTAGTACCTGGGGTATGGCGAGATGAGAGACAACTAGTGGACGCAGGAGGACATGCTGGCCGCAACGTAGACCACAACCTTGGAAAGCAACAAAGAAACTACCTCAGCGATTACTTCATGTCGGAAGCTGGTTCGGTTCCATGGCAAGAACAGATGATATAATAGACTAGTCAAATTTGCTGTTGATATAGACTAGTAACCTTTGTATATCATTTCATGAATTGATATTGGAATCTAATTGCTCGGACTCATTATACATACAATCATATTTGATTTGCTAGATATCATGATTTGAAAGTTTAGCAGGTTTTCTTTCAAGAACAGTCTTCAAAGAGATTTTAATAAATTAGTGTCAAAAAAGTTAAGTAAGTGTTGAATTGCTTTAAAAGTTGTACAATAAATAAAATTAAACTTTTTTCCAGTATAAAATTTAATCCTGCCAAGAACAATCCCGAAGTTCTATGATTGCCATCATATGGTTTAATTCTTTCACTGCCAATGTCGTCTATAGGCATGATTACAAATATGTAGGCCTCAGATTAAACACCGCTTTGAAAAAGCAACGCATAATCTTGGGATAAAATATTTGTATATACAGTCAGTTTTATGTTCTTTGCTTCTTTATACACAGTTACATTTGCTAGATATCGTGTTTGGAAAGTGTAATAGCACTTTTTGAGCTCAAAGTGGTTTTGATAAGAGTACAGGGGCCCATTTCATAAAACTTCGTATGACAAAAACGATTGTAAGTCAAAACTTTGAAATACATTTAATTTCGTATTTCTCTATCTAATCCCGTCTTGTGACATCTCTTTGGAATCGTCTTTTCAAGACGATTCCAAAGAGGTGTCACAAAACTGGATTAGATGGGAAAATAAATAGTTGGCATCCGAGTCTGAATCTCTGGGTATCTGGTCAGGTGGTGCCAGCGGGTCCTCCAGCTCATCAGGGTCGACAGGGTCAACAGGTTGAAGTGATCGGAGGGCCTTGGTGGACCTTTTTGTATTCTCGCTGGGAGAATCTTCCATGTGGATTCTTTTGGGGAACTTCTTCTTCTTTGGAGGCATTATGTAGCAAGTACTCTTTTGTTTCAAGGTGGCAGCAGGTAGTTGTGTTTTCTGTTGTGTTCGAGTGCTGTATGATCATACAAGAGCTTTGTGCAGACGTAGAGACCGTGTCTGGTCCTACTTGACCATGTATAATTCGTACTTGAACCGTATTGGTCGTATGGCGATCTTATGAAACCGTATTGGTCGTATGGCGATCGTATAAAACCGTGTGTACACTCGTGTGAATCGTACGGTGATCGTGTGACATTCGAGTGTTAATCCGGATGTCGGATGTAGGGCTTGGGGACGGTTTCACACGATTCCATACGATTTATATACGATATTGACACGGTTGATCTCACTCGTGTAGTGGACTTCATGTACGGTTGTATATACGGTCTCGTACGGTCTCACACGGTCTCTCACGGTCTTGTACGATCGCTAATACGATCATACACGGACATGGCACCCGTGCTAGGTTTTTAAAAGTTTTAAAAATCATACACGGCTTTCACGGATACACTCGAATGGCCCGAGTGTAACTCGGATAAGGCCACGGTTGATTCGGTTGTATGTACGGTTTACACGGGTGGCCAACCGTATAAGCCGTGTGTTCTGTGTGAGACGGGCTTAAACTCGGCCAATATGATAGTTTAACAACGATATGCTGGTTTTATCGACTTAATGGCTTAGTAGAGGTAATAGAATAACGACAACAAAAATCTGGTAAAAAATGTCATCTGCTTTATTTTTTAGAACATTTAAAGATATGACCTGCGTACTGAAACCTTGATTATAATTAATAGTTCAACTGTTTAATATTATAATCCACATATTTCAATCAATACCAATAACGAAACTATGACCGTAAACGGTATAAATTGCCGTACGTGTCATTAGCGGGTTCTTACTACAAAAACGTACAAGAAAGACAACTCCAATTATTAACATTCCAAGTTTCCAAGTTTCCAAGTTTTATTCTTCATTTTCTCAGTATGTACAATTACATATACAAGAGAATACATTCTTTAATACTATATCAAAGCCGCGTGAACACAGAGGACAACTTTTATTCAAAAGCAGTTATATGAAATCTCCCTCTAACATCAAATATTGACAATTCTTTAGGGATATATTTTCGGTTATTACCTAGTTGACACTTTCAGCCCTAGCAACGAGTATAGTCGTCATTTATAAACAGTGTACCTGTTAGGATTCAACTGCCCAATGCAAACAGTGTGGATCCTGATTAGAGGGCTCCTTAAGGAGCCCCCTGATCAGGATCAACATTATTTGTCATTCTCAAATGTATTGTTAAAATCAACCCTAAAAGGCAAAAATGGACCAGACTTATTTCGAAATTGGATTGTTCATTAAAGTTTCAGGGGTGAATGAGTTAAGCGTGGCCAGTGTTGACTGCCATTGGGTCAGTGGGTGTGTGTCTGGCGACCTCGATTTATTTCTAAGGACGCACGTGCATTCCGATTTATTTTAATTGGGTGTTGCTGTAGTCCTGAGATGTTATACGGCGTGCGTTTAAACTGCCGACCAAAGTGATCTAGTTCAAGTTTCAAAGGGAGTTTTTGTGAAATGTGATATAAATTCCTTGGCATCTCTCTATAGATCTATTTTTGGTTATAACCTAGTTTAGATCGGCTAGCGGCTGAACCGCTACATGTATGTAAATTACTGTCTCTCTGGGTCATTGGATTGTGTGTCGGTCAAGGTCGCACGTGAATTTCGGATTTTTTGTTTTGAATTGGGTTGTTGTAGAAATGTTACGGTGTGTGTTTAAGCTACCGACAAAAGTGATCTAGTTCGAAGTTCAAAGGGAATTTAGTGAAATGTGATAAAATTCATAAGAAGTATTCTGCAGAGATGGAATTTAAAGTGGATTAGTGATATAAATTTGGAGTATTATTAAGCTGCATTTAGAATGTGTGACCGCATGCCGTTTCCACCTTCTACATGTGGGTAAGTAAATCTTGATTGTTAATTAATAGCCTGAAGTAAGTAGGCATGTAGATAGTGTCGACATGCTAATGGCCTGTTGTTCATAAATGATATGTCAAACCTGCCAACCTTTGCCGAAAACAAAACGCAAAAACTAGTCAATTTGACCGTAATACTCTGAGACGGGATGGGGGGTAGCAGTGTGCGTTTAACCAAAATACGCTGTCTGAATAACTGTTGTCCCTTGCATTGTGTACATAATATTTTTGTACTATTTATGGAGACAGTAGATCTATATGTTGTTGGTTTTAATGTATAGTTCAATACAAAATTTACAAACTTATGAATGACTGCACCAAATCTCCGTTTGGTGGCGCTGTAGTATGTATTTGGAAGAAAACATATCTAAATATGGAAAGAGAAATTGTAATGTGAACTGAGCTTTTCCATTTCAATATTTGTTAATACTAAATAGATCTTTTTTTTTATATATATATAAAGACAATGGTAATAAATTACATTCTCTGTGTACAAACAAACAAACATGCAAGCAAACATACATACAATGACAACCAACTAAGTGGTTATCATAATTACATGTAATTACCATAATTATTAAGATGAACTCATTACATAGCCATTTTCCAGTTTTGGAAACCGGTGAGTGAAAGTAAAGCAGAATGCTTCCTTAGGCGCATTCTTCTTCACTTTCAGTCAACCCTAAGCTTTCAATCACTGTATTAGCTTTGAATCGAAATACTATGGAGTAGTTACTGTATTATAGCCTGTTTCTAGGTTATGAAAACAGGGTATCACTTGAGGCGTATTGAAAGCATAGCAGAGTGCACTCCAAGTCGCAATCTGCTCTGCCTTCAGTAGGCTCCAAGTTTTAAAGTGTTACCTATTTTCATCTTGTTCCTGATGTTGGTAGCAAATTAACAATAGAAGCGAGTTGAAAGCAAGACAGAGTGTGCTTTCAGCACCTTCTGTCTTACTTTCTGCAGGCTTCAAGCTACAATCAATAAATTAGCTTTGTTTTTAGTTTCCAAGCACTGTATTAACTTTGATATGTATACTTTGGAGCATTTGTACTGCTTTCCATCCTGCTCCTTGTGTTGGAAATATATTTACTGCTTGTAGCGGGTTGAAAGCATGACAAGAGTGAGTTTTCAGTGCATTCTGCCCTACTTTCAGCAGGCTACAATCCCATGTTAACTTTGGTTTATATACTTAACTATGAACTAGTTAATGTTTTTTAGCCTATTTCTGGATTTGTTTGTATTTTGTTTTTGGAAAAACAACAACAACAACAACAGTTTAACACTTAACTGGATGAGAATAGGACAGAAAGCACCTTTTAAAGGCACATTCTGCGAGTTATCGTTCTTGTACGTGTCAATAGATAGAATCATAGAAAACTTGCTAATGACACGTACGGCAATTTATACCAATTTTTACTGTGTACTCTGTTAATATGACAGTTTCCCAACGATGGCTAAGGAACATTGCATAAATGTTATCAAACAGCTCCTGAGAGACAAGTTGGAACTAGACTCTGACAGCATAGGTATAGCCACTGCGTACCGTCTTGGCCGACGTCAAATCGCCCGATCTGGTAAACCACCCTACCATAGACCCATACTTGCCACATTCAGTGATTTACGACATGTAAATGACATTATGGACAATGTTATGCTTCTGAGGGGTACTCGCATTGGCATCTCCAGGGACTACCCTAGGGAGATCCGAGAAGCAAGGAAAGAGATTTGGCACGAGCTAAAAGAGGCCCGCACCAAGTTTGGTGCCAAAAACGCCAAGATTGTGTTCCCTGCTGCCTTGGTTATTAACGGGGATACAGTGCGAAACTTGTTTCCAGGGTGGCATCAGGTACTAAGGGGCTCCAGAAACTCAAACGCCCAAGCCAGGGTTGAAACACGGTATCAACATCTGACAAATGCTTCGCTACAGACCCCAACGAGAAAACAGGTACCTGAACCCGTTAGCGAGGGATCAGAGTCCGAGCCCGAGTCAGAGCAGGAGGACATCACTGACAAACAACAACAGTCAAATGTCAGCTCTCCCAAGGTACCACGCCCACCTACACTGACCCAGGCTGGATATCTTCTCAACAACCATCCAATTATGGCGAATGCTATGATCCCAAGCGCCCCTGACGCTGACAGTCAACAGGTTGAGCCTCAGCCAAAGGATCCATCAGCGAACCAAGCAGCTAAAGCTGACTAGGGGTACACGGGGAATGTGGCTTTCTGTGAGCGTTGTATATTACTCCCCTGTACATCAAAACAAACAGCATGTATCCATCTAGATAACACTGAACCCTATTATGAAAATATTGACTCTTCCCAAAACAACATGTACACCCGTCTAGAAACTAGTTCAACTAAGCAACCTGATGATATCAACATGTCAACATATTGTATTTTGACAAACAGCAGTAACTTTACTGAAGAATATTACTCAATTTGTGAAAGCGATAGTAACGTTGACAGCGTATCTCAGAACCATCATCATTTAAATGCGTATAGTAGTGATGTTAGTCAAAATGACTCATTGAGCTCTAGCTCTGATAATAGTATGCCTTTACACTTAACCAGTGGAAACAACAGTCTTACAGTAGGTAGCCTTAATGTGTGGGGTTTAAAGACAAGAATGCACTATCCTGAATTTATCCAGTTGGTGCAGAAATTCTCTATTTTGTGTATATTAGAATCAAAACTTGATCGATTTGATATTATTGACTGTCCCAACTACACTTATATTTCAAAACCAAGAGCTGAAAAATATAAGCGTAAGTCTGGCGGTATAGGATTTTTTGTCCATAATAGTTTGTATGATAGTATTCAAATATTAGACTCAAACTGTGAGTACATATACTGGTTGAAGTTTACTGATTGTAACCAGAATGACATTGTTATTGGTGCATTATATATACCACCCGAAACGTCCAGATTCTATGTTGCAGACGAAATTTTCCTTCTTGAAAATGATATTACTGATAAATGTACAAAGTTTGAAAATGTTTTGATTACTGGCGACGCTAATGGATATACATCCGACCTACCGGACTACGTCGAATTTGACGAATTCTTATCTGAACATTTTAATTTTGATGAAGACACTTTAAATGCACTAAATAGTGCAAATAAGTTAAATGATCTAAATATCCCGCTTATGCGTTACTCGGCATGCAGCAAAATAAACAGATTAGGAAACAAACTGCTAGATATTTGTAAACTAAACAATTTATTCATTCTAAATGGAAGAATCGGGAATGATCGTGGAGTTGGCAAATTGACATTTAGAAATATCTCTGTGATCGATTACTCACTGTCATCACTATCTCTATTAAAACATCTAGAACATTTTGACGTTATAGATCTAGATCCATTATTTTCTGATGGTCATTCTTTACTAAAAATGTGCCTTAACATTGTAGCTAGCACTAAACCTAATAATACACATAAGCCTACCCAAACTCCCCGACCTCCAAAATGGACTGATCGTTTAAAAGATGAATTTGTACAAAACATAGACTATTCAAAAATTGACGACCTAAAAACCTTATTAAACTGTCACACACCTATTGACAAATCGTTCATAAATAAAGCTACCAAAATGATATCTGAAATTTTTGTAACTTCTGCGCACTGTACATTCCCTAGTCAATCACATATTTCCAACCAAAAGCAAGACAAAAGTCCTAGATCCAAAGTAAATGACACATGTACAAACAAACCATGGTTCGGGCCTCACTGTAGAAAAGCACGGAAAATCTACCACCGCGCTCGTAAAGCGTATCAGTTAAATAAATCCATTGTAAACAAACAGAGGTTAAAAAGTGCAAGTGGTCACTATAAGCGTACTATCAATACATTTATTCGTAAACACGGCTATAGCACCGAACAAAAGTTACGCGCCTTGTGTTCGTCAAATCCAAAAGATTATTGGAAACTCCTTAACAGCATTAATGATAAATCCTCTACTAAAGCGCCGCCTATTGAAGATCTTTACCAGCATTTTATGAAAACAAATGATACAGATCACTCTGAATATGATACACCTGCGTTAAACGACGACTTTATTCCACAAACCTATACAATTGATGCCCTTAATAGACCTTTAACATGTACAGAAATTGAAAAAGTTTTAACGAAGTGTAAGAGTGGAAAGTCATCCTCTCAGCACGACAATATTATCAACGAATACTTAAAGAGCACTAAGTCTATAATGACCCCAATCTACTGTGATCTATTTAATAAGGTTTTAGACACAGGAATTTTGCCGGATGATTGGTTGGTAGGAACAATAAGACCCATTTTTAAGAACAAGGGATCTACAAGTGACCCTATTAATTACAGACCAATAACAATTCTAAGTTGCCTTGGTAAAACATTCACAGCTGTTTTAAATAATCGAATATATTGCTTTTTAAACGAAACTAACCTCCTTTGTGAAAACCAAGCTGGATTTAGACAAAAGTACTCAACACTAGATCATATATTTTCACTGAACGTGCTAATAAACAAATTAAGAAACGCAAAAGCTAAACTGTTTTGCTCCTTTATAGATTTTTCAGCTGCATTTGATTCTATATGGCGATCGGGACTTTGGAGCAAAATCTTTAAACTTGGTATTCGAGGAAAGGTCTTAGATGTTATTAGAAATATGTATTCGGATATTAAGTCGTGTGTTTCGCTTAACGGTGAAAAGTCTGAAATGTTCAAAAGCTCATGTGGAGTTAGACAAGGTGAAAATTTATCGCCAATACTTTTTTCTATGTATTTAAATGACCTTGAAGCCTTTCTTGATAGATCAAATGAAGGGATCCAAATAAACACTAATATTAACGATACACTATACTTCCTCAAAATATTGGTACTACTTTATGCTGACGACACCATTATAATGAGCACTTCACAGGCAGAACTTCAATCATGTCTAAACAGTTTTCACGAGTATTGCCAACAATGGAAACTTAATGTAAATTATTCTAAAACGAAAGTAGTAGTCTTTGGCTCAAACAAACCTAGTAATTATTCCTTTTCAATAAACAATCAACACATAGAAACAGTAAAAAGTTATAAGTACTTAGGCATCTATTTTGCATCCACTGGCAGTTTCTTAGAATGTCGTAAACAAATAATTGCACAAGCTAACAAAGCAATGTTTCAATTATTCAGAAAAATCAATAACCTTAACTTACCAATTGACTTACAACTTAAACTCTTCGACAACACAATAATGCCAATTCTCACATATGGCAGTGAAGTCTGGGGTTATGAAAACCTAGATCTTATTGAAGAATTCCATTGTAATTTCCTCAGACGTATAACCAAAACAAAAAAGTCTACTCCTAGGTATATGTTATATGCCGAGCTCGGCCGTTTCCCCATTGATATACTTATAAAAACTAGAATGATAAAATTCTGGAGTACTTTAGTAAGCTCTAAATACCAAAAAATTTCGCATATACTGTACCACTATACAAATCAGTCAAATGCAAGTTACAAATGGACAAACCACATCCAACACATTCTAAATGCAACTGGCTATCCAGAAATATGGTATAATCAACATGTGATTGAAACAAGAAATGTACATAAACTTATCAAACACCGACTTATTGATCAATTTCAGCAAGACTGGCACTCTAAACTTGATACTTCATCGAAAGGTAAAATCTATTCTAGTTTTAAGGACAACACACACTTTGAGCATTACCTTATAAATCTCCCTCAAACATTGAGACTCACTATGATGCACTTTCGAACCGGAAACCATAGGTTTCCAGTGGAAGTAGGCCGTTGGAAACAATCACATCTTTTACACGAAAATCGTAAATGTAATTTATGCGAACTACATAATATAGGTGATGAAATGCATTATTTGCTAGTATGCCCATATTTTAATGATACCAGACGTAAATTCATCCAAGAAAAATACTTCAAGCATCCCAATATCATTAACTTCAAAGAACTGATGTGCTCCTCAAATCCATCAGCTCTCAAGAACCTTTCACTTTTTATGAAAAATATAATGAAATCATTCGAACGACAATAAACTCGTTACCCTTGGCACTTCCTAATCGGTAACTCTAAACTTCATTTAAGGCTCTATCCGGACGCACAATCAATGATTGTACTCTAAGCAATGCGGCAAGCAGAGCACACTAGGAACATAGGACCCCTGTTAAGCACTCTGTTCTGGGTCTGCATTGTTTTGCACAGGATAAGTGCACTCTTTATTCCACGGTTAACAACTAGTTAAACTTATTATGGTTGAATGACAGTGTAGACCCATGCAAGGGGACTCCATTCTAAGGATCCCTTTGATATGGGTCTTCACTGTTTTCATTCGACAAGTGTATTCTTCTCAAATACATTAATGTTTTGAACGATTTAGCTCGCCGCTAGGGTCCAACAAGTTAGACAACAAGACAAGTGTAATTTTTGCATTTTGACATTTACATTAGTATAGGACGTGTAAACTCGTCGCCAGGTTTCAACGAATTCAACTGTAAACAGTGGTACGATTGAATGACAGACAGAGTGGACCCGGGCCAGGGGGACTCCTTTTTTAGCCCTCTGTTACGGGTCTTCGCTGTCTGTATCAGGCAAACTTGTGTACTCTTCACTTGTATATGTCTTATATAGAACGAGTAAATCTCGACCACAGGGTTCAACAAATTCAATGTAAATTATAGTACCGGTATGTTTGATGGATAGACAGTGCGGATCCAGACCGGTAGCTCCTTTCGGGGAACACTCTGGTAAGGGTCTTCACTGTCTTATTAGGCAGGTGTATTCTCCACATACATGTGTCTTATATAGAACGAGTAAGCTCGTCGACAGGGTATAACAAGTTCAACAGTAAGCTATTGTATGTTCGATTGATAGACAGTGCAGACCCAGACCAGGGGGCTCCTTTCGAGGAACCCTCTGGTAAGGGTCTTCACTGTCTGTATTAGACAAGTGTATTCTTCATATGCACATGTCTTATATAGAACGAGAAAACTCGTCCACAGGGTTTAAAAAGTTCAACTATAAACTATAGCATGTATGATTGATAGACAATGCGGACCCAGGCCAGGGGATTCCTTTCGAGGAACCCTCTGGTAAGGGTCTTCACTGTCTGTTTTAGACAGATGTATTCTTCGCATACACATGTCTTATACAGAACGAGTAAGCTCGTCGCTAGGGTATGACAATTTCAACTGTAAATTATAGTATGTATGATTGATAGACAGTGCGGACCCAGACCAGGGGGTCCTTTTGAGGAACCCTCTGGTAAGGGTCTCCACTGTCTGTTTTAGACAAGTGTATTCTTCGCGTGTACGTTTTGTATAAGAGGAGTAAGCTTGTTGATAGGGTTCTATGGGTTAATACATGTCTGCATGGTAGACTTTCTTTTTAGTCATGTTCTACTTTCTGTTGTTTTTTGTTCTCTTGTTCTTTATTGAATTTCTATGTTAGGTTTTGTTCCAATGGGTAACACATCTTCACTTAAATTGTGTTAAATTATAACGTCCAAGCAGCTTAGTAGTGGTGCATACCCGGACTAGTTGTCGCCCATTGAGGATATCTGACCTGGGTCTGCACTGATTGCCTATGCTATGTGTTGCTTACGGAAATAAACCATTTTAGTCATTAGACAATATCATGTACTTCCCATTGAATGCATTGCTCTGCATATGAACTCCATTCTGTTTGTTGACATTATTATTCTGATATTGCAATTTTTGACATACAGTGTGGTGATTAGAGGACCGTGTCTGTCATACGATTGGCAGACAGGATCCTCTGATTTCAAAACTGCCATGTGACTTTTTCATAATTAACAATGCTACATAGCTACACGAAAAAACGATCAAATCAACTGACTTTCAAATTAATTATACATACATTGTATTTGCACTTGCTGCAACTGAAATTACTATGTTCATTTAGTACTTACATGCCGTTTGTTGGTAAATCCGACAAATATGCTTTTCACAGCGAGATATCTACTGTAATTGAGATCACGTGACAAAATTCCTTGAATGAAGTACAGTGGCGCCTGTTCTCTCCGGACGTTACTGGCGACAATGATTTCTTAACCTGAGGCGTCTTGTCACACAAAACAGGATCCAAGTAAAGTGTATCTTTCCTAATAGAAAGGTACGCGATTCTTCCCTTCTGTTTTGGAATTGACAAAATATTTTACAAACTATACGTCTTTATATATTTGTCCTGCTGAGCAGGGCAACACAGTACTTCACATATTATTTACAAAAAGTCCACATCTGCACGTGCTGACCTTGAAGGAAATGGACAAAACTCCCACGGTGCCCGTCAATAAAATGAAGTACAGTGTAGCCTACTTCCGCCGGACTTTACGACACATACCTCTCACTAGTTCATTTCGGCGCCAGAGCAGGATCCAAACAGTCTGAGGCACTGACAAGGCAGCGCCTCACTCAGTTTTCTTCTTGTTCTTGCTTGACGATGTATTTGTCGCAATTTGACTTCGGTTTTTTTAAATGTCCGTTTGGGGAGGGTTACACTGTACTTCTCTCTTGTCAACTATGTTATTTACTATAAGACTACATCAGCACGTGCCGCCCTCTATAGATTGGTATACGGATCTATGCTCAAAAGAAAAAATAGACGCAGCTTAACTATAGGCAGGCCAGTTCGCTTTATTATAAAGTGAACTGATCTGCATAGTTAATATGTATATTGTATCATCTAATAATAACCTGATATTTAATTCTATTTATTGTGTCCATACCATTTAGTTAAGTATTATATATAATATTTTTCCACCTTCCCCCTCCATCGCAGAAATATGACTGATCTATACCATCTTAATTCAGTATTCGACCACCAAATGTCCTACTAACCCAATAGTTTTTGATCATGTTATAATTCACATGTAATTACAAAACATATGTTTTGTTTTCTGTGACAAATAAAGGATTGTTCTGTTCTGTTCTGTTCTGTTCTGATATGTCGAACTAATGTTAACTTCCACTGTCAGGTGTAAATTAATCGCTGCTTTAATCTTTGACACTTTGAAACTTTATTGAATTATATCTGTATAACGTCCACTACCATTGACAGCAGCATTAACTCTTTGCATCCTGGGTAATGTTTTCGTCTGCAACAATTGTCGTCTGCTTTTGTTCTAAAATTAGAACTTTTCAAAATGTCTTTTTAAATTCAGGGTCATAATGGCAAACAGTTTGGATCCTGATGAGACGCCGCGTTACGCGGCGTCTCATCTGGATCCAAAATGTTTGAAAGGGCAATCACTGTGGTAGATATATCCGCCGCTAGCATGCAAAGAGTTAACATTTATACAAATAGAAAACACACATATCAATAGGGAGTACATTAATTGGGAACACGCATATTCATTTGAAGTTTTTATAATTTATAATAAAGCCTAATTAAAAAGTAATTCTCACGAATTAACAGATGTTAACCAAAATTTGTTCTATAAGGAATCTTCTCTGTTTTTTATTATGTTTTTTTACTAGTACGGTTAAAACTCACAATTGCGAACACTAGAATAGTGTAAATTATTAGGTGTTTGAGACAGATGACTGCTTAAAGCAATATGACGGTAAAACAGAATTAAATGTCCTGTATGAGCTTTCTGTTTTACTGTCAAACTGCTTTAAACTGTTACCTGTCTTTCAAAGAAACCAATTAGCCATCGTATTTTTGTGGTTTTAAGAGAGAGGTTTTACTGTAATGTACATGTTCAATTCATTAAATATGTTTCACATTTGGTAAAAGTAAGTATTTAACTTTTTATTGGCAGGGTAAGAAATGACCAAACATATGGAATCGAAGTTACTACTGGATTTGATAACTGTTCAAATAATTATGAAACCAGCAGAATAAGATTTGTTTTTTATTTCTGAGCAGACATACAACCCGATCTAACACATATCTTAATAAATTTTGCGTAAAAATGATGAAATGTGTGTAATAAAGATTTTTATTTCGCGGGTACGAAATGACCAAAACTATTGGTACGAAATGACCAGTGAATTTGAAAGGGTACGAAATGACCAAAAAAATGGGTACGAAATGACCAAAATAAATAGGGTACGAAAAGGCGAGGGTACGAAATGACCAGTTCCCACGAGTTTAGAGTACGTATTATCAGACGCCGGGTGACCGGTCGTATTATCTGGCTCCAAACTGTTGCAATGGACCAACTATTATTTACAGAAACGCATATATTAGGAAAGAATGACGTCGACTCCTCAGTATTGTTTCTTTTAATTTTAGAATTGCGGTGCAGAATGAATTTCGTGATGATAATTTGAGGGTTACCCTTTTGAAGTTCGCCGATATTACATTCAATGGCGACAGTACTACCGTGCGCCTTGGACCTAAAACAGATATTCAGGTAAGTTATCTACAGGCCAGAGACAGTGTATACCCAGAGATACACGGCTCCCTTATTTTCCTTCTTTCCCCATATAACAGGTGTCCGTTGAGAGGCAGTGACGTATGTCGATGCGGTCACGTGACCAGCACAGGTAATGACAGCGTCGCGATAGTGGGGAAAAAATACACATATCGACTATGGAGCGCAATCGTTGCCAATAATCTAGACATGTAGATGCTAACATCTATTTTGTAGTTTGTATAAAATACAAACCCGACTGTACAACATATAAATGTGACTTGTCCATAAGTTAGTCATGACCATACAATGCTATTTTTAGAATTGACTTTCTGCTTTGTTCAAAGCAAACACCCGCTTTACATTTCATGAAATTGACAAATTAATCCTACAGATCAGAATGAAATTCCTCAAACCGTCACAAGCAAAGAACTGCATCCGAAAATCCAACTGAAATCATCTGTTTTCAATAAACTTGAACACAGCTAGATATAAACCGAAAGTTGCGGATTGACGACCGACATTGACATTTCTCCAGTGTACAGTTGACTCTTGCAAGTCGAGAATTACATTTCTCCAAATGCAAAACTAGCGAATTTTGCTATGACCTTATAAGGAATTTTTACGGAATACTACGAATATTAATTTGGGTGGAGTAAACTAAATCGGATCTTACCGGAATCGTTCGCCGCACAGGGTCGGTGTCCAGTGAGTCTGCCTGCGCGAAGACCGGAAGTGTGTCGCCCGTATTATATGCTATGCTGCTATGAGAGTTGCCGGTTCTCTTTGACAGTTGTTGTATTTAGATCTACTGTTGAAAATTACATAATTATGCATGTGTAACCAGGATTTCATATTCAAGTGTCAGTCGTTACCAAACCACTTAAGGAACCCTCTGATCTGGGTTTACACTAGTTGCATACATGTAGTATACTAGCGGCGGGGAATCAAACTCAGGGCCCCTGGTATCGTGTTAGAGTGCCTTACTCGACCACATCAGCCTGTACTTAGACCGGCCCTTATGTAAGGAGACCTCTGATCTGGGTCTACATTGCTTGCATAAGATACTGAAGGAGGGAAATCGACCTTACGAAATTAACCTAGTATAGTCCTATAGGGATGTGGAATGTCTCGTTCCTCAGCCACGTCCTCATGTACATATTCACCCCCTCCCCTTTGGGAGCCATCTGATCTGGATCTTCTCTGTTTGCATAGCCATAGGGATCGAGCTCAGGACCTCTTGTACAGTAGTGGAGTCCGTTAGGCTAAGCATCGGTCGTCTCCGCCGGTATACTTAGACCCCTATGTAGGAGCCCCCTGATCTTGATCTTCACTGTTTTCATACGCATCGACCTTGTCCAGCGATAGGCCTAATATACCGCCCTAGGAGCCCTCTGATCTGGTTCTATACTGTTTGTATAGCGGCAATAGATAGAACTCCCAGATCCTTGTATAAGGTTATAGGCCTTTATAATAGCCGACCACGTCAATCGGTACATAGATCCTTAAGGAGCCCTCTGATCTGGGTCTACATTGCTTGCATAGGATACTGAAGGCGGGAAATCAACCTTAAGAACTTTAACTAGTATAGGCCTATAGGGATGTGGAAAGTCTTGTTCCTCGACCACGTCCACATGTACCTATTCACCCCCTTTGGATTTCCTCTGATCTGGATCTTCTCTGTTTGCATAGCCTTAGGGATAGAAATCACGACCCCTTGTATAGAAGTGAAGTCCGTTAGGCTAAGCATCGGTCGTCTCCGCCAGTAAGCTACTT
The DNA here is from genome assembly GCA_922989275.2 of Gari tellinella. NCBI lineage: Eukaryota > Metazoa > Mollusca > Bivalvia > Cardiida > Psammobiidae > Gari > Gari tellinella. The sequence continues at coordinate 30,670,938 of OV277860.1, forward strand.
AGACTTCTAATAAGGAGCCCTCTGGTCTGGATCTACACTGTTTGCATAAGATACTAGCGGGGTGATCAAACAGTGCATTAAAAATGAGAGGGTTCATTCAGGAGCTCTGTGATCAAGGTCTGCACTGTTTGTTATTTTTCAATACAGTGAAACCCCTCTAAACCGGACATGTGTGGGGACAACATAAATTGTCGGTTTAGAGGGGTTCAGGTTTAGAGGGGTTTTAACCCATAGGTTGTTTCTAGTATATAAGATAGCTGATCACTTAAAGCAGGTTGAAAGTAAAGGAGAATGTGCATTATGGCGCATTCTGCTTTACTTTCAACCTGCTTTAAGCTATTATCTGCTAGAATATAGAAAAAAAATCTGATGATATATATTTATGAATGTATTTTCTTCAGTGAAGGAATACATTCAAAGTCGTAAAAAGGCATATTTATTGTGTAATGGGTTAAAATAAAGAAGGGTTTGAAACGGAACCAACATTTTTGTCCGGTTTAGAGAGAATTCCGGTATTTAGAGGTTCCGGTTTAGAGGGGTTTCACTGTATACTTATAGAAACGACCTTTAATTACTGAAGAGACATTACTCTGAGGTAGTACTTAACATACTCAACCTTAGCGACCAGTACAGTTTTCATGGATGTAACCAGTGTCGAGTACGTACACTATTCCTATACAACAGTACATATACCCTGGTCAGAGGGCTTCATTATTGTGCAGTTTATCCATTTACAATCAAAATTCAACAATTAAAACAAATATTCATACAGTAGACATTACTCTGACGTAGTCAACCCTGGCGACGAGTTAACTCTCCATTTATTTCACAACCAGTGATGAGTACTTGCACTAGTTCTTTGCAAACAATGTAGACCCTGGTCAGATTCATAAAATTTAATAAGGACAATATGTCTTTCCCTAGCTGCTTTTTTATCGGACCATCGCCTAGCACCTTGATTTCTTTTGGTTTTCTGAATTATGTTGCATCCTTTTTAAAAAAAAACAAAAAACAACAACATTTTAATATTTACACCATCTATTTGATTTTGGGTGTATGTTTACATATATAATATATAGAAATCGTATCTTGTAACTATGAAACACTAGATTTATCTCACTTTTAGTCCTTACTAAAACCCAGCGTCACACGAACACGCATTAAATTGCACCCCCCGGTCGAAATATTTCAGTAAAAATCAAAATATTTCGACCGGGGGTCAATCTATTAGGGGGTCACTTTATTTCATTACAACGGCAAGACTCTTTGTAACTTTAAAGTGCAGACTCGCCCGTAAAATATTAGTAAACAGAAGATTTTTGCGTCTTATCGAAACTATTTGGGTTTTATATAATATTTCATCGATAATCCTTGTTCCGTTGTTGGTTACTGCCACATATATATCGGAAAAAGACGTTATGAAAAATCAGCCGCCGCGGCCTGGAATCGAACCACGGGTCTCTGGATTGCCGGTCCAGCATGCTAACCACTACAGCACAGCGGCCAGCTGACTCCTCATGACGTTAATGACGCTATATACGCAACGCCGTTGTTAATAGTCCCCAAGATGGCTTCTTAGTTACCAAATCGGGTGGCCATTGTGCATATAACGCCCCAAGCATCGGTAAACAGATATATAAATGAAGAAGGAACTCGATGCTGACGTTGACAATCCTCTCTGGCTTTCTGAGGACTCTGTCTTGATTTTGGACTTGACCAGAATATCACGGAGTGATTTGGGCCTGCGGTAGGCAATGATTGGTTTTTCTGGAAATACTTTGCTGAGTCTCCTCATGTCCTTTCTCCATGGTCTCCTAGATGATTCGATTGTTGGCCAGTGCTTGTCGATCAGCTGGCGAATCATCGTCCATCATTTATCATCGGCGCTATATTACCTATTGTGTCGCAGTGCTGTAAAATCAAACTCATTCATCCATCATTCACTACCTGAAAATATTTTTTTTAAAAGAGCAAACTTGTTCTTAAGCGTTCAGCACAGAGAGTCATTGTGTACAACGACATTTTATAAAAAGGTCTGACTTGTTTTAATATCAAAACGAGTTCATTGCATATCCCCTGAAGAAGACGTAACTGTCGAAAGCGCTCGGGAATATATCTATAGTTAGAATATTGCAGCACTGTAAGAGTAACTTATATCTCAACCATATCTTAAAACGGGTGACGGACGTTTCGGTAAATGACCAGTTCGGTAAATTGATTTTATATAGTGAAAGTCTGGACGTTTCGGTAAAAAGGTAAATTATAGTAATTATAGGTTTATGTACCTGTATATCACACCTTTCGCTAGATCAATAACTGATGGCGCTTGATCTCTAATCACTTGTACCTTGTAGCGTCTTGCAAATGGGTTGGGTCTAAACTATACGATCTAGTTCTGGAATTGGTAAAATTTCTATGCCGAATTGGGGCATGGAGGAAGTATATACTTCCACCATGATTGGGGCAATAAATTATAAATTATTTTGAGATGTAACAATACTCTCATCTCCTTATAGACGAAATGAAAAAAAAAATATTGAAGAAATCAAGTTATTTTTACCCCCTTCACATGCCCTTTATTTCATTTGGTAAACAGGCCGAAAATTGTATCTGTTGGTAGATCAGGATCAACACATACTAAAACAACCCTGCAAACTTGGCACAAACACTGTGCCACAATCTCATTGTTACCGAGAGAGGTGCGATGTGCGATACACTTAATCCTATAATTACTATAATTTACCTTTTTACCGAAACGTCCAGACTTTCACTATATAAAATCACGAATTAATAAGCACCGGATCTGAAACCACATATTTCCCCAATAATGGTGTCGTTCATTCGTCGATCGATACCTGTCCGCCGACTCGCGGTTAATCGATCGATGAACACGTCTAAAGCGCGCGCGTTTGCCTGGGACGGCTACCTATAGTTAATTAAAATTCCGTTTAAACTTTATTTTACTTCCGATTTCCAAAAGATTTTTAGATATTTTCCATCGTTTTTCTATACCGACTAGTAGACGGTATAGTTGTTGTTGTTGCTTCTCTACACGGGCTCAGACATAAACACGAGCCGAATTACGAAGTTGTATGCACGTTCGATCGCTACACATTGAACTACGTTAAGTCGATCCGAGATAAACGGATAGTTCTGTGGTCCATTGGTCTAAGCGGTTTCCCCTATTTTGCCTTCTGTCCGCCAATGCAGGGCCCCGGGTTCGAATCCCACCAGAGACCAATATTTTTTTTTATTGAAATACATTTTTTTAAACAGAATTTCTTATCCTAAACTAATTCTTTACCATTTATATAAGCGTTTGACACATATTTACAAATTACTATTTTTAATGCACCATCTGGTTGCGAGTCGCTTTAACAATTCTAATAAATCACCTTTATCTTGGTGGCAAACTGCTTGGAGCCTGATCAAACGCCAGGTTATCCAGCGTCTGATCTGGCTCCAAACTGGTTGCAGTAGAAATAATAGTTTTAGCGTAAAAGCGTTTATTGGGAAAGAATAACGTTTTCTCCACTGCAGGAGCCCTCTGATCTGGATCTACTCTGTTTGCATAGGATACAGTTACTAGCGGCGAGGAATAGAATTCACGGCCCCTGATACCATTATCGAGCACCCGTCAGCCGTTTCTAGACCCTTTAGGAGCTTTCTGATATGGGTCTACACTGTTTGCATAGAATAATAGGGCTTTTCAGTAGGCATAGGCTGATTGAAACGGGCGAACACACTCGTCGCTAGGGCTCACAGTGGATGAGTTGTTTACTCATAGGTTTTTCAACGGGTATCTATTTAGACAAACATATTCAACCAAGCATAAAAGCACCTGCGGAGGGTTGAAAACTGAATTGTCTGATTGGATAGTAGCTATGCAGGGCTCCAGATAAGTGTAGTATTTCAAACCTTTAAATCTTTATTTCTGCATTAAACCCTATGGTGTTACAACTCATTTGAATCGTCTCCCCGAGAGGATCCAAATGAGAAGTAACACCATAGGGTTTGGTGCTGAAATAAGTGAAAACATGTGATTTGTTCAGTTTACTTCCCTCATATATGGAGCCCTGTAAGCAGGTCTATGCATTATTACAGTTTTATCAGATATGAATTGTGAATTTGTTGTATAGATCAATACATTAATGTGAGGATCTCCTACCAGGATATGAGTTAAATTATTGTTTTGTTTTGCATTTCTGTACATGATAGATCATTTAAATAAAATTTATTGTTTCCATTGTATACTTGTGTTTTTAGCTCACCTGAGCCAAAGGCTCAAGGTGAGCTATTGTGACCGCTCACCGTCCGTAGTACGTCTGTCCGTCTGTCCGTTCACATTTACTTCAAACGACATCTCCTCTGAAACCCGCCGATTGTAGGGAGAGTTCAAACTGCTCATGATGTTCCTTGGATGCTTCTCTACAGAAGTTGTTAAAAAAAAGCACAAACTCTGCTTGAAAAAGCAAAAAAGCAAAACTCTTTAAAAATCTTCTTGCCCA